>OX352230.1:4044722-6444722 GCA_947086465.1 Eupithecia exiguata | reverse complement strand
TATATAAAATCAAGTAAGTAATCATAATGATCCAAACACAAAGAGAATCAAAATATAAAATCACGAGGCTAATAACGCCCTCTAAATAAGCGTCCACACGTTTCTTAGAGTCTAAGCTACAAATAACCGCCTTTTCGACCGAATAGAAGACTGAGAGTGCCTAACGGCGATGAGTGCGCCGCGACAGGCGCGCTTGTATTCGTAGCTTTAGGTTCTACCGTTCCTAGGTCTGTTCTTGGCCTGGCCGCTCTACCTCTATTCCGTCTCGAACACCCCGCGTTCTCAGGACTTCCGTCCAACGCTCCGCAGCCCAGGGGCGCGGGGACGCCTAGCGGCGGCTCACATGAATCCGTTGGCAGTCGATCCTGAGGAGCGGCCGCGGGTGAACGTAACGTTCTCTTCAAACACGTGAGCTGCTCCATCGGGCTTCGGTGGACCAGCCCCGTGTACAGAGATCCGGGGGTTTGGAGCGCGAGTGGCGCTGGCGATCCTTCACCAGCCGGGGAACACGCGCCTAAATGTCTTCTGCGTAGAATCGAAGTTCCCGATGCTATTAGCGCGTGAAGTGACGGTGGAGCATCGCCGGGGCGGGGTGTGGCGGGAGGGGAGGAATCTGGCGATCCGAGCAGAGGACTGTTAGCTGGGGTCGCGGTTGGGGACCAATGCTGCCGCGACGGAGGGATCACTAAACTCTCTCGACGTGACCTCTCCGGCGAGACAGCAGCCGACGAGCGTCGTGACGTCATCCGCGAGCTCCACGCTGAGCCTAGTACGCTGCTGGATAAACTGCTCAGCCCGCTACTAGCGACGCTGCTAACACTGCTGCCGGCGAGACTGCCGTCGTTCGGATGCATAACAGTGCTGTTAGTGAAGGTATAGATGAGACTGGACTGTGGTAGGCGAAGCATATCGTCGTCTTCTTCTACGTCGGATAGTCGGTAGGTGCGCATGCCGAGTGCTGCGGCGGAGCGGACACCTCGGACACCCACGCCTTCTTGGTCGTCTAGCAACCCTGTAAAATATTTATTGGTTCGTTATTGTCTAATTAGCATCTTCGATTTGCTATTTGGCTTTTGGTAGTATATATTTTAATCGCCGAAAAAGAAGGTTGTTGGCAGTGTGGAATCAGTTATAACAATAGTTTTAAGATTAAGAAACTTGGTGTACTTTAACATGACTTATATATTATAATCCATACCTGACATATTAGGCTTAGCCAGCTGAGCCCACGTGTGTAGAGTGAGCGATCCCTCCATAGGCTTGACGATCTGTAGTTTGTGCGGTACCCTAAACCGCGCAAAGCCACCGGCCGCGCCCGCGCCCCATACTGCGCTCTCTTCGCTCATGTCTCGTTCTGAATTACAACATAAAATACGTTCAAGGGACTTATCGGTCTCAAATGGTTTGTAGAATATTGTATGAACGAGCATCCTGTATACAATGGAGACGGTAGATATTGACAGTATCAGATCACACAAATTGAGGTGATTGGCTCGCTAACTGTATCGATACCATAATTTAGTAAACTAATATCGGATCCTATTGTTGAGCTACCGTCAACTCTGTATCGTATGGCAATAATTTTATTTTGCCCACGAATTCCCACTGACGCAGAGCTGAGCAGAATCAAACGAACGGAACCCACCGGGAGACACGTCTCAATATTTTGCACCGTAACG
This sequence comes from Eupithecia exiguata, assembly GCA_947086465.1. Lineage (NCBI taxonomy): Eukaryota > Metazoa > Arthropoda > Insecta > Lepidoptera > Geometridae > Eupithecia > Eupithecia exiguata. Next base: position 6,443,043 of record OX352230.1, on the reverse strand, counting down.
ATTGTCAATGAGAGGTTTTCGTTTTGCATTTTTAAAAAGAAAAAAAATAGTTCCATGTATCTCGATAGATGGCATGGCTTCAACTGGTTACTATGGTATGTTAATGTCACATGAAAGAAAACGTCATAATGATAATCGGTCGATCGCTTAAAGGAACAAAGCACTAGAGGTAGTGAATATACCCATCTCATTCACACCAGAGAGATAAAAATATGCTTGTAGCCTGAGAAGAAATCAGATAGAATGAATGTTTCTCTGTCTCGACCATCGTGCCAGTTTTTTCATTGTTTATGTATATACCGAGGTATAAACAATGAAAAAACTGGCAAACAAACTTGTTTTTTCAAATGCTGCAAATAAACAAAGAAATGTTACTATGAGGAGTGACAAGACAGTGGAGCAAACCCTTGAATTTTTATGGATGACATAGACATACCTTAGTCACCAGTTGACGCACTGCCATCTATCGAGATATTTAGAACTAGCTTTTTTTTTAATGCAAAACGAAAACCCCTCATTACGCTCCGAACATAGATAAAAAAGTTTAAAAAGTATTCAAGGCTCGGCATGGAACGCTTTCGAAATGTGGACAGATGGAATGTTACCTGTATGCCGCCTATGCCTCAGTACATGCGAGGCCGCCAGTGAAGCTCGACGTGAGTTAATCTCTTGTGGCGTGAGCCTTCGCAGTGCCGCCGCCAGTTCTGCCGCCCCAGGAGCACCAGGAACGCCTACGCCGCAGCCTCCACTGGAATTAACAAGTTGTATTTTCAATTTTTGTTTTGTTGAGTTCTGCTCATTGATAGACCCAATCTCCATCTGATGTTGAGTGGTACAACCTCTATAAAAAACATTCGGATATCCCGCATGTGTAATCTTGCATTATTGAACTCGCAAAAGTGTTACGGGATCCCGCGTTTGCAGCATTGGATTTTTGGGTTGAATAGGACAATTTCCTGGGTAAAAAATCAAATGTCTACTGTCTTGACTATTGAGTCCGTCAGTTACAAATAACAGAAGATATTGGACACGTATTGTTTCTTTTGTCAATTAAACAAAAAAATGATAAAAGGGTTTGGGAGTAGGGTGGGCTCGTGACGTCACGCTGTGCTAGAAAATGTCGTAGTCACGCGGAACTTGAACTAGCTACATACTTTATAATTTTTTGACAAAAGAAAAAATATGTGGCCAATATCTTCTGATAATTTAACTGACGGACTAATTTTTTTAAAAAGAATCTAGCCATTTGGATGGTTCTATTTTTAAGCAGCGACCACCACGGTAGTCATACTTATTACCTGCTTATTAATTGTATTACTTACGGGTATAGATCGTCGGAGTCAACATCCGAGCAGTCATCTAGGAAGGAGTCGTTTGATAAAGGCTTCGAGGGGGGTTTGACGTAGACGGGAGGAAGACCGTCCGCGACGTCGGAACCCGGTATTGAAGGCCCGGAGCCGTTCGACCATCGTGACGCGCATTGCACTGTTTCAAACACTTTCTGCATGCTCGAGCTGTAGAAGAAAAAGCAACGTTAACATTATGGTGTATACATTGTCATAAAAAGTAAACCTACTCGGTAAAGGATATTTGCAACGTCGGTAAAGATATTAACGTCAATTTATGATCGAAGCTTTTCTAACTGAGGATGTTTATCAAGGCAGCAACCCTGTGTTAGAATCACCATCTCATTGGCGAAAGCTATCGATCATTATCATTCCGCTCCGACCGCGACCGCCACGCTCGGCATGAGCCCACGCGTGGGCTCACCCCGTATGTAAGTAATATACGTACTGTGCCAGTGGGTCGCCGATGCCAGAGTCGAGACTGAGCTCGGAGTAGACAGACGAGTGCATCTCCCTGTGTAAGCTAGCCGGCAGGAGCCCGGCCGCCGCCGCCACGCTCGGCATGAGCCCACGCGTGGGCTCACCACGTTTTCGTAGCTGCCGCAACTGCTCCTGAGCTTCAGATAGGTGGGCCGCGATTTCGGCATATCGCTCCTGAAATGGAATATACTACGTTAAAAATGGCTATAAAAAACTAACAACAATAGCTTTCTTGCTGTGGAGCAGAATCAAATGGAGATGAATGATTTTGTGCAGTTCTGTCTCAACGAAATGTAAATAAATGACACTTAAAAATGATGCTGATAGCATTGTGATTGCAGATCAGGTAAACAGAAAACGTGCGTTAAGCCAAGCTTACCTAGACAGCTCTTGATAAGGCATATCTTTAAACAAGATAATATTGTAGTTTAAAAATAGACCCTATTTGTCGCTTTTGTTTTCTGTCTCGCGTAACGGCAGTATTACTTCCGGTCTCAGGAAAAAAAGTGAAATATAACTGTATACAAGGATTGCTATTAATTCATAGATAAGACCTGCAATTTTAATTTAAGACGAAGTAGGATCTGTTATGCGAAACAAAGACGAGCGAACGCCGCGCGGGGAAGGCGAGAAAGGAAGGCAAGAGCCGCGGAATGGCTGACCCGCGCGCAATTTCACTGATCTTTATTTATAAATTTGTATTTTGCACTAAAATAATACTCTATCGTAATAAAATAAAACTAAAATCGTCTAAGGTGATTAAGGAACACGCAGACAATATTTCATTGAACTATGTTAAATAACTAGGAAAGGAAACTGCTTTTTCTGTAGAAGTATCTCGAGTCAAGTATAGTCTATTTTGTTTCAACTCCCATAAATTACTAACTAGAATCCGAAACTTTTCATACTCATAAAAAAAACTCTGTTTTTTTTTCCTCAAGGGCTACCAGACAGCGCGAATACGTCGGTAGGCGAGGCCTAAATGTATGCTTTCTATCTCACCTGATTTAGTTACGCGCTAGAATGAATTGCACGATGATTCATTCCTAAAACGACCGCGTAAAAAATGTGCACAGACCTTTAGCACAAGGGATTTAAAACAAAATTAATCTTTTTTAGAAACAAATTTTTATTATATTTTCAACTTTTGAATAGCTATACAATGTCGGAACGGCCTTTATTTAAGAGTTTTCTTATTTCGTATAATATTTATTATCGCCTAAAATTGGGCTAAAATCAGTGTTGAAATACAAATGTTTGGAAGCTTGTATTTTATAAATGTATACTTTTTTTAAGGTTTTGGGTGTAAACAAACATAAATAGATAATGACGAGATAAATTGAATTTATCCTAAGTTTTGGATGGTCAACCTCAAACAGTAGTAGTTACCCTTCCACGTTTGTATGGAAAGATGAGTTACTCGTGTAACCCTAAAATTGATTTATCGTACAGTCAAAACGTGGGTTTTGGGTTTTACTTCACCTTAAAGGATTGACTCAAAATATATCGAATTGTCTGATTCGTTACTTATTCTTAAGGGACCTGCGGATGATGATTTGCCCATACAAACGTACTACCAAAATGATTTGTAATTCGAGCATATTTCCAACATATCATGTTGTTTTCTGTATTCGAATAGTATAATCTAGGTCTCTGGTTATTTTTCTTTCTTAATAAATACACCTTTATTGAAATGTAAGCAAAATATGCAAAATGTGATTTTGCATATTTTTACGTCTAAAATGATATGTTTTCGTCCTATTTGTTTTGTATTAAAAACAACAATATCTTATGTTTTGTTTGATAAGGAACATAGTTTATACTATGTACTATTTTGTCTAGTTACAGAATAACAACACAATGTCGAAAATACAAAAAGTTTTCAGTCATAATTTTTTGGTATTACGGAACATAATAGTTTACGAATTGAAGTTGCAGGCAGCTGTCGCCGAATCCTTAATCCGGTATTATAAAACATTCAATAGCACACGTCTGACCTAGTAGTTTCTAGGCCAAGGCCGCGATGTGACGTAAACGAGATGTTTGACGTTCAAAGTAAAGGCAATCTTATTTCCTACACGTGATAGCTTTCTTTATCTCGTAATGGTCTTGTTTCATCGTGATTTTAATTTCCACTTTGTAGTTATAACAATGTTTGCAAACATGGCCCTCATAATTAACCCTAAAATCACTTCCTTGTTTCAATTTGTTGATGTCATAATTTTTTTAATCTCAATGTGATTTGGCAGGGAGGTAAATAATATCCCAGGAATGGATATTGGCTACTTGAAAAACAGCTGCGAAGCCGCATAAGCTAGTTATTATACTTTAAACTCGATAATTTTGAATTTATGCGTTGCGAGACTTGCGAGTTGTTTACAAACATTATTTCTTGAGAATGGCTCGAGTATAGCTAGCTAGTATAGATACATCACGACAAGTACTATGCAATCTTATTTCTTACACAGCTCTACTCAACAGCTCTCTTTATCTCCGTCTGATTGATCAGAAGACTGAAGTTTTTACGTTATTTTAATTTGCACTTTGTTATTATAGTGATATAGGCGTAGTTGAAATGTGAAGCTGGACATCGTGACAAGACGTGTTAAAGGTAAAATCCGAGGTGTGGTTAAAATGGGTTGTATCGTGTCGCTCTGAATAGTGAACGAGGTTTATTATAACTATATTTTATCTATATGGTGATATGGTTTACCTTGTAGTCGGCGAGTTCGGAGGCGAGTGCATTTTGGTTCTCTCTCGTTATCTCTAATATTCGCAGAGTGTGGTCGTGTTCTGCAGTTAGCTGTGAAAAAAATCCCTTGTTAGTTTCTACACATTCAGTATACGAAATAATATTAACAATTAAAACTATAATTAAATAATAGAAACTAAATTAGAACTAGTATTTACATTTGAAACGGATTAGGATGTAGATTGTTTGCGGCAGTTTGCAGTAAACTCAATAGTTTACGGCAGACTGCCGCAAACAATCTACAGGTAGCTCAGCTGATCCATATCAATATCAGTCGGAAGCGTCCCCAAGACGCTGGCTGCATTGCCCCGCTGTATGACTATGCCGATGCGCTGCGCCAGATACTCACTAGATTTCGGGTCACGCGTCGCTTCGACCAGACGCTCAGATAATCGAGCTTGAATAATGTCATAATAAGTAATTGACAGCCAGGGTGTTTCTTTCTCAGGGGATACAATTAAATTTAAATCTTCCCTATCTCTAGGGAAGATTTAAAGTTAAAAGGAAGACATTCAACTAAAGAAGTTTGGGATTAAGACTTTTTATTTCAAGACTTTCATCACACTAATATTATAAATGCGAAAATTTGAATGCATGGATCGATGTTTGTTAGATACTTCTTCACGCCAAAACTACTTAGGTAATGGATCGGGCTGAAACATTACACCTATGTAGCTCTAAGCCTGGAATCAAACAAAGTCTACTTTTTTCCCATAAATCAGTTCCCATTGGGATATAAATAATTAAAATGTTTCCATAGAAACAAAGCCTGCGTAACTGCGGGCAGAATCTAGCGGGATATTATGTCTTTTTTTTATAGTCTATAGACCTTCGTTTGACCACAATCTCACCTGATGGAAAGTGAAGATGTTGCCGACGATGTATCACGAAAGTCTATAACTATAAGATACCTTATACCTAATGAGTTTATCTCTCTATCGCTGCAGGGAGATCTTTGGAATCCTCTATGCGTCGTACCTAGTATTCATTAAAAAACGCATTTGAAAGAGATACACAATGCATTGTAAAAACATTTTCCAATAAAGCATTTTACTTCATAAGGTATATCGATCTATACGATTGTGTGACGCAATAGGACTGGAATAAAACTGAAAGTATTCGATGAGCACATTGGTAACAGGTAATCCAATTGGTAAGAGTTTTATTGCGTGATCCACTTTTGTATCAAGGTTGTCTGCAAGACCATCAGAAAAAAGTGTATTATGGGTCAAATCCGATAAATATAAAAGTTTTAAAGGACTTTGATTTATCTTAATCAAAAGGTAAGAGATTGGGTGTTGCAAGGTCGTCTGATTATGATTAATAATAAATGCATTTAACATGATAAGATAAAAAGTATATGTAATAATCCAAGAAAAGATAACCCGAAAAGTCCCGCAGAAAAATTTGGAATAGGTATTCTAGAATACAGGTTAATAGTTGTTATGATACTTTTTAATGACACGCGACCATACCCTTATCTGACAAGAGAGATATCAGAAGGACGTTTAGTTTATATCTATAGTATTTTTATGCATTCTTAGATATCAACAAAAAAATGATAAAATTAATACTTTTATGTTAGGTACTTTTACTAAATAATAAATGTGTGAAGTGCATAACAACAATGATTACGTGAGTCATGCATAAGGTAGGTGAGAATAGAACTCGATCATCAAATCAAGTCGCCTAACCGACTTGATTTGACGATTTGAGTTTTATTGTTAATTTGACCAAAAGAAACAGAGGCGTTACTTTTTTCTAATTGTGAGTCATGCATAAGGTAGCGAGAATTGAACTCGATCATCAAATCAAGTCGCCTAACCGACTTAAAAAAAAAACACAAAAATCATTTATTGGACACAATTACAGTGTTTCAGTATATTATTGAATCCATAGGGTCCTGAACTAGCTAGGCTGTATTTCAGGATCCAAGGCTTCTCCTTTTAAAGTATTCACAATTGATTTGACGATTTGAGTTTTATTGTTAACTTGACCAAAAGAAACAGAGGCGTTAATTTTTCTAATTTTAGAATTAGAAAAAGTAGTCTTAAAAAAATGACACAAAAAAAAGAAAAAAAGTGAGGTGTAAAAGGTAATAACCTAAGTACCTATAATAACGTATCGACCAGATGCGAATTGGCACTGATATTTTTTGGTTCTTACTCCACTCTCAGAGTCAAAGGGATATGAAACGTAAATGTCATATCCTACTATAAAAACTATAGTCGTTTACCCGCTCATATTCATAATGGATTAGTTACCTATTTTAGTATAAAAAACTATCGCAGATTGACGACTTCATTATAAATTTACATTCTTACATTACGTTGGTGTTCTTCAAAAACACACTAGGTTCGTAGTAAACCCGCTTCATAATTGATTAGTTACCTGTTGAAAGTTCCTCTCGCTAGCGGTAAGCCTCGCCGTGGTGGAGTCAAGCTGATACTGCAGGTCATTAACACGATGTCTTTCCTCGAACAGCTCCGAGCCAAGCACGCTGGCTTCTGAATTTGCACTAGCTGCAATTAAAACGTTGTGCTGTGTAGGTGATAGAGTTCAAAATTATTTAATAAGTTTTTTTGCCAGACTTTATTTATTTAATTTGATGGAATATCAACAGCTACCTATAGATTAACACCCATATTTATAATAATAGTCTGCTAACTTAAAACAGTTACTAAACAAACTATTATGAAGATTAATAATATTTTTATAGATCCACAGTGATTTAACGCCTTCCGTCATCAACTCACTTGAGATCGGTATGTTTAGGCGATGGTTTTGTAAAAATTCATCTCCTTTTGCGCAGTTTACCCAAACGCAAGTCAAGTAAGAATCGTTGTTGTGACTAAAACTATGAAGATAAATCTTCATTCACCGATAATCGGATACATATAAGTTTGTGAGCTAAAGTTAATGAAAGTTAAAGTAAATTTCGCGCGGTTAACGTTATCTGGTCAAATTAGAGTGCTTTTCACGATAGTAGACGCGGCGCTGTAGAGGTAGTGCGATGAAATGGTAGTGAATAAAACTTTGAAAAAAATTAATTACACTAATTGCCGCGGGACTTATTACGTGAAAAGGACTCAACCATAAAGTTTATTTACAAGCCATTTGCATCAGTCTTTAGTTGTGTTCTTCAATGTTTTCTTCTTTTGTTCTTGGTACCGATGAGACGCAGCAAGTTAGAACAAGTATGGTCTGACAGGGTGTGAATCTGTACAACACACTGCTAGACCACCTTGCGCTACCATGCCGCCATTTTCAGAACGCCTCCATTTTCAAAACCCCGCCATCTTGTTGTCTTCCATATCGCCGGACTTCTGGTTCCAACAGCAGGTGCAGTTAATCTATCAAGGGCCTATACCAGGACGCCAATTTGTGAAAATGATAGGCATAGGATTTCGCGTTCATAGGAGCGGGACAGGGCACAGCAACGCAAGCCCAAAAATCAAGTTTTTGCTTATTATCTATTAATTAGGACCTTAGAATAATTAGGCATAGAAACGCAGTAGGCGCGCGCGAAGTGAAGCAATTTCAAGGAAGCCTTTAAAGGCTTCCTACGTCGCTCGACGCGTCAGTACTCAAGGTCAAGGCCTACTAGTAAGAGCTCTATAAATTTTCAATAAAAATGACTTACTGTGCTGTGAAAGGGTGTCACAACTCTTCACATAATCATCAGAAACAATCGAAGATTCCATTTCACATGTAAGTACAACCTGGCATCTTATATTCCGGAGTAAAACATTAGTTTAGGCACAAAAATAAATCGTAAACAAAACAGACGCCATTACAAAAAAATGTTGCTAGCTATAGATCAAAAAACATTTTACCTCATAGATAGTTATTTGTTTTTTCTATTTCTACTGTACACTGGTAGGACTTTTATTTGCCAGATATTTCAGGGTTACCTCCTATCTTACCTGGATTTTAAGTTAAATATGTACCATAGGTACAGGGACGAGAGAAATTCCACGGACGTAGTCCAAAAATAAATAAAGTGAAGCACTCAATAGTCCACCACCCTCTGTACGTACTTTATGCACTCACACATTGACATCACAGTTCACCAAACCAGTGCTCCGTTACTCGCGCTCAGTTTTGAGTTATTTACCTACAGTTTTCGCGGGTAGCGCATTCGAGGGCCGCCCGCCGCCGCCACAGATTAGGTAGGTAAATGTACTTCGCCGCCGCGCCGCGCGCAAACTGCATTATTGTTTTTGTGTCCATAAATGTTTATTAATATCGTGTACCTACATTAGGTATTTCTTCTATCTTGTTTTATGATAATCCGAATTCAACGATGCCCGGGTAAACGTATTGCGCAGTGGATGGTTGCTTTAGCAATAAAAGAGATATAGATATTTATCTTTTTTAAACTGCTTAAAGACGAAGAAAGGTCACCTACCTTTCTTCGTCCACCTAGCAATATTTTACTTTAGGTTGGTAGGTAGGTACTAGAGATGGGCCGAATATTCGTTTTATATTCGGTATTCGGCATATTCGGCAGCTTTACCGAATATTCATATTCGGCCGAATATTCGGCTGAATCACCTAATGTTCGGCAAAGTGATACTCAAAGTTTTTACTGTTAAGACCCGTGTATTATCATGATGTGAGTGTACAGTGTAATGAAGTAAGTATTTTAGAGTGTAGCTTTCTGATTTTGTCGTCACTGAAGCTTTATTTTCAATTAAAGTAGGTTGGTAAAAAGATAATAACTTCAATCAATATCTTCACGCCGGATCCCTTGCAGGGTAGGCAAGGAATCCATAATAACTTAATGCAAAATATAGGTATCTAGCTGTTTTGGGATTAGGCTTCTGTGTTAACTCTTTATAATAATATATTAAACAGGCCTTAATTGAAGGAAAATAAACAAGATATTTATTTCGGTCAGTCTTTATTGTGTTGTGTTAGAGAATAGCTGAATCAAATCACAACACCTTAGTAGATTATGAATACAATTTTTTTCTAGGTTCTACTCAGCATAGCGTCGCAAAATATATTTATTGATATTAACCGTTTAAACCTATCCTATTCAACCAATATAGTTCTTTATAAAGAAAATTTGTAATTTGTTTGTACTTTTCAGGTTGTAATTTAAGAGAACAATCACTTAATATACACATTAAAAGTTAGGAACTTAATTATAGTCTACTGAGATATAAGACAAATATGACATCTCATATACGACGGAACGGAATCAAATGTACCGAATATTCGGCCGAATATTCGGTTCGGTAAAAGTTTTACCGAATATTCGGCCGAATGTTCGTATTCGGTGAAACCCATGTTCGGCCCATCTCTAGTAGGTACAGGTAACTTCCTGTAGCCTACCTACATATTAGTTAGTATCATGTGGGTAGGCTAACATGATAACTATTAGGTATAATAAATGCGAAAGTTTAGATGCCACGCCAAGACTAGGTATAAATACCTAATACTAATATAACTACGGACGGATGAATGAAATTTCGTATAAATGTAGCTAGGCCTGGAATCAAACATAGGCTTTATCTATAATTTTTCATTAAAATTTGTTTTTGTTCACTGACTTACTAAGTACCTAGGTAGGTAAGATACCTAGTAGATTGCGTGAGAGAGTTAGGTACCTACCTACCTACGTATAATATCCGCATTTCGATAAAAACTACTTACCAATCCCATTGTTTATTAAGTTAATAATAATATAATCTAACAGAAGAGTGGTAAATGTGATAGTCATTGACTCCTTACTAAATGTTAAAATTTCCCTATCTTATGGGAAAAATGTTAGTCACTTGCAACATTATTTGTGCACTTGTGTGCGTGTCGGCTCATGTAATCACGTGCCGCTTACGCACACATTGGTTGTCTTTTGGCTTCAACTTTGAGCGGAATTTTGTGTAAAACTATCACTCTATGTTTAGTTACTCTAAGATTAGGACATTATTTGAAAAAAAAAAACGCAACATAAAATGTTTTTATACTTTGTTCAATTACTATGCTTATTATCAAGATCTTAACTTCTATATTTATTGAAAAATTAAGGTTTTAGTAAAAAAATTGAGGTTACTTTGTGTGTATAGAAAATTTTATGGAATCGTGTTTTCGAAACATATCAACGATAGAGTAAGTCCTGAACTTACCATAATATATGTAAATTTCAAAGTTAAATATTCGTTTGGAAGATATGGACATCCGGCGGAGTTGATTTGAGGTAGTATAGGCCCTTAAATCTAAATTGATACAAAATCCATAAGTATCACTGTAAGTATCACTATGAATGAATAACAGAATAATTAATGTAATGATGTTCTGTGCCTGCATGATGTTTGTTGAAATGATTCAACGTAGTAATTTTTTTTTTTTTTGACACCAATTTATTTTTTATTTGCAGAAAATTACAACATAATAATAATTACAACAAATATTTACACTTAATCTATTTTCTAAAAATCTAAGCCGTCACCAGAAGGCAAAGTGCCCAGAATGCTGGCAGCATTGCCACGTTGAATGGCAATGCTAATTAGTTGACCGAAATAAAAGCCAGTATTCCGATCACCTATGGACTCTATTCGGAGTTTTGTTAGATCTTTGTATAATCCATGTGCCCCAGGACCCCAAGGACCTAGGGTTTCCACCCCAAACGGCTCGAATAGGTAACCTCGGTCAAGATTAGCGTATTTCCGCCGTTTGAGGGACTCCGCTGATGTTGCTGCGGAGCCGGCCCTTACTGATGTCCCTGCAAGATGAAAAGGTGCTAGGGTATCTACACAAGTGGCATACAATACAAGTAGTAATACAATACAATTAACCTTATAGCTAAAACACAACAATGAAACTAATGTCAATCACAAATTAATATACAATACCGTTGAGTCATAATCAGTGATCGGAAATTCGGGCGCTTATTTACCTAAAGTTGGTGTAAGACACAACATGGAGCAGTTAAAACCATCTTTCTCGGAAATACTTTCCCGTAAATTCCTGGGATTTCAGAATATTCTAAAATAATGATTTTTCACCGGAATCTTATTTATAGACGAAATATAAGACACTTTTATTCTGACGTGTTTTTCACTAAAGTCAATATTTCTGAAAAAAAAAAAATATTTTTAATTATATTTATGATTTTATGCCAAAATCCTTTTTCTACACGAAATTTAAAACACTTATTCATACTGATTTATAATTTGTTTGATAATTGCGTAAGAATTATAGAAACAAATATTATAAAAAAAAATATAGGTATATAATTGTCTGTTTTGTGAGATGAACCCAAACTTGTTTTATTCCAAATGGGAATTTTGGAATTTTCTAGAATGTATTTTCACTGAAATCTTATTTATAGACGAATTATAAGACACCTTTTTTGAACGCGTTTTTTACAAAAATCGATTTTCGCGTCAGAATAAAAGTGTCTTATATTTCGTCTTTAAATAAGGTTCCGGTGAAAAAATCATTATTTTAGAATGTTCTGAAATCCCGGGAACTCCTGGGAAAGAATTCCCGAGAAAGAGGTGGTTTTAACTGCTCCATGTTGTGTCATTTCCCAACTTTAGGTAAATAAGCGCCCGAATTTCCGATCACTAGTCATAATTGTCAGACCGAACAATTAAATAGGTACTTAATGTATAGTTTTACCAACAACGTTTCAAATGGCAGAGTTTTAGTACATAACTGTTCATGTAACAAGTTAGTTTTATTACTATAATAAAACACTGGTTATACTTAAGATTACAAATAATGTCGATAGGAAATTGCAATTACCTATCACGAATAGATATAGCTATAACTTACGCCTAGAACTGAAGAAGTTTGATTTTAAATTGTTTTGTCGTGCGTGAAAAAATATGCGTCCATGAAATAACTGACTGAAGAAATACAATATTTCATGGACGCATATTTTTTCACGCTCGACAAAACAGATTAAAATCAAACTTCTTTACAATAAAATTGAGGGATAAATTGCTAATCGATGGTTGCTCGAGCTGTCAAAAGTTAAATAAATGCTTGGAGAGCCTTTAATAGTGCCAGATCAACCTAGAATTTCTAATATCTAAGGCAAATAACAATCAGTTTTTTTCTGAACGTTTTGGTTACTTGTGATAAAATGCAACGTTTTAGATGTTTTATGGCAACACTAGCCGCGGCCCGCGACTTTGAACGCGCTTTTCGAGAAGCCTTTGTCCGTCCCCGGGATACCATTTATCTACCTGCCAAATTATCATTAAGATCCGGTTAGCCGTTTTGGCGTAAAAGGCAACAGACAGACAGACAGACAGACAGACAGACAGAAAAAGTTACTTTCGAATACCACAAATATTATAAAATGTGAAAGTTTGGATGGATGTTTGTTACTTAATCACGCCTGAACGGATCTAGATAAAATTTGGAACAAAGATAGATTATTGTCTGGAATAGCACATAGGCTACTTTTTATCCCGGAATTCCCACAGGAACGGGAACTACGCGGGTGAAACCGCGAGACGCTGCTAGTTTATAATATTAGTAAGGATATGGATACATCGTTGTTCTAGTTTTATTGACCGTAATCGAGACAAAGAACTAGTTTAAAGCTATATATAATACAATACTGTACAATTCTTTACCTGTTATCAAAATAGCCCCATTCTACTATCACTGTGCACTGTTATCAGTGATATCATTATAGGTTATAATCTTCGATCAAAAATAAGTAGTTCGCGGCCTCCCCCGTAGATTCCTAGAGCCTTACAAAAATGTCAATCAAAATTGTCTACGTTTTGTTTTGACGCAGACAGTTTGCGCAGAGCCTGACAAGTTTTTTCCATACGGAACAAGAGATTGGTGGAGTCGAATTCATTTTATTTTATTTTGTAAGTAGGTAGGTACCTTCCTGAGAATTATATACCTACCTACTCAGTTTATTATCTATAAGGATTAATTAACAGAATTCAGGTAAAGATAACGAATCATTTATTGATGAAACTATAAATTGGTGTCTCAACAGTAGGTATTTATACAAAAGGGTCATTTCAGACATACAACAATTTAAACTTAAAATACAATTTCAGGCAGGCACTCTAGATTAAAAAGATCTGGTTCCTGTCTGCGGCTTTGCACGAGTTTTTTTTACGGGACAAAAAATAAACGTTTTATAAATTCATACTTCTGGTAGAAAGACTAGGTTCTTACCTACCTAGGTAAGAACCTAGTCTTTCTTTTATTAGAGAGTCTACGCAAATGAAATTTTAGGGCGGGCCAACTAGTTATTTTAAAAATCATCAACTAGTAATATTAAACTTATTTTTATGAAAAATATATTAATACATACTAAAAATGAAAAAAAAAATTTAGAAGAAATAGCCTCTCCATTTATCAATTTAGAACAAAATTAATATTTTAACATAGGCAAACCAAACAACAATATTTTATGCTGATTTCACAAGTATATGACTCACATCTCAATATACGGGTAAGAAATATATATAAACTTACTGAAAATAAGAAATTCCATCCTTTTTCAGCACTTTGGACGAGTGATTCTTGCATTTTTTGTACGAGCACTTACCCATGCTTTTTGTCTGAACGCTAAAATGACACTAGTTGAAAAGCTTTCCTAACATGTCAAAATGTTTCTCTTTTGCTACTGAAGGTTGTGGCGTGCGCATTGTGAATCTAAGGGGGGCCGGCAAAGCCGGACATTTTTGATCGATGGTTATAATAATGTTTGAGACAGAAACAAAAGAAGCCACCCTTCTGTACAGATCCGGCTAACCCACCACGTCACAAATTAAAACAGCATTTTATGCTGCATAAAAAGGCTGAAATATTATAGTGAACACGCAATCGCGACGATTTTTTTTCTCGGGAAGATGTTATTATGCTTTGTGATGGTATATTCACCTTCAGGTTACCAAAGACATCAAGCTGTCTCACCGTTTCTGACCAGTTTAAGCCTACTTTGCAGGAAAATGTATAAAAGCTGGGTGTCCGATTTGCTCGATTATCTTTTGTTTTTTCATACAATTACCACACTGACGTCATAAATCCAGGTTTTAAGAAATTACTTTTAATTAAATTAAACTCACTGAGTTGATTGGTACTATTTCTGAGCAACTGTTGCTCGGTCAGCTCTGCGGAGTCGGCCCCGACGGCGAGCCGTGAGGCCTCCTCTCACACTGCTCGGTTTTCTCGCTCCAGGGCGCCGGTCCTGCTGCGTTCGATGAAACTCCTACTCACCGAGTTGATTGGCAATATCCCTGAGCAGCTGTTGCTCGGCCAGCTCTGCGGAGTCGGCCCCGGCAACGAGCCGCGAGGCCTCCTCCCGCAGCGCTCGGTTCTCTCGCTCCAGGGCGCCGGTTCGTCGGCGGAGGGCCGCCGCGCACGCCGCCTCCTGCTCCGTCGGGGATAGCGGCTCCTCAGTGTCATTTGTTAACACCTGAGGAAAAGGTAGATAGAGTTGGGGGGGGGGGATAACTATTGTATCTGTAATGAATACTCTTCACAGCAACGTTCAACGAGGCAAACCTATCGGAATGTTTTTGTTTTGTCTAATCTACAACTCTTTGTTACAAAGTCCGCTGAAAGACCATCTTAACACCATAAGTCAATAATTTTAATCATAGTTTACCAGTGATTATATTTACATACTAAAAATTAGTGACTTTTCATATAAAACCACCATAAACCATAAATACCAAATAAACGCCCGAAACCCTTTAGATATGGTTATCTAAAGGGTTTCGGGCTAAACCAATACCACCCTACCCTTTACATGTCTCAATGGTGATAATAATAATCATAATGCATGTCTACGTAACTTCTTGTGGGAAGGCGTATTTTTGTCAACATCCCTATGAATAGAGTAGGTAGGTGCTAAAAATAAAATATTACAGGCATTTGTACAACATGAGCACTCACCAGGCTTTCTAGATTAGATACGATAAACAGTATCAGTAATTAGGTTTGATTATGTTATTAGTATATTTTATTACTCACAATGTTGGCAATGCATGCAGTAAATATCTAGATATTTATTAGAATTAGACTATAATCCAAGACATTGTAGTTTTAACTTCTAAGAACAATAATCCTTTCATAACAAAATTACTTCGAGAAAGTCGTTGAACCGTTTTCAATCGAGTGAAAGGTCACGATCTCATCGCGTAACAGAAAATCGAATCGCTATGGTATTACGAGCACAAATCCAAAGACTGGACTGAAACTAATTCCTTCACTATACACGATAACTTGGACTATTCCCATCATTAAGGAACTTATAATCGTAAGAGATCGTAAGAAATATAAGCATAACAGCCATTAGTCAACAGCACTGCATGTATCGTTAATGATTCCGTGAGAACAAAACTGCGCTTCCTAACTCCACTATTATAGTTTCGTAGTTTCGTAGTAGTTGTACTAATAGGCATAACATCAAAGTTAATACACATACACAGTTACAAATTCTATAGAAACGAAGGCTAAACTACTGTCACAGTCGAGTAGTTATCTAAATTCATTCATTCAGTTATGGATGGTTCTGAATAGACATTAACCTTTAACTATAGTCGTGGACCCAGGTTCAAACTTTGAACTCTGGCAAAAACTATCACGCGTGCCGCAGCTTTCTCCGTTCCTAGATACCTTCCTTATTGTAGGAAGGTATCTAGGCTGAAGTGTGCGCAGACACACGGACGTATTTCAATCGCCACTGGTTAAGGTGAGTATACAATATACCCACTCGTATACCACGAGTGGGTAAATTGGACCCACGAATATGTACGTAACTTTTTATTATGTATGTTAATTTTATGAAATAGTTTATTCATTATTATTTATATGTAATGGCAAAGCTAAGTAATGTTACTGGGGATTGGAGATGTAAAGCAAGGTAGAAAGCTGAATTGGACAAAGTAGATTTGTTAGCTCAATTGACTGATTTGGTTTAGTGCTATTTTGATAAAACTATAAGTTTTTAACTGTTGATTTTGTTTGATACTATGTAAGTTTTTTAATGAATCAATGTACAGTTTAATAAAGAAAAAAATATTAAATTGCCAACACTTTTGATGTAGTTGCCAATCAAAAATAGGTGGGCCGTGTGGACCTACGACTACACTCGTGATTTTTCACCGCTACAGATAAGGGTTAAAATTACTGATTTCATTTTAAACGTTCTCTATTATGGAATATCAATGACACAATCTCAGTTTAAAACAGGGCTGGTACCTACTGTGTAAAACTATGCAGCATATTTTTACGTGTATACATATAAAATGTATAACTATAATTTAAGGGATAGACGCCGTTACTCGGTAGTTTATAAGCCGCTGCTGGCGTAAACAGCGATATAGCCGCACACTGTACAACGCATTCGGACTTTAAATGACTAGCGTGCTGTGACAGAGCTCACAGCACGCTAGTATCAGATATTATTCACCCTCACAGAGCGTGGCAAGCAAAGCGAGCCGCGCTTTGTGTATTGACATGTCAGCGGGGCGAGTTAATCGAGCCGCACCTTCTCATACTGCACTGTAGACCGTACAAGACGTTTCACGTACTCTACTGCATCCAAGGTAAAGATCACCCAATTTTTTTAAACTCAGTAAAATTTAAATCATACTTTGTCAATTACAAACTACACTTTACCTGACGACCACTTTTGGTGTATCAAAAAGAGCAGCTGTATACATCCAGGTGTAACTCACCTGCAGCAGATCAGTCTTGACGCTGAGGTCGTGCCGGAGCTGCGTTACCAAGTCGTTTGCACAGCGCAGGTCGCCCTCCAGTGAGCTGACGCGCGCCTCTAGCAAGCCCTGTGTTGTCAGGAGTTCTTTACCGATGCGCGCTGTCAACTCCAAGTCTTTCTCTTTCTGTGCAACAAAAAACTGGTTTTAATTTCTGAGATATGTGCAGTAAAATAGAGTTTGAACCTCTGTCTGCTGTCAATCTAAGCTACAAAGCTACTCATTGTAGCTGGAACCAAAGATGTAAAATGTCGCAAGAAACTTGCTGTAAAACCATAAGAAGATAATGAATCATGTATATACAGGCTGCCACGTTACATGCGTATTAAGCCGAAAGGATGTGAGTGTGAACCCCGAGGGGGACTTGACTTAAGATTTTTTTTTAATGTTTTTTTTAATTAGAATGTTTTTCTTCCTATTCGTGTTCACGCACTCTTGAATTATTTATCATCATAAAATAGTTCGCAAATGTGTTTTGCTTCTTTTTTTTTCGGAAAAACCATTGTTTTGTATTGTATTACATTAAAATTATGAAAATACTTTGAAATTTAATAGAATACATTAAAAGAATACATTCGCCTAAAAGAACACGAATAAGAAGAAAAAAGTGTTAAGTTAAATTTTTCAAAAAAAGTAATGAAGTGAACAGAAGGATCCAGAATCACTCCTTTTCGGCTTAGTTCACTAATATTTGGTGGCATCCTGTAGAATAGAGAATGATAATTAACGATGACGAAATAATTATCGTTCTAAAAGAAAATTTACAGAGGTCGCAATCCATCATCCAATAATCTATTTTGATCCCATAAACTAAGAGACCAAACTACATCTCCTGATATAACATAAAAAAAATTGAATTGAACATAACAATAATGGATGCCAAATTTATAAATTGTCCTCAAAAGACCGTTTAAGCGGAAAATTGCGGAAAATGGCATCTTAGTTATTATTCTCAAGAATACAAACTCGAGGAAAAGAAAACAACAATTGTCTGGTCGTTATACTGAAGAACACGTCATTGTCATCGTGAATGATCACAATCATTGAAATTGAAATTTTAAACTTCGTACATCATACGTAAAGTAACAGACGATGAAACTTAACTCACTTGGCTTGCCATTTAAACGAACCTCGGTTGGTTATATTTTTACAGCTTTATTGAATGTTAGCTGTACCCGCGACTTCGTTCGCGATTGCCATAGCTGCAGACTATATGACTGTATTAGATTCACATTATTTGACCAGTTTCTGTTATTTTAAGAAACGCTATTGCAAACAAAACTTGAATGTACAGAATTGGACTCATACCGTTAAAAATGTTAATGCATGATTGTTTAAAACCACTCTTTATGTTATGGGTAAATTATAAACAACCTGTTGAATGAAAGAGTTTTATAAATATACTGAAATTGTTGTTTAATGATATCAACCGTATGAGTGTCCATGAACTTAACATGAGCTACTTCAACCCTACAAACCCATTCATCATCATCATCAGCCTATATCAGTCCACTGCTGGATATAGGCCTCCCCTAATGAGCGCCATAGCGCCCTGTCTTCAGCTTGCCGCATCCAGCATCTGCCAGCAGTCTTTCGTAAATCGTCATCCCACCTGGTCGGAGGGCGTCCTACACTACGTTTGCCGAATCGCGGTCTCCACTCAAGAACACACAAACCCATTAAGTTCCTAGTACAAAAAGATTTTAAAAACCTTATTTATCTTATATATGTATGTATTTATCACTCTTATATACTCTTATATCTCAACTTATATGTATATTTATCTATCACTCTGTGGCTTGATGATGCTGTGTTCAAATTACCAGCAATACATTGTAAAGCTTTGTGTATGGTTTTAGAAAAATACTATGGGTAATTTAAGTGCTATTATTATGGTGAAATAGTACAACTAAAGATCTTTGGGTAATTAAATTCTGAGGCAGTGCTATTATATGGTGAAATAGTTTAACTAAAGATAAGTAAACAATCAAAACTCACTTCTTCTAAGAGCCGTGTTACCGCTTCGATGTCATTGTAGGTTTTTGTCATTTGGCTCACCCTGTTGCTGCATAGAACTGCAAAATATAATGGTGTTAAGAAAAAGTTCACACTCTATCTTGAAATCACTCACAAGATTGTTTGTATACAATACTAACAAAGGACAGATAGCGAGTACTGTACAATAGATATGATTAGAAAACAAGTTTAATAGCATTTCAAGTGCCGTATTTATTGATTCTGAGATAATGACAATGTTTGTTTACCTAAACTCCTTAAGGTGTGTGCGAACCTCTAACGCCATACAAAACAAACCTACTTTTCGATTCATTTGGAAACTACACCTTTATTGCATTTAAGTTTTGCATACATAATCGGATAAGAAATAGATATGTTTCCACCGTTTTAGTTTTTCAAAATACATAATCATCGGAAACCGGAAATTTTTGGGAACTTATTTCACTTCATCATTAAATGAGAGCAAAATTTCATTTTCAAGCGATTTTATTACTTTCGCTCTCATTAAATGATGATTTTGTTTTTTGAAAAATTAAAACGGTGCAAACATAGATGTTTCTTATCCGATTATGTATGCAAAATTTCATTAAATTCGAGTAGTTTCCAAATGAACTGGAAAGTACGGTTTGTATGGGAGCTTAAGAGGTTCGCATCCCTTAAGAAATATATTGCTGGTACAAGAAAGGTTAGGGGGTTACATATTTGAACGTAATTGTACCTCTTTTTGTTAGACCTCAAAAAAGACAATATGTCGTGTTATGTGTGTTATTTACTTGGTCAATAGAATGTAGTCAACTGTTTAGAAAAGGAAATCAAAGCCGCGGCTTTTTTTGGAAAATGTCTAGCGAATTATGCCTATGACATGAATAGACAAAATTATCATAAAAATTACCTATGATAACGCAATTGTTTCATTGATAAAATCAAATTCCAAAATTATCAGAACATGAGTGGATCCACAATTTGACCCGATAGGTAATAAATTTGCTGGCATACGTAAATGGGTTATACTTCCCCATACAATCACATAATGTCTAACTATAATAAAAATTTAGAAAGCCTCCCTAAAATAGAGAGAGAGCCTTAGCTGCTCAGAGCATAACTCAAATCTCAGAAGACTTATTAAGTTGTTAGTAGTAAATTAAAATCAAATAATAGAATCAAATTAAAACTAGTATTTACAATTGAAACAATTGAACTAACTGAAGACTGTTGCAAACAATCTACAGGTAGCTCAACTGATCTATATCAATACCAGTCGGAAGCGTGCCCATGACGCTGGCTGCATTGCTAGTTGTTAGTGTTTCACTTTGTTATGTAGCTTTAAGAAGTGCCAATCAAATTGTCTTTCTAGATACCAATGTAAACCATTACCATGTAACGCATTAGTCATCAGTGTCCTCACCGCATTTACCGAAATGTCAACAAGACATAATATTTATACAGATATGCACGACAAAGTAAGTTAATATTTACTAATACTAACCGCTATAATAACGAGAGTTCAACTTAGGCCGGTTCATACCCCTTGAGGAGTGCATTTTGGAAAAGCGATTCAAATGTTGAATCGAATCTCACAAAATTTTCACATGATTGCGTTTAAACAGTTCCAACAATGACCACGGATATTTATATATCAACACAAAATGCACAAATCACAATACGACGACGCCTATGGTTGAGCACTGAGCATGAATAGTGTTCGAAGCTCGGCTGTGCTGATAAGATAGCCGGTGGGTAATAATATTTAAACGCCAATCACTTATGCGATAGATTATATTGATAGTACAACCGGGTACTGACCAGGGATATTGTCATCTAAACAAGGTCTCGACGCGTTCATCGAAATGCTTGCTTTTTCAGAAGCTAGGATATTCTCACAACATCACTGGTATTATAGTAAACGCCAATCACTTATGCGATAGATTATATTGATAGTACAACTGGGTAATGACCAGGGAGAATGTCATCTAAACAAGCTATCGACGCGTTCATCGAAATGCTTGCTTTTTCAGAAGCTAGGATATTATCACAACATCACTGGTATTATAGTAAACGCCAATCACTTATGTGATAGATTATATTGATAGTACAACTGGGTACTGACCAGGGAGAATGTCACCTAAACAAGGTCTCGACGCGTTCATCGAAATGCTTGCTTTTTAGAAGTTAGGCTATTCTCACAACATAACTGGCATTATAGTCCCGTATACCAGGAACGACCCGGATGCGCGTATCGAATGTTGAGTGTTGTATCAATAAAGGTGTCGAAGGTAATGCTGGCGACACGAGCGACACGAGCGACAAATGCGGGCGCGAAGTAACCGATCCAGCTTGCGACTGGTGCATGGTGCAGGTCTCGAGCCTTGGGCACGCCGCTTTTCAGATCACAGGCAAAACAAACGATTCTATTGTGCATGTTTGTGGGAACACTCAAACACAAAAGACTACTAACGCATCGACATTTTTATTGGCATGTGATTGCCCTTTTTGTGATGATCGAAGCTCATTGATCTGGCAGGTTCGTCGCTAAGTTCAACATTACTCAAATTGTTTCTAAATTTATAAATTTTTAACCGACTAAACGAAAAACAAAAGAGTTTAAAGGTTTTATGTTCGTTGATTTCTTTACCATAATTGGTGAAAACGATTCGGAAAATTCTTTCGCTATTGTATGGAGAATGACCGCGAGGTGGTCCCATGAAATTTTTATTCCCATGGGATAAGTGTCTGTCTCATGGCAATAAAAAAGAAACTTAAAAAACAATGTAACCAACAAGTAAATTTAAGTCAAATCGTTTCTAATTTAAACATTTTCAGAATTCAGGACCATGAATTCATATTTGTAGCTATAATTTTTAACCGACGAAACGAAAAACAAAAGAAGAGGAGGTTATATGTTCAGTATTTTTTTTTGTATGTTTTTCGATTTCTCCGTCAATTATGGGCCCATTCGGAAAATTCTTTCGCTATTGTAGAATGACCGCGAGGTGGCCTCATAGAATGTTTATTTTTTCCATGGGATAAGTATTTGTCCCGAAAATAGGAATTTTAAGTTTGTTTTAATTTTATTCGTACTAATAATTAAGTGCTTCTGATAAATAACCCCATGGCCATCTGGCTAGGCTATTTGTGTCAGTCGCAAATAATCATAGAACTTTATCCACTTTTCTGTGGTTGCGTGTTCATGTCACAAAGATTGAATCAGGACAAACCTATCAAATTACCTACGTTAATTGTAATTACTTTATTACATTCATACCATATACCTATTATTACGTAGGTACAACAGAAACCTGCATTGCCAGAACAAAAAGGTATGTGAACGCACAGCTATAACAGCTGCATTGAATGCGGTAGATATGCCAGTTTTCTCATTCTTACCTAACTTAACTATTACAACGGATATTGATTGTTCGCGATTACGTCTCACACGAAGACGAAAAGACTTTCACAGTTTTTATAGACGCATTTCCCGTACTAATTATTGCTCTTCGACCCACCCTAGTGGGAATTTCTCAACATATTATGGCTACAGTTATGGTAAGCTGCATGTGCATGATATAATGACATGCTACTCATAGATATCATGATTGATAACGGTTAGTGTGGAATAGCATGAATGACACCCATAATGTTCAAGGCATTTACAGCAGGATACATACTAGGTCATGGTTAGTAAGTGGATTTTGTGAATGTTATTAAGCAGCGTGTGTATTATTGGTGTTAGCTAAGTTCAAGTCCAAACTTTGTAAACAAGCAATGCTGAAATGTCACTAGATTAAAAGAGTTTGCAGAAGCAGCGCGATGATATTCAGCTAACGAGGATCTGCAAATTGCGATGAAGTGAACGAGGGAGCTGGCCCGCGTCTGGCCCATTTACCTCTATCAAGGAGCAATGTGCGGATGACGCGGAAGTAGAGCCTCCCGAATCTATCACGAGCGACGTGGTAGATAAAGTCCGGGTACTCGCCGAGGCACTCGCGGAGCTCCGCGTCTGGTAGTGTGCTCAGCTCATGGAAGAGCTCGGGATCGAAGCCAAGCGGCGGCGAGGCGCGCGAGCCGCCCGCGCACCCCGCGCCCTCGCCCGCTGGGCCCTCCGCCGTGACGCGCCCGAGCCTGGAGCATCGGCTCCGCCACCCTCACAACCAACACTCCCACAAACACCAAACTATTAGTTCCAATATCACCAACAATCCTAGTCGAAACGACTCCACATAAGAGTACTCAGCGTACTGAACTGACAAACCATTTTACACTTCACTGAGAATGTTTATTTTCATGACGTTAGTCTTTAAAATCGTGCAGAACACTAATTTAAAGATGTGCCAAACGGACCACCTTCCGAGACACGTACTACAAAAATTAGTAGAAGTATTGAAAACACACCTAGAAGTTTGCGAACGGCTTACAGCAACACGCTCGGGTGGCCAAGCGAGATGTTTAAATTAACTCTCTTATGAAATGCGCAATAATATGTGAAACACGAGCCAGACGCCCTAAGCCCATAACACGTCACACGTTATTATTGTTAAAATCACTGGAAGAAATCCCGAAAATGATAAGACATTCATGTTTTTATCATTTTCGGGATAATGTCCAGTCCGAGATAATACCACTAAGCTATGTTTTATGTTTATGACTATAGTGATGGACGGACAGTATTGGCGCTCTCAAAACAGGCAATTCTGATAAATGCACTAAACGTTATTGTCAAATTTCATGATACAAAATGAAATGAGTTTAATGCTTCATGTTTATATGAGTGTTAATGGTATCGATATACCATAAACACTTAATATGTTAATCAACCGACACCAAGGGAGCGACTCATAAAAATGGTAAGGATTTGAATTTATTCAATAGTGTAGAATAAGTGTATTTGCACTGACCGTAAAATATTTCACACTATTGAATGTTTTTGAAACGAAATGTGAAGAAGGTTTTTTTGCCATTGTTCCATGATTTCAATAACCGAACATAGATAATCTACAGTCAATAATAAAATCCAATGCATACCTAACTCAAAACAATGGCTCACGGTTTCTCAAACTTATGGCCATCGAGTATATGCGGGGCCATAAGTTTGAAAAACCCAGAAAAAGGTCCCAAGCGACTGCGAACCCCTACCTGGCAGCGTAAAAGTCAAACAAACTTGTATTTTATTTCTAATTAAACACAATCAGTGCTGCTACTACCTTTATAAACGCCCTGTATGAGCATGCGGTCAGGGTTACTCAGTGTGCGTTGATTGGTAAAGAAGCTAGAATGATAGCTTCCCGATTTTAATAAGGAACAAACCTAGAGATATGTTATGTAGTAGGTAAAAACGACTAAGAACCGAAAACATTAGAGAGCGGAGCGAAATGATAAATATTTTTGCACTCATTTCGTGGCCATACTATAAATAAATAATGCTTGACCATTCACACAGTATCATCTAGCCCCATGTTAGTTAGGTCTATAGTAGAGGTTTGTAAGCTAGTTTGTGGCAGTTATTTCCTGTGACACCGGAACAAAAAGCAATGATTTTGTGATGTGTGAAGTTAGCAGCTACGAAAATAATAACGAAAATTTTGCGGTAATTTCGTGTTTTTGGAAAAGAAGTCAGCGATAAATATCAGCCATCTAGCTGATTTTACGTAGATCTTGTCGAGAACTCCCGATCATCACACGGCAAACCTCGAAAGGGTCGTGAACACCACTTTGAGAAACTCTGGCGTAGCTAGCGATAAAATGCATTGAATCGCCGTGATCTCACCCTATTCTTTAGTCGACTGTAAGGTTTTCATCGATAATATATTCACGGTCAGTGAATGCAAATAAAACTATTTGCAGTAATTGTTCAAACAACCTCCATTTCCAAGAGAGATAAACGAGTTCAGACTATTATTTCTCAGGCAAATCTTTACCAAGAAAATGATTTTTAATAGCAATCACATAATAGTTACATGGCTTTTGAAGCATGATAGTGTTCTAGTGCATCATTAAATTTCCTGCTTATGCTGAGTGGGTTCACGACTGCTGGAGACCGAAGGTCGCTCAAGCACGTGATTTTTGATCTGTCACTTCTGCCATCGACTTCCAACTGTTACAGATTTTAATCCAAGACTGACAGGATTTTCCCTGCCTTGTCTTTAGTATAAATTAGGCATTGATTAGACATAATTATCACATCATTTGCTTGCATGTTTTTATCAAATACGCGCAAGCATGCGTATTGAAATTAAACAGTTTGAGTTATTTTACATAACACAATGTGATTAAAACTGAATGGCCGACGAATTTTATGGTTTGAAACGAACATAATTTTAATGGAACATGAACAACATTCAATTGTATTTTTTCAGTGGACGAAAGATTCTACGCTATGTACCTGTACCTACTTTTTATTTTATTAAACTTCATACTGAAGCAAGGCTCATTTCAATATTATAAATGAATCATAACACGACAAAAGACATGGTCGTTTTCCTTAAACGAAAATGCAGGTGAAGATTTTAAAAATAATAGCAAGACGACCTTTGTGGCTTTCTGAAAAGATGAGCGATGATAAAACCAAGTCAGTTTCTGAATAAACAACTATCACGTGACTAAATAGGTAATAAAGGTGCCTTCTACATCTCGTAGTAATCCGAAAGATAAGCCAATCACTTAGCATACGTACAGTACAATATGTAATGCTCAATGAAGCGAGCCTGCTACTTTAATAGTAAAATTACTAGACCGAGGAGCCGACTGCAAAATATTTCACTCACGATTTTAGCTTTGTCTTGCGTTTCAGCCGGAGAAAATTGTTAGGCAATATGCAAACACAAATGCATCAGATAAGGGTCGAAATAGCGAACGAGTTTTACCTACCATGTTAAGTATACGTAGAACGAAAGTAGGTTACACGAACATATTATGACGAAATATCGACCCTGTACGTTCTGAACATAGCTGCACTAAGAAAATAAAGTAACTATGTAGTAGATAATAAACTAACTAAGATTTATGATAAGGAATAGGTCTTACAAGAAGATTTGTATCCAATGCCATCATACTTATAAGTAGCCATAGTAAGTTAATGATTAGGTTCAATAAAATAAAAACTTTCTGCATAAAAACAGGTAAATATGTACGAGCTTTCCCATATCTAACATAAAAGAAAAACTGAAACACAAAAAACAACCTTAGAACATACGATTTCGTTTAGTAACGGCCCCAATGTATGAGACTGACTGTAATAAACTTTCACGATCTAAGTGCAGTCAGTCTGCAATGTTATCACGCGAATTTTAGAATCACAGCGGACGCGCGACTCATACGAATAGATTTGTCTCGAGACTCAATGCGCGGACCACGACGACGAAGCGACCACTTCCGCCGATGTCGTACCGATAACTAAAGTATGTACTTACTGGCTAGTCTACCGGTAACGCCCGGACCCCGGTGTACGATAGCACGCGCCGTGCGTGATCTTGATCGAAGCGCACTAATGAGTAATAAGATTAAGATCCCTTATTTTAACTACGGGTGGCAAAACGTTTCTAGCTTACATGGTGTCTTCACTCTTTCTATCTCTCTCTTCCCAGCTAGTTATCCCATATGGTGGTGGGGTCAGCTTTCCTTATTGATTTCCTCCACTTCGCTCTATCCTCGATGTCGTCTTCGGAATTTAACATTATCTCATATCTTTACAAGGTATCCTTATTAGCTGATTATTTTATTTGTATTCTCTATTGATATAGAAATATATCTGCATATTTGTTTTTGTAATTATTTATGTTTTTATTATGAAATTTAATCATTGAAAAGTAGACATTTTCAGAGTCAATCGTAAAATTTCTAATCGTTATGTCACCGTTCACCGTATTGTCGTAAAACTTTTAAACGGATATCTTGTTTGAAAGGAAGAAAAAGTAAGAAAAATATTGATCACACAAACATGATGTTTTTTATCATTTATTTGTTTCTAATTTTATTTTGATTGAATAATCAACAAAGGAACAGAAGCATTGAGTTGACAAACTGAACGGTGACGTCACAGAAAAAGGGCAGCGTTTTTATCACCCGAAACATATTTTTTTCATTTCATTACTTGATAATTAAAAAAATTAGGGTGGTTTTTTTTCGGTAATGTTATAACATTTATTAATAATCGACAAAAAATCTAAGCATAATATACACGTACATACATGCAGTTCTTAGAAGAGGCCAAACAACGATGATACGAACGAATACACGTTTTATAGACACCTGGGTAATGCCTGGGTACGTGGGTACCTAGACCTACCCAACTGAATTTTTCCAAAATACCGGAGATGAAAGTTTTAATAGAATGCAAACGATGGAAACAATAAAGGAGAAAATAATTAGAACATATTATTAATATTTAAATTATTTCGTACATACCGAAAGTTATAATTTTAATGAAATAATTATTATAAAAAAGTTACTGATAATAAAATAGTAGATTATACACTAAGGGGATAAAGCACTGTTTTATGTCACGGGAGCGAATTGAATCCCGAACGTAACGAAGGACTCATAATTTAACTCCTGAGCGTAGCGAGGGAGTTATAAGTTAATTCCTGAGCGAAGCGAGGGAATTAAGACTGAGTCCTGAGTGCAGTGAGGGGTTCAACCGCCCAAGACTAAAACAGTCTTATCCCCGAGGTGTATACTCTACTTTTCACACCTTATGCGAGACAAAAAAACAGGCTCAGTAGATAAATAATGTTTTCCTTTGACTTCTCTGGCAGCAGATTGTTGACAATGCCTATGGCATCTAATTTGATAAACTCAGGAGTCAAAACACTTTCATCACTCGACATTTTCAATATTATTTTTGAAATTAAATCTTCTATAGGCACCTACAAGAACTCGATTTGTTCGTCACGCGTGAACAAATGAAGGCGCGCGACGTTCCAAATTCGAAAGCACAAGCCGTGGTCCTAGATTCGAAATTCGAATTTCGAACACCGCGCTCCTCCGGACCGGGGTTCACACGGAGGCAAACTTCATTTATTTTGTCAAATCAAGTAGGCCATGGCCTAGGACAAATTGTGTTTAACAAAATTAAACTTTATGCATATAGTAATAAGAATTATGAAAAGTGAAATCATATTATTAACCAGCGGGTTATAATGAAATTCAGTACAACATTATAACCCGGCTAATACCAAGGGATTTAATGTCTTGCTTTCGGTAGGGTTTACATGACCTATAATTCGGCATTGTCGAGCATGTGGTTTGAAAATTTTATTAATATTTTCTTCGACAGATATATCTTAACGACCTAGGTGACTTAACCACTTGTGAAATAATATACAAAATATAGCTCAGTTTTTTTTAATATGACCGACGAAAGTTTAAAAAATGAAAGAATGAAGCATCTCATTGCAGAAATAAAAGACTTCACAGTTTAGAACTGTAACTAAATATTGATTTGGTCCAGCCAGCTAGATCCTAAAGAAATTCAGTTAATTCGAGTTAATTCGTTCCGCATGACGATTCTGTTGCGGTACTGCGATTCCTAGTCCCGCATTTTGCAAATTTATGCGAACGTCCAATTATGCCGACCAATCGGTAAAATATTACAGCAACCTTTGATAAATTGACGCAAGATTAGGAGCACATTGCAATGGAGTCAAATAACGAATGTAAATAAAAGCGAAGGGACTCCAAGGACAATGGGATCAGACATTTGCTGGGAATCTGAAAGTATGAAACAATAACGAGACATTAATCAGATTGGACGATGGAATTTGCAAAACAAAACCTTCTCGTGCCTCACAAGACGGTTTTGTTTTGCAATGAAAAGAACGTTCTCAACAATATTGCCTAACAGTAAACCACATTTGCGATCCTTCGAACTTCAGAGGTCAGATTTCACCTCGGTCATGCGCAGACCTAAGCCCAAACAATTGTTTGCAATCCAAGGTCTTATAATGCCAAATTACAAATTGTAATACAAAAGCAACTAGAATGCCTACCGGAAAGCGATTATAACAAAGGGCAGTTGTATCAAATACAATAAACATAGGTTCTAAGTAATCAATCGAAGCCAATTCCAGAATATCTAAAGTACATAGAAATGTATAAATAAATATATATCGATGTAGTTCTACAGAAACGCAAACAAATAGTGAATTTGTGGTCTCACGGTCAAGATAAGAGATCTGGCTCACAGTTGTTGCGCGCTGCGACGCTTCATGAGGTGAGCTTCGCGTGGCGTCCCTCACTCCAGAACCACCCGACCCGATCGATGGCGCAGATTGTCAAATTTACAGTTTAGTACCTTCCCGAACAAATGACCAAATACTACAAACTACACAGTGAAAATCCAACAGAGATAAGAAGGTCACGGTCTTTTAGATACGAATTTATGAATTTTTAAAAGGTCAAGACAGTATTTGCCTGGCACGTGTAATGGAGAATGGCCTGATGGATGCAGCGGTGCACCCTTTCTATGTTTAGCGTTTGGGGCGTTTGGATGCGCGTTGGTTTCGGCGCATGTGTCGTGTTCGGGTATCGATCCGTGTGGCTGGCTGAGGGGCCGACAACACGCGTGCCTCGTGGCTACCGGCGCGACCGGCACTGCTGGACGGGGCAACACCGCGCGTGCGCGCCGCCTGGTACATAACGCCCCAATACAGCGAACGACCGACACTCGAAACAACTTCAACGTCGGAAGACGCAAAACACTTCAATTTTGCCGAACACGCCGATTTAATAGCCATATTTTAATCTTCCTAAAGATGTTATGACATCGAGAAGCGCATTAATATAAATTGAGATTACATGCTACTATTAAACGGCAACTGATCTTGATTTGCAAGTCATTAAAATCAGCTGCTAATCTAAAATAAATTATTTTCTCATGAGTTCAAGGTTGAATTGATTGACCAAGTAAACCGCACACGTATTTATTCATTCCGTTATTGAAATGAGCGTGCTATTAGATATTGAGTAGGTGAATTATTGTTCGCATAATCATTGTTATCTACTGAATAGCAGTGTGATGAACTATACGAAAAAACCTTGGACTATGAATATAGTTGGACGATATTCATACTTATTAAACACACGTGGTTTCTATGGATTCTAACAACACATGCGTCAAAGCTTTTTATAGAAACAGATTATTTATTTCGAAGATGATTTAACCTCAAGTATTCAAGAACATTATTTGAAAGAGCCAAGAAGATTTTCACTGTCGTAGACTTTAAATCATTAGTTGAAATTAGTAAAATTAAATGCTAGTTTCAATCTGCAGAGTATCATGCAATATGTAAATGGATATTGATTTTATTTCGTGTTACATGGAAATAAAGCTATAGAATAAGTATATAAATAATTTCAAAGCCAAGGTTCTTTCTTATCACTTGAAGAATTAGCAAGCGACTCGCGACGCTCATAAAATTGAAACTGCAACCAGTACTGTATTGCGCTGAAAATTTACTAGGCGAGCAGTTATACTGAAACGATATGCATATCGTTTCAGTAGAACTGCCCGCTGCGTTAAAATGCATTTTAACGCCACGTTATGTAATATAATCAAATTTTGGTAGCTACGAGGGACGACGCCCCGCGCCGACTGACGATATCGATCGAGCTCAAACAAGGTTGCGGTCTTGTGAACAATGACATCTCAATTTATGAGCGTCACCGACAAACATTTCTTTCCAAAATCTGCTATTGAAATCTCTATTTAATGTCAATATTCAGAAGGCACAACTTGTGAGGACAGGGCTCATAATAAGTACCTACTTGGTTCTAGAATCCTTGTTAATTTTTGATAACTAAAGAGTCACAAAACCAAAGAAATATTGGTGGAAAAAATGTAACAGATCAGGCATCATCGGAATAAATCGTCGAAATTTTCGAAAATATTTGGCTTCGACAACTTTTTTCATTTGTTGTGGTTTCCGAACTCAAATTTGCAACTTTATGACTGTGCGAATGCAATTATGTTTAGTTGTAAGGGTTGCCGTTATCTTGTTGTTTTCTGTTAATGTGATCAGTTATTGTTTAGTTACTGTTTGTTTCATACATAAATATTAATAATAACCTGTTACCTATTACACAATCCTACCCATGCATATGGTAAGCCAATTGGGTACTCACGGAAGTAATTAAGCGTCTCCCTGATCTGGTCAGGTGTTAGTGCAAGGTCCTCGGGCTTGACCGGCAGTGCTGGCGACGGTATGAACCAGTCTTGGTTCTCGTAACCTGAAACGTTAACAAGTTTTAGTATGGAGCCACGTAACGGGATGTTATCACATGCGAGACAGGAGGTATTAAGTAATTTTATCCTAGTTGACATCTTATTAATGGAGATGGGAGTCAGTATCCTAAGAAACTAAGAGTGGTGTCGATTTTGTAATTCTATTGGCATAAAAATCTAAACTAACTAGCCTAAATAATGTTATCTTACCTTATCTTATTTTGACTTTTGAAAAAAAAAAGAATAGCAACATTTGAGGGCGAGATGGGTACGGTTTTGTTGTAACAGAATCTCATAATTTCATACAACAAGAACCGAATATGGTTTCTTTGTGCTAATTACTAGTAATAGAAGTGATAACTGTGATAAGAGTTATTTTAAGCATTGAGACCGTTACATTGTGGGTCGACTACATTTTAGCAAACACAACTAGGTTACTCCGCGGTCACTCATCGCCGAGTAATGCGATCCCACTAATAAATTCAATTCTCGACACGCCGGATGACGTCACAGGAACGCTGAATCATTCCCCAACCACTTAGCTATCCAGTTCGATGCCATCTGAACCGCACCTCGTGCCTAGGTATTGCACAACCGGGACTAGTTTTACAACAATCAGGCTTTGTGTTATTTGTTTTCAAGCAGAAATACCATAACCATTACTGTAACAATTTACTTATACAATAACAGTATTAGCTTTAACACTTGAAGCCGTTCAAGTTTTTCTTACGCAATACGAAATCACATTTTCACTTCCATAGACCGTAAATACTTGAAGAAAGAATTCTTAAGAAATTGAATGAGTTCCAAAAAAAAAGATTTCGGGAGGACTCGAGCCTGCGCCCCACTCCCAGTACAGGTGTACTCTAACCAACTATGCCACGAAATCCTAGTCGGTTTCGTCGAAAATCTTTGGGACCTCTTAGGTCTCTAGCGCAGGTTCGAGTCCTGCCGAAATCGAAAATTTTTGGAAACTTATTCAATTTCTTAGATATTACCCAGAATGCGAGGGCTTACGCACTATAATACAAAAACCTTGGAAAGAATACTTGAGTTCTTTGGTCACATGGCCCGCAAACCCGGAGACGGGCAAAAACTTATCGTCACGAGAAAGTGGAGGAAAAGAGACCGAGAGGAAGGAGCCCACTGGTTTGACCAGATCCACACCATACTCGACATCAACCAATATGCCTGAAGCAGTGCATGTCACTGAGAGCCGAGAATTTACGGGAGATGATGCTTCCGTGATGGAGGCACGACCCCCAGTATTGGAGAAATGACGCAAAGAGGAGATCGTAAAAAGAATTCGTGTTTCATATTTCCGCGTTATCAGAAATCGTTATGGAGAATTCAAATAACCAAACTGTTGAAGATAGTTACGTTCCTGTTCTATAAGATGTTTTAAGAGACAGTTGACAGATGAGGGCACGCACACGCATAGAACCGGTTGGGATGCATACGCCATGGAATAAACTAAGAGTAAAACTCTCAGATACTCACTTTACTACAGTTATTCCACTCTCTTATTAAATGCTTGGTAGTTCGACTGTCAATGAAATGTCTGTCTGTCATGTCCGAATGTTTTACCGATTCGATTTATTATGACCACCGATTTTGTTTAAGAAGAAGTTGTAATAGATTTTGTTATTGTTGCCTAACATATTGTATTATTTTTAAAGACCTTACTCCGGCGTCTTAATGACTTTATTTTTGGAATCAGAATATGCAATAGAATAGTATATTTTTCTGAAGTAAGACAGATTGAGTTACTGTGGTAAACTATAACTTGTATACTACTCGTATTTTCAAATGCTTTTTTATGGAAAATCATCTAGAATAATCTTCGTAACATACTATGGCGGTTCGATAAAATTTTCGAAACTTTCGTAAGTCCCCGTAGTTTTCGAGTCTACAGATTTGCATCTCAATGTGTCAAAAGTATCTCCGTCTATGAAATACTTTATATTACATAGACGGAGATACTTTTTGTGTTTTCTTATGTCTTGATTCACTCACCTGTCAATTGATTAGAGAACTTCATGGTCGTGTATATGCCAAATATCAAATAAACGAGTGAACGGTGTATAGCAATATTATGTATATTTCTTACTGTCATAGTGGGAGTAGTGAGACACACAGCATAATAGCGGGACAGCGTTTCCATCCTAGCGAGTATGCGGACATTTTCCTATTTGAAGAGCATTATGATTAAGTATAGGGCTGTGGCGGTCACGGCGACGTAACCTTCCAACCCAGCCCGTCGATGTTGCAGTAAGAGTCGTCTAAGGTAACATATCAGAGGAACGGCAGCAGCTTCTTTCTATGTATAACACTCCTACTGCGATTTCCAATCCGCCTGCTAAGCGTGGTCATTGGAAAACCGCATCGTCTGGGAGGGAGATCATGATCAGCAGTGGAAATATGTATACGTTTTGATGAGATCTGATTGTAAGGAATTCACACCAGTTCAGAGACATAGGCTTGATGCACAAAGTGGCAGCGGCGGGCGATGACTCGAGCAGCGATGAGACACTATTATTTATAGCGTATACGCGGCGGCGCCTGCGCCGGAAACCGTGCCTCAAACACTCACTGGGACGGAACAACCAATATAGACTTCGCCTTTGGTGTAAGCTGAACACTTAATGCCAAACTGAGTTTACTGCTAGCTTGCATAACTCGTATTAATCCCGTTATTTAGTACCTATTGTATTGCTGAGCTGTCCTTCGTTAGATGGATTTATTCATAACGAAGTCAGCTTTTTGTTTACGGCCCTCTTTTATGTGGAACACGCACGACTCGCAATTAGGGAAGCACGAGCTTAGTGAGAATTGATTTATATCCCTTCACATTTTTGTTTTTACAAAATTCTAATATTCTTCAGCAGAGTAGGATCAAAGAAACGTTCATAGGCAGTTATGTCATCATTATCCGACCACTGATTTCTTGTTGTGGTTATTGCCCCCGTCTACACCACAAATTACATTTCAATCCACGGTGACGATTGTGACGAATTAAAATTCTTGCGGCTGACAAATGGAAAATTCGATTGAGAAAGATAAAACGTGGTCAGGATATATTTTATGCTATCAACTTTCCAAGAGCCATCATCGGAAGCGTGAACCAACGTTCCGGAGGAGATCGATAAACACTTTCATGACCCAAGACTCACTTGGTCCATTTGCAGTTTCTCGTATCTTACCGTCGGGCCGCGAGCCTCTCCGGGTCGCACCGCCGCCGTCGCCGCCGAGGCTGGGCAGTAAATGCGTTAGGATGGCATGTCTCGCAGAAGTCTTCGACGTCCATTCTGATCGAGATTGCATTCTAGGGCAAACTACTCAAGCAAAGAGGACACTTCGATGAGAGCAAAACGGTGAACATAATCAAGTGAAATGCAAGTTGCGAACCAATCATGAAAGAGGGGATTAGTGATACCGATGATCGCACGTAATCAGGCTACTCCAGCTATTAAGGTGGCACTGCATTGAGTGCATCGATTACAGTTCATCATTACTGTCTCGTAAAGCGATGAACCAATAACCTGTGCGAAATGATAACCCTGGTCGCTTATTCATTCAAAAGATAAGTTAATACTCTACTGTTTTAAATTTTTATGAAAATGGAACAAGTGCTACTTTCGGAACATTGACCTAGCTGTGTAATTTACGAACGCCTGAAACTAGGTCGTATTGTCACGAAGAAAGTATTTTCAGTTTATTTTAAATCTGTGAGCAGAGAGAATTTAATATGTAGGTATTCTATTGGACTCCAGATATAAAACAATGTTCTTAGTATTTTTTACGTTATCAAAGAGCTCTTGTTACAGGTATGAACCTAATCGTAGTTATATGCCATGTGCAATAGGGTATTACACTCATTTTTGAAGAAAAGTGTCTCAATTAGATTCTGTAGTTCTAACAATTTATTATTATTATTATAAGCCTACAGGATCCCACTGCAGGGCAAAGGCCTCCCTTTCCTCATATAGACAAGCTCCTATTGTCTAGCTATTGATAGAGAAAAGTTCTAACAAACCACAAAAAAATATTTTTTTTAATCGATAATTGCCATAACAATGAGTTATAAATTTACATTTTCAAGTTGCGCGCATAATTTGACGAAAACGCTGGACGCATTGGACCCCATATTGCTCCGTTGTCATGATGTCAGTGGTACATAAACAAATGCGTTGATGTTAGCTGATGACAGTTGATATTTGTTAGTTTACCTACACAGCTGTATGACATAATAAATTACGCCTACTATTCCATGGTGTTTAAAAACAAATAAAAAACCTGAATTTTTTTAATTGAGTTTTAAAATTAATTTGTTATTTTATGAACTAAACATATTACATATTTTCCGACTACTTTTTGCGTAAGCTATCTCAATAATACTAGTAGTTCTAAGAACGGTAGACCTCGCGAGCACTAAACTTTTTTCCAACAGTTAATACAATAAAAAAAACTATAAAATCTTAGAATTTGTACACCAATTTTCGTCCAGATCAGTCGTAAAATACTACCTGTAGAGGAGTATGTACATTCGCACATTGACATAATCCATACTTTTGCAAGTAGTTGAAGCAGGGAAGCTTCTCTCGCTTCGCTCGCAATAATTTTTGATTTTATCTCTTAGTGTAAAATACCTTGTGCATATCTATGCAGCTTAATTCGAACTGATTGGTTCTTTGTCCTTGTCACTTTCAACTCTCCCAAGAAATACCAAGAAAAACGTTAAAAATGTGAGTTTTTACATTCACCTCTACCGTGATAAATACTACTCACTCATCTTATGAGTATGCTATGCAAACCGTCTTATTTTCTTAGCTTAGAGCATTATTTGCCTCTATTACAGATAACGTTATGCGACAAACCAATTCAGTTTTTTCCGCAAATCGCCGTAAATCGAAAAAACGGTGCCATGTTGTACCTTTCCCTAATGCTAGTGCGATTTATTTGGCTAAAGGTCACCGATGTCAGAAATACACTTACTTGGTATAAAGTTGCGATATCACAGTACCTATGCTATGCGATATCATATCACTATATAACAGCTGATGTGTATAACAGTTTCAACAAAAAGTGTTACTAACAAGTGAGAATCACTCGTCAGTAACACTTTTTGTGGAAACTAGAAATGCAAACTATCGTAATATTCAATCTGCACTTGGTCGTGCATATCTGACAAAGTGTACAAATTGATAATTCACGATGATGACACCGGGTGTTCTGTTTGCTTAGCAATCGACTCCAAAACCGTAAACTGACATAATCCGAAATCTTGGACTTGGGAGATGGAGGACGGAGTTGTGCCTAGTCAATTAAAAATACAAGCGGATGATAAAAGATGGTCCCTAAACTTGTAAATAATTGGTACCATTTCAATAAACAAACAAAGCGATATCATTAGTCAACGAATTTATACGACAGCGCACACAGCTGAGGATCCTTCAGTCAGTAAATAAACGAAAACATCTGAACAAAGAGTCATCCTACTTCAACAAACCCTTTGTATTGTGTCCTTCGACTGTATATTCATACGTTTTATTAGACTGAAGAATTCGGTAGTTATGTACAACTAGTTTGGGATAAAAAGAACCTTATAAATACAGTATCTCAAATCAACAAAGATCGAATTATTGTTCTATGGAAACGACCAACTACTAAGCAACTTTTGCAACTTTTTTTTAGGAATTGATTTGAGGAAAATAGGTAGCCAATGTGTTGTTCCCGGTTTAGCCTACTCTCTCTCTCTCTTTCTCTTTTCTTAGCTAGTTATCCCATATGGTTGTGGGGTCAGCTTTCTCAAACAATTTCCTCCACTTCTTTTTCTATTCTCGCCGTCGCGTCGTCTTCGGAAGCTTGACACTCTCTCATGTCCTTTAACACTACATCTATCCATCGTCCCCTGCGTCTCCCTATGGACATTCGCCCAGGCATGGAAAGCTGTAGGCTGGGCCCTATTTCTACTAAATTAATCGCTTTACCATTACAATGGTATCGTCTCAAAATGACACGTTTGCATTTTACCTTCGAGGAAAGAGATGGAGGGAAGCGTGTTGAAAAGTGTCACAGTTGAAACCATTTTATCAATCTCTCTGTACAAATAGCACCGCACGTACTATCTACATTTTCTTTCATCTATGGACGATTCTGCGACAATACCTTTGTTATTAGTACAGTGTTATTTACGTAGATATTAATAAATCTGTGCCTCTGTCATAGTTAAGCGATAAGTTAGCAGAATAAGTCCCCCAGTCTGCCTGGCTAGCTTGGCTCCAGGTCTAGACCTACCTTACTTACATCTATGCAAGTGCAGCCCGGTCCGTTCAGTCGTTTTGGCGTGACGAAGTAAAAAACACCCCCAAAATTTATAATATTAGTGTAGTAGGTACTTGCCTCCAAACTGCGTGAGGCTGTCGGCTCTCAGGCGATACTTCGGTATGTGTTCTTGAAGGAGACTGATAATCTCTACCTCTGGCACTTCCTCGCTATTGCACACCTCTGCGGACAAAGAAAAAACACGTGTTACTCAAATCTCTGTAGACATGACGCATTACGAATATTAATTTATTTGCAAGTATTTTCAGCATAGAATCTTGCAAGCATAATTACTGATGTGCCGTGAATAACTGAGAAACTTTGAATAACTAATAACAATCAAGGAAAAACCTGCAATTTTTAAGGTATTTGATACTAAGTATTCTCCTAATTAGGGGAGGCCTATGTCCAGCAGTGGACTGATATAGGCTGATGATGATGATTCTCCTAAACTTGAGACTTTCGTATTGATTAAAGGACTTTTAAGATTGACTTATTCAAGAAATATCTACACTATTTATACTATTTATAAGCTGTTTATAGTATAAAATTTGACTTGTCTAAGTGCTTATTTTATAAGCCTAAAGAAATAATATATTGACTTTGACATCTATAAGCTTCAGGCGATTTCGAAGAGTCTAAGTAATAAATTTTAAACAAATACACATGGTAGGTACTTCATCTTACGAGAACAGCATTCAAGTAAGTTACAGCGGGCCACGGGACAAACCTTACGGTCTGATCGTGTCTAAGCACTAAGCTTTCTCTGCACGTTTTCATTCTTAAATACCAGCAATTGTTTCATAGAAAATTAGTAAGTATCGCTACATATTGATCAGGGCAATTTGATCTCCTGATAAAATACCATTCATTTTTACGAACCACCATGGCGTAAACTAGAAATTATACAGATGCAATTAAGACAACTTCAGACCGTAGCAAATTATAGACGGATCTCGAAAGAAAATGCTCTACAAATACCACCATTATTAATTGACCATGTAAATTGCCTTCAACGCTGTTCAAAATCTGCGCGTCGAAGTTGTAGCCGAGAAAATGTACAAGTTCAAACGACTAGCCATGTATAACGAGTGTAGTGAACTTCGCAATGCGGCACCCGGTATTACTATAAGTGCATAGTACAGTTTTAGCAGGCGTCTACATTCCCTATTTAGTATGGAAACTGCAGACAAAATCGATAGTTCACCCTCCCCACGCGCCGCCGCCTCCACCGCCGGCTGCGGATGAGCGAGGGACGGGGAAAATTTCAGTACTACAGAGTCAAGAGAGATGAAAGAACACGTTATGTGGGTTCTCACTTTGTTGCCAATGTGCTCATATCAAGTTATTAAGGCGTGGATGTATGTGAATTGACGTCTATTGGGTTACGTTAAAACCTTTTTTATTTGTATCATTATCGATAAAGCTTCGAAAAAAAAAATGCAGTACAAGACAGGTCTCCTTCGCTACAAAATTTCTTCGTTTCGTTACTACCATTTTTCTCCTAACTATCAATCACAAGACTTTTTTACTGTCATACCCGTATTAAACAATAGAATACCAAGGGAACCTTCGGCGCATTTTTGCAAATAAATATCCTAATTAATAGATAATAAGCAAAAACTTCATTTTTGCGCTTACGCCGCTCTTTCTGTCCCGCTCCTATGAACGCAAATCCTATGCCTATCCTTTTCACAAAATGGCGTCATAGGTCGCCCCTAAGAATTTTATACAAGTTTGTTAAGTATTGGTTGGTAAACTCGAAAACTGTCTCTATCTACGGCAAATCCGATACCTAACAGTTTTGGACACCGAGTATCCAAAGACTGCCTGACTGCTCCTGTAGTAGGGGGCATGCACTCGGGAATATTGCACCATCTAACTAAAGCAATCTAAAGTCTACGCCAACTTTGAATAAGCTGACTTTAAATGAAGCTCCCGGGTATTGCAAAGCAGTAGAACTCAAAGTCTTCTGAAAGTTAGATATTGACGTCGTTGTATTTGTAGGCTCTGTCCGAGATCTTTGCATAATATGCAGTCATGAAAGCCTTTGAATATTCTATTATTATGCACTGCAGCATGCCGTTACTAATTATTATTTGTACAGTTAAGGTTTACTGGACATGTAATGCAGAATACATTTATATGTTAAAGAAAAATAGTTCTCGGTAGGATCCACACCTTCCGTGGATCTAATGAGAAATAAAGTTCTCGATAGATCATCATAGATCTTGTCAATGGATCTAACGGGAATCATCCTAAATATCAAATCATATAGAAAATATACATCATAAAGAATCATCCTCAATACAAATATGTATTTATTTTAAAACTTCTTTTGGATAACGTCCAAATTATGTTGGTTACGTAAATATGGCAGAAGAATAATGCGGTAAATACTCGTAGGATGGCATCATTGTCTCTCACGTATTATTTCACTTAATGGAAACATTAATTTGCGAGACACCGTCGGTGTCCAACCCAAACATCTGGCGGTCCAAGCGATGTATGTAATAATCTTGAATAATATCGCATCTTTACACCCGATAAGGATGAATCTCGACAGATTATAATTACGACTGGGATCAAACAAAACCTCATTTGAAAAAGAAACTAGTCAAAGTCGTAAACCAAGTTTGCCAGTTAGCAATTACTTCACAAACAGTTAAAGTTAATTAAATTGCAACATTAAATATATCTTCAGAAGCATTTGTAGTGATTCTTTAGCAATACGTACAAATCGTTTGCGTCAGTATTTTCTTTTGAGAACTGCTGGTCAGATGTATTGGGTGTATTCCTCCTGCTCCTCAACATTCTATAATGGTCCACAGCTGGACGCAGGCCTCCCCTTGATAATCGCCTTATTGGCTTTTATTTCATGGGGGGTAATGTCCATAATCGCCACTAATTACCACTATGTGTGTATCACTCATACTAAATTCACTGTTCATAAGCTGCATTTTGATTACAAATAAAAATCAAAAGAAAATTAACCGATAGGCGGCGAATATTGTATTGAGTGTTACATTCACGAATACATAAATACTTTTATTTGGGCATAAACAGGTACTTACATACAGAAATTGACGAGTAATTTTTATATGTAGGTAATTGTTATTTTAAATTTAATTGCTTTAGTTGAGGCTTCTGCACTATAATAGCAATATACATAATACATAACTATGTACTATAATTTTTTTAGTTCTATGGCATGAGTACTTGAGTATCTACTGACATAAAATAAAACCGGCCAAGTGCGAGTCGGACTCGCACACGAAGGGTTCCGTGCCATTATCTATAAAAACGGCAAAAAAATACGTTTGTTTGTATGGGAGCCCCCTTAAGCATTTATTTTATTCTGTTTTTTAGTATTTGTTGTTATAGCGGCAACAGAAATACATCATCTGTGAAAATTTCAACTGTCTAACTATCACGGTTCATGTGATACAGACGGACAGACAGACGGACAGCGGAGTATTAGTAATGGGGTTCCGTTTTTTACCCCCTTAAAATGATGACAATATAGAGATAAAATATATGACACTCACAAAAACCTACACCTGAATCGACCTGCAGTACATTAGATACTAACGATCATAGTAGGCAGGTGCCTTCGTGATGTACAATAGGTACATAATATGTAGTATGTACGTATAAGAGAACATTGTCTAGTAACGATTCCTGAGCAGAGTGCACCTGACTGATTTGAATCATAAAACAAGCCATCATAATAGCATTAGGACAAGTGCGCATATTCTCATCGTAACAATTTAGCCGTATAATGCACAACTAAACTATACAAAAATATTATTAACACAGTGACATCAGTGATAGAGCAGATTGGAAAAAAATGCAGGTTCACAGATCGATTAACAATTTTCCATCTTGGAGGAAGTACTAAAACTTTGCCAAGCTTAAAAACTTTTGAAACTATCATATTATCAACTCTAAAATCATCATGGTAAGTAGGTATTTTACATATGGTATATTATTTTGTTTTAGATGACTTACAGTCAGTTTTTCATCCGCATGTTATTTTTGACAATAGTTTAAACATATCGTTGACGAGAGCCGGGTAAACAATTTGTTAGCAAATGACAAATTGTTGATAAACACACGATGTGGCAAGCGGATGAAAAACCGGCTGTTAGGTGTTGACAAGCATTCTTTGTTATTTCTCTTCGCGCGATAGGTGGTCTAGGTTCATCCTTTATTTTGTCCACAGCAACATTTTACTGTGAAACATTGGTAGTCCGGGCAGCCCTTGTTTCAAGCGAGCCAGTTAACAGGCCCATACAAAGTACCCAATTAACGTAGATCTGCTAACATCACCGTCATTTTCATTAAACTAAACGACCACCATACTAGAGATTTACATGAGTAGAAAGCTATGCAGCTAAGCCAATAAGCGAGGCGTTCGGCTGCGCTGCGGCATGCTTAAAATAAGGTACCGCTCTAAACTGACAAGATTGATCGAATGTTTATACATCTTGGGACACAGTGCATTCACCTATCGACTTTCATGCATATTTATATACCGACAAGTCAATAAAATACCTCTATCCCGTGCAATGTAGTTTCTTCCGGAAACAAAGAGTTTAATGCCGATCTCAACTGAGATATTTAACTTCTGTCAACAGAGGCATTTTTATTTTAGACAATATCACATACCTACAAGTTTCACTATACGTTTTAAGATTTTTGGACTAATCTGTGTTAACTTAACGTTAAAGCCAGTAAAATGGCAGTCGATCAACTCACCATTAGTCCAATCCAAGAGTATATCCTGTCTTTTCTCGTGCATTTCATCTTTACGACGCGGCCGCGGCCGCTTTACCCTCGACGTCATTTTACACTCAGAAACACTTTACTCTCCAAGATTATCACATCACAACAAACTATCATAAAAATACAAATTTAAACTGTTAGAGTGTGCGGACGTGCAGTGTGTAACGCAGGCGCTCGTAATCAAATCGATATAGGTAATTTGCTTATAGATAGCAGACGTCATAAATGCTGATAGTGGTGGCGAAACTAATCAGTTGGCGACAATGACCGTGGTTGTCTAGTTTATCTTGAATTTGATCTCATGGAAGCCAGATTTCGATTAAGTTAAAGCTAGATTACAGGGAAGGTAGGCAATGAGCTTTGTAAACACAACTGAAGTATTGGAGGGAAACCATGATCGCGGCGGAAAATAAGACCACTTTAAACTTTATCAATTGGATGCATGATATCTATGAAACAAAACAGTAGACGTGGAAAAATACAATACAAAGTCGATTCAGCCCGATAAGACTCACAACAATAAAGAACCGACGAAAAGATGGATGGATTGTATAAAAGAGGACATGGTCAAGACAGGTGTAAGTTACAGAAATGACGGCTGATAGAGGAGTGAAGAAAAATACATGTTTTGCCTAGCTTGGGATCAGGACAAGAAGAAGAAGACTCACAATCACAAGTCACAACAATATTTCACAGTACATTCTTTCGGCATAAAATTAGCAAACATTTTTTGCAATAGTTAGCAATTTGTTTTAACGTCAAACGTGTTTGCATTGTTTAGTAAATATTCAGACACACTTCATCGTAAATGATAACATTGATAACAGAACTATCAGAATAAAATACCTGTAACGCTTTATTAAGTGCAACCTACGTGGTTGCACTTAATAGGGAAAAAATACTAGTGCAACTGAAGTTAAGTTGATGATTCTTCGATTTGTTCGCAGTGACAATAAAATTTACTGGAAACACGATGGTGTTGATTCAGCCGGACTGTTTTTGAGGAAAATGCATTGACTTTGAGACATCATTGTTGTTTCGCGTCATGTTAAAGAATAATTTGCGAAGGTAAACACTAATATCAACGCTGTCAGTGCTGACGAATTTAACTCCTTATTAAGTGCTACGGATTTAAATTCCGAAACTACTACTTACAAGTAAATGGTCACAAATAGTATGATTTTTCTGCATTGATCGAGTGTGTAATCTATTGACTGAAAGTTTCTGGTAGCTTAATACGTTCACCTCGTGTCATTAAACGAGAACAGCCAATTATAGATCTAATCTAGATCATGAACGTCGCATTATAAATCAATATGAAAGCCAAATCTAACACTTTCGTTACACACTCTGGTGAAAGACAGTTTATCTTTATAAAAACATGAGAAGAAGAAAATAGTTAAACTGGTGAAAGAATTTTACTAGGTACCTTAATACCTATACTGGAGCCAATCATGTAAATTACTAAATACTAAATATAGCGTGCAAATTAAAATCATTAAGAAAACTCGCCACTCGCTAACGAGCAGCGGAAACGGAGGTACCAAGGTAAAGCCATAAAGAACCATGACGAAAATGCTAGACTGTTCTGAAAAGGCAGTAAAGAGGTAAAAAACTTGAACGTTGACAAAATGCTGCAAATAGACACGGTGCGAGGCCACACGCACAGTTCGCCGGTGGAGGCGGTTCGGTCGACGCACTCATTCGAATAACCAATAAAAATAAGGATGTCGTCAATGAATTGGCATCGCTGCCATGGCTGGGTCACCTCGGCTGGGCTGCCCCACTAGAGTAAGCTGACGTAACCACTCTTCACGACCTTGTAATACCATCAAGGGCCGATTAAACTAATCATAACTGGAAGCACAACCAACCATATTACATTGTGCGACCTTTCAGCAACGTTACTTTT
The DNA here is from genome assembly GCA_947086465.1 of Eupithecia exiguata. NCBI lineage: Eukaryota > Metazoa > Arthropoda > Insecta > Lepidoptera > Geometridae > Eupithecia > Eupithecia exiguata. The sequence goes on along the minus strand of OX352230.1, from coordinate 6,398,492 downwards.
AAATTATGTAGTACGAATCATATTGTTCTGCTTCGTGTGGCGGCCTAACTTATACAATTAGGCCATCAACTCCCACGATCATATGCATGGATTGCGTTAAGAAATGCACGCCGAAATGCCAGCTGATTATGTAAGGTGTTTGCTGTTTATAACAACAGTACACCGTACATGACACAACCATGAACGAAAGATTAATTGGTCATTTTTCTGGGCACTGTTAATTCACTTTCGCTTTAGTTCGCTTTCGTTTTCGTATCATGTTATAAATTATTGTGACTGAAGGAACAAAAGATCGATTGATTGCCAAGATAATGTTTCCATTATGCACTCGTTGCCGCAGGTGCGTTTGTTATAGTATAATATTTAATCAGTGCAACTCCTTTAAATCCGTTCTCACGACTTTCTTCGGCTGAACAAAAGATTACGTACAACAACAAGACTTGTCGAAGAAACTCGTTAATCCTGTGGATTAGAGGACCTGAATTACAGCAAATAAGTATTCGATTGAATTCACCTTACAAAGGCTTACATAAAATGTTAATCGTTGATTTAGTTGAGCACTCTAGGTTGTGTAATACTTTGTAGTTGCGAAAAATCAAAGGAATTTCTTTTGACTGGCGTTAGTCCAGACAAAATGCAAGCTATATGCATGCATTATTATTATTTCTCAAGAATTTTACACGTATCTATACCTTTCATTGCTCAATTGGAGAAATGGCGATTCTCGGCGCCGATGAACTGAATAAAGATGACCGTACCCATCTATTCGTAAATAAAATTGCTCAATCAACAGTAGGTGTATTTACTTTCTAATTATTATAACTACAAGATAAAAAAACAACAACGATACTGAAGGAAATGCTAGGGACAGTTGATGAATATAATGGTTTTGGGGATGAAATTCACGCGTTAAGTACTTGGAAAGCTGAATTTCTTAATATCATTCCGCCAAAGCGTGTGCTATGAACGGGGCTCACGCTCGCGATAGCGGTTGGAGGAAAGCGCGGCGTTACACTGAAACGCTCGCACGCCCGCCCTACTCAAAATAGCACTCACTGGCACGCAGCCAATTACCGATAGTTCACCCCATTCATAAGTAAACAAGTTTGAATAAATTGTAAAACTTAAGCAGACATTTAACGACAAACTTGGAGGAACTGATTTCCGCACGAACGAACTCGGTCATGTGATAGATCGCTGTGATCCAAGGCTGTTGATTGAGGCCTTTGATAGGAAACTGAACATCTATTGTCGATAGGAAACCTAATCAAATAGTGGCTTATAATGAGGCTAAGGTCTAACTTAAATCAATGCCAATTAAGCTAAAGATAACAGGCGTGCCAATATTTTGGTACCTCATTTCAGATCTAGGCTAAATTAATTAAAACACATTGATTTGTTTCCGATTAAAATTGTTACGGTGAGATGGACACGTCACAATTACACGGTCAAAATCTGTTTCTGCAGAGGAAAATCACAACGGAAAAGCTTTTACTTAATTTTATTGACTGCGTACCTGTACCATACCATTTAGTTCACTATGCTTAGTTTGTGTAGATAATGGTTATTCTTGACATTTACGTGTTTTAACTTAGAGAAACATTATGAGGCATTTGTCCAGAATAAGGCTAAAGTTAAACAATAATGTGATTTAGACTCACCAGTGATAGTAGAAACGGTGCGAGTGCGCGAAGCTAGCGAGGGCGCGCGCACAGCATCCTGGAGGGCCGCCAGCTTGACGGACTGATCTACAAACACAGAGGCATTAGCCTTTATAAAAGGCCACGCTAAACATACACGATGATAGAAATAGTCTGATCAAAATAATCATTGTTATTTTGATCACAAGGACTGCACTATGAAAGAAAAAAAGAGGACTTTAAAAAGTTTTATTTCTGTGTCAGTGTTTAATTTAAGAATTTGACCTTTTCTAAGTGTACATTTAATGTAATAATGGAAATAAAGAGGTTTTGATTTGGTGCAAATAGTTCAATCAAGTGGTAGAAAAATATAGTCTAAGCAAAAACACCGTAGTTGGTGGATCAGAAAAACTGCACATTACTTAGGGACTAAAAAGGGGAAATTCAGACATATGCGGCAGATGGCTCGGCTGACGGCATTACTTTGCTATTTCCTTTGTATGAGATCCATTCCGACATACGTCTGCAACTGCGGCTCGGCAGTAGACGACAGTTGTATCGTATAGGTATTTCGGAATCGGTCTCATGTAATGAATATGTACCTACCGCAAAATAATGCCGCCTGCCGTCAGCCGTCGTCGCGGCACGAGCCGCCGCGCCGCCGCCGCCGGCGCCGTTGCCGTCTGCCTTTGGGCGCAACTCGCAGAAAAATACCTTTAAGGTGCGGAAAATAGAAGTAGCTAATCATGATATAAAATGATAGGAATGAAGAATAAACATAATTCTTCTTCATAATAAAAAGTTAGAATATGGAAGGTTTATTATGGACTTACAAAATCAATCTACTGGACCAGCGTCAGCTTTTGTAGGAGACATCCAGCCTGAAAGGATATTTGACATCAGAACATCACCAGAACTAAGCAGAGCAAGATAATCATATATGCTCAGTCATCGATCTACGCTTGAGTCACGTTTATGCCAAAGAAAAGCGTTTCTCAAGCATAGATTGATGACTGAACAAGCTTTCATAATATGGGCCTATGTCTTCATCTTATTTTTTTTCACCTGTGATAGATTCAATACAATTGGTGAAATTCGCAAAATAGGAATTCGGACCTCAGTCAGAGAGGCTTACTCCCAAATACACAAAGACAACTCAGATTTAAGCACATCTCCAGGTACGAATTTTGTGACAGATTTTCATTGACAACTGACAAAAAATCGCGATTGAGATATGCTTCAGCAAGTAAGTAAGCTTTTGTATTAGCTCTCTATACAAAAGTTTACTTACTTGCTCAAGCCCAAGTCCCATACTCAACCCAGCAGTTGGTGCTTTCAGGCTGAGTAGATAGATAAATTTGTATGCTGTTATTTTGGTCTATTTTATTAGTAGCCAACATTTTCCACAGAATGATGTGGGGCCAAAGTAAGCAGTTATGGGAATCACACACAACGTTGACTTACAATAATTACCGATGTGCAAATGTGGTTGCGAGTTCGATTCCCGCCTTGGGACAAATGTTTGTATGATCTCCAAATGTTTGTTCTAAATGTTCTGGTCATTTTCTATGTACATACATTAAATAAGAAATATCTATGTAATGTACTATATTATGTAAACGTTACCCATAAATAACACAAGCTCTTTTTAGCTTGGGGCTAGATGATGCTTTGTGGATGGTCTAGCATAAATAATTATTTTACAGTGTCATGTTATTAATGGAATTTCTTTGAATAGGTGCAGTAGGTACCTATAGTTTGGTCCATTCAACCTGAGTTGTATGTACAGGGTGTGCCGAAACATGTCAAGCCGAAAAAGCATTACAGGTAGGGTCATGACAACCCATAAAACCACAAATTCATGGGTCTATCTCCAATGGTTTCTGAGTTAAAGGCTTTTTACTGAAAATCAGAAATTCTCTGCCCGGCACCAAACTTTTCTATGCTTTGACTCACACACACAAACTTTTTGTGTTTTCGTTACGCGCAATACAAAGTACCTACGTACAGATTCTACCATGGTGGAAGAATCACCCGTCTTATATACTTCCAACATTCACAAAGGATCCGTTAAAGTTTTCTGATCCAAAACAAAAAATCTAATGAAATGTATGTTCTTTATAAATGGAATACAAAAAAGTTGAGTCACTATGTAAGAGGATGAATGTCTTGAACTGGCTGATTTCAAATATTAAAAAGAAAAAATATTTTTAATCCCTAGGGCATATACCTACTAGAGTTTTTGCCTGCTCAGCTATCTTTATTGACATATTTTTTGAGCAAGAGAAGTGAAAAACGATTTAGAATTAGATAAGGAGGTGGTATGTTCAGCAGCTGAGAAGTAACATTTATGTTGAAAGGACCAACGGTCACCTAGGCAGACGATGACTTCATTATGTAAATAAAGTGCTCTGGAGCTTGCCCAAATCAGACATTGGAACCTTCAAATCTTCAGCATGTTATAATATCTATCTTATTTAAGTTAGCTAATTTTACAGTAATAGACAATACCATGACTTCTTACTACAAACAAACACATAAATCCAATTCACTTTCACCAACCAAAAATAAATTGTATTTTGAAAAATAAACAGATTGATATACAGAACTAAGCAGAATCTTGAAGCTGTATGTACTTGCAATGCATCTTACCTTACCTTTACATCATACGTGCAATAAGTTTGACCTTACTGGGTGTGTTGTAAAACCCCAAAAACCTCCAGCCGCCACCACTTACAGTCTTTCAAGATAACTGAATAAATAGTACCAACATCTAAAAATACAGTTCCTTAACCAGATCACAGACGAACACAAGCCCGAGAAGTGCATCCACCGACTATGGAATTACATTAGGTCCCATTTGATTCATAAAACTATTTTTTTGCAACTTTTTGTATTTCTTTCACACATTTTACGAGATTAGTACGATTTGAGTGAGTAGGTGAATGATTCCGATTCGATTCGAATTGAAGGAATGATTCATTCATTCAATGATTACGGGTCCCTGTTTAGTTCATTCTTGGCAGATAAAGGTAGGCGATCACGATCACCAAGGTCTGGGGACCAACCGCTACTCTAAATGAATAAACAGGGTGGGAGCGAATGGGTATCTCGGGTCCGGTACAGTACAGAGTGCGACTGAAAAGAGTACCAAATAAATGAGGGCATTGCTGTCGTTGAGATGGTAACACGAATACTGCGACGAAAACCGTCTTGATTCTTGCATACGATTTTATTATTCAATCCGCCTGGAGTAGAAATTAATAATAGCGGAACAAATACTATAAACCTATTCCTTATAAATGTTGTTTGTAGACTACATGAATCTGTGAATAGAAAAGTAAGCAAGAACGTAATCACTAATTGCTTGATAAATAACAAATACTAGAAAAACAAGATAACTGTGCCACTTAACAAATTTAAATCTAAAATGTACATACTTATTTTTCCAACTATACAATATTTTAATATTATTAGGTATATTAATACATTTATTGGTAGAAATTTTAAAAAGTTTGTGTGGCGAAGTGAAAATTTAATAGTGTTAACCAGTGTATTCTATTATGTATATTGTTATTATAATATTTTGTCTAGCACATATTTTATCCTGCATTATTTTCCATATTAGGTTTTCTGATTGTACCTACACAAATCGAAATTGTCTAATTCTTGTAGAGGTCTGCCTATTCTTTTTTCTAGATGCATTTTGAGTGTTTCTTTTTCTTTCGAACCTTCATCTTCAATCTCACCTGGTACAATACGGATGCACCTACATAAAAATAAAGTTAAAGTATCTTTAGAATAAGTCATAATGTATTTGTATCGTAGCGCGGGGTCGTAAAGAGCGGCACAAAAGTTTTGAGGCTAACAGAGGGTGAGATCTGCCAGACCCTAAGCTATAGCTTAGTTCCATTTTAATTCATTTGTACTCTTTCCAGTCGCCCTGTACTAACTTTATACTCGGTCCATATACCTTCTATAACTTGCACTTGCGCTGCGCCCATCGTACAAAAATAATAAATTTCTAATTTACCTACGTTATAATTGGCGTTCCCTACTTTTTTGCAATACATCAACTTGACTCAAAATATTATAAGTTTGGTTAATCGAGAAGTTTATAATAAACGATTATTTACAAAAATAATCTGTCGGTATTAAGAGGAAGGAACCGACGTTGCTTAACTTCGGTGATCGGTACTCAACGTGGTATGAAAGTAAGCCTTCGTCATTATTTAATTTATTACCTATACTTTTTTTTGTTCTTATATCAGTAATAAATAGTTATACTCCGTCTGTAAACCTTTCAATGTCTATTACGGTGCAAGAGAGCTTTTTTATTTTAGTACCTAGGTACCTATTTGTTCTTATAAGGCAATAGAAGTACACACCGTGAAAATTTCAACTGTTTTCCTTTTGTTCAGTTCATGAGATCCAGTCCGCTGACAGATGGATAGACAGACAAACGGACAGACAGCGTAGGCTTAGTAATAGGGTAATCCCGTTGGCAACATCTTGGGTACGGAACCCTAAAAAACCTGGATAAAAATTATAGATTAGACAATGTTGTGGTAGAAACACTTTATATAAACAATTAGATTGACAAAAAAGTATAACAAATGTAAGAAATTAATTACAAAATTAATACCTACCTACTAATCTTCTACATGCCACGAAAAGTTTTCATCATGAAAACTTAGTGATGATTTGACTAAGCACGCCCTAGCAGACCGATACCTATTCAATGTATGTACCTAGGTATAGATCATTAGTGTGTATGACAAGTGACATTTGTTCCTTAATTTATGGAAAACACAGTATTATTAAATTGATTATAATAACACACATTTTACCCGTTTCATAGTTGATATCTATGAAACGAAATCAGCGTTTCAATGGACAGTTCCACCAAAACGTTGTTTTGGTGTGAAGGTCATTCAATTTCTTAAACTTACTGAATAACCTGTTGCATTTAAAAAAGTTTCTAATGTGTACTTCCATGTAGTTTTTTTGGTACGTTAAATATTTTGTTGATTCTCGTTTCTTTTATTTTTATATGATCCAATGAATCCAAACAATATAATATTAACGAGAAAAACGGCAGAGGTAATTGCAAAAGCCAAACTTATTATCGTACTCAAAACGAGACCTGAAAAATAAAAATGAAAAAATGTAAATGTCATTTAAATTGGAAAACATCAGATTTAAGGAAAATTACAAATTGTACCTTCAATCAGTGCTATAACCACGCTCATGCAAAAAAATCCAGCCGTTATCAATATTGAATATGTCAGTGTACTAATGAGGAGTATCAGAAAACAAGAAAATATTAATGTTGATAACAATGGCTCTTCTAGGGCGTTCAATGCTTGTTGATAGAGAAGGTTGCTTGTTTTTTGAGTTACTGCGTCCAAGCAGGAAACAAGTGGACCTAAAATAATATAAAATAAGTTAGTTATATATTTCTCAAATGCACGTACCTTACTACAAAAATAAACTTCAATTTACTCATGGATAGTTTTACGGCAACAAAAAATGCATTTTCTAAATTAATCTCCATTGTTATTTGCAAGTAACAACCACAGAACAATAGTATATCCTAACATAACCTATTTAGCACACAAATCAACAAGCCCACATACGATATATGGATATTATTATGATATGACGTATTACCATTCGAGCTCTAGTTTGATGGGGTTTCAATTTACTTTAAAATCTACCCTCAAAATGAGTATTCCTAGTAGCCGTCTACCTTTATTTTTTGTACTGAATGAATAGAATGAACTGTTTTTGCGGAACGGATATGAACATGAACAAGATAATTAAATGTGATACACCAATTTGACAGTGTGACACTGACATTTATTAGGTTTTTTTTAATACATTTTTGATTACGCGGGCAGCGTTGCCAGAATGTTACTTTTGTAACATTTTACGTTACTTTTGACCCTCTCATGTTACTTCCATGTTACACGACTCAATATGTTATTTTGTGTTACTTTTAGGTCAATATAAATAAACTTGAAAAATACTTTCCAGCAAACAAAAAAATATCGAGAAACGGAACGCATCCAAGAATGTTTTTGTTCGTCATGTTGGCGCCATTGATTTTGTGGACTGACTGACTGATGCGACGTTTGCGCGAAAATCTGTCACTTCGTCGCAGGGTTGGATTTCGTACGATAATTATCGTATTTATACGATAATTAGTCATTAAGTACGATATACTATCCTAATTCATGGATCGTAAGCAAAAACACGATAATTTTCTTAATGACAAGTTATTTTCAAAAATTACATTAAAAAAACCTTTTTACATACAGCAACATTAAACTTCGTACCATAGACATAGAGTATCTCAAAATGTAAGACAATTCACGTAAACAAAAGACAAACAAAGTGAACCTTAACACAATCAGACAACGTCCAAAATAATTTCACTGTTAGCTAGTTAATAGTGAAGTAACTTTGTACTCTATGTGATTGTGATAAGGCTCACTCGCGTTCGTCGGGGTTTTGTCTCTGTACACAAACTATCTGAGTTTCTGAGACAGCCCCTACAGTACAACGTTTAGGTTGGTTGTAGAGTTGCATTCGGCGCGCGTTAGTAGCGTAGGTAATACAATGCACTTAGCACGGCGTTTTACGAGCGAGACCAACCATACTACTAGCTCAGTTCGGAGATTTCAATAATCTCCTCCCAATTACGTTTTTTTTTATAATTTTATTTTTATAATCAGGACTTTCCATCTCCCATATAGCTGAACGCTTTTGGATTTCATCGATAAATAAGTCTGTATCGAAGTGCTCCATTTCCATTTTGGTGAATATATGTGTCCACCAGTCCACCAAACGCGCGCTTGCATGTGTACACCTTCGACCAACCTCTTTATTCTTAAAACGCGTGTTACCAAAGCGCGCGCTTCGTTTTAAACTCTGTTTTTCCAAGATGTACGATCTTTTTCTTATAAATACGATATTTTTGAACGAAACGTACAATATTTTTTAGTCTGTCCGAATCCAACACTGCTTCGTCGTACCGCATACTCACTCTATCTATTCGATAAACAATTATTACGATTTTTTCGAAGTTGTACAAATGGGACAGGACAGACAACTTATTTTAGTTTTTGTGTAATAAAGTGCCATAATGAGTATTATTTATGTCGTTTTCCACATAATATATGGTAATGTAACTTTTCTCGGGAAAATGTTACTTTTTGAGCTGTCTCATGTTATATTTGACTATCAGCCACTGGCAACACTGTACGCGGGTTTTTTGTTTAGACGTTTGGTTCGGTTTCATGCTGTAATCAAAAATTATTTTTATCTCGGTAGATTATAATAACTGAAAGAAAGATTTTCTATTCTATTTTCAAAAGTATTCTTGTCTAAAGAAAACTCAACATTATCCCAACCAAAACTCGATACAATGGTGAGAATGAGAACCGGTGACAAAAACAGAAGTGTGTTTGTATTTTATTACTGTATCCAACATCGTATGTTTTCAGGTGGCGAGCTTCGATGGGAGCTTGCTCTCGGATATGCTACCAATATACTACACACGTCTATTCCCTCAAAATATATTTTGCCGCTGGCTGGCTTGTGGTAGCGCCCCGCAACCATTGTCTAACAGAGAACTATCGTTTACGCTAGCAGCCGACGTGTATCTACGATATCTATCAATTTGCAACCAAAAGGAGCTTCAGACTCTCCTACAGAAGAAATGTCCTCACAAGTTAGATATTGGAGCAGTTTACAATACAAAGTAAGTTGTACTAATAAGCTGTATGATTTTTATAATTTATCTTTTTTTCTTTAATATTTGGATCTAGAACTAAATATTAGAATGGAAAATATTTTGCTATGACTTTCTGCAAAGTAACACCTGAAACGATTAGTTATCTTAGATCTTGTGTTAGATCTAGACCGTAACAAATCTTATTTCATGATTTCAGGCCATCTATTGGTCGACATGATGCTGTAGTTTTATCCCGAGAGCTGGTCTTCGATATAGATCTCACTGATTATGACGAAGTGAGAACATGCTGCCAAGAAGCTAAAGTATGTGAAAAATGTTGGAAGTTCATGGTCATTGCCTGTGATATCCTTGATAAGGCTTTGAAAGGTATGTTACTTAAATTGATTTACTAAAAAATTGATAGAGCTGAGAAAGTACTGAATACGATTTGGTATTGTTACAGAAGACTTTGGCTTCCAAAGTATTTTATGGGTGTTCTCTGGTAGAAGAGGAGTGCATTGCTGGGTGTCAGATTACGAAGCACGTACCCTTGATAGTCCAGGACGTGCAGCAGTTGCAGACTACCTCTGTTTGATCACTGGTGGGGATAATCAAAATAAGAAGGTTCATCTTACTGGTGACAATATGCATTCAAGTATCAAGTAAGTTAAGCAATCTTTTGTTATGCTTTGATAAGTTAAATAATTGATGTTATTTAGAATCAATAAAGCAAGCTCTGCTTATTTTGGGGCTAGATGATGGATTGTCCAGCAATATTTATATAAAGGGTGGATTTCTTGGGGCAGTTACCTAAACCAGTGCAGGTACAGGAAAATGGTCTTATGAGACTATCCATAATTTTTAAGAGAAATATTAATCCCTCCCCTTATTCACAGTATTAAGAAAAATGTACAGGTAGTAAGAATTTTTGATGGACTGATTGAAATATCTATTAGACCAACTGAGATGAGAACTAAGAAAGTCAGAAATCACACAAAACTTTTCACATATTGTATAGTAGTTTAAAAAAAAAAGAAAATGTCTAAAAATTTGTGCGTAAGCCCTCGCACTCTGGGTAATCTCTAAGGAATTAATGCATTTTCCTGTACCTACACCGGCTAAGGTGGCCTTACTGCCTGCAGACCCTTACTGCCTCATCCAAAAATCCCTCCTGTACCTATATCTTACATACTTACATGTCTAGAACAGCATAAGGCTGTTAATACTTCTAGGTAAAAATTAAAAAGTTGTATCTATAATTTTTATTGATGAGGTTCAAGTTTTTTTATGCCAGTATGTTTTTTTTTGCAGGAGAGCACTAAGTGTTATTGATAAACATTTTGAAGAAATATTAAAAGATCAAGAATTCCTATCAACTCCAGAAAGGCTAAGCAAGTTCTTGAAGATGATACCAGATGAAAATCTCAGATCTCAAGTAGAAAAAACTCTGGAGAAAATGCATGAATCATCTTTAGAGAGATGGCATACATTCATAAATGAATACAACTTATATTGTAGAGAAGTTAGTATTCAAACCTACTAACATTACATACCATTTTTTTTTTAATTGCTTTGTTGACGACCTCTGTGGCGCGGTGGGCGAAAGTCTGCCTGCGACGCAGGAGGTTGCGGGTTCGATTCCCGCCTCGGGACAAATGTGTGTATGATCTGCAGACATTTGTTCAGGGTGTTCTGGTCGTTTTCTATGTATAATAAAAATATCTATTATTTTATTAATAAATATTGTATTTATGTTATGTATATCAGTTATCTAGTACCCATAACACAAGCTCTTCTTAGCTTGGGACTAGATAATGCTGTGTGAATTGTCCAGCATTATTTATTAATAAGAACGAAGAAAAAAATATGTTTTTTATTAAAATTCAGCCCATGTTGACCCACTGCTGGGAATTGGCTTCTGTATTTATATGATATTCACCAACGTTTAGCGCTTGTCTAGACCAGTTAAAATTAACGTTTTAAAATGTTCTCTTTTACAGAATGGAAGTGTTGTTCGAAAATTGAGATACTTGATAGAAGAAATAAAAATCCAGTTTACCTACCCTAGATTGGATGTAAATGTAACCAAAGGCTTCAACCACTTACTGAAATCTCCTTTCAGTATTCATCCAAAGACTGGCAAGGTTTCCATAGTTTTCAAACCTAGTAAAGCTAAGAATATGAAGTTGGATGAAGTCCCAACTATCTATACATTGTTAGATGACAGTGCACCAGATAATGCTCAGCATCAGGCCAACATGAGAACAGCTGTTAAAAACTTTCAAGAAGTTGTGTTCTCTTTAGAAAAGTCGGAAGCATTGAGAAGGAAGAATGATGCAAGTAAGTCCAGATAAAAAACTATTAACAGTAAAAATACTAACCATGATAATAGTTGTTAAGTTCAAATTGATTTTTACAGTGAACTACGAAAATTGCTGGATATGGTCAATTTTATTAGTTGACTGTACCTAGAAGCTAGATAGGTTTGAGCTATGGAAAATGGACATACCAATTGTGGCCTTCTATACACTAGCCGAACTCGATGTAAAATGTTTGTAAACAAAGTACGACCCAATTTTTTGGGTCGTGGTTTGTTAATACTCGGTTGTTGGTTTGTTAATTGTCAGTTGCTTGGCGTCGGATCGCCGGGCTCAGATATCATTGTAAGCAATATATTGAATGAAGGGTCAAAATCGACAAGTAATGTAAATTGCGTACGCGGCAACAGAGTGAACTTTAAAGTTGGCCATTTGTTTAGAAACATTGTACATTCAATTTGGCTGGAATGCAGATAATTCTATTTAATTTAATTAAGCGCGGTGCTTTTATTTTGTATGCGTAGTAAATGATTTTCCTTTTCTTTTCAGGTTTATCAATGGAGTTTTGAAATCATGTTGTGGGTGGTGGGTGGGTGGGTACCTTTAACTTTGAATGAATAAAACATTCTTTTTTGTGAAAATAAATTTATTTATTATGCCTTAATATCATGCAGCTTTCAAAGATAACCCATCTTTTAACTATCTGTCAAAACCGTGGAAGCAGCGTGTGCTAAAAGCTTTCCGCAACAGTGAGGGAGCTAACATAGCACATGAAATTACATGTCATTTAAATTACCTTAATCAATTGATCGGTGGCGACTGGCGAGTAATCACCTAGTTAATGAACTTAAAGAATAAGTAGTATACAAAAAATATGCATCATTTATTTAAATAATTATTGTGCATTGAGTAGCAGATCTGGTACGGAATTTTCAAGAAAATCTGGGCAAGATCTCTTCATATGGAGCAGCTTAGAGCGACATTCAGGAAATCTTCGAATCCAATCGTCACGGTGCCGTTCTGCTGCGTGTCTCGTGCTCTAAATGCTTCCGTAAACCGCTGCATTTTCACACATAGAACTATGAAATTATCCACAGAAATCTTGCCTTCTCTGGGATCGCTTATTTTAGAAAGGAAGCTGATGAAATCTGGTGAGAATCGGAAACCCATCTGGCTTAAAGCTGAAAAATATAAAAATATATTATGATAAAATTTAGGGTCAGTTTATAGCTTATCTTCGCCAGCGATTATGCTTTTATTGTTTTCTTATAAATCGAGGGCATGACTCCTTTCACTATACTTTTCCCTAACTCTCGTGGTTTCGGAGTTGGCCATCACCGCCCTTCTCAAAAAACCACCCTGTATAATAAATAAGGCATAGTTTATAAAAATACCCTAAATGTATCAACAGCAATAAAGGTTTATATTATTATTATTTATCGAAGGTATAATGCCGTAAGTAATTGTTTTGCAAAAACAAAAAACCGACTTCGAATCCCTGAATTTTTCACTGTTTTTAAGCTACGAGGTATAAATACTTAGCTCTCTAAATAAATTCATTGATTAGGGTCATTCTTTATAGAAAATAATTAAAGACCGAAATGAAAAAAAATTAAAATTCTTTTCAAAATCAGTCTATACTTGACGGAGAAATCGACGAAAATAGGTACATTAACAAATACATACAGCTGAACATAAACCTCATCCTTTTTTCGAAGTTGGTTAATAATGACAAATGTGTCATTCTGAGATGATACCATTGTGGTTAAGGTGAAACGATTAATTTAGTGTAATTCGGACCCCTCTGGCTGGATAAAGATTTATTTAGTAAGGGCAACCAACTAGTGTTAACACAAGAGATCACAAAATTATACAGTAGAACTTAAAAACTGTGCACTCTAAATTGCAGGTAGCCACGGCATGCGTAAAAATACAAGGCAACTCAACTAAGCAGCTAATTGTAATCTGAATGTTGTAATAAATAATGATGTAGCGCTAATTAATTATTCATAATAAATATAGGCACGATTACCTAATACCTTAAGATTGTACAAATTAGGTAAATATAATAAAAAATAGAGATAAGGAAAAGGAAGTAATTAGTTAGGAAGATATATGCTAAGTCATTATTTAGTGTATTAATAACGCCATTCATTTTAAATTTTAAGGAAATGAGAAAAAATTTAATTGCTATCCTGCATGCCATCATTTTAGTGGGTAAAATATCGTGTTAGTAAAACTACCTTTAGAAAGCTCTTGTTCATCAATGTGTCCAGACTGATCCGTGTCATAAGTTTTGAACACCGTCAGCCACTGGTTGACGTAAGTGTAGAGTTTATCAAACTCTTCAACATTTATGTGACCCGAACGATCTTTATCAAACATGCCTGTGAACAAAATACAATGTAAGTTATACCTACTTAGATAAAATAAAAATTATACGGTAATCAAATCAATCTCTGTCAGTCAAGTCGAGTAGACGGCCGCTACTGCTTCTAAGTAGATTATGCAAAGAAAAAAGAGATCCTCTTCTGATTATGTAACTACCTAAATAAAATCAGAATCCCAAGGAATCGATCCTGCAATCAACCTTCAACTCTAGCAATAGATTATAGAGGGACTTATTTGTTTATATATTTTGAGTTTGCGAGGGGCAATCTTTGGAAATGCTGGTCTAATTTTGATAACTCAAGTATTTTATTTTGAAAAATCGTAATACAATGTGAGAGATCTTAAAGCTTCTGACATGTCTAGACCCACTGCATAGTTTTTTTCTCTGAGGTAGTTAGGAATTCTTTCCCTAATAGCAAGCTACATTAGGTACCTATCTAGGTACCCTACCGCGTAAGCAATGCCTTAGTCCTTAGATAAAATTATTACCCAACATCAAATTGCAAGCAATGTCTGAAAATTGCTGTCCTTGCGCGTTGACCAGCGCTCCTTTCAGCTCCGGAGCAGTGATAAACCCCGACTGATCTTTATCCACGGCTCGGAACCACTGCTGTACTTGAGGGGAGACGCCGCCGCCTGCCCCAATGGATGGGTATGGGCCATGGCCGATCTCCAGCTGTCCACCAGGCTGTTGCGGTTGTCCGTAGCCGGGCTGTTGCGGCTGTCCATAGCCAGGCTGACCTCCATAGTTGGGCTGCTGAGGCTGACCTCCGTATCCAGGTGGTCCATAACCAGGCTAAAACAAAAAAGCATAGTTTGTAAGTCGATTGTATTCGTTGAGAGAATAGGGGGGTATATGCATAGATAACACATTATTTATGTTATTTCATTACCAATAAAAAAACACAATATCTACAATTTTTTGGTCAAAAAAATAGTATAAAACTGCACTCAGTTTTGGGTGATAAAAACGCTGCCTTTTTTTGTGACGTTACCGTTCCCTTTGTCAACCCAAAGTTCCTTCGATTAAAATAATATTAGAAACAAATAAATGATAAAAACCATCATGTTTGTTGTTGTCTGTTGTTTAAAAAAAGATATAGGTATATTTTTTTAAACAAAAGACATGATGGTATATATACCAAAGCTTCATGACAATATAGGGTGAACAGTGACGTCACGTTTAGAAATTTTGCGATTGAGTAATAAAATATCGATTTTTCAATAACTTAATTTCACAATAAAAACATCAAAAACTACACAAATAAATATGCAGATATACAATAGGTATAGAGTACCTATATCAGTAAAGAATACAAATTAAAATAATCAGCTTTTTTGAAGTCGCATGCAAGATACCTTAGGTAGAATTTAAAAGAAATCTTAACACCGTGAATTCAAAACAGCAAAGAAAA
This sequence comes from Eupithecia exiguata, assembly GCA_947086465.1. Lineage (NCBI taxonomy): Eukaryota > Metazoa > Arthropoda > Insecta > Lepidoptera > Geometridae > Eupithecia > Eupithecia exiguata. Next base: position 6,382,987 of record OX352230.1, on the reverse strand, counting down.
GCGTCACGTTGGTCGTAGGTAAGTTACTGCGCCATAGGACATCAAAAAACTGTGTTAAGGGTACTCCTCCCGGCCGCACTCACGACGCAAATGCCGAAGCAGTACCTACCTAGGTACACCTAGCGGGGCGGGCGCGGCGCACCCGGCATGGTTTTATTCTTTTTGGCACGCACACCACTCCCGGGGTCGCACCGCGCCGAGCCTAAGCAGTGAAAACCATACCTAATATAACACGGAGGAATGGTTAAGGTACCTCAATGGGCTGAGGTGCCAACTAGGGTGGTTAATATTGGTATGCAAATGAAGACATCTCAGGCTCAGGTCCAGATCGAATCGATGTATATAAGTAGATAGTAGGCTGGAATATCAAGATGGTATGATGACGACTACAGTGAATTAAGTGATTAGTTTTCTGTGAAATATCATCAATTCACAGGACCAGAAAGTTGCTGGGACAATTTCCGTTTAGCAGGAATCGAACCCACAAATCATAATTCTCAGTTCAGTCGTAACGAAAACTGTATTTATCTCAATACACGGATTCATGGTAACAGTCATAAATTGTTCTAATTAGGAAAGTAATAAAACATGAAATTTTATTCGACAAATTTATTCTAGTGTATATAAATAGTAGTAGTATAAGAATATTTACAAAGGTTACGTCATTTTATAAACAATAGAAAACTGCATTACTATTTCCCATGCTACTTACTATATTTACATTGAATTAAACTTAGTATCTCCTTAAATTTACTAAAGGCAACATTTACCCTATTCTGCATTCATTAAGTTGTCTAACACCATACAATAGGTACATCACATTCATATAGGCCTCAATGTTTATTGTTCATGTTACATTAACTTTCAAATATTGAATTAACCCTGTTAGACAAAAACATCTTGTTCTAGTAAAGACAGTAGGTTCATAAGCTGCGCAAAAAAGGCGAAATTAGCTAGGAAATAGCTTTCATAAGTGTTCTTAATAGTAATTCTTATAATAGTACATATTTTAATAGTTGCCTTATTATTACTACATTATATACTTTTGTAAGAAAAATTACTGAATAGATGCGATAAATATCTTTTTTAATTTAATACATACACAATTTTTAAACATATAGTAGTAAAATTATAATAAATTATACTTAGTAGTGGATAAGACACTGAAAAAAATATCTTTACTAATGACATAAATAATTACTTACCTTTTGTTTATTTTATTTATAGTCTGCTAAATCTATGTAAAACACATAGGGTACTAATGTTAATCATAAACTTTATTTTTCTGCTTTGTTATGAAACAATTGAGTTGAAAACAATATTTTAAGCAGTTTGTAATTTGTAGTTACAGTGAGGTAGTTAGTAAATTCATGATGATTGAATGTGTGATAATGATAATGTTACTTACCGTACAGGCAAAACTTAAAATTGGTCTAATCATTTATAAATAAAAAAAACATCAGTGGGAGGTTGATCCAATAGGAGCAACTATACTACAGACAAACTCAATGCTTTAAGATGCCTTCTGCTATTGTGATTTCAAAAACACATTAAAATCTGTTGAATTTTCGAAAACTGTTGCAGAATATGCTTGTTACTAACAAATTCAATGCATTATAGTAAATAATTTATACATATAATAGGCACAAACTGCAAGACATAAACGAATCCTTAGACATATTCTTAAATAAAAGCTACCTCTTAAATCACATAAAAATAACATGGTCTACTTTGTCTCATTATTATGTTTGAGAAACATGAATATTTTGTTAACAGTATCATAAAATGTATATCATAGTAAGCAAGTATTGCCTGGCTAGGCATAATATAAAAATAACAATAGCTGTATGTACTATCTTACACTAAATGACATTCAGTCTTTAAATCAAAACCAATACTGGCAAGTTTGTTACAATTTGTACTAAGCAAGGCTGATCATTGCTTCTTCACTAACTACAAAATATACCACTTGTTTAAGGGTTACAATTGTTTGCTGTTGGATAACAAATTGGTTTATGCATCATTAAACATAAAAAAATTATTCAGTGAAGTTAATAATAGTTATTGCTTTTGAAAAATTAAGGTATATCATAAAAAAGATGCGATAACATTAGTGTAATTAGTGAAACTGCACTGAAACTAGTACTTTAAAAATATTTTAACAAATACTTAACTAAACATTACTGCTATGACTAGAAAAACTATAAGTAGCTGGTGTTACAGATTTATTAACACACACTTGAATAGATGGCTTAAAGGAGGATGGAAGAAGTTTATGCGCTTCAGCCACTGGTGAGTAACTTCTGGAGACAGCTGTCTCAAAATGCACTTGTTCACCTCTATCACTAGGCACACCATCAAAACTTGTCTGTTTACCAGAATCACCAGTCCCACTGTCTTTGCATGAGGAATGCTCTGATAAATTATCTGAGAACATTTGAGGTGATTCACTTTCACTATGCACTACATGTGTCATTTTTATACTGTCAGCTGGAAAAGTAGGCACGGCACGGGCCATTCGCCTCCTGGTATGGTAAATTATTACCACCCAAATTATTGATGTACCCACTGCACAACACACAACAGTTATTATTATAATTCCTGTCATATCTTCTTCATTCACCATTATAGCGACAGGAGGTAGTACACGAAGTTCCGTCATGTCTTTTTTTGTTGCAAGTGTATTATTAATCTGACATTCATAGCGACCAGCATCATTTGCCTCTGCTCCAATTATGATCAACAATTGATCTTCAGCTGTCAAAAAATGACGTTCAGAAGGTACTATTTGAGTTCCATCTTTAAACCACTGGAGAGTAGGCTTTGGTGAGCCTGATATCATGCATTGCAATACAACAGAGTCACCACTTGTGACTTCCTTGTTTTCCATAACTCTGACAAAAGATGGCTCTTGCTGTACTGTCAAGGTAGAATTTGCAATAATAGTTCCAGCAGGGTTTTTGGCTGCACAGCTATAAATACCCATATCAGTGGTCTTTGCATTGACAATGAAGAATAAATGGTCAGTAGGCATAACATTCATCCTACGCTCTCTGGCAGCTGGAAAGTCGTTTCCACCATCCTTCTTCCAAGAAATTTCAGGTGGAGGATCCCCTGTTGCAGCACAATTTAGTGTTACTGTCTGCCCAGTCTTAACTGTGATATTGGTTGGTGTCTGAATAAATCTAGGAAATGTGACAATGTTCATTTTTGCTTTTGATGAGTATGTAGTCCCAAATTTATTGCTAACCACACACTGGTATTTTCCAGAATCAGCATGAGTTACATTCGGTATAGTAAGAACTGAGGTTGCCCGACGATGTACATTGCCAGTAATGGTAATATTCTCATAAACTAATGGATTACTCATATTTCCATTATTTTTTCTCCATAAAAATGTCATGTTATTGAAGGGATTTGATGTAGCAGAGCAAACTAAATTGGCTGACCGTCCTTTGATAGCTAGATGACTTTTAGGGTGTTCAACAACTTTTGGTTTTGGGGAGTCTCCACAAGTATCCTCTTTCAGCTTAGTGATGGATGTTCCTCTAACTTCTGCAGGGTATGCACAGTTTGCATTGATGTATTTATGCTCAGCTTTTTCTCTCATCCACTTCACTATCCATAGTATATTACAGTCACATAGCAGAGATGTTGAGTTCAAATGCAGTTTCCTTAATTTGGTCATGGATTCAAATGCATGTTGCTGTATGGATGTGATGTTGTTACCATTCAGGTCCAATTCAATAAGATTAGTTAAACCCTCAAATGCTCGAGGATTTATCGATTTTATATGGTTAGCTGCAAGATTGAAAATCATCAAATTGTGCAGTTTGGAAAAGGGTCCAGCCATGTCTTCCACTGTCCATGATATTTTATTATTGTTCAAATGTAATTTCTGTAACTGAACAACATAGCTAAAAGCTTCTTGTGATATTGAAGATATTTTATTGTATCCTAGATAAAGAGTTCTCAGATTGATTAAATGCTGGAAAGTTCTTCCTTCTATTTGAGTCAAATAGTTGTGAGACAAGTCCAATGTTTCTAGGTTTGTACATAGCTCCCAACTTCCAAAATCAATTTCCGATATCAGATTATTCGAGAGGGAAAGTGTAACTACAGATTCTAGGCCATACGTCCATCCTTTAGAAACACTTTTTATTCTGTTGTGATCTAATTGCAAGGAGTTCAAAGATTTGAAACCAAAGAAGGCACCATCGGTTAGATTTTCAATATAATTGAATCTCAATTTCATTGTAGTCAAATTAGATAACCCTTGGAATAACAGTCCTGTTATATTAGTCAGCTTGTTATGATTCAGTTCCAATGTTTTCAGGTTGCTCTGATAGCTGAAAAGGTGAGCTGGAAGTGATTTTATTTCATTCCTATTTAGCTTCAGCACTTCTAAATTGGTCAGATTGCTAAGCGCACCTTCTTTTATGACTTGTATCTGATTGCTATTCAAATTCAGTATTCTGATTGAACTATTTTCAGGGAACTTGCCCACATCTATAGATTCAATACTATTTTTATTCAAACTCAGTTCCTGTAACTGTTCATGTTTAAGGAGGTTAGGTATGTTATGTAAGACATTTTTATCCAATTTCAACTCTCTTATATTTGATAATTTATCAAATCCATCCGTAACATTTTCATGTAGTTTATTGTGGCTAAGATCTAATTGTTCCACCCACTTAGGAATTTTTGGCACGGATACGAAATTCTTTTTGGAACAATCAACGTACAGTTGCAGACAATCACATTTTTGAGGGCACTCATAACTATCTGTAGCTGAGTACCCTGCCTTTATTGTTACGAATAAAAACAATAACAAATAGAAGTCTCCCATTTTCATGCATCTGTGTCGATGTCCGTTTGGTACATTGAAACGGCTGTGTGGCTTCGCTTCTTACATAATTTCAAGTGCAATCACTACACAAGTTCAGTTTATCGTAAATGCACAGCACTTGTATTCATCAAATGTACGATTTTCATTTTTAAGCAAACGAAAACAAGTTCGAAAAGCAACGCAACATAATCACGACGACGATACACTTGTCGGCCATTTTATTTTGATTTCGTCGTGAAAATTGTTGCCAGATCAAAAGTTACTATATTTTCATCATCAACACATCAAAGATGTTAGCATTTTATTTTTAGAATTCAGAAATTTTCAACAGTTTTTGATTTATTTACTTGAATAACTTTGGGACGAGATGGGAAGAAAATCTCTGCGATGCTACAAGACAAGGAGAAGACCGACGACAAACATTTTGAAAACTGGCAAACATTATACGAATAGGTGCGTTCCGTTCTGATTATTCGAAACATTTTAAGTTACGTTTTACGTGAGAGCATTAAATGGTTCGTTGTTCATGTAATTAAAGCTGAAGGTACTTGTAGGGTTCCGTACCCGAAAGGTGAAAACGGGACTTACGTGACCCTATTACTAAGCCTCAGACAGACAGCGGTTTGTATGTCTGTCCATCCGTCTGTCAGCGGATTGTCTCTCATGCATGAATCGTAAAAGGTAGACAGCTGACATAGAATAATTATTTCTCTTGCCGCTCAACAAATAAATATAAGTAGATTTCTTAAAAAGTTGAAAATTATTCCCAATTTCTTTTCTATCAATACGTATTTTTAAAAAAATGCCAAATACTAACACTAGCGAATCCAAAACTAATAATAATAATAGTTCTATTAATAAGACAACCAACGTCCGTACCTACTGTACGGACGTTGGTTGTCTGGATGGGTGACCGTGCCCTTGTTAGCTTTTTGTTTTTTTGCGACCCAGCAAATGTTTTAAGGGTTTCTCTTGTTTCTTTTGCGAAATTAAATCAAATTTGTAACCGAACCCTTTGTGTGCGAGTTATTTTTCTATTCATCAAAAAAACGAAAACTTATCAACAACGGGAAGTACCCTATAGGTTTTGGGCCATGAAATTATATAAAATTGTGATCAGACTACAATATTAGAGTTTTCTGATTTTTCCCTTTACTTGTGCTATAAGACCTTGCTTCGTGCCAAATTTCATGGTTCTAGGTCAACTGAAAGTACCCTATAGATTTTGTGTGTACGTGATTCCTTTGAAAGTTTCGAAAAATTTGGACCTAAACGGTCCAAATTTTTAGGGTTCCGTACCCAAAGGGTAAAAACGGGACCCTATTACTAAGACTCCGCTGTCCGTCTGTCACCAGGCTGTATCTTATGAACCGTGATAGTTAGACAGCCGAAATTTTCACAGATGATGTATTTCTGTTGCCACTATTACAACAAATACAAAAAAACAGAATAAAATAAATATTTAAGGGGGCTCCCATACAATAAACGCGATTTTTTTGCCGTTTTTATAGATAATGGTACAGAACCCTTCATGCGCGAGTCCGACTCGCACTTGGCTGGTTTTATCTTTTTGACGTACGGAACCCTAAAATAAACTCCATATAATATTTGTAGACATAATAATTACTGATTGTATTCAGCAAGATGACTCTCTGAATACCAGCACAACTCTAATTGTTCAGCTTGGTGAAAGTTATGTGAAACGGTCACAGTTGATAGGCTAGTTGAAGTACTTCTGGGAAAGGTACAGAATGGACTAGGGAAACTGATTATTTGCTTGTTCCCTTATTCAAAAGTCGTTGATATTGACATCAAAACACAATGAAAATATAAGTAGGTACTAGTAGTAATAACATGCTGATGTACATCATAATCATAACATCATCATTGATGTATTATTTTTTGTTATGTTAATTAGTAAAACTTTTTTGACAAGGGCTACATTGTACCTAACTAAACAAAGCAAGATGATAATTGCTAAATTATCAGCATATAATATTTTGGATTCTGTTATAAATAGTATAACGCACAACTGACAAGCCTGTATGTGTAGTTAGTAGTAGTACTAACGAGGGCATTAAAGCAGCAGTGTCAGCAAATTTAAACTGACCACATCGACAACGGGAAAGCAAAAAGCATTTCATATAGTCCATCGCTTTCCCAGCAAAATCCTAGAATTAGAACTATTTTTAAATATATTAAATGTAGTTTATATTATGTGCTTTAACAGAACACTGGATTGTGAAAGATCAGTTACATCCCTTATAAAATTACTATTGTTTTGCAAGTTTCTATAAAAGAAAAGCTGCAACATGTGGTGGCTTTTTTATTATAGTTGAAAATTGTCTTAATTGTAAAGAACGGAAAGATATTATAAACCTCACTATTGAGAGGACTATTGAACTTTCTTGTGAGGAACTAGACATTATGTCCCTTGATGGCTCTTTAGAAGATTTGTTACACATCAGTGGGAGTTCAAAATCAGATAGGTACTCACATTGTATGCCATTGTGAAGTTTCTTGGTATGGTTCCCTTAAGTCTGAAACTGAAAAGAAAACATCTAAGCTAATTTCATTTTGAGAGACGGGCGGCATAAGAATTACTGAAGATAAAATGGCTAGTAGGTAGTACAGTACTTAGTCTGAATAACTAAAAACGAATTATTAAACAGGAAGTCACGTAAAATCATGGAAATAAACATACTAAAAACTTGTATCGAGATGGGTATATCACATCAGTTTATTATGATAATTGATCAACCACACGTGAAGGAGAAAGCTTTGTGTCAATCGGATGTATAGGTAGTACGGTTGTTAAACTTTATTTCAGGGCATAAGATTTGAGATAGTAATTCATCACAAATTGCTCATGAGATGTTTAGAATAATTAATACTTTTAACACTTTGGTCAGTGACGAACCTGCTAAACTAGTGGTAGATTTATTAAGCTAGGTGCTTACCGAAGATTTAGAACTCTTTTTGGACTAGTTTTAACCAGATAATAGAACTCAAGAGAAAACCAAAACAAACTTGAAGAAAGTTGTATGCACAGATTTATAAGTATAGTAGTTGTATGGATTCTTCTATTGATTTGGATTGGAATGGACGGACGGATTGGATGGATAGAATGAAAACGAACGAACTTTGAAACTTCTTAATAAATGGCTCTGCTCTGCTCTGGCTGGAATGTTCACTGGCGGCCGATTTGTGTGCCGAGTGAGATAGCCTTATTGTGAGAACCCTCTGTCTCATTCATTATGCTGACGTGACCTATCAAGCGGCTACCTTATAGAGACGGCGTATTGTTCTATAGGAACTTTCGGTTATACAAATATGATCTAAATCGATATTGAACTCATAAACTTACAGCTATCTCGTTTTATCTTACCTACAATAACCAATGTAAAAAGAGACATCAATATAATGTGCGAAACCTATTTTTGGCAACATTGAAACGTGACGTCATAGCAAAGCATGATTGAGGCCGGTTCGCCATTTTACTTTCAGGTATGTAAACTGTCAACGAGAGTTGCATTTACAGTATAAAAATGCTAAAATTATTTGAGTTCGGGACTTTTTCATGTGAATACTTATATAGTAAGCGAAAGAAAGCTAATAGGAAGATGCCAAACAGCAGTTTGGTAGGTTGCGGCTTAAAAACAAGTGAAAATCGTCCAAACATAACATTACACCGGTACGTATTCTTATTTTGCTAAATTACCAAATAATACAATAAATACCTTATGTGTTGGCTTTCATAGGAATAGTTTACATAAAATTCATACCGAATGTAGCTTATTTTTGTAAGTTTTAAGTGTAATTAAAGAAAACATGAAACTGTTTGTTTGGCGATAGTGTTGTCCTTCAAGGCATTTTTCATAGGTATCGATGTTTTCAAGTGTAAATTGTAGTGTATTAATTTTCAACTGGTTTTTTACGTTCTAGGTTACCCGAAAATTACGGTAAAAGAAAAAGTGGCTGGACTCAATTGGAGTAGAAAATTTGAAGTTTGGTACGAAAGATATTTTCGTTCGTTCTCTTCATTTTGAAGAAACTTGCTTCAATCGAACTTTAAATAACAAGACTGCGAGAGGATGCCGTACCGTCACGAATCTTTTTAGTAAGTATTTTACTTGACCTTACTCCCACAAACTTCTATTGCAAAGTAATGCATATATGCATTAACAAACTTGACTACCTTTATTTTTCCAAAGGGCTTAAATTTTGATATTAATGAATATTAAGTTTTAAGTAAATAAATCTGACCCAAAGTAATATTAAAGCCTACCATACTTCAAATCCCCTCTAAAATGTACATTTCCATAAATCCTCCCTTAGCAAATTATTTCCATGCAAAATAAAGTTATTTCGCAAACGATGTGGCACGGTGGGAGAAGCAGTGGTGCCAGAACGTCCCAAAAGGGACGATTTTCGTCCTTTTAGACGCCGCATCGTCCCTTCGATGTCCGTTCTCAAATTCCGTCCCTTTTCCGTCCCTTTTCAAATAGCCAGCCACAATAACTTTTTAAAAAATAATGCGTGAAACGAAACGGACGACGACGCGTGAATGCGACAACTTCTGACCGCTGCATGTAAGTTTATTGATTTCCTTTTGGCTTCGATCAAAAATAAGTGTTCGCGGCCTCCCCCGTAGATACCTAGAGCGTTACAAAAATGTCACTCAAAATTGTCTTCGTTTTGTTTTGACGCAGACAGTTTGCGCAGAGCCTGACAAGTTTTTTCCATACGGAACAAGAGATTGGTGGAGTCGAATTCATTTTATTTTATTTTGTAAGTAGGTAGGTACCTACCTGAGAATTATATACCTACCTACTCAGTTTATTTTCTATAAGGATTAACTAACAGAATTCAGGTAAAGATAACGAATCATTTATTGATGAAACTATAAATTGGTGTCTCAACAGTAGGTTTTCATACAAAAGGGTCATTTCAGACATACAATAATTTAAACTTACAATACAATTTCAGGCAGGCACTCTAGATTAAAAAGAACTGGTTCCTGTCTGCGGCTTTGCACGAGTTTTTTTTACGGGACAAAAAGTAAACGTTTTATAAATTCATACTTCTGGTAGGTAGGTAAGTACCTAGTCTTTCTTTTATTAGAGAGTCTACGCAAATGAAATTTTAGGGCGGGCCAACTAGTTATTTTAAAAATCAACTAGTAATATTAAACTTATTTTTATGAAAAATATATTAAAATACATACTATAAACGAATTTTTTTTTTAGATGAAATTGAAATATTAATTTTGTTCTAAATTGATAAATGGAGAGGCATTTATCAATTTAGAACAAAATTAATATTTTAACATAGGCAAACCAAACAACAATATTTTATGCTGATTTCACAAGTATATGACTCACATCTCAATATACGGGTATAAAATATATTTAAACTTACTGAAAATAAGAAATTCGATCCTTTTTCAGCACTTTGGACGAGTGATTCTTGCATTTTTTGTACGAGGACTTACCCATACTTTTTGTCAGAACGCTAAAATGACACTAGTTGAAAAGCTTTTCTAACATGTCAAAATGTTTCTCCTTTGCTACTGAAGGTTTTGGGGTACGCATTGTGAATCTAAGGGGGGCCGGCAAAGCCGGAAATTTTTGATCGAAGCCTTTTGGGTATATGTTTTCATTAAAATCATAATTAATTAATGTTTTCTTTAGCCGTCCTATTTGTTCAAAAATCGTCCTTTTTCCGACAGCGGATCGTCCGAAACTCGGTGAAGGCACTGGCAGCACTGGGGAGAAGGTCTGCCTGCGTTGCAGGCAGACCTTCGCCCACCTTTTTTTTTAGAATTTCTTTAAGATTTTAGATTTTTTTTCAAAGTTGAACTACCCAGTACCTTTCTAGAGTCTATAATTGTAGGCTGACAAATAATGTTGCATTATAAATTTATTCTTCATGTTTGTTTCAGCCACTAGTGCCAGCGCGATCCAGTACTTTAATAGAAATAATGTAAATTTGAGATTTATACTGTAAATGAATGAGACTGATTACATTAGGTACTTGTAAAATTGAAAATTTAGGTGTAGTATTAGTTGAATTTTTGAATTAGGTAGGTATATTGCAAATGTGTAAATGAATGAGACTGTTGCATTGCTTCTACAATCGAAAATACAGGTGGCGTCTGTGTTAAATTTTTGATTTATACTGTAAATGAATAAGACGGATTACGGATTACATTGCTTGTTTAATTAAAAATGTAGGAGTCTGTGTTAAATTTGTGATATAATATAATAAATGAATGAGACTTGTTGAATTGCTTATAAAATGTGGTGTCTATCTTTTTGTGATTTATATTATAATAATAAATAATACTAGCTGTTCCCCGCGGTTTCATCCCCGTTAAATTCGTATTTCATATAATATCTAGGGGGATATTCCTGTAACTCTACCATGGGAGTTTGTTATTTTACTAAGACAAAAAGTAGCCTATGTTACTCTCCATCCTTTCTTAGTTAGGTTCCGGTTTCTTAGTTAAGCCGTGACTGAATAACAAACAAATACACTTTCGCATTTATAATATAAGCATAGATAGCGTCTACGCTAAAGATACAGATTACACATTGTTATACCCATATTGTTATACAAATATAAATATACTATCTCACAAATCACTGTTGCGTACAAACAATATATTTTGCAATTAAGTAGCTTGTTGTTTCATTTCAGTAGGTACCCTTTTTTCTTAAATGAACACAACGTTTATTAACAAAGAAAATTTGAATCAAATAGTATAAACAAATTAGAACTAGTATTTACCTACAATTGAAACAAATGAGCTAACTGCAGACTGTTCAATAAACTGGTTTGGTGAACTTTGATCTTTAATTCTAAGGAGGTCTGGCACGTGTCTAAACGCATGAGTCTTGACTCGGAATATACATGAAAAAATTACCATTGTTATAATAGCTCATTTTCTTAACTTCTCAGTGGTTGCGTCTCATGAGCGCGGTCGAGCCATAGTTGGGTACGTGCATTCACATACTTTGTCTCTCTAATTTAAGCATTATAAGACTATATGATTATAGAATTCTGTTTCATAATCGTGGTGAAAACAATAAAATCACTACGAAACTGCTAAAATATCGTCACAAAAATACTTGTTTCGATAAAAATATCGAGGTACAAAAGGGCAGCACTACGGAAAGGAGCCATTTAAGTTTCTAGGTAAGTTTAGGTATACACGTTTTTTTCGTAGGTATGCCGTCTCTAGGTATACTCTAAGGCGGCTACACAGGCAGGGGCGGCGCGGGCGGCACTGACTGGAAAAGCAAAAATTACAGTAACAGGTCCCAATCTATTTAATTTTTTAATCTGAAAAGCACTGCTGAATTTTACCGCGTGATTTTATTTCGCAGGATTCTGCAACTTATGGAAATTGTATGAAGCTACAGCTACCCGCACTTGCGAAAAACAATCCACGCGGAAATAATTCCACAGCCAAACCGCACCGAGTTGCGATTTAAAGACGACACGGACTACGCGACGACGACGACGACGACGACGATGACAAGTCAAAACCTCGATATTTCGACACATTTCAACCAATGAAAAAAAAGATCCCCTTCGGTTTCAACTTTCAGTCTTCCCTCAGAGAGTCTTCCACTCTTCTTCCACTTCATAATGAGAGGTTTTCGTTTTACATTTTTAAAAAGAAAAAAATTAGTTCCATGTATCTCGATAGATGGCAGGGCTTCAACTGGGTTCCTACTTAGAGGAACAAGGCACTATGGTATGTTAATGTCACATGAAAGAAAACGTCAAAATGATAATCGGTCGATCGCTTAAAAGAACAAGGTACTAGAGGACTACCTCTAGTACCTTCTACCGGTGTGAATGAGATGGGTATATGCACTAGCATATACCCATCTCATTCACACCAGAGAGGGATAAAAATATGCTTGTAGCATGAGAAGAAATCAGATAGAATGAATGTTTCTCTGTCACAACCATCGTGCCAGTTTTTTCATTGTTTATGTCTAAACAATGAAAAAACTGGCAAACAAACTTGATTTTTCAAATGCTGCAAATAAACAAAGAAATGTCACTATGAAAGTGACAAGACAGTGAAGCAAACCCTTGAATTTTTATGGATCATTCGTTCTTGCCCTCGGCTTTGCTTGAGCAGGAAATTTTCTTGAAGAAAGCTATAGGTATTTATTTTACTAAATCCATTCATCTCACAAGGCTCAATCTCACACGCTAGTTAAGCGTCCAGAGCTTTACACGCTGCGCTGCTGGTGGCCTATTCTGAGAGTCATAATAATACTAGGCTCACGCACCACCCTTCACTATGCTTGTACCTGTACAACAAAGCAAAGCAACATTTGGTTGTGCCTTTCAGAGAGTAAATAAAACAAACAAATAAGTGCATTTTTTAAAATAGAGAAGTACTTTTAAAAGAAGGTTTATTCATAGGTACATTATAGGTATTAGTTTTCACTGCCTTACAAAGGCATTATTTATTTGACATCAGAAATAAATATAAACAAATACATTTCTTGTTTTTTATTTCTTCGTTGCCTATAATTACAGCTGAATATCAATTATTGTCCTTTTCCCGTTGGAGTATTCAAGCCTGTTGTTAAGCGTTCCAAGAAAGCTTATTTCGATGACTTGACCTCGGTATCCACCCTTGTTTTTATTACTGTATGGCCTGCAACAAAATAGCAAATATTTTACATGCAGATCACAGGAAGCTATAATGCCTGAGTGATACAAGTCATTTTTCAGATGCAGTAGGTGTGCTTGGTTAACCACTAATTTGAGAAGCTCTAAAACGTTAAATCAAATCCTGACATTATGTTAATGTGCAGTGGCTTACAGCAGCGCAAACACAAAGTACTTTTTATCCCACTAATATTATAATGGTGAAGGTTTGGATTGATGGATGGATGTACGTTACTCTCTACTCATATGAATAGATCTGTATAAAATTTGGCATAGCGATAGATTATAGTCCGGAATAACACATAGGCTGCTTTTTATCCTTTTACTTTTTTTAAATAAAGACACTAATAACTAAATAGACTTCTCTTTGTAATGAGGTAGATACTTAACTCAATTCTTACCTTTGTTAGAGCAGATAATTCATTTCAGCGAAAAAACGAATGGACGATTCTTCATATAGCAGAATACGTGAAATTGTCAATACTTTGTTAAAATTGGTTTTGCGACCTTTTTTTGGGCGATGAAATTCTTCCCGTAGATTTGTGTTCTTTTATAACCACTTCTTTGCGATATTCCCAAGAGCTCGGCTGTTTTGTTGACACACGCTACCAATATTCACCTTTAAGCCAATTCTTGTACGTCTGCTTGTACACATTCATTACCATCAGTTTTTTATAGGCTCAGAGTCAGGCTCTTTATCATATCAGCACAAACACAACCAGTTATTAACAATAACTCGAACACAGCAAGATAACTTTATCGGGTAGAATATAACTTCACCAACAGCAAAAACCGGCGGCGCGGCGGCGGCGCAGCCAGAGAAAGAACATTCGATTCCAGAACTGACGAAGGACGGGAAACCACTAAAAACTTGAAGAAAATCTTGAATTTATTTTGGTTTCTCAAAAATAGGAAACAAATGTAGTGTTGCCACAGTCAAAATTAAAAAACTCCAAACCGAACTTAAATTTTGTCCGAAATATATGACTAAAAGATGTTTCGTAAAATATCCGGAAAACTGCAAAATGATATATTGCAAGCTGAAAATAGGAACAGTAATCACCTTTAAAACTAATATCACTAGGCATAAATAACGTATAAAATGTATAGTGTGTTTGTGACGCCTTCATTTATTTATATAATAAAGGTTTACCAACAACAAACCTACATATTTTTTCATTTACTTATTAAAAACTGAAATAGGCCCTTTTCTGATATGCAAGTTACTTACCTACTTACAGGTAAACACGACATTTTTATGTATAACCTTCACAGATCTATTCGATTCTTTTTTCAAAACTTTATAAAGACAACAAATCATTCACGCCTTGAGACGAAACTCGAGTGCCGTCGCGCCGGCTCGGGTTACTGACCTTGCGCAGCTGTTTGGGACGACATGTTGTACTAAGATGGCGGAGATTTTTGTGATTGTGTGACTCGTTATTCAGTAATAATACATCTCATCTCATCTCATTCTCGTCATCGTCATTCAAAAATACATCTGATTAAAAGAGTTCTTCATTTGAACAAAATAAAGCTCAAAACCAAAATATTTTTAATTGGGACTTATGTCCCCGTTTTTTACGATTTTTACGTACCATAACCGACGGGGACGGGACTTAATTATGTCCCCGTCATCGGTTTGATGTTAGAAGGTGAACCGATCACAAAATCTGCCAGTTTTAGCATTAAAAAAATGCGTAAATGGCAACACTCAGAAAAAGTTTGTTTTCCCTTCATTTGACATAGACATACCCTAATCGCCAGTTGACACACTGCCATCTATCGAGATATTTAGAACTAGCTTTTTTTTTTTAATACGAAACGAAAACCCCTCATAATCTATACAATTTTTTTGCTCTATGATACTTGACGGAAAATATCACCCCTTGATCTGTCGATCGTTGGTTTTATTCAGTAAGGGGATCTCTTTTTTCATTAGTTTTATTGTTTCTTAATGACACGTTGTCAACTTCTTTTCTTAAAACTGTCAGTGTCATTTCTCTAGTGACGTCATCAAAAGCAATCAATCAAATAAAAAAAAACAAAACCAACGAAACGAAGACAAAACCCACAAGTACAAAATCTGTCTGGCTGAGTAAATTTTATGAAATAATTTCGCTTTCTCTTCCCACTAACCACTTTTCTCAAATGATGGACACGTACGAAAGTGTAATACTTGTTAAAAACGAGGTATTTGTGTTTAAAATCCCTCCCAGAACCACCAACAGAGGATACAGGTATGATAGACACATTATCATTATCACGAACTTTTGTTTATAAAACGATATCTGTTAAAATGTGGGCGTTTTTAGGGCTGCTGATTGGAATTTACAAGAGCCACAATGGACTGGGCGCATGAGGCTTGTTGCTAAAGGCGAAGAACTCGTAATGAAGCTGGAAGACAAGGCATCAGGAGAGCTGTTTGCCAAGTGCCCAATTGATAAATATCCTGGAGTGGCCCTTGAAGCTGTAACAGACAGCTCAAGATACTTTGTCGTGAAGATTCAGGATGATAACGGTAAGTAGATAATTTTCATAATCTGTTCGTACACAGAACTGTAATAAATGATTTAGTAGGTGGGTCCTTAGTGTAAATGCTAGTGTCAACAATTCTAAATTCAATCCTTAAATACAAGCTATATAAAGCTTTATGCTTTAAATATGCCACTATCTAACTTCAAGGACCTATTTAAAATTTGTGTACATTTTAGGACGGGCTGCTTACATTGGACTAGGCTTCGGTGACCGCTCAGACTCATTTGATCTCAATGTAGCATTACAAGATCACTTCAAATGGCTTAGAAAAGAGCAGGAAGGCGAACAGGCCGGACCAGCCCAGAATCTAGATCTAGGATTCAAGGAGGGAGAGACAATCAAAATCAATATGAAAATCACAGTAAGTAACCCACAACCTTGATGAATTTGTGTAGTAAATCTATTGTCTTGTGTGTTGTCTACGGGCAGAACTTTTGACCTTGCATTACCTACAAAGGTTTTAGGCTTCTGTCTGTGTTTTGAATCATTTCTTTCCAGTAAGTACTTTGCTAAATAAAATTATGAGTCAAGTTATTGGCTCATGAGTTAATTAGTGCCTTGTTATTTTGTTAGTACACATCCAATTATAATATTTTTGTATGATTTCTTCATGAAAAAATCAATGGTTCAGTAACTGCTGATAATATCTTGGCCTTGGTAAGTGTGTAAATAGGGCTGCTTTTGTGCATGTGGTACATAATTGATTATAATAGCATGCAATGATACAAGTGTGTCATTATATTGATGGTTTTTTAAGATTGTTTGTGGCACAGGTCCAATGCAGGAGGTTGCGGCTTTAATTCCCGCTTAAAAAAAATATTTTTATGATCTGTAGTAATTGGTTCCGGGTATCCTGGGTGTTTCCTATGCATAATAAAAATACACCTTTGTGTGTGCAATGAACTATGTATATCTGTTATCCGTATGTTATGTAGGTGTTATGCAGGGGCGTAGGGAGGGGGGGGGGGGGGTATTTTGGGGTTTCAACCCCCAACTCGCAGCTCAATCATTATTTAATGCATCGTCGAACTCTTTATCTCTCTTTATGGGGGCCAGACTCTGGTCAACAACAGAAACAAAATTAATGTTAACGGCAAGCAGAGCTAGCCTCGAAAAATGTATGCGTTTCGTTAGATTTACGTGTATATTTTTTTCTGTTACTTTAAATGGGTGGTCTGATTGTTTTCTATGTATAAAAAAAACGATCTAACTTGAGTCAGATTTACGTACCATTTGTTTACGGTGGTGGGTAAGGTAGTCTTAAATGAGGGCCAGACTCTGGTCTAAAACAGGAAATAAAAAATAATAATGGAGAGCGGAGTGACATAAAGCGTCGCGTCTCGGCGTGAGCTGACCCTAACTGCTTTTGTTTCATCAATGCCTAGGTTTAGGAATAACACATGCAACACTCTATTCCTTGCAGAAGAAAGACGGCAATGAAGGCAGCAAGCCGCGCCGCGGCGTCGGCGGCGGCGCAGTGGGCAGCCTTCTCCCCCCGCCCCCTGGCGCTGGCAGCTCCAGGCTACCGCCCCCTCCGTCACCGCAACACGCCCCCGCCCCTGTTGCCAACCAAGCTAACTCCGAGTGGGGGGATTTCAACTCTGCCAGGTATTTATCTTCTTATCCTACTAACCATATGGTTGGAGAAGAAATGGTATCACTTGGCAGTCAGTGCCGTGACCGCCTCAAGCACCAATTCAATCCTGTAACAAGAGCTCTTTTAAAAGACAAGATAAGTGAGGATGTTTGGGCCAAAGATAAGACATCGCCAAAACTACTACTGACCGAAACGAACTGACATTTTGCAGACCTACTGACAGACTAAAGAGAATCCTAGTGGACAGGGCATACTATAGGCTAGATGAGTTCCTATTTGAAAAATTTGAGGAAACCGCTGTCGATGATCCACATTTATAGTAATTAAATACTTTTGATAAAATTACCAATGAAAATTATACTACTAAGCTATATGTTATATATAAATATGTTTGTACCTTTTTGACGTGTAAGAAATAATTCTTATAAATAAAGAACTGAACTGAACTACATAGTATCTATAAGGCTGGAATTACCTACTACAAACATGCAGTTACTTACATTTAGGTCTAAAATTGAAGTGAAGAGAAAATCAATAACACCTTATTTCTTATTTACCTATGTTAGAGTTTCCCATGCCTGGTTGACACCTCTAAAAGATAATTTGTACACAGATTTGACTTGTCCAAGTGGTTATTTTGTAAGCCTAAAGAAATAGAGAGTTCACTTTGGATGATCAGGCGAAGAATGATTCTTATAACTTACCTTTTATTTTTCTTTTCCAGTGCTCCACAGAGTCAGAAGCCGACGACACCAGCTAATCCGAACTGGGTTCAATTCTAAAGTCAAGGCATTTGTGGTTTGGTGTCTAAAAAGGCACAGGGTTAAAATGCAGAGTGTTGCACAATACTTAATAGCCGTGTTTTGATGAGCGGTGGAAGACAGTAGCAACAATGTTTCATTAATATCTTAGTTTGTCTAGATCTGTATAAACCCTGCGTACATAAGGAATGGGATTGAAAGACGTCATCTCTCATGTCTCGCTCAGCTTGAATTCGATCTGAGGGTGCATTCACACCGTTTTTAAAGGACCTTTTTTTTTTGATCCTTCGCTACTGGAAATAATCACTTAATGGTTCTGGAATACAGTCGGGTGTGTGAACTCGCTCGTACAAGTACATACCATCGCGGAAAAACGGATTCTGTGTGAATTCACCCTTACGGCGGGGAACTTGAACAAGATCCACAATTGACCGAAAGTTATTCATACCTACCCTGCTAATTCATTACTATCTACTGAAGCTATCATGCCAACCTAAATTTATTTTCTGCTCTAAGTGGTTAAACAAACATTGAAATTCATCGCAAACTTCCCATAGCCAAAGTGAGGGGAAAAAACGGATCCTGTCATGACGGGTGGTGGATGCTATGTGAATGCGCCATGAGCATGACAGATGACGTCATTTATTCTCAATCCTATTCCATAAGTACACGGGTTATAAAAACTTTCGAAAAATACATTATGCTGCAAGATATTTGCTTTGTATCGTGTATAAATTATTCGAATTGTTGCTAGGAGCTGAGTTGGGTCTTTATTGAATCAGTTTTCACCTAATTTTGTGAGCAAGACAATATCAGCCAACAACCTCATCGTTAGTTATTTAAATAAATCATTCAGAATTTACCCTATTAATTAAATCGGAATCCATTTTATATATTTAATACTAACAGGATTCTGTAGTACATACTCAAATTCCACCGCTCTCTAAACGCAGTTGAAAAATACTTAATGAATTTTGAAGTATCTAGTATTATTGTATTGCTCTATAAAGTATACTTAAATAACATAAAATTAAATACATAGTGAGTTATTGTGATCGATTGCGCGCTAAAAACAAACACAAAAGCACTTCTCTGGACTCAATCAAGCTGATGCTACTTCAACCACATTTTGTATAACCTTATTTCTACCTATTTAGGTACCTGTTTTGTTGATTAGTTATTTTAGTTATGATTTGTTACTTATTCGTTCAATAATTTCGATGTGTCAAGTTTTTTTGCGCATAATCGACGCCCCTTTTCATTAGAGTCATGGTGTTGTAGAATTTTAGAATAGAAATTATAATTAGTGTTGCAGATATTGTTAATGAATCACGAAATATTGGTAGTAATTAATATGAGTGGACATATCGTCACAAAAATGGCACCAACACAACACGTTTGAAATATTTTAATTCTACAACACAATCAGTCGAAAAAAAAGTCAAAACTCTAGAAATCACTAATAACTGCGTTAATGTATTAGAAGTAGGTACATAAATTCTTGGCAATGATTCTTAAACTTTTCTGTCTAGATTTCGAAAAATATGGGTCATAGTTTTTTCAGATTCCCAGAATGTATGAAACTTTGTTACTGGTCCAATTTTAATAATATTTTGATATATGATTGAGTAACAAAATGTGTGTTTTTTAAATCATTGTAACATAACTATTATTCATTCCAATCTACCGAAATCTTTTTAGTTTATGAGTAATGTAATTTTTATGTATTTTTATACTTTCGAGGTATGATTTGTGCACGAAAATATTTCTTTACCTAATAAAAACAATACAACGAAGGTTTTTGTGTAGATTTTGAAATTTACCAAACAGTATTGTTTAATGTTGCCAAATGGCACCAAATGAGATACCAGATCACAATAGATGCAATAATTAGAAGTAAATAATATAAATCATAGATGTATGTTATCTGTATATTTTGCATCATGTTTAATATATTTAGATTTAGCTTTATAGCAGAGATGTACCAGGTACCAGATCTTAGTAAACTGGGTCAACCCATGATCGAGAAATGAGCTGACTCTATACTAATATTATAAATTCAAAAGTAACTCTATATGTTATCTTTTCACGCCTTAACTACTGAACGAATGGTAATGAAATTCGGTAGGGAGGTAAATGGTTTACCGGGGACGGACATAGGTTACTTGGAAAATATTGTAATGCGAAATCACCTGGTCCCTGCAAGTTTTTTTAGTTTTGCTCTACATATTGTTGTTAATATTGTTAAAAAGTTGCATGTCATAGGTCTATGTAAATAGTGATCGTGTGTTGTAGCTGTTAATGTACCTAGTACGGTAGTTAATATTATGTACAAATAATCACGTTTCGGCTTATCAAATTAGATCTGTACTTTGGCGTTCTTGAGAAGTGTACAAATAAAGGATTAAGCATAACATACTGACGTTACATTGTATTATTTTTGGTTAGGATAATATGATTTTATTTGTTCTAGTTTAAAACAGGGCTTTTATTATTTATTACTTGCCTACATCCTCCCTCTACCTACAAGGCAAAGTCCTTTTCTCCCAGCTTTTCCTTTCCCTAGATAGATGCGTCAATGGCGTCATTACCGTATTAGTGTTTGAGCTAGCTGACCTCTAGACCAACGTGTGCGTTACCCCAGCTGCAAAATATCTTCTTGAATGAAGTAAGTTCCACAAACCGCTGATAATGAGACCCTGAGTTAAAATCCCGGGTCGGGTATAATTGTATAAGGGTATCATTTAAACGGTCGGCAGATAAAGGCGGTTTTGGTCAGCCGAATAATTGATTTGGCAAGCAGAAAAACTAAATTGAGCTGCAACTAGTGGTCGGCAGAAATGACTTAATTGGTCAGCAAGTAATGTGACATTGGGCAGCCTAAAAAATTATATCATAGTAAATAAAATTTTTGTGCTGCAATATATTAGTGAGGCAGCAGCAAAACGTGATTCGGATTTATTGAAATTTTGGTACGCCTTAAAACTGAAACTGCAGCAATGTATTCATGTTTAAGATCAGTAAATTGTGATTAGAATTTTAAAAAGATTTGGCAATCTGTCAATTTCATATAGGTTTGCTACACCTGCGTACGTAATATAATTTATCTGTGTGGAGTTTTCATCTAAGGTGTGGAGAGGAGATCTGTAGGGGAGGCCTATGTCCAGAAGTGACGTGTTTTTTTTTTGGGTTGTGCTTAGTAGAAAACCACCCCGGGTACCATACCGACCCAACGCTCCGCCGCGGCACCGCCGCGCTTCCATGGCGGCGGCGCATGGGTTTGATTGAGCACTGCAGTGGCGCCACTGCAGTGCTCAATCAAACCCAGTTTAAGGTCACTTTGCCCGTTGCCATGCGTGGCGGCAACGACGACGGTGGCACGAGGTAAAGGCGCGCGTGGCGACCGGCGTGCACTTCGTTGCTATGCGCGGCGGCCGGCGTGCACTTCGTTGCTATGCGCGGCGGTGCGGCGGGGGGAGGACAAAGGCGTGCGCGGCGGCGCGGCGGCGGCGGCGTGAGCTTCGTTGCTATGCGCGGCGGTGCGGCGGGGGGAGGACAAAGTCGCGCGATTTCAAATGCAGGCCAAGTGATTCATAATTCATAATTCATTTATTGTTTGTGAATCAGGTTAGTTTACAGTCAGTACATAGGACTTATATTAGATCGCTGGATTCTGCCGCTTAGGCGTACAAACATTTCGTTATACATTGTTAAATAAAATAGTAATTAACAATCAAAATATTAAAGTGATATTTACTTAGCCTAAGTTTTTTTTCTTTATAACGATTTTGTAATTCTGCTGATCAAACTATCAATTTTGCAGCTCAAACATCCACTTAATGGCTGATAATAATTACTTTTAAAATTCTGCTGCTCGTTTCATTAATTCTGCTGCCCAAAACATTAATTTTGCCGATCACTCGACTATTTATTTTCTGACCAAAAATAATTTAATTGCCGGCCAAGTATTGCTGGTAGTTTTTATTTTACAGCCGATCAAAACATATACTGCTGCCCAAATAGATTTTTAGCAGATTTTTCCGGCTGATCAAATATTTAAAATAAATACCAATAAATTTACTTCCATTGTATAATGTGTGGTATAATTGGGGTCTTTCTAGCACGAAAAAATCACAATAGCAGCCGGGAGTCAGGAAATTAGCGGTGTTAGACACCCATGCCTCGGAAAGCACGGTAAGCCGTTGGTGCTTCGCCTGAACTCTTCCCGGACGTGTCGGTCTGCCGCCCTTCGAATTATGAGAGTGAGGGAATAGAGAGTGCACCTGTGTTTGCGCACACATCATTATTACCTAAGTAGGTACCTTAACTATAATAATTTCATTCATAATTGAAAAGCAAGTAGGGCTAAGATTCCTTCCTTTCTATACCTTCCTACTAAAAACATCAATCAGCATTATAAAGGAAAAAACCGCATATAAAGGGACGCGAGGGACTCATAGTAGATCAGCTACTGGATTGGTGATTTAAAATTCGCATAAAAGAAAGGAAGGGTTGGTTTACTTTGATTCCCACACAAACAGCGGTGTTTTTTGTGGCGTGAAATTGAAGCTCCACCGTCTTCGCGGATACTCGCGAGGATTAGCGACTTATCAATGCTATGGTACAGTTAGGGACATCGCGATGTTTCAATAATGTTAAAGTGTAGGTATTTATACGGCGCTGAGTACTTTTATCTTTATTATTTCTGCACCATTAAACACCTTGAAACAATGCAGCTACGTCGTAGCTCGCTACAGCAACGAACAGCTACGTCGTAGTTTGTTTCAGAAACGTAGGAACTATGTCGTAGCTCGCCACAGCAGCGCGGCTGCTATGCTGTAGCTTGCTACAGCAAGGTATCCAGCTACGCCGTAGCCCTCTACGGAACGTAGCCGCTACGCCGAAGTAGTTAGCTACGGCGGTGTTCTTGAATGGTAGAAATTTATGAAATTATTGATTATTTCATAAATTTCTACACTTATTATTCATGTACCACATGTACCTAAATCAGTTTTTCTTAAATAGGTACTTATTCATATCTCACGAATTAATTTAATTAGGTTCCTTATTTAATTTGCGAGTGACCTACATAAATAAAGGTTGGAAACGGGATAATTGTTCTCCCGCGTGTTGGTACGCACGTAATAATTATAGTACGACATTTCTGAAACTACGAGTATTTATACAGTTACAAAAATTCAGGTATGGGCCCACCGAGAATAAGATGTTAAAAAGGGTAGGCTTAATGTAGGCTTTATATCTACCATTTGCTTACCTACCTTAATTATAGGTATAGGTACCTACCTTAGGATACCTACCCTGCTATTCGCTAAAAGATATAGGTACCTACCTGCCTAGACGTATCCTATAAAACATGAAAGAACCCTCCTACGTACAGAAGATCTACTTGCAGAAAAATGATAATATTTTACAACAACGTCTCGGTGGGTGAAGATCATAAATCTTAGGCCTAATTAAAATTTACAAGTTTATTAATTAACAAAGATAATGAAAAAGGCACTTTAAAACAGGTGTTTATTTCGTAAATAACACTAATGAGCAGATTTTTTGATAACCCGATAGGAAGCATTGTGTAATAATGTCCGACCACCTGTCCACCAGTATACCCTGAATTACGTACCTACCTATAAACCTTTGATTATTAATAGTATGTCTAAATAGAGCGTCGCGCTGCAAAGCCATCTTAAAAAAACTGGCCGACTTTCGTGTGCTGGCGGGCGCGACAGCTTGGTTTTTAACTCGCCCTACACATGTCATATTCTTTGTTACAATAATGATACCAGTTGTAAAACAACTCCCATTAGAAATAGTGGTTATTTATCATAGGGTTGAGTTTCCACAAAAATAAGCTCATAGAAAAATGTTTAGATTGAAGATTTAGAGGCAAACTGTTGGACGCTATTTTTTTCTACGCTTTTACGACGTTGGTACCTAGTCTATCAAAACATAGGATCAATAAAAGGTAGGTATAAATTTAGATAACCAGCCTCACATAGAGCTCCTAGGTAGATGCTTAGATACCTAGGTGTCCCTAGTTTTCGTAAACAAAATTCCAGCCTACGACTCAACGAGAGACTGAAATGATTTCCCATGGGTTTTCTCCTGTAGATATTCACACATGACCTGTACTAGCACCATTCGCATCACGTTTAAAAAAAAACCTTTAACTCCAAAAACAATAGGCTCACTGCATTGTATTCACATCTTTTTCAACACCCTTTTCGGGAAAAGCAATCACAATATTGCATTCTCGTGGCGATTTTACATGAAATTCAACGTTGACGCCTTATTGTGTTGCCATCTGCTTTGCTTACAGCGAGTCCATTACAGAGATGAAATTACATGGAGTGTGTTGTGTCGCTTACCAAGTCCTAAAATCTCGGCCTTTTTATGATGGGTAATATGGGCCAATATGGGTATCTACCTACGCTATATTTACCGGAACGGCACAGAATGGGAATTAGAATGGTGTCTTTTAGATACTTACAAGTCTGACATAGTACCTACCAAATGTATGAAAGCCAGATGTCGTTTTGATAATAAAAAAACCAACTGATCTAAGAACGGAACGAATATATTTTAAAATCAAAAGATATCGAGATGGTCACTTCATTTGGCATTCCCACCATGCCATCGGTTGTTAGTTTGTTTCACATCTCCGCTCTGGCGCGAAAGGAAGTTATTTTTTCCAGTTTTCAGTTTTTGTGGTTCCGTACCCGAAGAGTGTAAACGGGACCCTATTACTTAGCCTCCGCTGTCTGTCCGTCTGCGGGCTGTATCTCATGAGTCGATAAAGTGCATAACCGACCCAAACCAAACTACGCCGCCCATCTTATTATTCCGTATAACAAAGGAAATTTCAAAAATCCATCGCAACAGTTTGTGATAATTTTAAGCTTTTTTTTCATGCTTACGCGCCTTAAAGAGACAGTTGAAATTTTCACAGAATATGTATTCCTGCTATAACAACAAATAAAATATTAATATTAACATTGCCCTTTAATTTTAATAGGTATTTATTTTTTATAAATTATTTGTTGTTAGAGCAGGAATACAAAAAACGGCATTTTTGGCTTTTTTTTGCTCTACTTTTGTCGAGGTTGTATCTCTTGAACCGTAATAGGTAGACAGTTAAAATTTTGACACTGTAGGTACAGATCACTATTGCCACCATAAATAAATTAAATATATTTTCATTAAACTAAAAATAAATTTAATAAGTAGGTAATCAAGGGGTTAAATGTCCGATACCAAGTTACCAATCACTGAAGTTAAGCAATTCGGGCGCGGTCAGTTTTTATGATGGGTGACCGCACCATGATGGCTTTTTGCTTTTTTCTATTTTTCTGTTTTAGGATTTCTTTTGCGAAATAGTTATGTACGATGGTGCGGAACCCTCCCTGTGCGATTCGACTCGCACTTGACCGTTGCGGCCAAGATATAAATAGACTACATTTTGGGATTATTTGCCTATAAAAAAATATCACTTCAGGTAACGTTTGTTGACTGAGGGCGTAATATTATTTCCGAGTTTTCAGCGAGCTACGACCGGCCTGCTCACTCGATTAATGACAAAACCTGAGTATACAGTAGGTACCTACGGTCAAAAAGCTTAAAAAAGTTTTAAAACCAGAAATACTTATTTTAATGTTTTTTATGGAGTACAATTTAAAAGAATACTTATATTTTTAGGGACCTACAAAGAATAACTTACCTACGTAATTCAAAACTGGGACAGCAACCATTTAAACACACACACATGCACGTACCTATACGCATAGACCTACCTTTTCATTGTATGATTAAATTGTCCCTGTCCCGAAAAAAGAGATAGGTAACCTTCACGAAGACCCCAACTCTAAGCAACGATTTCCACATCAGGAAAACGATACGACATATATTCGATTCTATTGACTCAATTTTGAGAATTCGTCTGCTTTTCGTTTGTCACAATGAAACTGTTCCTCAGTGTCGGGGCCCATGAAAGTCACGCTTCTATTCCCTGTAGCTGGCAATCAATCACGTAGAGGCCCTGCGGAGGCCTTGATTGCGACAAACGTTTATTCTAACAATAACAAACCAGCGGTTGACTTGATGATTGAGAGCTATGACACCTGGGAAAACAATCAAATCTCTTGTAACTACTACGAGGCAACTATTTTCACGCCGAGCCGACAAGTTTAGGAAGGTTCTACAAACAGAACATGCCACAGCTAATGAAAATATCGGCTAAATCACTTTTTTGAACAATTTTACGGGTTTGTTGTGAGGTACCTTGAAATTTCTAAGGCTATTAGTCAAGCCATCGAGCATCGGATTTTAGGGTTATCACCATGGAATCATTCAGACCTAACCTAACAATTGGGTGAACTACGGAATCTCGACGCCCGTTACATCGACGAAAAAAAAAGTGTACGCTATCTCGACGCACAGAATCTCGATAAAAAACAAAATGTTATCACGACTCACAGAATCTCGACAAAACACGTATTCTAAATTAACCTGATTGAAGGCTACCAACGACGACGATTCTTTTTCTACAGGGTACTTATTCTATTGAGGCGATAAAAATGGACGTCTTATTTTGGAAAAAAATAATTGTATAACCTTCACTAGGAAATATAGACCCATGCAGGTGACCTAGCTGTTAATCGCAGCCTTGTTTTTTTACAGTGTACCTAAACGGCGCATAAACGCGGTTGTTTTTACCTCGTACCTAACATTTTACGACTTCCCCGGTGTAGCTTTAAAGTATTATTTACGACAAGACGATCACTGTAGTGTAAATGTGTGTAAAGATAGTCCTATGTTTACTCCTTGAGACTGAACAGCGGTTTACAAAAAATGCTATATATATATATAAATGCAGTTTTAGGATTAAGGATTCTAACGATATCCCATGCATCCAAATATAATCAGGTACCTGACCAGTAAAAGTTATGGTGGATTAAGAAACTCGTAACATAAAACTCATTATTGGATAGTCGTACCTATGTTAATAAATTTGAATATTGGTAGATTTCATTTCGTATTTTCACACTTCTCCGCTTTAGTAGAGCTAAGTAGACTACACTCAGGCAAAACTAGCAAAAAACTGTAAACACATAATTATTGCCACAAAGTTATAAAAATCTATAGTTATTTCCCCGTAGAGCCCACTGCTACGCTGTAGTTCCTAGCCCGTAGCGACGTAAAATTGCATTTTACGCCTCGCCAACATTGGAAGCATGTTTATGTACAGGTCAGTTACCTACAGAATATGCCAGAACTATCTCGTCTATAAACAAGATAGATCCTACAAAATGTTATGTGGAATACGTGAATAACGCACAGGAATTAGGTAGGTATCCAAAACCTTAGGTAATAAATAATATAAAATGAATAATATAAAACCAAATATAAAATACCGATTAGTAAGTTGTCAAACTAAGTTTACAAATTAAAATATTGTAAGTCGTAATAAAACACTGTTTTTACCGGATTGATCGCGTATATTTTATATTTGTTTATAACCTGACGTCAGGTTATAAACAAATATAAAATATACGCGATCAATCCGGTAAAAACAGTGTTTTATTATGAGTTCTCGCGAAAATAACCTTAGAATATACTATATTGTAAGTCGTTTTAAATTCCTCGTGCAAGCGGGGTTCCAACTTTATAGTAAAATAAAACATACAATAATTAATTAACTATGTATTAGGTGCGCAAATACAACAGTCTTTATTAACAAAGAAAATTACAATCAAATAATATAATTAAATTTAAACTAGTATTTACAATAATTTGCTATTTGATACCTTCGTTAGTGCCTTAGTTCTCAGCACACTCGAGTTTTCTTTCTTATCTGAGTAAGAAAACCACATAACAGTCTCGTAAAAACTTTCCGAATGAAACACGAATTCCTTGAAACATACTAAAGTCAGATTTAAGATGCAGATGAGAAGTATTTAAGATTTGAGGTACGAAAACTCATTTAAGCGTAATCTTCTCGTAACTCATTTTGCTTTAATTTTGCATTGGATAATCTCGTCTCATGTTATCAAACCTGGCTTAAGATTTGTCAGCGGTTTCATCCCGAGATGAATAAATTGTTTTTCTATTTCATTTACATTTTGTATAGCCTTGAACGATACAGATTAAGCTAGCAGCAAGTAGATAAAACATGTAAATAATATAAATTCAATTATTTATTTTCATCATTCTGTCCTTAGATGAAAGTTAAAAAGGGGAGATATGGTTCGTTCTCCCAGCGCTAATACGAATGGCATGTGTTTTGTTACAACCAAATCTCATCAATCTCTTTTTACGCACGAATGTATCCCATATTTCTAGCCTTGTCTGCAAATTACGAAATAAAGCAGCAGAATATTTAATTTTATGTTTATACTTACGAATGAAAAGTGATGCCTTGGGCTTTGTATTGTTCTGGAGCAATTTGTACACTTAGTGAACGAACGCGAGAGCTTTGCTGTAGTCTTTTAGTCAATAAATCACCTAAAAGTACGTAGTAACAAGCACGCGAAACATTGGACCTGATTTGAGCCTACCAATTTCAAAAAGATAGTACTTAATCTCCCTTGTTTGACCGAGCGAGCGAAGCGTCTCTGCATCAATTACTAGCAAAAGTATTGATCCTGTCAGAATGTACATACTCTTCTACAGGTCGTAATTTACCACCGATCTGGACGAAACTTGGTGTAGGTACAGATTCTACGATTTTAAAGAATTTTTTGATCTTCGGGTTTTTTTGATTAAAGGCTTAGTTCTTCTAAACAAGGCCAAAAAGGGGGCTATCGAGTATCTCCGCTTTAAGACATCTGATTCTAATGATTATTTTTATAATTGAAAGGTAGTAATTTTAATTGGTTCTCATAAATCCCAAAAATGGTAAATATCTGATGAGGATTTTCGCCATGACGAGCAAAATAGTTCT
This sequence comes from Eupithecia exiguata, assembly GCA_947086465.1. Taxonomy (NCBI): domain Eukaryota; kingdom Metazoa; phylum Arthropoda; class Insecta; order Lepidoptera; family Geometridae; genus Eupithecia; species Eupithecia exiguata. The sequence goes on along the minus strand of OX352230.1, from coordinate 6,353,582 downwards.
GCAAAATGCAATAATAAGCATGAGAGCATGTACCGTACAGCGCCACCTATTAGAACATCTTTGTAACACTTCGAGAGTAGGTAGGTACTTTGTAACAGCCCGGCCACATGTTTCGTCTTCATATGCTTGCAGTTTGCGCAGGTAAGAAATCAATTGTATAGATTGCGCTAATGCTACTGAACATCTCTGATTTATGAGATTATATTTCGAAGATTATTATATCAAACTACTAACTATTCATTGTTGGAAAAAAATTGTGCTGGCGAGGTCTACTGTTCGTAGAACTACTAGTATTATAAATGCGAAAGTTTTGATGTTTGTAACCTCTTGACGCCAAAACTACAAAACGGATTGGGCTTAAATTTTGCATTAAGGTAGTTCTAAGCCTGGACTATTCCTTGTTCTATAACAAAGAGTATTTTTATCCAGCAAGTTCCCATAGGATACAAATAACCTGAAATAACACGTGCGAACTCGCGGGCAGAAACTAGTTTACTTTCAAACGTAGACATTCTTTGATGTTTGGAAGGCACCACTCAACTCCATGCTTTTTCCATTCAAATAAGTAGAAGTACCTATATAGGTATGTACATTATTTACAAAAACAAATATCTAGGTAGGTAAATATACATAAGACATAAGAATAATAATTTATTGTATGTAATGTACCTATACCTAGTAAAATATTTCAGTTAGGTACAATCATCGATCTACATAATATTCAGCTTGTTAAATCAAACCCTCATTCCGAGGTTCATATTTATTGGTGTAATTTGTCTCGGAAACCAACAAATGTGACGGAATCACATCAAAAACCTTCTAAGGGTTTCATTTGTTCAAGAAATTCGAGACTGCGAGTTCGATGTTCTTATACTTGGCTTGTTTTTATCTAAAACATGATATGTGATTTTGTTGTAGCTTACCACTGTTTTTGAATAATGTTTGCAGGCACCAAACGGCACCAGGTAAAGTTTCAGCTAATATTGATTAGCCGGCTAGCCCATGGTGTATTCGGTCCGTTGACTACCATACTACCTGTGCTACTACTGTAATACCGTACTGTTCCTACACAGGCTTAGTTAAACATACACATACAACCCGAAATTTATAAAGATTTTTATAATGATTGGTTACCTGTGGAAAATAAAGAACATGGAATTCCGGGAAATAGCTGTTCTGTTGTCTGACTTCGTCCGTTAAAAAAACTTCTCGAAATCAGCTAAATTCGTAACAGTCGGAAATACCTGAAACCCAATTTCAATAAAAAAAGACTCTTTTAAGCTATAAATTAGCATCCTTCATTAAAAAGTTACAGACATTTCAATACGGAGCCAAACTACAAATCTCAAACTTCAATAATCCGTTTTACCCCATTTTCAGGAATATTTTGAAAAATCTTGAAACATTTGTTTAATAGCAGTTAAAATTTTTTGTATTCTCTGTGAGTTTCAAGCAAATCGGCCTAAAAGCCTAGCCAAAAAACTTCATTCCCTTTTCCCCTTTTGGGATAGAATTTCCATAAAATCAAGGGAGGTTGTGTAGTAAAAGATCAAAAAAAACTTAAAATACTAAAAAACTGGGAAAAACCCTCCAAATTTCAGCTTCCTAGATTTAGCAGATTGGGCTATCTCCAAAAAATCGTTGGAATATACGATTTATTGGACAACTCTTTTATAATAAAAAAAAACACACCGACATCAATTAACGCGAGGGCTCCATTAAAATGTAAAGTTTTACATAGGTCATTATTATAACTGTAGGTACCTACAGATGGTAGGTATTAATCTCAACTTTTCTACGTAGTACCTACTTAGTAGGGACGGTTTTGTATGTTCCAAAAATCAAATATTGTTTTAGGAAAGTTTACTGTTGAAACCGTCGAATGACCTCGATCCTGTGATTTTATAGGGAAATGTTGAACAAACACACGTACTATGTAGTCCTTGTGTAGGTAAAATACGAAGAACCCGTTACAATAAACATTATCATTGGAATCATTTTAAGAAAATTTTAAGATATGTACCTATATCAATTAAACCGTTCACCTTTAATTTTCCTTCTATAAAAGCAGGGAGTAGCGCTATGACGCAACGAAATTTGAAAATGAGACTCGACCCTACGGAAAAAATCCTTTTTTAGGGTTCCGTACCCAAAGGGTATTGATAAGACTTCGCTGTCCGTCTGTCCGTCTGTCATCAGGCTGTATCTCACGAACCGTGATAGTTAGACAGTTGAAATTGTCACAGATGATGTATTTCGGTTGCCGCTATAACAACAAATACTAAAAAACAGAATAAAATAAATATTTAAATGGGCTCCCATACAACAAACGTGATTTTTTTGCCGTTTTATAGATTATGGAACGGAACCCTTCGTGCGCGAGTCCGACTCGCACTTGGCCGTTTTTGTCTTTATTATGTAGTCGGTATTCGTATCCTCTCTTTATACTGGTCTGAAACCATGATGTGTACGTATTATGTACGGCCTTTAATGAAATTGGGACTTTGCCTTTAGCCCACTATCTTCTGGCCGTTTCACAACCATAGTGGAGTATTAAAAGAGCTGCTTTCAATTACACTTGTATTTGAAACAGGAACTCTTAACTTTATAATTACACGCTGTTTCCGTGTAAGGTAAGAGCTGTTCCCGTGCGCTCTCACTGCTCTCCCAAGCTTGCGTCTGCAAATTACGGTCCCAGCGCGACCTACATTTTGCGTCATTACTTACTTTATTACAGTGGGTAAAGACCGTTATTTGCTGCACTTTGCAAGTCCTTTTGTAAGTAGGAACCGTGCATGTGGGACTTTGTTTCGATAATTTAGTGATCTAGCTATTTAGGTGATTGTGATTTCTTGACACACGATACATGATACGATTAAAAAATGCATTAATTAAAGAGAAATTAATCGCCATAGCATTAGTTCAAAGAATTGGTCTCTACTTTGAGTATAATAGGTACATTTTCTGATCTATATTGTTTGAAAGAAATCTTTGCGCTATTTTTAGGGTTCCGTGCCCAAAGGGTAAAAACGGGACCCTGTTACTAAGACTTCGCTGTCCGTCTGTCCGTCTGTCACCAGGCTGTATCTCATGAACCGTGATAGATAGACAGTTGAAATTTTCATACAACAACTCAAGAAAATTGTTACATAACCTGCAGCTAGCAAAATTCTCGATAAGTTACCTCTGAGATAAAAAGTTGTAACTGAAAAGATAATTACAGTGTTCTCGTTAAAAATGACAGGGTTCGTTTCGGTATTTTAAAGGCTATTTTCATCGGGTACCTTCTTCGGAAACTCCAAAGTTAACCAATCAAACAACCCTTCAACATCGATTTGTCTTTATTAAACTTGATAACTAATACTTTGTACTAAAAGATAAACGATTCAATATTTACAAAATAATGATCTATTACATTCATAACGCTTAGTAAAATAGATTAGATTTAAATTAAGGACAGTAATAAATAAACAAAACAAAATGAGAATTTAGGCACTCCACGTGTTAACATCATATCACATAGGTACTTGGCCTATAGGTACATACAAGGTACACCACAACAACCCATTAATCTAGTAAGCGTCACCGTTTTTAATACCTTTATTACTTAAATCTACTTAAATTGAAAATAACAATACTGCAACTAAAAATTCCGACTCATTTCATTAAATTTTTTATCAAGCACGAATTAATGAGATTAAAGTCTTATAGGTTTTAAATAATGAAAATATTTCAGTTGGTTTACAGAATTTTTTTATATTGCTCGCAATATAATATATAAACATGATGTTACATGTATCTATTATAACAAACTACACTTAATTCTATAATTGCGCGAAACTTGCGATTCCATTTTATAGAAGAGATTTGTAATTCTTATGTTTTTTTTTCAGAATAAAAAAGTAGGTGGTTGCCTTACATATAAGTCGATAATTGGAAAGTGTAAACATACTTTGTCTAATAATAAAAATTGAATCCTATGTTATTGGTCTACACGAGATCAAATAAATGTAATTTTTTGTCAAGACTACTAATAGATATCTCGAATTGATTTTAAATCATTGATATATTGTCTTATCAAATATGAACGAGTAGGTTTATAAAATATCTACGATTTTATATATCACAAAAATAGATTTATCAAGTTAATATATTTCTTACACATATATTTATGTTCTACAAAGTTGGAAGATTTATTAATATGGAAAAGTTAGTCTGTTACTCTACCAAGATTTTAAAACTTAATCTTTTTCAAAGTATGACTAGATATTTTATTATACACATTCATAAAAATCTAACACCAATTTTAGAAAATTTGATATGTACAAAATTCACAATATTAAAAACTAAAAATAAATTACGAGGACGTAGAGTGTGGATGTTTCAAAATAATCATAACAGTTAGTGAGCGTAATAAAATCATATAGGTATCGACTGGCTACATAAATTTCTACGCGTTTGGCCGCTTTTTCTGAAAATGTGGAAAAATGATTGATTGTTGACCCATTGTCTGTTTGTGAGCATAATTGCTAAGATAAATTAAATATTAATGTTAAACTTAAGACTACGCGAGCTCGGATGAGAGGATCTGTTCGCCAGGAGTCGTTCCGAAGCATCACTCAAGTCGCTCGCCGAATGTCGGCTCCGCTTCATCACTGTGATTTTAGTTTCCTTGTCGAGTAGAGTTTGAGTTTCCGGTGGAATATCGAGTTCTTTGGCGCTCCCACTGGGGCTCCGTAGAGGCTCAAATCTGTCAACACTGCCTGTGCTGGAAGGGCTTTGACTCCCATTCTCAGATTCAGCGATCTGTTCCAACACGCTTTGCCTACGTCCCCTTGTTTCGTAGAAGTCTACAGTAGGGGCCAAGACTGGGCCCAGATTGGCCATTGGATCGATGCCTAGGAGAAGCATTACAGTGGCTGGATGCTCCATAATGTATTGCGTGACGCAGTGCAGGAATGGTTCAGTTTGAGTACATCGATGAACTTTCGGACGTTCCGGAGTCGTCGGCCGCTCTTGCTGTAGGAATAAAACGATAAATTACAACCTGAATTAGGAAAGAAGTTACGTTGTTTGAATGGACACTTCAAATGATAGACACTCAACATTCTTTATAAAACGGTCGCTTTGTCAGCTTTGAGTAACCTTACAAGATCCTTTTAACGGAAATCCTACAAGACTATTAAAGGAGTCAAATGGTTCATGATATTATTACAAGCCTTTGTAAGAAATCGGACAAAGAGGCCCTCGTCCATAAGCGTCTATTCAGACCTTTAACCCTTTGAATTCAGATTTAAATAAGCTTTATTCAGAGATGTTCAAAATTTCTGAGTAAACAGCTTCATTTTAAGAGATGAGATATTTTTTATAGTTTACTCGGCTTTTAATGATGTCGTTAAATTTAAACTAGAACAAAGATAAGAAAGCTGTGAATACGCAAGTAAGAGGGCCTTGCTTCTACAATATTATTTAGCTGAAAATTGTGCTTAGCTAAAATAAGTTTAGTAAAATTTGGTACAAACCTAGACTTAATGATAATGATGTCTCTGAAAAGCATTTACCTAAGTAAATTAAGCGAAAAATTTACAGCAAAAATCCTTGGCTTGCCAGTAGAACCCAACATCAAACTGGGACTGACCCCTGTAAGTTGAAATAGCTAACAGGGGTCACAACAAAAGTAAACATGACAAGTAACGAACTCCTACAAAATAAACTATATTTCAGACAATGAATCTCCTTAGATTTCGAAGTTAAAGTGGGTTCGCATGTGATGTATTGATGAAGAGAGAGAGAGAGGAGGAGGTCTCAATTCCTCTGCATTTTTTTATTTATTATACCTAAGTATGTAATGCTAGGTACATTTAGTAACGGCTCTTGTATTTATTTATAGAGGATGATCCCGAAATGGTCCCTAATAATTTTATTCCAGAAGAGTTTCTACTGGTCGCGTAAAACTTAAAATTTCAAAAAGAGTGCTAATACACAGGAATTCGAAATCAATTAATTATTTTTGTAAAAAAAACAATTTATTTCATTTCATGATACTTTGAATTTGGAGCTTATACCTTATAGCATTGATCAAACTTTAAAATGCAAGATGCATTTCAAAATTTGTTCAATGCATGCAAAAGATACCTAAGATAAGATTACCATAGGCCTATCCTATCTTCCTATCTTCTTTGTCAAAAAACTCACCTGGTCCCAACAGAACACGTCAGGCGGATGGCTGCAGCTCCTCGCAAGCTGCTGGTTGTGGGGGGTGTTCCATTGGAGGTTTGGGTTGGAATGTGCGGAGTGCCACCCGGGAGGGCCTGTCATCTCTTGTAATGCTTGGATTGCGTGACGAACCTAGAGAAAATGTAATATACAGATAACTTTGGGCCCGTGACTTGACAGTTGAAGATAAAATTATATGTTATCTAGGTCGCTTTTCATTGTGTCCAGGTGCCTCACGAGGCACCTGGACACAATGAAAAGCACCAGGGAAAAACATCAGGGATAGGTCTTAAGTTACGTTAAACACTAGAAGTACTTTAAGTTACCTATGTAACATAATAACTATTATTGTAAGGTCTGTGTTCACCAAAAGATAATCGGACAATTACGCAGCTTCATCTGTTAACTTTGACATTTAATGTATGAAAACTTGTGTCAGAACCACTGTTTAATGGCGGCTCCACATTAGTGCCGTGAAGCCCCGTGAACAGGCGTGAACGTGAATGTGGACGGTTTTCGCGGGGTTCACGCGCATTCACGCCTGTTCCCCGATCAGTGTCGGTATTTTGTCACGCGACAAAGGGTTCGCGCCCCCTTCGCGTGGCGTTCACGCGTACACATCCACATTCACGGCCCCGTGCCAGTTTACTCCGGACTACAAAGGCGAACGGACGTATGCAGTTGCTGCGCGAAATGGAGTGGCGTGCAAACTTTTGGAACAATGATACGGAAATGCTCTTTTTAGAGCATTACCATTCGGAAAATATACTGTGGGATGCAAAAAACCTGCATTCTAAGGATAAAAACAAAAATCATGATGCCTGGAAGCGGATTAGTAGTCAAATAGATAATATTGATATCAAAGAATTAAAGAAGAAAAAGATTGCCACAGCAAACAAAGTTATTGCAGCAGCAGCTTCTACGTCCATTTCGCGGCAGGTGTCAGGAACGATTGAGAGCATCCCGTGAATGTGGATGGCACGACTTGTGCCGTGAATTCACAGCGAGATTTCGCGCGAGAATTCACGGCACTAATGTGGAGCCGCCATTAAATATAACCATCTGTTGGTGAACTCGGGTGTAAATGCTATCAAACATTGGCTTGGAAGTAACCGTACTGAGATTAACTATCTACATACAAACTTATAAACATCACAGTTATGTGTAGATTACCTATAGGAAAAAAACATATATTTATTTATAGAAAATTACATTAACAGAATACAATAATTACCTACTACTAATTTTTCAAAAAATCTATGCCGTCGTCACTAGAAGGCAGTGCCCAGGATGCTGACAGCATTGCCACGTTGAATGGCAATGCTAATTGGTTGTCCAAAATAAAAGCCAGAAAAAAATTAGGAAAAAGAATTCAATACCTTATGTACCTACCAATCCTACCATGTATGTACTTTTCAAGTTCTCCAATCCATATCTTCTCCGTAATCCATATATAACGTATTCGTAACGAGTTGTGTGGATTCCAACGATCGTACTGATTAAACAGACGCGCTCGTTTTACTACGAGCACACATGCTACTATAAAAGTTCCGTTAAAAATACAGAAAGCGTACGATACCGCCCCATACGAGACAGTTTCAAGACCTAACTTTGGCCGTAAACTGAATGCAATTCCAAAGTTACATCATTAATCTACTTTTTAGTATTTCGACCGACTGTAAAATAGTTTTAAACTGAAATTTTAGAGCCTCACTTGTGTTATGTTAACTTTACTTATGTTCTGTCTGTATGTTTCTGTCTGATTGTACAGACACCACGATATTCGTTAATCTATGCTATATTCATGAAAAGCCTTGCGTAGATATAATTTTGGTCATTATCATGCACACCTACTGGCTGTCACGTCAAAAGTCATAAAACCCATATAAACAAAGCTATGTGTTTATTCTCTCGCTTATCAGAGTGATATCTACGCGATATCATATCTTAATAAGGAATCCTTGTCCTGGCAAATGGGTCAACATTATGTGACATCATTGTTTGAGTTTGGATTGAAGCAATCCCTTTTGAAAGCAAGGGATTTAGCAGTAATGCTGTGACCCTGTTGATTTAAGCAATAAACTACTTTACGCAACACTTCCTGTTTTTGTTTAAGTAGAATATTTTGTATACTGATCTTGATGCAATGTATTCTGATGATGTAGGTCATTTTTCTAAATTTCTTAATTTGTATAGTTTTAATTAACTTTATTTCTTAAGGCTTATAAAATAATCACTTTGACAAGAAAAAAATTATACTAACTAGGTACAAATTATTATATCAAATAACCAATAAAGTGTTACTGATAAGGTGTCGTTGTAAATACCACACAATAAATTGTAATACACATCAAATTAGAATAAGAACTTATTGAAAAGGCAAAGCCTAACCTCGAGAAGGTAGGTATCTACTGCTTTTACATATTCGGATCGGATATTGAGCTGGTTATCAGATTCATATAAAATATAATATAGATGTTGAGAAGTACATGTGAACATTGAATTGAGTTCGTCCATATAATCCTAATTATAAGCATATCGATGTTAGATACATAGATTGTAAACCTTACTACTATACAAATAAGACTGACCTCTTGACTAAGTGCCGCAACGTCGTGATGGAGACTCGAGACCTGCGTATCCAGCCGTTCGACTGAAGACCTCGTGTTGTGCATCTCTAAATTAAGGCCCTCTATGGAATCTGAGCGGGTAACCTTTGGTGTGGCGACGGATCGCTGCCTTTCTATCCTTTCACGGAGTTCTCTGTGCGAGAGCCGCGGTTGACCGTCAATTCTAGATAAAACAAGATATTATTCAAACATTTTCCAAATTTATACCAAACCGGGGCTTTATACGTTCATGATGATGCAAGACCAAAACGTAATCTGTGTTGGTATGTCCACCCATGTGTTGGCCGAGCCAACGAGCAAGCAAGCCTAGGCTTGTAATTGTACAAACCTGTACATTCAATACGATCAATCCGGTTAAAACAGTGTTTTATTAACCTGTACATTCTTACAGACTGCCAGATCTTTCATCACAAAGGACGTTTGCGATGACGCGACTAACATGTGGATGGACCGAACCATATGTTTAGTATGCGAATAGGTAAGAAACAACCTAACTATCAAACTGAAAAGGTAAGTAATCATTAATTGCCATAAATTAAGGTTGACATTGAGCTATATCGATTCTAAGTACCATGCAAGCGGTGCCTCTGAAATAAATTAAAATTAAATTTAAATTAAAGTCCTGTAGAAACATTTTGAAGTTCTATTTGTAGATAAAAACTACGCTTTACGTAACATACATCGACCTCGTACAACTCTACTAAATAATGAACAAACTTTGTTGCATCAAGGAATTAGAAGCAAAAGCATTACCAGCATAGTTAAAGCTTACTGAACTAGCGGCGGTAACAAACTTGCGGCAAGTTTCAATTGTGTTAAACCCTTGACTTTACCTTATCCTGTGTTTGCTAGCTAGATTATTAAGTTTGGGATAAAAAAGTGCTGGGAAAGTGTCCACTGTCAAAGATACTCCTAGTACTTTACAAAAAGGTCAATCCATCACGCGTACCTACTATGATTTTGACGCAAAAGTTTAGATGGATGGATGGAACATTGTTTGTTATATTTTACCCTGCTCTATTATAAATAACTTAAGATAGATAAGAAAATGTTGCAATGTTTTACTGTTTATACAAGGTACCATGTAATGGATGTATAAAGCCAAAAGGGGATTTTGAGTGATTGTAAACCCCGAGGGTTTAAACTTTTTTATTTTTTATTCTTTGGTGGTACCGCGTATACAAACTTTCTGGTTACATTGGTTATTCTTAGAGCGTTTTCCCACGACGCACGACACGACACGACAAAATGCGATGACGACTCCGGGCGTCATACATTTCTATGAACCGTTTAGGTACACACGCAACGACACCGCACAGCACGACTGGTTCATAGAAATGTATGACGCCGGAGTCGTCACCGCATTTTGTCGTGTGGTGTCGTGCCTAGTGTGAAAACGCCGTTACTGCGAAAATTATTTTATGAACACGAGAGTTGTCAATCTGGAAACTCACCTAAATTTGGCATGACGTGGACTATTAGTATTAGAAGTCGGCAGGATCTTCGGCGACGGAGCATGTTCATCGCCATTCTCATCATCCTCAGATATCGAAGGCAGCGTCAGCGACGGATGTCCATTGCCATCGGACTCGGCCTCTGCCTCATAGCCTTCCCGAAGGTTGTAAGTTAGATCGTGGTGAATATCGTGGATGAACTCTTGTTGATACTCGGGGTAGAGACGTAATACTTCCGCTAATCCACCCATGTGGACGGATTTTAGATCGCAATACGTCAATGCCTGTACATGAAATTATGCAAATGAAACCATCAACTCGGTATAAAGGTCGTCAGCACTGTAAGAGCCTACCCTTAGGTGGTGAGGTGGAATTGTGAAAGCATATCACGTGATTAGCACGTGATGCTTTCAACCCTGCAAAGTGATTGCGGAATAACTAGGCACGTTCTCTATATTTTTTTGGATTAAATTTAATGAAGTTTCAAAAACACATTTAATAAAGTTACAAGAACAGCCAACAATAAGGCTATTGTTTGAAAAGCTTCCATCATTAAAATTATGAAATATTAAATAAGGTTTAATATGTTTCTTTAACAGAACTGTTTGAAGACAGATGTGACATGGTGGGCGAAGATCTGCCTGCGACGCAGGAGGTTGCGAGTTCGATTCCCGCCTCGGGAGAAATGTTTGAAAAGATCCACAAATATTTGTTCATCTAAGGTTAAAGAAATAATGACCATTTTTAGTGTGAACGCCAGCATAACGACCAAGCTAGCGTACACATGACCGTACTTAAAAAAGGCTATATTATAGCAACAAATTTTACACACACAAATGAAGCAAAAATAGCGCCCGAGCTAATGCAAAAATTCATAATGATTGATATAATGAAATGATCATTATTTCTTAAACCAAAGAGGCACTATTTATTTTATTTTTGCACTAATTATGCACTATTTATTAGGCAAAACAACAGACGTGAATTCGAATATGTGAACCACCACGGATAGGTACCCAATAAGTTTCTATGAATAATGATTGATTAATGATGATCCACATTAACAGTTGAGTAATTAAATAATAGGTACCTTAACATCGCTGCTGGATTTGACGACGACGTCGGGATTATTTCCTTGGGACGTGCCGGTCCCATTGTAAGCTTGCAAATGGGTGTTCATATCGCATCCAACCAAGTCTCCTTTACCTGTGATAGGCAATTGGATTTGAATTATTCAAATAGGTTGGTATATCTTAGTTCCAACTAATCGTCGGCATTGTATTTATGGTGAAATTCTTAGAAGTTTATTTAAAGTCTAGTTAAGCAATTGATAAGATAATTTTGTGGTTGGGAGAGCAGACTAAAATAATAGACCTTATTTTTTCATTCACTGGCCAATGTGATTCAAACGCTCCTGAGAGTGGGAGGGTGATTGATACTTATTCGAACGAGTTGCTTCGTATAACTATGATTGAATTTCACGTGGTAAGTTCATTTAATCATCAATTTTACTTATGCAAAATGCAAAGTTACCAAATAAAAGTAAGATAAGTAAATAAAATAAAGTATCAATCATCCTCCCACCTTCAGGAGCGTTTGAATCATATTGTCAATGAAAAAATAAGGTCTTAAAACTGGGTCGTAAAAACTGGAATAAGAAAAAACGGTGAGGATCCCCCGCACCGTTTTTTCTTACTGGACTTCTATCTGGACTTTTAAAAAATGAAATTCCAGTTTTCCCCTTCAAGGGGAACTTTTCAAGGGGGAAAACTGGAATGAGCCTATTATTTTAGTCGGCTCTATGTGGAAATAGCCAACTTATAAATAAGTTGGCTATTTCCACATACGTTGCATAATATAATTTATATAATTAATGGAACATAAAAAATATCCGTAAAAAAACCTTTGATCACAAAACACACCACAGTAAACTGAAATTCATAAAACAACAATTTCAAATGCGCTTAACCCTTTCAGTAAAATGGAGTGAACTAATAAAAACAAATAGAGTGAATGCTCGTTACACAGATTTGCCTATATCCGTATGTCCAGGCTGTTGGTCGGTCGCCCGCGTAATTGCTTCGGGCTGGTATACACGGGCAACTTTGTAATACCTATCTAGAATTTATTTTTATACTAACAGCTTATCCAGTGAAAATGCAGTGGAAGCTTCGCACAAATATTATTAACGCAAAGGTTTGGATGGACTATTTAGATAAAATAAAATTTGAAAAAAAAAAAACATAAAAAAAAAAATTCAAAAAATCATAAAATTCATAAATTCATTTTCATTTTTTTTTTCATAAATGATAAAATTTGAATTTGACATCAAACTTTTCCGAGCGGAATACGCATAGAGTGCACTATCCTGAAACCGAAACTACCTCAGCGCGAACTGTGTACACTGGTACTAAATCAGTGTACACAGTTCGATTACGAAAAAGTTTTCGAGAGCTCGATAGCCTTTTACTTCTATCTTGTTTATATACGAGATGAAAGATTTTTTTATTTTATTTTATATCTTTCGTAGATTGATGAATTCATTACGGGGAACTCACCCCGATGAAGGCCAACGTTGGTGTTTTTCCAACACAAACAAGGTTCGTAGTTAACCCACTTACATTCATAATGAAAACTTTTTCGCCATCGTAAATTAATGCACAACTGGTATTAAGGATAAGGAGTCTCTCAACAAATTGCGACTGGTTTACTTTCAAGTATTGATTCAGGCAATACTTTCGACTCGAGGTGTGGACAAGTGTACTAGGTTTCTTGCTCCATACAAATAATAAAACCATCATCAGCTAAACAAACGTTCCTAAACAAATAGACATTAACAAATACGATAAATAACTATATTAAAGTAAAGAGTTGCTCGTATGCCGTACCTAGAATAGCGACGACCATATCATTCTGCATCACTTCCATAGAGCCGTTGCATATGTAGTAAATGTACGTTAGAGCGTCCCCTTTGTGAACCAGGTACTCCCCGGGCGCACAGAAGTTATTCCGGATATGTAGAGATAGCAACTTCAGGCATCCCTGCGAAGCCGCCTCGAATATCGGTAGCGAGAGAATCTCTCGGTGCAAATGTAGAGACACATCCCCTCTTAACTCCTCAGGAAACTCTTTGAGCGTCTAAAAATACAAGAGCTAAAACAGTTTCGTAAACACAGGTGGTAAGCACGTAATGCTAGTAAAGTGATCGTGCACGTGTAGAGTTTTTTAATATTACAACGATTGTAGGCAGTGCAATCGACTGAACTTTATTACGAAGTTATTGCCTGCAATATTAAAGCGAATATTTAATATCCCAACCCACGCAGATTTGCAAAATAGGTTTAATATTTTAGAGATAGAACAGGGATGGATAATCTCTTTCAAAGCGTTGGGTTTGGAGATTATATCGCGTTGTACTTAGTTTCCACACCATTTGGTTGGAGTGTATTTGGTAGAGCTCAAGCGAGGCTATATCTGTTGATAAAATTATAAGTAATCCAACAAAGTTATATACTGGACAGAATCATGATCAATTGTAAGCTAAGCGTAGACTAAAACCACTATAAAAGACTTAGGAATCATGAATACGTATTATATCCATATGCGATCTCATGCAGTGTACTTCAAACAGCTATTCAAAACTTAGTGTAGAAAATGTAAATAGTTCGTGCTCTGTGATTTCGTGAGAATGTGTAGGTAGGGGATTTCTGAGCTAGCTTACGGGCATCTATAGCAGCCGATGTCAAGAAAACAATAAGATAAGCAAACATGACTATAAAGCGTTAAGCTAGGTTCACATCACACAAACTATATTCATTGGTGGTATGGATTCTACACACCAACGTTGGACAAACAGCCTGGCGGGTTGGAGCTACATTTCAGTTTGTGAATACTGTAGATCGCCGACTGTATTTTGTCAATTTGTATAACAACTTGTGTAGTGCCGACCAACTTTGGTGTGTACAAATATAAAGCTTACATATTGGTTTTACCGCACAGTTTTTGATGAAATCTTTACGACACAATTATTGGGAATCCTTACGAATAATGTACGAAATAATTTATGACGAAAAATAATAATTACGAGACATACCTCGTGTATATCGATCCCATGGTTAAGAGACCACATCGTTTGGAAGTAATCCTGCATCCGTTGCTTCAGTTCCTTCGGTACTTGGTTCAAAGATAGGAAATCTTTGAGGTCCCTCCATTTACTCTGGTACATGGAGCGGCGGGAGTACATTCTCTGAATGATTGCTGTCACGTTACCGAACACGACAGCGTGCATTAGAGCTGAAATAGAAGGGTCGCTTGGAACCAAGATAAACAAAAATAGATGGCCCTGAGGGCGACATGGACAATGGTTTGCGATTGGATAAAAAGTTACCACATACATGAAACTTGGCAAGTCGAGTTGGTTAGTTGAGAACCTTAAACACAAGCTCTGCTTACTTTGGGACCATTTTTATATGTATTCATAAGTGAAGACATTTAATGAACAAAAATAGTTTTTGCTCACAGTTTTTTAGTAGTATAAACACCGTTTCCGAGCGACAGTGGTGAAAAAATATGTTTATTGATGTTTCTTGCTTGCATACTTTGATTTATAGTTAGAATAGCGCTGTTTAACCCAATAACTTTCCAAATACAGGTTTAAATTGTGACATTATTTAAATTGTGTTATAATGCGCAAAAGTGTCAACAATAATGGGAAGAATTTCACAGTTTAAAAAAAATTAATAAGACCCTAACGGGTCACGTTTTTTCGATTTTTTTATTGTTTTAGTTTGGCCTTGCCCCACCGCATAAGCACCTTCAAGGTTATCCACTCATTATGGGACACCCTGTACACACACACATATAATAATCAATCAAATGTTAAAACATAGGATTGTGTTTACCTCAAGGGAAGGTTAAATTATGTTGGATTTCTGATGGATTTAGCATTGTTCCTAGAAACCCACATATTCGTTAACCATGTATGTGGCTACTTAAATAATAATATGTTTATCCTTACCTGTTTCCCTTATTAGACACAATTAAATTTTTATATAGTATAAAACCTATTTGTTTTCGTTGGAAAAATATGAAAGGCTTTTCATAGTTTGTATAAAGTATTAGTAATGGCCACCGAGTACCTACACTTGAGCTAAGTATGCTAGGAAAACTTCCCAACGCTCTCAAAGTATCCCAAACAAGAATCGGGTTCCCTAACAAAGCGGTAAGTACTATTATCCTGAAGCCGTAGAGCTGTTCATGTAAAATATAAAAGCCTGGCCTTTTTGATTGACCTGCTTCAAGTTTTATGCTAAGAATTATAATGAGCTTAGTATTTTTCCTCAGCTTTGTCACAGATATAATAATACTATGCTAAAGTCCGACCGCGATGCAGAAAGAATTTCGTACATTGACCTGTTATTACCTGTCTCTGTCACTCCCGCGTAAATACAATGCGTCACGCTCGCACAGATGCAATGACCGCTGTCCTAAGGGATCGTAAACAATTTGTTCCTTGAGTTTTTTGTTTGAACTTTGGGTCACGAGAAAATACCTACAACGGCTTGTTTGACATATTTAATAATTTTTAAATAACGAACGAACGACATTCCATCTTCGGATGCGCTGGTTATCGCTCAGTTTACGGACATATCAGTTACAGTTACGGAGTACATCCGTTTTCTTAGTTTATTGTTGTTTGTTTGTTAGTTTTTGCTATCTTGTTTAAATTGCATTGTGGTTTGTTAATTTGTAAAGTTTTTTTCTCTGTTTTAAACACTGTGACCACTGTCACAGTGTGTGAAAAATGTTTGTGACCAGACCACTGTCAGTAGGTAAAGAGGTCATTGTACAAAATTCTTTCTGCTTTGCGTCCGGACTTTAGCAGCTTTGTATTAGTTAGTGCCAATATTTTTCTTGATTTTTTTTATACCAAACTTGTCTGAAACGCGAAGAGCATTGTTTTTTTTTCTTTTTCTTGACAAAAAATCTTGATGCGCTTGAGTCACTCTAGTAACAAACCAAATTTAGGTTCCTTTAGTTCAGATTATTTTACCTTTTTACTAACAAAAGATCACATGTAAAGCAACCAGCACACAATGTCAGGGGCGCTCCACTAATGAATGGATAAGTTGAGGTGAATAGAGCTATTAATGCCCCTGTTTATGGAGTTCATCAAAGGGCGGTGAGGGAGCCATTAGGAACGTTTAGTTTTGCCGTTTATCTGCGTCACTGAATTAGGAATTATATAACTTACGAACAGTTCAGAATGTTCCTCAAGATAATTCCAATACAAGTGTGAAATGGCGGTTTAGTAACCATCATTTCACATTTGCTGCTAAAGCAGTCTAAGGTTAAAACCTTAGATATAAGATGTCAGTATGATATTACAAATAATTATACTTAATAATAATATCATCATCAGCCTATGTTAGTCCACTGCTGGACATAGGCCTCCCCTAATGAGCGCCATAGCACCCTGTCTTCAGCTTGCCGCATCCAGCATCTGCCAGCAGTCTTTCGAAAATCGTCATCCCACCTGGTCGGAGGACGTCCTATACTACGTTTGCCGAGTCGCGCTCTCCAATCAAGAACACGTTTACCCCAGCAGTTGTCAGCTCTTCGCGAGATATGGCCGGCCCACTGTCACTTCAGCTTGCTAATTCTAAGAGCTATGTCGATGACTTTGGTTCTCTGTCGGATGTATTCGTTACGATTAAAATTACCCAACTCTTCCCGTGGGTGTCGTAAGAGGCGACTAAGGGACATACACCGGGGGGCGGGCAGCAGCGCCCCCTGAAGGACAATCCAACCAACTAACTGCGATCCCCAACCCGCATGCCCAGCGTGGGGATTATGGGCATTACCCCCAATGATGATGCAAACCAAGAAATGGCCCCCAGTTCCCGGCCGCCAATTCTATTATTTGATTGTATTTTTTTTGTTAATAAACACCTTGCATTCTGTTCAACATCATGGTAGACCTCTTTGCTTATACATACAGTATTATACAAGCAAAGTTGTTGCCGTATGGAGGCCGTGGAATCACGGCTTTATCTCATGAAACATTACGTTATACGAGCTTCATCACACAACATAGCCCTCTGATGTTCTGTGTCATTTGCATTTAGAATAACAATGCTTTCATAAATGATATTTAATGTTGGCTTAGTGAAACATCAGTGCTTGCTAATGGCGAATATTATTTGTATCTGATGATATGTTTAATGGATACGATTGTTCGGCATGAAATAGGGTGCTATCTGTCTAAACAATTTCACCCAATGTTTGTCTAACAAATAGGAAAATAAATACACCCCGTATATTTGTTATTATTTCATGCCGAAATGTTTTTACAGTGTCAAATTGTCTGTTGATGGGAAAATGCAAAGAATGCTTCTGTTGGGAAAACGTTTGATATTTTTGTATATTTTATTTATTTTAGTAGAATTTTATACCATTTCAAATGTTTTATTTTTTGAATCCTATCTTTCAGAGAAACTGATTCGTAATGAATAGGTACATCACACGATTGACGACCTCTGTGGTGCGGTGGGCGAAGGTCCGCCTGCGACACAAGAGGTTGCGGGTTCGATTCCCGCCTTGAGACAAATGTTTGTACGATCTGCAGATATTTGTTACGGGTGTTCTGGTCGTTTTCTATGTATAATAAAAAATATCCATAGGTACTGTATTAAGTTATCTAGACCCATAACACAAGCTCTGCTTAACTTGGGGCTAGATAATGATGTGTGAATTGTCCAACATTATTTATTTATTATTATTATTATTACATCCGACTTTTCCGAATCCAAGCAAAAGACTGGCGGAAAACTGCGCATCGGACTCACTTCGGGTCGCTGAGCCATAAGAGTAAGAAAGTAAGTATATCCGACTGAGAACGAATATTATCCACATAGCTCAAAGCATTAGCAAGCGTTAGCAAACGTAGTGTAGGACGCCTTCCGGCAGGTGGGATGAAGATCTGCGAAAGGCTACCGGCAGATGCTGGACGCTGAATGATGAAGAGATGCTGATGAAGACAGTAGGACGCCATGGCGTTAATGGGAGGCCGATGAGGGTGGATGATGATGATGAAATGTTTTACTTACCTCCGATCAACATAGTTATGATGCTGAATATCTTCTCCGGCAATGTATTCGCAGACACATTGCCAAAACCCACGCTGGTCAGAGATGAGCAAGTGAAGTAGAGAGCGGTCACATAGCTTTCGGAATGCGATATGTTGTGTATAGGCACCTTTAGCCTATCGGCCAGAGTGTTTATCCATCCTGAAATAATCATGCATTTTGAACTTTGTCCCAGGTAACATAAAGGACACTTTTGATTATTACCTCAGTAGAGTCGCTACAATAACATAGCTCCCTTATGAATGAATGAATGTACACTTTATTGTACTAAAATTATATGAATAAAAAATCTTATATCTAAATAAAAAATAAACAGTACACATGGCAGCCTTATTACTGAGAGCGATTTCTCCCAGGCAACCTTGAGCTATGAAAACTATATAATTGTTGTTCCACTTACTTACCACACTTTATCCTATGGTACCCTATGGTAAAGTGTGGTTAGTAATTGAAACAATAATTATTCATACGGAAGCTCATTAAGTAGTTCTCCCTACCATAAATGAAGGGTAAGTTATTAATATTTTTAATGAAATTTTAATATTTTCTTAATTAAAAGTAAGTAAAAACACAAATTATTTAAAAGATAGAAAGTGAAACCAAAGATATTTTAAATAGAGCTCTGTACTGTACGCGCTAGGAAAAATTTACTCTTGTAAGGAAAAATTAACTCTATAAGCAGTCTATTTGGAACGAACCGTGATTTAATTCCTCCTAAACTGTATTCTACTTACTGTCTAAAATAAAATCAAATATAAAACCGCATTAGTGGGATCCGTCTCGGGCCTATTTTCATAAATTTATCGCTTCACTAATACACATTTTTGCAATTTACCTTAGAAGAAAGAATTTACAAAATTGGAAAGACGCGCGTCAAAAGGAGTCGATCGAGTCAAGCTTGAAACCATACTACTAATTAATCTTTCCGTGCAAATAGCACGGCACGCACTATCTAGATTTTCTTTCATCAAAGGATTTTACGTGACGATTCTGGGGTAAAACCTTTGTCATAGTGAAGCGATTGGTTAGCAGAATTCGGCCCCAGATTATAGAATTTTATTGAGGTTCATATCTGTAGATAGCCACCAAAAAAACGGCCGTATAAGATTATTTTTGGTTTTTACGAATAGTAAAAACCAAAAATAATCTTATATAGAAGTGGTAAGGTCTTAAGGTCAGCAAAAAATAATTACACCTACACTGAGGTTTGGGCTGGTTAAATCGAGAGTATCAGTACACTTTGGACTTAACTGAGTCCAAAATAAGAGGCATTTACATCAAAAGGCAAGGTAAGCTTAATGAACTCTCTCCAGTTTGACAGTCAGCTGCATGGCCTGTTCGAGAGGTGATTTATAGCTCTTCTCTAAGTTTTTCTCACTTTAAGCAATAAAGCTGAGAGTCATTTGTTTTTTTTTAGTTTTTTTTTTAGTCAGAATAAGAAGAAAACACTGCATGGGCCATTGCTTGTAGTTGACACAGGATTATTAGTGAGGAGAAAAGTACATAAAGACACAGAATATACTCGTATATTAATAATACTACCGTAGTAGGTCAATAACTAACGAATTCAAAATTCAAAAAAATTCAATCTTTAAGAACTTTATTTCTTTAGGCTTACCAAAAAAAGCACTTATACAAGTCGAATTTTATACATAAACAGCTTAATAAATAGTAATTATTATCGAATAAGAAACAAAATGTTACTGGTTTGGGCATATCGTTTAATTGATTCTGGATGATGCGTACCTACCTACTTGAGGACTTACATATATCGACGGAATCAGGTAAATTTGGACTTAAAAGTCTAAACAAAACAAACACAGTTTTATAAAATTCAAAGGACCAAAGTTCGCTCCCTGGCGACTGAAGTTTTCAATTAACGAACAACGAAAATGCCTTTGTTTGGTTAAATGGTCGTTGTTTTATGTGCGAACAGTTTCGAATATTGCATATTGAGAGCTCAGAGAATTGTACCTATGTGGTGTTTCAAATGATTGAATTGAAATTAATTTCATTTACATTTAAACCAAATTGAAAAATATCCGCAGTTACAAGCGCAGCAAGCAGCTTTGTACTAATTAGATTTTTTACAAAAGTGCTTCTACATTTTACCTTATTATGAATCCTGGAATAAAGCGTACATCAAAAACATTACACATTAACTCCTACACTCGGTTGGAGCCTGATCAGGGATTAGTTTCTCGAGTACCTCTTTTCAGTTTTTCGAGTAAGCCCTGATCAGGATCTACTATAGTCATAAAAACAAGCCCCTGATTTGGGTCCAAACGAATCTAGGGGGGGTTAAAAGTAACATAACACAGTGTAAGCTGCCTACCTTAGCAACTTACCTAAATCCCAATTCTCATTTCTATGAACATCGATCTCTTTATCCGCTATGATGAACCAAATGCAAGCCAGCCAGTGAGCCAATAGCGTGAAAGAGAGCATCAAGAGAGTCAATATGAGTGCGGAGTATTGAGCGTATCGGTCCATTTTTTGCATCAAACGCGCTAGACGTAGCAGCCTCGTCAACTTCACTAGGTGGACGTTCCCATGCGCTGACTCCTGTATAACGAGCACTCTATCAGAAAAAACACATAGCCACTAGTTCCCCTACAAACGTTAACTATCATGAAAAAATGGCATAGGTGACAGGCAGAGAGGAAAAAATCTACTAAGTAAAAACTACGTCTAGGAAAAGAGATGTATTTAAAGTGATTACCTACTTTGAGCTGATTTCGGGGCTCTTGTCATGATATCTGACCGTTGGGTAGGCATGGAAAGATTTGAATTTTATATTTTTAATGTCTGAAATAAGTATCTAATAAAGAAACCTACATGAGAAACTTGTGATGCCCAAATATATGCATTTAGTTAACGAGCACAAACATAACAAGTTACTCTGCAAATTACGATCAGAACGTCCACTGTTTACAATGCTATTCACAACGGACTGGTACATGCATCCATTTTGTTTATATTAAGCGCTCTAATTAAAATTAAAGCGTTTCCCTCGGCGGTAAAACTTGCTACAATTAAACAACAGCTTGGTGGTAAATTAATTAGTGCCTCACTACGCCGCCGCCGCAGCTCTTTACGTGGGTTAAAAGTGTAGTTAATAAATACCCAATGGACCCTCGCTTTTCTCTAACAATGAACAAACAATGGAAACGATTTGTTACCTTTGGAAAACATACTTTACTTATTTTCTACCAAGGGAAATGGTGATTATAAAATGCTTGCTTTATTTAAAAAAATACCGTTGAATTTACGTTAACACTTATTTTTGATATACCGTAGTGGGGGCGCGGAACGCGCTTCTTGAACCGCACTTACCTTGAAAATTCTCGGTAAGGGATGAAACATTTGGTGTTCTTCCAATCTATGTTTGTAGTTAACCCGCTTACATTCGTATGTATATTTTTACACATCGTTTGAACTTTATATACCCAACCCACATTGGCAAGTCAGAGATTGAATATTGTTGTTATTGAATAAAATGGAAAAAGTCGGGGGCTTTAGTTATTCAAATAGCCAATACTGTTAGTAAAATAAGTGAAACATAAATAGAAGTTAATTTACCCATCAGTTCAAACGTTGCACTCTGCTAATTAGTTCCCGATAAGATAAATTGCAGTTCCAATTTCCAACCTGACTAATTGGCAAACCCATTCAGACTTCAACTTTCCCAACTAATTGAAATGAACCTTTCCTCAATGGAGGTAAAAGGAGCAAGCTATGAAACTTATGAAAGGAATATCTCACGTACGGCTAAGGTCTAATCACATATCGCACCTCCAGTCGTAAACTGACTCAATCCAAAATTTTGGTGAGTTGAGTCAAGTATACAAAACGACTCAAAAAAGCGCGCTTTATCGCCTAGTAAAGAATCAGAAACTGCCCTAATAAGGCTAGAAAAGGAAAACTAGGTAATCTTGTATCCCATTCAATCCAGCGCCTTTGGTCAGTAATGACGTATTGAGTATTGCGTAACAAGTGGCTGAAGTCACACGCTGCGCAACTAGTGAGAAAGTGGCATAAACCTCAATGGCAAGTCCTGGACTACACAACAAAACATTTTTGACTTAAATTTTCTAGCTAATACGTCCTAATATTGATGTTTTTTTCGGTGCAAGCAATGATCTTGGAGAACTCTATCTAGTCCGCTATTACTCTGTAAAATTCTGTAACTTTGCAATCTTAAAATAACAGTTAACAATTAGTATATCTTTATCTTATCTTAGTGTAAATGACTCACCGCTCCGCTGTAAACGTCTGAGGCGTAAAGTAGGTCAAACGGTAGCGCGGCCAGGAGATCCACCACGAACCAGGACCGGATGTAATTAAGAGCAATCGACTTCGAATCCGATACCACCTCACCCTTCTTGCTCACAAACGTGGTGCGGAAATTGAGGACTATATCTGGAAGCGATCAACATGGCATAAAGATAAAGATATATTTATATGCGTATAGGCATATGCCTAAACAAAAAAAAAAAAGGAAAGGAAGGTATTTTCCTATTGCAAATGATAGGTGTCTGAAAAAAATTGTGAATCAGTAGATATTACATTGTTTACTATTGAAGAGACAAGTTAGAGACCACATTTATCGGATCATGATGAAGGTGGTTCACGGTGTTGGCTCCAAGCTTTTTATTAGATTTTTCTTGGGAAACAGGGGAACCAAATTAACATACTGCTTTGCTTATCAAATTTTAGCAGAATCCGTCACTGGATTACTCCGAAAAATATTCAACAATGCGGATAAAAAATATCATAACAACCTGTTCAAGCTTTTTGACAATTCTTTGAAGCTCGTCCTACCATATTTTGTCAAGTCACGTTCCTGGAATAATCTTCACAACAATTGAATAAAAAATGATAACATGAATCCGTACCTATAATGAAGAGAGCCTCGACAATGACATCGCTAGTGACGCTGATCCGCGGATGACCCTCGTCAACAAAACTGGCATTATATGGAACTACTACTGCCACGTAGAAAGTCGCTATGAGAATAAGCCAGTCCCAGAACGTTTTGAATATACCGTAGTGAGATATTATGAGTCTGGACTTCTTTATTGCTGATGTTTTGTACTCGGGCAACGGTGGGTCCGATGAATGGAGGAGATTCTGAAAAGAGGGTTACTATTTACAACTGAATTTGAACGAATAATTTATTAGATAGAGTAGATTAGTGACACTGAATGTAAAGTAACTGTTTCGTAAAATATCCAGAAGAAGGGGATATAACTTCGGGATATTTTACGGTGTTGATCTATCTTTGCCGAATTAAATTGGTACGAGGACAAAAAAATGTTAGTTTGTCTTACGTTGTTTAGTTTTAATTTAGTCTTCATCTTATCCGGTTTATAGTGTCCTGAAAGCTGGTACAAAACCGCCCGGGAGCGCCGCCTGCCCATGTTGGCGGGCGAAGGCGCTTCAGGGTCCAGATTGCCATTTGGGTCTGGAAGTAGGCAACTAGATTCAGCTCGGAACCGCGCGCCCAATAGTGCCGCTGCGGGTACAAATGGGGATAACGCTAGAGTGACCACACCAGCCGAAGGCCGCACCGCGGCTCCTGTAGCACAAACCACCCTGTTACTATCGACAACTATCAGCTAAAACATTTATCTACGTTTCTAGATCCTCACATAACTTTCCAATTACAAAGCTCGGAAAATAATACGAAAGAAATGTGATCTTTTATATTTACAGTAAGTAGGTATTACCTATAGGCACTCGTATTTCCAAAAGTAACAAGAAAACTCAAAAGGACGAACACAAACGTAGCTACTTAAAGATATTGTTGGGATTGAAAAGGTATAGTAATTTATTTGTAATTGGAAAGTCTTGTGGGGAAATATGGGTATATTGATACCAATAAGCTTTTAGGGTAAATTGATGTCAGATATTTCAGTACTGTTCTGAAATTTTGTTATTGGTATCAATTACCATAATGTCGCCAGTCATATAATAAGCGAACATAAAGCGACTTTAAATAAATTTTAATTAAGTAATTAAATTGCAATAATGAAATTAAGTAAAAGCCCTAAAGTTTAAGCGGCACATTCTAGAAATTAAATGAGTCTTAAACATCTAAACGTAGACTTTTAGTACAGCAGATTAAACTAAAATACAATAATCTTGGTGGCTTAAATAATATAAAAGTAAAACTCTAAAAACAATTTAACTTAGAACAATTTTTTTTCAGTGCTAATAGGGATTCAGTGTGTTAAAAGGCTAGAAAATAAAGGTTTAGTTAGAAATAAATACAAATTCTGAAACAAAGATCTAAATCATGCAGTGCGAGCATTCAAAGAAATAAAGTGGTGTCATTTTACCCATAAAAAAGTGCAAGGGTAAAAATGGCAGAAAGTTTGAAGAGAATTAAATGCATTAGTGCAAAAATTCAAAAATATTTTGCCTGGCATTTAAATATCGCTGGCGACCAAATAACTATTGATTTGATACTCAAAAATTCAAGAAGGGAAAAACAGGGTGGTTTAGGCTCACTTCACAGAAAATAGAACAACATCTTCCTAAGTTTTTTAGGAGCTACATGCTAAAAGTTGTAGGAAAACCTACCTACAAGAACCTACAATTATTTTCCTACTTCTACTTCCTACTATTACAAATTTATTTTTAAGATAAAACTATATACATAACATTATTTCCTACTAGACTAAGTAGAGTTCTATGGGTTGAGTAATGTTGGAAGAATACCCAAATGAAAATAGGAAGCATTATTATTCTTGTTTTATGAAATCTCCTACCCCCAAACCTTATTATACCTCAAGGAAACAGTGGCAGGAACTTTATGATCTCCTTTTCATTGCTAAGAAAAAAAATGGATCTATTGTCTAAAATATCATGATTTTTGCTATGATCAAAATTTATTACGTTCATTTTGTCTTTAAAACTGTTGTGTAAATTGACTATAGCAATGTTAGGGACTTTACAGCTTAGGACCACGTTAAATTTTAATATTTGTTGGCTAAAGTTTTACCGTCGCCTATTTCCACGTACGATCCTTTATAAACAGAAGCCTTCATAACTTGATACTGTGTTAATGAGCTTGGCAGTAGAATTAGCTGGCAGAATTGTTCGTACAGTGTTTATGATGCACTAATATACCTTTAGCGAGAACTTTGTTTATGGCGACGTGGTGGTAAGATAGGAAAGTAAAAATAATATACTTACTTTTATTAAAATTACACAAGTACGAAAAACAGTCAGTTAAGTTAAGAGTCCTTAATCTTAATTAACGACTGTCGTGCGACGAACATGACATTTTCCTCAAGGGAATTGAAATGAGCAATCAATCAAGTCTTACCAAAACGAGCCGTACGTCAATCAGTGTTCATTTTATCCGGTCCCATCTTACCCCACTATCCCCAAATCAAACATATATGCGAACTACACACTCCTACCTACTCTACACAAACCAACGCATACTACTTTCTAGACTTTCTACTCTATTAGAACAAAGGACAGACCAATTACTGTTGTATAGAACTTTACCGTGCGGTGACGTTTTCAGAGAACCGGGAGCTAAGGAGCTAGCTCACTAATGCTATCACTGTACCTAGTACTAGAACAACGTGCTCAGTTAAAAACTTAGGTTAGTAGGTTTATCTACAGATCATCCGCTTTCTGCTGAAGCTTCAATGCACACGATTTTGTTGGCGAAAATATCTGTGCTTTAATGCTTCAGTGGCTGTCAGCCTCAGTTAAATTTATAGTCCATTCTGTTTTGACATGTGGAGTGTAAATTAAAAGTGCTTACCGCTGTCGAATTCCTCATTAGTGTTCATAGCAGCCATCTTTGTGTTGGTGATGTCCTTGAACGAAGCAAGGAATAAAACGACTTCTCTCTTTTCATTTTTAATTGGCACGATGTCGAGTAAGCACCAAAATGGAGTGCCTGAAAATACAAAGGCCTTCAATAGACTTGAACATTGTGTGCAGAGTGGCTTTTCATGTCAATATACTGAGTCAAGTAAGAATACAACTTACAATGTTGCTATCAAGGAATAAACCGAAAATAATTGGAGGATTAAAAACATGCTTAACTGTGTAATGTTACTGTTTGCGGTTATTCTCTGTATTTTTAGGGTTCCGTACCTCAAAAGTAAAAAAGGAACCCATATAGGATCACTTTGTTGTCCGTCTGTCAACCATCTTTTCTCAGAAACACATGGAGGTATCGAGTTGAAATTTACATCATAGGTACACTCAAGTTCGTAACTTTTTGGAGCCGCAATATAAATCAAACTTCTAAGTCAACGCAATCAAAAGTAACAGCCGTTTATACCCAACTTTTTCGAATTTTCCAAAGGAATCACATGCACACAAAACCTATAGGGTGCTTCCCGTTGATCCAGAACCATGAAAATTGGCTCAAGTAAAGGAAAAAATCCGAAAACTGTTAATTTGTTGTTCATTCTCAAAAAAAATGTTTGATCTCGCTATGGACCAAAAACTTCCCGTTGAGCTAGAATCATGATATTTGGCAAGAAGCAAGGTCTTATAATATATCATTAACATAACGTTTACTTACGGAACTCTCATTATGCGAGTATGACTTTCACTTGACGTTTTATTTTTATAAAAACTCGAAAAAGAAGTAAAACATTAAAATGATTAGGTATATAACAAAACATAAAATGATTTAATGATTTATAACATAAGACATGATGAATTTAATGATTTATAAAATCATGATTATATAACAAAATATAAAAACTTTCTATGAAAGCATTTTCTAAATTCGAAGTTCATGGTTGCGAGGCACGGTCTTGGGAAGCTGGCTAGAAGCCTCTTAACTTCTCTTTATATGTGAAAGCGCTACTTGTACAAAAGAATGAATGATTGAATGAACACTTTATTGCACTTAAAATATAACAAAGATAATCTCTAAATTAAATAAAAGAATTCGGTATATCAATTTTTAGTATAAAAGTACACTATTTTAGTCTTAAATGATCTTGTGTTATAAAGCCATTACTACTTCAAAGTGCTGCTTACTTAATGCTGTGAGTTCTAAAGCAGTAAACTGGCGACGAACATCTGCTTGTAAAAGTTTAATTTTGTCGAATGAAATCGTAAAGTTCTTATTGGTTTTTGTTTACGAGAGGGCGGCGAGACTGATGTTTTAAAACTCCCTGTTCCTCTTTCAGTTCTGTTTGACTGATGATTAAAAAAAAGCAAGTTTAAGCACCTACTTCACCTACTTGCTAATCAGCACCTGAGCACTTTGAGTATAAAACCGTACACGTAGCGTATAGTTTTATTAACCGACTTCCGGAGGTGGTTGTATGTATTTTTTATGAATGTTCGTTCTATACTGATTTTTTAATAGCTAATTCTTAAAAGATTTATTTATTATTCATTGCACGAAAAAAAAAACAATAATAAAACATGAAGCTAGAAAAATTACGGCAAAAGCGAGCTTAACCCTAAAAAGAGTTCTGTTCCATCTATAGATATCGATTTTGATGATTCTTTCCTTGTTGTATAAAATATGATTTTGAGGTGGTTTCATAAAAAGCTTGATCTTCGAGGAATTTATGTGTGTCGTAAAACGTATCTAAAATATCAGAATCAATGATCTTTTTCTCTATGAACTATTAATCACTTTAAAGCAAGCTTTTGGAATGAAGTAAACTCTTATCTACTACACTATTAGATATAATAATATAAAGAAGAAAGATTTGTTTGTTTGAATTGAATAGGCTCCGAAACTACAGGACCGATTTGAAAAATTGTTTCATCGTTAGAATCCTTCATTATCCCTGAAGAACATAGGTAATAAAAGATGGCCGCGCAAAGCCGGGGCGGACTGCTAGTCTGAAATAAACTGTCTCATGATTCTCTTACTACAATACTTTTTGGTTCAAGATTATGTGGAAAAGAAACTACCTAATGAAACAAAATGTCATTTAGTTTATTTTATTTTGTATTTTCTAAATATTGTTGAATTTTTTAGTCTGTCCTTATCATATAAATTTATAAAAGAAGTTGAAGTTATTCTTGCACCTTTATTTATAGAGGCGCAAACAAATAAAAATGAAAGAAGTTACGAAAATTTGACTACAAATTCAAGATGTGGCAGCACAGATAAAAAATATGAATGGGATGGAAAAAATATAATAATAATGCTTGGACAATTCACACAGCATTACACTAGGGTACTAGATTACTGATATACATAATTAATACGAAAAACGACCAGAACACCCTGAACAAGTGTCTGCAGATCGTACTAACATTTTGTCCCGCGGCGGGAATCGAACACGCAACCTTCTGCGTCGCAGGCAGACCTTCACCCACCGCGCCACAAAGGTCGTCAAAATGATATATTAAAAGCTCAATAAATAATAATATAGATCAAAAGTTTAGTCAGAACTAGTCTAGTCAGAACAAACAAATTGGACATAAAACTAGAATAACGACTAAAAACAATAGATTTAAAAAAAAAACTGAAGGCAAAAAACACACACAAATGCAAATAAAAAAAAGTAGTATTTTACAAAAAAAAGTAGTATTTTTAAAATACAAAAAAAGTAGTATTTTTCGGAGTTGAGGAGACAAGAAAGCGCTATGTGACAAAATATATAAAACACGCCAAATTATTTACTTTACGTACAGTCAACGCCAAAACCTGCTGACAATTACAACACCATTCTTTACTTTTAAATATGATATAACTAGCAGCGCCTCGCGGTTTCACCCGCGTAGTTCCCGTTCCCGTGGGAGTTCCGGGATAAAAAGTAGCCTATGTCCTATTCCAGACTATAATCTATCTCTGTGCCAAATTTCATCCAGATCCGTTCTGCCGTTCTGGCGTGATTGAGTAACAAACATCCATCCATCTATCTATCCATCCATCCAAACTTTGACATTTATAATATTAGTGGGATTATGTCCGATGCCTTAAGCCCTTTAAACGCCTTATAGGCTCTTATCTGGGGATAATATGTCCATCTATAAGCTCGGGATTGCGGTCAAACAAAGTTCTGATGAATATAAAAAACAGGCATATTTTTATTGTCATAAGGGCTTCGTTTAATACTTGTAGAAGGAGTTAGAGTTTGGCCTTGTTCAAAAATTTTGCCATTGACTGTACTTATCTCGTTGCTAAGTTAATGTCAGTTAATGTAAACGTTCGATATTATCGAGTTCGAGATAACGAGCTACCTTTGATCGCTCCATTTTGATTTCAACTGATTGCAATAAAACCTAGTTGGATGCGCTCGTTCCATTTTAATCTGGTATTCTTGATGGAATAAAACTCTATTTGATTTGAAAGTTGTGTTCTACTGATATTAAAATGCTCAGTTCTTGCTTTTGTAAGCTTTAGCTAACTTCATTTCATAATATTAACTTAAGAACAATATAAATTGTTTGTAAACATATCCCCAATACTTAACCTAAAAAAACATTTTCTTGTTGTTTGTTTTTCGGTAGATTTGTCACGACTAGTTGATGTGAGCTCTTTCTCTTTCAATGCAATACAATTATTTTTTAAACTTGACGCCAAGATAAGAATTTTGGATAGGTATTTATTTTGCGAGCATTTTACAAACATTGTATTTTGAGAATGGCTTGAGTGTGGTAGGTACTTTTACTAATTATTATACTTTCAATTTAATTACATAATAAACTTGTCTACTTCAAAAAAGAAACATTGGAAATATAATGCAATTAAATTCAATCAAAATGAATTAAATTGCTTATGTGAGGAAGATTATATTTAATTACGGTTATAATAGGGTACTCTACCTACGTTCCGTTCAAATTGTGAACCGGACGTTATTATCTGTTTATCACCCCATAATAAAAATACATTTAACTTATTAAATAAACCTCCTAAAAGACGCTCAAGAGTACAATAAACGACATTGTTCTAATTAAATTACCTCTATAAACAGGTCACACGTAAAATGAGCCACGGATGGGATATTGATTCTGCCACATAGCGAATAAAATGAAGGTATAATTTTAGCTGGAAACGTATGAAGCCTCTTTGCTTGCGATCTCTGTAAATAAAACCGTCCTGTAAAGTTCAAAAATAGAATGGAATTTTCTCTAATTTTCGTTTGGTTCTACTTGTTCTAAACGCGCGATAGATTGTCAGCCAAGTTTGATGAAACTATATTTTCACTTCTCTTGCTCGAAAAGTGTATCATAATAGTGTAGCTTAGCAGGCCTAAAACTCGAGTTTAATCCCTCGGGCTAAAAAGTAATTTTTCTTTTTAATTTTTGTCTAAAATCATCAGCCAGTACAAAGCATTCGTTCTCTTACATAAAAACTCGACTTCTTGG
Organism: Eupithecia exiguata; assembly: GCA_947086465.1. Classification (NCBI taxonomy): domain Eukaryota; kingdom Metazoa; phylum Arthropoda; class Insecta; order Lepidoptera; family Geometridae; genus Eupithecia; species Eupithecia exiguata. Next base: position 6,322,805 of record OX352230.1, on the reverse strand, counting down.
TGCTCCGTCAATCTTTTTTTGAAAATAGAACCTTCTTGGTGATGTTTTATGAAGCTTGATTCTTCCCTTCACGGTAGAATGCGAACTGTTTCGTTGCGGGTTTAATAGAGATTTAAAAAAAAAGATGGTATTGGCGCTAAATCTCTAGAATTTTCTTCATTCCAAATCACAAACTTTTACGTTTAACTTCCTGACTTTTACTTCCAAATTGTGAACGTGAAAAATGTCATCAAGTGATAGTGAAGATGCTAATATGCAAATGGAAGAAAAGGGCAAAGAAATAATTATGAATCTGTTGCCGACAAAATCACGTGGAATATATTTAAAGAGTTACGAAAATTTTATGAAATGGAGAGATGAGAAACGTGTGGATTCTTTTACAGAAGGGGTTTTTCTCACTTATTTTGATGAATTATCGAAAAAATTCAAATCGTCGACTCTTTGGAGCACATATTCAATGTTAAGAATGACCCCTTACAAACGAGACACGACGTCGATATTAAAAAATATGTAAATTTAACGGCTTTACTGAAGAAATTGTCCACTGGATACAAGGCAAAAAAATCTAAAGTCTTGACGACACAAGAAATCGAAACATTTTTAAATAACGCTCCAAATAAACAATACTTGGCAACAAAGGTAACCTACTACTTATGTACTCAACTCAAACTAAATAAATAGATACCTACCTACATACCTAAATTATGTACCTAGGTTATTACGATTAATAACACACTTCTTTTTTTGTTCAACAGGTTGCTTTAATTTATGGAATCAGCGGTGCATGCAGAGGAATAGAGCTTGCTAATATAACGCTAGAAGACGTAGAAACGGATACAAACCTACAAGCTGTGAGTCTGCCGAACACGAAAACAAACAAAGAGCGTAAATTTGTCATCAGTGGAGAATACCTTAATATAGTTAAAGCCTATCAGGAGTTACGTCCCACTAATGTTTCAACGAGAAGATTTTTTCTAAATTATCAAAATGGTAAATGCACAAGGCAAGTCATAGGCAAAAATAAATTTGGTAACATGCCTAAAGATATTGCCACTTATCTAAAATTACCAAATCCGGAACTCTACACGGGCCATTGTTTCCGCAGAACATCCGCGACTCTGTTGGCGGACTCGGGTGCGAATATAACGACATTAAAACGGCACGGTGGATGGAGGTCCGATCAAGTGGCTGAAGGTTATATAGAGGACTCTATACAAAACAAGTATCACGTCACGCAGCGGATTACGGAAGGAATCAATATTCTACCAAACATTACAGAACCCCAAGCATCTACATCGCGGGATTGGATGAATATGTCAACTCAGCTGAAGCCGCACTCAGATCTTAATAATGCACGAAACTCAAGCATGAGTCGAGTCTCTCCAACTTTTACTCCACAACAATCAACTCAAAATATTACACACACATCCCAATCACAGAGAACCGAAATAAAATTGCCCGGGAAAAACATATCACTAAACATTCAAAATTGCTCTAACTGCACATTTAATTTTTAATAAAATTTCTGAAAATTGTCTAATTTTGAATTGTTTTATTTTCTCGCAATCGAAGTGAAAAGTAGAGTGTTTTACTCGGGCCAAAACCACCCATTATAACTCGGTCTTGTCATCCTCCCTCGCTACGCTCGGGAGTATAACAACCTCGTATATAATGGGATGGTTTAGTCCCTTGTAAAACAATCTACTATTTGATTTCACTTTTTAGTAGGTATTGCACAGGCCTCGAAAAGTCCAGTCAGTACCTACTGTTTAGGGTTCCGTAATAGGTAGACATTTTTACAGCATGTGCATTGCCACTATACACGAATAAAATAAAATAAATTTAATAATTAAGGCTCAAACATCCATACAGAGTTGAGTACCGATCATCGAAGTTAAGCATCGCCGGGCGCGGTCAGTACTTGGGTGGGTGAACGCGGCTAAACGGCTTTTTTGTTTTTTTAGATTTAAAAATAAGTGTGTTCTTAGGGTTTATTTTGCGAAATAGATATACGTGATGATACGGAATCCTCTGAGTGCGGTCGACTCGCACTTGGCCGGTTTTATTATTTCTGAAGGTGGTTGGTGAAAGTACCAACTTTATTAATTCGCGACACCTTTAACTCAACAAACAAGCGCTCAACGCGTCACCTCGTGAAGCAGGGCGTCAGAATAGACCTGTAATTACTTACTGGGTCGTTTAGCACTCCAATATAATCTCGAGGTTGCTCTTTGTGTACTGAAAATGTGCGGGTTACAGAGACAAAGCTCAGAGCATCGGGACAGGATAACTGAATAGGGTACTTTGTTACCAGTTGTACGAGAAAATATATTTGCTTTAACAAAGAACGAACTTTTGCTTTTAGCTTTGATGGGTTTCGGATGCAGGGATTGCGTTTTAAAAAACAATTAGGCCAACACAGACATTCAAGAACTGCAACAATCCCACCAACCGATTTTATAGGTTTTTTCAACCAGTCCTTGAAAAAAACCTATAAAATCGGTTGGTGGGATTGTTGCAGTTCTTGAATGTCTGTGTTGGCCTGCCTGGACATTTGTACATACAATATTGTTCAGCTTGTGGTCTGGGATTTTAAAGTGTTTATTATTTTTACTTACATTCTGCACTCACGGGATAGTACTTATTGGAAGGAACCTTAACCCTTCAGTACTTTTCAAAGAGTCCAAAAAGGTTAAGATTGTAAATAAGTTCATACTCACCATTCTTTTTATAAAATATCAATTCAAGCTTCAATTCGCTCTTCGTATCCAATGCCGAGTCGATCTCCTTGCGGTGTTCATCTCTCGTGTCGACGCCATGGAGGAACTTGCACGCGCAGCCTTTTTGCATGATGTGCGCGCGCGCCCATCCGGTCAGCTCGCAGAAACCATCGGAGCAGTACACGATAGGGTAGGCAGGGACTTGCGCGTTGCCGAGGACAAAGTTGCTGTCTGTGGACAAAGAAAAAGCGTTACCTATTGGCTTTGTGAGTTTTAAGTTCGGTACAAATTTTCTACATCTTGGCTTGACTCTACGTTCCATTTTAAAACCAATTTAGGTACAAACAACGTTTTTGCTTTGTATTTAAAGAACATAATTTAGTTCAGGTAGAAATTACAAAAACATCACGAAAAGGTAGTTAATTGGTCCGTATTGTTCACTGAGAACAAAGCGAAAGCAAAATACGTAAGAGAAATGACGGCAACGTATGCAAAATAAATCTGGAATTTTAAAAAATTTGCGTAAACGCACATTGAATTAAATTTATCGGTTCACTATCCTCTGGAAAAGGTCAGAGTTCTTCATAAAGTTCAATCAAGTTTGTTTATTCAACTGGTTCTAGACGAGACTTCTTTGTTTGGTTGTAGAAACCTTTATCTGCGTTACTTTTAAGTTTACACGTGATACATAAAAAGTTTGAAGACCATAGATGCGGTTTGCTAAATAATCTTCGGCTGAAGATTATTTAGATAAAATTACACGTTGTTCGTCATCCATACCGCAATGCTTCAAAACGAAATGGTTTCTGTATATGCGACATAATTATCTAATGTACAGTAATTAAAGAAGTTATCAGAATGGACATAGTACCGTGAGAAGTACAAATATCATGCAAGGTAAAGAACCTAACATTTTATTTATTTGTGAGGTCCTACTAGAAACCCGTAAACTGTCAATGACCGTTTATAGGTCGATAATGTCACAATAAGATGCATATACGCATAGATAAAAAAAACGATTATTAATTTTATTACATTAGTGAAAAAAATACAACACCCAAAATTTAAAAAATTTCTAAGGTGAAAACGAAAACTAAAACTGCTCTCAGTTTCGGGCGATAAAACGCTGACCTTTTTTTGTAACGTCACCGTTGACAACTTAAAGTGCTTCTGCTCCTTCAATCAAAATATAATTAGAAACAAATAGGTAACTGATAAAAACCATCATGTTGTTTGTGTGTTGTGTCTAATAAATCATTTTCTTTCTTTCTTTCAAAAAAATATATCATGCTTCAAGACAATACGGTGAACGGTGACGTCACGTGCGGCCACCTATTTGATCCTTTTGATTAAAATTTGATCAAAAGAATAAAAAAAAATTGAAAATTTTCAATGGGCAATTTGATGATCAAATTATAAGATCAACTTATTGTTTCGTTGAACAACGGTAATTTGATAATTTTCAATGGGTAATTTGTGATACCTAAATTATATGCCTTTTTTAGCCGTAGTAATATTTCTTTATCAATAGAGAATACAAATAAAAATAATCAGCTTTTATGAAGTTACATGCATGAACACTATTGTTTGAACGTAAGTACCATAGCAAGGTTGTGTGTGGACAGACGGTGGCCTGCAGAGTTTACTACAAAGCGTTACGGAAGGATCAATTGATCGAATCTCCTCAACCTTGTAGATAGGTAAGGTACACAGTCCCTACCTACAATCAAGATTGGTAGGTATGTGTACACAGTCCGTTGATGAATTGTCTTTCCATCCAGGTGGCTCCCTCTGTAGATTCAATGTACAATGTATATACCGTAGTCAAACAACCTGGTTTGCATATCTATTCATGATATACTGAAATATCTTAAACTTCCCGTGTAAATTCTAAACTATAGACTTCCAAAATAAATAAGTTCGTCTAAATAAGACGCCTTAGGATATTTTTTGTACGATCTGCAGATATTTGTTCCGGGTTTTTTGGGTAGTTAAAAAGTCTTCTAGTACCTATCATTTGTTATGGGCTCCAAGCTAAGCGGAGCTCAGAGCTAAAAGGCTCTGCTTAGCTTAGGGCTTGACGATGCTGTGTGAACTGTCCAGTAATATTTAATATTATTATAATTAACTCTAACTCGTAGTTAATTATAATACTATTAAGGAATGCTGGACCCTGTTTCGGAATAGATTTTCAATAGATACAATAGATTTTCACATGTCCAAAACATGTAGACAACTAGAAGTTCACAACTACATGTTTCATAAAAGTTAAACGTAAGCGCTCCGGGTTTTTAGGGTTCCGTACCCAAAGGGTAAAACGGGACCCTATTACTGAGACTCCGCTGTCCGTCTATCACCAGGCTGTATCTCATGAACCGTGATAGTTAGACAGTTGAAATTTTCACATATGATGTATTTCTATTGCCGCTATAACATCAAATAAACTAAAAATCTGAATAAAATAAATATTTAAAACGGTAAAAAAATCACGTTTGTTGTATGGGACACGTGCATACAACAAACGTGATTTTTTTACCGTTTTTATAGATAATGGTGGAACCCTTCGTGCGCGAGTCCGACTCGCACTTGGCCGGTTTTATTTAAAATAAAATCTGAAGACAAATCTGAAAAGCTGAAGACAGGGCGCTATGGCGCTCATTAGGGGAGGCCTATGTCCAGCAGTGGACTGATATAGGCTGATGATGATGTTCTTCACTTGTAATTTATTACTACCAATCTACTGAAGCTGTAATGCTAACCTAAATTTAATTTATCTGCTCTAAGTGCTAAAACAAACATTGAAATTCATCGCGAACGTTCCATAACACAAAGTCAAAGTGAGATACATTCAAATAAGTTAGAATCAGTTTAACAACACATTAGAGGGATACATTACCATATAAGGGTCCTTACAGATTGCGGGATTTTGATCGGCCGACTATTTCTGGTAGCTTGATTTAAAATTTCACTTATCCACAATAATAGGCTACTTGACTACTACTGGGAAATAATTCTAACGTTTTGTCTGATAAAAATAATGCAAAGTGTAATTAATATTTCTTCAAGGCCAGTCTTATTAGTTATAAAAACTAATAATAACGTTTGAATAAAATAATGGCGCGCCAAAATGATAATCTCTGTCATGGCTCTGGTGACATGACTCGATGACGTCACGCCTCACATCACACCTAACAAGAAGAACAACATGCACTGTAATCTGTGATACGTGTGACGTCACCAGCGATGCAACTAAATGCAGATCGTTTTTGTTCACGTGATCATAATATCAAAAAATGTCTAATTTTAATCCCGTTTTTTTTAATATAAGGGTGAAAATATTTAGTATCAATTCCGCGCAAAATCTTCTCCGTTCCGTTTCTTCTTTCTTCTCTTATCCGTTTTTTTACCTAAAATAGGCATATTTTTTAATGAAAATCACCTGATTACTCTTTATTACGTTTTCATGACTAGGATGAAAACAATTTGCAACTTATTATCAAATAGCCTATTATCCATAATCTATACTAGAATTATATATAGAAAATACCCAGAACACCCGGAACAAATATCTGCCGATCGTACAAACATTTGTTCTCGCAACTTAGAGCGTCGCAGACGGACCTTCACCCACCGCGCCACAGAGGTCGTCATATGCTAACTAGATAATATATTGTTTATTTTTTTTTTTTATTTTTTTTTTTTTATTTATTTATTTAAAAAGAATATACATAGGACTTAATTTATAACACTCTTTAAACCCGTAGGGGTTTGACCCGAATGTTACATTCCTCGGGTTTTAAAATTAAAAAGGAAGTGTACCTCTCTTCGTTCACAGGTACGAGTAAGTAGGTCTTAGTAATCTACGTAATCTAAGTACTAGGTTCTTAGTAATCGTAGAGTTGGAAGTTTCCCTAAAACATTGTTCTCTCGACTTTACGTTGTCTCTAGGTCTGGCTTTGTCGAGTGTGAGTTTGAATTTCAACGCGTTTCAGTTTCAGCCTTGGAAACTGTTAAAGCTAGTTTTGGCAAGTTCTGTGGGTTTTACTTGAATTAAAGTAAAACCCACAGAACTAAACCAAAACTAGCTAAAATGCCGAGAAAATAGGCATGATGACTGATTCTGAGAAACTACTCCGAGATGTTTGTAGACATCTGCTGAAAAAAATATACCTAAATCTAATTTCTGCACAAAAAAATGGATTGAGAAGAAAAAATGGAGCTATACAACGCAATTTCAATTTCGCTTTAACTACAATAGGTACTAGTCGCGTCTGTACAGACGTCACCGATGCGCGATGCACGAACATCTGACGATACAGAATGCCCAAAATATCGTCAAGAGAAGAAAGTCAGATATTTAATAGTGATTCTGTGCCTTTACATTACATATTGTAACGGCATGACGTCATAAATCAGTATTTACTGATTGGTGTACATCGTGTCATGGCGGATTTGTGTGTTTTGTAGTTTTATTCCTTGACTCGTTTCGGCTGACCAAGCAAACGCCATTTGAAATGAATCTACCAACACCTAAACAGACCATCAAAAGTCAATAACTTTATTTCATTAAGCTTACAAAATAAGCACTTAGACAAGTCAAATTTTAAATATTAACAGCTTAATAAAATATAGTAATTATTATCAAAGAAATAAGATGTTATTGATTTTGTTCGCTTCAATTTTTTGTCCACTAGTAGAAGAAGCGAAAAATAAACCACTAGTAAGTTTATAGAATACTTAAAACGTAATACAATATTATTTGCCTTTTTATTATTATTTTTAAACAAAACAACAAACTCAAACTCGTGCTGCCAATTGCATACTTTACTCGTATGCAACTTAGCGACTGCGAGAAAATAATTTCCTCCGTATTTCCTCAAAACACGCCCGTTGTTTAGATTTGCTACGGCACCCCTACGCTCAGAAATGTTAATTATGCTAATTTTGCTCATTTCATCTCAGTTGAATGGCATAGCGCTATTGGATGGAATACAGCTCTTTTATAATTAACGAGCAGATGTATTTCTACCGTATAAAGCTAAGCGTTCGACTCTACTATCAAATTATAGCACGATCATAATTATTTACTGGTAGTCTTTAAAAAAGCATTTTCAATTCACCTCAGATACGTGATTGATGTAGTCTTCATAGAAATTTTACCTATTTCAACTTTATAGGTTTATTATCCTTTAAATCAGTAAAACTGATTGCAAAAGGATTCATAAACAGCTGAATATTTTTGTCGATACGATTGGTATGTAGAAGTAGTGTAGAAAGACGATATCCCAAACGACGTGGATCGGATTGGCATGTTTTCGTTTCCACCGACCAATCACGTGGAAGTGGTGCCACCGTGCACCACCGCCGCCGCCGCCGGCTTACCGGTCGACCAAAGCGCTGGCGGGCAAATTCAAATGGTTTAGCCTTCACTTCGTGGCCCGCGGGCCTGGGCTTAGCTGACCATACTATAGATTATCTTATCTACATCAAAGAGAGTACCTACTTACGCTTTCCAGCCTCTTTCCAAGTCTCGATTTCTATTCAGGCATGAAAAATTGGGTTAGGGTACAACTCATCCGAGAAAAAACTAATCCGCGGATGAGTTGTCCACTGCACTTTTTGTTATGGGTACAACTCATCCGAATCAAAATTCTCTTGGTATTTGAAGGTATCATCAGAAATCGCTTTAAGCGATAAGGCCGCCAAATCCTTTGCTATCTTTAATTTTATACAATCTGTTTTTCTTTTTAATTTAAGGTGATTAAAGAATTATCTATCGATCTATCTATCATCAAGTTGACGTTCCTAGTCACATTTCATTATGTTTTCAAATAGTAAGGGCTTACATTTTAATTTGTTACGTTTTTAAAATGGACCCCATTATCATTCTATTAATTTTAAGAGGCACTCGGACCGTAGGTACTGTTTTGGTAGGTAAAATACTAAATTATTTCGTTTGTCCTCGCTTGTCCATTAGGTTCTTTGAGTGTTTTTCGCAAAGGGTTTTCATTGTTGACCTTTCATGGGTATGCCTGAGTGCTTGCAGTGTTATCCATTTACAAATATGGGTTTTATTTATGAAGTAATCTCTGACTCTTTATATGCACAAACTCGCAATGACAATTATGTAGGTGCTTAGACATCTGTTTTATTTAATCATAAGTAATATGATTTAAAAAACGTACATTTTTATTTTGTAATCCAACAGAACGCTGTTAGATGGTACGCGTAACGACGCGTACTTATCAATCTATACAAAAAAGTATCTAACAAATATGTACCTATGCTAAAAAGGCCAAATAAAAGATTTTGACAGAAAGGAGACTAAAGATAAAGCATGTAGGGACTTTATAAACAAAATAAATAGTAAAATCAGAAATTCACTTCCGTGGCTTTTCGACGTAAAACATATTTTATACTGTTTTGTGTGCAATCATCATCATTATCATCAGCCTATTTTAGTCCACTGCTGGACATAGGTCTCCTCTAAAGACACCATACCTGTCTTCAGCTTGACGCATCCAGCATCTGCCTGCAGTCTTTCGCAGGTCGTCATCCCTCTTGCCTGAGGGCGTCCTACACTACGTTTACTGAGTCGTGATCTCCACTCAGATCACGTTTACCCCGATCAGTTCTTAATCATTGGGGGGGGGGAGGTTAATGCCCATAATCCCCACGCTGGGCATGCGGATTGGGGATCGCAGCTTAGTGGTGGAATTGTGTGCAATAAAGTGATCTATAGAAAATAAATACAGCAGCGGTACGAATGATGAAGGTGGAGGAAAACCGTTAAAAAGTAGAGGTAATACGCTGTGCGTCTGCTTATCCTGGAGTGGAAGGGGGATGGTGGACTATGGCATGAAAGACCCCTGATTATTGTTTAGAAGCCATATTGTATAGAAGTAAATATGTCCAGTGGAATTGCCCGCTATGTACGCTTCAGTAGTTTTTAAACGGATGTGACAATGGAAGCAACTGCTAAAGTTTTGATTGCTTGGGTAACCCTTCACTCCCGCCCGCCCCCTCGACCCTGACTAGACTTTGAGCATTTAATCTCGGAACTTTGTTCATACAAGATGTTGGTCATGAGGTCGGCTTCATGAATAACACATTTCTTCGAGATAGATTTTTCATCTTTTTTTGCGGTTCTAATATTGATAACAGGTTTGGCGTTTGGCAACACGTAATTTGATCAACGGCCTCACCTGTCAACTAATTTTTGAATGTTTTAGAAAATTTTCAGTTATTATAAAATGCGGAAAAGGCATTTTAATTAAGCTGTACTAAATTGTTACTTAATTATTAATTGCGAACGTAACATTGAGGAACTTTGAACTCGTATAAGTATTTTTGCTGAGCTAAATCGTCGCAGTCTTAGAAAAATGCTAATAGCGCGATGTTAAGTTAATGTTTATTGAAAATGTCTTCAGGCATCGCTGATTTGGGAGTCGCAATGTTTCTATCTGTTTCGGTCCTAAAACCCAACTCAACCACAAAATCACTAGGGTCTCCCAGAGGCTTTCAAGAAATCTTCAACCCATATCAATACCTACAGATTACGTTAATGATTTTCTCTACCGGCAATTCTTGTAACTGATCTTTTTCAATTGAATTGAAAAGTATCTAAGTAAAAATCGACGTAGAAAAGTTTCATTTCTTAGAAAGTTTGTAATCCCAGCAAAGGCAGGACCAGTGCTCAGTAGAGATGCGAAAAAAGAAGATTTTGAACTGTACTTTCGTAATTAACATTTCCTCAAAAGAAACTTTCAGCAAATCTTATGATATTGCGGGTGGTTTTATGATTTGCTATATTGACCATTCGCATAATAGTTTTATGGCTCGTAGAACTCAGCAAGTAGATAAATAAGGTGCCATATAATTATGTACCTTGTTAATGACCCATTGATACTTTTATTTTCGATTGGTGGTCCTATCGGTTAGACATGTAAGCATAGTAAATCGGCAAGCTTCGAAGTAGCCAAATAAACTGACTTGAAAAACTGTCGTAGTTTGACGAATTCATTACGGATGTAAGCGGGTTAACCACGAACCTTATTTGTGTTGAAACGTTGGTGTTCTTCCAACACAAATAAGGTCGTAGCTAACCCGCTTACATCCGTAATGGAAACTGACTTGAATTTCCTTGGGGTCATATCACAAAATTCAAACAAGCTGCCATCAATTTCCAACGACTATAACCATCAAGAAAATGATCGAACCATTGTCCATTTCCTATGAAATATCACGAACATTAATTTCGGGTTCTGATTCACTTTAGGCGGCATCAAAACCTGATACGTCGGCAAAAAAGCCAAGATTGATGAGGGGCTTGAGGGTAACTCCCCTTCTGTTCATATTTACTTTACCGAGACGTATTGGAAAGTCTCAGTTCGAATACTTTGGGCAAAGTAAATACTCAAATTATTCTGAGTCACGAAACTCACTTCAGTTGAGTTTACTTCTCAAATTCACTGGGAAGTAATTGATTGTACAGTACGTATGCTCTCTTGGAGCTTGAACCTGCAGAAATTAATTAAATGTTTGAGCTCTGATTGTGAGAGATACTCACGTAGTGTTTTATTAAAAACTGAACTCTTAACTCCTAACTTAATAGATATTCTGCAAGTGTATAAGGTTTCATTTTAAATGATATAATAATAAGGCTTTATTGCAGGAAAGATGGATATAGGTACATACATTACATGGGTAAATAATAGTTTTAGTTTTAAGAAGTTCTTAGACGATAAGTACCTACCCTATCCTGCAATTGGCAGTCTTATCCCTTACAGGAATTTCTACCAGATGACCATATCACTATGAGCTAGCTGTGTGTAGTAGTTGGGTTAGACCAGCGTCAGTGAGTCAGACGGCAGTGTGGTTGCTTACTATCCCCCGAACTAGTTTGTACCTACTGTATCTCAGGTGGCAGTAATCTCCCTTCCGCGCTGGCCTCCTTGACAGGTAGCCAGGTTTAACTATGCTTGATTGATTCGGCTGATAAATACCTGAATAAGGAATTCTAATAATCATGTTTGTATTATAATAATTATTGTTCAAATTAGGGTTACGATTTATTCTTTGTAATGTAGTATATAATTGACATGTCAATATTAGTGATAATGTAACGGTGAATAAATTGAATTTACTGAATCTATTGTTTCTGTCGGTAAGTTTCTTAAACGTTTCTAAAGAAGAACACCGACTATAGTCGTACAAAATTAAATCAGTCCACGAAAACCTCCCTGTGACGACTGTGACGCACTTTCAAACTCAATTTTATACACAAAAGTTTCAAAGTGTAAATAAATTATTTACGTTGCGAAGCCCAATTAGAAAACAAGGCCTTTCATCAAAGCAATTTTAATTAAAATACCTGTTTTACTAAGTTACCAGAAATATCAGTTATGTTGGCAACGGTTGGCAGTTAATTAAAAATCTGTCAAACCACGACAAGAATCATATTATGCTCCGTTTTGCAAGAAAACTTTTACTAATTTTAGTAAAATTAATCATCAATAGCCTCAAGTAGGTGACCCAAATATTTATAATTTTAATTATTAAAACAAATGCCAAAAATCTGAAAAAAAATTAACTGGGGTAAAGAAGAAAGAAGAAGCGCATCAGGAATGTTTGTAGATGCACATTTGATGACATGAACTCAATTGTTCGCAAAAGGATCGCGTCCCTGATGCGCCGCACCTGCGCTAGCACCCACAGTTTACTTGCAATTGTAACTGATAGTTTTAATTTAAATTCTGGAATCATGGGTCACTGGGTTCTTAATCAACATCGGCCGCTTGCCCCAATAGTAACCCGATAACTGTTGACATTTAAATTAAAATTTGCTTTATATTAAACATCTTCATAACATCATAATTGAAACTATTATTAATACTATTTATTGATCATTGTCTTGTAATTGTACTAACCATTTTCAATTTAAAATACTTATATTATGTCTATGTGTTACTAACAAAATGGATGAACAATTAAATGTCTGAATAAATGAATTTCAATTTCAAAGAGCTGATAAATGCCGAATTGGTAACGTAGGGTAAAACGTGGGGGTGACCTGGTTAAAAACCACGGTATACAACGTTCTACCCGGGTGAAGCTACGGCCCGAGGGCTCTTTTCAACACCCTGACACGGCTTTGATCAATGATCGATGGTGCGAACGATAGCTCTTTACAGAGACACTATCAAGCTACGAAACAACTATAAACTGTCCAATCTATTCACAATATTGAGCAAGATGTGGGTAAACTTTTGTCAACAGCTTCCCAGGTTTCAATATCTTTAAGGCACTAGCCAACTTTTGCGTAGCCGAGGTAGAGAGTAACTCCATGCACTCTAAATTTTTCATTTGTCTTTGTATTTTTTGTTTTACATTGTCATATACGGCGGGGCAATGCAGCCAGCGTCTTGGGCACGCTTCCAACTGGTATTAATATGGATCAGTTGAGCTACCTGTAGATTGTTTGCAACAGTCTGCAGTTAGCTCAATTGTTGCAACTGTAAATACTAGTTTTAATTTAATTCTATTATTACATTGAAATTTTCTTTGTTAATAACGTATAAAATAAAAAAAGCTTCACATTCTATCTCTCACACAAATCTATGTTCATATATCTTAATTATCTATGCTTGAGTTTCTATGGTCTCTAAAACTAGAGTCGACAACAAAGGCTTAAATACGAAGGTTGCAGTTGGCGCACTTAATACGGCACTCTAACTTGAGCCATGAATAAATAATCCAGTTCCTATTGTCTTAGTAAACGTTATTTTCTCTCAATGCGCTCCAGCTTGACTAGTTCAGCAAACAAGTTCTTATGCTAATCTGATTCTAATGCTAATCGAGATGTATCTCGAAAAGCTGTTTCTCAAAAGTGATTATAACCCTGTTAAATTCTCATTATGAGATTCAAACTAATTATGTTCTGTTTGAACAAAGTTCAACAAATTCAGTTCGAAATTTGCCTCGGAGCTTGTGTTTTTCGAAGTTAGTTTAAAATTCAGGCTCCTGTAGGTAAAACAATAAATGAATCAAGCTAAAAACAAGATATCTATTGAGATTTTCATCATCGATGTGTGGGGACATTCCATAATTAGATATGCCGAGATATTCCTTCATAGGTTGGTTGGCTGGGTGAATTCTCAAGGGCGATAAGAAAAGGTCACACTATCCTTCACGTCGCTATTACTTGACACAATAATACGATTCAGAGATTATTACAAGAATACATCGATTATTAGTAAATTACAGAGGAAATAAGGTAAATGGCCGGAAACCACACAGGAAGAGTTGTAAAATTACGAAACATCGATCTTTTTTCGAATTCTAAAAGAATAGCAAGGTAGGTAAAAAGAGATACCGTGTTTCTCCACCTTTTCTATTGCACGAGTGTGTTGTATGAGTTCTAAGTGAGTTCTACATATAAGTTCTACCTTCTAAAGATTCGCGAATACTAGTCTAGACTATGTTTGTACTGAGTTTCCTTTCATGAGCTCGGTCTTGTAAACATGTTTTTTAAACGGTCTCTTTGCGAGGGGGTCAGAGGCGACTTCGTTTACCATGCGCTAGCCAAAAATAGAACACTTAGCTGAACTGTTTAAGAATCTTTAGAAGCTTTCAGGTTCACAATTTGAGGGTTCGCTTTCACGTAGGTGTTTCAAGTATTTTTTTTTCAATTGGTTGCAGGAAGTCAAAGTAAAGTTCGACTACATGGATTCCGTTGCAGATCCATCATCCAAATATTATAAATGCAATGGAGGCTTAAATGGATGGATAGATAATAAAATAAATAGTTCAATAATGCTGGAAGACCCACGCAGCATCTCTTAGCCCCAAGCTAAGCAGAGCTTGTGTACTAGAACTAGGGTACTAATAGATAGATATTTTTATTATTCATAGAATTACCCAGAACAAATATTTTCAGATCGTACAAACATTTGTCCCAAGGCGGGTATCAAACCCGTAACTTCCTACGTCACAGGCGAACCTTCGCCCACCGCGTCACAGAGGTCGTCCGTCGTTAATGGATGGATGTTTGTTACTTCTTCACGCCAAAATTACTACGGATTGAGCTGAAATTTTGCACACAGGTAGTATAAGCCTGGAAAACATCATAGGCTACTTATGATCCCATAAATCAACTGATTTATGGGATCAAAAGTGGCCTCTTTCTGGACCTACCTAATCTACACATCACGTCATGTTTAACGTGGTTTAATTCTCTTTGATGTCATGTATTACACGTAATAAAATAATACCTACTTTACAGTCCTCTTCGTCCTTTCCATCCATTTATTTATGTACCTATCTGACTGACTTTTGTAGCAAGCAAATAGGGAAAAACAAACGCTGATAAACAACGTTCTTCAAAAATAAATAGCAAGTGAATTGCCATCACAGAGAGTACAGTTATCATATTATGACCCCGAGATACCACACTATCCGAACCCGGAACGCTTCGTAAGCGCGATCTAGCGCTCGGCCACTTTTAGCAGCGACATCTAGTTATAATTTTTGTAAACAAGAAACTCATCGAGATATGAACTTTATTGTGTTGTTTTGTTCTATCCCACGGGAATTCCCATGGGATAGAAATAATCTTAAACTTTTTCATTGAAACAATGCATGCGAAGCCGCGGGCAGAAACTAGTAGCAAAGAAATATCAAACTTTGGATGCGATCTCTTCCATCTAACCCAAACATACCTTAGCTATTCCCCAAACAGCCGTTGTAAAAATCTGCTATGAAATTTAAAAAGCTTCGGAAATTGCATAAATTTTTCTGTTTCTGCTATGTGCAAGATAACATGCGATGGTGTGACGAGCGCCTCGTCTGCGCTATTCAAAATTTTCTTACTCCACAGGATTTGAAAAGTGTTAACCGTTATCTCAGTTTTGAAAGATTCTTTACGTCGAGGTATTTTACTTTACGTAAACCTAGGCGTGCAAATTCAGTTTTCAGATTTTCTGCAAAAGTGATACTAAATCTAAGACTAAGTCATTCAAATTTGCTGCTGAAATTGAATTTGATCAAGTTTTTCTTACGATTTGGCGAAGCAACTCGGGGGGCAACAGCTGAGAGCATTTACCCTATAAAAAGAGTTAGTAGGTAATATAATTAAACGGTTTCAGCCAAAATTACCCTAGTAAATCAAATAATAGAGCAAATAGTTTTCATATGACTAGACTTGTCATAATTATTTGTTGCTAGCTCATTGTTTCATTAGAACGTTACGCCTTACGCCTCTTGACTAGAAATAACTTTATTGCGGTCATGACTGCAGAGCTCTGGCGAATCAGCTGCATTGCAATCTGTAGCTAATTTTACTGACTGGATACCAAACGTCACGTTTTCAGGTCAACTGATCAACTAGAGTCCGGCTTTTTGTCTGCATTGCCGGTAGTTAATAAACCTTAATAACTTTATTCTGCCTGTTGATAAAACAGATACGAGAGTTCTCAGATATACGACGTTTGTACTATCAACAAAGTCATAGACTATGACTATAATAAATATAATTATTGGATGAAATGGGTCATGAATCTGTACAATGACTCATAGTACAGTTTCATGACTCATTTCACCCAGTAAATTGATGGTAATTGACAAAGTTGTTTAGGTTTCTTACTAGCATACAATGTTGCACTTAGTACTTTTTATTACCTAGGAAACGATATTACATGTACCTAGGTCTGAATTGCTTGTTTTGGTTTTAGTGCTTGGGGAGACTAGATAAAGAGGTTGCCAAAGGAACGGACCGAACATTTCGGCAACCTTCGCAGCGTTGTCGAAAGTACTCGCTATTTAGTAACGTGTCCATCCGACTTTATAAAAGATGCACTTGCATCCGGCTTTTTACAGGCAGCAAGGTAACCCTAGACGCGGTCATTGCGCCGTTTTCGTGCTAAACCAGAAATAACAGTTTAATTAAAAGTGGCGCCACCGATTTGATCCAATACACTAATGTGCATATTAACTCGACGTTTATTTTTAGAAGTAACGTACCCTTTATGATCTTTGAATTATTTGCTGCATTGGAAATAGCTCAACGTGTTAAAGGAATTTTGATCGAAATTATAGCTTTTTTAAGGTAAGTAACTTTATCTTTTTTACGACGAATTGTAAAAAAAATACAACTATGCTCCGATTCTAAGACCCGGATATTTATTGTATATATTTACGAAGCTCGAAACAATGTTTGATTTTGAAAACTTCCATTCATCATTTATCTGATCTCTATTTCGTTTTCGAATTCAAATTTAAACATTTTTTGCTGTTATGTGAGATTATGCAATGTTGAAGTTTGTGTTTTTGTTTTGAGTGATAACCTTGCTGTTACCTTGTTGGTTTCTTCTTATTGATATCAGTTTTCATTCATAAATGTCTTGGATTCTAAATCGAAGTATAGTTCACCCCAGTCATGTTACTTTGGGGTAAGATTATAATAATACATATTTATAACTTTATTAACAAAGAAAATTACAATCAAATAATAGAATTAAATTAAAACTCGTATTTACAATTGAAACAATCGAGCAAACTGCAGACGGTTGCAAACAATCTACAGGTAGCTCAACTGATCCATATTCATTAATTCATGAAAAATTATTTTACAATTTAATTGTAATTGTATAATAAAAGTAAAGGTGTTTTGAAAAGAGCTTATCAATAATATGAGTGGAAGATATGGTGTTCAATAAATGAGTATATTGTTTTTTAGATCACCAAATTAATATGTATGTAGCATACCTATATTATTAAAAAGATATAACTAACATAACACGAGCACATAAAAAAAACTCTTTAAGTTTTAGTATTCACTGAATGGATTCCCATGCAATGAGAAATATTGCACAAACAACTGTCGGCAAAGAATTGCATTGCGTTCATCAGCTTGAGATATTAAAACTTTATAATATATCCCGAGGGAGCTGGTTGAAAGTTCACATAGCCTTTTTCAAAGAGTTGGGATGAAATGAGCTTACTAAAAAAAGTGTTAAGAAAGAGTAATGAGATAAGCATACTAGGGTCTGCCCCCGGCTACGCACGTGTTGTGTCTATGGTAAAGTTAAGGTACTGTAAGTTAACTTTTTCACGTAGGAACTGATTTATGGCATAATAAGTAGCCCGTATGTTAGCGGTGGACTAACATAGTCTGATGCTGATGGTGAAGTAACCCGTATGTTAGCAGTGGACTAACATAGTCTGATGCTGATGGTGAAGTAACCCGTATGTTAGCAGTGGACTAACATACTCTGATGCTGATGGTGAAGTAACCCGTATGTTAGCAGTGGAGTAACATAGTCTGATGCTGATGGTGAAGTTACCCGTATGTTAGCAGTGGACTAACATAGTCTGATGCTGATGGTGAAGTAACCCGTGTGTTAGTAGTGGACTAACATAGTCTGATGCTGATGGTGAAGTAACCCGTATGTTAGCATCATCAAGCTATTTCAGTCCACTACTAACATAGCTTGATGATGATGATGAAGTAGCCCGTGTTATTCCAGGTCCAGACCTACATCGAAGCAAAAGTTTTAACACGTTCTGTTTAGTAGTATTCGCGTTAAGAACTAACAATCATATATCTACATCCATCCTAACTTAGTGTGTTGTGATATTTAATTGAATTTGGTTTTTGAAAAATCTTCGTCAAACTATTTTTATTTTTTGAATGTCAAAAAGTAATAACCAGAAATTATACCAAAATATTTACAAAACAAAACGTATTGGGATCAAACAAACATTATCCTAAAATATCTCGGTCCCAATCCACCAGAGTGCGCGGTAAAATGAGCTTTATTGCCTTTTTAACATCTCCAACAAACGTTCAGGCTTATTTGAACGATAATTCTTCACGTAGTAGGAAAATGATTGCCTTTAAATACTGATCCCTTGAATGTTCTTTTATTATTTGGATTCTTTTCTCCCGAGATTACGGGAAGATTTCGTTAGCAAATAATTCACTTTTAGTCTCAAGACTTTTCACAAGCTGTGATTTATTTATCTTGACGGCTTTACTTTACTTTTTAATTAACGGAGCAGATCGGTACTTCCTATCTCTTTTACACTAGTTAATAATATAACATGAATTATATATTCCCTTAGAACCTTAACTGAAACCTGTTTCAAATCCTTGATAAAATAATACGCTATTTGACTACATCAAAAATAAGTTCCAAATTGTTTTCATCCTAGTCAGTGACAACGTAACAAAGTGTAATCAAGATATTTTTATTAAAAATATGCCTATTTTAGGTAAAAAAACGGGATTAAAATAACATATTTATCGATATATGATCACGTGACCGAAAACGCTCTGCGTTTGGTTGGTTCGCTGGTGACGTCACACTATCACAGATTGCAGTGTCAATGAGTTCTTCTTGTTAGGTGTGGTGTGGCGTATGACGTCATTGCTCAGAGCACGGGAGCCATGACAGAAATTATCGTTTCGACGCGCCATTTTTTTATTCAAACTTTAAAATTAGTTTTTATAACTAATACGACTGGTTTTGAAGAAATAATAATTACACTTTGCATTATTTTTATCAGACAATACGTTAGAATTATTTCCCAGTAGTGGTCAAGTAGCCTATTATTGAGAAACATTTATTACCTATATTTTGTGCATTTCATCATCTTTCTGTCCTTATCCCACGCGTGAGGTCGGCACAACATGTATTTTTCCTCCACTCTCCTCTGTTAGCCGTCATCTCTGTACTTTCATCGTTCTTAACCATATCCTCTTTAACGCAATCCATCCATCCTTTCTCCGGTCTTCCTGTACCGTTATATCCCTCCACATTCAGAGCGCTCTCACACTACCGCGCGGTACCGTATAAGTGCGGAGCCGCAAGAGTTTCGCAATGACGTTGTCCGTTGTACGAGATGCGGAACAGATGCGAAACTGTCGCGGACACGCTGCGGACCTCGAGTTGCGGCTCCGCAAATTTGACTCCGCGCAGTTATGTGAGACGGGCGTCAGACCTAACACTCTTCTCGTCACATGACAGTTCTTCACCTTCTTCTTCTCTCCGCATGCCCATACTACGCCAACCTGTTATTCCTCATCTTTCTGTCACTGGCCACTTCCATAGATAATAGAACAGAACAGAACATTTATTTGGATAAGAACAATTTGACATGGAGGTAAGTGACATGGGTGATAGTAAAAATAAAGTGTCTCTGCCTCCATAATCCTGCGCCGAAATATGGGTTGACTTGTCTCAATGTGTGCAGAACATTTTATGCTTAGCGCTGTTTTTCAGCCAAAGACCTAAGTGGAAATTTTAAATAAAAAATATACTTAGCAATAAACGAAATAACCAAACTTTTTATAAGGTTAATTGGATATATCTAAAAAAAGCACCTCGAGAACAAAATACTTTAATAGAACTTTTAGTTGGTAGAAAACCTTTCTATTGTACTAACAGGATAATTAATCTGGGCTAAGATTTTGTTGGAATTCCAATCGAAAGTTCAAGAGCATTCTCGTACAATTAGGGCGAGTACAGACAGTGGAACTCGCTCGGAGGCAAAATGCATTTAAGTCATCCTTGCCGCAAGCTTCAAGCAAGCGGCCAGCGCGCTTTAGCTGTGTAGACCGCTCAAGTTGCAATCATGCGGCTTCTGGTCGACCGTGCGTAGACAGCGAACTTCCTGTTAGACGTCGTCGTCGTCGCCGCTTGTATGGACAGCGTGTTGTACTAGCTGTTGAGCTGGAACCGTACGGGTGCCGTATGGAATAGGGTGCTATAACCTTAACGCTTGCAGAATATGAAAGTCTACCACGATACACAATGTACCTAAATGGAATTGAAAATTATGCGTGAATTTTGTTGTGTCTAAACTAGCCCTTAGGTACTTTCAAAAACACTTCGCGAAAGTACCCATTTTACTTTCAGCTCACGGCGATCGTGGTATGTTTAGTAAATAATCTTGAAATGGCATCATACACGTATTGTGTGTGTGTAGCCTTGGCCTTGCGAAGCAACAAAGAGACGTGAAAACGAGTGTTTCGTTAGAATTAGAACGAGAGTGGACATAAATACTGAGTGAAAAGTTTCCTTTGGGGTGCGATAAGTTTGAATAAAGAATTGTAGTACTCGTAAGTCAAAATGGCGGTCTATATGGGGTCTAATAAAATGGCGAAATAAGGCAGTAGCATAATTAGAAAGTTTAAAATTTTGTTATACAAACTTAACAGTGAAAAGTGATGGCTTGGGCTTTGTTTTTTATTCTTGAGCTATTTGTACACCTATTGAACTAACACAAAGAATTTGTTGTAGTCGTTTAATCAAAACATCGCACAAAAGTCGTAGCAAGCTTCCATATACTTCCGTATGCTACTTGTTACAAAAATTATAATCCGGAGCTTTCGTCATTAAAAACGCGTCAGCAACACGTCACTCCGCCCTTTAAGTAAGGAACCAAACCTCATCCTTTTGAGACATGTTTTGTACACGAAATATCTGAAACCATTAGGAAACAGGTACAGTCACGTTCAAAATAAATAAAGCTGTATTTTAAATGGTAATTTTTACCAAATAATATCATTATAGTATTCACTACTCCGGCGGTGCGAGGGGAGGGGAGCTCCACGAGACGAAAGACGTCCAGTGCACAGTGTTAATACCTATGTCTAGTTTATATATAAATGAAACACAGTGAAACAAGTTTGCAGTTTTCCCAATACCTTTTCGGAAAAAGTTGACGTTCATCACCGCTGACTTGCCAAAGTTGTGCTGCTTAAACGCATCAAATCATCCAAAACCATTCAAAAACGAGTTTGTATGAAACTATTGGTTTGCCGTCATACAATGAAAAGTAGTTCCTCTCTCAGTATCCGGTAGAGGCGCTAAATGTATGGAACGAAACGAAAAGTTTAATTTTTTTGCGTTTATTTCGGATACTATGCAAAATTTATCCAAAGTTCTCTGCTCTAAAATTTGCACGATAAATAAGACAGTATGTACGCCTACGTTAATATTGTGAACTGTCGACTCGATTCAGCCAAATACAGCTTTAACAGCACTCCATCATCGATGTCGTTTGCAATCAAATTATGACCCCGACGTTACTCTACAACGAAAACGAGCGACGTAATACACGTTAACTAATGTTGGGTCAGAGCAATTTTTACTCGTCACGCCTCGTATAAAGTGTAATTTGCACCTGGGGCCGTTAACCTCGCCAGAGATTTTCCAGAGAGTTTTAATTCAGCTAGAATTACAAGGGTCGGTAATCTGATAGGCATATTTTCAAATTATGACGTGGTATCATTTGAAATTAAGGAAATGGCTGTTTTGACCCGGTTTTTGTGTCGAAGGTTTTATTTTCAACTTTCGTATTAGCTTTCAATGAGTTTTTAAACGATTTCAAAAATAGAAGGAGGTATGTTCGGTTGTATGTAAGTTTTTTTATTTAGTGTAAAATATTAGTGTTGATTCATAATTTGTAAGGTATGGATTGATTTGTAAATATGAATGTTTTTGCAGCCAATACTGAAGCAAACTTAGCTGTGGCTTTGGTCGTGCTATATAAATACCAGTACCTATACCCCGATTCAAAAACCTGGATATTTTTTGTATACAACGTGGTTACAAAACCCAATGAATATTGGTGGAAAATATTTAACGACATTGGTATCATCGAAGCAAAGCACAGAAGCTCGAAACAATTTTTCGTTTTGAATGCTTTCATTCATCATTTAATTGATCTCTCGTTCGTTTTCGCATTCAAATTTTAACATTTTTCGCTGTACGAGTGAGATTATCCCTTGTCGAAGTTTATGTTTTACTTTTTGGTGATAACGTCACTGTTACCTTGTTGTTTTCTGTTATTGTTATCAGTTTTTGTGAAGTTTCCATTCATAAATGTCTTTGTTGACATAAAATATCTAGGATTCTAAATTGTAGTATAGAGCAAGTCTTCATAATTTGATTGTAAAAAAAGGAAGAAACACCCATTCTTATTCCTTCATATCCTCTTACGACATCAACGGGCTGAATTAGAGAGCCTATTCTTTGTCGTCAATATGCTCGGTTCAAAAGTGAGATCCCACTATACTAAAACCGGTCTTTAAGCTAACTTCACTAAAATAACAGGCTTAGTTTCGCCTTGCTGCCTCGTATCGCTGAAACGTGGCCCTCGGCTATCTAACTGTCGAGGATAATATATTTAGAAGCTTGGTTCAACGGTGAATTATTACGAAACGGCTGGGGCAGACGCCTGAAGGAACATAAAATTAATAATAAACAAAAAACATAAAGGTACGGAATTAAAAAGACTGGACAGCAGCAGTGGCGTGGAAACAGAAAGGTGTGGAAGGGAGCGAGCCCTTTGTACAGCAGTGGGACAGTGTAGGCTAATAATAATAATAATAATGAAAACCGGTAGTTTGTAAAATTTACTGTAAAGGATAAATATAATAGGTTTCGGTTTAGGTTTCAGTTTATTTTCTGTTGGCGCCGATACTTTTCTTTCCTAGTCAATTGATAGTCCATTTGTAAAACGGTCACTTAGGTCTAAGAATATTCATAAGAAGACCTTTGATGACAGTCAGGCTATTTATTTCTTTTTGTCAGTCCTTGAATATTTTATAAAATGCCTTTTGCTTGTCGCAATTTTATCGAAATTTATGTTTGCGTCTTGGAAAGAAATAAGAACCGAGAAACCCCCACCGCCTTTAAGCGACGTAATATCATTTTTCGTTTCACGTTGTCTTGTTTACAAAAGTGCGTGTTACTTTCGATTTTATCGAATTCCTTCGCGAATTACAGCTTTTTGTAGGATATTTCTATTTTGTTTTCTTGCTTGATCCCCTTTTTGTTTGAGCACCTTGTTCATAAAAGCCAGCGACTCGAGCAACGAGCGTTTCAAACAAGATGAATAAGATATTTTAACTATCACTCTCGTCGACGTTCGTAGACAGTTCATGGCACATTTCGTAGCTAGTGCTACGCCGTAGTAATGAAGGTACTTACTCTTGACATGTGACCTACGTAGGCTGATACTGATACCATATTATTATGAAATGTTGAAGTAGTTTCTACATTTCGAAGAAAGTCACTGAGATCCTTATGTCATTATCCTTTGGCTATACAGCAGCGGGGCAATGCAGCTAGCGTCTTGGGCACGCTTCCGACTGGTATTGATATGAATCAGTTGAGCTACTTGTAGATTGTTTGCAACAGTCTGCAGTTAGCTCAATTGTTTCAATTGTAAATACAAGTTTTAATTTAATTCTATTATTTGATTGCAATTTTCTTTGTTAATTTAACAATGAAGTTGTCGAACGTCCAGTTGTATTTTTAACCGTTTTAAAAAGGGGATGCTTACAATTCAATCGTAATTTTTTTATGTTGTTTAATTTAATATTTGATTGTAAGTTATCCTAACATAACATTATAGTAATTTACAGCGAAGTCATTCATTAAATTACATAATAAATTAATAATAGTCGCACGAAGAAAAAGAAATTATATATGCGTATATTAATACAACACAGAATTAAAACGTCCAAACTATACAAATGAAAAATTTAGAACAAACCAATACAGGCAATATAAGGGAATAAAATAAAAGTGTTACGGTCGCTCTATCTTCTCTATTCTATCTCTTGATATGTTATCTATTTGTTAAACGATTTTGATCATTATTTCGCTTTTGTTTAGAGAATCATCCCGAGGTGAATCCATAAAAGGACCTGAAGTGGCTCTATTTTATTAATTTACTTTGTCACAAGAAAATAATTTTTTTCAATTTTTAAAGTTAACTTTAAAAACTAGCGTAAATATTCAGGAATTCGTAAATTTTTAGTACATCAAAAAAACAAAATCTAACGTTTCAAGTCGCAATTTAGCGCATATTTTCCCTTCTCCCTTTAATGCCCTGTAGTTGAAGCCAGGCTGGCGTAAAACGAATGATTCACAGCCGTGGCAGTGACAAGGAAAAATTTTATAACGATTTCCGCCGCCTGTCGCCAAGTGGGTACCAACATCCGACGGGACCGTTATAGACCCATTATGTTACAATTTGAAGGCCTGGTCGTGCATTGATTTGTAAGGTTTTCACTAGGAAGAGTTCCGTTGGCACGGAAAAGTGCCAATAGGACCCTGTGATTTGTGTTTTGAGTTTTCTAATATTTTGGCATGTACCATGATGACAGAATAACTGAAGTACTTGAAGCACTGCGAGCAACAATTAAGGAGTATAAGGCAAGGGGGGGGGGGGGGTGATTTCCTCCGTCCACGACTGATCATCCGCGCCATCTGTTGAGCTAAAAAATGGTTTTTTCTGTTTGGAAAACGCGTGCTATTTTTAAATAGTGAGTTTGTAAGTAAAATATTTTTAACTCGTGAGTTCGGAAGTAAAATTACGGATACGAGTTTCCACCCTCTGTCACCTAACAGCCCATCCAACCATCGGGTATTATAGACCCGGTTATTTTCACTTTGAAGTTCCGCCCGGGCCTTACTGTTAACTTGTTGAGATATAAAGGGGCTGCTTGATATTCAAGTGTTCACATTTACATTTATTTACATGAAGACGGCTCTGTTAGCAGGTTAGATAATAAACGAGCCAACGAGGTTAGGTTTCAGTGTAGCTTGCTTGGTGACTTTGGAGGTAAGTAGAGATTTTGTTTGAAGCTGAGATGAGTTAGGTTTCTGAGGCTTAGTTGTAGTTTTATTCATTTTTATAGTAAAAGGCCTCTAGATTTTTTATTTCTCTACTGTTTTCCCTTACACTATACAATTTGTTTTTTTTTAGATGGGAGTGGATCCCAAACCATTAGAGTCAGAGATAAGTCGTGAAAGTAGTCATGACCTCGATTTATGAGAAAACAAAAACTGTCAACGTGACAGAATAGATAAACCCTTTTTATCAACGATTAAGGAGTATAAACCCAAGGAAAAATCTAATCAAATCTGAGAAAATCACCCCAATTGGTGATTTCCTCCGTCCACGCTTTTTATTCTGCAGCGTGTTGCGTGCGCACGCGACCGTCGCAATTTGTATGAAGCCATATTCCGTTGCCATTTGTAATACTAAACACACAAAACAATGTTTTTATAGATATAAACACAAGACGGTGACAATTTAGTTCCCGACTAAACTATCTCCGACCTTTTGACGACCTCTGTGGCGCGGTGGGCGAAGGTCCGCCTGCGACGCAGGAGGTTGCGGGTTCGATTCCCGCCTTGGGACAAATATTTGTACGATCTGCAGGTATTTGTTCCGGGTGTTCTGGTCGTTTTCTATGTATAATAAAAAATATCTATCTATGTGATGTATTGTATTATGTATATCAGTTATCTAGTACCCATAACACAAGCTCTGCTTAGCTTGGGGCTAGATGATGCTGTGTGAATTGTCCAGCATTATTTATTTATTTATTTATCTCCGCTCAAGCACCTCACTGCTCAGCTGTGGCAGTGTGATTCACAAGGGTGCAACGCCGCCTGACAGCGCTAAAGATGGATATGTGCTTCGTGGACCATAAAGTGTTAGACTGTGTGCCAATAAATGTATTTTCTTTCTTTCTAGATATTACAGGTCTTAATAATTGAATAGGTCGTTGGATGTGTGACAGATGATCTAAGCAGCTTCTCCGCGGCACTTGCATTCATCATTGTGGATACCGAGACCGATATGAGAGAGGATCCTTCGGCCCCGGTCGCATACGCTAAAGTGTATGCTCTTCCAAGTGATCGGGGCTAGGAAGCCCGCTCGTTAAGACCATGAAAGACCATACTGACGACTGATGTGGCGCGGCGGGTGAAGGTCCGCCTGCGACACAGGAGGTAACGGGTTCGATTCCCACCTTGGGAAAAATGTTTGTACGTTCTACAAATATTTGTTCCGGGTGTTCTGGGTATTTCCTCGTATTACAAAATATCTGATAATACATTGTAATATAATGTAATCTATTGTATTATATATACCAGTCATCTAGTTCCCATAACACAAGCTCTGCTTAGCGTGGGGCTAGATAATGCTGTGTAAAATATAAAAAAATAAAAATTTTAGACTGGTAGATACTTACGAGTGCCATCGAAGCGGGTTGCGATAGTGTCTAAGAAGGTGTTCTGGGGCGCGAGCAGCCCCTTGCGGACGGGCATGCCCCCGCGACGCGCCCTCGCGCTCCTCACACAACCTGCAACAAAACAAACGCGTTTGTCAATCTTTTAAACTAAAGTGGAAAACGTAAAGGAGAAGATTCGAACACAAAAAGAAAAAGCAAGTCTGGATTTGCAACACCAAAAAAAAAATTTGATTCTCGCAAGGGACAAAATCTTATTCGGTACTTCTCGTTGACCTAGAATCATTAAATTTGCAAGAAAGAAGGTCTTATTGCACAAGTAAAGGGGAAAATCTGAGAAAAACAAATTGAGAGTGACATCGATAATGCACTGTACGTCTGAGTCGATTTTATTGCTCACAAATTCGTACGGAACCCTCGGTGAGCGTGTCCTATTAACACTTGACATTTTATTTCACTATGCACAGTAGTAAACTTTACCGTGGTGATAGCGTGCCATAGTGGTGGCCATAACGGTCACCACGTAAGAATCGACCCCTACAATTCAGCCCGTGGATGTGGTGAGAGCCGACTGGCTGAACCAGAAGAACGACAACACTTAGGCCCGTATTATGAAAGCTTCCCCAAGCATTACTTAAGCAGTCATTACGTGATCTCTACTCAAGCGTTAATCACTCAAGTAATGCTTGGTAACCGTTCAATAATATGTCTAAGCAGTTACTCGAAGGCGTGGACGGAGGAAATCCGCTCTTGACGGCTACTTGAGTGAGTGTAGATTTTGACATGAGCTCCCAAGCATTGTTTGAAAATTAGTATTCACTCAAAACTAGACATAAGCATCACTCAAGCAGAGCTCGATGACTGAGCATGCTTTCATAATACGGGCCTTAGACCCGTGTTAAGAAACTACGCTCAGTCTTTGATCTATGATGCTTGGAGTAACGCTTCTGCCATAGAAAATCGTTACTCAAGCATTTGTATCGACGACTAATCAAGCTTTTATGATACGGCCATACCGTCTGTGTATTATTTAAAACCTTCACTACGATCACCACTCCACCTGCCAAACGTAGCAGTGGCATTGATAATGGCAAAACCGTTGGGGGCAGCAGGTCCAGTGTGCTGATCAATAGTTCAGAAATAGGTCTTGTTCCCGGCCGTCGCGTCTCCCCCCATTTCCGACGCTCATATCAACAGCCCGTACAAGATCAGTGCTGGATATGGGCCGCCGTTAATAAGCTCTGACTGTCTCTTATCATGCGGGGTATATATAAATTTAGCTTAATATATTCAAAGAGTATTTAATGTGATTTTATATCAACGCCGGGCATGCGGTTTGGGATCTCAGGTTCGTTTACATAAATGGTTAGATAAATTGTTGATTTGTTATCAACAAACCGCACCCTTTCCAAAACGAACGCGACACGTGCCAAGGGAGCTGAAGGAATGCGACTGATTGGGCGTGCGAGGTTACAAAAGATTTCTTTTAACGAATCCTATAATTCAATTCCTTCGGTTCTCAAGACTCTCAGAATTCTCAAGAGCTTGTTAAGCTGATTAACAAGCTTTCTAGGTGAACGTGGGTTTATCGTCAAATTTGGAGACAAGCTCAGATCTTTGTGGTCCAGTGATCTGACAAAGACAAGTGGTTTCACATATTGAGTAGGGCATATTGTGGGCATCAAGTCTAGTGGTTAATTATTGTAACTAGGCTACATATATGATAGTATTTGGTTAAAGATAGATGTATCTAAGTGCTTCTACCTATTGACGCTACCGGCTGGCATTACCGGCAGTCATCGAATTTCTTACAGCATTTTACTGAAATGCCGCGGGCTCGCTGCCGATATAGGTGCGCAATGCTGCATACTATTTCATATAAAGATTTAGAAAATTTGATGACTGCAGGGAATGCCCCGTATGCCGCGCGGACAGCTTAAAAGCGCGTTGGTTGGATGTCATTATCAAAGTCGCTGGGTATACCTGTGTGTGAAAGGCACAGGACAAAAGAGGTTGTCAAAGATTAAAGGAGGCTTAATACCCAGCAGTGGGTAGCATAAAGGGCTGCTATGATGATAATGATGAAGAACAGTTTATTTCGATTCTGATTCTACGCGTGACAATCAAATTGGATTTCTTTCCCCAGATTTTGCAATACCACAAAACAATAAAGTAAAGAGGTAAACAGTGACAGCTGGTTCTCATCCAATGGGATCGTAAAAATCTACTAATACAGGAAATGGCTTTTGTGAGGTCCTCGTAAACGTCGAATCCAGAGAAATGGGTCAAGCGCGTGGTTTACGGATTTGTGTGTTCATTTAGTGGTTTAAATCAATTAACCACATGATATCAACTGTCCAGGAAAATGTCCTATCCCACACATTCAATTCAATTGAATGAAATATCCTCACCAGCACATTACATCCTCATAATGTCTACAGCTGAAATTGCTGAGTAGAAAAATTGCAGAGTGTTTTGTAATAATCACAACACATGTCAAACTGAATAAAATTACATGAGAAGGTAATCCCAACAGGCGAGTTATGCCAAATGCAAGGAATAAAAAAATAAAAAAAAAAGTTTAGATAGTGGAGGTTTTATAGGTTTTATTTCATACAAGCTGCTGCCCGCGACTTCGCCCGCTTTCGGAGTAAAAGTATATCCGTCCGTCTTATAAAGTATGTCCGTCCCCGGGATTCTATCTATCTTACTGCCAAATATCATTGAGATCAATTCAGCCGGTCAGGCGTGAAAAGGTTACAGACAGACAGAAAGACTGAGTTACTTTCGAATTTATAATGTTAGTATGGAAAATTTGATTGTTTAAAAAAAAACCGAGTTCCAATTCCTTAGTACCTATTTAATTCATTACTTAATTCTTTATTCTACACAAAATGCATGAACCTTCAATCTAATAAGTTATGTACATAGACGAGATTAACCCTGAATAAGAATTTTCTTCCAGCAAACCTTAGAGATATAGGAGAGGCGTTGAAACAGGTAGAGGAAGTGTACGTACAAATAATTAATCGAACAGCAGTTATACAGACAATTTGACTAATTGTAGGTATTTACACAAACCAAACAAAATACCGATTTCTCGGGAATCATTTTTTTATAGGACCTCTTCGGGAGCATTCCGTTTTCAATAGCGAAATAATTTCCAAATCGGTCTATAGTTGACGGGGAAATCTCTGAACATGCATAAAAAACATACGTACAGCCTTTTGTTTATCGTCGGTTAAAAAGTTAAATCTCTTTCAGCAGGATTAAAACAATCCGTTACTGAAACATCTGCTGAAATGGGTCACAACAACTCTGATGACAAATTGCAAAAGTGGTGAGGTTTGTACGCGCAAGTTTGAGCGACAGTTTTTGAAGGATTTATGAACAGAACACCCGCATTTGTCTGCCTTTCTTGTTTAGCAAAAGTTTGTGAACAAATCCTCTCCAGTAGTTATTTACACAGGGTTATCAAAGGCTTTACTTTCCAAAGTTTCTTTAATTGAATTGCACGAAACATGGAGATAAATAAATAAATAATGCCAAACACAGAACAATTTAGGCTCAAACTAAGTAGAGCTTGTATTATGGTTGCTAGATAACTAATATACATAATTAATACACTATAGACAGATATTTTTTTACACAGACCCGGAACGAATATCTGCAGATCGTACAAACATTTGTACCGCCGCAGGAATCGAACCTGCAACTTCCTGCTTCTGGTGCAGCGGACCTTTACCCGCTGAGACGGTGAATATTTATTCACATTATAACCCTATTGATGCCAAATCTCCGACCTGACAAAAGTTGGTAATTTGAAAATTAAAGCCCTGCGAAACAAGATATTTAACGAAATTGTCGCCCACTAACCACATAAATTAGGTAAGTGTGTAAATTAGGAGACTAAACTTTCTGGCATTGGCAAAGTTAGTGTGCGGCTTAAACTTTGTTTACAATTTAAACTAAAAGCAACTTTATTCGTTGTGGCTAAAGTTTCTAAAGGAAACATAGGATAAAAAAAATGAAAAGATAAGTGGAAGAAATGTTAAGCGTGTTTTGAAAAACTATAAAGGAATGCGTTTGGATAGTAGTTTTAAACCCGGAACACTTCGAAAGCGCAATCAAATTTTTCAAGTGGCAATATCTAGTTAAATTTCGAGTCTAATTTAGTTTGTTTACGCCCGTTGCCATGGAAACCATCTGTAAAAATGGTTATTGTGAAAAATACCATGTTTTGATACGATTTTCAGCGCACAAATAAATTACTCGAAGGTGAAACTTTTATGAGACCACCTCAAAATCAACCTATGTATATACAAGAAAGAAAGAATCATCAAAATCTAATTGGCATTTTTTGAGTTGGCGAATATAACACCAATTGTTGTAGTTAATCGCAATACCCTTAGTTTTGCTAAAAGGCTACTCACATAACTTTAGATAAAGCACAGATATAATAATACTATACCTACTAGGTTATAGTTTCTCTCTAAGTCAATATGGAGAGAAAAAAATATCTTATACCTTAATACGACCTCTGTGGCGCGGTGGGCGAAGGTCCGCCTGCGACGCAGGAAGTTGCGGGTTCGATTCCCGCCTAGAGACAAATATTTGTACGATCTGCAGGTATTGGTTCTGGGTGTTTTGGTCGTTTCTATGTATAATAAAAAATATCTATCTATGTAATGTATTGTATTAAGTATACCAGTTATCTAGTACCCACAACACAAGCTCTGCTTAGCTCGGGGCTAGAGAATGCTGGGTGAATTGCAGCATTATTATTATTAATAAATTATTAATAAAAAATAGAATTGCCCCAACGTATTTGAAAAAAAAACTAAACGCAAACCGATATAAAGATTCAATCCCACCCAGTGTCCCTCATGCTGGTACGTTGTGCGTGATTTCTATGTTTTAAGTGTAGATAGCATAAGACTAGATAAAACAGAGTTTTTTCTATTCTACATACAAATCTTCAGTTAATTTTACAACTTCATAGAAAAAAGTTCTGAAAGCTTTCTTGGTAGGTGCCAGTTAAAGGAAAATAATTATTCCGGAATTTCCTTGACAGAATAAGAAATTCTACGAAGGATCAAATAGAAAGTAAATATTCTTATTCTAAGAATGCTATTACCTTTTCAGCGTCACCATGTCACCTCACAGTTTTATGAATAGGTACTGATAACATTTAAAGCAATGTTAAGACGGTTAGGGTCGACAAAACTTGCTCATCTAACTTTTCTTAATCAGGGGCAGGCACTTAAGAGGCAAACCTAACGGGTTTAGTGGTCAAACTAGGCCTAGATTCAGTATCACGGGTTCCCCATAATAAAAAACGCAAATCGCATAAAATTCATAAAAAGTTCTATGGTTCCTTGAATGTGAAAACACCATTTAAAAAACTTGCACTGTTTTGCACATAATTTGGCCGATCTCTTAGGAATCCTGCGGTCTATTGAAGTGACTAATGTTTTGATTCGTAGGTTATCACTAATTATTTGGTTTCTTCAACCAGTTTATTCTTAAGTTGTGTAGTTTTGTAGTAAATAAGCAAAAACTAGATTTTTGCGCTTACGCCGTTCCAAAAACGTATGCTCTGTCCCGCTCCTATGAAATCGAATCGAAATCCTATGCCTATAGCCTATCCTTTTCACAAAACGACACGTATACATATATCATCATATATCACCATCTTATATCGTGAAAATATTAGAACCTAAAGGCTTAAATCAAACAGGCTAACGGGAAATAAGTTAAAATTAATTACTTCCTAAAACTGCGCTAAAATTAAACGCAAATCCCTAACAAGCCAGGATTTCATTAACCAACCGTAAATCTTTAGGAATAATTACAGCTATTATTTAAGGTGACACATAAACTGTGTGTTAGAATACGCCTGCCTTTCCACCTAACCGTAAAGTTTTTATGTATCATAAATAATGTAGGCACTAGGTACCTACTATAAAGCCTTGAGCACAAATACAACGTTTTCCGTTCAGTGTGCATTAGGTTTTATTGGGCAGAGTTGTTACAGCGCAACGAAGGTACATACTAAGGCCCGTATTATGAAAGCTTGGTCAGTAATCGACCTCTGCTTGAGTAACGATTTTGTATGGCATAAACGTCACTCAAGCATAGATCTATGACTGAGCAAGCTTTCATAATACGAGCCTAAGTGTGTGTTAACGCATTCACTGCCCAGGTTCAGCGTTGCGGGTCGCAAGAGGGTTACTGCTACACGCTGCAAGAGTTCGGCATGTGCGTCATGTGCACTGGAAGAGTTGTTTAACAGCGTAGTTTGACTTGAAAAAGACCTAGATGATCTAGACATGGAACAGGGTGTTGTTCACATTCTAAGCTAAACGACTCTCGTAAAAAAAATCCCCTAAAGAGATAAAAACCGCTGCTAGCAGACAGATGTCCCGCGTAACAAGCGTTTTTGCACGAGCTTTGTACCAAAATAGCTCTATCGTACACATGGCCTTTGTAGTAAAAATAACGATTTTGGATATTTATTTTTACACCTTCTTGATATCTGCGTTAATCAAGCACGACATAAACAATCTGTGTTGATTTTGCAGGTTCGCCAAAGCAATTATTCTTGGATATAACGTTATGGTTTTGGTAATTTATTAGTGGTATTAATGCCACATTTATATTGTTTGGGATTAAAATATAAATTCAGAATAAAGGGAAATGCGTAGGTAGCACAGAAGTGTATTTGAAATGGTAGTAGGAATTTATATAGGGAATTTAACATAGTTATTTGTGAAAAAATGTCGTTTAAGGAGGTTTAAAGGTGGTTCGCCGCGAGTTGGCGCGAGATTCCATTTTTTTGTGGTTTTTATTTTTTCTGCGTTCCACATGCAATCAAAATCAAACTAGCGGAAAAGTTATTTGCCGCAAATCGTAAACCATTTTTTATGAACTCATGATAAAAACAACTTTGATTCTTTAGTATTTTGGGAGCATTTGAGAAAATGTTTACTTTGAGCAAAAAATCTCTAATTTTCCCAAATGCTTCATAAATACCAGTGAATCGGAGTTGGTTTTATCATAAGTTAAAATCGCTTACGATTTAGGTATGGCAAATTACTTTTCCATCAACAAGACAATAAATATCAGACAAAGATTCAAAATAAAATAAAATGAAAGAACACAGTACTTACAACAGTACTTACTTACTGAACACCTTTTAC
Source organism: Eupithecia exiguata (assembly GCA_947086465.1). NCBI lineage: Eukaryota > Metazoa > Arthropoda > Insecta > Lepidoptera > Geometridae > Eupithecia > Eupithecia exiguata. The sequence goes on along the minus strand of OX352230.1, from coordinate 6,288,825 downwards.
AAGGAAACATTTCTTCGAAGGTTCGGAACCGATAAAGTTTAAATTAACTGAGTTTTGGAATTCCATTAAAATCTTTCCAAATAAACGGATTGTAGGTACGTAACTAGGTAGGTACTGCTAATGTTGGACATAAGAGCTAATAACGGATGTACAAAAACGTAGATACCTACCGTACATAACGTTACCGAAACGGAACGAAAACGAAACGAAATTTAAATTTCTGTGGGGCGATTCACTATGAACAATCCAAACACGTTACACACATGACATCTGACAACATGAATGGATAGGTACGTGTATCTAAAGACATCTAGATCTTTATGATATTCAAATTTTGAATGTGTTACGAATCCAAGATATTTTATGTCAACAAAGTTTTAACACGTTTTAGTAAATAAACGAAAGTCAAAGTCTAAAGTAGTCAAATAACTTTATTTCTTTGGCTTACAAACTAAGCATTTAAACGAGTCCAATTTTATACTATAAACAGCTTTGAGTACAATTATAATATTTAAGTAGTAATTATTGTCAAATAAGAAATAGGGTGTAATTGATGCTATTCACATGAATTTTTGTCCACTTGTGGAAGCGGCGAAAAAGAAACCATCACAAGTCCAGTACTAGTAGTTACGTATATCAGAGGCCAACTCGGTCCACTACTGTCGGATTAACAGCTAATGTTGTGATAATATATGTACCTACGTAATTCCATATATCCGACATCTCGACGTCTAATCCCTCGTAGCTTTTGCGAGCTTCGTGTCTTGGGTTCTTTTTCTGATTACATGTAATGTTCCTTTTACCCGTGGCTTCTGATTTAATTAGTTACATAAGTAAGTGTAAGCACCTACTTACTTCCTTTCCTGGTTGATTCGGTAGATGTAGAGCAAAACCTTGATTCTGTCACAAACTTTTATTTATAACTTTTAAAACTATCATGTTTTTTTTACTAAACTTTGAAAAAGGTCTATGTTCGGCTGTATATAACTTTTTTATACATGTTCGTTGATTACTTCGTCAATTATTATGGACCGATTTAAAAACAAATCTTTCTCTTTTATCGGGTATTTATCGCGTACTTCTTTTCCCAACGTTTCAACCGCGCGTGGTCAGCATCAGTGATCGTAGTCACGGGGCGACTGAATGTACTCGGTGTTACAGCCGAGAATTGATGGCAGTTTCCACGACTACCGTCAATTCGTCTTCTGAATCAGGTTTCTCTTGTGGTGTCTATGCGGATCTTTAGCTTATAGTAGGTACCTTTATATGTATAACGATTCCGAGGTGGTAAATAAATAAATAAAATAAAATTCCTTGATTTCGGACTACAATGATCCATAATTTGTTAGTAAGTTCGTATGCTAAAATGACCTTATATTAGTGCTAGTATTCCTTAGGTACTAAAATTAAATTAAAATGAAAGTGTGGTGCCATTTCCCGCAAAACTTAAAAACAGTGTAAATTTAAGGGATTTAAAGTTGATTTTTAGTTTTTTTTTTGAAAACTATCAAACTGTCACTAAGTAACACCAACCGGATTTTTACCATGATTTGTGATACTTTGGGTTTATTTTGGCACAGTTTCGTGCGCCATGATCAGGGAATAACTGAAGTCACGGCGGCGTGTCAGTTTTTATTGGCAGAAATTCCGATCTACCCTCATACCTTGCCTTTTGCTAAATTTTACCACACAAACTACCGATCTGATTATTAGTCAAACAATCTAAATCAATATCAGACATGTTCATAGAAAATACAAAATTGCAGATAGCAAACAAAATAAAACAAAAATAATTAATATAATGTTCGAAGTTCTCTCGTTCCTCGTGCCCCTGTGTAATGTAATCAATTTGATCACGGCAAGTGTGTCATAATAGTAAAATTGTTTACTACGTTCTCAGAGTAGTGACTCAGAGAAAGTAGCTAATTACTTAACTGTATTACCCATGAGGTTTGTCTATAATCTATTATTTTTATCTAAATAAATCAGATTTAATTAAACTACTTACTTATCCACCTACTTATAACATTGATCTTGAATCCAATATCCTTGATAAACGATGCCAAGTAGCCAACATAAAGTAAAGAATTTAATATCGCGCTTGCGGTGACTTCCTGATATTGTATGCAAAGTGATTGTCCTCACAACCCATCTAGAAAGATTGTGTCTTTATAGGATATAACATTTTAGTAACAGACACATCTGCGAAAGAGTGCAGGCAGATACTAGATGCGGAAAGCTGAAGACAGGGCGCTATGGCGTTCATTTCGGGAGGCCTATGTCCAGCAGTGGACTATTAAAGGTTGATGAACGATTTTGAACCGACACAAACTTATGGGGGCAGACACGCTAAGGCTGGATGTTAGTTGCCCCATGTTGGGTGCCACTTTAGGCCCCACGTTTGGGCGCCATCGAAATAACCTTTCAAGCAGACTTAACATTAAAGATATTTGAAGCAACGCGCAACGTGCGTACCTGCTAAGTGTTTTAGCTCATTAATATCCGAATAAACGAACACACTGTTTTAGGTATAAGGGTTTTGAATAAAGATTGATCTGTCTATCTTACACACCTGATCCAGACGGGGCCTCAACTCTGGGATATCGTAAACACTTCAGAGAAAACAATCGTCTCTGTTAACCTATGTTAACTTGCTTTGTAAGGAATATGAAGTTTACCTATATTCGAGTAACCAAGAATCGGGGCACAGAACACGCCAGACGGTTTTATTAACACTGCAGGGTATTGTTCTTATTTGTAGGTGAAATGTGTAGGTATAGTATTTATATAGCACTAGCCGAGGTTAGTACTATATTGTTATTCTGTGGTATTAGGTCTAAGGTATGTAAAACGTGCATAGCGCTTGTCAAAACGTCGAAATACATAATTTACCCCAACCCGTTTTTTTTTGGGTTGTGCAATTTCGCTTTTGCTTGTTAGTATCCCCGTACCACGATACTCAAGCGACACCGGTATCGCTCCTGGTTCGTATGGAAAGCGATAGAGTAGCGATATTTTTTTCTGTTTTATGCGAGAGGTGGTGAATGACCTGTATTGCCACCTCATTTGGCACTTCATCATCATCAACATCAAAAGCGATACGTGAAAAACGCGGGTGAAGCCGCGGGCAGCACCTAGTGACCTATAAGTTTATACACAACAATTAAATGTTAATTCAGATAACTTTAATTTTATACTAAGTACCTAGGACCACCGTTCACGAGCTAATATTTCATCATCATCATAATCAGCCTATATTAGTCCACGCTGGACATAGGCCGCCCCTAATGAGCGCCATAGCGCCCTGTCTTCAGCTTGACGCATCCAGCATCTACCTGCAGTCAGTCGCAAGTCGTCCCCACGTCCTACACTACGTTTACCGAGTCGTGGTCTCTACTCAAAACACTTTTACCTCAGCGGTTATCGGTTCTTTGCGAGATATGGGCGATATAAAATCAATCAATCAGATATAAAGCAATAAAACGAATTTCCCGGATAGGTTCGTCCTCTCGACCGCCGCCGTGCGCCGTCCATTGCATCTCGTTCTCGAAATAAGTATCCTGAAAATAATAATTATTTTCAACATGCAGTATGCACTTATGACCTTTCACGCACTATGAAGAATAAACGGCTCACGGCGGCGGTTGACAGGACGTACCTATCCGGGAAACCATCACACAGAGGTTAAGTAAGTATAAACCACCATGTTTGCAAATGTCTTCATTACCTTACTCCACCAATCGAAAACATGGTTGAGACATCACTTTAATTTACACCGCTTTATGTAGATAAATTTGTATTTCATAGCAGCTACACCATTCCTTTGATCTCAGTTTGAAGTCACGGTTCTCTCGGCTACTGATCCACAAAGTAAATGAGGCTACTGCTGCCGATACTGTGACGGTTTTCATTTCAAACGAGAGATCGATCTCTTGTGTCTCGTTATTTTTAAATCAAGGAAGCTGCGGTGTTACTCCTGGTACAGAATCTCAGGTAAAAATAGGTTAGGATACTACTTACCTAATAATTTGTAATAAGAACATACTTAATACATATATTATTAGGCAAGTATTAACCTAACCTATTTTAGTATGCAACGTAAACATAATATAGCATTTTTTTTAATACCATTTTGGTAGGCAACATGTATTTCTTCTTTAATTCTTATACGATAGAATGGTGATTCTACCCATTTGCTATTAAATCGAATTAGAAAAGCCCAGTAACAGTTCCAAGTTATCCTAATCAAATATCATCATCATCATCAGGCTAAGGGCTCTTTTCCTGTCACGCGGATTTGCGCCCGCGCGTGCAGATCTGTTTTCTTTTGTTTTACCCGAAACCATAATAAGGTAATTCATTCTATATGAGCAAAAATCTAATATTATCGTAATGAGATAGCCTAGGCAAAAAGCAGTCGGAAAATGTTCGTTTTAGTTCATAAAATAAAAAATAAAATTTAAAATTCTATTCAAAGTTTTTTTTTAATTCAGTTTTTAAACGTCATGAAATAGTAGGAGAAATGTTGTTATGTCATACGGCTGTGTAGGAAAACTAAAAAGTATCAACTGTCACCAGTACCTAATATTAGCGCATTTTCAGGTACCACATCCAACTGATGTCATAACCACAGAGCAGTATCCAATATGGCGTATACTGCATCCAGCGTTTTCGTCAAGTTACTCGCGAAACTTGTAAATGTAAATTTGAAATGCATTTTTAGGGCACTTATCGATAGAATTTTTTTGTGATTAATTAGCAGTATAGAACTTAATTGAGACACTTTTCAAAAATGGTTGTAATACCCTATTTCATATATGTTTTTCCTATCACACGGGTCACACGCACCCGGAACTCGGATGACTGGAACAATTTTAGAGGTAACGTGTGACCCGCACGCGGGGGCGGCGGTGCGCGGGCGGAGCGGAAATCCCAATGAAAGAAAAAAAACCCTAAAGAATTCAGTCAACATCATGCATGTTATTAGGAAAATATTGGAATGTCGAGTATCTAATCGAGTACTATCTAGGAAGTTCTATTGTGCAGTATGGACCCTTTCCCTATGTAAAGGTACAGTGGGTTCGACCACGGAGTGACCTCGATTGGTTCGGCTCACTGCCTTCAATATTTATCCGAAGATTTGCGGTTTCCCGTTTTATTACAATGGGAACTGGGAAGATTAGGCACCGCTTGGGGTTAGTTCGGTTAAAATCACCGGAAAATGAAAATTCTTTAACAGGATTTGATAGACGGCTGTTTATGAAGTGAAATGGAAAGAAAGCATGGTATAATAAAGAACTTGAAACATTGCAACTTATGCGTTGGTTAAAGGTTCTTTTAAATGATCTATTTGCTGTCGTGCTTATTACTTTTTTAAATATTTCAACACAATTATAACATTTCTTTAACCTGCCTACTGCAAGATACATAAGTCTCCTCGAGATACTATTGAGTCGGTACCTACTTAGTTGTTATAGACCTTCGTTTTACTAGATACATACAATCTCACCCTGGAAAGTGACGAGATTTAAGTATCACTACTACGAGTTCTAGAAAACAACTAAGTAGGTACTCAAAAGTGTCTTGAAGAGACCAATGTATTTTACAGTTGGCAGGGAAATCACAATTAGTACAATAGAATAAACACATATAGGTTTATGTTTTTACCAGTTGGTAATTGATGGATAACTCTTATTTGCATACAAAAACGTGCCCGCGCGGGCGAATCTAGAAACAGAAACCAGTCTTTAATAACGTCTGTTATAATTATAACTAATAGATATAACAGAGAAACCCCTATCCAAAAAAACTGACTTCGACGGGGCTTGAACCCGCCACCTTCCCTCAGTATGGGAATGCATTACCGATTGCGCTACGAGGTCAGGTGACACTAGTGTTGAAAAACTTTGGGACTTCCTTCGGACGCCATCGAGGACGGGCTTTTTTAATGTTATTAAAAAAAGTCCAATATATTTAAGAAATTAGCTATCTAGAATGTGAGGGCTTCTATAATATCCAAAACCAACATAAATAATATCAAACATGTGGAATCTTAAACAACCCACACGTCCTGATCTAGAAACTAAAAAAATAATTCTCATTATTTTTATTATCCCGTTTCCGAAGAAATAATATACTCCAAGAGATGTGTTGTGTATTATTCAGTAGAGAAACGTGCTGTGAAACCACATTGAAGATTATCTCAAGCAACTATGACGTGACTTACTAACTAATAACGAAGGAATAGACGACCATTAAGAATATCATTGTATTGATTTTTTATTTGATTGTTAATAGATTTCTGTGATATTGGGAGCGGGAGAGAAGGACGCAAAAATGTATTGTCACACTAATACCATAAATGCGAAAGTTTGGATGCTTAGATGTTTGGAAGGATGTTTGTTACAAGTATTTAAGCCATAACGACTGAACTGATAGGGCTTAAATTTTGTTTCAAGGTAGCTTTAAGCCTAGAATGAAACAAAGGCTACTTCTACATATCTCATGGGAACTGATTTATGGGACAAAAAGTAAGTTTTATTACAGGCCTAGAACTACCTATCCAAAATTTCAGCCCGATCTGTTTTGTATAATTATATGTATGAATTTATTAACAACAGAAAATATAAAATTAAACGTGGAAACTGTGATAAACAATTTACTTCCAAACAAATCGTGAGAAAAGTATCTAAAAGCTTATGAAAATTGTATTACATGGAAAATGAAAAGGAAGCAAATAAATTTGTAATTTGGTTATGTACCAAAATATAAATAGGTATTCGTCATTACTAAAAGCATCTTCTGTTTATTTTTCTCGTATGATGAATTTTTCTCATAGTTTAGGATGAAAAACAGAGTGCCACACGGTACCAAAATTATTTAACCTCGAGGGACGTACTTTGAATCCTTAGGATTCTACTCTAGAATCCTTCGCTTCGCTCTGGATTAAAAAATCGCTCTCGCCCTAAATATTTTGTTCGCTTGTGGTGGTTTTTTAGTATTTGTTGTTATAGCGGCAACAGAAATACATCATATTCTGTGAAAATTTGAACTCTCTAACTATCACGGTTCATGAGATACAGCCTGGTGACAGACGGACAGAGGGACAGCGAAGTCTTAGTAATAGGGTCCCGTTTTTACCCTTTGGGTACGGAACCCTAAAAAAGTAATGCCTTTCTTGTAAAAACCATCATTCAATTTTATTTCATGTCATAAAAAGAAAAAAGTTCAAAATTCAATAACTTTATTTCTTTAGGCTTACAAAATAAGCACTTAGACAAGTCAAATTTTTACATAAACAGTTTTATAAATAGTAATTATTATCAAATAAGAAGAAAGAAGAGTGCACCTGTGTTTGCGCACACACTTATTCACTATAGGTCCCGCGCATATCCTACTTCCTACTAGGTGATACTATGAAGACGAAAGTTTGTGCCGTTGTAAAGATGTTTGGACAAGGTAAACGCCAAAACAACTGAATGGATCTGGCTGAAATTTGGCACACATGGAGATATGAACCTAAAATAACATTTAGGCTACTTTTTATACAAAAAAAACGAGTGCGAAGCCGCGGGCATAAGATAGTTCAATATACACAAAGCTCGCCTCCGTTAGGACTGGCCGCTGTGGCCGAAAAGGCTAGGAGGACATTTTTATTATAGAGCGTACAATAATAAAGTATCCAACATAAAGCTACCATGTCTATAACATTCATTACTTCACAGGTTTTATTGCAGAGATATATTTTTAGTCTGACACTAATCTGGGAAAGTAACAGATGTTGTAGTAAATTGTTGCCAGCCACAAATTAAACCCTTAGTAGTTTTATTTGTTGCCAGACCATTTTAGTGGAAACTTTGTAGGTCGTTGAGCTTTTTGGACCTATACCTTGACGATCGATGTGGTGCGGCGGGCGAAGGTCAGGCGACGCAGGAGGTTGCGGGTTCGATTCCTGCCCCGGGAGAAATGTTTGTATGATTTACTGATATTTTTCAGGGCCTTCTGGTCGTTTTCTATGTATGATAAAAATATATGTCTATGTTTTGTATTATGTTATGTATACATTAGTTATCTAGTACCCATAACACAAGCTCTGCTTAGCTTAGGGCTAGATAATGCTGTGTGAATTGTCCAGCATTCTTATTATTATTATCAGGGACGAGAGAAATTCCACTCGTCCCTTATTTATTATATTACTTATATAGATTATTATACTTATCAATGTATACCTAGTATACCTACCTTAACCACCAACCTGCCATACGATTGATGATTTATTAGTATAGAAGAAATTATCAGGCCGTTTATGAACTACTCATTGTTCAAAAACGCTATCTTAAAACGGCGTTACAAACAAAATAGCTGCTGCTTTACCAAAACTGTAGGAACATGACAAATGGCGTCATTTACAAGAACTTCCCAGAAAGTTATAGGTACTGTTTCGTCTCCATAGACTACTAAACATCAAAGTTGAACCGTTATTTATATAAAGTACCTAAACCTATGACATTTTGAGTGACGGCACGACTTGAAAATGTCTATTTTCAGTAGATACCTACCAATTCAGAATCTATAGTCGAACTAGCGACAGCGACGCAAGAAACAAGTCCGCTTCACGTCATACTCGACTGTAGCTTTTCTTTACTATGTCTGTTTATTGTAAACATCGTGAATCGGGCCAGATTACCCAATAAGTATGTACAGAGAACTGCGTAAATAGATCACCCTCCTGTAAATTAAAAAAAATAGTTTTATTTCTTTAACTTAATCTATACAAATCTTTAAATTGCTTTGGAAATCCCCTTTTAAGTACAGAGATACCTGTGTTAGAGGGTTTCGCTCTTGCTTTATAGAAAATCCTTCATAAAGGCAAGGTAAGTAGATTCAATAGGTACCTAATATAATATACGTATCTTATATTTTATCAAGAATTAAAATTAATCAATATTGCTATTAATTTTCACGAGTAAGTGTATGTTGTGTGTGGAGGTGGGGTTTTTTTTGTGCACTATCAGGAAACTATCTTCAGTTGGTTTTCCGTGGCCTGGTATGTAAGGGTCAGTAGCCAGTGTGCTAGTTGTTTTTTAGAAGCAGGTTTTGTAAGCGGTTAAATATTTCAGGGTCGTTTACCTATCGGTGCAGCTCACTGTACCTTCACTCTCGTAGTCCCTTTGATACTCGAATCAATATTCTGCTCTTAATGCCAGATCAGTAGATAATCAAAGGAGATTGAACGCTAGCCTTGGTCAATACCCGATTAATTATAGTGCTCACTGAAAAGCCAATGGAGATTAAACTAGGTATATATAGGAATGGGAAACTTATTTATTTATATCTTATATTTAAAAAGGGCTTTTAGCCAAATACTGACTACGTCGGCCCTGTTAGTACATTCAATTAGTCTCTCTTTTAAGTATCATATACCATTTTATAAAAAATCCTGGCCGACGCGCAAAGTTAGATCGAATGGTCTTGATGATGATGATTCTTTGTTAATGGCAATATGTGTCTGGTTGGACACAATTCTGCCAGTATCAAGTTGGAACATAATTGTAAAACAAGGAGGGCAAAATAAGTGGAGCAGTAAATTACCACACAAAGTAAAGACACAACTAGAATAAGTATTTATTTTATTGTAATTTACAAAAAGGATGGTTGTACCTAATATCTGGCTGGTAGAGTGGAAAAGTTTCATGTAAAGTCTTTTGTCTGTTACTTTTTAACTTCATTCCAAATATGAAAATGTCTTGCCAGTTCCATATTGTAAGTATCTGTTTTAAATCCGGAGCTTTCAAGTAGTCATTCGAAGTTTGAAATTCGCGTAAAACTTTTTCCATAACCGGCAGCGTGCTTGGCTGTTTGTTTGAGTTTCCAATAGACTTTACAATATTGGGTGTACGGTCCGATTCGAATATTGAAGAATTCTTGATGAATTCCTTTCATCCGTTTTGATTGCGTGCCCTATTTACGAGTTTCTATTTGCTATCGATAAAATTTCAAAACATACAACAAAGTTTCTCAATGAGAATACGCAATGTATTGGTAAATTATGGTAAACAGTCAAATACTTAACTTTCTAGAGTGGAATAATTGGAATTTTCGCTCTGGAATCGTTAAAAAATTCCGCGATGGTAACTCATTATGTTTCGACCTCCTATAGCCTCCATCTTCGCCTCTCTCTTCAATTTTCTTGTAAAATATTTATGTCCATTTCGTCGCACGCCACTTTCCTCTGTTCAGGGGTTCTTTCTCGCATAAATCTTAGAGTGAAATGACGAGTTCGGGGTATAAATCACAGCTCACTTTTTACGTGCCATTTATATTTCCCGTCTGTTTCATTTTCCGCTTTATTTTCTTTTAATTTGCGACTTTCAAACACACCTTTCAATGGGCATTAGCATTAGGGTCAGCCGAAAAATTAATCTCCCGGAGACGAAAACAGGTTTTAATCAAAAATCTTTTCGGAAATTTCAACATTCAGGTCACATGCCTATTATAAGGTTTTTAAATAAAGAATCTTACTTTAGTAATTTTGCTATAAAAAGAACTGTTTGTAAGAACCGGTCTGTAGAATCTTTAAACCAAATCAAATGTATCAATCCTGAGCCTTTTTTCTTCAACAGTCCGTAAATCCCGCCAAAACTCTGTAAATCTCGAGTGATTCGTAATCCCATATTGCTCCTTTGTTGCTTGCAACTTGGTGATGAAATCATTTCTATACATAGGTACTTTTACTACCTACGTGGTGTTTTATAGAAGGTCTACTTTGTGTGAGGCTTTTCATGAATATTTTAGGTTCCGGTGAATACGCTCTTTCAGAGATGTTGCCTTCCTACGAAGGCATAAAGAAACTTATGACATTATTAGTCCATGAACGAACGTGTCCATGACATGAGCATCCAAAGAGTATTATTAATACGGTTCTCTGAAACTTTATAAAAGCTCGCAAACAAAGGATCCAGCTCTGAAACGGTAGATACAAGGTTTCGAATAAAGCATTCGTGCAAAATTGAATTGTAACAAAGGTTCATGATTTTGCATTACTAGCAGTTATCTACGAATATCTTTCCTACTAAAGAGCAATGTTGCTTGATTGGCTTTAAATTTTGAATTTCGATAATATCAATACAAATTGAATAGTTGACTTATGAATAGTGATATTTTGTGTTTATTTTAATAAGTCCTTGAGTTCTTGCTTTTCATTCATTTTATTTATTTTGTGTGCCTAGTACTTATGTAGTTATAGATTATTTGAGTAGTTTAAGAAAAATTTTGTATCCTAAGAATCCGTTTCATAAAAAAGTTGTTTTAAAGACAATAAAAAACTCCATCGTCCGTACATAACAAAGTGCCTACGTAAATCAGGTGTTTATTGGTTTTAATACCTGTTAGGTAAATAACCATAAGCCGTTTTTAACGGCTATTTTAATGAGTTTTTGCGGAAAAAGCTTATTTTTAGGCAATTAACAGATTTGTAAACCGTATGTTCTATCCTGGTTCTATCGCATTAAAAGGCATAATATCATCTTCAGAAAAATCATTTTATTATTCAAGATTTACATAATTTAATTTAGATACCTACTAACATATTGGTATATTGCGTGCAGAATACTTCTATTTAAAAACTTAAAATATGGGGGTTTGTAATGTTAGTGTTGAGGTCCTATATCCAAGGAACTTCTGAACTCCTGGTACTTTGGGGCGTTCTGGGAATTAATAAACTGCTTTGTAATGTAATTTGCATATTAGTTTTGAGTTCTTATATCCAAGAAATTTCTGCTCTCTTGGTACTTTGGGACTTTCTGGGAATCGAAACTTCTTAGTAATCTATGTAATACATCTATCTTACTTACGATTCAAACAAATAAGCTTCTTACATGTATGGTAGACAGTACTAATGCCTGCCTTGGGACTAAACCGGAACGATTTCAGCATAAAATTTGATTTTCTGTGTTCGGGCCACTTTGGGCCGAAGCGAGTGGGATGAACCCGGAATACCTCGTTATTTTAGTTATGACAGTTTTTCAGAAGACGTGCGACGTCCTGAAGTAACGTGTTGAACGTACCTAGATAATAAACAAAAACGTAAAATGTACGTTACACTAGATGCTCTTTATCTTACATACAAATAAAAGCTTTCCGCTCGAATAACATTTCAGTGCCTAGTCGGTTGTTGTAAAGCCAATATTCAATACCATATTTCAATTGAAAAATGTTTTCCTTTATAAGCTCGTTCTGATACGCTTTGAACGTTTCTCTTCCCTCGGGCGTTATTTAGGTACCGACATCTAATAACGTTTATAACGTTTATTGTATTTGAATAGCGATATTAAACCCTTTATCGGCATCAGTGCGGAGTAAATGGGAGCTGAGATAACGGGTTCCTCGTTAAAGGTGTGCTACGAATCTATGAAAAGGAAATAAGCCCAGGTTTTAAGAATTACCGGGAGGAATTATAATCAACAAGGCAGATTTGTTCGTGAGTTAACCCAGAGGATAAAACGTTAGGTTTCTGTACTTCGGGGAAAGCTTAAAATAAGCATTTGGGTTAAGGAGGTACCTAATGAAGAAGGCATGTTATTTCCTCATTCATTATAGAGGTAGGTACGGTACTGAGTTTGGTACTGGCATATTTTTTAACACAAAACCCTTTATGAATTTAATATCTCCTTTTTCAGAATGAAATGGGCCTTTTTGCATTACAAATTCACTCACAAAAGCCATTAATTCCGTACTATTGAAAAGGTAGAAACGGTTCATTTTACGCCAGGTATTTGAATAATCTGAATAAATCAGCTCACAAAAAATACGAGGCTCCACGGAGTTTGTGCGGGGTCAATGAAGAAAGCCTAACCTGACTGCTGCTTGGTTGTCTAGAGCTTTTCTATCCGATGAGTAATAGGCTACTTGACTACTACTGGGAAATAATTGTAGCGTATTGTCATATGAAAATAATGCAAAGTGTAATTAATATTTCTTCAAGGCCAGTCGTATTAGTTATGAAAACTAATTTTAAAGTTTGAATAAAATAATGCCGCGCCAAAACGATAATCTCTGTCATGGCTACCGTGTTCTAAGCTATGACGTCACCCCGCCACACCACACCTAACAAGAAGAACTCATTGACACTGTAATCTGTAGATGTGTGACGTCACTTGCGATCCAACCAAACACAGCGTTTTCGGTCACGTGATCATGTATCAAAAAATGTGTAATTTTAATCCCGTTTTTTTCCTAAAAAAAGGCATATTTTTAATAAAAATCACCTGATTACGCTTTGTTACGTTGTCACTGACTAGGATGAAAACAATTTGGAATTTATTTTTAATGTAGTCAAATAGCCTATTATGTGGAGTAACTGTTCTCACTAATTTTCTCTGTGCCTATTGCCTGAACGTTAAGCTGACACTGAAATTTCCAAGAGAACGTGACATACATTACGCTTCTCTGCCGCCATAATCGTATAATGGCTGATATAAAACCCTTCGCGCTTTGATGTCAAGTCAATGTTGTTATTTATGTACCTACCGCTCTTTTCCTTTGGTTCTTTTTTCCAACAAATGGCACTGGCAATGGCACTCAGCATCTATGAGTGTCAGGGAAATTCAAACAGCCTATCAATGTTTTTGAGACGTGCCGCGCTCGTATCGATTGATTTATGACTGTAGAGTCCTGCTTAACCTAATTTTTACTCGGAGACGAAACCTTTAGGGATGTTTACAATGACAACTGGCCAATTAGTTACGCACTGAAAAATTTCTATTTTTAAGTACCTACCTAACATAAATGTGTAATCGTTTGCTCAGAGTAAAAGAAACGAAACGTTTATTGCGATCGGAAATCATTCAGTTTTATTTTCTGCACCGTTAAATCCTGCATCTTTTAAACTAAACGAATGCTAAACTACGCGTCTGTCTAAATTAAATATACATACAAGTAGAATAATAAGGAAGGTGAATAAACTAATAAATTCCCAACGATGAAAGTTTAATAATGTGGTAGGTATCAGAAAAGTAGACGCATATTTTGGCACGTCTCCATTTTTTTCCCCTTTTTAGCGTTATTTTGCATCTGTCGTACCCGATAGGCCTTAAGATTTGGTTTCCTATATCCTGTATCACCACTCGGTACGACTGTCACGTCCACTTTCTGTGCGAAGAAACGGTCTTCTGATTATCACACCGCAACGTGATATGATAACACAGATTAGTCAGATTACAGAATAAATAACCGCTTCTCGGCACAGACAGTCGACGTGACAGTACCTACCTAGCGTACTGCGTGGTGGTCAAGAGAAAAAGCTTTACAAGTAATCTACGTAAGTACCCGAAATGTCGCCAAACAAACACGTTGTACATAAACCATCCTTTGTGGTTCAAAGGCCATTGTGGTTTAGATAGGAATTTGAATTATGCTCAAACTTCTAACTGTCCATAAACAGCCATAAATAATTCCGTAAAATCTATGGATATCTATTAATTGGCAAATGTATCAGGTCGTGTGGTCTGGCACCAAGCCAGCTCCGAACAATGTTAGCCTTGGCTTCCGCGTTAATTGGCTCACTTTTTTGGAAGCAATAAAAATTGGTGTAAAAGTGCACAATTGTTTATAAGCGGATTACGGAACGCGTTGAAATAGACGGCGATTTTCTAAGAAAAGCAATCTTTGAATTTTGTGGATCGCTGAAATGCAATTCTTTCATCAGGTAACCCGTGAAATTGGAGTGATCGCCCGAAATAGGAATTTGATTTCCGAATGGTATGAACTTGCTTAGCTACGTGGAACAAGGGGGAAAACTGTGTCAGTAATACCTGGGTATTGCTAGGGAGCGACGAATCTCACGAGCTAACATTATCTTACGATGATCGATATTTAGGTCTAGGTACATTTACATTGATCGTACCTTTTCTCAATTTTGAAAAGCTTTTGTCGTTCATAAAAAAGCGATGCCAGAAATGGTAAGAGCAGTTGAAATTTGTGTCGATTGAAAACCATTCTGTGCGAACTTTAGCGAGAATTTTGGGCCAACGCTTACGGCAAACAGTAACAATGGTTTTATTTGTCCACATATGTGCTCGTGGGTAAGAGGGATTTCGGTTCGGGGGTGAGTAGGTACTTTCATGGATTTAGTTAAGTATAGGTATAAGATTCAGGAATAGTTTGATTGATTTCTGAAACTCCTAATTGAATGTATTGTTTGACAAGAGGTAGGTATCTAGGTATTTATTACAAAGTTGGCAAGATAACCTACAATGGCGGTAAATACGAGAGACTACACTTGAAAATTAATTACTCAAATTAAATTTTGTAATTATTAAGAGAAGAAAATAATGTTATTTCTTTGCATAGGCCGATAGTCTGCCAATAGTATGAATTCTGCCAGAATATTAAATATGTTATGGGTTCTGGATAACTGTAATAATATAATACGTTACATAGATAGATATTTTTTACTATACATAGAAAACGACCAGAACACCCGGAACAAATAGTAGCAGATCGTGGACTTTAATGTTTGTGAGTCATTGCTTGACCCAAACAAATTGCTAAGGACAAAAATGAGCATTATAAAAAAACTCGATAAAATAAATGGATTATTTACGACCACAATCCGGTATTCGTGGTTCGATTTCAGTGAAAATTTTGCAAGAATATTTTATTACCTACTGAATAGAGCTAACGAACTATAGAATTGCTTTGGAATTTCAATCGGGGTCGAAAATATAATACCGTTTCAGATAACATGGAAATTTCAATTCTGAAACCATCTTGTGACGAAAATTAGGTAAACTATTAGGAGATATGAAATAGGCACCTAAAAAACCATAGTTAAAAGTTTTAGCTCCTAACTGGTTTAATTCAAATAAAATTCAAAAAGCATCAAAATTTGCAAAGAATATTGAGACCAAAACCTGCGCTATAGTCCTACCAATACCATCCTTGATCGATGGCTTGTAGGTAGGTAGATGTAAGATTTTTACCTCATATTAATGACCAGATTTCAGATCCATGAAATTCACAAATCGAACGATGTTTCGGCTGGCCTAGTTGTCGATAGGTGTGCAAA
Source organism: Eupithecia exiguata (assembly GCA_947086465.1). Lineage (NCBI taxonomy): Eukaryota > Metazoa > Arthropoda > Insecta > Lepidoptera > Geometridae > Eupithecia > Eupithecia exiguata. The sequence goes on along the minus strand of OX352230.1, from coordinate 6,272,759 downwards.
ATGACATCTGCGGTTTTCGTGCAGCGATTCGGCGACCGGAAGCGTCCGACGATAGTAATGCTAATGAACGTGCCACGTGTTTATTTTTTGGAACTCATTAAAGATTTATAAACAAACCTGTTTTTATTAGCTACATATTTTTATTTTAAGCAACTTTTGACGGTCGTTTAGAAAGGGTTAATAAGCGTCGTTGCACAGGCAATGGCTAGATTTCACAATTTGCAATGCTCCTAACTCTACATACGTATGTGTAATATACCAAAAACAATACCAGCTTTTGCTATAAATAACCTTCATCTATGGCAAAAGTTGATAAATTATGTAACGAAATTAATTACTTGAAACTCTTGAAAGGTAAGTAAATCCACCAGGGCTAAACCAGTAGGTAGATTACCTACTGGTTTAGCCCCGGTGGATTTAATGAATGAGTTCTGTATGTATAGGTTTTAAGCAAGGTACAATGTAACGAATACTTTTGTTCAAAGCTTTGAATGTAGGTTCATATAACAAAGGAATCAGTTACATTTACATTAATCAGTGGATCATTTGGATGTATGACACGCTGAATGAACCTCGTTAGGTCACGTCAGCATTATTTTACAATGATGGATCATGATGATGTAAGCAATTTATAGTGTGTCATTGTTTTTAATCTGGATTCACATTTTTTATTGAATCTGTTTGCATAATATATTTTTTAACTGAGAAGGTAAAGTTATCTTATCAGATAATCAGATGAATAGTAAGCTTTTTAACATGAATCCAATGTAAAAAATCGTTTATTCGCAAGACAGAAAAAGCTATAATGTCACCTGCACAAGTATAACACAAGTTCTTTATTGTGAACTTGTGAGCTTAATAAATTAAATAAAAAATAAATAATGCTGGAAAATTCACACAGCTTTATCTAGCTCCAAGCTAAGCAGAGCTTGTGTTATGGGTACTAGATAACTGGTATACATAATACAATATCTTACATATGTAGATAGATGTTTGTTATTATACAAAGAAAACGACCAGAACACCCGGAACAAATACTGTAAATCGTACAAATATTTGTCCCAAGTTGGGAATCGAACCCGCAACCTCCTGTGTCGTAGGCGGACCTTCGCCTACCGCGCCACAGATGTCGTCAAGGGTAGATTAGATACTTAATTAAATCTAAGAGTTGAAAGTAGTATTGTGGCTCTAAATTGCTTTGCACACACTGAGAAAATTGTATGTATGTAAACTGTATACCTACTGTTACGATTCATCAGGTACAATCAGCTGACAGATGGATGGACAGACAGACAGACGAACAGACAACGGAGGCTTAGTAATATTGTCCCGTTTTCACCCTTCGCGTACGGAATGCTAAAAAAGCCTCAATGTTTTGATAAGAGAAGCGCTTTTGAAGCATCCCAACGCTTTTGATCAACAAACGCACAACGATTTGAAATTTATTAAAAAAAATACTGTAGAATGTAGATAAGACTGAAGTAAATTATCTTATGATTTTGTGAAATTTAATGACAGAGCAGTTTTTGTGGAAACTTTTATACAGTTATAGCAAATATTTTGTTTACATTTCAATGTGATTTATAAAGTAAGGGTGTTGATTACTAAAAATGTTACAGTTGGCTGTACGCCAGGCTCTACCTGTCCGGTAGTTTAAAAACAACTAACAATGTGCAGGTGCCTAATAAATACTAACGGACATCTAAATATTAGAGAAGGAATCAAATAAAACAGTCGTTTGTTCGTATTCGTACGCCGAGCATGTACGAAGATTTTTCTTAAAAAAATGTAGGTACATAAAATAGTTTGACAACACTGAAAATTTTTGGGTTGGTATAAATTTGCTCATATGTCCGATTAAATTATCTTCTGGTGAATATCAGCCTTTTACCCCCTTCGTAATAGTCAGTCTAAGGTTTTTTATTTATTATAGAACTCTGGGTAATTTCTAAGAAATTAATAAATCCCAAAAATTTACGATCTCGACGGGATTCGAACCCGCACCTTCCCCTTCAGCGCAGGGTTGCTCTTTTTCCAACTACCCGAAAATCTTTGGGAGTTCTTTCGGCACTCACGCCGTCAGCGCCACCTACAGAGGAAACAATGAATGGGGTTCGAATCCCGTCGAGATCGTAAATTTTTGAGATTTATTAATTTCTTAATAGTCAGTCTGTTACACTATTACGAAGCCTCCTCATTGCCATTCCTCACTCTGTCTTCTTCTATTGACTTAAGTCAGAAATGACACGGCTTAGCAGCTGTTCTAAGTTATCAGACCAATATGATAAAAGGGCGTATAACATTTTCGAAACCTTAGGATCTTTGATTTTACATAGGTATTGAATTTATAAGTTATCGATCGAACCGAAACTATCAAATCAGCGCAGCAGTCAATATCACAGCCGCTTAGTAACAAAAAAACATAGGGTTACTGATGATGTCTTCCTAGCCGAATTTCAACCACGGCGGTCAATCTCAACGGAGACTAGCCGGTGCGCAGAACATATTATACAAGTACACAGTGAGTATATAGTGCACAAGTGTGTGCGCAAACACAGGTGCAATCATTATTCCCTCACTCTCATAATCCGATGGGACGGCAGAAAAACACGAAAGGCCAGGCGCAGGACCAACGACTTAACGTGCTTTCCGAGGCACGAGGGTGTAACATCGTCAATTTCCTGACTCCGAGCCGCTATTGTGATTTTTTCTCTCTCGAACCCTCTCGCAGCGGTTAAACAAGCTGACCGCTAGATCAACGAGGTATGTAAACTACAAAAATAGGTATGCACTTACGTCGTTAGTTGCCTGCCGACTGCAGGATCGATCAGCGCCGGCCGCCCCCGCCCATGGATGGCCCAATCACCGTAAGCCGCTCACCAGCTCAGCACTATTGATTTCTGTCACCAATTAAAACACTACACTTTTCAACTAGAATATATCGAGTGGTAATCTATCTCATACTTTTTTCACTAGGACTTTTTTTCACAACTTTGAGTTTACCAATGACTCCACTATATTGTTACATCCACCTATCTACCAGACACATATAAAATATTCAAGTATTTATCCTTCAGGAGCGTTATGTGGTTTAGATTAAGTGATATTTTGAGTATAGGAGGACGAATTCTGCTAGAATAAATGATAGACAGGTTCGTACTCCATTAATAAACGAGTATGTAGGTATCAATGTCTAAATTATCTTTCAGTAGGTGGCGTTTCAGTTCGAATTACATTTACGAGTATCGATCTAGATAAGCGTAGATAATGTTATCTTAGATACGTCGGGGCTTGAGTCCCGTAGCTATGATTGCGGAATCCACAAACCCGACCAACCATGTTCAACACTCCAGTTTCAATAAGACCCCTTTTTGGTTCGATGATTTCGAAAACCGCAAAGGTCTCAAACAGTTTTGACGCTGCTGATACCGCATACCTACCAAACTTGGGAACTACATATTGCTTTATACAGTCCTACTAATGTTAAGAAGACGAATGTATGCCGACCCAAACTAGCGCCGACACCTATTTTATCATATTACTAACAGCGCCTTGCAGTTTCACCCGTTAGTTCCCGTTGCCGTGGGAATTCCGAGACAAAACACCTATGTCACCCCCTGAAAAGTAAGTTTTCTAATGGTGGAAGAATTTTTGAAATCGGTCCTGTAGTTTTTAAGTTTATTCGATACATACAAAAATAAAAATCTTTCCTCTTTATAATATAAGTGTAGATTACGTTGAACAAAGGAAATTTCAAATATTTCATTGGAAAGTTTGTGATACCTAATTATAATTTTTTTTAATGTCTTTGTAACAATAGTTTTATTTTAAGTATAGTTTAGCCAGACATACGAAGTTGCCCTTGGTGGCCCCCAAACTCTATTTTCTATTTTCAAAGTAGGTATGCACTTAGGTACTTACACCTACTTTTATCATCATCATCATCAGCCTACGTTAAGCCATAGCTGGACATAGGCCTACTTTTATGTGTAGTTATAAATCCCGAATAACAGTTGGTTGTTATTCGGGATTACAAAAAAGTTGGGGTGGCGCAAATTCTAAGCCACAACACGACTATTCGACCATCTGTATCGTCAAAAAGTGATAGAATTTTGGAAATTTCCGCGAGGTTTATATAAATCTTTAATATTGATATCAATAAAGTCATAAAAGTAATTTATAAGAGCTTAGTGCTGGTATAAGAGCTTAGATCACTAAGTAAGACAAACAGGCCACATTGTCAAGAAGTGATAGTATTTTTGATAATTCCTGAAAGTTCTCGAGAATGTCGGCCAAGGCCTTGCCTGGAAAACATTAAATAAATGTGGAAAACGAAATTATCAAGGAAAATTATCGAGGAAATTTTCGGTATTTAAATATAAATTCTTGCTCTACCACGAGAAAGACTTGTGGCTGTGGGTTTAGTTACTATATATCAATCGACACGTGCTACGTTAGAGCAATTACGACTTTCCCAGTGGAATTTGTGCTTAATTATCTGAGATCCGAAACAGATGTACACGATAAAGAAAAACATTACCTACCTATCGAAGGAAAAATTTACGAAATAAGGGACAAAGCCAGTAGAGGCACAAAAAAGCCCTTTGTGAAAAAGAGGGGTCCTATTAAGAGGGCGCAATGCGCGCCATTTTAGAAAAGGATTAGCATAGGATTTCGCGTTCATAGGAGCGGGACAGAGCATACGTTTTTGGAACAGCGTTAGCGCAAAAATCAATTTTGGCTTATTTACAAGAAAACTACAAAACTTATCAAGAAACTGGTTCAAGGAACCAAATAATTAGTAATAACCTACGAATCAAAACATAAGTCATTTCAATAGACGCAGGGTTCCTGAGATCTCGACCAAATTATATGTAAAAACATTACATTCCATGTTTTTTTATCGTATTGTTTTTTTTCAAGGAACCAAAGAGAAAATATTCAATTTTATGTAATTAAATAAGTTTTTTACCACGGGGATCCCGCAAGTATTTATCTTGGCCTAGTTTGACAACCAAACTCGTTAGGTTCGCCTCTTAAGAAGCAGATGGTAAAAATCTGATGAAACCTTTGTAAACCCCACCAAACAATTGTATAGAAAGATTAGGTAGGTACTAGGTAATCCACTCGTACGAGTAAACTAAGGTAAGGTGAGGTGTGTCTTATAAAATGTGAAACATTTCTAAAATGTGTTATCAAATAATATCAATATTTTACGCTAAAGATTAATTTAGCGAATGATAAAGAAAACACAACCAGGTAAGGTTGTCTTGATAATTAATTTACGATTTTATGTGGTTTTAGCTATTACTTAGTAGCCACAGAGTTAATTAAGTTCTCTGTTTCTGATACGCGGTGAGTTAATTAATATAAGGTATAGTTGTACCAACTTCCGTGCTGTGTTTCGAACATAGCGTAAGCGATAACTCAATTTCCTAACGATCCTGCACTGGTTTAATTCACAGCCTTTTTAACGGAAAAAATAGAAGGACGTTTTCAATTCGACTGCGTTTTATTTAATTAATTTTCACTTGATATCTTCGCCAATAATTGTTGTCTTTGATGATTTTTCCGCATGTTTTACAGAAAATAAACCCAAGATGGTCCTGTTAAAATTAATAAACCGATTAAGTGCTTAGAAAATTTCCGTCGGTTTATAGTTTTTGCTAAAATATAAAGTTATTAGGTGAGCCCTGATATCTTAATTATCCGATAGTGGGACCTAGTAGACCATGGGAGCATCTGGTACCATGTACCAACTAATCAACTAAGCCACTTCTGGCACACCTGATGTGGATCGAATTAGTGTAAGTAATTATAATTAGGTATGGCGGGTCGGGTGGGATAACTTTGGTCTGATCTAATAATAATTAAAGGAACTTGAGCCCTTGTTTCAATATTTTTATGTTTTAAGGGGTGTTTCATTCAGAAGAGAAGAAATAAAAAATAGATAGTATAAAAGAGGGGGGCCGGCAAAGCCGGACATTTTTGATCGATGTATAAAAGTAACAATTTCTGACATACTTATGTGGTTTTTGCTATGAACTGTTCGAGAACCTAAATTTTTTATTATGCAGCGTTATTGGTAAATTGGTGACATTACGTGGTCCTGCCCATCATCAGAAACACGTTCGTGAAGGCGCCAAGTCTAAATTCTAAAAAAAAATATAAGTCACCTCTGACACTAAATGAAAAAACATCTTTGTCAGAACCCAACGAGTTACTTAAGACCGTCTTTCACTTTCATTTCTTCTGTTAATTCAGGGCAGAGCTGTTTTTAAGTTGAGTTTCAAATAAAACCTCTTTAACGAACGCTTATTGAATTGCGGGGGGTACCCATTACCAATACCAAAATTAAGAATTAAAACCTGGCGTCTTCACAAACGTGTTTGTGATGATGGGCTGAACCTGCAGTTCACGTACTGTCACTAATTTACCAATAACCCTGTATTGATCGTTCCTAGATTAATATAATCAATTATGTTATGCTATATTTCTTAGTTAAGTACGTATGGCAAGCTGACACCAATTTCAACCTCATAACACAACCTCTGTGGCGCGGTGGGCAAAGGTCTGCTTGCGACGCAGGTGGTAGCGGGTTCTATTCCCGCCTCGGGACAAATGTGTGTACGATCTGCAGACATTTGTTCAGGGTGTTCTGGTCGTTTTCTATGTATATTAAAAAAAAACGATTTATTTATTGTATTATAATAAGTATATCAGTTATCTAGTACCCATAACACAAGTTCAGCTTAGCTTGGGGCGAGATAATGATGTGTTAATTGTGTCCAGCATTATTTATTTATTTATTTGATTACAAAATAACGGTACCAACAGAAGAGTTTAGTAAGTATCTGAGATCAAATAAAATATTCCCGCAACAAATGCCCGATTCACAAGAAATCTCAACCCAAGAAAGGATGACCTATATTTTTTTATTACAACCATTAGTTGGAGAAAATCATCTTATTAAATAAGATTGTTTACGAGCTCACCTTTTTTAATTGAATAATGTTGAGGAAAAACCTGAGGCTTGAAAACACGTCCAAACAAAAATGTTTTAAAGAAGAGGATAAACAATATGGAGGTGGATAACCGATAGTGGATGGAAAACACGTTTTGTTTCGCAGGATTTTTAAAACTTTTCACTTTGAAAAACGTAACGGCGGGATTTTAAATGTACGCGCGTTTTTCAGGAGAAGTCACCGCGAGTTGCGACTTCAGCGCACAATCTCGGACTGGCAGAGACGGTCGGGCGGGCGGATGGTGTGGCCCGCTACGGCTATACTTATTTAGCTAGATAACTCGTGAAAAATGACAAAATATGGTATAATTTGTGAGTTTATGATTTTTATATATATTATTATATTTTTATATATATTTTTATTAAGAATTGCTTTTATTTCGTACTTGTGTGCTCATAATGGTTTTGATTTATTTATTATTTTCACGTAGAATGTGATTTACGAAATGCAGCAGAACAAAGTAGGTACTTTTGGCCCTAAATACATGATGGATACATTGTGTCGGTGGGTTCAATGATTTAAGTTGGCAGGTATACAAACATTTCATAGATTTTTTAATGAACGAATTAAATAAATATTACCTCCAATAGTAAAAAATAGGCTACAACCAACCAAATCAGTTTAGCTGGCAACAAATCACCAGGGCGCGCACGGGCGGCGGCGCGGCGGGCGGCGCAACAGATACGCCACAGGTTGGGCGGCCCGGGCCTCCCGCCCCTCCCTGGACCAATTTACATCCTCATTATCTTATGGTCCACTATCAACAATAGCTGATCAAGTTCCTCCACAGTAAAAGCACCTAACCCTACTACAAATCGTTGCCAAAATCAATTTTACGGATACGAAAGCTAGTTGACTTTAAAGCGTTTGTAAAATAGGATTCTTGTTGGATTGTCCTGGATCAGGCGTTGCGGCCCTGGACACAGACGGCTGCAGTTGTGGTGCAGTGATTTATGAACTCTGCCCCGGAAAAAATAAGGTGTAGTTTATGAATTATTTTTTATAACGACCGATGTAGATGTGGCACCGCGGGCGAAGGTCCACCTACGCGGTTGCGGGTTTGATTCGCGCCCTGGGAAAAATGTTTGTACAATCTGCAAATATTTGTTCCGGGTGTTCTGGGTATTTTCTATAAAGTAAAAAAAATATTTATCTATGTAAAGTATTCAGAATATCAATCATCTAGTAGCCATAACACAAGCTCTGCTTAGCTTGGGGCTAGATAATGCTGTGTGAATTGTCCAGCATTATTTATTTATATGGTTTCGCTACATTTGCCTGCTAATTGATAATTTCTAGGCGTTTAACTAAACCTCACTTAGGCATTAAAAAAAACTAAGGCCTCGGCATCTGATAGGTAGGTTCACAATTTGCTATTTTAATCTGTAACCACTACCACCACAAATAAGATAGGTAGGTACAGTCAGCTGCTCAGATATGTATACACTCCCAAGTTTTCACTTTTATGTTCCTCAGAACTTTTCAATTAAAAATCGATGCACACATTTTACGTACAAAGTAGTCATCGGACTTGTCAAAGTACGGTATAGTAAATTACCAAAATTACCGTGCACCTAATATTCAGTCAAATTGAAAACATGGCAGTACATAAGAAGATATTTTCGCAGTTGACTGTATCTACCGACATATTTTATTTGTAGTGCAATCTATACCTATTGATAACAAAACTTAGATGATTGGCAATACGATCTAATTTATCCAATGGATTGAATCCCCTACATATTCAACACACTATACCATAGTCTAACGAAACCGGCTCAAATCCTTTTAAAAAGGTAGCCACAATGCGCTTTCTAGAGCTTTAAATGCACATAAAAATACAGCCCGTTTTTCTACCCTATAGAAAATCTGGAATACCAAAACAACCAACCAAAATGCCTTTCTTTTATCTAGAATCTAGATGGTTCGATTCTCACGCCACCAGTCACAATAAACCAAGGGTATTATGGGTAGGTATTAATACTTGGTCCTGAGCTCTCTTGTCGAATGTTTGTTCGGCCTGTCGAGACTCCATGAGATTGTGCTAGTATTGATTTCCGTTACTAAAACACAGTAATGGACCCGACGATAAGAGCTTTAATGCTGGCAAATCCCGATTGTTTCGAATGTTTGACTCGAAACAGGGGCCGGGGTTTAGCGTGGATTTAGACTAAGACTAAAGTAGGTATATTACGATTAAATCTTGAATAGTATTAGGTATACAGGGTGTAAGGAAAATGAAGGATCAAACTTTCAGGGGGGGAAGAGGAGGGGAGGTTCACCGTCGATCACAGAACACGGAAAAATATTTTTAAAAGTTTCCTACTTTTACTACTTTAGCTATCGAAACAATAAATACAAACTGACCACGGCGGTCAACGACCCGCAACGAAGGTGTTGGAAAAATGCATGAGTGGTAGGACGTAGGTACCGACGCTATTGCCATGGTATCCATCTCGAGCTATGGACGCACTTTATCAGACATAGCGTTGTCGCTAAACAATAATAATACCTACTGTATAATACAACCAATCCCACTTATAATTATTATACAGTGTGAAAGTTTGGATGGATGTTTGTTAGTCAATAACGCCATAACGGCTGAACGGATCTGGATGAAATTTAGCAAAGAGATAGATTATAGTCTGGAATGGCACATAGGCTATATTTTATCCCGGAATTCTCACGGTAACGGGAACGATGCGGGTGAAACCGTCAGGCGTTGCTAGTCTGACATATTTTCCGATCGAGTGACCAAATGAGATCTCTTGTTCTGACTTATCGAACTCGGACCTGTTCAATGTGTCGTGAAAAATGAACGAAGTAAATTCAGTGTACCTACGTATTTCAATATTTGGCTTTTTTTTATGGAGTTCCAATGATTAAATTGATCAACGATTTAAGATCCTCTATCTCACCGCCAGGCACGGAGAGATGCTACGAATCATCATCCATGCCTCATCCATCATTCATTACATCAAACTAAATTAGACCCGAATTTAACTGGATGATGTCACTTGAAAAATTAGATCGCCCTACGAAGTGTTCCCTTCAGAGAAATATTCCTAGTGAAATCTACCAATACCAACCACGGGTAAGCGAACTCTACCGAATCAGGAGGTTGATTCAGTTGGGCGCGAGATTGGTGCGGATAGCTACTTTTCCTATTAGTAGGCCCTTATCTTGGTTGTTTGAAAATCGTTTCCAAAAGATTCTAGCTCGTTTGTTCACTAATCAGGCGAAACCGCTGAAGGGATTTGAAAAGGGTTTCTTGGGTTCCCTTTCAGTGTTGCGGTTTTTGTGTTTCCATGCATTGCATAAAGGACTATATCCACGAACGAGTGTAACATCTCACTTCTTTTCAAGTTTCACTCGCCTGTGTAGAATTATAAATTTCATGGCTTATCTTTATGGTTCCGTACCTCAAAAAGAAAAAAGAACCCTTAAAAGATCACTTTGTGGTCCGTCTGTCCGTCTGTGCGTCTGTCAACCCTCTTTTCTCGGAAACGCGTGGAGGTATCGAGTTGTAATTCATATCATATACTCAGGTTCATAACCTCTTGGAGCCGCGATATAAATCAATCTTCTAAGTCAACGCAATCAAAAGTTAGAGGCGTTTATACCTAATTTTTTTGAATTTTCCAAGGGAATCACATGCACACAAAACCTATAATAATAATAATAATATTTATTTATTTATAAAACATACATATATATATATATATACATACATACATATATATGTATAGGATGCTTCCCGTTAACCTAGAATCATGAAATTTGGCAGGAAGCAAGGTCTTATAGCTCAAAAAAAGGTAAATATCCGAAAACCGTAAATTTGTTGTTAATTCACAGAAGAAAAAAAAATTATATATCGCCAGGGACCAAAAACCTATAGGGTACTCCCGTTGACCTAGAATCATGGAATTTGGTAAGAAGCAACGTTTTATAGGACAATTAAAGGGAAAAATCCAAAAACCGTAATACTGTAGTCTAACCACAAAAAAAAATTTGTTTCTCGCCATGGACCAAAATCTATAGGGTACCTACTTCCCGTTGAGCTAGAAAGTAGGTCTTAAAATTAATATAATGTTTAGTTACGGAACCCTCGTTGCGCGAGTTTGACTCGCACTTCTAGGTTTTTTTTAAATTAAACTAATTATTTTTCCTTAATAAAAGTACCTATAACAACAGCTACCTACGAGTGAAGTGCCAATCAAAATCAGTTCAGCCGTTATGGAAATTAGCGGAACAAACAGACAGCCAGATAGAAATTAAAAAAAAGTTAAAAGTGTAAGTTCCTACCGTATATACTTTGATGTATTCAGTACCTATACCTACTTATATAGGTAGTTATTAACTGGCTCGTTGTAACTGTAACAACATAAAAGGGCAATTAAGGGCAAGGAGAAATCTTTTAAAATCCAAACATCTTGTCACCGCATGGAGCTAGACCATGCTGTGACAAGATGTGTGATGATGACTGTGTACTCTGCAGGCAGTGTTAAACTTAATCGCGTTGTTTCGAAAAAAACTTTATAAAGGGTTATTGGTAAATTAGTAGTATGTCACAAAACAGTTTAGTCACGATTTTGAGCATGTTAGTCACATGTAGGTACATTTTATTTGAAAATGGCTCATCTACCTTTTTGCTTTTTTGTTACTCAAATGCTTTGAACAAAATAGCGTATTTTTCTCTTTAAGAGAAAAAAATCTGAAAATATATTTTTACAACAAAGAGAATACCTCCTACTACCTACCTACAATAACTAGGTCACATAACAAAGGATCATAGTTCATATTTCAATAGCTCCTGAGTTCGATGGAAGATACAAAATTATATCCGAGTTACTTACAAGTAGGTACAACTTTACCTGAAGTTGGGAGTAGTTTGGCAAGCGAAAGTAGTTAACGTTTAATCAAACTTTTCCTAATCGCGCCAGTGTTAGCAAGTAGGTAGGTACCTTGTTATCTTTTTTATCTTAGTCGGTCGTATAATTTATCGTGAAAACCTTTTAAATAAGCAAGTAAGGTTACTAATAAGTACATACCTAAATAAGGCACAATTATCGGCACTTATATAGGCTAGAAAAAAATTGTAGGTACTACACCTACAATTTTTTTTAAGACATTTAATTTTAATAATAGGGAACAAGGGCGTGGAAAATCGTTATAAACAGCAGTGTACTAAACGAAAAATTAATGTGTTTTGTAAAAGGGGGAAAACTGGAACGAGAAAAACCGTTGAGGGGGATTTCTAAACTTTTTTAAAATGGTATTCCAGTTTTCCCCCTTAAACAAACTAATGTGTCAAGTTTAGGAAAAAAAATGCCCCTTTAAGAATCCGAACAAAGATTTTTTTAATTACTAATTGTTACCCGCAACTTCGTCCGCGTAGGTACAATGAAATTTTATAACTTCAAGCTTTAACAAAATTTCAAGATTTAAAGACTGAGAGTTACCTAAGTATTTTCCCTGTTTTTTCTGATGTTTTTTTCATCGGTCATTATGCGTATTAGTCAATGTGCTTCTAAACGTTTTATTTATTTAGAGTTAGTAGAGTTAGTAATTTTTATCAAATACCTAGTAAGATTTCCTTATGGCTCTTGTTCACAATCGACGATAGGGGAATTTGCATATATTTTTAAATCGATTAAGTGTTATGTTACTTTCGCTCATGTAGGTACCTACAGTTGTTTTGTTTGTTTACAAAACTCAATAAAATGTCGACGTCGTTGTTGGATAGGTAGGTACCTACCTATCTAAGAAATCAGGAGAATGAGGTCTATCACATGTATGTCATAGAGCAATAATCCCCTCATACCAAATCTCCGTATCCAGGGGGAATAAATATTATATATTCCGAGATGAGGGGATGAAAAGTATAATAACTATTATTTTCCTAGCGGATGTTTGCTACGCGCGCCCGTAGTCAAAATAACTACCGAACTGATCTGTTTGGATAAATTAAAATGGGGTATCTAGGTACGTAGAAAGAGATACCTCTAGTCGGTCAGGCTCTCTCAAAGGATATTTCAAGAGCCTGCGCTGCGACAGTTAATTAACGCAAAAAATACTTTCTGCGAAATAATTTCATCCTTTCCGACAAGTTAATAAATTGGAGTTAGGATAAAATTTTACGATGGAGCAGAGGATCAAGATAATTTACGACAAAAAAGGCGATGAGTGAAACAATTTTTATGGCTAGATAATAATTTATCTTGGATATAAGAAATTAATCTGTGTAGGTTAGTAGGACATGTAAGTAGGTACCTATGCAATACAATGCACCAAGTATAGCCATCAGTCTTTAGCAAATCGTCGTCCCACCTGGTCGGAGGGCGTCCTACACTACGTTTGGCGAGTCGCGGTCTCCATTCAAGAACACGTTTACCCCAGCGGTTGTCGGTTCTTCTCGCGATATGGCCAGCCCAATGCCACTTCAGCTTAGTAATCGTTTGAGCTACGTCGAGAACCTTGGTTCTCTGTCGGATGTATTCGTTACGAATCCTATCCTTCAGAGAAAATCCGAGCATTGCTCTCTCCATCGCTCGCTGGGCATAGGTAATAATGTATGAATATTATTTTTTGATAAAAATATAGGCCTTGTTGCTGTTGATAATATATGTAGGCATCATGAGATAAAGTTGCCATCGTCAGAAACAATTTTGATATTGTTTGAGTTTAACCTACCTAGGTTACAGAATATACAATCAAAACATTTATTTGTTTTCATTTTATTTATTAGTCACCAAATCATTTGTACATTCAACGAAAACGTTACATCGAATATACAATTTAAACTATAGGATCTTATGAAATAAAACTAAACAATATACGTAGGTACTTCATACTTGGTTTATGACAATAGTTAGGCCGTTAAGAGACCTATTCTAGGGGATACATAAATTAAATTCATCGCGCGCATGCAAAAACCATGCTTATTAATATTCATTTCTATACCTTAGTCAAACTCGATGTAGAATGTTTGTAAAGAAACCGCCCATACTTAACCTGGAATTAACTCTGTTGCCGTGTCCGTGTGATACGCGATTTACATTGTCGATTTGAGATCCTGCCTTCAATAAATGTTGCTTACAATTATGTCTGAAACTCGACGCCAAAGTAAGCGAGTTTTAGTAATTTGTGTCGTGATTTGTTAACAAATATTTTACAAGGAGTTTGGCTTAGGTATAGACATTTATTTCTATTTCATTGATGTTCATATCAATCAAACTCGAAAGCACCTTGCCGACTCTTTACAATTTCATAAGTTTTCAACATGATTTACAATCAATTTTTAATTTAAAAAAAATAGTTAGATTTCCTGTACAAAATCGAAGTTTACAAATATCACTCAGCTCATTAATACAGGCTGTAATAATAATTACATACTTTCATTACAATTTATCCAGATTTCATATTTTTTTAATTAATTGCATACATGATAATTGATAACGTTCAATATTTTATAAATAAAATAAGTTGATTTCATCGGGTTATATTTAACATCTGTAGAAAAATGTTATTAGATTTGATGACTAAATATTTTATTAAGATCACAAGGTGATTTATTTCATCTAATACACACATAAAACCTCTGTGCAATTTAATAGATATCTAATTTATAAATACCAAGGTGTCTACTCTAATTTGTACAGTGCGCGTCACAATTAAGTATCCCCCTATCTCAATGTATGTGGGTTCAAATCCTGTCAGCGATCGTTGGAGATTGGGTGATCAAAACTACATGTTTTTTTATAATTTTCCATTTTCTTTTCATATTTTTGACGTTTCTAACAAAAATTGTATGTTCTGTATCATTAAAATGTAATTTTTGTATAAATTGTTTCATTTTAATTTCATTTTCATTTGGTAACCTTACATAAAATTCGATGAATTCTTTAAGTATCAACTTGGCCTTGCGGTAGTAACCGGCAAATTAATGCAAGACAAGATAAGGGTGACAGGGTTCGAATCTCGTGAGCGGTGTTTCGTTTTTTTTTATCAATTGTTATCTTTTTTTTTTGCAATATGTATGATTTTTAATTGATATTATTCTTTATGGGCTTAATAGCAAGTTAATGAAAAATAATGAAAAAAAAAAAAATACAAAAAATAATATTCTATAATGTCTACAATATTATACAATAACTACTACGTATAAATCTATGATATTATAACGAAATAATTGTTTTGATAAACCATAATAACAAATAATATCTGTATACAGTGAAAGGTTTTTTATAATAGATTGTGATAATTTATTCAAAAATAAGTTGTTTACAACGAAAGAACATTGGTAACAATATTTCGATCTCACGCAAAATATGCACAAAGCAAACCACACGAAATAAGACGAGTGGCAATTACTTTGTTCGCTACAAACGACAAAGTCAAACCCTACCCGCATCCATAAAAAAAAATGTAAGACTTGGCATTAAAAATGGGGACTAATTAGACCGATAGACAAAATTGGACACGTTGTTCCAACAGCTAAATAGCTCAGTTGATCTAATGCCGAGAATTCGAGTCTCCATATAAAGGGTGGGTGGTTCGATACTTAGCGGTTTGATAAGTTTTTGCTTTGAAAATTAGTCACAAGCGAATAGAAGTTAGAAAATATTTTGTAGGCAAGGGGGATACTTAATTCTGACGCGCACTGTACATTCTGTCTATAAATATTGTCTCTAAAGTGAGCTTTTCTAGCCAATGAAGTAGACAAAGTATTCATCAATCGAAAGCATATTAAAAAATTAATACTACAAATGCATTTTTTCTCTATATAAACTTTTATAACTAAACTAATTTATTGATGAAGCTATAACACATTGGGTGGTATTACGTAAATCTGTAAACCTGTGAAAGCAAAATGAAAATCGCAGAATACATATAAGTTGGGCAGTGACAGTTTTAAAAAACTATTGCCATAAACAAAGCAATCAAATGCAAATACTTATTACCACAAAATCGTTATGGAAGGAACATTAAAATCACTAAAGGAAATAATACTAAACCTCTAACGTCTACGAAAACAAAAAACCTATCAATAGGAGCAAAATTACTTTACAGGCTAGATATCCTTTCAGATTTGAAGCTACAATTGCATTTTTATTTTTTATATGTCTAGGATTATTATTATGTAGCTAATTTCAAACCTTAATGATACAGCCCGTTATATTCTCGTGTAAAATTCTTAACTCTTCAGTTTCTAGCATACTTATTACAATACTATGGCAGGCACTCACATATCCAAGTCAAATATGAGATCGTTTTTGAACTTGACTTCTAAATATTGACCTTTGTTTAGGTTATTTGGGTTGTAAAGATCTGTTATGTGCTCGATGTTTTCACAGGTGATCGCATCGGATTTCTTACTTTCCGATTTTGTTTCCCATAACTCCGTTTCTGGTTTCTCTTTGACTTCACCGTCTACGATGTTGAGGATAGATTTTGTATCTTTATTATCACAGGGGATGATAAAGGCACTATCGTCGGGCGTGTTTTTGAAGTCTGTATCAGCGTCCGAGGTGTCCGCTAGACCGCTGTCACGACGCTGCTTCAGCACTGGCTTTTTGGGTTTTGATGTCTGGAATAGAAGAAAAGGAACCATCATTGTACCTATTGTATTTCTTTAATAACCCCTTTTGACCCCATAATTATTAAATTAATTTTTATTATTTGTTCATATAGCGGCAATAGTATTACTATTGCCTACACATTGTCAAAATTTCAACTGTCTACCTATTACAGTTCTTGAGATTACAACCCGCTGACGGACGGACAGACGGATAGACAGTGGAGACTTAGTAATCTAAAAATTTTGACATAGCGGCAAAAAGCAGTCGGAAAATGTTCGTTTTAGTTCCTAAAAACCCAAAATAAATTTTATAAAAATTCAATTCACAGTTATCAGTTTTTTTTAACACCATGAAATAGTAGATGCAATGTTATTAAATCATACGACTGTTTAGGCAAACTTAAAAGTGTCAACTATCATCAGCAACACGCATTTGGTCACCACGATGTTACTTAATTTTCCTTTCTACCTTTACAACAATCTCTGTGCTTGGCCTACAGCTTTCAATGATTTTTTTTTGCAAAGTAATTCAGAACTGAATTCGTCCAGAGGTGGGTAGATATCACTTCATAGGTATCTCTTTAGTTCTTTGAATATAATCTAATTATTAGCACCTTCACCGGTTTTTTTTGACGTAAGATGTACGAGAACTTCTGTCAAAAACATCAAATAAAAACGTGGGTACATAATTTCAAAGAAAACATGCCTTAGAAGGCAATCGCTTCAGTAGTTTCCAGAAAGTACCATTACAAGTAATTAAAAATGCGTAGGTAAGTGTGAACATTATCTGAATATCTACGTCAGACGGTGCTTATTAGCGATGACCTTCCACGATAAAGTCACATGACATGATTGGATATTAATTTTGATACAAAGTTATTAAAAAGATGTTTCATTTGACTATAGAAGCTTCAAACTTCTAATAATCTTCCGCTATCTCGTAGACCGTTCCCGGCCAATTGAAAACTTGCCAGAAACATTATTATTACTAAGCGGTAGATAAGACTTTCGTGCAACAGTGTGTGTGTATTGACAATGACGTAATATTTTATTTCCGTGATGTAAGAACTACGTAGCTTTTTTACGAATTTTCGTAATTTCCTTCATACATTTATATCCATAAAGTTTAAATACTGCAAAACGAAAATCAACTTTTTAATCAAATTAATATTTTTTAAGGGTTCCGTACCTAAAGGGTAAAACGGGACCCTATTACTAAGAATCCGCTGTCTATCTGTCACCCCAGGCTGTATCTCATGAACCGTGATAGTTAGACATTAGACAGTTGAGATTTTTACAGATGATGTATTTCTGTTGCCTCTATAACAACAAATACTAAAAACAGAATAAAATTAATATTTAAGGGGGCTCCCATACAAAAAACGTGATCTTTTTTGCTCGTTTTTATAGATAATGGTATGGGACCCTTCGTGCGCGAGTCTGACTCGCACTTGGCCGGTTTCATTTATATCATGATTTGTATCAACCATATTATGGCTTACTTGCATTTTTATATTTCATCCAGTACCAGTTGGGTCAAATAATAATATTGCATAAATCTGAATTTGAAATTTAAATATTTCAAACTCAGATTTTATATCAGTAGTTATGCATTTTAAAACATAACTTACGGGAATAGACGAAAGAACATCATCTTCAGCTTCGCTCTCACTTTTCCGCCGATCTTGACTACGCTTTTTACTCTTCTTGCGCTGATTCTTCTTTTTCTGACCTTCTATGGACGAGTTATACCTGAAGAAGATACAAGAATGATTTAGAATTTAGGTACCAAAAGCCAACTAGTTTTTTAGCGTTCGATCGGGGACATCTAGTGGAAGTAGCCGGATTATCTTGTATTTCTTTTCAACCGACGAAAGAAAGGAGGTGATTTACAAGTCGACGCGTATATTCTTAGATCACGCATAACTTTTTACAGAGTAGTCCGATTTTGATATTTCACTATTGTATAGAGAATGATCCCGAAGTGGTCCCATATACATTTTAGATTAGTATTTATCCCGTAAAACTTAAAAAACCACCCTAGCAACCACCAAATGTGACAGTTCGAGACATAGAAGAATACTATTTAACGAAATTTGAAGTTCGGTTTTATTAAAACAGGCCAAATTATTAAAATCTAAGTATCTTAAAATCAGTACTTAGATATCATATAAATAACATTTATTATTAATGCTTCTTGTTCTTGTCATTAATAATATTAATACAACAAGCAATGCCTACAGCTTGTTGTATCAAATCTTTCTCATGTATAGGTAAAGAGTCTTGTTCTACCTGGCTTTCTCAGTATTTGGCGAAACAAGACTCAATACCATGGAGGTCTACTCGAATACCTCCAATTGATCATCTGATATCGCTATTGTTTTCAGTCGTATAATAAGAAATGCCTAATTGACGGAATACATTGGAACATCACAACACCTTTCGAATTAGTAAACATCGTGAGGTATGTAAACAGCTGTAGTTTGAGTGATAAATCGATAATGAGTCGTGGAAAACTTGAGTCTGTGTTTTGCACATTATCAATGTTATCAAAACTTTCGTAAAATTGCGTGAGCGATAAATAGAGACGAGACTGCGATAATATGCAAAGTGCGTCAAGGATCAATTAAAACTTTATCAAGGTTACCTATAGTACCTAGGTTACGCAAAAACTAGGTGATCTGGAGTCAAATAGGATCCATTTGAGATTAGATTACCTAGTTTTTGCGTAACCTAGGTATCTTTGTTTTAAGTTTTAGTTGATCTTTGACGCACTTGGCCACCTATTTTTCACCTATTGAGTAAAGTTAACACCATGAGTGTCTATGACGCGCCTGTAGGTATTTAGCAACCTCACGCCTTGATTATCATGCTGGTGTAATTCCTGCGTAAGGATGTCAATAAATCAACTGTAAATTGGCTAAAACGGGAGCAATTTTAAGTAGATATGCTAAGTTTCCCTCCCAAAAGTAATCTCATAACTAACTAGATAGTGTTAATAGATTTCGCATATTAGTTATAGGGTGGATGACCTCGTATTTATAGCTCTTGAATGCAGATGCTTGTTTTTGGCAGAGATACTAAAGTATTTTAACATGGAGACAAGCTGTAATGATAATTAACAGACCTATAGAACTATTTTCAGCTGTTCAGGACTACACACCAAAACTGCCAACGCCGCCGCCGACAATGTCCGGCGGATTAGAAAATGTGGCGGAAACGGCGACTTTTGTGTGTAGTCCCCTGAAGATTGACTGAAAGAACTTCTCTTCTTATCTAATCTTCTTTATCAATCTTTTAGCAACAAATCCAATTTAGGAAAGTTATGTTTCAGTCAGGTTACAACTTCCTATAGATAACTGTATGTATACGAAAGATATAGCTGAAATTCATAAGTTCACCCGGCAGCAAGTTTGTCATTGAAGCTTAACACAATGATAACCCACATTGATAAGCAGCTATCACTAACAACAACATGCATGGAAATAAATTACTTACCTATAAAATTGTTTTGAAATAACATCATTAAACCTAACAGTCTTCTTGAAACTAGATTCTTCGGGAATACAGTCGGAGCTGATGTAGTCCATCGAAGATGCAAGATCCCCAGCACTTGACTCGGAGTAGCTTCTCATCATGGTGATTGGTTTCCGGAGGATGCCCTTAGCATTGTGATCAGGGCTGGTTTCGGTCCACACAATATCCTTCTCATCAGTGGGAGAGTCATCATCCTCATCATATTCGTCATCATCATGGTTAGTAGAAACTACAATGTTAGTTTGACTTCCCAAGTTAGTAACTTCAATGGTTGGCCCATCCTCTGACTTTTCAGAACTTTTTTCTGCTTCATGCTTTGAAAACTGAGATATTTCTAAGAGCTCACTGGTCATAGACTCTTCACTCAAGCCAATCTGGAATTTCTTGGGTATTTCTCCAGAATTCTCAAGCTGAAGAATTACATTGTTGTCCCAAGCTTCGCCAGACACATTTTCAAATTGGATATTCTCATCAAATACAATAGAAGCTGCATAGTGGACTGGCACAAAGCCTGAGCCAATGGAGGTGAACTTGATGTACACTTTATTGCCATAATTTTTGACTAGGACTGAGCCAGGTTCTGTGTTTTTCACATGGAAAGTGAATGCAACAATTTCATCAAGCACATTATGGGTGTAGGGTGGCAGAATATATCCTAAAGAACTGTCAAAGAATGAGTCGCTTTCAGTACAAGACTTGGAGACACTGGGTGGAGTAGATTCACTGGGAGCAGGACTTGATGACAGTTCAACAATCAAGTTTGGGCTTTCCTCTTCACTTTGTGATCCAGAGCCCTCACTTTCCACGCCACTGTCTACTTTCAAAGAGTTATTTTCACTGGATAAGTTTTTCCTAATCACTGGTAAAGTCACTATCAGCTTAGATTTAGATTTGTCAAACTTTGCATTACCACATAGATCATTTACTGAATATGGGAGAGGAATTTCAAGTTTGTACTTGGCTGGTTTCTCTGAGACCAGACTGAGGAACTTTTCTTGGACATCCAGGGTGCAGTCCCGGGTGGAAGACAGCAGAGGCAGACTTACCTCTACAACAAGCTGGCTGGGAATAGCAGAATGCTGCTTGCTGTCCTTGTGATAAACAAATTCCTGCAAGTCTATATCCCTTTGCTGCTTTATAACAAATTTAGGTATAGTGTAACCTTCATCAGATTTGTGGGTGAATTCAGCAGATTTTTTATTAGTTTTTCTTAGCTGGGGAGGCACTGTTTCTTGCTTTGCAGGTTCCTCTGAATAGGTCTTTTGTGGATACAATTTCTCAATCATCTCTGGAGACATATGCGCGCATTCTTCGTCCGTCGGCGGCTTGTAATCAGGGTCCTCTTTCCGTATGACTGATGGAGTGGTCATTCCCTTGTAGTGTGACTTGGGAAAGCGTGGATTATTGCAGTCTAAGTGAATGTTGAAAGTTTTCTTCAGTGCATCAAATGCGGTCTTGTTTACAAGTTCCCGAAAGTGTTTGTTTACTTCTGCCATGCGCAGCGTGTACGAGTGAAAAACTATGTCGTAAATGACGCAACGGTTTCTTTTATTATCCAAGTCCTCCCGTGGCGGTGAGATGGTATACGGAATGCTCCAGTTCGTACCCTTCTTCCCATCAACCTCCTTGACCTGATATGCAGGCTTGTCGACGTTATCGTTGCTGCAGATATTTATAAATGCTTTCCGGTCACCAGCGACGCTTGTTTTTATAACATAACCCCCTTTTGGATTTATGAATGTTACATCGTAACCACGCTCTTTCTCGAGCTGGGTCATTTCTTTCTGATATAGCGCTTGGTTAGCCGGGTCACGTACTTCCTCGCAGTACTCGCCGAGTAGGTCTCGAAACTTCTTTTGCTTCATGGCATCCTGAAGTGTTTCCAGATCGCTTCTTGTAAGCTGCCTGTCGTCATCACGAGGTGGTACTCCCGTAGCCATGTTGCTAGATCGCTTATTTCACGAAATAGTTACTAAAATAAACACAAATATTTACGCATTTACAAAATAGATTCAGCTGACGAAATGGGCAAAGATAGAATGAACGGAAAATTTGGCACCGGACCGGAAGTTAACATTGGTGAATGAACTGAACCACAGATGAAAATATTTTTTTTGTTGTGGTCTTGACATGATCTTTGATTGGATTGTGATCAAAATTGGCTGCTTGATGGTGTAGTGTGGTGCGTGTGCTGAAAACATACAGGCATGCAATTTTTTTTTATTTGTCAATGTCACTTGCATTTGACAATTTATTTGTTTTTATTTATATTTTGAGGTTATTAAAAATTTATCTTCCTGTCCGTCCGGTAAGTTCACGTTTATTTATTAGTATTCATCTTAGAGTATACCTAAAGACGGCATACCTACGAAAAAAACGTGTATACCTAAACTTACCTATAAACTAAAATGGCTCCTTTCCGTAGTGCTGCCCTTTTGTACCTCGATATTTTTATCGAAACAAGTATTTTTGTGACGATATTTTAGCAGTTTCGTAGTGATTTTATTGTTTTCACCACGATTATGAAACAGAATTCTATAATCATATAGTCATAGAATGCTTTAATTAGAGATACAAAGTATGTGAATGCACGTACCCAACTATGGCTCGACCGCGCTCATGAGACGCAACCACTGAGAAGTTAAGAAAATGAGCTATTATAACAATGGTAATTTTTTCATGTATTTTCCGAGTCAAGACTCATGCGTTTAGACACGTGCCAGACCTCCTTAGAATTAAAGATCAAAGTTCACCAAACCAGTTTATTGAACAGTCTGCAGTTAGCTCATTTGTTTCAATTGTAGGTAAATACTAGTTCTAATTTGTTTATACTATTTGATTCAAATTTTCTTTGATAATAAACGTTGTGTTCATTTAAGAAAAAAAGGTACCTACTGAAATGAAACAACAAGCTACCTAATTGCAAAATATATTGTTTGTATGCAACAGTGATTTGTGAGATAGTATATTTATATTTGTATAACAATATGAGTATAACAATGTGTAATCTGTATCTTTAGCGTAGACGCTATCTATGCTTATATTATAAATGCGAAAGTGTATTTGTTTGTCATTCAGTCACGGCTTAACTAAGAAACCGGAACCTAACTAAGAAAGGATGGAGAGTAACATAGGCTACTTTTTGTCTTAGTAAAATAACAAACTCCCATGGTAGAGTTACAGGAATATCCCCCTAGATATTATATGAAATTCGAATTTAACGAGGATGAAACCGCGGGGAACAGCTAGTATTATTTATTATTATAATATAAATCACAAAAAGATAGACACCACATTTTATAAGCAATTCAACAAGTCTCATTCATTTATTATATTATATCACAAATTTAACACAGACTCCTACATTTTTAATTAAACAAGCAATGTAATCCGTCTTATTCATTTACAGTATAAATCAAAAATTTAACACAGACGCCACCTGTATTTTCGATTGTAGAAGCAATGCAACAGTCTCATTCATTTACACATTTGCAATATACCTACCTAATTCAAAAATTCAACTAATACTACACCTAAATTTTCAATTTTACAAGTACCTAATGTAATCAGTCTCATTCATTTACAGTATAAATCTCAAATTTACATTATTTCTATTAAAGTACTGGATCGCGCTGGCACTAGTGGCTGAAACAAACATGAAGAATAAATTTATAATGCAACATTATTTGTCAGCCTACAATTATAGACTCTAGAAAGGTACTGAGTAGTTCAACTTTAAAAAAAATCTAAAATCTTAAAGAAATTCTAAAAAAAAAGGTGGGCGAAGGTCTGCCCAGGCAGACCTTCGCCCACCTTTTTTTTTTTTTTTTTTTTTTTTCGTGCCACATCGTTTGCGAAATAACTTTATTTTGCATGGAAATAATTTGCTAAGGGAGGATTTATGGAAATGTACATTTTAGAGGGGATTTGAAGTATGGTAGGCTTTAATATTACTTTGGGTCAGATTTATTTACTTAAAACTTAATATTCATTAATATCAAAATTTAAGCCCTTTAGAAAAGTAAAGGTAGTCAAGTTTGTTAATGCATATGCATTACTTTGCAATAGAAGTTTGTGGGAGTAAGGTCAAGTAAAATACTTACTAAAAAGATTCGTGACGGTACGGCATCCTCTCGCAGTCTTGTTATTTAAAGTTCGATTGAAGCAAGTTTCTTCAAAATGAAGAGAACGAACGAAAATATCTTTCGTACCAAACTTCAAATTTTCTACTCCAATTGAGTCCAGCCACTTTTTCTTTTACCGTAATTTTCGGGTAACCTAGAACGTAAAAAACCAGTTGAAAATTAATACACTACAATTTACACTTGAAAACATCGATACCTATGAAAAATGCCTTGAAGGACAACACTATCGCCAAACAAACAGTTTCATGTTTTCTTTAATTACACTTAAAACTTACAAAAATAAGCTACATTCGGTATGAATTTTATGTAAACTATTCCTATGAAAGCCAACACATAAGGTATTTATTGTATTATTTGGTAATTTAGCAAAATAAGAATACGTACCGGTGTAATGTTATGTTTGGACGATTTTCACTTGTTTTTAAGCCGCAACCTACCAAACTGCTGTTTGGCATCTTCCTATTAGCTTTCTTTCGCTTACTATATAAGTATTCACATGAAAAAGTCCCGAACTCAAATAATTTTAGCATTTTTACTGTAAATGCAACTCTCGTTGACAGTTTACATACCTGAAAGTAAAATGGCGAACCGGCCTCAATCATGCTTTGCTATGACGTCACGTTTCAATGTTGCCAAAAATAGGTTTCGCACATTATATTGATGTCTCGTTTTACATTGGTTATTGTAGGTAAGATAAAACGAGATAGCTATAAGTTTATGAGTACAATATCGATTTAGATCATATTTGTATAACCGAAAGTTCTTAGAGAACAATACGCCGTCTCTATATACCTATACTCTAAGGTATTCATCTATGTGTACTATACTAAGTACTGTGTACTGACCGATTGATTCGCACTAAAATAGGCATAATTCTATTCAGATTCTTCAAAATATATAAAATAATGTCAAGAAATATACAAAGGCTGATAACACAAGCACTGTTTCATCCCAAACCGTCTATACCCACCATAAAATTTTACAGCAGGTGGACCCACAGGCAACCAGGAAAAGTAATTCTGCCTTTTGAGCCTACGGGCAAAGTAAGCCTCAAAAAAGAAAAAGTGATTGATTTAGATCCCAGCGTGTTAATAAACTCACAATCGGCAGTCCCTAAACCTAAGAAAGTTATTGTTGATCAAAATGAACAAATCGCGGTAGACAAATCAGATTCCACTATTGATCCACAGAAGTCAAAAAAGATAAAGTCGGAAAGGGAAGAAAAGCTTAAAAAGCGCAAGTTTTATTTAAGCCAGAAGAAAGTATTTGATGACAATGAGGAAATTATGTATGAAAAGTTAAATAACAATGATGGAAGAGTCAGGTAAGTGACCTACCTACTGTTATTTATTAGAAACTAGCTGTTGCCCGCGGCTTCGCATACGCTATTCAAGTAGCATACTTTCCTGGGATATCATTTAGGTCCCTGCCAAATTTCACTGTAATGCATAGACAGACAGAGTTATATACTACCTATTATGGAATATAATGGGATTCTGGATTATTATGAATGGATATTATGTATTATAGATATTATGAATGCACATATAGTTTATAATAGTTTGTGTGTTGTATTTGTATTTATTGTTTCAGCACCCTGTTGGTGAAACTTAAAACAAAGAAGGAGCGATTGCGTTCTCGGCAAGTACTGGTAGAGGGATGGAGGCTTATCGTAGATGGTCTTGAGGCAAAATGTAACCTGAACTATGTCATATTCAGCCGAACTGAAGACCTAGAAAGAATAAAGCCATTCCTACCCAAAACTGGGATAGTGTTGTACAAGGTGCCTTACAAGGAGCTTGAGCTGTTTTCTGATGTTGAAACTCCATCTGGAATCATTGGTAAGTAGTATAAATAGCTAGGTATTATAAAAATAAAATAAAACATTTCTCCCTCATTGTGTTTAAGACAAGTTAATTCAAATATCACAAGAGTTTGGCGGCCTTTACCCAGCAGTGGGTGAAGTCAGGTTGTGGATGATGATGATGAATTCAAATATCATGTGTCAGGTATATAATATAGAGAACTCATCCATAGAATTAAGCATGTTTGAAAGAAAAAAAATAATAATACCCTGGGTTGATTTGGATATCTTACTCATCTTAAGTAACAAACTACTTTCAGGAATCTTCGAGACACCTTCTTTGGAAAAAATAAAAAAGATAACAAATCCACTGCCCCTGCATTTCTTATGTGACAACATCAGGATGGCTGGCAACTTGGGAGCTATTCTCAGGGCTGCAGTTGGAGCTGGCTGCGCTAAAGTATTACTTACTAAAGGTTTGTCCCTTAAAATGATAGAAGTCCCCTTGTTATTGAGGAACAAATTAAATGATACAAACATTGATTAAAAACCATCATGTTTAGTGTTTGTGTATTGTGTCTAATAAATAAATAGGTATCTTTAAAAAAAAATATCCTGTTAAAGCTTCATGTTCATTATTTATTTACTAGATGAAAACCTGGCTTCGCTCGGGTAAAATGCAGACTCGTAATAATATTCTACATTTCTTTTATAAAATGTAGATTACACTTCTGTAATTATCGGTTCTCAACGAATAAAATTTTGGATAGGTATAGATTTGTATACAATATTGTGTCGTATATGTCACTGTAGGGTAGCAAAACCTGTAAAATTATAAAAATCCTAGTCACTTTATAATTTTACGTAAAATAATCAATTGGGCCGTAGCACTTACAATCTAACGTGTTTGAACAGGTAAAACTATGATTTTACGAAATCAACCCGTAAATTAATAAACAAATAATAAGTGACGGAACGCAAGACGCCCGCTTGTTGGCACTAGCCGGTCGCTGTGGTTCAACTATTTTTTGATGTTCTTCAATTTCATGTGCATTTCGTTCGAGTCTACCGTAGACCGGTACGAAATTATTAATATACACAGATGTATAACTGTAAAAATTCCATATTCTCAGGTTGTGTTGATGTCTGGGACCCGAAGGTGATCAGAAGCGCAGCAGGAGCTCACTTCAGGTTGCCCATTCAACATTCCATTGAATGGAAGAAAATGCCTTCACATCTGGACCCAACCACTTCTATATTTATTGCTGACAGCAATGCAAAGGTATGATCTACTATGTTACCTTAGTTTAAATATCCATAGATAATAGTTTATGAGTAAATTTAAAAAGCTTTCGCGATTCGTTTTTTCATATATCCACGCCTATTGTCAGAGTTACTATAGTACTAGCCATATCTCTATGCCTATAGTATTATATTAAATCTGTGTCCACGCTGACGTCACATCCAGGCGCTATACGAAAAACAAAAGGGGATCATGCCAGCCTTTAAAAATTTTATTTGAGCTCAGTAACTACCGCCTGTATTATGAAGGCTTGTTCAGCCATTGATCTATGCTTGACTGATTTTTATGCAATACAAAAGCGTTACTCAAGCACAGAACGATGACTAAGCTTTTATAATACGAACCTACTACACTCAGTTCTAGAATCCAAGAAATACGGTTCTGTACGGATATTTGCTGTGTTGATTGCCCAGCATTATTTATAAATTTATTTATGTGATGAAAACTTTACAAAAACTCAACAGAAACAACACAAAAACTACTGAGTAACAGACAACAGCAAGGTAACCACTAAAACAAGAACAGAAGCGTATTGAAAAAGGTTCAGATTCTGATTCGAAAACGGAATAGAAACAAATAAAAATCATGAATGAAAACATTCGGGCTTGGTGATAGTGAACCTCCTCACTGGTTTTTTTTGTTATTACCTTTTCTGTCCCACGAAACGCCGCTCTTCCACACCTGATGATCTAGTGCTATCGAGGCTCTAAACCATCATTTTCCAACCTGTCTACCTCGTAAAAAAAATCTTATAAAGTTTGCTCTCTGAATTTTAGATCTCCGAAGAAGAATCGGATAATGTTGAAGATGCCAGTAACATGCAGATTCCTGTGCTGCCTTACTATGGAGTAGAATTCTCGTCAATGAAACACATTACTCTGGTTATTGGCGGAGAGACAGAAGGCATCAGTGAAGAGTGTTATGCGTAAGTAAGACATATTTTAGAACAACCACCGCCGTGGCGTAAGAATAGACGCCTCCTACTCAGACCGTTTATGGTACCTCTGGTAGGTTTTCTTAGTCAGCTCGTAGGACACGAGCTGACTAAGAAAACCTACCAGAGGAAAGGGCAGCAGCTTTCTTCTATGTATTTAACACATCCACTGCCATCAACAATCTGCCTAGTAAGCGTGATGACTGATGAGCAAGGTAATACCCCCCTTCTTTGAGTGAGGCATACATAGGAGGCGTCTATTAATTACGTGAGGCTTTTAGGGGGGAGGGGGTCGAGCCGAATCTCACCCAATCCCACGTGGGGGAGAGGGGGCTCGGCAAATATCACGTAATATTTTTTATAGGTATTTTTGCAGTTCCCACATAAAGTTGCTCGTTTCGTGTTGGTATGAGATTCAAATTTGTAAACGATTTGCGGTAAATTACTTTTCCGTTAATTTTACTTCTTGTAGAACGTAGAAAACATTAAAAACCACAAACAAATGTCCCTACAAGCAATATACACACATTTTGGGTTGCCGGTGGATGTATTTTTGCTGCTAAGGATTTACAACACCACCCTGGCAATTTGTCGCGCCCCGTCATGTCGTCGTCTATACTTAATATTATACAAACGAAGAAGTAATTCTGTTGTAGCTCAAGAGCTAGGCATAACAACGCCTATTGTCTCTCCATATCTCTACCAGACAGCCGTGGATGGATAGGAACGTTGGGTTGAACATGGGGGATCTGTGTGCATTATTATGTAGCTAATACAAATTGCGCGACATACTAAAATAAATGTAAAAAAAAAAAAAAAAGCGAGCGAAGTCGCGGGTATTTTACAAAAAGCGAAGTCTATAGCGTATTAATCATTTTAGAATATATTAGTAGGTGCCTTGTAGAGATCTCACTCGCTTTATAAAATCGAAAGCAAGCAAATTAATACATATATTAAATAATTTCAGGTTAGCAGCGCAAAACAATGGCTTCCGCCTCAAGATTCCTCTACAGAAAGGTGTTGACAGTCTCAACACTGGAATGGCCACAGCAGTGATCGCATTCGAAATTAGGAAACAACTCGTCCAAACCTGGGCCAAGATAAGGGACAACAGATTACATGAAGTGGCTACGTAGTTATAGGTACTTTAATTTTTCTTTTGGCATGTTCAAATATAGGTGAAAATCTGTTATTGCTAGCTTAAGAGAAATCTAGTAAGATGTAGAGAGTAAGCGCCTAGATATACGGGCAGCTTGAAGCAGTAAGGATCAGCTGCTTCAACCTGGCGACTGCATGGTAAACTCCAGTATTCTATTTACAGACATTTACATAGAACCGCTCGAGCAGTTGCTCAGAGATGTTTTAAACATCCACTGAATACAAAATAAATCATATTTATGAAGAAAAAAAACAGATGTTGTATGAAGCTTAGCTTCTTAAATGTAATTTAAATTTTGCTCTAAAATGCTACAACGATGTACGAATATCTGATGATGCAGAATGACCATAATATTTTTATTCAATAGAATATCTTTTTTTTAATGAAAATAATATTTATTTAAAGAAAATTACAATAAAAATTAAATATTTTTAATAATAAAGAAAATTACATTACAATAGGTACAAAAACACTTTATTGTACACCAGAAAAAGATCATTACAAAAAGACAGTATATGAGACAAGTTTTTTTCAATTTACAATCAAATATTAAAAACAAAATAAGAAACAAAGAAAGCTGCTAGAAAGAATGAAGTAAGTCGGACTTTTCCGTGGTTATTCCTGTGGTTGTTCTGTGCTTTTGCATTACATATTGTGACGGCATGACGTCACAACTTTGTATCGTCTAATTTGGTTTCTCTAAATGTGTCATGGCGGATTGCTGTATTTTGTAGTTTCATTTTATCAAAATAATAATTAATCACTATCAGAATAAAAAATATAATATGTGTTTTGTAATCTATGGCTCAGGTAAAATTCGGTATATGATTAATTTGTGTGATCTTTAGTAAATTGTAACCATCACTATTACTCTTATTGGGTTTACCCATAGCAACTTAGGCCCGTATAATGAAAGCTTGATCAGTCATTAATCTATGCTTGAGTGACGCTTTTCTACGGCATTAACGTCACTCAACCATAGATCTATGATTGAGCAGGCTTCATAATACGGGCCTTAGATTGATCACCTGTATTTGTATGCATATTTAGTTTCTTTATTAAATCTATGTAACTATATTGTAGTTAGTATTACCTAATACCAAATGAATTATTAAAATGTAGAATAAAGTAGAAGTTGATTTGAAACTATGTTTAATTTTAGTTGTACCTGTAGTTAGTTTACGAGTTAAAACGGTCATAGCAGCCAGGTAGCATCGTCCATCAAAAACAAAAAGTGAGCTTGAAAATTGTGGTTTGCGGTTCAAATTGCTGTTTCTTTTTAAGTGTCAAAGACAATTTCACTTAATAGAAACCGTGATGTTTTTTTTATTAATTTTACCGACCACACAACAAAAATAAATTGCAACTAGGTACCGATTAATTTTCTGAATTTATAATCACCGTCATTCTTCTTGTCCTTTTGCGAAGAACGCAATTCTTAGGCCAAATTAGTGGGCGGCTAACCAGTCGTCGTCGCCGCGATATTTCACAGAGTTTTGATTTCAAACAATAAAAGACTGACACAAAGATAAATACGAAGGTATCTCTTTCGCCTGCTGTTTAAACGTGAGTTTACCTGCGCAAACTTCCCACTCTCGCGGCCCGTCACCGGACAAGAAGATTGGCACCAACTATAATATCCATGTAGCCTAAATGGATTTTAATCTGAAAATAAATAAGTGAATCATAATAAATCTCGCATAATTTCTAGAATCTTGAGTGTTTCAGTCCTTATTTGTAAAGCTTTTAAACGTTGATTGGCTGCGGTACATTTGAGGCACCGCGCGCCGTAAGCCTTTAAACGTGAAAGGAATTTCAAGCTTCCCTACATAGAGTAGAGTTAATTTCTACGTAGGAATATCACTAATGAGATAGGAATAAAATAAACATTACGCCTTGTTTCCACCGAGGAAGTGATGTGAAAACAGTCAATGAAATTTCAAATGAACGTGAATGGCCGTGATCATTTACTATAGTGATACTATTTTTAACCGACTTGGAAAAAAATATAGAGTTTCTATGTTCGGCTGTTAGTATGTATGTTTTTTTGTATGTTTGTCGATTTCTCTGTATATATATGCTATGGACAATAATGAAAATTCTTTGGCTATTGTAACGAGAACGCAGATGAGGACATTCTATCATTTGTGATAGAAAATGATCTCTAGATATATAAAAAGTATTATTATAATATTGAGGGATTAGTATTTATCACCGCAAGCTTAAAAAGCAACAAAATGCAGAAAAATCACGTCTAGCTACAACATTTTTTTTTCAATTCAATGAATTTTGATCTTTCGTTGTTGTCTGTTGTGAAAGTTGAATTTTGTTGAGAACCACCTCAGGTTTCATAAATGTAAGATTCTCGATAATCCTTTTTTTACTTTTTTTAAACTTTCAGGTTGTTAGTTTTTTGAGAACAATAAAATAACTATGACACAATGGTACCTATCGGTTGTTTTAGATTCCTTACGCTAACCACCTGCCGATCTCATTTTCCGCATTGCGCCTGTCGTACCTATTTGGCAGCAAATAATTAAAGAAAAACTAGGTAAAAAATCATTAACCTAAATTCAGTATAATACCTACCTCTATAACTTGGTTTGGTACATACAGAGGCGGATTAATTGTCGACAGCGCCCTAGGCAAACACCTCATTGGCGCCCCTCTGTGAACGAGCCGCGTCAAAGCTCAGTATTGGGGGTGGTGTTAGTTACATAACAACGACGTTCTTCAGTGGTTGACAAAAAAGTATTTAGGGCAGGTAAAAAACTAGAAGTAATGGCGAGCGAAGCGAGCCGCTATTATTTTCATGCTTTTGGTTAGCATGATAGAGGAGGTTGTCAATTGTCAAAGTTAGAGCCAAGACCATATGGTCTTGGCTAACCCATATGGGTTTTGGCGGGGTTAGCCAAAAAGGTAGGGAAAGAAAGATAACGGCGAGCGGAGTGAGCCGCAATTTTTTTGTGATTTTTCAAGATTAAATAAGATAGGTATTTAAACGGTAAAACGCAAAACTTTTGTGGCTATCGGTAATAAAATTATTCCCAAATTATTTAGAAATTTATGGAAGCAAAAACAATAGAAATTACGGAGCGAACTAGCAAAAAGGTTCGACACTTTCCAGTGGTTTGACAGAAAATTTTCAAAGTCATTAACATCTAGAGCACAACAGATAGAAAACAACGGCGAGCGAAGCGAGCCGTAAAAAAATTTTGACTGTGGCGATCGGTGTTGTACGCACGCACGTACCCCGCCCAGCTGCGCAGTTCACTCCTCTCTCAGAAGTCACCATATAAACCCATCAAACTATAGGGTATATCGGGGTATGATCGAACGAGGGGGAAGACCGTATGACACTAATTGTAGCCGAATTAAGCCATATTTTCTAAAGCTGACAACATTTTATGCCGACGCCCTCAAATTATGGAGGCGTAGAAAATGGTGGCAGCATTAGAAAATAATGGCTTAATTCGGCTACAATTAGTGTTATACGGTCTTCCCCCGCGTCCGATCATACCCCGATATACTATATTACTTTTCGCTCTAAATAGATTGTTTCAATAAGGAATTCGCGTTATGGATACTTGAGCACCGCTCGCTTTACCCTAGGATCGGCGCGGATAAACAGTAAAAGATAAAGATGCGGCATTAAAACACGTGCCTTTTAAAATCTCGCGAATCTATGGCAATGTGATTTTAAAACTTACAGCCAGCCTAATGCATAATGATTAAATCGTAATTTCAAACCAGTATTTTTTTTTCAACAAAAACCGAGCGCTGGATCCTCATAGCGGATGTGCGCCACGCTCCCGCAAAAGCCGTCCTTACTGCTAATACAGCCTAATGCCCACGATTGTTGGTGTCTTTTAAAACATATACCTCACTATCGCCATGCCGGCGGCGGCGATAACAAGGGCGCATGGTCTGGGTTAGGAGGCCTACGGCTGCCACCGGGGTGCATGTCATGGCGCCCCCTATGTTCCTGCGCCCGTGTGCGCCGCTAAAGCCGCCTTTGACGCTCGTCAACCAATATCATTACACTCATCATCTGATTTTTGCTAAGTTCCTTCTTTTTAAATTTTTTGTTCTGGACATAGAACAAAAATCAAAAGTTTCGACAGAATTAAATAATGATTTATATTTTGTAAGTAGGCGGATACCTGCATAATCATATACCTACCTAATTAATTTTACACTTAGGTATTACCTTACATATTAATTATTTAGTAGTGTAAAATATTCCGCGCGCGCGCCCCCTGGAACCTCGCGCCCCTAGGCACATGCCTACTTTGCCTTGGGGATGATCCGCCACTGGGTACATAATATATACAAAACTCATAATTGCTAAGTATATACAAAAACATGGTAACAGACTAACCAATTCATGTTTCGCCAAAAATACCCACCGTCTAAAATCGAGACAAGAACAAATTTTCTTTAAAAGAGTGTTTGACAACGTACAATGTTCCTTATTTGTTGAGATGAAGAGCACCAAAAACCCACGAAAGTTACTATAGCAAACTTCAGTAAAAGAGTATATAACTTACTTTTAAATCTCCGCAACGAATGTACATAAAGCGGGTTAAATCCCTCAGTGGCTAAGTGATCGATCACACAGAAAGTTCGTTTTTACAGGACCGTTTTCACTTAACGGATCCATCGCTACGCTACTAGAGGCAATGTTCACACCGTGTTTACAGGACCGTTTTATTTAACGGGTGTCGCTACGCTACTGGAGGCAATATGCACACCAAGTTTACAGGGCCATTTTAATGGATCCGTCGATACGCTACTAGATGTTATGTTAAAACCGAGTATACAGAACCGTTTTGAACGGATCCGTCACTACGCTACTGGAGGCAATGTACGCACCGAGTTTACAGGACCGTTTTATTTAACGGATCCGTCGCTACGCTACTGGATGCAATGTTTACATTGAGTTTACTGGACGATTTTTAACGCAAAAACGAAAGTCTCTTACGTTTCGTATATTTTAAACTCAAATAACTCAGACTT
Source organism: Eupithecia exiguata (assembly GCA_947086465.1). Taxonomy (NCBI): domain Eukaryota; kingdom Metazoa; phylum Arthropoda; class Insecta; order Lepidoptera; family Geometridae; genus Eupithecia; species Eupithecia exiguata. The sequence continues at coordinate 6,238,253 of OX352230.1, read as the reverse complement.
GATGGTATTTTTTTTTAAATTAACACTAAAATTTCAAGTGTAGCCAAATCCAAATTATGAGCAAAAAAATGAAATTTTCGTATTTGATTTGGTTTATGAAAGCTTTGAAAAACTACAACTCGGGGCTATACTAGGACGCCATTTTGTGAAAAGTATAGGCATAGTATTTAGCGTCCATAGGAGCGGGACAGGGTAGAGTAACGCAAGCCGAAAAACAGGTTTTTGCTTATTATCTATTAACTACTTTGCTTGTTTTTTTTTTTTTTACTGGGCTTTTTTCGCGGAATTGTTACTAAATATTTTCATCCTTATATTTTTATTAACTAGGCCATTAATTGAAAAAAAAAACGCAACATAATGTAATTGTTTCTTATACTTTGTTCACAATGACCATGGTTATTTTCTCAACTTTGAGGTAACTGCGTTTTTTTCCATCGTTTTTTTTGGAATCGTGTTTTCAATAGAGTAAGTCCTGAACCATACCATAATATATAAATTTCAAAGTTCAATATTCAGTAGTTTGGAAGATATGGACATCCAGCGGAGTTAATTTGAGGTTGTAGACTCATAATATACTTTCGTTGCTGACTGTACATCTCGACGAGGGCTAGGTAGCGAATGCATTAATTAATAAAATTACAGCCGCCATACATCCACTGCTGAACAAAGACCTTCCCCAAACGACACCACAAATAGCTATCCTGAACCACCTCCATCCATGCGATAATTGTAGGTACCTATCTAGCTAATGCTAAACGGGCACCTATCTCCATTTTCATCATGCCCACCCGGTCCAAGTCCATTGTCAACGAGAAATGCAGTGCACGTTCCCAGAAATAGGTACGTTACTATTGTTCGACTCTGTATTGTCCTCAATTTACATGGGTAATTTGCCAACGAGCGTAATAGGTATAGCAATTAGCAGTTAGTATGTTAGCTATTGTCAATTGAGGGAACGTACGGCTGTATTGAATTCAGGACGAAATGATTGAAGTCATGTAGGTACTTAGATACTCGACTGCGATCACCAATTCGCCTGGCAAGCGTGGTCGCTTGCCTGATGGTTGGCTTGAATTCTGGTTCCTTACCTCAAAAGGGAAAAAAGTAAGTAACCCTTATAGGATCACTTAGTTGTCCGTCTGTCAACCCTCTTTTCTCAGGAACGCGTGGAAGTATCGAGTTGAAATTAACATGAAATACTCAAGTCCGTAACCTCTTGGAGCCGAGGTCATTTTGCTTATTGGTCATTACGCGTTTTGGTCCTTTTGCGTTATTTTTTCAATATATATATTGGTCATTATGCGTCTAAACCATATAAATCAAACTTTTAGGTCAACGCACTCAAAAGTTACAGCCGTTTATTTCAAACTTTTTTGAATTTTCCAAGGGAATCCTAGAATCATAAAATTTGGCAAAGCAGGGTCTTATAGCACAAGTAAACGGTTAATCTGAAAACCATATTTTTTTTATCTAATCACAAAAACATAATTATTATTTTATTTTCGCCGTGGACCAAAACCTTTGGGGTAGGTACTTCCCACTAACCTAGAATCATGATATTTGGCAAGAAACAAGGTCTTTTAATTCTTTAATTATTCGGAATCCTCGTTGCGCGAGTACGACTCGCATTTGACGTTTTATTTTGTTTTTATGTATGTTCGTTGATTTCTCTGTCATTTGTATAGAGAAGATGGTGGTCCCAGAAAAAATTATTCTTGAGTGACTAGTTTTTATCCCGCAAAATTTAAAGAACAGTTTAATACTAAGGGAACCGAAATCAGTTTTTAGTTTCTTCAAATTATTACAAATCGGCTTCGACGAGTTATTGTTATATATAAGTTCACTTATTCTATGACCCTATATTTCTGTCTAGACTCCGAGGTCTCGCCAAGGACATTTATTGTATGGAAATATTCCACACAAAAGATTCTCATATATCGTCACTCGAGACAAATACCAGATAAAATCAAGAACATTGTGTTGTTACGAGTGAAATCTTTGACCAATCTTCTAAAAGATAGGTAGAGTACCTAAGTTCAGTGATGGATCCACAAATCCACATCGCTAAATGCGACCCTGTGTACGCCAGCCAATGGTAGATCGGTAATTGTTGCAGCGTGTAGCGAAAATACCGCCATTATCTGAACTGTTACGGTATCGAATAGGATTCTTATTATTTATTTAAGATCTCGTTTTGTATGAAAATTTTCTAAAGACGATGGACACAACAAATGACATGAGTGATGAGTGATTATTTTTGGCGGAAAATTTGATTGAATAAATTCCAGTTCTCAACATCCATCATCGTCGACGGTCGGTTTTATACTACAAGTTTATTACATTACACATACATTACCCACTATTGGGTGACAGTAGGTAATTTAGGCCTCCCATCGGCCCATCATTCGTTACCATCCATCATTACAGTACCCAGTAACTTCCCACCCTTTATCGATAGTACCTACATAATATGGAGAAAGATAGAAACAATCTTATAATTGTAGACTATTTTTTATCCCGGAAACAAAGGGTCCGAAGACGCCGGCCGAAACCAGTTGAAAATACTTTCGATTAGTTCTCCTCGCCCCTCACTAGATGTCGCTGCTCAATGTTAATGAGCTCTAGATCGCGCTAACGAAGCTTTTCGGGCTCGGGAGCAGACGTGGTCTCCAGAATGCCTCACGGCAAGTCTCCTCCGATGCTTGATGCATTTTGAATTTTTGTAAGATGTCCTGATTGATGGACATCCAAGAGAACCCTTAATAAAATTATAATTATAGAAGGCTACTAGGCGAACCCTTACCCAGCCAAATACTTACAAGAAGAATTTGTCTCGCTTTGTTCTAAACTACTATTATGATGTTTAATTCATAAATTGTTTTCGATGTGTTTGTTTTGTTTTTCACAACAAGTATCTAGGTACCTACTTTAGTTAGGTAGTCTGCTTTAATTTTCTATTTGATTTTTAATCTAATTTTACTTAACTTAATATATGTAGGTAGGTATCTCTATTTCATTTAGCAATTTAGCCCTTTTTGTTTTCCCAACTCCAGCTTAGTTCTAAGTTTTAAACGTGTCCACCCATACATAAATAGGGGAACGCTATCTAATGTTTTTTAGTTTTAAGATTTATACCCATGTAGGTATCATCGTATCCCACAAATTTATTTCAATTCAATTTATTTCGGTTATATACTTATGTTATTAACCATAAAAACCGATATCAATTTCAAGTCATTAAACCTGTCACCAAATCTCTATTAAATCGAGTCGAGATCAAAATACAATTATTTGTAAGTATATTGAGAGTTGAAATCACACGACGAGCGCTTCGTCCTTGTGACTTCGATGTAGGGCGGCAGACGTCACGTAGTCACTCCACACAGAATTGGGCACTAAAATCTGCGATGACATCTTAATAATAGGCCTACCTATACCTACCTTAGAAGATTAGGTAGACTGTAAGCGTATTTGTTCGCGCCTACAGTCTAAATGGATCGAAATGGATTCACAGAAAAGGTAATAGGTAGGTACCTACCTACAGGTATTTATGCCATAAACAAATGATTAGGTATAGTTAGATACCGTTAACGGCCAACTCAAACGAAAAACAAACTCGTACGTGTGAAGTATCTAAGTAGAGGTTATTTTTCAATTTTGTAGGTACTACCTATTAAAGTATCTAATTATGCTCCTGAAAAACAGTGCTTCAAATGTCACAGTTTTAGGGACAGTTTCTTTTATAAAGGTCCCGGCCTGAATCATTAATAACAAGGCTCTATCTTTCAGGTTTTAAATTAATCTCGCGTTTCTTTCCCCAATTCTAATTATCTGAAAGGTACTTTAGTATAAGTTACTATGTATATTCAATCAAAAGGATCCAGGTCAAATCTTTGTAGAAGATCCGAGTTACCTTCTAAGGTTTACATTTACATTGTCATGAGAATTTTTCTTCCAAAATATCAGAAATTTCAGATCGTACGACCTCTTTTTAAGATAACATGGCATCCTTTTATACGTTACTTACGAAACCTGTGGTATCGTTACTTGTTACTCGTAAAAATGTGAACATTTTTCGCGATGCGTAAACCTGTCACGTGGAATGCTAGTGTATTTGCATGTAGGTACGGAACGTTGATAGGACATTGATTGATTGACTCTCGACTCTAAATCGATCTCTCTCCGGCTCATGTAGATGACGTAAAAATAACAATTCCGTATTCGTACTTCTTTGAGCTTAGGGCCTGCTCATACCGAGACGCGAAGTGCACGCACTTCTTAAGATGGTGATTCAAAAAAACTTTACTGACTACGCAAAAAGTATTATACCTGTTATTGAGAAAATATAAAAATACTCCGCCATTTTCGCCGTCTTCACGATGAGCCTCGCGACCGACGTCGCGATGGTTTGCGCTTAGAAGATTCGATCCCAAGATACCGGGATCCCGACGAATTTTCGGGATTGCACCCGAAAATTTCGGGATTACAATACGCAAATTCCGGGATTTTCGACATTGAAAAATTAATGAAAAAGTTGCTAAAAATGTTGCATTATACGAACCAAACACTTAGTTATTTCATCTGTAATTTATCAGGTACGTATCTTGTCTTGCTAGCGTGCTAGTATTTAGTACTATTTTTCATACCTACATTATTTTCTTGTAAAAAAACCTTAATAAGTAGGTACCTACCAACTTTGAAAAAACTGAATAACGGCTACAGTAAGTTTCGTGTTTTTTAATACTCCTAATATTATAAAAAACACTTCTTCAACACTGTTCGACCTGTAGATATAACTGGGTTCATGATAAATTGATTCCGCCTGTGTAAAGGAAAAAGCACAGATTTGCGTAGGCTACTACTAGTAGCGTTACAGCTCAGCTCGCACGCTCATGCTGTCACGGTAAAACTTTTTTATGGATTGCCAATTTTCGGCCACATTTGCAATTTTTTTGGAACGTTCCAAAAAATAATAATTGTGGCCGAAAACTAAAAATATTTGATTTAAGTTGGATTTTATTCATCATGCTTTTGTTAAAATGATAACAACATGAAGTTTATAATTAAAACTGACTTTTCAGTGCTTTCTCAAATCCCGGGATTACCTCAAGTAAATCCCGAATTCCGGGGTTGGAAGTTAAGACCGGGATCGAATCCTCTACGCACTGTGCCGCACTGCGTAGCGCGAAACCAAGGCTTCAAGCAGCATCTCGTCTCAATGTGAGCTGACCCTTAGGCTCTAGTTGGCTTGGCATACTCGTGGATTTGAAGATGCTCAGTAATAAATTTGTTCGTATTTTATGAGGACAAGAGTCCTCGAGAAAATATACAAACACTACCTACATGTTGCCAACAAAACTGACGTCAGTGACTGCGTATGCCTGCAGTATACCCAGAACGAGGCTGTGCTAGGTTGTTACATCAATCACAGGATTAAAGTTGACGTCATGGCTAACCTATATCCTACATAAGATAAGCAAGGCGCATAAATTAGCAGTTGACATCCTTTTGGGAGACCAGACGCAACAATTAATGGTATCAAATGGCTGGATGGACTACTTAAAGCTGGACGTCGACCCGCTAGCATAAAGCTAGAAACAGACTGAGTTCTCGCCCACCACGCAACGTACGCGACGAAACATGGGAAACGTCTGGAAACGTCGGATGGCGTGGCGTACGATAACTGTTTCTAGGCCCTTGACTCTAGCTAGGCTATCTGTTTTCATAGCAATTTAATCCCCCCCGCCTCATAATGCGTCGCGTACGTGGCGTGGGCTCAGTCTGTTTCTAGCTTTAGTTGGCTAACGTTTCCCGGAGGGTGAACTATAAAATACGTAAGCCACAATGTATGGATGCTCTTTGTAGAACTATCTTAACTAGCACTGGATCTAGAAGTTTTTGCAGCTGTAGAAGCGCATATATTTTGCAATTTAATGCTAAGTCGATCGCATGATCGTGGTTTACGTTACCTACGTTTTTATTGATTATTGTCTTGAGTCTGTAACCTGGTTCACGAACGCCTAGTGATCCTTATTGAGGTTTACCTTCACCTGAGGTAAATAAAGTCTAGAATATAGCTAAGAAATTCTCATTTTCCCTGAAAATACCTACCTTAATTACAAAAAGACAGATAATATTTTTGCGTTGAAAATATACATAGTTGTGTACAGCTTAGGTACAACATTGTTGTGATATTCTAGGTTTTAACAGCAGAGCTACATAAAGTTGGATAAATACTGTAGAAGGTACCGTAAACTTTCGGATTTAGGTGGGTATGGTACCTTTGAGGTTTGCGCTTGATAGAGCTATAACCGCAAAAGTTAATCAGGTAAAATCCTCTCCAAGTAATAATGTAAGTAACCTTTTCATTTGCCACAATAGAGGTAAAGGAACGTAAAATCTATTCAAGAAGGTTCCTCAATTCTGTGTACAGAAAATATCGGTTGCGAGCTATTGAGATCAGTCTCGTTGAAATACCTGAAAAGAACGTAGTTAAAGTAAGATAAGGACCTAAGTGCCTGCTAATTCATGATAGTAAAAAAATATATAAAACTTTTGCTTTGAGATGGAAAAACCTATCCGACATTACTCAGCTTAGATCAAACAAGTTTATCTTCAGTTCTTTTAAAATAACTGAATTTTTAACGACCAAATCTTGAACTCTTAACTTCGTTGCAAGTTGCGAGAGCGCTTCAACATTCCGCACTCTCTCATCCTTTGAATTTTGATTGCATAACTTTATGAAAATCTTTTGACGTAAGACTGAAAATTCTTACTAGAGTTTCAAGAAAACTAAAGATATTACACAAGTTAGGATCTTCTCGATAACAGGTTACCTATACTCACCCAACTAATTCGAAAAAAGCCTTAGGTACCAATATCTTAGGTGCGAGTATTTCACGAGGCATAGACGTGGCCTATCTCAATCGGGTGGATGGAATTAGGGGATTTTTCAAAGGAGAATTCGTAGCTAGTTAAGGATGTGAAATGTAGGAAGGAGGCGTCGTCGGTCAATACTGGAGGTGGTGCGGTGCGGAGCGGTGCGCAGGCGTGGCGGGCACCCCGCGCGGCGGTCGCTCGGCCCACTCACGCAACTCGCGAGTCAGCCGCCGAGCGCTGCGATCGCGCGGTGCCTGTTCTCCGATCGCATCCGCACGCGACAACCATGTGTCATGTTTTCATCACAGAAGCATACCGTCCGCACTTTACCCAACATTCATGAATGACTAGTGCGACTATTTGACCCCATAAAATCGCGAAAAGACCTTCCATTCGTGAACCCACCAGGACAGCTTTCGCCGAGTCTGGTTTTTCTCGTGGCCGTTGACACTGCATCGTGCGGATCCCGCAGTGCGAGAGTGTGTGATTAATCCGCTAATAATTCAGGGAAATCAGCTGAGACGCGTAAACATTGGCCGAACTTTGACGGGAATGTTGATAATGGGTCCGGCAGATGCGCTCGTTTAGACGTTGACATACCTGGAAGACTCCAAGATGCGGCGATTGACTCTACTGTTCCTGTTAACAGGTATGATGCATGTCTTGATGAACTCAATATCACGTAGCTAACCTTAGACCCTGTTGATGTAGACTCCCATTAGTCGTATAGAAAAACGTTTTTTCCTTAGCACCTACCGACAGCGCGCCGGCATTGAAATTGTTTACCCAAACATCACCCCTTTGGGCACTAAGCCTGTTTTTATAAAAAGCCGCTCGGAGTTCATTTCTTTTTTTTTTTTTGCCGTAGGTACAGCACAAAATAGTACTATATGCCTGCTCTTTTTTATTTATGTTCAACAAAATTGTTTTTAATGTGTATTTTGTAGATTCGCTGTATGAAAAGCACGTTGCTTCATTATCATTACACCTTTTATTTCATAGGGACGAACACTAAAATCCAATTCGCGATCGTATTCATTAAATCCACAGGAGTTCTTATCCCTTTACCTCCATTTCACCTTTGCAATAACATCATGCAGATTCTCATATATCACGCTCCTTGAAAAATAAGTTATAAGACTGCCAAAAGACCCTCGCTCGCTCGCCCCGAGTGATTCAAAGAACAAATGGGACGGTTTGAGAGAAAAGGGCATTTTTTGCGTACGAACTCATTTCTACGAACAATTGCGGTTGCTCTTGTCCTCGTATTTTTTACTCAATTCTAAATTGCTTCAAACGGTCCTTCGTCGACGTTCCTAATTTTATTTAATCCTTATTAAGAATAGGTTGTTGCTTGTTGCTGTTATTTACCGCAACAATTTTTGTTTCGTATATTTCTAGATAATAGATTCATTCACAAAGGTTTCCGAACGAGATGTAACGTATAGATAGATATTATTGACGAAAGCATATCCATTGTTACGTGGACATCTGCCGGCATCATCTACGAGTCCATGGGAATCGGTTCCGCTTCGTTCAATTGGCTGTGATGCGGTATTTATTGTATTAATCAAATTGTTTAGTCATTCCTGGTATTGCCAAGAGCGTTAAAGTAATTTAGAAACTATCTAGCCGTGTTTGTACCGGTTTAACATCCCGTGATTGGCAAAGCTGGTTCGACACATTCGTTTTGCAGAGCAGATGGCAAGCTACAAAATCCTCCAATCGTATTCATACGAAGCTAGGATTAGGGTTTTTTATTTATGGGAGCCAACGACAGGTGTTCAATGCAGGTAGAGCCGATATCGTTCGTACCGATGGTTCTGTTTTTGTTATACAATATCGCTCAATCACTGCACGACTCAAATTTGCTGTAGCAGCAATATTGGAAAAATGTCTGTCTGTAGCCTGTAGTAAAACCTCAGTTTTCCATTTGGCGAGCTGCAAATTGCCAATAACAATTCAATCCTTGTTCGGGTCCTGAGCTTTGCCCAGTTTGCGTTACATGATATTATTTTATAGAAATATCGAGATAGAATTTTCCTCTTAGGTTCTGAATTGTGCTCATTCGAGCAAAGTTTTCTCTCTTCTACATCGAGCTGGCCATTTCAAAAACTTTGTGAAAGCATTCACAAACAGATTTTTATAAATCACTAAGTTTTTGGGCTAAAGTTAAACAGAATAAAAACTTTCTGTCATCACATCAATCTTGTAAGCGATACGTGTTTTCGTTGAGAACCAATTATATGGTAAATACTAGACTGAATTTTTTATAATTTGATTATAATTTTCTTTATTATATATATATATATATATATAGTGTATTTGAAGGTTGTTTAGAGATTTATACACAACTATTACCGGAGTTTATAGTTATGCCTCGATCGAAGTGATAGCGCGTAAAATTCTACAAATCCGCACGGCTCGGCTGGGCGTCGGCGAAACTAGTCTTTAAACTTGAAGCTATCGGCTCGGCTAAGTTATATACAATAATATAACGGATAGAAAGATTAAAACTTTACTTCCCAGCTTCCAACATTCAAGTTATTAGACAAGTCTGGTGCAATATTGTGGCGCGTCAAGTTTCTGTTGTTTTTTTTTCACTCCAACGGATGTGGAATACACCTGGCGTTTGCTCCGATTTACACGGCCCTTCTGCCTAAAATATAGAGTTTTTGTTGGCCGCTTTAAATCGGAACACAACGTATTTTTCTTTCATTTTATAACTTCCAGTTTTATTTAGTTGAAGTGGTTTTACGACAAAATATCATTGAGAATCTCTCTTCTTCATAGCTAGAAATCGCATAGCACCTGAATATTTAATTCCACCTAATCCCACATTCAGACAACATAAATACTTACCTACAGGTAATTAATAGCACAGCAATCAGGGCGTCGCAAATCCTGACGTTTCCGGACACTGGCCCGCTAAATTCGCATCTCTTCGCTTTATGAGCTGTTTCAAAGCTTTCCTGAAATATGTTTATCCGCAAACATAATTTCACCAGAATTATTGGGCTCTTGTACCAATATCTCTCCATTTAAGCATGGTGGGAACAATACCGTTGTTGGCTTGGTTTCTGATATCAACACTACGTTACACAGTCTGGCATTCAGCCTGTGGTGTAAACGGTAAAGAATGCAATGTGTTTACGTCTATTTCGGGTTGCTGACAGAGAGGGCATAATATCAAACGGCTGCAGGAGTCGATAAGTGGCGAGGCGCCGGCTTTCATCTCACTTTTGGTTGTGTGAACTTGTGTTTATGTGTATTTACGCTCGTTGGGTGCGCAGGCGGCTGTGGCGAGCTTGTGGCACTCCATATTATAGCTACCTATCAATTAAATGTGAGTTTTATGGCTTAGGCTTATGTCGCACTTTCGTTGATTAGAACTCGTGCGGTGAATAATCTGACAGATATGTCAGAAGACCTTGTGACATTGGATTAAGGTTTACTTTTGTCGGCGGTAGTGTTCAGTGGTAAATCGAAGATTTGTGGTTGTTGTTTCTTCTGTGGCGATGCGCCAACGCAACTGCAATTCAAAGGTCGCCACATTTATTTATGCGTTTTTTGATTACGATGTCGTTTCATTCCCAGCGTCGGACGCGCCTTTCTTTTTTTATGGACGACATAGTTAAGAGTTATGGTTGACTTTAATCTTTAACGAATCTGCTTTATATTAATTTGGTGTAAATTAATTGGACACAAATCATTAGTTTTATCATCGTGCCATAACGTTATCGTTAGGTTTAAGTAGTAGTTCTAAGTTTTTACGGTAGTTGTTTCTATTTGCTATCCTTTGGGCCTTTGTAGAAAACTTTAAAGCATTCCTTGTAAAACATTCCAAGGAATGTTCCTTGCTTCCTTCCTTAAAAATACATTAACACACAAATCTAATTACAAGATCGGCAAAAACTTGTTCCCAACATTCTTGCCGAGATTTCCCGAGTGTAAATTGAGCTGCTTTTAAATTTCCCTGAAGGGTCTAGGACCGCGAGAAATACCTCGTCTTCAGTGTAAATAAACATGTTCCCAAAGTTTCCTCATTGTTGCTTATGATGAACAACGTGAGATTATTTGGAGAGAAATGTGTGTATGAACATGAACATTTTGTTCCTTCGTGAATATGTTTCTATAGAATATTTCAGTTTGGATGTTCCGATAAACTGCTGCTTACTTGTTTTTTTGCCTATAATATTGACCTCTTGAACTAGTTTCATTTGATACGAACACAGTCGATATGTTTTATGGTTTTACCTACTTATTTGAATATCATCGCGAGTTATCTTATCACTCTAAATTCTCTGTTTTATAAAACGTTTTCTTAGTTGTTCATCAGCTAGATATGACCTGATATGTGTTTAGTTTTCCACCTACAATGAACTCCTAAAATTTCCTCCTGTTTCACATAAATTTGATAAGTCTGTTCATGGGTATGTTGTAGGTACAATCTTTAAAATATAATTATGTGGATTACTAGCTGTTACCTGCGACTTCGTCCGCGTGAATTAATAGAAATAGAAAAAAAACAGTTCAGACATCAATATGTAACTAAAACAAATACCTATCATCAATTAATTAATTGATCAAAAAATAAAAGAAGGTAACAATACATAAGAGAAACAAACAAAAAATTACATGTAAACATAAAAGGCAAAAAAAATAAGGAGTAACATCAACTGTTGGCAATGCTTATCTTTACGGAGTTTATACAAAGTAGTACCTATTGAAAATATCAATGTCAAGGTCACAGAAGGTAGCATTAAATTGATCTCAGGCTCTCAAGAGGAACATATTATATATTGATTATATTTTCATTAAAAAAGCGTTACACAAATATTTTAACCCCAAAATCCTTTACAAACAACACTTCGGCAACATTAATCGGCTTTGTTCGGTTATCTGAAATTAACTATCTCACATCGTTTAATCTGACAAGTGGCCAAGCTATTTCCCTTGTGACCCCGTGTACTGGGCGGATACTGTTGGCTTACAGCTAATAATCTGTACCGTATAAAAGTAAATATATATCTTTTCATCGTTACAATCAATGTTGTCGATTATCCATCGAGGCGGCTCAGGGCTCTATTCGTGGAGTGTCGTTCTGACCTCGTGGGTGTATATTAAGCAGTGGATGCATATTACGGGCTGATGACGAATCAATCTAATCAACAGATTTTAAAATTGGAACTGGTTGGTACTCCACCAGGAATTAAATTCCACTTTAAAAGCAAGACGACGAAAATGGGGCGACATATCAGTTTGCCCTCAGTTGTCCAAAACAGGAGCATCGCCGAAATGGGCAGACAATGAGTCGAGCGAAGGAGAAAAACGGAACGAGCCAAATCAATAAAATTAATCACAAGAAAAGCTAATAGTCGGCATTCCAAGCATCGCTAATATGGAAAACGATTTTTTGTATGTTAGAAGTATCGGTAGGTTTGCATAAGTAGGCACACTGTGCACTAGACAAAACTGTGCGTCTTTCTAAAATAAACAAAAAGGGGGACTGCGTTGAACAAAGACCGTATAGTCTAGTCAGTCAGCCTGTAATTATCGACCTTGAGAGAGCATGAGGGTTGCGAGCACAAGGCGGCACGTGCACCGAGTAAAACGATAATGATAGAGTGCCCATAGGGGAGGCAAAACTGAATTACTAATTCAAGTCATTGCGCTTTACTCTGTATAATGGACCTTTTTGTGGCATTCGTTTTGCTAGGGTCAATTCAAGGAAGCTTGAACAAAAATATTTTGAAATCCTTTCAGATTAATGAGAGGTTGTCATTTACTGAGATTGCGTTGCCATTCAATGTAGGTAACTGGGTGCCAAAGTATTGTGGAACTGGTTTTAATTACTACTGCTCGAGGGTATGCCAATATGAAGTTAATGACAAAGCTTTCGGGTGTTTAAAGGTTAGTTGACTTAAAGGTCAAAGGACCACGTTGTGGTTTTCGAAACTAAACTAGAACAGTATTGGGTATGAAGTTTGGTAAATGGTGCAATTCATTAACTGTAGTTCGGCGATCATAGCCTTTCTACCAAAATAAATGGCTCTGACAAGAGCAGATTAATGGGAGCACTAATTGGTTTAACCCTGCATATCGACTCGACGTAAAGTGATGATAACACTAAGTAGTAAATCACTTAAATAGAATGAAGTGGACGATGGAAATGATGGAATTTATTTTAGCGTGTGGAACATTTAACCTTTTATTAATTCCGAAGTTCAATTCAAGTTCAGGGACAGTATATTACTTATTCACTGAACGCGGCAGGAAATATAATGTGCGGGTAAAGCTAAAAAGCAATATGTTCGCTATAATTGGGTCAAAGAGGTGAAGGACGGTCTATGGTGGGGGAGGGAGCCCACAGCACCCCAGAAGCGTTATTCCACGCGTACGAATAGCTATATTACAACACCACATTCTGTGCTGTAAACTTTATGGAAATGCGACTCACGACCTCTTTGGCTGAGAAAACTTGGCTTCGGTTCGACTCTACATATTTTTTAATTTACTTACCTACTACCAGCATAAATCTAAGCTGTGCTTTTGCGGTACCAAGAAGATGATCACGAAGTCACCACTAGCATAACAAATCGATAATGTAACTCATTCAACTATAGCGCAACGAGTAAGGGGTCGCGTAGGGGGTAATAAAATTTGATTACAGAACATCATAAATCTTTCTTTTTTCATTATCTCCGTTGGCATCGTCCGGGTCGTCAGCAACGGACGGGGCTACATCCAAATCCTAATGTTTTGACACATATACGCGCAGTATTTATGATACATGCTCGCCTGTACTGTACCCAACCGACACGAGATTTATGAAGTGCGCATATGTGCTTAGAAACTGGGATTGTGTTTACGCAACGGGAATCCGTGTCAGCCATTTCCAAATCCGTATTTAATTTTTAATCCGATTACATTATGCGATCCCTGTTAACCTATTTGATACGCAATCAAATCATATAGAAATTGTGATTGAAATTATTTTGTATTAGTTTTGTCATTTGCAATAACACTATTTCAAAGTATACAAAACTAATAGGTACAGTTTGGATAATAGTTTAGATAATCAGTGGATAATGTAACTCAATTATACATGTTTGTTTCTCATTTATTCTCTAATGGAATAGCTTTTCATTATCAGTTTATATCTCAGTGATTTATTTTCGTTCATACTACCTACATGAAAAGAGTTTATTATGTCCTCGGATAAGTTTTTGTTATCACCGTCGTCGTCCCCTTTACATTTAGTTCCAAAAATAACAGATAGAGAGTCGCTCTATAAAGCCGTGGCTTAGCACAGTGACATGCGGGATCCATGAGTCATCCTTTGGGCTTCCATTAGCTACATTGCCGAATCACGTTCCCTTTTTGCATACCTCTATCACTTCTATACATACTCTAAGCTTTGAGTAAGCTCTGCATGCCTTCGCTTTTTCTCACGGTGGTGATCACTATATGTGACTCGTTTAATGTTTCAGACGCATATATGAAACAGGAGTCGGGTGTTTTACTATTTCTCTTTACTTTAGTAACTATAATACTTTGATTTCTCTACGGTTGCTTTATGACTAGCTCCATAGACGTCTCAATGATTGACGTCTTTCTGGTACTTTCATGACGTCTTATCTCGACAAAAGTAGGGTGGTAACCTATGCAAAGGTATATTCACTTAGATAAGTCGTAAAAATCAATGCTAAAAGTGTCGTGACGCTATAACCGAGCTTTATAATAGCTCATAAACCTTATTAAGTGCAATAAGCTTATCATAAAACGATCTCGCGTTCTAACATCCTGGCTTTCAAGTGAAATTAATGGTACTTTGTCATGTAGTCCTGCTTCAATTCAATTTTCAACATTGTTTCGCTTAGCCTTGGCTTTTGCGAGAATGCAGTACCGTTGACAAAGAGCGCCATAATGAAAAACGTTTGTGCGCTTTGGAATTTCCAACTTTCCCAACCTGAGCAATTTGAAATAGGCTGCAAACATTTGATTCTAGATAAGCGATGATTAGAGTTCCATGTCTAACTTCCGGACGACGACGGGTAGGTACCACCGGTCACCACCGGATGAGGCGAACACGGAAAGCATTTTAAGCGCTCGTCCCGCAATATGCTGCGGTAGGCAGCTCTTAGGTCGGGAATATTAGATGACAACCGGCTTTTTAACTGGGTTCCGACTTTACATTGTAAAGAGCCGAGGCTAAAATATTATTAACTTAGTGAATATTTTCTAAAAGAAGCTAATCATCGCATCGTGTAGTGTGATATCAGGGCATTTAACAGAAGATGAAGAAAGTACAAAAACAATAATATCTGTGTTCATTGATGGAGCACATAGCTTATAATAAAACACTGTTTTAACCGGATTGATCGCGTATATTTTATATTTTGTTTATAACCTGACGTTTCGGAGGCTTTTCAGCTTCCATGGTCACAGGCAGACTGAGGTGACATTTGTCTTTACAAGTAATTAAGCGAAACGTCAGGTTATAAACAAAATATCACATAGCTTATGTTCTATGACTTTATTTTAGTGTTTCTTTCTTCATACAATATTAACTCAAAAAACTTAGAAAACAGAATCTCTTCCCATAGGCAGTGGCTCTTCTCCGGCTAATCTCGATGGAATCCCTAACTGCGGTCCATTGCTACATTTATTTTGGGCACGACCTATCGATCCTTTGTTTTCGGCTTTTTGGCGCGGGCGGCGGCAGCATTATGTCATAATCTTTGTTGTTATAGCGCTTTATTGAAGGGATGTTTATGATCCTCCAGGAAGCTGACTTGGTTCTTAAAGAAAGCTTGCTTTTAATTTTTTGAAAGCTTTCTGTTGGTCTTTTTGATTCTTGCTATAAATATATACAAGGAATACCTTGAGATTCAATTTGACAGTAGCTGGTAGTAAGTACCTACCTAGCTAGAATTACATTTTACTACTGTAATTTCTGTGTGTAAAATGTTTATTTCTATGAAGAAACCGTGCAGGTGTTTCATCGTTGTTTGCGAGTCCTACTTTCAAATAGATACGCATGTTTGTGTGTAGGTATATACTTACAGCCTGGTTACAAACGCACCAAGTATTGTTGTGTCTTGCACAATCGACGATAAAAACATCGTATTCACATTCACCATCGTTGTATGCTGTATTCTCGGTTCCAACGCTAGGAACTTTTTGCAAACCTTCCGACTGTATTGTGTTGGGTCCGACCGATAAAACACCTTTCCTAGCATGAAATAAAACGGGTGTAAATACTTTGATACTCGTATATAACCTTGGGTTACCGTTTGCGGTGGCGCACGAAGCCACATAATGCGGTGGGCATGTAAGCTATCTGATCTAAAGAGAAACCTGAAACCCTTTGGTAACGTCCCCTTTATAACGAATTGCCAGACCAGTTCCGTTGAGAGTTTGATTAGAAGGAAAACGGTTTTGTATTTCGTTCTGCTATTTAGACTCTAGACGACACAATCTTAACTTAGCTCAAAGTTACCGACCGGTATATCTCTGACCGCTATAACTTTGAGTACTTACCTATGACTTCTTTTGTAGTTTTGATTATTCCACAACCAGCATAGCATTAATCTTAGAACATTAGGTACTTCTTTCTACTACAATAAGGAAACTTATGGATCGGTTTTGGTGCAGCAATGTTATGGTCACACCCGATCTTAAACGATTAATTCTGTATTTACGGTACTACTTTCGTGAAGAACTGTATGCGAACTTGCTGAACTTCGTCCAAGATCTTGTGTCACACGATGAAAATTCGATTACAAACTATTAATTGCTATCTTAAAAGTAATGGCTGAGACGCTGTTCTCTATAAGTACAGTGTTTATCTGCGAGACGAATCGATAGAGAGGGCATACCAAGGGTTCAATATTTGATCGTGGCGTCAGCAACTCTGGCGCCACATCTCTAGGGGTTACAAGTCCCCTTCAAGCATTTGTTACTAATGATATCAGAATTATAATACAGCTTATAGTAACGGCGCTTCTATATCTTGTACAGTACGTTTATGTAACACGCATTCAACTTTTTCGATTTATTTTTTACGATTGTCTCGGTATTGTTTGTGACTGGTAGGTAATTTAATTCACTCGGAGTTTGGTAAAAAGAATTTCTTTTTCTCGGGGCATGTTTTGCAATAAGTTTTTTTTTTTGCGATGGCAATAGGTAGGAAAAATATATACATGTACATTGAACCTGATAACTACTTGACTACCTGTTTACAGATAGTGATCTGATCACTACATTATCACTACATAGTATAAAACAAAGTCGCTTCCCCCTGTCTGTCCCTATGTATGCTTAAATCTCTAAAACTACGCAACGGATTTTGATGCAGTTTCTTTTAATAGATAGAGTGATTCAAGAGGAAGGTTTATATATATAATACATGAGCATTGCACCCGTGCGAAGCCGGGGCGGGTCGCTAGTATAGTTATAAAGAAATGGTTTTCCTATTTACGTATTCTTACATGACTATCCACTCAGTCACTATCACATAAAATCAATCAGGTCGTTCTACAACACATTAGTCCCTATAGGTCGAATAAACCGAGCGCCATAAAGATATGAATCGATGGGAGAGTTCTGACCCAGATGCGACTCACGCGATTTTAATGTCAGCTTTTATAACACTTGTGCACAGACGTTCCCTCAATAACAATAGAACCGGAGCCGCATTCTCATTATGTATCTTCTAATGTGTATCTATCCCTGGCGTCTGGGGACCAGATTAAACAGTCTCAGCACAGCATCAGCGGGAAAGCTGGCTTACTTTACCCCTTTACCCACACAATATTACGTAGAGCTAGCACTCTATAGGCTTTGTACGAAATGGAAAACTGATTGCCCTTCTTCTAAAATAGGGTAATACACTCATTTTTGAAAAGTGTCTCGATTAGTTTCTGTAATGCTAATAAACTGCAATAAAAAATAAAAATTAATATTCAATCAGCAGTGCCATAAAAATGCAATTAAAATTTACATTTCATGTTGCGCGTAATTTGACGAAAACGCTGGACGCAGTATGTAGCCAGCCATATTGCTCTCTGCCATGATCATGACGTCAGTTGACTATGTAGGTACCTAAGTACCTAAAAAAATGTGCTGATGATCTTGATCACAGTTGATACTTTTCAGTTTACCTACACAGCCGTATGACGTTATAACTGCGTTATAAATTGCACCTACTATTTCATGGTGTTCTGAAAAAGATTCCAAAAACTAAAACTATAATTTAATTTTAAATTTATTTTGTTGGTTTATGAACTAAAACTTACAAACAGTTTACGCTGCGTTTTGCGTAAGCTATCTCAATAACTATATTATAAGATTTTTTCTCATATGGAGTAAAATACCCTATAATTAATTAATTGTCTATCGATGTTAATGATGTCAAATAAGTGTTAATAACATCGAATCACTCTTCGGAGGTAGTATATTGTTAGGTCTATAGTGTTTAGGTTTATGTCTTCTCTCATACCACTTATTGTGGAGCGGAGCTAACTCACAATCAAAATACCTACATCTTTATAAGTTTATAGTGACCGAGCTTTTTCCCCATGCTATGGTCTGACGTAACGTTCATCTAATACCTTGCATGGGCATCTGTGTCCTCAAGAGTATCGAGGGGTCCACCCCACCCTAAGTGTCCCCAAGTTGTTTATCTATCTATCGACCCGAGTCAGCGAATTGGACCAATTGGCTAGATGTAGTGAAGTGGCTAAAAGCTTTGAGAACTGGGTTTGCTGCTGCCACTTAGTGTGTGATTTCATTGGAGATGATTTATACAGAAAGCCCTGAACCTCTAAGCTCCCATACAAACGTACTTTTCGATTCATTTGGAAACTGCGTCCCCGATTTTAATAAAATTTTGCATACGTTATCGGATAAGTACTAATAGCTATGTTTGTACCGTTTTAGTTTTTAAAAATACAGAAAATTCATTTTTATCCATTTTCAAGCGATTTTATTACTTTCGTTCAAATTTAACGATGATTTTGTATTTTGAAAAACTAAAACGATACAAACATCGCTATTTCTTATCCAATTATGTATGCAAAAGCTTATTACAATCGGGGACGTAGTTTGCAAATGAATACGTTTGTATGGGAACTTAGAGGTTCAGTCCCACCTTATATGTGCTGGACTTTTTTAATGACTTTTGAAATGTAACTAATATGAGAAGGCATTTGACTTGACTAAGTGCTCCTCGTGAGCCAATGGTATTAATAAATAAATTGAAATTGTACTTGGAAGTTGATTGACGAGGGTTATTCAGATTTAGGTTTTTGATGTTGAGTCATGGTTATTGGCATCAACGTCCAATCGAACTTACCTCCAATATAAATGGAATGTAAGCAAAATAAATTACTGATCAAAAAAGGTACCGCGAGAACAGCATAGAGCCTATCAATATGCAAAATTATGCATACATGCCCATATCCATCAAATACAATAGACCTCGGTATTAAAATTCTCAGTAATAACATGTATGAATCAACTTTATTAAAATGCACATTGCGTCATATGGCACATAAATAAAATGCACGCCGATATGTGATCTCAATACTTCCATTCATTATGTCAATCGATTTTTGTTCTACATGTGCATTGGTACTTAAACATAATTATTATACTGGACTGTCATCAACATCAAATTATATAATTGTATGGCGCCAATCCATATGTGTAATTTTGTACCTATGTTTTTCTAAGTCTGTAGTGTCAATAGCGTATTATTTGCCGCATTTACTCTTTTACATTGACTACCGCAAAATGTGCGCTTTAAATAGAGTTTACCTACCTGAGCCTTGTTCATATCATAGAAATATAAAAGTCAAGTAAAGACTTATTGCTTCAACTGTACTAAAGTAATTATAATTTGCCTACAGAAAAACCTTGGGCCGAATATGGAGCTGAAAAGTTGGACGAAATAAGATTTTCTGAAATAAAATGTATTATGGGCCGAATATGGCATACAATGTGGGACGAAAGCAGATTTTTCCAAGTGGGCCGAACTTCCTAGGGACGAATATGGCATAAATCGTATACATAAGTACTGTAGCAAACAATGCATCTTTGATTAGGTAAAATCTCACCGTCACACACTGCTATTTTATTACTCTAATCTAACGGCGTAGTCGGCATGTTGCTGATTAAGATTATAGGCACCTAGTTAAAATAAATTGAATAAAACCGGTCAAGTGTGAGTCGGACTCGCACACGAAGGGTTCCGTACCATTATCTATAAAACCACCATAAAAATCACGTTTGTGTATGGGAGCCCCCTTAAATATTTATTTTATTCTGTTTTTTAGTATTTGTTGTTATAGCGACATCAGAAATACCTACATCATCTGTGAAAATTTCAAATGTCTAACTATCACGGTTTATGAGATACAGCCTGGTGACAGACGGACAGCGAAGTCTTAGTAATAGGGTCCCGTTTTACGGAACCCTAAAAACGATACGCCATCCTGAAAATGATTACTATAAATTCCTCAGCCACAATTAGTCAGGGGAGGTCCTCAACGACGATGGTAGGGGTCAAAGACAATCATCAATGAAGCTCCGCATATTGTTTATTGCTTAGACGAAATGGTAATAAATTCTTTACGAGCACGCATATTAACAAGTCTGGCGAAATTGTTCGTATCTCAGAAGATACGAGCTGTTTATTAACATTTGATGAATGTCTGACCTAGTTTAGAAATTGAATTAAAGTGATACGAGTAGAAACAATTTACGGAGAACGCATCCATATAAAATTTATAATTAAATCTTTGCGAAGCATTGTTGAGATTTTTCTCTTTGTTTCCTTGTTTATGAACGAACATCTACTTCTATTGTACATCCTCACCTCAACAGCCTATAATGCTCCACTGCTGGACGCAGGCCTCCCCGTGATAATTGCCTTATTGGCTTTTATCACATAAGCGCATAATCCCCACACTGAGGTTAGGGATAGCAGTTCATTGGTAGATCTATTCTGCAAGAGGCGCTTCTGCCCGCCCCTCGGTGTATATCCCTTAGTCGCCTCTTACGACATCCACGGGAAGAGTTGGAGTAGTGCAAATTCTTAGCCGGTACCACACAGCTGTATTGTACTTCATCATCATCATCCACAACCTGACTTCACCCACTGCTGGGTATAGGCCTCCAAACTCTTGTGCCACTCCACACGGTCCTGTGCCAATCTTATCCAGGTTCGTTCCACGAAGTTTGTTATATCGTCCGCCCATCTTGCGGCTGGACTTCCGATGTTTCTGTATCCTGTTCTTGGACGCCATTCAGTATTGTAATTACTAACTGCCTAATACTTGACCACACTACTGTTCATTTTTCAGTTTAGAATCGTGTTTGCCCGTAGAATAGAAATTTTAGTTTTATCGTTCAAAATTCTAAGCTCTACAGTCAACAAGATGCATACAAATGCAATATGTCGAACAAACATTAGAGTTTACTCAGTTGCTCTTTCAAGGTATATAAAACCTTATTATATTGGAAATTTCTATTTGTACACGATATAGCTACTTGGTTAGGTAACTGAAGGGTTCTTTATGTTAACATAATTTTTTTATATTATATAATTTATTATTAATAATTAATTTCCACGTGATCCTTAATAATATGCAAGAAGTCAAAAGCCATAATTTTTATTTTTGTACAGACTTACAAAATAACCTCTTAGGAAGTTTACTCTTTAGTATCACGAAAACCTTTGCAAGTTTTTAAATAGCAGGTATTAGCGTTCTCGAAAATTAAAGTAACATGTCCTATCAATTTCTTAGCTTCTAAACAACAAAAAAATATATTATATTTTTTATGAACCCTTAGATAGCGTATGTATTCAGGCAAACCATTTGAAGCGTGTATATCGTAATTCGTATGAATATTCGGATCAGAGGACCCAATTCACATTTGTAGACTTCGAACTAGTTTTATCGGCGACCTCTCAAAGGGATATCGAACGTACTTGAAACTATCGGCCGGCCTTTGCGGTTCCAACTTGTCAATATCAGTTTCTATCGCAATTATTATTTTCCAAAGCTTTGAGTAAACTTTAACGCGCAAAGCGGAACGCATTAGCACTTGTATTTCTAGATAAAGAAAAGTAAGCAAAAATAAAGCTCAACAATGTTTAAATCCTCTTTTAATTTCGGTAAAATAACTTGCATTTGGAGCACTCCTGTGCTGCACCATGTTAAGTGATAAAACACAGCATTTGCTGCACCTATCACGCCGCTTTTATTGCGCTGTTGCAATGCAATTTTAAGGCCATTAATCTTTTCCAAGCTGTTTTGCCGCTCCAGCTTATGCTCCCGTGTACTGCATTTTTGTAATTTATTGTGGGGCACTATTAAATTTGACTGTAGTGATAAAGTGTTCCTGTCATCTGACGAAAAGACGAACAATAAAGCCATTCCATTAGGCGATACCCCCTTCAAGTTCAGCCTCCTCATCCAATTCCAAGCAGATACGGAATTGTGTGTATAACAAATGGAATTGTTTCTCCTTAACTTAAAGTAATTCTTATCTCTCCAAGTAAAATTATCTCGAATACAAACAGCGCAAACTTTAGACGAATGAGTTTTCTGCGTATCTGGATGAAATATTTACTTTGACCCACAAAGCTCGCGGATTTGTTTATAACCACCGCAACCACGGAGTACTAATTAAATCGTTGCTCTGTGAAGATGGTAAATAATTATACTGCTAATATTAATCTAATCCCACTTTGATGGCGTTAGGTGGCTTTAGTAGCGTTTGGTTCGTAATTATCATCATTATTTAAAAGCTCGATATTAAATTTTAATGTTTGTAAACTCTGGTAGAGTAAGCAATTAAATTTTCTTTGATATAGCTTTGAAGCCTCGGTTTGTGGGAGTCGTCTAGCTGACGGCTGCGACGCTAAAACTGGCCATTCATAAGATTTACAACCTTGCCAAAGTTAACGACGCGCCCCGCCATTCGAGGCACGCACTGTTACCACCAAACTTGTTTTAGGCAAAAATTAAGTTTTAATGCTACCAGGAACAGCTGAGGTTAATATTATCATGGCGCGGGCGCTTCTGTTAAACTTGTAAAGTTGTCGATTACGAAACGGGAATAGATTACGCGGAGAAATAGCCAGCTTCACTGTTACGCAACTCGTAATCTAATCCATATTATAATAATATTCCTGGCGCACACTACGTAACAATGTAACGTGATCTTGCCGATTTCAAGTCAAGTTGTGGGCTTCACTCCAAGATTATGCGTTTCTTGTTATTTTCCTACAAAATTACCTTCTTTATAAGAAGATATATTAGTGGTGTGAGGTGTTCAAGAATCTTGTAAGGCTAGACCTTACAAGATTCTTGGACACCTCTATCATTCATCATCCTATATCTTTTTAAGATAAAGTATAGAAGCGAACAAGAAACCTTTACCTTGTAGGTTGTTCGTTTTCGAACAGAAGTAAAACTTGTCCCAAGCGTTTTTATCCTCTAGACAATCTGATATTTTGTAATACCTTTTACAAAGGAAATTGAATTTATTTATTAATATTTTTTGCAAAACCTTTGGAATTTTGTTGTAGAAGCGTATACATTGCCATTTAAAAGATAGATAATATACCACACAAAATTTCGAAGAAATATGTCTGATTAATTAAACATCCCATGCGTGGGTAATAAACAGGAAGAGTAAAATTTACCGAACCACCGAAGGTTCGGTAAATTTTGGTTAATAAGTACCTATTTGTTCATATGAGAAAGTTGTTGTAGCAAGTTCGTCCTCATAAAGTCTTTCTTTCAAAAACTCGCTCTCAACATCTTTGATACGAGTATGTTTAATTTAAATCAAATAGTAGGTACTAGATTTTTATCAAATACCCACACAGACTAGTTTAACTAGTTAATTCAAACGGCGCCATTGTATAACGCCTTCCTTGCATTTATTTATCTAGCTGCGCTTTGAAACCTCACAAACATTCAGCACGTGCATGCATTTCATACCTCCGCCGTCGCTAATCCTAAAGCTGCCTACGCCGATACGTGAAACCACTATAGTATAGGCAGCACATTGTGTTGTATGCTTGTGTAAAAGCGACGCGCGTGCCGTAACATAAAACAGCTTCTTTTGTTAAGGAAACGATCGGATATCGGCTTAATCGATCAAGTATTCAGACATTGTGATGGTAAATGAAGCCTGTTGAGTGTAGAGCATCAGACCAACAAACTCTACTACTTTGTAAAAAAACATAAAATAAAGATTTTTTATTTGCCAAAACATGAGCTGGTATGTAAGGTAACAAGTACTTACCAACAAAGTCTACTTTGCAACAACACACTTTGTAAAAAAACATAAGATAAAGATTTTTTATTTGTCAAAACATGTGTTGTAAGGTAACAAGTAAATTATGGGTTAACATGCTTGACCGTTAATCGATATGCAATGAATATTTGAATAAAACCGGCCAAGTGCGAGTCGGACTCGCGCACGAAGGGTTCCGTACCATTATCTATAAAAACGGCAAAAAAATCACGTTTGTGGTATGGGAGCCCATTAAATATTTATTGTATTCTGTTTTTATTATATGTATTTGTTGTTATAGCGGCAAAAGAAATACCTACATCATCTGTGAAAATTTCAACTGTCTAAATATCACGGTTCATGTGATACAGCCTGGTGACAGACGGACAGCGAAGACTTAGTAATAGGGTCCCGTTTTTCCCAAAGGGTACGGAACCCTAAAAAAATAAACCTTAGATCGAGAAAAAAGCGAATTGATGAATTCTTATATTAGGTAATAGGTACGATTATGTCAGTAAAGTCTCTACTTTTCTTTTTTACTTAAAGAAGATAAAGAGACCTCTACAATAGACGTAACCCACAGCTGTACCATTATTCTATTCATGAGCAAGAAAGTCAAACCAGACTAGATCTTGAATCCCGACCACCTACTTAAATTAATTATTTAGGTCGAGCGACAAAATCAATATCATCAAAAATTAACCAATCTAAAGAGCAGACTAGAGCCACAAGGTTATTTCAAGAATTTTATTATCTAGTAATTGCGATTTCATTTACGATTATTAAGGTCAACTAATACGAAAGGATGTACCTATACCTAAAGGATACCGATAAACACATGTAGGTACATCCATAGTTCTAATTTGATTCTTTAAAGTGAATATATAAGAAATTAATAATATATAATATATAACTAAATATTTTGTGAATATTTCAAGCGTCTACCTGTTGCCGCTATCAATATCGAGCAAAAATGAGAGAGTACACCGGTCTCATAAGATTCCGTGCAACAGAAACTACCATGTGTATGTGTGTGGTGTGTGTAGGTATGTGAGAGTGTGGTGCTCCTGAGGACACCGGTGGTCTCATAAGATTCCGTGCAACAGAAGCTACCATGTGTATGTGTGTGGTGTGCGTGTAGGTATGTGAGAGTGTGGTTCTCTTGAGTACACCGGTCTCATAAGATTCCGTGCAACAGAAGCTACGATGTGTATGTATGTGGTGTGCGTGTAGGTATGTGTGAGAGTGTGGTGCTCCTGAAGACACCGGTCTCATAAGATTCCGTGCAACAGAAACTACCATGTGTATGTGTGTGGTGTGCGTGTAGGTATGTGTGAGAACGTGGTGCTCCTGAAGACACCGGTCTCATAAGATTCCGTGCAACAGAAGCTACGATGTGTATGTGTGTGGTGTGCGTGTAGGTATGTGTGAGAGTGTGGTGCTCCTGAAGACACCGGTCTCATAAGATTCCGTGCAACACAAGCTACTTTGTGTTAAAAAGTCCAGTAACGCTGTCATGGCCATTTGCGGTGAACAGCATATTAATCCATTCGAAAAAAAAACTGCCATTTGTATGTTTGTGGTGTGCGTGTAGGTATGTGCGAGTGTGGTGCTCCAGAGGACACCGGTCTTATAAGAGTCCGGGCAACAGGAGTAACCGATGTACGATATACGATAACATTGCGATTTTGCAACGCTCCAGACTCATAAGTACTGTCCGTAATTTTGAGTTGGCCGCTGTTCGATCTGTTTTTGGCTGACAATAGATATTGTCAGCCAAAAACAGGTCGAACAGCGGTTGCGGCTTGCGAATTACTGAACCCATTTCGTTTACAAAATACTAAGTGCCTAGCTTTTGTAACCAGCTTAGTATCACGACCTTTCGTCCGTTTGCCCTCTAAAGGACGTGAACGAAGGCTTTCTCAAACCGATGTAATATTCTCTAGCAAATGTTAATAAAAAAATGCTCTCTCCTGAGTACATTAGCATTGAAAATATAAACGAACTTCATATTTAGTGGGGTATAAGTATAATGTAGATTAACATAAATGTGATCCCACGCAAGCCGATCTCCATAAATGGGCATCAGCTCGCTTACTTATTCGGAAGGATCGGAGGAGTCTCACCTTTGATCCATTGATCGGGCCCCACTGGAAAAACAAAACTTACAACGCTCTCAGTTCATCATTCTAAAAGGAACATCATCTTGCTCCAGCTTCTTGGAATAGTATCTTTTCATCTCGTAGTGTAGCGTGAGTAGTGTGTCGTTTGTGTAACGATGCTGTAATTGTAGATATGGTGCCGCGCCGTCTAGCCATTCACTGACGCCGAGACGTTTTGGAAGGGGGCATAAAGAGAGGGTGGTCGACTGGCCGTAAGACTTTGAAAGCTTCACAGACTTGCTTATAGCGTTTTTGGCGTTACATTTTCGACACTTTCTTGCGGCCGTTATAGCCGAAACGTAATTACAGTGTCGTCGAATTGCGTTCTAATGTTCGGGGCCTGTTAAAGATAATCATTGCATCTTTCTTTCCCTAATTCAGGACAATAAGGGTAAGGTACAGTTGAGCGGAATTGTTATTACCAACTTTATAACCCATTCTTATTTTTACTATAATATCATTGCTTATCTATCTTAGTCGCATTATTCTTGTCTTCGACTGTATTTTCTAGTATACGGCTAAACGCGGAAGGCTTGCGCATAACACGCCCACAACGTACGTACGGGTGTAAAATTTTACGGTTTATTTTATTGCATGTCTTTGGGGTCAATAAGAGAGAAAGATTTATTATATTCTTATCCCAAAGTTATGTAGGTTTATGTGTGTCGAATTGATCTATTTATAACTCATGAATTCTTCGTCTACATGATTCTTTGGTATCTAAAATATACTCTTCTTTATAACTCAGAAATCAGGAATTTGTTACCTTTGCTTTGGTATGAATCAAATCGTGCTGCTAGATTTTCCAGTTTGATCATTATTTTCCTATCATCATGCATTTCTCATATTTACAAAACGAGCCTTGCTAACAAGTTTATGATTCTTAATTCCTGGTCTACGTTATCCTTAAAATTAAACTTGTTTTGCCTAGTTGAGAATTACTGGAATATCTCTAGGGAACATTTCTTAGTCTTCCGCGTCAAGTTTGTACAGGCGCCGGCACCGTAGATAAACTTTTGACACTATTTTCTGCAAACTCCAGTTTTGATTAGGTCGGGAAACTTTACACTAGAAGTTTGTACGTACAACTTTAGTCAGGCATGACTAAGATAAATAGGTTCTAGAATTTTTACAGAATTGCATTATTTTGATGTTTACCTTTTCTTGTAAAGAACTGTTTCTCAAAATCTCCTTAATCTTTAGTACCTAAGTGGGAACCGCCTATTCAATGTTAATTATCAGTATAAAACTCCGTGTTGTAAGATTGTAAGTCACAATCCTTCACAATGTTCCATCTCGTATACCTCCTAAATTAAATTAGGAGGTATACGAGATGGAACATTGTGCATGGGAACACAAATCATGACGGAATGGAAATCACACAATTGCACAAAAATGCCAGCTGATATGGCAAGTCAAACTACCCATTGCCAACATGCAAAAACGGCCCATCTGTGGCCTAGTTGCGGAAAGCAGTCCAGGAACAAGTACCCATTGCCAAGCTACCTACAGATCGCTTTAACTGATAGGTTATTAACGTGTTTAGCAGTAGATCACATTACAATCCACCAATAATGAGGTAACATGGCGTGTAACCGTGATTAAGCGGCTCAGTTCAACGGGTGCCCGATCAATTGGAACTGATGCTACCCACACGCGAGTGACGCGGGCTCGGAAGCTGCCGAGATTTATACTAAGCTTCTGTTTCGGACCCATTGTTTCTATTTCCATTTTCTCAACAGTTTATACTGTGTTCACAACATTTCAATTTGTATACTGAATTGAACAAAATATTCCAAGCACTCGTGTTTTATAGATTGACTTTACTCCGTTCTTGAGTCTAACTTATTTTCTATTAACTCTGGCTTCGAAGTCACAAAACTTTGTATACGTTGATGACTCTGAAACTTATTTAACTTGAGTGAGACAACTAACTTAAAGCTTTCTACTCGCTGAGAACCAACGAGATAAACTTTATCTCGTGTGTAACATTTTGATCCCAGGATTATGATAATGCGTGATCATAATTAGAAAATATCTCGGTTGTATATCAAATTAAATATCTAATTAACTGTACGTAACTATTCAAATGATTTAAGCATGTCTTAATCAAGATTTCTATAAAGGTAGTAGGGCTTAACGCTATTAGACTGGAGAACATCGTAACGTAACATAGTTCACCTTCGTTACGAGCTCCTCATAATGGAGCGACCTTATGTCGAGAGCTCTTCAGGTAGAGCCCTTTTTAACTCAATATTAATAATGGGTACCCCTTAATTTCCAGTCGAGAACCATTCTTTATTTTTGTTGCTTCCGAGACCATTAGGTGCCGTTACGAGCCGTTAAATTAAACCTTTACTATTGAAATGAAAACATTTAGTTTTGTCAAAACATAAAAATGAGATTCGGCAAAATTTAATATTAAAATAATAGGTAACATAATCTCTAACAATACCACATCTAAACGTATCGCTGTATTATTTCATTGTCATTTTCTACATGGAACGATATTCGCGAAATCCGAACGAATGGATGAAGTATTCAAATTGAGTTCAGTTATTAATCCGGGGTATTCGGCCTTTTAGGTGCAGCATGCATCGGCCGCTCTGACATTTAATTTAATAGACTGCCAGCCGCGAACTGCTGACCCGTTCCGTACGCGCATGATGGTAAAAATAAATCGTCCCATATCGTCATATCTGCATCATATAAATTCCTGTATCGGCATCATAAACTCTGCTTTTAATTAAAGACGCGCGTAATAAAGAGCTAAAATATTGCTTATATGGCTCTAAAATATTTATAAAAGTTTGAGTTGCACGAGTTTGTAACTGTAGGGAATACATAAGTTATTACATACTTAATTTGTTTTCCTGTGTGGCGACGACGACGCGCGCGCTTCCGCTTTCATGAGTATAAAATATCTCGGTTTTGTACTCATCATCAAATATTTTTATGGCCCCATCATAGCTTTAGCTTATAGAATGTCATTTTATGTTATGCGGAAATAAGATTTTCTGTTGCCTGTTTTAAAGAACTCGCACTTTGTACATGTAAATGACTTAATTTTGCCGCTTATATCTATGTGAACAACCCACCTAAAAGTTTTGAGAGTATACAAGACGGAAAACTCTATTATAACTGTTAGAACATGTATTTCGGACATAACCTCCAATTTTGAGTTACCCTATAAAGTGCCACTGGAATTTTACGATGTCACTTAAAACACTTTTGCACACTCGTGAATTCATAAAGAAACATTTGCGCCATTCTCGTAAAGTGCGGTTGGCCTTTTTATTTTCGAGCTCTCTGATAATTTGTTTTAAACTGCAATATAAAACCTTCGCTTGAGGACTTTGATTGGCAACTTTGTTAAACGATTTAAATCAATTTAATTGGCATTGGCGTTTAATGAACGACATCGATACTCGCTGAACAATATCTCGTCAGTCGAGCATTGTTCTTTTGGCTTGACTGGGAGGGGGTTTTAGATGCCAACGTCAACGTTATAGTGGTTGTAGCTTCTAAATGATTGACAGTGGAATTGTATGCTAGACACAAAGGCAATGCAAAAAGTAGTCTGTATCGGCCAACAGCAAAGCCAGTAGTTCTTCCCGTCATTATATTCCAGGGTCAAATTGATTTGCGTAGATGTTGGCGATTTCGTCTAATATAATTTTAAAAATCCCTTTCTGAATACTCACATCCTTTGATAACAGAAATTCTTACATGACCTTTAGATTTAAAACCGAAACCATTTGATGAATTTGATACAATTTGCGATTAGGCTAAAATATAATCATCTAGTCTTACAAACGGAATAGAGTACAAAAAGCAAAAGTACTAACTGATAAAGCTTTGATACAAAGCTCTATGATGTCCCATTTAGATTTCCGTGCCCGCAATATGAAGACCATTAGATTAATGGTCTAACACGATACGGTTGGAAAATCACGTGCGTATATCAATGATTTATCATTGCAAACATTTACACGATCCGAAATTCAAATTCAACTGCCGCTAACGAGGATGGTGATGATACTATCACATCTAATTTGTTTGCAAGGGAGTGTAATGATTTAATCAAGTCTACCACCCATGGTACATTGAAATACAATGTTTTACAAGTAGCCCTAGCTGATCCATATGTAAATAACCTACATACTTTATTTTATTGTGTGTTTAAGCTTACACGTCTAAAACAGAGCGTACTTTTGGAACTTCCTGTAAAGTGGCGAAGACAAAAACAAAACTTGCAGAAATCTTGACAGATCTAAATTGTTTGTGTCGATGTTAAATGTATTTATTTCTTACTGAATAAAATGAGCATACCTACGACCTTCTTGAAGACTGATCCCAAATAAAAGTAAACGTCATCTTTCTTGGGTCTCTGTTAAACAACACCATTACATAGGCCAAATTTATCTTCATGTAAACCAACATGATCATGTTTATGTTCTTTTCATTCGCATTGCAATAATTTACATTCCTTCGTTATAATTAAGATAGGAGTCAGGTGTCGGCTTTTGCTTTCAAAGAAACTTGAGGCTGGTGTGCTGGTATCGGCTCTCTTATCGCATCAAGTTGCCATAACTATTAGTCGTTTATGTGTGGCTACGCTATCGAGAACCTGTAGTTGTTTGGCATGTCCCTAGTCGGGTGCGCGGGCGCAACCAGACGCATTCTCGGCGGACGCAGGGTCAACGGTCGCCCTGCTTGTGCCTGGGAACCGACGATAAATATTTGAATTTCAACACTTGATACATTATGCTCAGCAAATTAAGTATGGTAAGCTCTGGCATCTGCAGGAGTTGTTTAGATTTCAGCTAGCTAGGCTAATGAACTAGGAATGTTAATATGTCAGGTTTTACGAACAAGTCTTGAACATGCCGCCTGCAATTTACGTCAGAAATAAAAATATTGTCTGAGTGCATGTCTTACAAGGAATATTTAAGTACGCATCCCATTCAACGTTTATATGTGATGGGTTATTAAATGGACGTCGGCGGTCAAATAAAGGACAGAGCTGTTGAAATATACCCTCATAATCTTAAAGTAATGAAGTGTCGTATATTTTTACTTCATTTTATGTAGATTTGGGTTTATTTTTCTCGAATTATAAAAGAAATCTTAAACCGGCTTTTGTA
Source organism: Eupithecia exiguata (assembly GCA_947086465.1). Lineage (NCBI taxonomy): Eukaryota > Metazoa > Arthropoda > Insecta > Lepidoptera > Geometridae > Eupithecia > Eupithecia exiguata. The sequence continues at coordinate 6,206,743 of OX352230.1, read as the reverse complement.
AAGAATAATTGAGCGGGACATCGGTGATTTAACATTCGTGGGTCAAAATATGTTTTAATGTTAATTTTCCGGTCATAAATATTAATGAGACATTCCTTCGAGAAATTGAGACGGGCTCCTCCGGGGACCAGCCCTCTGTGGGTCAGTTTGGTACCAAAAGCGATGTTTTATTATTCAGTCATGAATAAAACATTTGCCTCAAATTTTCAGTACCTAGAAAAATATCAATTGATTTAACTTAACTGTGAAATAACATGTAATTATACAATCAAATTACACAGTTCATATTTTGTGGTTTCAATTATTGCTCTATAAACAGTTTATATTCCAATCAAAGCTCGATCTTGATAGTGTAAAGTAATTTCTCGGCGTTCATTTAAATAAGCCTCAGGAAATTACCTACATCTCGGGTTAAATTGGGGGCGCTCCCTCAGTAGTTGAGTGCGTATCTCACAGCGCACGTATTAGTTGTACCTATTCGTATAAAGACAACATTGTCTTCTAATGGCGCATTGTCATGACCGGAAGGGAAAAGGTAATGTTTGACCGCGCACGTTTAGAAAAGCCACAACAAGTTATCTCGTGCGAGGAATGTAATATAAGTTGTGGCACCCCCCGCTGTCCTCATCTCATTCTAATTAACCATTACACCACTATTCGTATTCGCAAACCTATTCCGAATAGTTCCTAGCGATTTTTCATCCAAGCGCGCGCTAATTAAAATCATTTGTTCTACTAATTGGAACATTTCGATTGGTCGAAGCCATATTACTGTTTTAGCAATATGAAACTTGTACGAGGGTCATTCGACGTTCTATCTATGTAGTACACCAGTACACCTTTTTGCTAGGTAATTGATTCCTGGCGTAATGCGAAGAGTTGATAGATTGCGGGTCCCTAATGAGAAAGCTTCTTCTGTTTGATTTGAAGCTTAGTTAGGTTTCAACATCCTAGCTAGTTTTCTTACATCTTGAAGAGTTAGTTAAAGAGTACCCAAGTAGACACGATGTTGAGTAAGTTGTTCAAATATTGTCCTGCGCCTTCCGGACATCATCTGCAGACGACGACGCTAGCTAAGCCAAGATAGAGATTATAGAAATTGAAGCTAAATCAACATCTCTGCAAGTCGGGCTCTGAGTTGTTTGAATTGTGTTTTGAGTTTCTAAGCACTAGCTACGGAGCTTCGGATAACTTGGAAGCTTTCATTCTTATCGTGAGTTGGTAGTTGGTATCTTCTTGGTGCTTCATTGAAATGTAAAACGTTTTGTTTTTGATTACCATTAAAATTTGCAAGTTCAGATATCGCCAGTTAGCTCTCGCGTCATAGTTGCACAGCGGCTTCGATCAGTGCTTTCCTTTCATAAAAAGCTACTGAGTTAAATTAAAGGGTCAGAAAGTGGTGCGCAGAACTCCAATCTGTTTAAATCTGTCCTTGACACTTCAGCGTTCCTTAAAACTTGATCAAAACGCTGCTGAGGTTGTATAAATTATGTAGATTAGGTGTAAAAATATTATTCCAAAGTTGTGAAGCAATTGTCTTACCTAGACGTTTTGTTGAATTATTCAAATGTAAAAATTGTTTCATAAATCAACGATTTTCAATAATTTTGAAAGTTTTATGGTACTAATGGTACGCATACTGTTATTGATTCCTAGTTTTCAAAACGGGTTTTATCGTTCCACTGTTTCAAACCTTTTAAACGGTATTTGGTTTTAATGTAAAGTAGCTTTTTAGGGTTCCGTACCCAAAGGGTAAAAACGGGACCCTATTACTAAGACTTCGTTGTCCGTCTGTCCGTCTGTCCGTCCGTCCGTCCGGCCGTCTGCCCGTCTGTCCGTCTGTCACCAGGCTGTATGAACCGTGAAAGTTAGACAGTTGAAATTTTTACAGATGATGTATTTCTGTTGCCGCTATAACAACAAATATTAAAAAACAGAATAAAATAAATATTTAAGAAAGCTCCCGTACAACAAACGGTTTTTTTTTCCCGTTTTTATAGATAATGGTACGGAACACTTCGTGCGCGAGTCCGACTCGCACTTGTCCGGTTATAGTTATATTCTCTAACATCGGTACGATCGAAAATACAGTTATTGTTCACGGGTTGTAAACACACAGTTGTTACGTGATTTCACGAACAATTTCACGTATTATTTATTGTTGGGATATTCACTTAGCGCTCGTAATTCTCCATTTGTACCTACAACAAAAATTTATCCAAAACACCCAACATCATTCTCGTAATTCATGTTTAATTGCATCAGTTTTGTTTGAGCACTGGCCAGGTGAAGAGTAAAGCTAACATTGACATTCGTGGCGTTTGAAACAGGGGCCAGTTGGCTACCCGCGCACTTTCTGTCCTTCTCTGACCAAAGAGTAAATACTCTTTGGAGGCATGCATTTGCTTCATCAGGCGAGTAATGCTAATGCGTTTTGAAGCACCACTCGAGCTCCGCTTGGTTGCCCGGGCTATGGACCGTGTTTCCACCCAACAATGTAAGCAGGTACTTAATCATGTACTCAATCAGATTTCAATTACTCGTCGTTCAAACAGTAGTGCTTGCGTAGGTAGAGCTGTCGTGACAACTTGTAACCACGGGCTCAAGATATATTTGCTAAGCAATGAACATTCCATTGCAGTTACAAAAAGCTTACAAAAATACTTAATGAAAACAATTTAAGGCATCTTGTTTCGTTCGCCATTAATTCAAGTCTCGTTCTTATTGCCATTTGGCTATGCAAAAGCACTCGAACATTGGTTAGCGAGGTGGTGTATTTACTCGAACCTTCGATACTGGGAATCGAGAATGCTTACAGCTAAGCAGAAAATTTGAAGGACTGTTTCAAGGATCGCGGAAATGGAATCCCAAGTGGTTCTTGAATTCCCAAAGCAAATTGGTTAAACTTCGTGAGGCGCCTATCAATTTTAGAAGAAGACGGTTCCAATTAAACTTTGCTGCGCGCTAACGTATTCTGCTCCATTTAGCTGAATCATCAGAAACGCACTTAACATTTTGACAAACTTGTGACGATTATAACCGCGGTTTTCATTTGCTTAAGCATTTTATTTCTATGCGAGCATATAAACATATTTATAAACCTACTTAGCAGCAGTAAATTAAAGCTACTTAGTTTGAAAGATAAGGACCACGCAAGCAAGACCGCGAGAAGTAGCCAATATTTCACAATATTCGTGCCTGGAGCTCCCATAATTAAGGAATTTTTACCATATTCGCCAGGTTACCAAGCTGGTTCCTTTCCATTTAAATCTCGTTCTTTATGTTCGTTACGTTGCCGACTTAGTTACCGTTTTTGTTAGCTCCGCCTCGACCTTTGTTATTTAAAAATGGAATACGTTTTTTGAGATTCTCTTTTATAAAAGCAATTCCAGGCTTTTGTCCAGCCCGGTATTCCCCAGGTGCCCTCTGGCTTTTGTATAAATTGTACTACCTTCAAATACGCTACCTGCTTATAGGCACTCAAAATATTGAAGGCATCCAATTCAATATTGACTTAGTAGTGTCTAGATTATAATCGTAAGATCTTCTGGCAATATATCACTCGCATAATGCTTGATCCGGTCTTATGCTGTGACGGGTAAAATTGGCATAGGTATATCAAAATACAAATGTGTTTCGCTTGTTAAATAAATCCGGCCAAGTGCGAGTCGACTCGTACACGGAGGGTTCTCTATCATCGTACTTAACTATTTCGCGAACTAACTTCGTATGGACATTGGAGCCCTTTAAAATTTATTTCATTTTTATTATTTGTTTATATAGTGCCTAAAGTGTACCCATCTACCGATCTACCCTTTCAAAATATCAACTGTCTATATCTGTATTCACCCTTTGGGTACGGAACTCAAAAACAACAAAAAATAATGACTTAGTATGACTTATTCATAAAAGGTTAAAGACGAAAAATGAATTTCGGTTCCGCTTCATTTGCAAAAGCTCCGAAGATGACAATCCAAACAACATAGATCAAGCAAACTGATAGAGCATTAATTAGCGTTTGATGCTGAGGATAGAGCACGCTCTCAATTAGTCTAAGCCGTAGTTTGTTTACTCGGTTTGCTTACACAGATTTCGCGGAAGTGGAGTGCCCGTATTATTTATGTTAGTTTTCCGAGAAAGTTTATACGCTCGCAGAACTTTCAACAGCTTTTCTAGTCTGGTATATCTCTAGATGATGAAATATGAAATAAACTTTAGCTAGAATAGTCTAGCCAAGTCCCTAATAAAATAGGGCCTATAGTAATGCAATAACCTAAGGAACCCATCGTTTTCCCCCCATTAGGTTACTATAGGAGCCTTTTTCCTTATCCTAAATGACTTTACTACAAATACGACATGCTAAAAATGGCAGGTACCTTGCGAATACTCATTTTACTCTGAAGCCCGAGAGCTGCTTGAGTATAGATTTTCTATTGCAAAAACGTTACTAAAGTATAGATCGCTGACTGCGTATAGTTTCATAATACGGGCCTAAGTCTCTCTCTACATTTTAGGGAGTGCTAGAAACCAAACTCATCTTCCTAATATCAATTTTCCTTAATCAACATAAGGGATTGGATCTTCTTTCGTTTAATTACAATAGCGAGCCTACCCAGCCAACTATGTAGGTATCTTGCATAGTCCTTCTAGTCTTCGTTATCTTTACATATTCGCATCTTCCTCGTAGGTTTAATTAGACTGACACGATTTCTCATCACATTAATGTGAGTCTCTACCAGCGAGCTGGCAACTGCGTACCACATCATTAGCCTCTCACATATCTGAGTTAGGTACTTACCTAGAAGTCTTACCTGCATAATCTTAAAAACAAAGACTTCCTCGATGTGCTCTCACAAAATTAGTATAATAACTCCTGAATTATGTATACGGCGGCAACTAGGAAATTTAGTATTTTTCCTGGGATTTCTAATTAGATGGGTTGGCTGTTGGCAGCTTATCCAGCCAATTAGCATAGCAAACGAAGGAACTTACTGGCGTGCGGTAGCCGTGGTTGCTGTTCGACCTCGTTATTAGGGGAGGCTTGCATTATAGACGAGCACCGCTGCACAGATGGTGCTGAATTCTTTGAAATACGCTCTCGGGTAGGTATACATACACTATGCCTTAATAAGAACATAGCTTGTGGAAATTATTAGGTTTGCGCTGACGGTGGTTGCTATTGTGTCAGCAGTATTATACTGTTTTTATTTTACATTATGTCTTTACAGATATTGGTGTCAGTGAAAATACATTGTACTTGTCTCATGTAATGTCTTTTTGTAATGTTCTTTTTCTGGTGTACAATAAAGTGTTTTTGTATTGTATTGTATTATAATATAACATTTCCCATATTCTAAAAGCTACAGTGTTTTATTATGAGTTCTCGCGAAAATAACCTTAGAATATACTATTCTAAAAGATATTGGAACTTATACTAATTTAGGGGTCTAGGTTTAAATAGTAGGTATGTAAACCTAGACCTTTGTATATGTATGTATATAATATGTAGGTACAGTATACCTACAAATGTATAGAATAGACCCATAATTGTTGACAAATTGAGAAATCAATTGTTACTATAGCGGCGGTGGAGTTGAAATAATTTTTAATCATAGTTTTCTCACAAAGGTTCCTCGGGTGTCTATACGTGGGATAAACCGAATGGAGGCCCTAGGTTTCATTTATATTTACATTATTTTACATTATTCTGTTATAATCCTCCTGTTATTGTTTCCTGCGTTTAAAATTAGCATTTATCACTGTACTTACAGCCCATGCTAAAAGCCAAACAATCATAATTAATGTCCCATTTCATTTTGTTTGTTCAAATCAAGAAATTCAAAAACATGCTTGCTCAAACAGTTGTTCAGTTGAAACCCAAATTAAACATTTCTCTTGATGACGCCTGGAATGGTCCTTCCGCGAATGTTGAAATTGCTTACTCCGCAAGGTCCACTTTTACGTTATTTCTCAATCCCTGAAATATAAGAAGGGAGCGTAAAATTTTACGCGTTCTCCTAATTTATATTTAAACAAAGCCAAACATCAAGGAATTTGTACTATGAAGGACTCTAAAAATAAAAGAATGACTCGGGTTAGGTTTCTCTTTGTTGTCCTGCAATGCAACGTGATTTCGTTATTTACGTTATTTCTATGTTTTCAATTTCAAAGAATGTAATACTGGAACGAGTTCCAGTCACATAAACGTAACAAGGGTGTAGAGTCCGCCGGGAGTAACCCTTGTAAACTATTTTATTTAGTTTTCTCACTGTTAGAAACGGATGGCTACAGAAAATATAAAATACTGTTTGCCTCTAGAGGTTAGAACCTTTGCTGAAACATAAAAGTATAATAAGAACATTCAGTAGGAGGTGGAGGACCTAAAACATTGTTCGTATCCAAGAAAATTAACAAGCAAAGGCTTGCTTGTTAATTTATGGTGCCTACAATAAGCACCTCCATAGCTCACGCAAAATAAAGGACGCAAAGTTAGATTCATATCCATATCTAAGCAGTTCTAGAAGGAACAATGACTTTATGCATTGAGTTTTTTGTCTCTTTTTTTTTCTGATTTTCTGTCTGGGTACCTACCCATGTAGTCAACATGGGAGGAGTAATATCATAGGAGGTACTATGAGTAGCTACTTTTGTGTTTATTTTAAAGACTGAGGGCTTGATCGTGGGAACGTTCCCCCCGTAGATGTTTATAACATCTCCATAAGCATAAGTAGCTTTTTCTGGGTGGTCGCTCTTGATAAAAATCTCATGAAAATTATGGTAATGGTTTATGGAATATCCCTAAGTAAAATGTTTAGCTTACCGTTATTAGCTTCGATTTCAGCAGGATTCGAACCCGCGCCTCACCTTCAATGTTTGGGATATTATTAAAAAGTTTTCGTAGAAGATTTACCCAGTGCGAGTAACGCACTATAAAGCAAAAAGCTACCGTATCTAATATTAATAATGTAACAAAATTATTCCACCAGTCATCAAATGAAGCCTGAAAACGTCAAAGTTCTTCGAAACTCATTAAAGTTTCATAAGAATGGCTTCTCGAAGAACTCGGGTGCCTGTAATATTTGTTATTTAATATAGCAAATAATGTAGCTACGCGGTCGGAGAAGGCGAAGGTAAGTTATCGATCATGGTCGACACACATTAACGCGATACGATCACAGCACTTGTCGGATCACATAGCGACGTCATTTGTGCCGGTTGGTACGATAGGAATAGGTGTGCCTACACATTATGTACGTGCCTAGGACGAAGTGTGCCGGTGGGACTCCACTGAATTGAAAATTAAGAAACATTGTAAGGAGTAGGATATTAAAGTTTATAGTAATGTTCAAGTAGGCAGAGAAAAAACATAGTTTTTATCAAAGTAATGCGGTGAATCTCTCTTTATAAAACCTTCCTAAATGAAAACAGCTAAAACTGTTTGCTAATCCAGATTTCAATCGAAACTTTAAAAATAAAACCGAAAAAGAGAAGCAGCGAACTAAAAGTTTTAAATCAGAAATGAAAACTGTTTAAATAGCAATGCTTGCATAAAAATAGAGCTTGTTTGAATCAAAACTTTGCTGCAGCAAAAAGTGTTTTGTGTTGTCCGTTCAGCATTTAGCATTGAAACTAGCGTAGCGCGTTTTATTTTATTTATTGCTTAAATCAAAGTTGCTGATGGATCCAGTCGCCTGGCCGAGAGGCTGAGAATAGACCGGCTAAATAGGAAAGCTGCATGGACGGAGCTTCCATTTGCATAATAGACAAGCTACGCTGAAACCGTAACAACACCAATTGACTTGCGAACAGAAACGGATTTGTGGAATATTAACACTTTATGAGGAAAACAAAGCACGATGGATTTTCGTTACTCACGCGATAGATTTTGGTTAAGTAACGAAGCCATGGTGGACGGTTGCGTGAAACTCTGTAGAGTTACAATCACGCTATTACTTTTTGTTATCAAACTTCCGAATTAATTTGCATACTTCGGTGGAAAATTTCTCTTGTAAAAAGAGCGAACCTATTGAAGTTTTCTCGTAAATCTGGGCCTCGTTGTAATAATTTACGTTGATTCATGTTTTAATAAATTTGGATTTGGTCTTATATCAATAGATAATCTTGTTATCATAAAATCTTTCTCATAGTACATTCTTGTATGTGAGTAGTAATTTTTATTTGTCATTGTTTCAGGTAAAACAACGGTTATGGCCGTATTAAACGTCCATCTCCATTATATTAAAGTGCCGTTCGCACAAAATAGAGCTTTACCGAAAGCGTTGCCCCTTTTTATGAGCCCAAATAAACTTAATGACAGAGATCGTAATCGATTTATCCTGGCAATTTTATAGATGGTAATAAAAAGTATGTAGTAAGCAGAATATTGGCAGTGGTTGGGCTTACAAATGAGTCCAACGACTGTCTATCGTCAGCGTCACCCTTTGGCGTCACCTTGATAAAATATCCCAATCCAATATCTACGGCCAATACCAATCGTCACCCTCCACTCGAAACATGCCATTCCTTTCTCGTTCAAGCCACGTAGATTTTAACAGGCGGCCGCAGTTTTTATCGCATTACCCCGCTCTTCGCGTCATTTGCGAAGCCCCAAACCGTCCCGGTGTCGACAATGAACTTTTTATCGACGTACCGTTTTTTCTGTCGTGCATGTACGCATCGTTTGGCTATCATAAAGTTCGAAGGAGCTGGTTGGCTACCGAGGCGTGTCGCTTTTCCAGTCTTTGTGATGTTCCGGCCGTTTTGTCTGCCGAGTGATTTTTTATCAATGCTACACAGATTATGACCCGTGATGAAGCTATTAGCTTATGTTTATATCAATAGACAGACTTACTTACTTTTTACATTCCCGTTTCAATTTGTGGCTTCAAAAATATTTACCATCCTATAAATGATACCTGGTAAAGAAAAATTCCACTGAAACACTGCCCTATCCTGCATTGTCATCTGACAATAAACAACTCGCTTAAATTTGTGCAACTCCAGATAACTGCGCGTATTTCGTGCAAGTCAAAGATAAAAATAATTTAGTAGTCTCTTGCCGAACTACGTTACGTTATCTGACTGTGCTCTCTGCGTGTGTTTATCCAGACGCCTCACAAAGCAGGTCAATATATCAAGTTGTCGAGTCGACTTTAACGTGAGCCACAACATGTTGCTACATAACCTACGATTTGTCAACTCACACTTCACAATCCCTGTACATTTTACCTCCACAAACCTTAAAAAACTTACTCGTGAGCTTGAAGCAGTGAATCAAACAGATTGATTTCCGTAAGTCCATTTATTAAGTGCAAGTTTCACATAGGTAACCTGCTAGAAGTGCTTCACATAAATCTAGCCCCAGATCGCTTGTCCGACAGTAGTTCAGCCGGAGTGGGAATGAAATAAAAGTGCACAAATCACGCGTGAAATTGAGTTCGCCCGCTGAAGTCGTTGTTCGCTTCGGAAAATGGCTGCCAACTGCCAGCCCATGAACGGACGTATCAGAAGCTCTGCGAGCTCTTCACGTCAAGACTTCCACGTTTTCTAATGGTTTTTTCAGAGCTTTGAATTGACGTCTAGACATTTCATTATTTTAATGGAATTCTCAATGGTGTCGTTTATAAGGCAGTTATGCCATTTTGAGAGTGTCAACTTTCGCACTTTAGGTTTGAGCAAAAAATAGCAAAATCGCTCTAAAGATACATTATTCAAAAGTTGGGGCTCTGAAGCCGACGAACGGGCGTGGATGTGTGCAAAGTTTCATGTTTTCGCCGCGAACGACGCCCTCGAGGCTCATTTATCTGCCAACACAAGGGAAAGAGATAATTAATTGAAATTACGCTGTCAAGTTCACGTAATTTGCACAAGTCGTTAGCACATTTTGAAGAATTTGCCAAGATAAAATGACATTTCTTATATCTGCACACCTGGATACTACCTACATACAGCCTTCTTATTGTAAAAACGTTGTGCATCAGCTCGTGATATCGTGGCACGTTCGTTTTGGAAAGCATGATCGGATCATGCGCGTGTGTTACCTTTCGGGATATTCTCTGCTTTCGGTCAACGTCACCCTAGATTGCATCTTATTGTAAATCGAGGCAATATCGAAGCAGCCGTGGATCACACTGCAGCCGTGCTTGGAGAAGTCGGGTGCCAGAGGTCATTTCCATATTATTCGTGACACGTCCGGCTATGCAAATGCTGCTCGTGCCAACAGTCGGTTCAGGCGCTTAAGAAATTCTTTAAGAAATGGTCGATATAAGTGACAGAATGCAATAGCTGCTACGCCTGTTAAATGGCTTTTAAAGAATAGACACCGTCACTGGATGCAACAAGAAATAGATGCAACAAGAAATAGGGTAATATGTTAAACTGTGTACATATTGAATAGGGTACATTCTAGCTTGCATCGATACTTTGATATGAAATAGTACCTTACTCGTATAATATTGCGACGCATATAAAAAGATACGACATAAGTAAACTAGGCTAAATCACAAAGCAACTGGATCAGTACCTACCTACGGAGAACTCTCATAAATACAGAAAAACCAAAGCAAAGCATAAAACATTCTAGGAAAAAAGCTTCAGGGAAACCTTATAGAAAATATCAAAAAATGTTTGGTAGGTAAGGTACCTAGTATTTAAGTTTCTGTCGCTACTAAATTGTAGATATTGTAGTAAAAGCTTTTTATAGCTGCCCAGCCAGCTACACCTACTAAGGCACTATACCCTTCCTTTATAGCCGTAAGTGGTCATAATTAGTTCAAAACCACAGCAGCCTTTCAGCATGTTCAAAGGACTCGCCATACTTAGGTAGGTTAGGTATAGGTTGTCCTATTAGCTGATTGGGTAACTTAGGATAATTCCTGACAACGAAGTTTCTGAAGCGTGAGAAAATGTAAAGATAACGGAACATGACCATTCATAAAACCCTTCTTGTCATTTATTAACTCAATTTTGTTTCTTTGAGTTGCTCGTTTTTATCCGTACAAAACTTCACTTCATAAAATTGTACGGTGATACCAAACAATAATTTCGGCTTTTTGATATCTCACAAATGAAGAGGAACAATCTTTTAAAACTGTTGTTGTTCACACAGGTTATACTTTACCTTCGAAAAAATATCCTACCCTGAAAAATCGTGCGGCTCGGGTTAACCTCAATAAACCGATTAACTTTACCTTTGTGTATACGGCGGCAAACAAAGCAATTATGCAAATGATAACACCAATCTACCTCCGTTGCTATCTACCATTATTATACCTTTTATATGGGTTCATCTCTGAAATTGGTAAAGGTTTTTCATCTTTCAGAGATAAGCTTAGGTGGGTACTATACTATACCTATACTACAAATCTAGGTTGTCCCTTTTAGAAAAATCATCAGTATATTACAAAAAAAAACTTGAGCTTCGTAATTAGTGCCTCTCGCGTGTGAGAAAGGCAAGGCTGGAATTTTTCACCATTCGAATAAAATAATTTCCAGTTCGACGACGGGAGTGGAGCGATTTTCTAGTTTACCTCTTTGGCATCACTAATGTGCTCTCGGTTTAATTAAATTACATCTCGAGCAATCGGGATGTGCATCCGAGCTCGGCACGCTCAAAGACCCGCTCGGAACCCGATCACAAACTTCCATTACGAAGTTGCTTTAAGAATCTCAGCATAGCTCCATAAAGAGATTTTATATTTCAGGAAAACATTTGCACTAGCATAATAGTTTAATAATGTACTGAATGTTTTTTTAAGGCTGTGAAATAAAGCATTATGTACTTATCTATCTATCTAGTGCCACTTTGGCATCTTCTTATTTTCTTTTTCATTACAAACGCTTTGTCACACAACACAATCGATAAATGTCGGAGAAAATTCCACACATGCTACAAGACATTGTTCGTTTGGGTGAATGTGTCGAGTATAAATCTCTCTTGATCTAGAAGCTAAGCTTTTCGTCTGAACGACGAGGGATCAAATCCAATTGGATTTAATCGCGTGATAAAACAGATGATCTCCACTCGGAAAGCTCACAACTTTAGGTTTAATAAGATTAAGATGGTCTTCATGAGTTCTATTGAAGAAATGTTATACTTGTACCGAATATGTACAAAAATAAATAAATAATGCTGGACAATTCACACAACATTATCTAGCCCCAAGATAAGCAGAGCTTGTGTTATGTGTACCAGATAACTGTTATACACAATACAATACATAGATAGATATTTTTTTAGAATACATCGAAAAGGACCAGAACACCCGGTACAAATATCTGCAGATCGTACAAACATTTATCCCAAGGCGGGAATCGAACCCGCAACCTCCTGCGTCACAGGCGGACATTCGCCCACCGAGCTACAGAGGTAGTCGATGTCAAGAGCATGTTGATTTAAACAATTGAGAACAACTGTTTCTATTCAGCCATGAATTAATGGTTATTGAATGCTTTATTTAAATGATGTGAAATTAATAGATACATATTTATATCAATCGCTATTGGAAACTATTGCTAGGTATCGAATATCAACCAATTCCTACATGTTAGTTTGTGTGTCGTTGTGAAATCGAATTATGTGAAAATCAGGTGGAACCGTTTTAACCAGAATAAAACAAAAGCATTTTAAAGTCCATACAACCCAGATACAACCAAAGACTCTGAGAATATAAAAGTCAATTAGAGCGAGAACATTAATGAAGTGAAAATGTCAAGTGGCAGGCAACTGTGCTGCCAAGTCTGTATGACTTTTGGAAGTCTTGCGCCAAAAGTTTCAAATTGAGTAAAATTGTATGTGGAAGTTGGAAAGTTTGCAGGTACCTTGGGGATTGTGCTAATCAGAGTGTCTGTTAATGCCCTTCTATAAAGGAAATGTTATTCTCCCATAAACCTCGCATAGGTATCCAGCAATAATGCAGCTGCTCTACAAAAGCATGTTTTGGTTAAGACCCCGACGACAATAACTCTAAAAGCAAAGAGAGTGCAGTGCATAGCTGCATCTAACTCCGCATTGTGTCGACCTCATGGAGACACTCCGCAAATGGATGAAAAGGTTCATGCTGATGAAACAGCTTCAGGAAGATTTCAAATCGGTCCTATTTGTTTATCTCTCCAATGTTATCAGTCTGGTTCAACATTTTATGGAAGACAATTTAGGTGACACACTTTGGTTCAAGCAACCGACTAAGTTTGACTACTTGAATTTTATTTCTCACAAAGTAACGAAGGTTCTCTAGGAGCGTTCCGGTTTACGGTTTGGATTTTTGAACAGTTTTTTTAGTAAACGCAATAATGCATAAACCACACGTTCTGGTACTCCTGAATAGAATAAGCTCACAACAACATGTAGACATCTTGTATAAAAGTGCTGACGTTCGCTGCTGCGTAAGTTATTTTTTGTAAATAACGTTTAAATCGTGATTCGTGATATTACGTGTTCAAGCGATAAGTATTATTTATGTCGCTGTTCACAATAACCGATGCATGAACTGAACATTGTCGGAGACATGTAAGGAATAAAATAATCGTGAGTAATCACGTAGTTTACAATCAACCTGTCTCATTGCGGGCGAATGTATGCCTGTCTATTTCATTCAGCTGACCGCAGAAGGTTCAGATCAAAGGAGCAAGAGAATATGCTGGGTGATTTTCAACATTATTCTCGAGTATTAAGGACGACAACAGTACGTCATAATTTGAATGATGGTGTACCATAAGCTGTGACGATTGCACATTCAGCGGTGGTATCCCGCAGCGCGTGCGCCGACGTCTCAGCGGGAGACCACGTTACTTACTGCAATTGGTCACGAAAACAATTTCACTGACCGAATAAACTCTAATCTAAAATAGTTCTTACCTATAATATAATACTTAGGTAGGTACTTTGTGTCGTATAGGTAGGTTATGGGTATAACAGTTATAACTGCATACCAAAACATAAAACTAATTTGACGAACTCTGTGGCGCGGTGAGCGAAGGTCCGCCTGTGACGCAGGAGGTTGCGGCTTGGTACTCGCCTCGAGACAAATGTTGTTTGCCAAATGGTTCCGGGTGTTCTGGTAGTTTTCTATGTATAATAACAAAATATCTATGTTTGTATTGTATTAACAAAGAAAATTACAATCAAATGATAGAATCAAATTAAAACTAGTATTTACAAATTGAAACAATTGAGTTAACTGCAGGCTAAATCTTTAGTGACAAAGAATAACTACAGACTGTTGCAAATAATCTACAGGTAGCTCAACTGATCCATATCAATACTAGTCGTAGTGTATTGTATTATATATATATCAGTTATCTAGTAGGTACCTACCCTTAAAAGCTTTGCTTAGCCGGGGGTCTAGATAATGCTGTGTGAATTGTCCAGCATTAATTATTTATTTTCTTATATAGTCAAATAGGTACCTACTGCTGATCGCCTCGTTTCTCAGAACAGTAGGTAACTATTAACTTATTACCTATTTTATGAATGCCACATTGACATCGCGGTTAAACTAAAGGGCATTTATATTATACATAGGTCGTGTAGTTTATCATGTAGTAATTTGTAAGCAGATATGACATCTACAACAGAAACGGTGCTACATTCAACAACGGTATACACCTATCTAAATTACATACCTACATCTACCTACCCCAATTAGCTTTAACGTGTTTTTAGGGTTTTCATAAAGAGTTTTACTACCAGCAATTTTTTCGCAGATTACGAGGTTTACCAAAACAGCACTCGGTCGCACGTATAAAACAAAGAACAAAGTAGGTAGGTACCAAATCAAAACTGAAAAAAATCGATGCATATAGTTCGCATGATTTTTTTAAATATTTTTTTATGGATTATTCATTTTATTTCATTTCCGAAAAAAATATAACACCCACAATTTTTTTAGGTAATTATAAAAAGAACGAGAAATAAAACTTCACTCAGTTCCAGGTGATAAAAACGCTGCGCCTTTTTCTATGAGGTCGCGGTTCAGTTTTTCAACACAAAGAGCTTCTGTTCCTTCAATCAAAATAAAATCAGAAACATACATTATTAAAACCAACATGTTTTGTGTTGTGTCTAATGAATAATTTTCTTTATTTCTTTAAAAAAATATATACTCAATCGCAAAATTTATAAACGTGTTTAGTTTAGAAATTTTGCGATTGAGTCTCAAAATGTCTACTTTACAATGATTAGGTAAATTTTACAACAAAAACATAAAAAAATTGAAAAAATAAATGTGCAGATATATTTCTATACCTACCTACCTACCTATCAATAAAGAATACCAATGAAAATAAGCAGCTTTTTCATATAGGTACCCAGAATCATGATATACCTAACTACTTTGGTCAGCCATAGCCATAGCCTATGCAAAGTTAAATTAGTTTCACTCGGTAACTGAATTTAAGCTCACCTGCTCCAAGCTTGCAGAGTTGAATTTGCTGTTTCTGCTTGTAATCAAACTATTGTTTGGTGTCAATAGTTCCCTAAACTTTTGATTAGAAAGTGTGCTTTTGGGAGTGCCTCTGACTAGACTAGGTCCATAGTTGGTATTTGTACCAACTATAAAAAGGTAAATAAAACTTTATAATGGTAAATAAGTACGTAGGCAGTAATTATCATTTCCTGGAACTAAGATTTGCCTCAAACATTTGCCCTAACTTTTTTAGCAAAGAGAATAAAACTAGGCATCTTACCTACCTAAAGTGATACCCAGATTAAAGCGCGTTACTCAGCAAAATAATTAACAAAAAAATATACTCGCTCAATTTCGTTGTAACAATTTCTTAAAACTTTTCCGCTCCGTGTCACACGTCTCTTCCTACAATGTAAAAGGAATAAGCTCATATTTGTTGCTCGGTAAGATCACGTAACACATAGAATGGAGTAATGTATATGTAAACAACGTTAGCTGGGGAGAAGTGAAGTATAGCCGACGTTGTGTAGCGCGTCTTCTTGCAATTTACATTTTCATCCAACAAAGACCCAGCGGTCTTCGTTAGGCAATAGCTCCTTATCCTGCATAATCCTATTTACCTACTCGCCTTATATATCTTCGAACATTGTTACCGTCTGAACTTACTTGGTTCCCTGTTATTGAATGACTCAGCGTTATTGAATAATTCTGCAATTCAATGTCATTTTCAATATCGATGTTTTTTTATATTTTCTTTCTAATGGAAAATATAACAGTTGGTAACTAATATATAATTTATTTCATAGACTCACCGCTCTTGTCTTATATTATAAACCTGTTTGTTTTACCAGATAGGAACGGTCCTATCTGCATTCTTTATAATATTCACAACTCCCCCGTCCCTTCTACGAGATACTCTTATCAAAACGTGACACGCGTCAGAGCATGTATTTTTTAACCCACCGCACGTTATTTAACAAGCCACAAAGTAGACAAATGAGGGATAAACAAACAAAGATGAAGGGATGCCTGGCGCCTTTATTTGCATTCTGATGGGTGCGACAAGTGGTATTGTGTTGCTACCGTCGCGACGGCCGCGCCTCTCTACCACTCTTTTAATAATTACCAGCTTACAACAATCGCTCTAAGTGATTGCCGTGCCATTAGAGAGATAGGATCAAGATAATATAAGAACAAACACGTTTTCATTTGTTTTTATGATCATTTTGTTCGTATATACCTAGGTTTTATAGCTTTGATATCACCTTTAACCACGATCACATTTATGAATATGTAATGTAATCGAAAAGTTTGCATAATTTTATTATGACAGGCGCAAATTAAAATAAAGCATGACTGAATGAAACCAAACTCATTTACGCAGCCAGCCAGAATGTCACCCACACACACATTGATTAACCACATAACCACCATAGGTAACTATTTGGACGGTTTCATTGCATTAACTTAATTAAATTGTAAAAGACCCTCTCCAAAGTTAATTAAAAGTAAACCATTTAAAAGCTGTTGTTTGTCGGGTTTTAAAGTAAAAGTCAACTTTAAAAGCCTTCAAATTACGAGGTAAAGCAAGTTGCTCATTGAGCATAAAATTAAAGATTGTGTCCGTATTTTCTGGAAAATGTTGTGGGGAATTAGATTGTTTGTAGCTCGGCTTAGAGACGTGTCTATTGCAAGGACCACGCTATCCGTTACCAATGCAAAGGAGAAACATGGCGAAGTCTGCGTAAGATCGATGGCTAACCATCAGGAATGTATGACGATTCGTCTCATGCCAGCAATGGACATCACTTAAACTCAAATATACTGCAAGGAGTTCCTGTTACTAATTGATCTTAATCTGTTCCCCGAATAACGAAGCCACCAACACGGTATAAACTTGCTCTAAACTTAGAAGTTACGTGAATTATCGCAGCAAAATTTGACGCATCGCTAAATTCAATTTCAGCAAATTATCAAGTTGCATTGCAAACAACTAGCTAATCTCCATCTAGGATAATTATGAACGTAAAAATAGTAATTTTCCCGGTGAAATATTTAAGCTCGGTTTTCCTGTGCTGCAAAATATTTAAGCGCGAACCTCCGATTTCGCTAGATTTCCTCTGGGATGCGAAACAAGATTTTCATGCCTATACTTGTCTGAATAGAATGTAGCTATCCTGAATTATGTATGGGAACATTAATCATCTAGAAGGGATATAGTGGCGTAGGAGCCTATAAGAGCTCTCGAGTGGAGCACCGCATAAGAGGTTGACGGCCCGGAAGGTCGCTTCGAGTGCCTGACGAGCTATCACAGCTACAGCAATGCATTCAGTGTACGGAAACCACCAAGTCACGATCTCATCCCCTTTGTGCGATCTTGTAAGTGGAATTCTACCCTTTTTAATATAAAGTGTGTAAATAAACTACTTTAGTCCTAAAGTAAAAAAAATACGAAATTTGGTTTATTTAATTATAGAGCCTAATTTAAAACGGGAGGGATTGAGGGATTTTCTGACCGTTGGAAATTGGTATGATTAAATCAGGATCCTTAATAAGTTTTGATTGTTTCGAATTGTTATAGCGCCTTCTTTCTCGGAAATAAAACAATCTCGCAGTGCAAATCGCGAGGCTCTATATTTTTTTTTTTATGTAAACGACCTATGGAATTGAAAACTGTAAATCCTTACCCATAACACGCTTCGGTAATACTTTACTTCTTATTGCTACAGTTGACAAATTCCAACTTCTAAATCGAGCTCAGCTAAATTATCTTTGCCTGTGAGTCAGGTTCCGGGAATCTTCGCCTTCTGTAGTAACAAATGCGCCATTGACATAATATGGGCTTGACGCGACTTAGCATTTGAAATTATGCGTCCTACACTTGTGTTGTCTACCTAATCATGATGTAGGTAGATTATCAGAGTATCTTTACGGAACATACATACATAACCTACATGCTTCAGCTGCAAGTCATAGGCCAATATTATGAAAGTTTGCTCAGTCATTGATCTAATGCTTGAGTAAACTTTCGTAAACTTTATATTTTAATGTACTTATAGATATGATATTACAGTGGGTAGTAGTTGAAATGTTTTTTTTTTCATTTGGTGTTTCTGTCAGCAACTCTTTTCTGTTACTACGAGGGTTGAAACCCCGCGCTATTTTTTTTTGTATTTTTTCTGTGATTTATTATAAAACCACACAAAATATTGTCAAATTTAATCATGTAGATCACGTATTGGTCACATTTTGTGATTAGTTAATAAAACTAATGAAAGTAAAACAATTAAAGAAAGTAAATTAAGTCATGTCATCACATAGGTTAAATTAAATTTGGAAAATCTTGAAAACAGTGAGGAAAGAATTGAGCAGCTTTTCACGGAGCCCCCTTATCTCCTCTAGAGTTTTAATTTCTAATCTGCAGTTCTTCTGAATCACAGAGTAGAGGTATGCAATAACTTAATAACACGTGCAAATAAAACCTCCATAAAAGCTCACATCACAAAGTGCCTACAACCGGACGCTTATAAAATGATTTACTTATTCACTTGTGTTAGCTTCTAGTTATTTATTCTCGTGTTTGTGTCCGCAGACATTGCGCATACCTCCTCGATTTTGTCTGTCTCGTCGCTCGTTACTCGGAAAACACGCATGTTCCTTTTATTGCACTTTTTATTAGTAATTCGCATGACAATCCGGCTGCTAAGTTCACATGGCTTGCGTTGACCGCAAGAATGTCGTGTGAGAATTCCAGAAATTTTACGCAACATTTTTACAGTCCACTAAATCATTTTTGGTAAAACAAAATATTTAAGGACAAAAACACAGATTATAGACCCCCGAAGTTTGGATACTTAAAGCTAGATCCTTGTTTTATAGCTTAAACACGCTGTTACCTATATGAAAAAACTAAAGAACAAAGTTGAACACGCGATAAGTTCTATTAAACGAATAACGGGTTAATAAGTCCCCTAGTAGGTTTAGACATTTCTAATGCAAATTCTGTGTTCCATTTCGTCTAGGTACCTACTCAAGTATTTTTTGTACAAATGAACGAAATTACTAGGTAGCTACGACGATGTCTATAATAATGGAAATTGATGTAGAATAAACTTTGTACCTAAAGGTATCAGATTGAATTAACTTACATTCCTGTGTTAAATTGAAAAAGGCAAACAATTTATTTAGCAAACCACGCCTTGTTCGGCGAAGGGTGGGACCATTATTTTTTACGCGGCCTACCCTTACCTCAATTTTTCCAAGTTTATAGTCGTTTCATACAAATTTTACGGGCTATTCTGGATAGGTTTTACTTGAAAAGTTATTTACTTTTGAATCGTATTTCTAAAATGTTCAGGCACGTATGTGGAATTGTGGATTGTGGGTAAAGTTACGAGTGGATGTCTTCTGATCTCTAAGATGATTCTACTTCTTTTAAAATTTTATGATTTTGTCACGAATTCTTGATCGAAAGCAGCCTTTATGCAAGGGGAGTCACGTTGCTGATCGACCTGTTTATTGAAAGAAGGAACGTATAAGAAAGGTACCTACCTACCTATAAGGAAGACGTGACAGCAGTCATATTTCAAGACTCCTTGTACTTACTTAGTTGCAGGAATAAGTACTTGCCTATACAAAACTCGTAGGTCTACCTACGGACTATCCCTGTCTCCTTCGCAATTATTAAATTTGAATGTAAATATTTAAAACCTGGCATAAAAAGAAGTGGCTACATTTAGTTTGGGATATCATTTTCAATAAATACTAAAGCCCATTCTAACCATTCCCAATATTTATCTGTATTAATTGCTTGTGAAAAATGCGGTTGTGAAAAGGCTCGTTTATTTGGACTCTATTAATAAATAGCAGCAACCGTCCATTGTTGCAAATATTTAACATTTCCTCTGAAAATCGGACACTGTTGATATATTGGTTAAAATGGAACAATAAATTGCCGGGGTAATGTAAATGATCATTGGTTGTATAACGTCAAAAAGCCATACCATACACTCAGAAAGACGAATGGATAAATATTTGGTTTATAATGGAGTCGGACACATTACGTGTTATGGACGTCCCATCTATCACAACAGGTGTAGGTATTGTGCGCTAATTGCCATACCTACATAGATTACCTACAGGTGTTGAATATCATCATCCAACTTCGTTTTTGACATTTTTTAAGCATACGAGATGAGATGTTATTTGTTAACTTGTGGCAGTCCATTTCTACAGCCAAATATTACTAAAAAACTATTCTCACTTATTTTTACACAAAATATTTCTAAAGATTTGGAAAGCGAAGTCTTTCCGAATGATTTCGAAAGACGGAACCTTTAAAAATTCAAGAAAGAATAAGAGCTTCTTCTTTACGCGCCTTCGTTAGTACGAAGGCGCATAAAGAAGGGAAATACCTAACCCGCGAATATCTACCGGTTCCATGCATCATTGAATACTCCAAGGAATGAATCTTCTTGAAGCGTTATTTAAGATCGATAACACAAAAGATAGTATTGGAAGTGGACGCCTGATCCGTATCTCAGGCTTTACTTGTGTGGCAGTTATTACTTCCCTCCCCATCTCACAATGAGGGTGTGTACGGTGAAACCGCACTATTCTCTAGCGTCAGCATTTTACCTCATTGTAGCGATCAACGCGCGCGCTCTCATCAGTTCATGTTAGCCTCTCAGACCGGGCGCGTGTCTCATTATCATTATCATCATTAGCTCGTAATGTTTCGGAATAAAATCCTTATTATATCAAACAACAACATCTTATCATTTTAAAGGGTGTAAGACCTTACACTTTATGGTCCTTCGAGCAGCCGAAGGCGGGACCAGTCGCGTGTGCATTTGTGATATTAGTGTGTTTTACCTAATTATTGGATTGCACCCCTGGGACTTGGACCGCCGCGTAAGGTAACCAGCCAGCCTTCGGTGAGTTATCAAAGCTTATCACTATCAATCATCATCATGGCGACGATGGAAGACGTCATCCAGGCCCAGTATCACCTGATGGGGGCGATGAACACGCTTCTCACCAATTTCAAAAAAGATGGTCCAGATAGGAAAACGGTTCAGAATGTCGAGAAACGTCTGAGTACACTCGAATCCTATTGGCAGGACTTTCAGAATAATCACATCAATCTCAGCGAATCAACGGATAAATCTCATGAGTATTTCTCCTCAAACGCATATCATAGATCTCTGACTTTCTACGAAGAAGCACGAGCACATATCAGCACGTATTTGTCAGATGTTCCAGCAAAGAAATTACTTCTGCGTCCACCAACTCCTTTAGGTACAGCAGGGAAGTCCGTGCCGTCGACTCCGGGTAACACTACTCCGCAGCCAGGGTACGTACCTTCACCTACACCTTATCAAGAACGGGGAACTAGCAGTAAGACAGAGGAAATGCTGC
Source organism: Eupithecia exiguata (assembly GCA_947086465.1). Lineage (NCBI taxonomy): Eukaryota > Metazoa > Arthropoda > Insecta > Lepidoptera > Geometridae > Eupithecia > Eupithecia exiguata. The sequence continues at coordinate 6,184,919 of OX352230.1, read as the reverse complement.
GCAAACAAACAGTAAATTTTAAGGCATTTTCTCGAACTATAAGCAATATCAATATCGAAATCATGTCGGATAAATGGGAGTTTGAGGATGCTTTAAAGGCAATCGAAACACGTTGGTCAGCGATTGATTCTCTTCATTGGGACCTTGACCTTGAGTTGAGTGGCATAAATGAGGAGTATGAAGCGGCCTTCAGTAAGTACGAGCAGAAGTATCTTAATATCAAGAGACAGATCAATATCAAGATGAGTTCCACGGTGCATCGCAACAAGTCCACACCAGTCATCGATCTACCTACCTTTGGAGGTAGCTATCATCAGTGGGTGAGCTTTAAAGATCTCTTTACAGAGATTATCCATAAAAACCCATCATTATCAAACGCGCAGAAAATGCAGTTCCTAAAAAGTAAGGTTAAAGGAGAAGCCGAAAAGCTCATCCAGCATCTGCATGTCACATCAGAAAATTATCAAGTGTGTTGGGATCTTTTGAACAACAGGTATAATCATAAAAAGATGATTTTTACTTCTCATATCAATCTTATCATGAACCTGCCGGTGATGCAGCAGCAGACCACCGCGCAGCTGAAGAAGATCCACGACACCACCAACGAATGCTTGAATGCTATCAAGAACCTTGGCGTGGATGTATCAACCTGGGACCCCCTTCTCGTGCACATCTTATCACAGAAACTAGACCCTGACACATACAAGGATTACGTCTTAGCTGTGAAGAACCCGAGGGAGCTACCCATCCTCCACGAATTTTTGACCTACCTTGAGATCAAGTTTACGTCATTGGAGTCATCAAAACGCAAGGTAGACAACACTAAATCACCCCCGCAACAGGGGAAAGATTCATCATCATCATCCAACAAAAATCATAAAATTGAACAAAAATCTAACCCTAGAGCATATCATACCAACACAAATTCCACGAAATGTCCTGTATGCAAACAGAATCATGCTTTATTCCAATGCAATACATTTCTGGAATTGTCGGCCGAGTCAAAGCGCAATACGATAGCGAAACTCGAGCTTTGCAAGAATTGTCTGTATCCACACCATGGGAAAGCATGCATTTCGGAGAAGCGTTGCCGCGAATGCAATGATAATCATAATACAATCCTGCATAATGTGTATTGTAATAATAAATCAAAAACAAAGCCACAGGTGTCAACTTCTAAGAACAGTAACGCGACTCAGGCTCAAAGCGTAGCGCCTCAAAGCGTCCCGACACAAACAGAGGCCGCGTCAAATAATCATGCGTCGTCAGATAATGATAATAAAGAGGTTTTATTAGCGACAGCAAAAATCAATGTACAAAAAGCTGATGGAACTTTTGTTAAGATGCGTTGCCTTATCGATCAAGGATCACAAACATCGATTATCTCCGAAAACGCGGCTCAACTACTAGGGCTGCCGCGTAATCCTTGCAGGGGGGTAATAACCGGTGTGGGGTCCAAAATAAACAACTGCAAGGGTATCATGTTTATCAAATGCGCATCTATACACAGCGATTACGAACTTCAATCTGAAGTTTATATCATGAAATCACTTGTCAATAATTTGCCGAATCAATCATTTCCTAAGCCTAACTGGACCTACCTGAATAACATACCGCTCGCAGACGACACTTATCATATCAGTAGCCCAATCGACATACTTTTTGGTGCCGAAGTTTACGCGGAGATTATACAGGGTGGTATTATCAAGATGGAAAATTGCCCAGTCGCGCAAGAGACTCGATTCGGGTGGATTTTAAGCGGAAACGTACACAAGAGCTATCAGTGTAACGTCATTATCAATGATACCGAGGATTTACAGAGATTTTGGACAATCGAAAGTATCCCGGAAGAACATAACATATCAGAAGAAGATCAAAAGTGTTTGGAGTATTACGACCAAACTACAGAAAGGAAGGAAGATGGGCGTTTTGTAGTGCGCCTACCCTTTAAATCAGATTTATCAGAGAAGTTAGGAGAATCAAAACCTGCTGCTGTCGCGCAATTTCGGCAACTTCAAAAACGCTTCGTTAAACAGCCGAAAATTGCCCAGGAGTACATATCATTTATCAATGAATATAACAACTTGGGTCATATGCGTCCGTGTAATGAGATTGAATCAAAGGGATGTTATCTACCTCATCACCCCATACTACGCACCGACTCTACAACAACAGCTCTTCGAGTGGTCTTCAACGCCTCTGCGAAAACATCTACTGGTAACAGTTTGAACGATTTGACATGCCGTGGGCCCAACCTACAACAAGATCTATTCGAATTGATATTAAAGTGGCGCCAGTACGAGTTTGTTATAATTGCAGACATTGAAAAGATGTTTCGACAGATTACAGTACATGAAGACGATCAAATATATCAGAAAATCATCTGGATGGATGAAAATGATCAAAGGCGGTGGCGCGAGTATGTACTTTTGACAGTTACTTACGGAAATGCTGCCGCGCCTTTTTTGGCTATGAAGACATTGAAACATTTAGCCAAAATTGAAGGGCACAAATATCAGTCCAGTAGGGCCGCCAAGGCGCTGGAAGAAGACTTCTATATGGATGATCTCCTTAGCGGCGAACAAACCATCGAAGCCACGAAACAACTACAAACTGACTTGATTCAGTTACTAAATTCAGGGGGGTTTAATTTGCGAAAATGGGGCTCCAATCAACCTGAAATTATCAATCATTTACATCAAAATCAAGATGAAGAGCAAAAATCTTATCAGTTCAGATCAACAGAGAGCACTACGAAGACTTTGGGATTGACATGGCACCCACAAGATGATCACTTCACATTCCAGCTTAAGGTCGACGTCAACGAAAGCACTGCCAAGCTGACGAAAAGAGTTTTACTCTCTAACATATCAAAAATCTTTGACCCTCTAGGATGGCTTTCACCTATCACTACAAAACTGAAGCTACTCTTTCAGCAAGTATGGACATCTAACACAGGATGGGATGAAGAAACACCGGAAAAAATCAAGAATGAGTGGAAAAAAATCAGGAAAGACCTTATCAATATCAACAGAGTGAAGGTACCTAGGTGGTTAAAAACAAGCATAGACAAAGAAATTGAGATGTTCGGATTTTGCGATGCGTCACAAAAAGCAATTTCTTGTGTAATCTACTGCAAAATAAAAAATCAGAATGAAGTAAGGTTGGTCACAGGAAAAGCTAAAATTGTGGCTGAAAATAAAAACATATCGCTGCCTAGATTAGAACTAGCCGGATCTCAGCTTTTATCAAAACTTATCACAAAAGCATTAAAAGGTCTACCGGGTTATAAAGTAAAGGTATATTGCTGGACAGATTCGACGGCTGTACTTGGATGGCTCAATGGGGACGCTAGTAAGTGGAAACCCTACGTCGCTAACAGAGTAAGACAGGTAGTCAAGGTTGTGCCAGCTAAAAACTGGCGCTATGTAAAATCATCTGACAACCCCGCGGACTGTGCCAGTAGAGGAATATCAGCAGAAAAATTGACCGAATTGTCATTGTGGTGGAATGGTCCGGAATGGCTATCTTCGTTTGACGCAAAAAGTGAAATTGTAAAACCAACTTACACTACAAACGAAGAAATAAAAATACAGACAAACGTATCAACACAAAATAAACATACTAGCGATATCATCCAAGACTTATTATGCAAGTCAAGCAGTTTCACGCGAGTTGTGCGCGTCGTGGCGTGGATACTACGAGTGACTCGTCACAGTGACGTCACCTCGGCGTGCTTATCACTATCAGAGTTGAAAAAAGCTCATAACAAAATTATCAAAAACATTCAAGAAGCAGAGTTTTCGGAAGAAATGGCTGACTTACAAGCAAGCAAACCTATATCAAAAAAGAGTCGGTTACTGAATCTCTCGCCTTTTGTTGATCAAGACGGATTGTTGAGGGTTGGAGGGAGGCTTCGAAACGCAAATATCAGCTACCACAGAAAACACCCTCTAATAATACCTAACAACACGCGATTAACATCACTATTGATCGATCAAGCACATCAGCAAACATTTCACGGAGGGTCGCGCCTGACGTCATCTCACCTCAGACAGAGGTACTGGATTCTAGGAGGCAATCGTACTGTAAAAAAGACTCTACGTACCTGCGTCAAATGCAGACGAAATGATCCCTACAAACAATATCAAATCATGGCCGACCTGCCTGCTTCAAGGACAAATCCTTCACGTCCTTTTTATCACGTTGGCGTGGATTTCACGGGATACGTCGATATTAAATATAACAAAGGAAGAGGCGCAAAGACTACCAAGGGCTATGTAGCGGTCTTCGTCTGCATGGTGACGAAGGCGGTCCATCTGGAGTTGGTATCAGACCTCACCACTTCAGCTTTTTTGGCCGCGCTGCGCAGGATGGCTGCCAGACGGGGAGCGCCCGGTCACATCTACAGTGACAACGGGACAAACTTTGTCGGCGCTAATAATATTCTACAGAAAGAATTTATCAATATCAAACAAACAGTATCAGACGAAGCATTCGTCAATGAATTATCAAACATGCAGATTCAGTGGCATTTCAACGCACCATCGTACCCTAGCGCAGGAGGTTTGTGGGAGAGCTCTGTCAAAAGCCTCAAGTATCATATGAAGAGAGTGATTGGAGAACAAAAACTCACCTTTGAAGAGTTTTCGACTATCTTATCCCAGCTAGAGGCGTGTTTGAATAGTAGGCCGCTCTGCGCACTATCAGAAGACCCTGACGAACTGGACTGCCTCACACCGGCACATTTTTTATCGAGTGGGCCAACCCTAACCATCATAGAAACAGAGAAAGATCTACGCACGAGATGGCAACTCACGCAGAAAATTTTCGATGACGTATGGAAACGATGGCGGTCGGAGTATTTAAGTCAACTCTCTATCAGAAGTAAATGGAAACAACAACAACCAAATATCAAAATTAACGACATTGTTATCATCAATGACGCCAACCTTCCCGCTGCTAAATGGGCGCTAGGCAGGGTTGTAGAGCTACACCCCGGAAAGGACAAGTGTGTTCGCGTCGTATCACTTAAAACCAAAAACGGCATTATCAAACGGCCAATCATCAAATTATCAACAATCGTTCCCGCACCGGAAGAAGACACGAAGTCGGAAAAATCCGCCAATATCAAGACGCCTAAATCACGATCAACTATGACGTCAATCCTTCTATCAATTTTTGTGGTCTTGAATCTACTTACAACAGCTTTCGGGTCACATAATATCACAGCACTGAACAGCACGAAAGGGTTATATTTCGACAAGATGTCAAATATCCAGGTTATCAGAGACGATTGGAAAATTATTGTCTATTACGACATGCACCCCTATTGGGATGGTTTCGCAGCAATGGATAAGTTCTTCAACAACCTTGTAAACACATGCGATAACACAAAGGGCAATGCACCATCACATTGTAAGATTGTCCTAACACAATTACAACATGGCTTTTCGGAACTACGCTATTACGATCAGAAGTTACTGAATCAGCAGTTTTCAGCACGCGATCTTCATCGAAAGAAGCGAGGCCTTATCAACGGCATCGGGTACATCGCTCACCAGCTGTTCGGCGTACTTGATGACGAATTCGCACAACAATATCAAAAAGACATAGATAGCATTCAAACAAATAATAAACATTTAGCGATGTTATGGAAAAACCAAACATCTGTGGTCGAATCGGAGTACAATCTTATCAAAAGAATGGAACAATCTATCAGCAAACAGCACGCTCTGATCGACACGCACTTTCAAAGATTAGAAAGCTCAGCTAATCAACTAACATCGGAAGTAAATCAGCTGGAACTTAAAAACGAGTTTATATTATCTGCTATCATCGCAAACAATATGTTGTCTAAACTAAGCAACATACAAGAATCATTATTAGATATCATTACCAACGTAAACAATGGTAAATTTAGCATACATCTACTTATCCCGGAACAACTTCAACAGCAGCTGAATATCATTTCCGGTCAACTACAACAAGATCTGTGTCTACCTATAAGTAACATACAAACAGACTTGTGGAGCATATATCATCTTCTGCGTATCAAAGCACGAATGACGAAATCATACCTCATCTTTGAAGTAAAAATTCCTCTCGTTAGCAGAGAAACCTTTGAAGCCTATCAAGTTCTTCCTATCCCTAGGATGGTTGGAGATAACATTATCAGTATCATTCCAGTAGCAGAAAATTTAGCAATCAACATACAGAAAGATACCTACGTACCTATAACAGATATCAAATCATGCCTCAACACAAACAGAGATACCTATTTGTGTAACATTCAAGGTCCCATTTTTAAGATCATATCCGACATGAGCCTATGTGTCCAGGACCCCGGTACAAGTACTTGCCTAACTCAATCAACAACCTGCAAAAATATATGGAGGGAATTACACACGCCCAATACATACTACTATTTTTGCTGTGACGTTTGTTTACTACGAGTCATATGCGATGATCAAATATCAACTGAACAGATAAGCCGGGCCGGCATCATGAGTCTCGGTCAAGGTTGCATAATAAAGGGAGAGGACTTTACCATCTACTCACCTCGGCGACCATCATCAAACATCAAGGTGCACTCTGAGATTTACGTTCCTGAGATAACAATTGCACCAATCAATCATGTCATAAACATAACCGTTCCTATCACTGCCAACTGGACCTCTGATGACAAAGAAGAGAAAGCCTACTTGGCGAAAATCAAAGAACAAATAGATCAGATGAAGAAGGAGGGGAGCATTACGGAGAATATCACTTATCATGACGTACATCAATACACCATGATCTACTTGATCGTGGGCACAGGAATCGCAGTAGGAGCAGTGTGCGCGTGGAGGCGCGCGCGCTGCGGTCACGCGCGCTGGCGCGCTGGGGAGTCCGCGCCGGCGCGCGCTCCGACGGCGACGGCGGCGGCGGCGGCCCGGGCGGGGGAGGCACAGCCTCTGTCACTGCCGGCCGCCGCGCCGCGTCTCAGCAGCGTTATCAGTGATGCTTGTGTTAGTGGTAGTGCAGGTGTCAATCAAAATGTAGAGTTTAGTGAAATAAGCAAGTTTAGTGGTATCAAAAAGCAAAGTGATCGTTTAGATAAGGCGTCGTCGCCTATTTTTCGCGCGATCGATATCAGTGAAACCAAGATGTAGGACTTGAATTAGGTTACGTTACTTTTACTTAGCTGTAGTCTTACTAACAAAAATATTGTTTTATCATAATGAAATTTCTTAAGGACCTATTGTTTTATCATCATGTATCATTAGCATTTAGAATCATTAGCGTATCATTACTATAGGTCATCGTTAAGTTTATATCAATTTAACCCGCATCTCCTCATCTCGCTGTCGGGAATATGTACGGTGAAACCGCACTATTCTCTAGCGTCAGCATTTTACCTCATTGTAGCGATCAACGCGCGCGCTCTCATCAGTTCATGTTAGCCTCTCAGACCGGGCGCGTGTCTCATTATCATTATCATCATTAGCTCGTAATGTTTCGGAATAAAATCCTTATTATATCAAACAACAACATCTTATCATTTTAAAGGGTGTAAGACCTTACAGGGTGTGATTCGAAGAACGCGATATCCATTCGCAAAACTTCTCTTTTTGTGGAGTTGCGGTCTGAGGGAAATTAAAGTAGGGAATTCGTCGCCAGGCGGTTGATATTGCTCCTACCAATATTGCTTGCTCATTTCAATAATACACTTTACATAGAGTAACTAGGTAGGTATCTTTTTCTCGGATTGATTTATTCATTGTTCCACCAGAGAGCTTTAGAAGTTCTGACTACAACTTTGAAGCTTGATCGTTCTTTTCTAACTGTACTTCTTTAGAAGTCTCTCCATTTCACGATTCACGACCTCTTTAAGAAATATGGATTCTTGTCTCTCTACAACATTGTAACAATTTCACGAAATTGCCTTTACCTTAAAGCTCTGTGAGTTTTCTTTGTTCTAAGTGTGTCACGTGCTAAAGCTTTTTATTATCCGTACTCCCCCTCCATCTGAACTAACTCTTAAAGGGGGATCGCGGGTTGGGAGTGTTGAAACACCGCCGTTTCCTTGCAAATGAAGCGATTCCTTCTACTTACCCGCATACGGAGTAACCCTTAATCGTACGGAGATTTGTACGTAACAATGTTAACATTCGTTTTCAATATCCCCAAAGATTCATCTCATCTCGCGTTGGCTTACAATGACACGTATTGGCTTTACGTATCAAACTCAGCAAGTCTAATAATAATAACTCGATAATAAAAGTATCGTAGCCCACCGCACTGTGAATAGGATAATAATGAATTCCATGAGGGGGCTCGGCTCGCGTACAACAGAAACGTGACACAAATCCTGACCCAATAAACGAGAAAAGGTCTAAAAGCGTGACACAGGCCATCCGTCATATCCAGAGCACCCACTCTCGCCTTCACTCTAATCCTACGTTACATGAATTTCTTATCTCACTGTTTTGTTGCTTTTATAGTGGCCTATTAGTAGTGTTTAACTAAGAGATTGGACATTTAACTAAGAAAATAAAGCTTTATTATGCCCTGGTTAAATAAAACGAACAAATTAAAAATATAGATGTGTTTATAAACACAACAGTGTAGGTATAATTGATGTCTCACAGGACATGAATGTCATTGGAACAGTGCCAAAACTTTGTGCTTCGACGCCCTTTTATCTCTCGTCGAAATACTTAAATAAAATACTTATTTGACATTTTACACATGTTACGCTATCTTATTCTTCAATGTCGTGAGCTGATTACGTTTTTTCTTTTGTTGCAGGAACGGTACTCGCTGTCGAAGTCCATTTCGAGAATAAAGATAGCGGTTTCTTTTTGAAGCACACCGCAAGATGGAACGGAGCAGGCCCGCCTCCTGAGCCGATGGGCACAGCTTTACCGGGCGCTCTCTTATCTCTCGATCGATTTACGGTCCTACAAGGCTCCGCGCCGGCTTCGGTTCGAGCAACTTACGGACCCTTTTCAACAAAACAGACGGTGCCCGCTCGGTACGCGGTGCCAGACCCTTTAGAACCACCAAAGAGAAATGCTTCCTTGACGGAATTACAAGATGCGACAGCGCATAGACTGGATGTGTCAGCTCACCTCGTGTTCCGAGAGCTGCCGCGGGATGCTCCAGTATTACGGGTATTGTTCCACACGGGAGGAGAAGGCGGGGCGCGGCGCTCTGCAGCTAGACCTCGTCGTGTTTGTATCACGCTGCACGCCACGCTGAGCTCGAGGACACTGACGGCGACTTGTGGACCCGAAGGCGAGGAGGGAGCGTGCCTGGCCGAGCTGACTGTACCAGCCGCGTGGTGGCCGGCGGACGGAAAAGGCAAGCGGCCACCCCGGACCGTCAGACTCGCTTACAGTGCGGCGGAAGCCAGTGGAGATTCTGGAGAAGATGCATGTGGCAGGGTTTCCGTTCAACCAGCCTGGCCCCTTGGCTCTGTTACCCTATCTGGAGCCCGCGCAGGCTACCGAGAGGCGCGAGCTGGTGATGCCGCCTTGATGTTGCCTCGAGCGCCATTGTACCCACACTCTCGATTACATCTCCCTTTCGTTGTACGACGGGATACCAGTCATACCATAGGACATGTTGTTATCAGGTTAGTTATTATTTTAATATTAGTAACCTTATTTGTTTCAATGTCTACAATGTCACTGAACTTATAAGCGTGAAATTAAGCAATAATTGATGTTGACATGTGTGCCCATCGCCACCCAAGCCGCTCGGCGCTCGACATAGCGGTCCACACAGTGGCTTCGAGAGAAAAGCTGTCACCGCCCGTATGAGCCACTTCACGTCAGCGACGTCAGCGATTGGAATAAACGTCTTTGTTTGTTGAACCGTACATATATTGCATAGGTATTCCATCCAACTTGACTGGTTTATTGCATGTGAACGCGGGGTACCTACAAGCATCTCGTGTAGGAGGAAATATCGAAGTTGAAATGTGTGTTTTGTTAGCACAGAGTCATCATTACGGAAAGTTGTCACATCTCCTTAAGAGACTCAAAACGAAAACAGAATAACAGTGTACGCAAAGAAAATAATGGCCCTTGTAAACCGCTTAGAAAGTTTTAACTAGCGGCTGTGGATTGAGAATGAATGAGAGACGCCTGCAAAGTATGTTCGCGTTTACGTTGAAGTGCCGGCCTGCGGTCGGTTCAGAGTTTTGTACCCCGCTTTCGACCCCGATGCACCAATTAAAACTTTACCCATCAGGCTCTGGTAATGAGAGTTTATTACATTACAAACAATATTGTTTAAAAGCTCTCAGTGGTAGACTTTTCCCTCAAACTTCTTATATAAAACGGGTATCTGCTTTATATTAAGCTCCTCCACTTATATTCTGTCTAGACGATCTCTATTATAAAAGTTAATGCTGTTGCAACTCAGGCTATTCATAGACCAAATGAAATTAAAAAAAATCTTATAGAAATTGGCCCAATATTATCCCATTTAGCAGAAAATTATAGTCGATCCTATCAAATAAGTGGGTAGGTAGTCCGATAGGTGCAGATTTATTTTATGTGCCATCGCCGCAGACGTGGCCAGGTTTCGTGCCGAGCTACCAGCACTCACAGTAAATTACACCGCTTACAAAGCTATTTGCGAAACGGCACTCCAAAGAATAGTTCTCGCAAATTTTGATATACGTTCGTTGCACGTGCCCGTAATAAATGCACCGGTCTACAATAAGAATTTTTCTACTCTTTGATACATTAACAGTTACCTACGTAACGAAGACCCGGAACGTGGAAACAGCATTTACCTGAGTTGTGCATAAATTAGGGCCCGCAGCGCCATAATTCGAAATGGCCAGTCTGCGTAGTAGTTTGACCGTTAATTTAATTCATTGCTGCTATAAAACATTCTTCTTTGTTGCTCGTAGTTCTAAGTTTGTGAACTTCGAGTATTACAGTTGGTGGTTTGCGGTTGGGACCTCCTGAAATCGCGTGATTACTAAGTACTTTCGGAAACGTTGCCTGACGACAAGCAGCATCGTTTGTATTTTAATAAATTACGGTAGGTAATATTACTATTAAATGACTTATACGGAGTATCAAAAGCTAACCGAGCGCTTTACAAAAAGCTCTATCGATTTCCCGAAGTCAGTTAATCGCGACCATTGATCAGACCTCGACCGATTGCTCCGCTTTGTCACGCAGTCGGTGCACGTTTATTTCGCGTTAGTAAAGTTTTCTTTTATTGTGTTGGTGGAAATCTCGCAATCGGCCGCCATTTATTATCTGCGCCACCTGCTTCCAAACTTCATAGATACATGTGTCGGTTTCTACTTCTGAGTTATGACTACGAGCTGGCTCCGGGCGCGGGTACAGCCGCGTGCGCCTAAATGGAAATTTATAACGTCTTCGCTTCCCACCCGAATAAATTCCGGCTTTAGCGTTACGTGTGACCATGTTTCGGAAATGCATCTCTATACATATGAATGGTATGTAATGTAGCGTTTACATTACATAGGAATGCTGTGCGTTCCAAGTTACAGAATGCTGTTTGCAAGTAGTACGAGTTATTCACATGTGTTAAATTTCAACACGGCATAAATTACACTGGCCGACAAAAAAAAACTTTTTTTTTGGTGCAGTAAAATTTTGCTTAAATATTGTTTTTGAACGTGTGTCTGATGACGTACCTGCATTTGTCATACTTGTATCAGCTCTAATTTAACAATTACCCTCAATTTTAAAATTTAGTCACTTTTACTTCAACAAAGTGTCACAAGTTTTATATTTTCTATAATTCCGTTGTTTTTGCGCTATGGCGAGCTCATCACGATGTCTTTTGAACAATCCAGATGCATTTTGTTATATTTGCGGGAATATACCTTTGAAGATTGCCGAAAATCGATAAACGAGTTCGTAAAAAAAGCATATTTGGCTTATTTCAACGCGAGTATTAAGCATCAAGACAAGCCTTGGGTGCCTTATTTTGTGTGTAAAACATGCAGTGAACATTTGAGGCAATGGACAAATTGCAAAAGAAGGTGTATGAAGTTTGGGATACCGATGATTTGGAGAAAACAACAAAATCACTTTGACGATTGTTATTTCTGCTTGGTTAAGGTCATCGGCATAAATCGTAAAAATCGGAGCAAATGGACATTCCTGATATACCATCAGCGAGAAGACCTCTACCTCATTCCGAAAGTATTCCTCTATGAACGAAACGGAACTCGCCGCGTGGAACTCATTTGTCAAAGTAATTCAAAATTTTCTTGGTAATCATAAGGCTGAAAATTATGAAATTCTCGTAAACCAAATGCTTTTATCGTTTAAAATTTGGGATGCAATATGAGCATCAAAGTTCATTACCTACACAGCCATTTGGACTGCTTCCCACATAACCTGGGTGATTTAAGTGAAGAACAAGGAGAGCGGTTCCATCAGGACATCAAAGTAATGGAGGATCGGTACCAGGGTAGATGGGATACTCACGTGATGGCTGATTACTGCTGGGCTCTTATGCGAGACAACCCAAAGGCCAAACACGCAAAAAAATCAATTAAGAGAAGTTTTTTGCATTCTGAATAATAAAAAATGTGTTTTTTTCATACAAATTGTTTTTATTAAATATCTTCAAAACTAGAGCTGATACAAAAAAACCGAATGCATATTTGAAATCAGTGAATGAGGTATTCTCAAAATCAGGTCTTAAAATTATTGCACCAAAAATTGTGTCGGCCAGTGTTATCATTTGTTTGAACCATCGAGCTTCACATGATAACAGAAAGAAAGATCGGAGAAAGCCATGGACTTCCACCGAATAAAGCAAAACGTCAGTCTAAACTCAGTGGGTACTGTTTAAGACAAAACTTTTCTCTAAATTTTAACCCGATTAAAGTATCTGCCTAGAAACTAAGCCAGCTAAACCAAATGTGGTTTTATTCCAGGATGAAAGTGAAGTCCGGGCTGCGGTTGGTTAGTGTCACAGCGGCTAACTCCCGCTGGGCAGTCACCGCGGAGGTGAAGCCGCGCGCAGCCACCGTTACCGCCACTAGGCTGGAGCAGCCGCTGAGGGACGACGATGATTTTGATACGTAAGTTGTTCTTTAATTTAGATATATAAGTTGTTCTTTCGGATTTTGGTAGTAATTAAGTGACTATTTTGTCATAATTTGTGAATATATTATGAAGGGACGATTCATATTAGTTAATTGTTAATTATACTTAATTATCTTTAAGATAGCCGCTCTGCAGAGCGACACCCTCTAGCACAGGTATTATATTACTTAACTAGATTGCCATACGACTGAAATGCATAACATTAAGTTAAAGAAATAAACTATTTTGATTTGATTTGTTATTGATAGTATCTGATTGGGTGTAGAAGTTCCCTTTGCTGTCTCCACATTTTCATTATTTCATCTGTAGCTGTTTCTTAGGTTATGTTTGCATTGAAAACAAACATTTAATAGCCACACAGTTGTTTTAAGTAAGTATACTTTTTAAGTTGGTTTTTTCAATAAATTGTTTTTCAGTTTTAATAGTCATTTTGTACATTTAATTGCCTGTTTGTATTGTCAGATGATATCAAACAATAGTAGGAAGGAAGGAACAAAGTAAAATCTGCCCTATGTTCAAAGTTTTAAAAACAATACCTTTAATTTTACAAGTAAAACAATGTTGAAATAATTCGTGGTTTCGGTTTTCCCAAAGGATATAAAAACCTTAACTTCAATCAAGAGAGAATCCAAAATAACGAACTAGGGTGTTTTGAGTGGTGCTACACAACCTATTTAACGAAGCACCCACCGCACGAGCCAAGAGCACTCACTCATGTAGAAAGATATCTCTCTGATATCTGTATCAGCCAAATAAACCTTGTAAGCGCATAAAATTCGAAGCCAAATATGCAAAGGTACTATGTTTTGCATACGGAACGAGATTGCAATCTAGTAGTCGGAGATAGTGCGGTAGAACTGCGCTCCACTGACTACCCGGACATTGCTTCGCGAGCGAATTTGCAGATTCATTCCATTTCTATTTTCCAACTGCGCCTTTAGGCTATTCGCGTTCCCGACACTATTATAAGTGGGTCAACATTACGACCTCGACAATAATAGTAGGTACAGAATGCAAAGCTCTTTGTTTTTCTGAAACAACGTAAAACTTTGGGTGACAAAAAAACATTGAATTTGGACATGGAATGGCGATATGGATATGCGCGCCAGGAAAAGAATTTGTTAGAGATTCGATCGGTACCTATTTTTAGTGTTTCAGGTACTATGTTGTTCGAGCTAGATTTTATATCTACTCTTATTTCTGTATTAGACTTCCTATTCGAAAAAAAAAAATTGTGCTATTCCCAACTTCGAATAAGTACCTACATTATATTTAGTAAGTCTACCACAGTTCTGCCTATACTTAGTAACTTTGTGTATAGTAAAAATAATCTATCTCAATTAAGACATCAATGATATTGCCGCATTGTAAACAATGGTATGTTAAATTCGACGAAGTGTAAACCTACTTGTCTGTCTACTATTCATTCATTCTTCATATCAACCTACTTTGTAAGACACTCACGCTTGAGATAGATCATTGATATTATTGTACTCGTATCTACACAACTTACTAACGAACCACAAGAGATAGCTGGGTACCTACACAATTTTGTTGTACAATGTAGCTAACAGAGTTTCGTATTCTTACAGAAATAAAACATATTTCTTATTCGGTGTATTTCGTAATGAAATAAAGCCCCTTCCTTATTTCCTCAGCCGGGATTTGTTCACAATTTCGCTCACGACCACTTTGCATTTGCTGAGAGCCATAAATCGGGGCGAGTTCGCGCGCCTAATGAAACAACGCTTCACGATTTCGAGTTATCTTTGTTTATACAATTTCATAGTTTAGCTGAAAATGAGACCTTCAGCGCTGAGTGTCTATGGCTACGTACGTTTAAGTATTATTGATTTATTGTGACTCCGTTCCCCTTTCTGTTCACCCTGCACGACCCACGCCCTTTAAAAACCTTGCCAGCGAAAGGTTAAGTTGTCACGGGGCTTATAATTTCTAATGATTTACGTTAGCATTTGGGTAATTAATTTCTGTATTGTGTAGAGACGTCGAGGATAGCGGAGCAGCGGGGCCTGGGTGGGAAGAGGTCCTGACCTGGTTGGTGGAGGTTGGAGCTGAGAGCGAGGACGCAGAAGGCTCTGAAGGAGAATCAGGCCGCGGTTCAGCTCGAATCAGTTGGTCAGCCAAAGTCTCATCCACATCCAACCCTACATCCACTACCGAAGAACCGCCGCACGAACACAGGGTCAACACAAGACTCGATATCGAAAAGGATGACATTCAAGCTGTGCTTCCCATTTCTAAGGTAAGATTATTGAACATACGTAATCATCAATAATGCCTTTGTGTACCCGAAACCTTTTGTATCGCATATATGGGTAGATAAGTACATGCTGTCAGGGATCGGTAACTTCCTCTCCCAAGCCTTTATTTTCCTCAATATACGATATATCATTTTGATTACAAATGATACAAAGGTTGTTCAAATAAAGGTTGCCGTTGGCGTTTTTTTTTTTTTTCCCTCGAAAGGTTTTTTCGAGGGCAACGAATAGTTCTTTGACGTTTACATTGTTGTAGAGACAAATGCGAATACCGATTAAAATCTTCGACACCCACTCAATTATTATAGAGGTGTCCGGTATTAACAATTTATTAAGACATCGATAGCGCCGATAAATTAGGCAAACGGTATTTCTATGTAATTCATAGCGCCAATGGGGCTCTTCAGAATAACATCTCTATTGTGTTTCGAAGGTTACAACAGTATTGTCCACGTCGTAAAAATTTAAATGTTACGTTATTTAAAAGTCATGCTTTAATTTGTGAAGTTTTCTTAGGATCGTTACAAATGGCGGTGATTATCATCTAATGGTGCACTCTTAGCATGAATGAAGTGGTGTAATGGGAGCTTTATCGGGTAATGGGGTCTTATACGGGCACGCCTACACCAGCGCCAGCTGCCTTCGATTCTGAAAGTATTCGCCGGGTAATTGGTTTGAGCTCGGGCTAATTGTTCGGAACTGCTAATTGGGATGATTTAGAGCGGATTATTTTTGGCTTTGCTAGACATTCGTACTACGTTTTGCGCGTTTATTAGTGTGGGAGGATTTTACCTGGGGTTAAGGATTCTATAGTTACCACCTTATGGTTATTTTCACCTTCTAATATTTTATCTTTAGCCAAAGTACCTACACTTATTGGTTAGTTTATGCACATTTGCTACAATTTGGATCGATGAGACTGAATAAATGTGTTACTGTGAACGTACAAGCAAATTGTTCCACAAAAAGTATTACATTCTTGACTCAGTTAAAAACGTTAATTGCTCGTTATCGGAGCCTTTTGGAAAGGACCGTTAGGTACATTTTAGTCATCAATCATTTTACGAGCAATTGAGACTGATTACAAGACGGAAACATTGAGTTATTAATACGCAACGGTTCAACATTTGAACAATTGGGTCAAATTAACAGATTGTTTCGCATTTAGAATAAATAACCTAGCATGAAATAAGAAATAATACTTAACAGGTAACAGAACTTTTAACAATTTTCCTTAAAAATAATGTTTAGTCGTGTAGATATAATGATATACACCTATTATATTAAAATTGATGGATTAAAAAAAGACACCACTGTAGATATGTGGGATTGAAAATGACATTTGATCAAATACCTATCTCCAATTTCATTCTTTATCTAGACGACATACTACAACAGGCAATCAAGAAAGACACAACTTTCAAAGGAAAATCAAAGACATAATCCTAATGTGTTAATTAAGATTTTCTTTGAGAATCAGCAAATAACCTAATCAAATGCAGGAACACCACTTCGTGTGCGGGCCAATCGTAATACAGAGACTGATGCTTATTTATAAAGCAATTAGTTTATCTCAATATTAGAGGCGATATAATTAAACAAGTGGGTGCTGTGCACCTCACACAGCTATGCCCCGAGGCGGCAAATGAGGTTCACAAACGAAACGTGTGTTTTATCTTCACGTGTATCGAAGTACGAGTAAGTCTAAAATTCAGGAGCTTTTATCTCAGCTTAGCTTTATAAACATACATAGCTGATTGTGAGTAGGTATATGGAAAAGGCCAAATACAATTTTCAGGAATAAATTTTACGTTTGGTTTGATTAATAAAACAGAAAACAAAATTTGTAATAGGAGCTTAATTAGACAGTTGCTGATTGAGCATGATTATTTTAATGTAAATGAATATCTAAAAGATATGTAAAATAACAATTATAATTTAGACATTGACATTATTTAAATTATATTTTTTTCAATCTAGATTATTGATACCAAACAAGTAAGATAATTTGCATATTAGAGCTCAATTATGCATGTGAGTTAAAAAGCTGATTATTTTTATTTGTATATTCTCTATTTATATAGAAATATATCTGCATATTTATTTTTGTATTTTTTTATGTTTTTGTTGTGAAATTTAATCGTTGAACAAAAATTATAGTTCTGGTCATTTACTTTTCAAATTTTTTTTGATTGAAGGAACTGAAGTTGACAAACTGAATGGTGACGTCACAGAAAAAGCGTTTTTATCACCAGAAACTAAGTGCAGTTTTTTTTCTTCTTTTTTCCCCTTAAATTAAAAACATTGTGCGTGATAGTTTTTTTGTAATGAATAAACATAAATAATCCATCAAAAAAATCAATGCATATACCCTATCAGAGCCTTAATCAATATGTTGAAGATCAAATGTGTTGCATTGATTAAAGAGCTAAGCCTACATAACGTTATAGTAAGCCCCATTCATTTGATTAGCTTAGCGCTAGACGTGATGTTGCTCCAAGCCGGCCGAGACCGCCTCCTCATATCCGCACTGACAGCTCGCTTACTCTATACGTCAGCTAGAAAGCAATTAATCCAAAGTGATTGATGAAGTGCATTGTGCAAGCAATATTTGGCCCCGTGTCGCCGCTTCGCTCCGTCTAGCGCAGAATAATCCTATTACGGACGTTAAACTTATCTCGGGAATTACGGGCAACGCGATTCTAATTAAACGCGGAGAAAGGCTGTATTTTAACTTTGCAGACACTTAATTGGCTAGTGAAATCTGATTCTAATAAAATTCCGCGCTCGGATTTTTAATGGCTTTTTCTTTTTAATCCGAAGCTCGGGAAAGGTTTGTCCTCGGCTGCAAGTCAATTATCATGGAACCATTTATCCAAGCTGACTCAAGGTTGCTTTCGATCCATTCTTCAGAGTGCCAATTAATTTTTCTCGGTCACTTAGCGTCATTACGTCCGGTGTCTTTGACGAATGTTTTGATGCCAATTATTAAGCTTCTCAAATGCCTTGTTTGTTACTATCTTGATATCTGGTTATTTATGCTCTTAAGATAATGACTGATAAATTAATGAAGTGTCTCCCTTTGTCTTTAGAACTGGGAAGTCCTGAACACGGCAGTGCTGACTGGTCGTCAAGTATCTCAAGCCATGAAAGTGTTGATTGTCTCGCAAGCAGGACAAGTTGCTGACGTTACGCTGCAAAGTTCCTGCCATTCTGAAGACGAGAGCGTTCTGAAGGTAAGTTTCTTGAACTGAACCATTTGTTAATTCTGTCTGAAGACTAATGACAGTAGAAATTAGTGCTGGGGCGATTTAAAATGGACTGCAAGCTTAAAGTGCGGTCGAGAAGTTTATGTTAACTTTAGCTTTGAGGTTATAGAATTTGCAGCCAAAATACCTACTTTAGATTTTTGGCCTATATTTCTGAGCCTAAAAAATACGTTTTAGATTCTAGAAGCAACGCAATGAAGTTCATTTCAGCGTGTACTTCTCTGTCAGAGCGCTGAATGGCTCTGCGTTGAAATAGAAGACATCTCTATTTCAACGCAGACCCTTTTTTACAAAAAGCAAACTGAGTGAGATTCAGACCCAGAAAGCTATATAGCAAACGCGCTTCCATTGTAAAACCACTGATAGTAATATTCATATTTAACATTTAAAGATTTTTCTTATATGTCTAAGGGATATTCTGATAATATTGCTATGGAATATTCTCTTTAGATTTCTATCGAATATTTAAGTAGATATGTGTTTGGTGCGGATAGCCTGACAAGGGATTTCTAACAGCATTCATATTCAAGTCCTGACTGTATCTTACTGCATTGGAGAAAGAACAGAGAATGCGAGACACGTGCGCCAGACGTGGCTAAGTTTCTTATAAATAATTCTCAAGTTTTCGACGGCAATGTTGACGCAGTATCGGCATTTGTGAGTACAATATAGATCAAAGTCCGGCCAGAGACTTAACAAGTTCTTTAAAAGTTTAAAGGACTCTTGGGGTTTCAATGGTTCATAGTAAAAACAATCATAATAGCCTATTTGACTACATTGAAAATAAGTTGCAAATTGTTTTCATCCTAGTCAGTGACAACGTAGGTGACAACGTAACAAAGCGTAATCAGGTGATTTTTATTAAAAAATATGCCTATTTAAGGTAAAAAAACGGATTTAAACTTGCACATTTTTTTATGTAAACCATCACGTGACCGAAAACGCTCTGTGTTTGGTTTCATTGCAACGCTGGTGACGTCACACTAATCACAGATTACAGTGCGTTTCGTTGTTGTTCTTCTTCTTGTTAGGTGTGGTGTGACGTCATCGAGTCATATCACCGGAGCCATGACAGGAGAGAGATTATCGTTTTCGCGCGCCATAATTATTTTATTCAAACTTTAAAATTAGTTTTATAACATTACAGACACAGAACATTGATTTGCACTAACACTTCAACGACCTATCCCCCTAAATCATACGATCGCCGTTCTTTTAGGAGTAAAAAAATCTAAAATTGATGTATCTGGAATATTCCATTATTAAATTATGGAATGTTGATTGCATTGCTGGCTTTTATATCGCTCAACGAATTAGCATTGGTATTTAACGTGGCAATGCTGTCAGCATTCTGGGCACTCTGCCTTCTGGTAACGACCTAGATATTTAGGATATAGATATAAGTGTAAATACTAGTTGAAAATAATATACCTATATTAAAATCTATGTATCCTTCCACAGGTGTCCTCCTCATGTAGCTCAGTGTACGTAGACGGCTCAGAGATCCGCGGATCTTCGAACGCGTCCGTAATAGTCAAATACGGAACGTACACGGGTCTCGCGCGATTCACGGTCTGGATGCCGGAATATCCGCTGGAGATAGATGTGGATGATAACAGGCTGTCGCAGATCAAAGGTACTAAATACCTACTACACCTATGCCCTGGGACTCTTCAAGTCAAAAGTGAATAGGTGATACATCGTCGGCTACATCGTCGCTTTCCAGCATGTTAGATTGTGCTGAAACGACGGTCTATTAATTATATAAAAAAAAAATACCAACTTAACTTACTGTAATCTTGGTACTAACAAAATCGTACATCCTCCAGTGGTCAATGTAGGCTTTTCCGAGACCATCGTATTAACTGTCAAGCTAGAAATACTTGCTTTTAGCATTAATCGTCAGAAAATCTTACGTAGAAAACATCTATAGAGATTTAAATAGGTAAATAAATAATGCTGGACAATTCACACGGCATCTTCTAGCCCCAAGTCCAAATATAAGTTTAAATTTATGATCTGATAAACGTTAATGACAAAGACGCATGCAGCAGACGCATAAAGAATTCGGACCATCTTTCGTTTGGACATTCGTTGATCCGAAGATAAAAGTAGCATGGAATTTATTTAATCGTTTGATCCACATTTTTGTCAATTCAGCACGTCGCGACAACAAATGGAATCCAATTATTCTCACAGGGAAACTCCGCCGCCTATTTATAGGCAATTCTGATGACAGGATCTAATAAAGCGTAAAATTAATTACACAAAATGAACCGTTCGTTTATTCCGTTCTGAATACCTGCGTTAATTTGATTCTATTAGCAGGATTCCAGGAAATATCTTACTAAATCGAGAGTGAAAATAACTTCACAGCCGATTCGATAGATACGAATCACGACCGTTCCTATCAATTGCTGACGAGGTTATTGTCCAATTCTGTGCCGTTACCGTAAATTCTCGAAACAACCCCCAGGGTTTGATCTATTTTTATCTTCCCACACGTAACTTCGTATGGCTCTAGAGTGGGCGGATGGAACGGAAATTGTACCCTATTCCGGTAGTCTGTAGGTGGCAAGTGGAATGAAACCGTGGCAGGTTTTGATCATTGCGATAGATTATTTGCACATGGTGTTAAAAGAAAGCTCCCTGAAGGCACATGCCGTGAAATCCTCAGAAGAATCGCATATTCTCGAAGGTGGCTCGAAAATAGGTGTATTTGTGATTTCATTTGCCTTTCGCTATCGATAGGTGAGTTACTCGGGCACATGGAAACGAGTTTTTAAATCTCGTAGGTACCTACACTTGTGGATAAATTTTAAGAATGTAGCGATTAATATTTTTAAACTTACGCGATCTGAACACAATGATTATTAATACTTTTAAACGGGTTATTATTATGCGTTAAATACCCGTTAAATACTTAATACAATACATTACATGGATATATATTTTATTATTTAAACCAGAGGCTTATTACATAGAAAACACTCGGAACAAATATCTGCAGTAGGTACTCATAAACACTTGGCCCGAGGCGGGAATCGAACCTCATGCGTCGCAAGCGGACTGGACCTTCCCCGCTAAGCCATTGAGGTCCTCGTATAAAAGATTGAAGTGGGTAAACAAAACATCAAAAGGAGTCCTTTATTTCCTACCCATGTAATATGAAATATATGAGGAGTCCAAGAAGTAATGTCAAAAGGAAATGAAGCACCTTGACTGATGCCTTTATTTATGAAATTTCGTGCAGGTTGGAAGGTATCAGACGATGCAAGCTCCAAGGACAGGCTCAAGCGGTCGCTGACGTCCCGCGGTTGGGGAGGCGCCAGACCAGACGGTGCCAATTCTTTGTCGGAGCAACGCTCGTGTAGGCTCAGATACCAACAGAGCAATGTTGAGGTTTGTACCTTCTTAATATGAAGGAAGGCGGTGGAATTTTTATTTCAAAAGGGAGTGAGGACATATTGACTCGACACTCGACAAAAGACGATCTTCAGGTTTCGCGTGTCTTTTGTTTTTTAAATAATACATACAGCCGAACATTGTCCTGAAGTCGGTTAAAAAACGAAAGTGTTATATTTTATTGATAAGCTTTTTATAAATTAACCATCATTCAAGGTATTTGCTGAACAGAGGTTAAAGAATACTTAGTGAGAATTTTAAAAAAAACTTACTGTAGGTCTGTATGTCGACCGTAGAATCTGCAGTGGACCATTATTCTGCAGATGTCTAATACCTTCTTATTTCTAAAGGAAGTAGCGGCAATATTGTGAATGTTTAAAGGTTGTCTGAAAGAAATCGCTTCTAAGCGATAAGGCCGTTCATCGGACTTTTATGTTTCATTTTAATGTCTATGTTTTTTTTGTTCAATTTTGTGGTTTACAATAAAGAGTTGTAAAACAACATCCGTTTGAAAGCATAAACAACAAATCCCACCATCAATTGTATTGAAGATTATGGGGTTGCCCGACCTCGGTCGTTAAAAACTTGATTCATGTTTCAAAGGTAAATCGGGCTCTGGGAACCAAAAAATGCAAATGGGTTTTGCACAGGAAAAGTCGGGAATTACATTTGTAATAGACCTGTACACGACTGCTATTTCGTGAAAAAGTAGAGAACCGATTTATAGTTGTTCCATTTTTAATTTTGTGTTATTTAACCTTTTCGTCTTGCTAAGTTATTTATAATTAATGATTAATAATAACTACTTACCAGAAAGTTATGTTTTTATTTTATTTTACACCACACAGCAAAAGGCTGTCGGTAAGTTACCACATCATCGCCTAGAATTTTTTTTTGTGTTCCGATCTTAATGACTCAGAAAAGACTAGAGTAACTACCTAGATACATAATGTTAGGTTAGATCTTGATTATGTTTATTTATAGAGACTAAGTAGATACTTATTGACGGCCAAAATGGTCCACGCACTATCGCCTTATCAGACCAATACCTCACAGTGTACGCACACCTTCATTTCATACTCATTTCATGAAATATCTACTGCATCTCGTCTTTATGTTCATAGCCTTACTAATTTTCGAACGTTGCTATTAATTAAATATTTAATCGACCACCAGGTATACGCCAGATTCCTAGCCAAAGACCATGACTCGGGCCGGGTTTCCTACTTCGTTTCCCGCCGCACTTGGCTCAAAGTGACCGAGCTGGTGATGACTCTGATGCGAGTGGCAGACCCTCGCATCGCTTCATTGAGAGGACGCGCCTTGCAAGGGAGGAGCACTGGACGGACTGAAGTACAAGTGCTGTCGCCAATCACTGGTGAGGGCTACATCAAAATAATCTAGCGCTGCCTATTTTACACTATAGGTGCCAACGGTTGTCGTCTGACCACCAGGATAAGTGGTTCGTCCAAAGGAACGCCTCCCTTCTACCTTGAACTAATGTAAGAGTTTGCTGATCCGAAGGTTTCTATCATTTCATCCAAGTAGGTTATGTAGATAAAATGTTTGCGACCCGAAAGTTAATGTTACTTCCTCCGTCGCGTCGATATCGACTCCTATTGTCTGCACGATGTTTCTTCATCTAGATCAGTATCCTGCAGTGCGCACTCTTACTGGATTCCAGCGTTGAGCGGATTTGGTCGCACCAACGCATAGGGCTTCGTCCTGGCGATCGTTTTCCGTCCACCTTGCCAGTGACCACTAGCCTTTCCAGGTTGTTTCCGTCCTTTCTGGCAATGTGTCCGAAGAACTCAAGGATTCTGCGAAAACAGGTTGTGGAGTGTCTGGTTTTTATGTTGAGTTCCTTCAGAATGGATACGTTGGTGCGGTGCGCAGTCCACGAGATCCGAAGCATTTTACGCCAACACCCCATCTCAAAAGCATCGATACACGCTCGGTCTGCCTTTTTCAAGTCCATGTTTCCGCTCCGTATAAAGAGATGGAGAACACCAGCGTGGTAGCTAACTTGCGTTTGGTTTTTGAAGAGATATTCCTTCAAAGTTACTTACCTAGTAGCATTTCATCGACTGTATTTCATGATACTTGAACTTGAACCTAAGTGGCTTCGAATGCTAATGCAATGTCGATAAGCCCGGGATGATCTTGCCAAGTGAGCAACAGGCTGACTTAATAGATATGCGAAATAAGATATGTAGCGTATGCAGATAAATTTATAGCAGTGCTTTGGGATAAAACAATGGTTTTATGATATCTTGACTAAAATAAGGTTTTTAAATTTCAGGCCCATTTGCACATAAAAGCCTCTTTTCAGATGAGTCAGAAGTGACACTTCTATATGTATAATATATACTACACTATATTTATTATCTATTAGAAACCAATGATTTTCATCGTAAATTTAGGGTTTTTCTTTGTTAAACGTGAGTGTAATCATCACTGTTTTCATCCAGGTCGAGTAATCGGTCTTCGAGAGGTTCGAGTCGTGAACGACAAAGTGACTATTTCTCGACTACTCGTGCGCGTCATTTCTGGACTTCAACTCAACATCTCTCCGGACACAGCTATCGAAAATGGATACGTTTCTGAAACAACCGTAACACGACGTCTTACAGCTCAATATCAGGTACGATATAGTGGAATAAGATGAAAGTGACCCGGTTTAGTTTTGTGCTAAAATGTATTTTTTTCTCGTCGCCATTCGTGTTTTTAACTACACCACGTTGGCCGTCAATTCTCTTAAGACAACAGTACACAACACAAATAAAAAAATCTTTTACAGGAGGGTCTGCTAGATATAGATCTGGAATTCTCCGACGGAAGTCGCACTGCGTTACGAGATGTGGCCGTCTCGGATTATTATCTCCTCGTCGAAAGCCTCGACCCTGAGGTTGTGGCTTTCGCCCCGATGCTGGCTTCAAAGCATCCTCGAGTCATTGCAGTTGGAGAAGGTAGTATACCAATTTATTAAATCACATAAGGTTTTTTTTATTTGCTGGCAATCTCTAGACCCTATACAAAAAATTGAAAATTTATTCTTGCCTATGGTAATTTTTTTTAATTATCTACGATTTACGATCCAATTAACAAAGACACTAGTGACACAGACCTCTGTGTCAAAGTGTCTTAATTGGTCTGTTAATTGGATCGTAAATCGTACATTACCACATTTTGGTATTTTTGTACCTACGATAAAACCTACGAAGGTAAAAGTTCAGCATTCTTCATTTTATAAACCCCCTAAAAGGGCAGGAGTCTGGGTTGGGAGTCTGCCGAGCATTTTCGTGTACAATACCATTGTTATTATAAAATAAGGTCAATTTTGAATGGCTAAGCTTTATAGTCTGCCTTTGTCCACGGCCTTGTCGCAATGTGTGCTTCATGGTAGGAAAAACTCAAAGGGTCCATAAGGCGTCAACAATCCTGGAAGGGTCCTCGAAACTATTTAACAAGTATTTTGAATTTCATACACTGACCGATGATAAATCATCGCCACATGAGTCTCGAAATACTTGTTGCAATGCCTAAGAATTAAAATATAAACTTTCTGTGATTTTTAGGAAGCGGCGAATTACTCCGAGTTACACTCCTCACTCCCGATCAATGTCGTTCCGGCCCCCTACGCCGAGTAGCTTTACCCGGCAAAGGGGACACTAAAACCCCAGCGAACATCAAGAACATACCTGGCGCGTTGGCGACTGCCGCAGCCAGTGTGGATGTGGACTTCAGTGGAGGCGATTCACCGCAACGGCCGGACACTCCGCAGAATGACGATATAATGGCGAGAGGCGGAATTAGGAGCGGGTTGGCCGATCTGGGTGATGTTCTGAAAGGTAAGTGGTAAATCCCGACTGGTTGCGCCAAGTTTGAAAATGTTGAAGATGATGAAAATTAAATAGGAATTTGGAATGAGGTATACCATCAAGGAAAATCATAATATAATGCAAAGTAATTTATAAATGATAATTATCTTTTCAGGCCTTTCACCTTTCAAAGATGAGAACAACCACGAGCCAACGGTTCAAGCTCAGCATTACAACTCTATCTACCGTGGGAACGGCCTACATCCGAGACATCAACAACCGCCGCACATGACACCTGTTGAAATTGGTAAGGATATAGCTTTCATCACGATTTTGGGTCACATTATACTGGTTACTCAGATAATAATGTTGGACGAATAATTTTGCAGAATTTAAAAAGACGTGATTTTTTCAGGAATGTACGTTCTACTGGGAGCTTTTTGTCTTGCTATTTTGGTAAGTTTTATATTTTCAAACACATTCATTAAACTTCCATTCTCAAAATTAATTCATTTTGTAAACCTATTTTTCAGGTGTTTGTAGTATCATGCGTGGTATACGCATCTCGCCTGAAACCAGCGATCGCCGACACCGCTGTGACAGGCGGACGGAAAATGCCGACAGTAGCCGAAGGCGGCCGAATCCAAGTCGCGGGATTAGTCGGAACTACCCTCGGGTTGGCGAGAGAGAAGCCATCTAGGGAATCGACTACTAATGCGCATGATTGGGTTTGGTTGGGTAAGTTTTGATCATTTGGATTTCATCAGGAAATATGGAGATTGACTCCAACTGTGATCCGTGTCTCTCGCTCGTACTATTCCCATCTACAGGTGGGTCGATTATAATAATTTCACGACTATCACGAGTTTACTAATAAATTAAACAGTAGATACAGCACCCACCGTTGTGAAGCGTAGCGCTGTCGGTCGTGAAAATATTTGAATTTTACATTGGCTCAAAGTTTAGCAGCTTATAAACACCCGAGTTTAATATAATTTAGTTAATGAGTAACGTTATAGAAACAATTCTTTATTAACAAAGAAAATTACAATCCAATAATAGAATTAAAACTAGTATTTATAAATGAAACAATTGAGTTAACTGCAGACTGTTCGACTGTTATGTTATGATATGAGTAACTTAGTAACGAGTTTAATTGCCACGCCCACTTGGAGATTAGGTTGGCATTCGATAGTACAAGAGTCACCGATCCAACGGCTCAACAACACTATAACCATCGCAAGACATCCCAGCCTCCCTAGAAAGAGTGCAATGGGGAGGTTTGCAGAGAGTCCTACAATAGGTTAAACTCAGACTTCATTACAGGCCGAGCGACGATCGAACGCAACGGAAACCGAGTGCCGGCGAACCGCAATTCAAGCCAACAGGTCGACAACAGCAAGGAAATGAGGATCACCAATAATCCTCTCAACTATAACTATGTAGACCCCGATGACGCGATCAAGGTACCATTATTTCAATAGCATAACTCATCACTCACATAGTCGATATGGGAAGTAGATATCCTTTTTTTAATAAAGCTAGGTAGGTACATTCATACTACCTAACTACTAAATTTGGTGTGAAGGTATAGTGTAGGTTTTAAAATAACACATAGGCTAATATTATTTAAAAAAATAGTAACCTTTGAAGGGGTTAAAAAGGGTGGTAAGGTTTCTATGGAAATTATTATTCGTTGGTTAGATTCACTTAAACTCGGTATAAATAAACTTTAAGATATCCATATTGCTCTATATTTGACACACAAATTACTAGGCGGGCGAAGCCGCGGGGCGCAGCTAGTATTTCATAAGTGTAGTATAAAGACTCTTTATTAAAGAGTTTATTGTGTCTGTCTATGGGAACGTACCTAGCTCCCAACCAAACGGATGAAGAAATTTGTTTTTGTTTTAATGCTGTGTGAATTGTCCAGCAATATTTATTTATTTATTTTATTTAGTTGGGTTTTGTTTGAAAGTTGACTATGTCGAGAGTTTTCTTAGTTAATTTTGATGAAAATCGGTGCAACCGTCCAAATACTGTGGATGGTTCAAAGTGAAGTCGTTGTTGGGGATTTTCGAGCATTGTGAAATTACCCATATTTTTTGTAACAAAACTAATCGTTGTG
The DNA here is from genome assembly GCA_947086465.1 of Eupithecia exiguata. Taxonomy (NCBI): domain Eukaryota; kingdom Metazoa; phylum Arthropoda; class Insecta; order Lepidoptera; family Geometridae; genus Eupithecia; species Eupithecia exiguata. The sequence goes on along the minus strand of OX352230.1, from coordinate 6,156,914 downwards.
TATCTTATTTCAAGGACAATGGAAACGTCATGGTGACGAGTTTCGACAACCCGAATTCTATCGAGCTACCGTCACAGAACGACCGGCGCGAGAGAGTTATCGACTCGACGACTTATTGCAAGAAACCTTCGTCTCGCCATGCTAGGTCTCAGTCGGGGGATGGACATTGGCAGTAAGTAGCTTGCCAGATTTTTTGATTGGAAAACCGACATTTCTCTGAATGAACATAAAATAAACACAAACATTTGTATTATGATATGACACGACGTGCCAAGGTACTAACCCGAAGTGTTAATTTGGCAGTGCCATCTAGTTTGTCGTGGACAAACAACTAAATAGTTGGTATACCTACCTACACTGGAAATAAATTTCTGTATTGTTATTTTATATCCGTCTCTTTAATGCGTTGAGTGGCGAGTAGCAGACATAAAAATAGCGGCCGTTGCTGTCCCAAAAGACAGTTTATTTTGGGACAGCAACGGCCAAAAATCTATATAAATATAAATGAATCGCCGAAATGTATTTACGCGCATAACTTCCGAACGACTGCACCCAATTGAATAATTCTGTTTTTAGTGCGTTATTATCAGGACAAGGTACGAAAAAAAATAGTGGAGTATAATAACCAGCCAAGATAAATCATTTGGTTCGATGTGGGACGGGACGGTAACGTTTGCAAAATATAAAATTACCTATTAATATAGCTGCCAAAGAAGCATTTAACTATTGTACATCTTTTAAATCTTTGTTAATACACTTTACTAAATTGGAATAGAGTTTCTCAAGCCTCATAGGTAAGTACCTAACACGAGTAGTGGCCGGTGTGTGTGTTAAATAATGAGGGTATAATTTCCTACACTCGGTCTGCAGGGCGGACGCCGACACCGAAGAATACAGGCCTCCCGTGCCTCCGCATCGGAACTCTACGCCGCAGCCCCAAATCCCGGTGCCGCCAAGAAATGCCAAAGTAAGTACCTACTGTAATTGTTGTGTATTACTCGGGCCATTCTCAAGAAATCCGTTTTACAAGACCCGTTTACAGGATCCGTTTACAAGATCCGTTTACAGATTCCGTTTACAGGGTCTGTCGTGATGGCGTTTAGGTATAGCTATTCCGGATTCAATAAACGATTGTCTCCAGTAGCGAAGGATTCGTAAACAAGATCTGTCAAGTGCGAGTGTAACTCGCGCGCCGAGGGTTTCAAACATTTGCCAATTAAAGAAATATGTACTATACTAGGTGCTGGTTAGAGACGTTGCTAAAACTAAGATCAAGTAAACTAAGTTCAGCTTGATCGAGTCAATTTCTTAATAACCATGCCATGCCTGCTGCCATGTCACACAATAGGTGACATGACAGTCTTGAACTTGGTTATGTCGAAAAAATGCGCTGAACTTGTTTAAACGAGTTCTAATTGCAATTGGGAAAAAGACATTTTAACATATGCTTACATTCATGGAGACTATAGCAAATAGCTCTTTTCAGATTTTGCCCGAGACCGTCATGCCTCCATCTCGACGCAGCCACTCGCGGAATCACCACAAAAAACACGACCGCGACCATGACTCGAAACGATCTCCGGAGAATGGCCGCCGATCCGACCGGTAAGATATTCGATTAGCCATTTTTAGTGTTCCGTACCTCAAAAAGGAACCCTCATAGGATCACTTGTTGTCCGACCGTGAACCCTCTTTTCTCAGAAACAATTTTGTACAAACATTTGTCCCCAGGCGGGATTCGAACCCGCAACCACCTGCGTCGTAGGCGGACCTTCGCCCACCGCGCCACAGAGGTCGTCAATAAATAGAATTAGATAGGTAGCTGATTTGACAGCCCGTACAAGCCTTTAGTTCGCCATGTGGACGGACTACAAGACATACAATAACTACTTAGTAGGTAGGTAGGTAGAACGGCTAGGTGCAATCTCTATATACCACAGATAAAGAGCTTTCTTGATATTTAATGTTTACCTTAAAATATAATAAACAATATAAAATTTATTTTCCAGAATTATTGATTTGAACAAAACGGACTCACCGTACATCAGCCGAGACATGCACCCATACAAACGCGATTCCAACCCGATCCGAGACGAATTTGACGACCCTGTAGACAAGCTTGCTAAGGACGACTGCGCGCGCTTATTCGAGTTTGATAACGACGCCCCGCTTATAATGGAAAACAAGGATTATCGGGAGATAGTGGGCTTGAATAGAGGCACTGAGGATTCCCGCCGTACCTTCGCTAAACCTGAGAGCCCCGACTATATGCACGATTCTGGAATAGGTCAGTAGTATTTTATTGGTCTTAGGAATAGGTCAGTCGTATGTTTCTTTTAGTTTATTATTGATGTTAAGAGTATACATATAATAGAGGCACTGAGGATTCCCGCCGTACCTTCACTAAGCCTGAAAGCCCGGACTACCTAGTTAAACGATTCTGGAATATGCCATTTACGTTATTGTCATTGATTTTCATTAGGTATCTCTTTGAATTTAATAATGTTGCCTCGTTTATAATGGAGAGCAAGGATTACTGGGAGATAGTGTGCGTGAACACAGGCACATACCTAGTTATTGCCTAGTGAAAGATGACGACTTTAAAACTGTCTGTGAGCTCATCCCTCTCTCTCACTCTTATGGCTCATAAGCCCGAAGTGGATCTTAGCCTTTCAGATGACGTCTCCGTGTATGTTTTTTTTTAAATATTTTGTGAGTTTTAAATTCTTTTTTTTGTTTTTCAGGATTGCCGGAAGTACAGATGAGGCACAAGAGCAGACCTAAGGGAGAGTTCGTTGACGCTACCAACCAGAACAAAGGTAAAAGTAAATTCAAAAAACTTCAACTCAATTTTACCTCAAATTCCTCTTCGAGAGTTTAAATTCTTGGATTCTTTGCGTTTAAGTTGGTAATTTAGTAGGTACCTTCTTTGTTAATATTTCCCTACCTTTTTATGTGTCATGTACATATATTATAACGCTTTACATTCATAGTATCTGTAAGAACTAAAAAATACCGTCCGGAGTCCACACCACTTTTTTCAGCTATTTTGTCCCGCTGCCTTTTTGTCATTTTCCCAAGTTTTCACAATATTTTGCAGCATCTTGCTCACACAGCGTATCTCTCGCTTTCCAGACAGCAGTTCCCCTGAAGTAAAGCGCGCTACGATCGTCGGCAACCCGATGTTTTCCCGAGGCGAGCCGACCGCGCCCGAGGCTCTCGGCATCGACGACCTTCATATGGATTACGACCAGATTATGCACTACTTCCACAACCTAAAGGTATAAACGTGAGGGCTTGTTCAGATGAAAGCGCGGTACCGCCGGTTCACAATTATCTACTTGGTCATTTCAAAGTAAAGCCAAACATCGTCTCAGAAGAACGTTTTGCTGAAGCCAGGCCTCTCCAATATCGCCACAATGAATAGTCAAGTAAAGTTAATACCAAATACAACATACATAGTAACCTAAATAACATAGCTTTGCAATGGCTTGTTAATGTTTAAATAACTGTACGAATAAAGGTATAAATAAAATTGAGTGCTTTTGACCCCACCTTTTGGGATTCCGGGACTGGTTTTGTTTAAAGAGAAGAAAGGAATTATAGGACCAGAGGTCTTAAACTTCACACAGCTTTGACTGACAATCATAAAGAGTAAGAGTCAAATAGTAACCTATGTTTTTATTACATGAAACTTATGTCTGGTTATTGAAAAGCCAGTGCATAAAAAAGACATGAGTTGCAAGAATATTCTCAATGAAAAATCGGCAGTTATGCGCCTTATGTGAACCGCTCTAACGCTTCTAGTCTAGTTGCTGTAGCTTCCATCGTGCCCACTGCGGTTCTATGTCGGATCTTCTTATGAATAGCCTAATTCTATGCATTTAATCTAGATCACAGAATAATACTATATTTACTAGTCTAGATTAATGTTTTATACGTTTTATACATATGCCATACAGTATTATCTATGTTAAGTTTCACTGAGCAGTTCACCGGCCTGGATGGAAGATTTTCTGTAATTGTTGGTAAAAATTACTGATGCTTATTCACCGAAAGTGGTTTTCATTGAATGTTTATACGCAAGGTCGAGAATCGAGTAATTTTTACCAATGGTTTGTTGTTGATAGATAGTTTAATGTCGGTGAACTTACCTAAGCCTAATAAGAAACCTACCTAAGGTTTTGAGTAACAGCACACATTCCACTCACTGTCTCCTGCCTAACCATTCATACCTTCCACGTAGAGAGCTGCTGCAATCTCTTATCACTAGCATCGTAGCAAATCACGATCTTCTAGAAACTGTGTGATTAGATTCAGAATTTGACGAATTTTAAAAATCTTTCGCAGGAATCAAACGCCTGAGTAGAGCAGATCATTGCAAAGATCCGGCAGATATTGTCCACGTATAATTATCAGCATATCAGCAAAGCTCCAATCGCCGTATTCGATGATGCCGCGCTAGAGGATAGTACCGTTGACAAACGCAACAACAACTCACGTAACGAACATATTTATGAAAACATTCGCAATGGGAATGACGTCGCACCCACGCAAGTGCTCTGCGACTCCATATCCCATAAAAATACTTTCATGAAAAATCAGCTCAAGTTCTTGCTAGACCACTTGAGCGAGTCGTACGAGTAACGTTGCAAACTGTCAATGTATTATCCTCAGTAGATAACAATATGTGTCTTATTGTGGATCCTTGCAGTGATCGAAAGCGAAAATATACTTAATGTAACTGTTTTATAATATTATCGTAAAAATATTTACTCTAGTCAACTACAAAGCTGCACATATTTAAAGAACCTAATAATATTATTGTGTGCATTTAGAAATACTCGTAATTAAGTAGATACTTGTGTCAGATATTACTTCAGCTGATTTAGGTAATTTGTAAACTTTGCTAAGTTTTTAAAATCTACAGGCTAATTTTCGTCTATTTAAGTATATCTTTCTACCGAAATCCCTTATAGATTCCATACAAACCAAATAAATGTAACTGCATTTCTTCTAGAACTGTACATATTTTTCCACTAGAAGGTAAAAACGCTACCTCACTTTTGACTTATAGCTTAGCTAATAATGATAACCCTTGTGTACGCAAATTTAATGTAAACTATGGATAATATTTATTTTGTAAATTAGGCAGATTTCGTTGTCGTTTTTGAAAATATAAAACAGTAGTTTAAGACTGCAACATGCCAGTGTTTAGAAAAATATATTTAGATTTAAGATTAGTAGTTTAAGGCCGGTACTAGTCACGTTTACTGTTATTAATCTGGGCTAATTATTTTGCTCAAGTGTATACCTACAACTATTGCTACTGGCACAACTTTTAAGGCATTTTAATCTAAATAGGTTTACAACTTTTACACAGAAAACAGCTAATTTAGAACCTCAGGTCACCTCTGAAAAGACTAACAAAATACAAGTACATTTCTAGTGTTGTCTAACTACGACTGCGTGTTAGGGATTGGTTATTATAATATTGTATGCAGTCAATTTAAATAAATGCCATATCAATAAAAAACTAGCGCTTGTATAATATTGTAAACACTATTAATTTATTGAATGTAAATTGCATTTACTTGTAAGTTAGTGTACTAGGCTTTGTAAATATTGTTATGAAAGTTATATAATTTATAGGTACTATATGGAGTTGACAAAACAGAAAATAGAGGATAAATGTGGTAGAAGACGCTTCATAAAGACAATGTAGCGTTGCACTTTATCATGAATTGTCTGTTATATTTACACTAAATAGTAAATGTTTTGGTCTAGTTATAAATGTGTATTGATGTGATCCTAAACTATTAGATGCCAGAATAAAAAAATGTAAACTTCTGCTAAGATTTAAACCATATAACAAAAACGCCTACCATTTTTTCAGAAGTTGCACAATTAAATTTAAAATCAAATATTCAAATAGTGTGTTTGGCTTTTGTCGTTAGGTTAAGAATGAGTCTTAGGCCCGTATTATGAAAACTTGCTCAGTCATTAATCTCTACTGTCTTCAGTAACGCTTTTCTAAAACATTTGCGTAGCTCAAGCATTAGATGACTGAGTAAGCTTTCATGTTACAGGTCTTAATGTTCTAAGTACTATGCTGTAGTGTTTGTTACTATAACATTTGTTTTTGTTGAGTTTTTGCCGTAATTGTAAGAAAGGAATTTATAAATTATTGCTACAAGATTTATACATGTATGCAAACCGAGGCTTATCACGACGATCCTTTCATGAAAATGTCAAATTTAAATAAACCATTATAAAGTATCCATCTTGTTTTTTTTAAACCAATCCCATCCTTTTGCAGATTTCCTCCATATAATATAAACATCAAAGTGCTTCAAGCTTTCTTTTCTTGAGGCCTTACAGGACTCTTGGACACGTCACAAAAATTCAAATTATACTTATGTAAAACTAGGAAATAAAGTGGTCACTTTGATTTTTTGATCACTTTCATCATTTTAATGTACCTAAGGTAAAGAAACCTTTACCTTGTTAGAATGTTAGTTTTCGAGTTGGAACAAAACTCGCCCCAAGTTTATTTATTTTATCCTGTAGTTATTCTGATATTTTTTAGTAAGTCTTTTACAAAGGACATGTTTGTATTTATTCATTGCTATAAATAGCTATTCATCATCATCAGTCCACCGCTGGATATAGGCCTCCCCTACTGAGCGCCATAGCACCCTGTCTTCAGCTTGCCGCATCCAGCATCTGCCAGCAGTCTTTCGCAAGTCATCCCACCTGGTTGGAGGGCTATTAATAATTCATAATTACGGTAAAGAAAACTTTTATTAAGGTTTAAATTTTCTATTTGAATTAACTTAGCTAAATAAATTAGTATTTACAAATGTTTACCGTACCAACGGTGGTCGAATGGCGAAAGCATTTTATGGCAACCACCCATGTTGTTTTGTATAATGTACTTCAGGGTGTATTTATTCTTGTTGTTTTCTTCCAGCCACTTTTCTTTGGCTGCATTTTTCTCCATGATTTCTTGGGACACTGCCAATGCCTTAAATGGTAACCTGTCCACAACTATTTGTAACATCTTCTTTACCTGTAAATAAACAAAATAAATAAATAAAAATAAATAATGCTTGACATTTCACACAGCATTATCTAGCCCCAAGCTAAGCAAAGCTTGTGTTATGGGTACTAGATAACTGATATACATAATAGGTACAATACAATACATATTTTCACATAGATATTTTTTAGTATACATAGAAAACGAGCAGAACACTGAACAAATGCCTGCAGATCGTACACACATTTGACCCGAGGCGGGAATCGAACCCGCAACCTTCTGCGTCGCAGGCGGACCTTCGCCCACCTCGCCACAGAGGTCGTCACAGAAATTGAACAACTTTTATCGGTCTTTTGGTTAATGTCTTATTCTTTCTACACTTGCCCATTCAAGGTTATATAACATAACTGAGCTTTAATAACCTTAATAGATTTAAGGTAAATAAAATGGTTTTCTTTCTTCTCTAATAACTTTTCATTTGTTTTCTCATGACATCATTATCATTAGCCTATACTAATCCACTGTTGGACAAACATAGGCCTCACCTAATGAGCGCTTAGTGCCCTGACTTCAGCTTGCCTCCATCCAGTATCTGGCTGCTGGTCACCTGGCCAGAGTGTCCTACACTGTTTTGCAGAGTGGTGGTCTCCATTCAAGAACACAATTACTCCATTCATGATGGGTACGATGCGTTTAATGAAAACCTTAGTTTTCAGGCATTGCGATTTGGATTACTTAACATATCATCCCAAATACTGCCCAGCTCAGCTCTTTCTCCTCGTTTAATCATGTAATTTGTTCAAATTAACTGGTCCTTACCTCAGCATATTCACATTTTCCACCAATTTCCAAAATAACTCTTCCAGCTTTAACAGGTGTGACATAATGATCGATGGCGCCTTTGCCTCCTCCCATTCGCTGGCCCTGGCCTTTCTTTGTAACAGGTTGCCATGGAGGGTCTACTCTCCAAATACCAAACATTATCTTCTGGTCAAGATGTCTTGCAATAGTCAAACGGGCCATTTCAAAATGCTCAAACCTCAACCTCCCTCCACCAGTAGCCTGTAATATAATGTAATTACTTAGTAAAAGTAATATTTTATCTGGTCCACTGTTGAACGCAGACCATTCAGCAGTGGACCATTAATGCATTGCTGTTGAGGAGGAGTCATATTTTTATTTGCAAGAAACATACTTAAATAATTTATATTTCTGTGTGAATTGTCCAGCATTATTTATTTATTTATCATCTGCGAAAATTTCAACTGTCTAACTATCACATTTCATGAGATACCGACTGGTGACAGATGTACAGCGGGCAGCGGTGTCTTAGTAATAGGGTCCTGTTTTACCTTTGGGTACGGAACCCCAAAACAACACTAACTAGGAAAATGAAACTTACAATAATACCATACTGTTTCAGCTGCAATGAGTTATGCAATAATTCAGGTCCTCTCATGTACCGTAACCTTTTCTGCATCTTTGGAGGTTTCAGGTTTGGGGGATATGTCGGCACTTTTTCAAAGACACGCAACCTTTGTCTTTCTGGTATTTCAATATCTGCAATGGCACAAGAAGGTCTATATGTTCATACCATATGATGAGAAAAATAAAACAAGTCAATGATTTTAAAGTAGGTAGTACCCCAAGTAGCATTTTACTCCATTTAAGAGTACACATTTAGTTCCCATGTGTACTTGAAGCATTACTACAGTTCACACGTGATGTACAAGCTGCATTATTGCGATATATAACACCTATAGCTGTCTAAGGGACTTATAGGAGTGTAGAGTTATACTTTTATACGATTGTTGGTGTTATAATACTCTTACAACTATCCTTTAGTCAGCCGTCTGACTAAGAGCATTACAGGAGGGTAGAGATACGGCAACCGCTGCTTAACGGCCTACTTGTGCGATGTTATAGAGCTAGCATTTTAATAGAGCACACGTGGTCATTTATAAAGCCAAAGGCTGTTATGTTTACTCGTTTTAGACTATTATACAGCTAGTAGCTGTAGTAGGACTTGTTTGTGATCATAAAATAACCTTCTTTTACTATCTGTACAGAAGTGTTTAAATGGTTCACATGTGCACTGTAGGCTGTTAAAAGGAGTATATGTGTTGTCCATTAACATCAATAGCTGTTTATTTGTCCACAAGTACTACTCTTATTTGCTGTAAGCTGAACATGACTGTGAATGTGATATTCTATTACACTTATCCCACAAGCTGTGTTTATTACGTCGCGTGCATAAATTGTGAAAATGAACAGAAAATCTTGGAAAGTAAGAGCGAGAACCGGGGGAGTAAGGAGAAAAATTTCAAAAGAATATTCGAAAATGAACAGTCGATTGACAACGACGCCCGAAAATGAGCCCGTCGATACGGCTTCAACAAGTGCGACAGCAACAGTTGTTCATGGTGGTTCTGTACATGATGCAGAGGAAAATGTGCCTGAACCTGAAAGTTCCCTTCAAAATATACAGATATCAGAGTGTGGTGATTGCAGTTCTAGTACTGCACCATATTTTGCAGAATTTTAACAGATAAATATCAGAAATAACAGTTATTTATTTATCACTAAATAAAAGGAATAATTTTAGGTTATTTATCTGATTAATTCTGCAAAATATGGTTACACTATTACACTTGCCGACTCGGCGCTTACGGTGCTGACAGGTGTATGTTCACCTTTAAAATATTGTAAACAGTGTTTGTTACTATGGCTGAGTGACAACTATTATTTTCTGTCCTTTTCTGTCGCAGGGCATAATGTTGTCCCTCTTTATGTAGTTTGTTTACATTCTTTTAAATACCTCCTTAAACAGAGTAGTGTTTTTTGTAAGTGTAAATACTCTGAAACCAAACTGTGTGTCTTACACGAAATTAAAAAGTATTTTTTGTTAGATTGTTACAAAATTTGTAGGTACCTACTTTAGGTATTCATACTTGACTTAGTACCTGGGCTAGGCGATTTAACGGACAATAATTATTATTGCTTTGCCAAAAAAGGGCAAACAGAAGAATTATCGATGTCGTAACAATAGGTAGGTATAAGTAACAGTATTTAAAAAACAAATTTGTAAATTTTTCTGAATAAAGGCTTGAAATGAAATGAATTATTATTGCGGATCTCTAAAATTGCAGTATATTGAAAGACGAATACGATGGTACACAATTGACCTAAACTACATTTTAAAGCTGTACATAAGTTCACATTCGAATAAATTTATAGACAATGGCTCTGTAGTGGTACAAATGTGGGACTTCATATAGAGGTTAAGGTTAAGGTGGAAGTACTCTTATGTCCGCATTTGGACTCCGTTTGGTCCATTATGCGTTGTCCATTGTGCTAGCATAGCCAGCCTAACTCCGTCCAGAAGCGCAGAATCTTCCTGGGGTCTTCACAGGCTTCGCGGAGTGACCTCGGCAAGTTGAGGATTTCTGTTCGTTGTGCTGTTATTCCCTCGCATTCCAGGATTACGTGGGCAGCTGATTCGTCGTCACTGAGGCACCCTCTGCAGAGAGGGCTGTCCGTCGCTCCGATGGTGAATAAGTGTTTGTTTAGTGGGCAGTGTCCTGTTAGTGTTCCCACCAGGATACGCAGGTCCGATCTGTTTAGGTTCAGTAGGCGTTTAGATAGCCTCGGTGATGTTGATGGAAGCGCCGCTCTGGCTTGTCTGCATTCTGGCAGGCGTGTCCATCGTTCGTTATGCTGTTCTCTAGTTCTGAGCCTAATCCATGTCCGGAGTAGTGAGAATGGCAGGGGTAGGAAAGGCGATGGACCTTCTGTGATTGTTTCCGATCCCCTCCGTGCCAGTTCATCAGCGGCATCATTGCCTAGAGATCCGCTATGTCCTTTAATCCATTGAAGGACTATCCTGTTCTTGCTGGATATTCCTTCTAATGCCAAGTGACATTCGTGCACGAGCTTGGAGTTGCAGCTGTTTCCTTCCAGAGCTCTGATTATGGCAGCGCTGTCGGAGAGAATACGTACGCATTGGTCATTAATTCCTCTCCTCTGCACGGCTGTTGCTGCCTGAGTTATTGCTACGCATTCGCATTGGAATATGGAGCTGTGTTTTCCTAGCGTTGTTGATATATTGATGTTGAGGTCCAATGAGTGAACACCAGCACCCGTACCTATATCGGTTTTAGAGCCATCTGTGTAGATTCTGACTTCGTGGGTTCCGGATTCATCTTTATGGTCCTCGTATAGTTGTATCTGGTAGTGTTTGTTTATTATTGGTTTACTGGGCATTCTGTCACAAGGGGCGGCTATGAGGGGTTCGAACGCTATGGCCCTGTCCATGATCTGAGCGTGTGGACTGCTTGTGGTTCCCCAGAGACCCATGTTATGTAGTCTTAGAGCCGACATCGTAGCTTCTTGCTGTATGTACAGGTCTAATGGTGCTAAGTCTAGAATTATATCCAGAGCAGCACCAGGAGTGGTTCTCATGCAGCCTGTTATTGCTGTACATGCCATTCTTTGGAAGCGCTGGAGTTTTGCTATCACGGTGGTTAGTTCCGTTCTGGTCCACCAAACTATCGCTCCATATGTTAGTGTTGGTCTAATAATAGCAGTGTATAGCCACATGGTTATTTTCGGTGAAAGTCCCCAAGTTTTCCCGAGCATTCTGCTACATTGGTAGAGAGTGGTGGTGGCACGTTGTAGTTTGTAGTCAAGATGTTTGTTCCACAGCAATTTGCTGTCTAGTATGACCCCTAGATACTTGACTTCCGTTTTCAGCTTTATCTCTGTGTTAAACAGTTTAGGGAGTTTTAAGTTTCCCAGATGTCGCTTGTTAGTAAACATTATTAGTTCCGTTTTTGTTGGATTAACTGAGAGTTCGTGGTCATCGCACCATGTCTCAATGGTTTTAAAGGCGTGTTTCATCAGGTCACATAGTGTATTCTCGAAACAGCCGGTCGCCAGGATTGCGAGGTCATCCGCATATCCCACCGTGACCAGCCCTTGGCCGTTGAGCCTGCGGACAAGCTCGTCAACAACTATGTTCCATAATAGGGGCGACAAGACGCCGCCCTGGGGGCAACCCCTGGCAACTACACCTCTTGTGGTTTCATTGATTGTGACTTGAATTGCTCTATTTTTGAGCATGTTGTTTATCCACTCAGCCAACGTTGGCGCAACACCGTATCTAGTGAGAGCTCTGTATATGCTGGTGAATCTGGTCTTGTCAAAAGCTCCCTCGATGTCTATAAAGGCCGCCAATGTTGGTTGCTTTGACGTTAATCCACCTCCTATGCGTGAGACTACGCTATGTAGGGCGGATTCCGTTGATTTGCCTTTGCTGTAGGCATGTTGTTGCGGGTGAAGCGGGCTGTGAGAGAGTGTATAGTCTCTTATTTCTCTGTCACAAAGCCTTTCTAGTGTTTTCAGAAGAAATGATGTCAAGCTTATGGGCCGAAATGATTTCGGTTGCGTATAGTCACTTCTTCCTGGTTTTGGTATGAATACTACCTTCACTTCCCTCCATTTGTGTGGTATGTACGTTTGGGCGATACATGCTCTGAATATCTTTACTAGGTAGTCGGTGAGTATACCACTGCACCATCTAAGCATACCTGGAAAGATCCCATCCAGTCCTGGTGTCTTGAAGGGAAGGAAGCTTACTTCATATAGATAACAGCATTCTAACAGAACACATGTGAACCTATATACCGCTAACCGCATTAAATTGGAGTTATAACAGTTCACATAGTCGTATTTCATTTCCACCATTTTGTTCTCGTGACCTAAAATGTTTACCAAATAAATCTCCAATATTATCATGCAGGTTTATCACAAAATACGCAGATAGAGCGATTGAGTTTTGTTTCATGTTATATTTAATTACCGCAGTTTAATTATAATGCCAATATAATATCAAAAACTGAAAATTGTAGATTTCCTCTCAGCCGGTTTTAAATATTTTAAAATGAATATCGCGTTTTTACAGAGGCGCGTGAATATTTTAGCTGTAAATATGTATACATTTCACGATAAAGTTGCATTCCCATGGCATTAACAGCTAATTACCGCGTGTTATCATAAACTTTTATCCAATTGATATCCGCCGGAGTTTGTGTTTCATGATGGCAAACACAAAACCAATCTAATGAGTAATTCATAAAATAAAGAAATAATTTAGTACACACGTGATTTTAGGGTAGCAGTGGAGTACGTTTGTGGGATGTTATAACTGTGAAGGCTGTATATTGAGCCACTTGTTACTCTTTATTACACTCATGTACTTTGTATGGTTCACACTGCGTCCCATATAGTGCCGTAAGTCAGCCTTAAGTCCCATGTTACTACTTAAACAGCTATTATAATGCTATTATACAGCTAATGTACAGCTTTATTGAACTTAAGGCTGTCTAATTTGTGCCCAAACTGGCTGTATAAGAGCATTATAGTAAGCTATACAGCTCTTATACAGCTGACTTACACAGCTTGTGGAGTACATGTGAACCACTAGACATCTTTTATAGAACCCCGAATGCTACTTGGGACTTATCTGTTATTTTTTATACTTACGGTCATAGTTTTTTGGAGGTGGAAAATATTTCAGTCCTGCTGTAGCAGGGAGCTGCACACACTCGGGGCGTAGAAATCCTGGAACAGAAATGTTTTTTATTTATTCTTGGGAGCAAATACATAGATACTTACCATAAAATCAATTAGGTCGGACTTCGACATAACGCGATTACCTACCTGTTTAAACATGTAAACTAACTTACCGACAGAACATCGAAGTGTTCGTGAAAGCATGTTTACAATAATTTATTGAATTCTCATCAGAAAACAGATGGTATCCAAATCCTTTAGATGGCTGCAAACAAATGAAAATATTAAAATAACCTCAAAATAAATCGCTATTTCACCGCACGAAACATTTTGTCGTTGAGAATGTACCTACAACGAGATGCCAATGTCAATATTGTCAATAGTTTTTTGTACAGACTAAGAGCTGTTTGTCTCCTGCGCTTTAAACATACGACATCCCTTTTCTGAAGGACCAATTATTACCTGGAGAAAGTCTTAGTAGCGCTCTTTGCAGATGATAGCGTCTACTTTGTCTCCGCGCCCAGTGGAGTCACTGCTGCTAGCCACTAGCCAGTTGCAGCGCTAGCTGAACCTCTTTTAGACAGATGGAGCATTGCGATCAACGCTCCGGAAGATGGCAGTACTGCTTGTCTTGTCACTCATCGGCGCGGCGCACTGTTCTACTACCGTTAGGCCAAGGCCACGACATCGGGCGATGCGTCTTGCGGTGCGTCCTGCGTCTTGCGACTGGCGTTGTCATGTAACTTTTCCACAAATCGACGATGGGTTAAAAGCTTTATGACGCCATCTCGATAAGACTAGGTATTGAATGGACTAGGTCACGATTGGACTTAGTCGTAGTTGGCCTAAATCTTGATTCTACTAGCAAAGTGACTATATCGATATTTGATTAAGTCTCAGTTGGTCTACAAAGCGATGTACGTCATACAGTCAAGTTGAAAATGATAATACTAAAAATGATAATACAAATATATAAGGACTACCCTTAAAAGTAGGTAGATTAACCCATTAATGGCCAAATGAAAACCAGAAGTAATTTTACCGCAAATACTTTAATTCTATACCACAAAAGGGTTAAAAAAAAAGATTCTTACAGAAAAAAAATTATATTTCAACTTTTCAGGGGGTGAGGGGGGTGTACTCATTTGGGTACAACGGCCACTTATAGATGAAATTTTTCATAGTACGGCTTTTCAATGCGAATCGTTTTATGACATTTTTTGCACTGCCAGAGTACATTAGCATGGCACATAACACATCGCAGTGTTTTTCCAGCTTTCTTGGATAGTGTCCTGACCCATCTTGAGGCAAACCTGGTACCAGGGATGAAGAAGCTTTTGCCTTTTTCTGGATCTCTTGACGTAGATAGAACCTAGCCATGCTACGTTGAAGCATCAATTGGTCCATTTTGACTTCTCTGCTTAGAATATATAAGCCAAGCCTTTTCAATAGCCATGTCCACCATGTATGTAAGTGAAAAGAACCCACCACCACTTCTTTCCATGAATTGCAATTCTATAGAGCGATATCGACTGGTCAAGCTCATCGACCCCTCTCATACTTTCAAAGTCTGGAATAGATGAGAAATGTCAACATAAGTCCTCTTTCGTTTTATTAGACAACATGGTTTTGATTTGTGACAATAAACTATCTGAATCTGTGCCTTGGGAATTAGAGCTCTACGCCGGAGAACATTTACGCCACACTGGAGTTTGCTGTTGTGGTGGAAGGTGAACGCGCTTTGCAGCAACGGTTCATCATCACTGCTAGCACGGTCACTTTCGTCGTTTTTATATACCTCAACACTAACTGGAACATCTTGGGGCATGGGTCTGGCAGTAATAACCTCATCACCAGCTTCTTCGTCCGTGACTACGTCAGGATCACGAGGTATGATGGCTCAGTCATACTCAGCATCATCATCACTATCCTGCATAACAGCATCTAGGCCATCTTGAAGTCCTTTGTAGTTGTTTACAATACTCTAAACGGTTTCCGCTCATTTAGAAATCTGAAAAAAACATGGAAATTTTATACAGGGTGTGTCAAGACCACTACCGAAAACAAAGGGGGGTGGTGCAGCACCCCAAAACAAAACGAATAAAAAAAACCGTTGTCCGAAAAAAAAATTCTAGCGGGAGATATGAATTTTTAAAGATTTTTATTTGTTTTGCTAGCCAGCAATGTACACGTAAGTTTACAAGTGCCGTAAGTTAGTACCTAATAGGTATGTACGTTCTTAGTCTTACCTAATTCCGGTGCAGTCTCGGTCGAATCAGAAATGGCACGAACTGCGCTCCTCCTCGTTCATGGCACAGCTGAGCACGTCTGATTGTGGACCGATGAACACGATCCAGGAATGTAGGATCCTCGGCGCTTCTCGCATTTACTCCAGCATTTACGCTGCAGTCCGCGTACCTACTCGAAGGTTTCTCCTAGCAAAGTCCAAGACCTGTTCTTGCACCTGAACACCTACCCCTCTGCCACCCCCGTGCCTTTGGGGCGTAATACGTTCATTATTCAGGACCCTTTGATACCTATGCAGCCGTGAAGACTTTAGCATCAGACGGATGTGTCTGATTGGGGTACCTATCCCGGTAAATGCGCAAGGCTCGTGACGCATTTCCTCTCACTTCACCATAACACATTAGCAACTGTCCATACTCCCTCGCACTAAACATAATAAACTCGTAAACAAAACACTAACATAATTAAAGACCTAGTACTCTAAGACTAACGATTAATGAAATAAAAACACACCAAAACTAACTGAAAACTAAACTAAACTGCCTAATACCTAATTAGAAAAACTCATAAAACAGAAGAAAAACACGAACGTATTGCAATTTTTATGCACCGCGCAAGTGTTTACTGCGAATAATGAACACGTACTAAAAACAAAATGAATCAAAAGATTAGTGAAATTAGGTAAATAATGTCCTTTTAAAAAAGCCGAAAAACGCCGAACGACATTGCTCTGTCATAATCTCTTATGATTATGTGTCTTATTGATACAGTCATATGATTCAGTTTCCTTTTACACTACATTTTTCTTTGACAAAATGTAGGCCGACACAGTTGATGCCTATTACCTATTTGTAATTAGGGTTCAGTACTTAACGGGTGCTAACGGGACCCTATTATAAAACCTCGGCTGTCTGTCGTCTGTTCGTGGTGTAAATTTTTTCAGCGAATTACAAAGAATAGAACTACGGACAAGTGCGGTATTTTTCCGTAACTTTTATGTTTTGTAAAAAGCAGGTAAAAATACCATAAAATAATTTGAATTTCGCGCCAACCGGCGACGATCACCCTTATTCCGCAGAAGCTCAAGTTTGTGATCAAGTGATCGATCACCCATCGATCTAAATAAAATTCAGGAGATAACTAACTACTAGCCTATAAGTAGGTACCTATCTTATTTCTTACGAGATAGATAAAATAGGTACCACTCATGATGGTTGGTATGTTTAGAATTACCTTGCAGTAACATCGTTTAAAATAAAGCTACGGAACCAATTTGTTAAAGTAAATAAAATTTGCTCAAATTGTCGGTAAAAGTCAAAGGCGTTACACGTGCGTCCGCGGCCTTTGTCGGAAAGTTTGGAGAGGTGCCGCTGCGCCGCGCGCGTGTCAAAGGAAAGCCGAACTAGGTACCTATCTATTCTCTAGGCAGGACGATGACCTCTGAAAATAAACGCGGGTCTGTCAGCTGTTCTTAACAAAAGTGGATACTTATTTCAGACAGATTAAATGTACCTATTTTAAATTTTGATGTTTTTAATCAATTCTTGGTATGCTTTCAAGGTCATGGCCGCGAATTAAATCGTAACCGCGCGCGTGTCAAAGGAAAGTCTAACTACCTATTCTCTAGGCAGGACGATGACCTCTAAAAATAAACGCGGGTCTGTCAGCTGTTCTTAACAAAAGTAGGCACTTATTTTAGACAGATTAAAAAATTAAAATGTACAGATTAAAATGTATTTTAAATTTTGATGTTTCTAATCAATTCTTGGCATGCTTTCAAGGTCATGGCCGCGAATTATATCGTAGCCGCGCGCGTGTCAAAGGAAAGCCGAACTACCTATTCTCTAGGCAGGACGATGACCTCTAAAAATAAACGCGGGTCTGTCAGCTGTTTTTAACAAATGTAGGTACCTATTTATTTTAGACAGATTAAAATGTATTTAAATTTGTATGTTTCTAATGAATTCTAGGTATGCTTTCAAGGTCATGGCCGAGAATTAAATCGTAGGTAGTATGTACCTACCTACTAACTATTTATTGAAAAGATAAGTTCGTAGGCGCGGAACTTTCACGTGTCGGTAGGGTAATAACCGCGCCCGCGCGGATAGGGACCTATTTGGCTGTGCGGTGCGGTTGGTGTTTTGCAATACATTGCTGCTTTTTTTATTTTATTAATTTTTTGCTTATTTAAATTACTTATTTAGGTAGATATGTTCTTATAGTGTTGTGCTATGGGTATGTACCTAGAAAAAAAAATAAAAAAAATTGATGGGTCGACATATTTTTCGCGTTTTTTTTTCGCTAAATATTTTCAAAATCATGGTCTGATTGCACCCCCCCAGTTTTCGGTAGTAGTCTTGACACACCCTGTATAGGGATATGGCCACTGTACCTGATTGGGTACAGTATCATTTATAACGTAATAATTCAGCCAAAACAAGTAATAACAATGTAATTTATTACACAAGATCACCAAAAATATGTATTCTAACGATTTCATAACTAAATATGCCCTTTACTTTCAATCAGAAATAAATATTTAATTGACAATGTACTCACCTCTGCACACCTTCCGTAGTCAAAATTCTGATAGCAAAAAGTAGATAAAAAAAACTGTCTAGTCTAAATTCTTTTTAATTTTTAAATGACGAATGTTGCTGTGTTTTATAATGAAACAAAACAGATATGCAGGAACTAACTGTTTTCTAGTAAAAAAATGACAATCAAGTGTACTCAATCAGGTACAGCGACAGCTAATGGGTTAAGTCGGTACTTTCGTGTGTACATAATACTACACCTGTCTGCCCCGAGTACCAAGCTCTGAGGGGTGCCAAAATGGCACCCCGAATCCCATGGGGTGAAACCCAAAACGGCCATGCACAGACTGACCATAAAAAAATTGTGGCTTGCTTCGCTCGCATTTTATTTTTATTTTTTTTGTTCTAGGAGTGCAAACTAAATACTTGAACATTTTAAAGCCTGTTACCCTATTTTGTTATAAATCGTCAAAAACTTAAAATTATTTTAAACTAATAACTTAATCATTATCTTAGCGTGCTTGTCTTTCTTACCAGTTTCAAAACAGGTTACGGCTCACTTCACTTATTTTGTATTCATTTCTTATTTAGGTGTGACTATTATTTTTATCTAAATTATATTTTACGTTGCTTGTCTTGCACGGTTGGGGCTCACTTGCTCTCTCGCTGATACTTATTTTTATATGATAAGTTTCAAACGTTTCAGGCCTCGCTCCTCTCGCTGTTATTTTTTATACTTTTCTTTAATGATAATAAAAGTTTCGGTGGCTCGCTCCACTCGCTGTTATATTATATGTATAGTATATATATCATACCTATATGTTCCTAATTTGTTTGCTGATTGCTGACAACATTGCACAAATTCTACGGCCGTGTCCGCGCACTGTCGTCTTAGCTTCCTTGTTTTTGTTGCCAAACCGACCTTAGCGAACTTCAAAATTACCGAGGCTCGCTCTGCTCCTCGTTATTTGTACAATTTTTTACATGGCTTAAAGATGCGCGACTGCGAATGATCTGACAAGTCGAATGATCTACAACTACTAATTTACTCATTCGACTTGAATATTAGTAATATACTAATCTTCCAAGTCGAATGACAACTACTAATTAGCAATTACTAATGCCTCTACGAATTGATCATCCGAATTTGTTAGTCGATCCGTGATTTTGTGAGCCATGTTGCGCGCGGCGTTGCGATGTGGTTCCGCCGTGGCGTGCTAGATGGCGCTGATTGTGAGTTTTCCATTGATTTCATCCACCCGATCCTATACAATAGTATACAATAATCAAATTAAATAAAATTTTGCGTAAAACGTAACGTAACTCCAAAAACAAGGGGTTTCGTTCTTTTTTTTATTCTATCAAGCTATTCATATTGTTAAAATAAGATTGTTTCATGTTCGTTTTTTTTAAACTCCTATTACATCCACCTTTTTATTTTTAAACTGATCATTTACTAATTTTTACTCTTAGAACTTTTACCTATGAAGCATCGTGTGGCGGCGACGTAGAAACCCGGACTGTGCCGGAGTCGAATGCAATGTTAGGTATGGTAAGGTGTGTCGTCTTCGACGACTGCCGAGTCGACTCGGCAGTCATCGACTCCGATTCGAATGGTTCGAATGATTTGTGAAGTCGAATAATTCGAATGAAATCATTCACAGTCGCGCATGGCTCTATTTCGACGACGACATAGAGCAATGTAGAGTCGAATCTTTAACACCACTGATGACGAAATCAACTTGAACAACCACAACAAACGTTGAAATAGCTTCCAAAAATAACGTAAACAAAAAACCATAAAAAACCATACTCTAAGTTAAAACCACTACGCAAAAAACACCAACAACGCTTCGAAATCAAAACGAGAAAGTTTCCTTCGACTTAAATTGAGATTTTCTTTGGGAAACAGTTTCTTCAAAGAACATGAAACTGCAACATCACCTCATCTTGTATAAATGCAAGTATTTTGATTCATACCTCTACATAATTTGGACGCTGTGCAATGGAATATTTTTGCATTCTAAGGTACTACTACATTTTCTGGGTTTAAACTAAGCACTTTACAACCAGTACCTATTTACAATTGAAACAATTGAGCTAACTGCAGACTGTTGCAAACAATCTACAAGTAGCTCAACTGATCCATATATACTAAAAATATTAAATAGCAAGAGAAAATCTGCAGTAAGTGAGCAGGAGTTAGCAAACACGTAACGTTTACTTAGATCATTTATTTAGCTCAATTGTTTTAGTTGTAAATACTAGTTTTAATTTAATTCTTTTATTTGATTGTAATTTTCTTTGTTAGTACAACCCGTGCGACTTAACTGCAGACTTCACGCTGTGACGTCATCGTGATGGTAGGTACTATCTGCACAAGCCCTTTAGCTTCGTCCACAGGAATCAAAAGATATTTATTTGATTTCTCATTTTCAAAGAAAGTTAATACTTTCATTAAATAGTCCTTGCTTCACTATAGATAGTTTTTCCCATAATTTTGTTTATTTAAATCAAAACTGTAAAAACAAGGGCGAGTGCAGGGTGCCGTGGGGTACGCGGGAGGGGTCGCATTCCATCGAAGTCTGCAGTTATTTCGTACTATTTGTGTTTCAGCGGTTGTATTTTCATACTCAAGTAGCCATCCTACTTCTGGGATAGTCCCCAGATCTTGGTAACTATTTGTTTTAAAGATTCTTACTTGAATAAAATATTATTTGTTTTTCAGCTGGATTATTTGAAAGTACCAACACTTTTATTAGTGACAGCTTACATTTTGATGATCACCACATTTGTACTTAAACTCTGCATATCCCAGGACAGGGAGTTCACATTTGATGTAAGTATTCTGTAATTATTTTACCTATAAACTTGGTTAGACAGTTTTACTGATGTTGCAAGTTTGCTAATAAAACAACATGTAGGTAAGTTCCTAATCCAAGCCACCCTAAACCTTTTTTTTTATAAGATTGCTGTTGTTCTTTACCTATCTTCTCATCTGCACAAATAATACGTCAACTGCTGAACTTGCCCTAAAAGTAAAGATTTGCTGTTTGTGATGGGTTTTGGCATATACCCCAAGTTATTCCTGCAGCACGTTTAGTAGGTAGGTAGGTACCAGTAGATACAATAAAATTACAAAAAAAAAATCTAAAACCATTGATGTATTAGAAGAAGAAGGCTTATTAAAATGATTGTACCTAGGCACAAACAAAGTGTAGCCAATTGCGAGCATGTGCCTGAAAGCACTGAAGGTAAATAATTATGCTTGTCAACTCACACATAGATTTAGTGTTTGCCATACCATACCATACGTAAATTATTATTAAATCTGTGACCATACCTACCTACATTGAAAATTAAACTTCTATTGGTAGGTAAACAATATCGTTGAGCTTACCATCCATTCTAGTATGTAAGTTGCGTGTGACGAGTCTCCAAAATCTACCTTGAAGAGCATTGAGTAAAACATCCCATACAGGGTTGGAGCTAGAAGTTCTAGCTCCAACCTGCTGTGTTCTAGCCTAGAACACAGCCTTGACCGACACCTCGACCATGCTGAATTGTTCATACATGACATGACGTCATAACATTTAACCAACTTTTATCTGCGAAAAACACATGCGAAGCTGCTGCAAGTCTAGTAGGTATACGTAGGTAGTAGGTCAACATTGTCATGACATCCTAACGCCCGAACACTCAAAGGCAACTCAATTTTTAGTATTGTATGTATGTTAGTTTTAATAAAGTATAGATTACTGTGGACCGTAGCATAAGTTAAATAAGATCTGTTACTTTTATATAATCTGAAATAAATGAATTATTATTATTTTGTCTACGAATATTTCTGCAAGATTTGGGATACGATAAGCCAATAATACAACTTTTTTTAATTAAAGACATTTTTCTGAATCACTGATTTTTTTAAGTTTTCTCTTTTCCAGATGTCTAAACTAAGCCGCTTCCTCCTCATCACGATCCTGATAGAAACTCCACTTGTAAGCTTTTATTTAATTTCTCTCTATGCAAATTTCTCTCTATACATGCAACTAAGCACACCTGTGGAAGTGTGCTTGCATTGTCTCTTACTGTTATCTACTTTGATAGAAAGTGTTGTAAGCTTTTTAGTCATCTACGAATCGGTAAAGAAGGCGACAAACCAAAGGCCCTCTTCATTATATTCACCGCCAATAGAGCTACAGACACTCTCTCGAACTCTTGAATCCTCTTCTCGGCAATCGAGATCTGTATAGATATGAGGAACATGCGAATCTCTAGACTAGTTCCTCGCGGCATGTTAAAACGTAGTGAGCTGCAAGTTGTCAAAAAATGCTTTTGTTTTAATCGATTCTTTATCATGTCACGGAAACCTTATGCTTCGGCCAAACCTGCTGCGCGTCAAACAGGCGGGACGCGAGACGCGAAGCGGGATCATTAGCGACGGACGTTGCTGCAATGGCGATTCAATGGCGCCTTGCACACCTACGCTACGCGACCAATACACCGAGACGTGGGTCTTTTTCAAGGGAAAGGTTTCGCGTTGTTGATGCTCCCGCTTCACGTCCCGCATCCCGCGTGTTTGACGCGCTGGTTTGGCCGAATTATGACTCTGGCTTATGGTGGCAATTGGTAAATTATTTGGTCAAATTCTAGCTAACGAAACATGTGTACAATCTAATCGTATTAGCCATAGGAAAGGAAGGTAACTTCCCCGTATATTAGTATTCATCTATAAGGTAACCTACCTACTAAGCAAAAAAGCCGGTAGGTACCTATTTAATTACTATTTTAATGGCCTCATATTCTTGCTTGGTTTTTACGAGCAAGACTTTTATGATATTTATGCCAATTTTATTAATAACCTAGTTATGGTAGAATAAACCATCGGTAAAGAGTTGTTATTAGACTCGTTCCGTCGAACTTAGTCATCAAAGATTGATACATAAATAGCTATAATATTTAGGATTGGTACCTAGGTAGGTAAAATTATAAAAATGTTTTTACTTTTACATAAAATAATTTATTAGACAAATAGCTATTTCTTAATAATACTTTACAGAAATAACATAAACGTGCTTGCAAACCCCAACTCATTGAGCATGCCCTTATCCATAAAAGGTATCGCAAGATATTTGTGAATGAAGTTTCGCGATCGAGGGCTCCATTGTATTTTGAGAATAAACGTGATCGTAAATCTTAAATTGTTTGCAATAATAAAGCACAAGCTACCTACCTGGCGCAGGCTATCATCTGTGGTCTCTAGATAAATCTATCGGTGCATTTGTGCAAAAGCAGGGTTGGACTGAAATCAAAGCCAGCATTTTTAAGAAGGGCTGTTTTCTCTAAATAGCTTTTTGCCAAAACACTGGTAGAAGTAACTAGAGACCGCCTTCACTAGTAAAATAATTATTTGTATCATCGATTAACGTTGAAATCAATTATGTATCTACTCCATTTCAAGCTTACTTTGTTAATAGCTTTAGCTTAGTATCTTTTAATAATACAACTAATAATTTTACGAATACAATAACCTAATAGTTAAGGGTGATTATCACTAGAAAATATATTTAATTATTATGACAATTTGGTATCAAATATAGTCGTCTCAATGAAACATTGCATTTTTAATACTCTTTATATTGTTTTTTTTATTCTGTTCCGAAACATTTCAAGGCACTGGATATTGATGCTGAATCTGAACATGAATTGAAAAATACTTTCCGTCATACTATGATACCTTTTTCCTTGACCATGTCAACATATTGTTTTCTATTCATTCCATTATCTTCTACTACAGAAAATGGCTAAGCCCAAAAAAAACAATTTAGAAGTTATGGGCGTGACTATTATTTTCAAAAACCATTACACATTTGGAGGAAATAAGAATAAACAATAGGCTGCTAATACTAATGAGTACCTACTCAATAGTAAATAGCAGCCCATTGGCAGAAAATCGCCCCTTACGATCACTATCTCTCACTCTCACTATGTCTTATTTCGGTACCTATTAAATAGTGTGTATATCTGTAAGTACGTTACGTACAACTTATTTTCTATGTACCTTTAATAAAAATATATATCTGTGTAATGTATTGTTTTATGTTTAAAAGTCATCTAGTACCCATAACACAAGCTCTGCTTAGCTTGAGATATGATGTGTGGATTGTGTCCAGCATTATTTATTTATTTGGTAAGTATTGTAAAATGTACTTATGTTTGGTATTTCCCAAGTTTTAAGACGCTTCACTTTTATGTACACTCAAAAAAATGTATACTTTAATACTATAAACTTATATGTAGCTGTGTATCGTAATTTAAAATACAATTTATTTTGTTTCGTAAGATTAGCAATTAAATAAACAAGATGCATAAGCATGCCTACGTCTTATTAATGATCTATGTAGGTATTTCACAAAAACCCAATTTGTTTGTTTTTCCTTCAGTAATAGAAAATAAACACTTAAAATTGCAAAATTGTTTTGTTAACTGCTTCTGCGCTTTGTGGCACCATTTACTAAATCGTATTCTGTAAAAAAGTCGTCTATTTTGCAACGGACGAGATGTAGAGTTATATTGAAATTTTCGAGCTTTCTTTCAAACATCTTTATATCATCATCGACTTGAAAGATTTTTATTACTTGAGGTAGAGTTGGTGACATCTTGCAAATGAGCTGCAAAAATACAAAAAGGTTTGGTAAGTACTCATATAACTTCGTATTGCATCTGTTTTAAAAGGCAAGCGTATGAGTTGTGCAAGCGCATGTATTCTTCTAATAGAACGTAACGTATTTCATTGCATTGCAAAGCACGATCGGCTAACTGCGAGACGATGAATTAAATCACCATAAATGTATCGTCTTTTTGTTTTGACATCTAGGAGTCCTTAAGAAAAATCTTTGACCACAACTAAATAGAATAGAACGTAATAAAGTTTAACTTACAACAAACAGCTGCTGAGTCACCCAATTGTGGTATTGCTTCACAGATCCATCGTAAGCCACTGTAAATATTTGTTTCATGTTGACATCATAGTTGCCAGATCTCAAACAATTTACGATCTCTTGGAAGGCCAGTTCAAAAAACAGGAGGGCTCTGTAAAAAGTTGATTACCTAATGAGTATTTTTAATTTTTTTTCATAATACCTAAGTACCTAATTAATACTTTTGCCTTATAAAACTTAATGTTCTCTGAAATCGCACCTGTTAAGCCATAAAGTGGCCTCGATACCTATCGGTTTTCCGTTTGCTCTCTCCTCAAGCATCAATTCAAGTAAACATGAGTTTTCATCATATTTGTATTGTTTTTGTATTTTCTGAAAAATTCATGAAGTAGTATTTACAATTTAGTTGCTTTCGTTTTTGGTTGGTAAATAAATAACTTGAAAAATCTCCTTTAATAACAAGCTTTATAAGTGTTTATACATTTGACAAACTAAATCAAAGGTTACTTGCAATAAATATCATACTCACGCTAATGTTCCCTTGCATGTCATATTTCACGGGTGCGAACACAGTGCCAAGGCATTCTGTAAATAAACACAATTTCTTAAGAACTGGAAATAGTTTCAGCGTCATTTATATCATGAAAACGACGCATAACTTACCCACAACTTGTACTAAATCAGTCGATGCCTTGATAAATTGATCTATATTAATTTTTCCATCAATAACAGCTGGGAAATGATTTTTGTTTTCAAATTTGTTGCATTCTTCATCGTTAGAGCTGCCTGCCATTTCAATGGGTTTCAGTCAAATACTAGTTTTCATGAAATGTTTCACTGATAAAGCTTCTAATACAAAAGATTTCTCACGCCTAAATTACATAACTAATTATTCTTTTATCACGGTAATACTAAAATATTATCATAACAAGCACGTTTGTACCCACTACACCGAAAATATTTTTTCTGACTATCAAATGTCAAAACATCTAGCTGCCCACGTCAGATCAGGGTGACCACTTCAAATTAAAACTTACTATATTGAAAAGTTTTACTTCACAAGTAGTTCCAAAACAAAGAGTTCTTTACATTTAATAACACTGTCTTTTAAATACTTTCGATTGTTCTTCCCTCCTTCACTTTATTGTCATACTTTAGAATTTTAACACTTTATCAATAGGTAAATGTCTGTTTCAAAACGTTTCCCAAATCATCTTCTACCACAATAGCCAAAACTTTAGTTTTCGGGGAAAATGTGAATGGAAGTAGAAATCTCTTCTCTGGTAACGGGTTTGTAAATTCATAAGAATCTAAAACCATTCCATTAGATTCGTCTCTTACTTCAACAATTCTTAAACCTGCTGTGGATAATATCATCATTTTGTTCGTATCAAACTTCAGGTATCTTGTTATAGTCTGTCTCTCTCTTCCGTACTCGTTGTTGAACCATCTATGATAAGATAACATGACTGCACAGTTTCTTGTCCAGTAAACTGAATCGTTACCGTTCATTTTGCTTAGATTTTTCTTTGAATCCGAATACTTATTTGTCATACTTGAATAAACACTGGATGGTCTCGTTATCGGAGTTATATTTGGACTTCTTCGTACAATATCCGATTTTGACATTTGGGCAAAATTTCCCAGCGTAGTTTTGCTTCTTGGACCTAATATACGTAGTGGTTCTGCCACATTCATTGTAACACTTATATTACGCTGAAGAGAAACAGTGGAATGTTGAACTGGTTTCCCGTTGAAATTGTTCATGCTGTCTTTGGATAACGCTGACCTTTTGTCTCCTACTATGAAAACTCTGTCTAAATTATCAAAACCTCTTCCCATTATACCATCTTTGGTGTGTCCGAGATCAAAAGTATGACCAAGCTCGTGTAAAACTGATCCCAAAGTCGTTGCAAAGCAAGCGCCCTGTGTTCCTCGGTACCCACTATCATCCATGAATCGCTTTGTATTTACCGGTGTAGAGTCCATAATTTTTGGAATTAATTCGGAAACTTGGCTAGGCCACGTATAGAGACATGCGGTACCAAATAATGCTAATCCACCGCCTCCAAGGGCGGCATAGGCTTCTGTTATTGAAACGATTTCATCGTGCGACATAGGCTTATCAATATCCGTTCCTTTGAACCGCGTGCACGATATGAAACCTAAGAATTTACGATCGTTGCTACCAAGATCCGATAACATCAGCTCCCTTCCAAAGTGTGACCATAGTTCGGCTTGCTTCATTTTCCTGGCTTTGTTGACATTGAGAGAACTTCTGAAAACAATACATTCTGGTGTTTTGGGGTTTACTTCGTGTTCAAGTTGAAATGTTTTTCGCCCGACACCGTTTTCGAATAGTTTTTCAGCTGTTACACTTTGTATGAGTTTTGCGCCTAACGCAATTCTAGAGCACGCACTTTCTATAGAGCTGTCAACATCCGGAGGGCTCTGGAATAAACCATCGTGCCCTTGACATATGATATACACCGGCGTTACCCTTAGGTTTGTTTTTCTTGGGGTGTAATCCAAAATAAACGTTCGGCGTTGGTGTTCTGCATACACCAGTTCGATTATGTTCTGACCTCTCTTCAATTCTAGTACCGCTTTAAACTCTCCATTATGGACATTCCATTCGGATTTCCACTGTACTCCTTCATTTTTTACTGCACATAGTATCTTGTCTTGATTGTTTGAATTGCCTCTGGTTATAAAGCCTTTTAGAAGAACTAATGAATAATTAAGGACGTCTCCATTTTGAAAATTCGTAATGAATATTGAGGAATTGTGCTCATTTTCAAAATCATCATTCATACGGTTGTCCATTACCTGAAAATCAGATTTTTACGTTTTAATGCCTCTAATGTTTGACCTTCGGAGCGCGGTCTCGATTTCTTTTGTTTTGTTCAATTTGTAGTTAATCAGATTAGAGTGTGTCTATTGCGGTGCGGTCTCTAACAGGCTTCATGGGAGAGTTATAGTGATTTATTCCGGTGTAACAAAGTGGGTCGATCCGGTTTATATTTGTCCGTATAGCGTGATGAAAGGCCGTCGCAAATGAATAGTTTCGCACTTAGGAATGACTCACCATGTTGCGGTGTTGGTGAGGAGCGCGCAGAGCCGGCGCGGTGGGAGGACTACGGGTGCGGGCGGCGCGGAGTCGGCTTCCATTCGCAGGCGAGCACTGCGCTCCTCGTACCTCCTCACTTCGTTTCGCACTAGACTCGGTCGAACGCGAGCAGGCGACGGGCGTCGCCGAGTGCGCATGCCCGTACCGCTGCAGACCGACGCGACGACGCGACGAGGCTGGGTAACGATTGCGCTCCCTAGACAAGTATTATACGCGACTGCCTGTCTCCACCGACCACAACTAGCGTCACACCGATGTTTGAACAATACACCAAACAACGATTATGTCACTATTGAGTTTTGTTTGTTTTGTTCTATCATACAGGCCATTCTTGCTGGAGTTTTAAAAAAATGTGAGCTAGCATTCGTAGGCCCCTTGTCTATTGTTTGTATGGCACACTATTTATTGGACCGAATTCTATACGAGAACAGATGCGTGTAACTTGAGCACAATCGATAATTCGTCACAGTAAATATTTAATTAGCAAAATGTAGTCTTTTTTACTAAGATAACTACAGACAAAAAAGTTTAGTATCTACTGCTAACTCTGCCTGAAATGCCGACATTGAAATTATATTCTGAAGGACTTGTAATTTGGCAAGGGATATGAATTTTCAGGGACTGGACGAAACTTTTCTTTTTGCAGACATTTTCTATTAGCAATGTTCTTCGGCGCCAAAGTTGCGCCTGGTGTTTGGAACTGATTTCGTTAAATTATTGCTCACATCATTTTGTCAGTGACTGAATATATCGTAACGTAAAGTCAACTGTAAGAAGTTCTATGAATGTGTAACATCAGCTTCCTGTAGTTTTAGGCAGATAAAGAACGAAAAAAACATGTGTAGAGCTTTCTTTTATTTATGTGACTAAATATGGTAGAGCGGTTCTACTCTACTTTGCGCGCGGCTTTGTAACTCTTTTGAGAGCGTAGTAAATACATTGTCCATAATTATATTTGTTTTTTCACAGTCGTGTGATAAGCTTTATTTTTTGTATTTATTTGATTGCGTATTCCACAAATAGCACATCTAACAATCGTAATTTAGTTTGGTCTAACAAAGTGATTTTATTGCGGAAATGCCATAAAGCCACATTCATGTTTAGACCAAGTTAAACCAGTAATATTAGTTTATGTTCTTTTATTTACGTTTGTGACGTAAGTTTTCATAGACGCCAAAGTTAACCGACGAATCAGCTGATCGTCCGATTATTTTCAAATACCTAACACCACTCTCAGCATAACTTCTGAATCGAAGTTAAAGAAAACTACAAAATCAGAGACAATAATGTTTTTAGGCGATTTATGATAGGCAGAAACTAGTAGAATTTGCAAATGAGTTATATTATAGGCTATACCGCCAAGGCTTTCGTTAGTATAAGCAAACGCACCGCGGTTGTTATGTACATACATGTATGTATAGAGTACGGAATTAACTTCATTTTAATATGCACCTACTACCTTATTGCTACCTAGTACCTGGTTCAATAAACTTTAAGTTTCTTAAACCTTTATTTTTTAAATCGCCTTTGTTTGCTTTATGTACTACTTTGGTCAAAGCCTGTATTTAAATTAATAAATATATTCGTAATATTAATTTTGCCAGAAGGTATAAATTTAAATGACACCTACAACTACACTGTTAAAACTGGAAAATAAAATAACTGCTGAGTAAGTACTCGTACAGTTATTAAGAACTGACTCGATATTGACATAATAATATACAGTGTTATAGTTTTTTTTATTAAGTACTATTAAATTTTTTCTGTAATAATATTGTAAGCCTGACCAGCGCAGACTAGAGATACAAATAGAATAATATAAGACTAATGTAATGCCAACAAAATGACACCTAGATATACAACAATAAATTCATTTATCATTTACTCTTTTTTAATAAGGCGCTAAACGATGCCCGAAACTGAAAATCGCATTATTATTTTACTTGTCTCTGCCTTGCCGGCAGTTGTTAGGTGTCTTCTTTTGCTTCTTTTGCATCTTGCAAACCCCAAATTATTCGTACATATGTAATAAAAATTTAACTAGCCTGTGTCACGGAAAAATTAATAGCGTAGTACCTTACGAACGTAGCTATCGGAAAGAGCTATGATTTTCATGAATAAGTAAATGCTGCGATTCCCCGCATGGGCATTTCTCCGCACATATGCAAATCAACGAGAGCATTGCATTGACTGCTAAATGTCAGTTGGCAACAACGCTGGCGTCTCCTGGAAGGCAAATCAGGCCCGAAGGAGTTGGTCGTTGTCCCAGTGACGGCACTTTCGCTTTTGTCGGCGATCGAACCCGGTCCATTACTACCTCACTCACGATGTTACACCACACTGCTTGGTTTTGGCCACATTTGTCACTATGCCGTGAATACTAATACGCTTACTCAGCTGGCTTGCTTGTTTAGATTTCACCATGGTAAAGTTTAAACGGTTCTTTTGTTGTAAAATTGTTTTATTAATAAATCTGCTTGATGCTAAATTTAGTCTCTAATCTAGGTGAATGAGTGCGTCATGGTTAGTGCCTTCACAATCTATACATACTATTGTATTCTAAATTTGAAGCTTCTATGTCTACCAGAAGTGCCTTAGGCCCGTATTATAAAACCTTGCTCAGTTATAGATCTATGCTTGAGTGACGTTTATGCCATAGAAAAGCGTTACTCAAGCATCGATTGATAACTGAGCGAGCTTTCATAATACGGGCCTTAGAGTTTTGAAGATCGGTCAGTCAGTCAGTGAGTGACAAAATTAAGAACGACTTTTGACTAGTTATAATTCATAAAGTACTGGTTCAAATTGAATGAATTTTGAAATATACCGTGTTTTTACAATGTATGCTTGGTTACTGAAAATTTAAGGTTCTAGTTTTATCCACAGCGAAGTTATAGGGGGTCGTAAATGGCCTGAACTGCTTCGAGAAAAGAATGGCACGGCCGTACCGCTTTTTTGCTCGACTTGGTCGGTGACGGTACGGCAGTGCCCCCGCACTGCCGTACCGTCAGATTCTAAGATCGTCACTCTCAGCGGTCATGATTTTAACCGACTTCGACAAAAGTAAGAGGTTCTATGTTCAGCTGTATGTATTTTTTATGTCATCATCATTATCATCAGCCTATGTTAGTCCACTGCTGGGCATATGCCCCCCACTAATGAGCGCCATAGCGCCCTGTCTTCAGCTTGGCTTGTATGATCGTCTATTACTCTGTCAATTATGGACCGATTTTGAAAATCTTTCCCTATTGCATAAAGAATGGTCCGGAGGTGGTTTTATAAAAGTGTATTCCTGATGGATTAGTATTTATCCCGCAAAAATTAAATTCACCGCCTCCAAGGTGTTTTCAATTGCGTTTTTAGTTGTTTTTCAGTAAAAAAAAACAATTTTTATTATTACTAGATGACCCCGTAAACGTCATTCTCATTTAAACAAAAAAAATCATATCTCTCAACCCGTTTCATAGTTTTAGCAAGACTAACGAACAGCAATTGATTTTTACACAGACAGCCAAAGTGTGAAAACTGGCAAAAAGAAATAAAAATTACGTATTTCGGTACTTCAAAAGCTCAGGAGGGTTGTCTTAGCTACTTCTAACCAAAGACTAACAGTCGTAAAATGTATTCCACGCTTGTGTCATAGTGGCTATGACGCAGGGACCTTTTCATAATTTCGTAATAAATCGAAATATTATTAATAGTTTCAAAGCAGCCTAAAAATTTATTGGCAGAATTACGAAATATCGTATGGTCATCCACCAGAGCTTGATGAAGTCATTGTCGAAAGGAGCGATTTATATAAAATATTAAAATGGTGTGGCAACATTGATTCGGTTATAATAATAGACCTATCTTGATTTCGTTTGATTGGTTAGATTAGATTGCGAATGTTTTAACTTTCGAAATCATTATCATGATTATTTTAAAATGGACGAGGATTTGAAAATTCCACGTTCTCACGTTTTGTTAAAAATTTAAATGTGATAAAACTCTGGAGCAGAGATAAAGTATTTACCTAATTACATTAAAAAAAAAAACAAAAAAAAACATGACTTGAACTAGTGATCATTCTTGTTTCGGTACCTACTTTCCCTTTTTATTAAACTTGAGTTTGTTTACTGATATTGTTGCGACGCAGGAGGTTACGGTTTCGATTCCCGCCTTGGGACAAATGTTTGTACGATCTCCAAAAATGTTCCGGTGTTCGGGGTTCTACATTATAAATATTATAATAAAAAATATCTATGTCTGAACTACAGTATTAAGTATATCACTCATCTAGTACACCCATGGCACAAGCTCTGCTTAGCTTGGGGGGCAAATCGTCACCCCACCTAGTCGGAGGGCATCCTACACTACGTTTGCGAAAGACTGCTGGCAGATGCTGGATGCGGCAAACTGAAGACAGGGCGCTAATTTTGCGGCGCTCATTAGGGGAGGCCTATGTCCTGCAGTGGACTGATATAGGCTGATGATGATGATGATTTATTTATTGTAAATAGTTAATTCTTATATCTTTTTTAAGCTTTATGCTGTTGAACATGAGAGTATGCTCGATGAATAAGTTATACCTACTCCTAAGTAACTTAAATAAAACTTCAACCTTAAACATAATTCTATGAAGTTTCATGGCACCGCTTATCGCAGCCATTGCTAGTCAGCTAATGAAGCTGACTAGCAACCTCCAAATATTGGTCATCATCGTGTATTCAGGGAATGCCACGTATATTTCGTCGCCTCGCGTCGGCGTTAGCATGTCATATTTCGGAGCCTAAGGGCTCCGCACGTGAGCCCTACGTTGTACGTGAATTTCGAAACAGTGGTCTTTGTTAATAATAATGAAGATCTGGTAGTTTCATCACCGTGCGCTTGTTGAATAATAACGTTCGGTTGAATGAACCATTGCAGCGTGTCCTTGTTTTCTGTGATTTTCCACGGCACGTGCTCACTCGTACGCCGTTGCCGATGGTAGCTAACATTCACGTGCCGGCTTGGACATCTCATTCCACATGCAAGTTCATTTGATAAACTATCGTTTAAGTCGCGCCCAGCTGGGCAACTGCGCAGTTGTTCGCTGCTTGGCATCCTAGTTTTTCTTATTCGAATCGTTGAATGCATTTTCAAGACCGTGTTATTCTAATGCACTCTAGATTATAATGCATTCAATTACATGTTTAACGAGTTTGAATAAATCTATGTTTGTTTACCTTTGTCTCTGATCGATAACAAAAGAGGTGTTGAGTGCATAACATCACAATATATTTTTAACCTACCCATTCAAAAGTCAAAAGTCAATAACTTGATTTCTTTAGGCTCACAAAAAAGCACTTAGACAAGTCAAATTTTATACATAAACAAAATCCGTTCCAAATACCCTGGATTTGGACACATTTTGTGGCAACTTTGACATTTATTTTGTCAGATTGTCCTTCAGCTCCACTATTTAAAAACCTCATGAGGAAGGATGACTCCACTAACTGCTTTTCGTGCGGTGTCACAGAAGACATTCACCATCTCTTGATGGAATGTGTTCAGACTCACACTCAGTCAGTAAGAAATCAATTGATCGCTGATTTTAATTTGAATCTCGCAGAATTAGGTTTTGTTCAAAGTTTACTTCTACTATGCCAAGTCGCTAAGGCCTTGTACATAATGGTAGATATTTTAGATAAAGTAAGAAATTGTGCTTATAAAACGGGACTGGCATATTAGCTAAGCGAAAAAGGTCCCTTAAAAATACAGAATGAAAAAAGCTATTGAAGCCGTAAAAATTCGAACTTGTTTTAATTCACCTACCTAACAGACGTAGCCTCGAGGTACATACGGCCCGAGTCCGTGGTTGGTCATTGTAAACTCTTAGTAGAGTAGTAGAGTGGAGCATTATTCAGTTATGTTCTAATACGGTTACTTTTTTCTGATGACCCTGATCATGTCCACTTTTGGGCCCTTGGTTATCTGATTGAATTTTTATGATGGTGCTGAATATCAACGAGTTTTCTCTACCAGCTGTTAGAGTACTTCAAGCTTATTCTTGCACTGTTGCACCAGCACATCGAGACTCCATTCACAGAATAAAATAAATAGGTGTGTAAGTATTTTTAAACTAACGCGATCTAAACACATAATTATAAATACTATTTAAAGGTTATTTATTGCGTTTATTTACCTTATTTCCCCGACGTCTCGACAGGTTTACACATACACACTGTCGTGGTCAAGGGATGACAACGTCGGGAAAATAAGGTAAATAACGCGATAGATAGTATTAATAATTGAATGGGTGTGTTATTCATATTAATGTAATGACACAATTTGCTTAAAGTTATGAAATAAAATATAACAGCTGGAGCGAAGCTTAATTAAGCTTGGTCGTTGATTAAAACGTAAGAAAACTCATTATTTCGTGAAATTAATTTTAGGTTGTTAAGAAAATAGCTTAAACATTTGCCGGAGTAAATCTTTACTTAGAATAAAAAAATGCTGAAAATGCGGTAATTCAAAAGTTGCGTAAGCTTGCAACATTTTATAAAGAAAAATAACTAAACTATAAACAAGCCAAAGCTTGTACGCACTAAAACTGACGCAGTCATAAAATGCTGTTACTTACACATTTGATCTTTTCTTGTTTTTGAAACTGAGGGGTGAGTTTGTGATGATCCGGTAGGCAGGCTCTATGTAGGTAGTTAGTTTAGTACCTAAGTTATGCAGTTCAGTCAAAACCCATGTTAAAAGCTTTATGTGGCTTTGCTATGCCTATGCTTACGTGCGAGACCACGATATTCCACAGTAACAATAGACACTTTGCGCTACCTGACCTAATCACATAGGCCATTCGGCATCCATGCAAGAAACTGACCACACATATTGAATATGAAATGCAGGCAGTTAATGTGTCACTTTTGTCAGAAGTAAGCATTTTCGAGTACGGTCATCGACCTTAGCATTGCGTAGGCTCTAGCTACTTTCTCTCAGTGTTGGGGCGAGGTGGTGGCGCTGAGAAGGGGGTCCTGCCAAATTAAGTGCGTGAAAGGCTGCGTGCGGCCGTTCCGGTAACGCCGCGAGTACCGCTGATGGGCCTTCCTTCTGATCGACCTGCTTCCGATATCTTACCACTATCTTTATCTGACCGGTTCCACTTGGACCCATACTCGAATCGCTTGATCCCTGCCAATAAATGCGTCGCGTCCCGTTGCAGATTTTTGGCAGTTAGCAACAGAGGTGTCCTACCTGCGTAGAAATGTCCGGTTAGGTCGGTGAACTCGGACTAGCCTGTGGCAATCGCAAGCAGATTTGGTAAGCCGAATAGTGACCTGGTGTCGATTCAGCGATGTAGTGTTGTATAAGCACTCTGACGCTTTCTACGCCTTGCAATCAAAATAAGCAATGAAGTGAACGGAGAAATTGTTGACACTGTCGTAACGGTTCATTTAAAAAAGAAACAATGAAACGAGTTGTTGGTTGTAGTGGTACACTCACCTACATATTTACCTGATTTTGAGATATCTAAGTTAGCGTCGTCGTCGTTATCAGCCCAACTAACTTTTAAAATAGAACGTAATTGGTCTTGCTCTATGTATATTTTCTATGTTTTATTACTTTTTCATAAACATTTATTGAAGTTTTCGCAATTGGAGTTGATTTTCATGTTTCAGCTATGTTTTCAACGTAGTGAGTTGTTGCAGTGTCAAAAAAGCTTTAAGCTCGAAGACTTATTAAGATAAAGTGTGATTCAGTTTGGTTTATATCTTTGTATTTTTTAGGTTTCCGTACGTCAAAAGGAAAAAGGAACCCTAGGAACACTTTTTTGTCCTTCTGTCCGTCTGTCAACTCTCTTTTCAGAAACGCGTGGAGGTATCGAATTGAAATTTACATCATTTACTCAGGTTCGTAAACTCTTGGAGCCACGATATAATTTTTTTGAATTTTGTAATGTAATCACATGCACACAATTTCTAGGTTTGTGACAGAAAACCTATACGGTACTTCCCGTTGACCTAGAATCATGAAATTTGGCAAGAAGCTAGGTCTTAGAGCAGAAGTATCTAAAGGAAAAAAATCCAAAAACCATAAATTTATAGTTGATTCACAGAAAAAATATTTTTTGAATCACACCATGGATCAAAAACCTACCCTATAGGTTTTTGATCCATGGTGTGATTCAATGACTTCTGATGACCTAGAACCATGAAATTTGGCAAGAAGGTAGGTCTCATAGCACAAGTAAAGGGAAAAATCAGAAAACTGTAACATTGTGATATTTGGCAAGAAACAAGGTCTTATAATTATATATGTAATTAATATAATTATTTATTATATCAGTTTAGTTACGGAACCCTCGTTGCGCGAGTCCGACTCGCACTTGAAGTTTTATTTTTTGCTGAAATAGGATTGATAGTACCCAAGCATATTAGGTTAACATATTAAGATTTAGTAGGTACTTAGACAGTTTTATTATGAGTAAGATTCTCTTACCGCCGAGGTCAGTGTTATGCATCAAAAATTATGATTTACAATTAAGTATTAGCGTTATAATGAATGTAGGTAATATAGTAGCAGGTAGCATACAGGAAAGCCAGGCAAGGCAGGTCGATCAGGAAGGAAGATCAGTACTGGACCGGGTTTTGACTATAAAAAGTTCAAATGAGCCATTTGTTGAATAAAGTATACTTACCTGATTAATCTACTATCTCCTTTTGATATTCTTGTAGTTAGGAACTATTTTCGGTGACTGTTGTCTAGTTTGTCCAATTTTGAAAAATGAACGGGAATTGTAAAACTTGTCCTGTCCTAAAGGCCATCGAGGTGTCTGACCTTAGGGGTTCCTAGGACCATAGAAAATATGTTTAACAAAAACATTTTTTTTATTTACAAAGGTGGCAGAAAAGCGTGCGGCCCACCTGATAGGATGCGGTCACCGCAGCTTATAGAAGCTTGTAGTACCACAGCCGTTACAAGCGCGCTGCCGACCCCGCAAATGCTTTGTAATACCCTTTTGAAAAACCCCATACGATAGATCCTCACATGCAGATCATTCCACAACCTGAGTATTCGTGGAAGGAAGTTCCTATTGAACCTTACGGTCAGCGAACACAACGGCTCAAAGTTATGGGAATTAAATGTCCGCCGATGGCGAGCCGTGTGATTGATGATAGTGGTAGAGCCGCGGGCACCAAGTCAAAAAGTTCATCAGAACACCACCCGTTGTACAAAAGGTAGAACACGCACAGAGTAGAGAAGTTCCTCCTGCGACTAAGTGGTTGATTACCGCCTGTGAACAAGGGATTGTCAACGATAATCACAGCCCGTCTTTGAGTCAAGGGGCTCAGGCTGATATCCGGGCGATCCTCTAAGATGACTGCAGTAGGTACTTAATCATGTGGACAGGCTCCATATGAACACTTCCTACTTATAAAGCAGCCTCCGCGGTGAAATACTGTCTAGCTCTATTTAGCACATCAAGCTTTTTGGATATTCTTCAAAGTCTCATACAACGCCACTCGTTTTTTACTTAAGAAGGGGTTTCTAGGGCCACCACCGCCTATAGTTAGATACCTAGGTACAGCTGTGTCCGGCGTTAGGAGCAGGCCGATCTTAGGGGACTTCCTTCCTCATAAATTTTGGTGAAGTTTATTGCTAAATCCAAGATAACTGTATGGGAGTCACGTGTTCGTCGTGTCGTCCTCTGATGCGATCAACCACAAGTTACGAAAATCACACGTCGCTGATCCGCTACAGGAATACCAATAAGCCTGAATTGGGCGGCTCATAAAGGTCGAAGGCAAAATTATAAAAAAAATTGCGAAACCGCCTCATAAAAAAGAGTTGGGACATTGTTCGTGCTTACGAACGCCACGTTCTCTCTTCTGAAGGTTACTCCACAAACCTGCGTGCACCGTTAAAACAAAACTGTCATCATCAACAATTATATTTTAATGTAACTGTTTTTTTTATTGTAAATAAAAAAAATTAAGGACTTTTTTCGCTAAGCGAATATGCCAGTCCCGTTTTACAAACACAAATGTAACTGTTATAATAAAACATGCTATCGGATGTTATAATGTAACTGTTACCTATAAGTATAACAAAAGAACTCAGCTATCGGACATTATAAATCTTTGTTATGTTGATATCTTTATCACTACAGATTTACGAGTATCGATAATTTATTGCTTCTACATTGGTTGTAAAATAGTTTTATCGAACCATGTGTTCATCGGTAGCTAGAAGCGTAGTGTTTGGGTCAAACTACCTCGAAAGGTTAGAAGGTGGACGCGGTGCGTGCGGTGCATGATCGCTAGCTGGGGGTTTGGTTGCTGGGGTCGGCTCTCGTACCTATTTCTAGAGCATTGAACCTCTGCAGCACAACCTTGCGCGTTGAGTCCGGCCAGTCTCCGCAAGCTGACGCAACCGCTCCAGCCCCTTCTCCACTCCGACCGCAACAATCGCATAATTACTCCTTCAGGGCACACCTGTTCTCCACAATGAGCGATATGTTAATAGAACTAATCAATTCATGAAAGGTTAAACTTAATCATGCTATTGTTGATTATGCAACCCAAGCAGGCAAAGCTTTTTAATGCTTATCTCGCCCCGTTATTATTCTTTGCCGTAAAAATAATACGCAGATGATAGCTTTGCACTTGCATGTTTTGGATATGGTATGCTAGTTATGATTACCGTTGTAGGACTAACTTGATTAACACTCGGCCGATAGCTGGAAGAAACAATGCGGGCCGGTGCAGAGATGCGCAGTAACGCAGCGCTAACTAGCCCCTGCCTGTAAATAGTCCGCGAGTAGTGCGAAACGCGAGCGCCGCCCGAGAGCGTTGCGAGGTGACGCTTACGTAAACCGCTGACATAACCGAGTCGACGACCGCTGATAGAGTTGCGCAATCGCCGAACCCGCAACCCCACGCACCGCGCCTTCGAGGTGCCGAGAGGTGCCGCTCCCCCACCAGCTCGCCAAATTACCTAATTGTACCCAAAATGCATCAAAAGGACACCAGTCCAACGCCCGGTTGCGACACCCATAATCATTAGTGCAACAACCTTCTAGGCGGTTGACGGACACAGCTCCACCTCGGATTACCTAATTAACATTTGAAATATGTAAAATTAAGTATGATCGGCTTAAACTGAAATCTCGTATGGCTTGTGCAAGTCCAGCACCTACCACAACCCTGAAATTTTCGTACAATGATGTAAAAGCTCTTGGAAAAGTTGTAAACTATGAGCGGTGCTGTAAGGTTGCATAGCAACAGAGCCTTATATGTCCACATTCCGTCGGTTCGCACTGCCTAAAATGTGTGCCAAATATTGCGTATTCTTCGCAGACTCTAGGAACCGATATGGTCGTAGGCGGAATTGTGGGCATGTACGTGACGTATATGGTACAGTTATCCTTAGTGAACGAAAGTGAAAACTAAATGCGGGTCCGGTCATCGAACTTGTGGCGGGTCGTCGACCGCGCCGAACTGCAAAGGCCGTTTGTGAGTGCTGAGGCCGCGCGCGATATTGGCTGATCGGTGCATGCGCACCCGTTCGCTGCAACTAGCGTAGATCGCTGCGACCGGCCCGGTGACGGCCGCGCCCCAGCACTATTAATTTGCATTTGATATTTACAAGATGGATTCAATGGAGTATCTTAATTCAATTAACTCTCGTGCCACATCAATCTAGTTAGGCAGTTTATTTTTATAGCAGCTATTAGCAGCAATTGTGATGCTACTCATAAAATTTTAGCGGGTAACGTTATCTGAATATAATATTAGATACAGTAGGTAAGTAATTCCTATGAACAATGACATTCGATAACACAGGTTTTAAAAGTTTTATTCGCAAACGATGTACCTACCCTGTCTAAAAATAAACAGTCATCTCTCTGTAACGGCCATTTATTTTCCATTTTGTACCTTATCAAGTTAATATAGGGATGCTGCAAATTAGTGCCTTGCTGTGCCTGTGCGGTTACGACTGTCGATAAATTCATGCTATCGTAGATCTGTGATCTCAAGCTTTTCTAAGTTAGGTTCAGGGTAATAAAAACTATTAATATTTTGTTAGTTTAGCAAACTTTTGGGATTTTTTTTCAGACGTATAGTGGTGATGAAGGCTTTTTGCCAAAATTTTGGTAAGGAAAGATAAAAGTGCTTTGTGCAATACTAGGGGAATACCCTAGTATTGCACAAATTTTAGATTATTCAAGACATTTGACATTGGGTAGAAAATAATTCCACGAATCACTAATGAATATTTAGGTACTGATTACGTTATTATTAGCCTAGAAGCCTTAAAATCTTGTATAATCAGAAAAGCCTGAATATCCTGCGATTTATTTACAAAAAATGCAAATTAACGGCGATGGGCCGGACTGGTTTGCAATGAGCCGAAAATAACCTGAAAGTTATATAAAATTGCAGTAACGGTAGATGAACGAACTGTGAATAGAAAGAGGTTCAGTTGCTCATCCATAAAACCATGTAGGTTCTTACAAAATAAAATGGATCACTTAAGTTGAAATACATATGTATTGATAGAAGCAGATCCAAGTTCCGTGTTCAAAAGTTGTGATTGGTTAATGGGAGGTAACTAAAGTTGTTGCTGTCTAAACCGCACATCGGTCGTAGTAAGTGATGTTTGTCCCCGTTGCTACAATTAGCACCGGCTAGTAAAGTACTTACTCGCGTTTGGGCTTCGTTGAGCCATTGAGTCCGGCCATCGTTAAAGCCGCGAGCAACTAGGCCGTTTCCACCGAACGGGTCTCGAGTTTCGACTTTTTGTTCGTGATGATGCGGAACAGAAGAGAGAAATTCGGTGAGATAAAGCAGTCGGTAAGGGGGACACGGTCACGGGGAGTCATCGGCTCAGAACCAGACGAATGTAGAGCAACCGATGTTTCTCCTTGGGCCAGCGCAACCTGTCCGTACAGTGCCACTGCCGACGCCTCAGGCCGAAATTTTCAGCTCACTATGATAAGTGATAAACTGATAAGTTACCTACAATCATGGCAGAATTTTATTGATTGACAGGTACATATGTAGTACTACAGTATTGCTTGTATAATAGAATAACTTTCCATTGTGTTTTGATTCGTATACCTAAGGTTTTTGTATATAGTGCGTAAGCTCTCGCACTCTGGGTAATCTCTGAGAAATTAACTCAGGGTCCCAAAGATTTTCGACGAAACGATCTAGGATTTCGTCGATTTTGTTACTGTGTGGGGCGCAGGTTCGAGTCCTGCCGAAATCGTTTTTTTTGGGAACTTATTTAATTTCGTATACCTACCTAGTCGTAATTATCGAATAGACATTGTGAAAGCAAATCGTACTAACGTTTAAAGCTCGGTCGTTGAATTAAATGCCTAGTTACGACTTAAACCGATTAACGATTAAGATACCGCCAAAAATGGCTGCAGCCGCGTGCGTTACGTGCAACTTTCTTTTGATAAAGCCTTATATGCAAAAAAGGTATTGTTTGGTCGAGAAAACCAAAAATTCCTTATATTTTCGAAAGCACACCAAGTCGAGTCCTTATGTAAGAGTTCAACGTGACACTTTGGACAGAGTCGGTGCACGCCCGTTCAGCGCGCCACTTTCCTTGCGCACAAATATTTGGATAGTTTTCTGAGCTCCATCGGCCAGCGAAATACTAGAAAGTTAGCTTTTTGTCAATTGGTTGTCCTTAATGGGAGGGTTATTACAAACAACCGGTTTAACAGCAATTAAAGTAATTTTATATGTGAGAATATATTTTACAGGCTCAACCGATTAGTCAAGCGTTTTGGGTGGAGATACCGCTGCTGGTCTAAAATCTGGTTGCGCGCGACAATTGAGTCCTTTCAAAGGTGGCTGCTGCCTCACACATAATACCGTTACTGACATGCTATAAAAGCTTTCGAAATAACTATACAAAACAAACTGTATTATGCGTTGAAAAGGACTATAATTGGTGACGTGTTTCTGAAAAAATATTTACCAGATATTTTGACTGACGTCAAAAGTGCTGATAATGCGTTATTTATTTAGGATTATTCAGAAATAACACCGCTCTATAAAATAGA
The DNA here is from genome assembly GCA_947086465.1 of Eupithecia exiguata. Classification (NCBI taxonomy): domain Eukaryota; kingdom Metazoa; phylum Arthropoda; class Insecta; order Lepidoptera; family Geometridae; genus Eupithecia; species Eupithecia exiguata. The sequence goes on along the minus strand of OX352230.1, from coordinate 6,114,385 downwards.
GACAACGTATGCAATAAAATAAAATGCCTATAAATTCCTAAGTTCCACCTTCAAGCTTCTTAAAGATTTCACAGGGGTAACTCTACTGTATAAAAAGGCTTTTTTACAGAAAGAAGTGGGTACTTACTAAGTATTTAAAGCTCTCGAAATCACCAAGTTTCATTAGGTAAATATGTGCTTTAATTTGTACCTAGTCTCAAGAAAAAGCTGATGTGTTATTGCAAACCTCAGGTTGTAATTACGGTTCACATTTCAGCAGAGCCAAACTGACCTAATTTTATCAGGAGGAGCGTGCGAAATGATGGTCTTGTTTACACTTACACCTCGAGCGTTGCGATTGATATATCAATGGGGCGATAAATAAATAGACAAAGGATGTTTGTTTTAGCTGATGGTGTCGTGTCGAGTGTCGTTCAGAGAAGACTGACAGCAGCCGCACCAACGAGTTCATTGAACTTTACCAACAGTGCCAACGCTATACATTTGGCGAACAATGATTTGGAATGGCGAGGTGAATGGCCTCGCTCGGAGGGGCTGAGCGTGGGCAGTTATCGACCCATATTCGAGGTGAAATGTAGATCAGTGGGCGAGTGCGGCGAAATTCGCTGTGGAGTCTGCGCGAGCGCCAGCCTGCTACAATACCGCTGATGACTGCAACAATGTAGACTTTCGGGCTCGATCTCCCTCTAATGAGGCTTTATAGTTTATGGCTTTATTTACTCAGGCATTTTGGCGGTTGACCCCTTGTTAGGCATGGTGAGAATCTTAGCCTAGTTTTCATGAAGCACCCACTTCTTCTTCAGCCGCCTAGAATTGATAGCAAGTTTTTGTAAGTAGGTAAATAAAATGACTTCTGCGCACATTATTTTCTTGCATTTTCATTTCATTGGACAGTTAGATTTTTTAATGATTTAGAGGCGTGAATTCTACATAAATTTCGAGGAATGGTTAGCGTGCCAGAAACAGACTTCTCTTATTTTCTCTTGCCGCTAAATTTATAGAGCCTTAGTTCTTGGTAGAAATCCCAAGAAAAATTCTCTACATTCACCGTAAATCACTGGCTGATTCGGCAGACATTGTTTTAGTTTTATTGGGAGTGGATTTGGAGCCTATTCGTAAAAAGCCTCTTTTGGCGACTGGTTCGTTTGTTTCACAGCATGGGTCTACGTTACCGGTTTACGTATACCGCGTACATCGCGTGTACCGCGTGCATAGCGTGTAACCCGTGCATAACGCTGACAGCGTTGAACTGCGTGGATGCCATTCGAGCAATAGCCACGCATGTGGCAATGACGTCATTAATCGCGTATTCATTCGGTCGTAGAGTGTTCATGGTTTGCAGTGGACGTTACCTACATTTTCTTGTAAAGCGAAGCTAGACACACGTCCGTGCGTAGCCTCTTCGTGCGTGGAGGTGTGTGACAGCGGCGTTTTATACGTATATAGGTATATATTGTAGGCACATTACATACTCTTGCTCAGCCTGTCTCGTGGTGACGCGACGGGTGTGTGATCCCGCCATTACATACGCGTGCTCAGCCTGTCTCGTGGTAGGCAGCCGCCAGTGTTTCATTTTTGTCGTTGTCAACTTGCCGGTGGCCTGCCGACTTTGGTGAGTAAGTAGTAAGTACCTGAACTGCATCTGATAACGCAATTGAAAACTACTGCTACATGGGCACAAAATATTATACTTATTATGTTTAGGTCGACCAAAATATCTCTCTATCTTATCTGATAAGTAGTTTTATTTTATTTAGCTCTTCGATTATAATCCCTAAAAGAATCTTATTACTTTCTACGAATAGGGTCCAGTGTCGATTGACCTTATTCCACACGTGTGCGGAAACAAAACTCCCGATATTAAGAAAGTTCTTTATGGCCTTTGGAAGCAGTCAAGCATATCTTTGTCCGAGTCCAGCCAGACACATAAAAACTGCTGAATTTCCGAAGGAGTATTTTTACGATGTCTCGAATAACGGGATTTTGTCAGGCTTCAGACATAAATCTATTATAGGATGCCAATACCAATTTTGTAGGGTCGGACGCTTGCGGAAAGTTTTTTATTGTTTTCGTAACCGAAAGGTAAAATAAGAAACGTAGAAAGGCATGCGGCAGAGCAGTAAGTTGATAACTAGTAATACCTTAAATAACTATCGATTGAAATTCTTGAAAGTAAACTTAAGTAAAGTAAAAAATCATTTTCTATTTTCAAATACTAAACTATCGCGATACGTAGAAAACGCTACAGCAATTCACACCCTGAGAGGGTCGCCAGACGTCTACTGTCAGGATACTCGAAGGTCCCTGTCTAGACTCGTTTTAGTGGAAACCATTAATCTCATTTTGAATTCAGCTAGTGTTTTGACTCTCTTTGTTCCTTGTTCAGGTACGGCCAGCGACCTCGGGATCAAACCATATTGGTTTTGTGTTTCCCAAAGTAAATCAAAATTTATAAGGTATTTCAGCCGCGTTGCGTATTCGGTAAATCAGTACCTTTACAAGGGTTGGAAGAAATTAAAAAGTTTAAAAATTCATTAAACTGAAACGCAAATCGAATTTGTGCTGATCTCAAGCCGCAATTTTTTGACAGATATAACTAGACTCAAATCTGATTTGCGTTTAAGTATTCAGGTGTTAATAATTTAAAGATTAGTGTTCGTTCACACATAAACTCCGTATTTACAGGATCGTTTTAACTGATCCGACGCTACTACATTGTAAACCACATTTTTGCAATAAAATAAATGTTGATTATTACTAGCGGTGACCGTGCTACGCCCACGCAGCTTCGATCCGATAATTTGGATAATTTTAAAATTAAGTTATTAAATTATCTTTATGGCTAAAGTTACTTTTGTATACAGGCTTCCCGCGACACAGGCTCGCTTCGTGCGGGGGCCGCCAGTAATGTCTCTATAAGTTAATTACCTAATAAATTATTTTGTATTATTATTTTTAGCGCTACTAACCATTTACAGCGTAGGTAGTTAGGTACCCTTCAGCCGCAATGAAAGAGGGATATTGAGTGGAGTTCAGTTCTGCTATCATCCAATTCACTTCCAAGTGTCAGTGTGGAGACTGGAGTTGGCACACGAATATGGGTTCACATGAACAGGACGCGAAGTCGTGACATGTTTTGATTTCCGCCTGATATTATTGAGTCGACGGTTGCTTAGTGTTTGGCATTAGGCACGACGACCGCTCCGTGCGGTACCGTAGGTGCGGTGCCGTAAAAGTTTCGCAATGACGTTGTTCGTTGTACGAGATGCGGAACAGATGCGGACACGCTGCGGACCTCGAGTTGCGGCTCCGCAAATATGATTCCGCGCGGTAATGTAAGACGGACGTAAATTGCAAACACTGTTTTTGAATTAACATTTATTAATTCAGTTTTTGTTAGGCTGAGAATTATTATTACATGAAATTTTTCTCTGAGGTTTTCTTGTATTTTCCGTGCTGGTAGGTATAAACAGTATTCACCAACGTAACTCACAAGGGTTAGATAGATGTTACACGTAAAGGTTCTAATTTTGAATTGTATTAACCAAAATAGGGAATTAACATTTTATTTCTTGTCAAAATATCTTTAGCTTTCGAAATTATAAGTACCTAACGAAGCTTGGGTTCAACTGGCTCAGATCCGAGATGCGTGGAGTAACCAGGAGGGAGAGGCCTATGTCCAACAGTGGGCCACACCAGAATAGCTACAGTAATAATAAATAACTAACGAGACAGGTAAATTCATTGACTTTACCATAGGCAACTTAAGCTAAGCTGGAAACCCATTACAATACAACAAAGCTATTAAAGGTTACCTTTGACGCCCGCCCACAGAATAGTGTAGGTAAGTGCCTACTTAACTCTACAATCACGCTTTGTCCTACATGCCCACACAGGACAACACTACATTGTAATCATATATCTTACTATGTTTTCATTTTCGTGGAACACATCAGAATATGCCACTTTTATACCTTAGTCAGTAAATATAACAAGAGAGCTTTATTTCTCACGTTTGTGAGCAGTCGGCTTGTCGCATATCGATTGCTTGTTCTCAGAACGGCTATAAACGACTAAGAGTTCTAATTATAGTGCACGAGCAGCGAACGCCTTATGTCACAGCGTACAAGGTTACTATACCGAGGAAATTTGTTCTAGGCAAGTTTCCGAAAGCGGCCAGAAGAAAGTACTTTTACTAAGAGACGTGACACAGTTTCCACGCGGCGAGATAGTGCGGTGCAACCGGTGCCAGGGCACCGGCCAGGGACGGAGAAATAGGGCGAACTGAACTGCAGCTTTTGCAGTAAAAATCACCACAATATGAAGTGACAATCTACTTAGCATACTCGTGTTTACGACTCGAATTAAATCGGAGAATCGAACGTTACTCGCTGAACTTTCTTTTGAACTCTGTGAAAATTTAGCAGTGCATAAACACATCGTTTTATTAACAGGAGATAACTTACCTATAGATAACTTTCAGAGTAGGATACTCTGAAAGTTATCTATACCAATCCTTACTAATATTATAAATTCGAAAGTAACCTCTGTATGTCTGTTACCTTTTCACGCCTAAACGGCTGAACGGGTCTTAATGAACATTTTCAGGGAGGTAAATGGTATTTTGGGGTCGGACATAGGCTACCTGTAAAGTGCGTGCGAAGCTGTGGGCAGCAGTTAGTAAAAGTATAAAAAAGTTAAAGGGGCATAAATGGGACCAAAATATTGGTTTGGTAAGCTACAGTTATTTGATAAAAGGTTTTATTAATAAAATTAGTTTATTTTTACTTCAATGATAGGTAGTGAACCCGTCAAATAAAAATCAAGGACACAACGATGGCGATGTTAACGATTTCATTCAAATAGGAAGTTGGTACCTTTCTATGTTTGCCGCACGAAAACAGCTCCTACGGGCTTTCCACTGTCGCGTCTTAAATCCGCGCGGTTCTAGTCCGATCCGAGGAAGTGCACGGGATTATTAATACGGGTAATGGGCACCGGATAGAGAAGAGATGTTGCTTTCCGACTTTTCTCAGTAAATATGTGCTTCGGTTGAACATGACATATATGAAACTTTTAGTACGAACAAGAGATACTAAGTAATACTGATGTCCAATTTTTTTTTTGTTGGCAATTCCAAATCCCTACACCAAAACACCAGTAGGTACCTACTCTGAGTCTAATAAATTCAATTATGAATCTTTTTTATTACCAAAATTTGTTACAGACCCCAATGTGCCAGCGGCAAGTAATTTTCAAGTTATCAAAAGTTATTTCAAGTCCACCTAATGAGTTATGATTGCATGCTGCCATTCATTATCCGTGTGTCCAGTTTTTGTAGTTCCACAATGCGTCATACTCAAGTTTGTTACTTATCAGGGATGTTGCTAAAAATAAGTATGACTCAGCGCTTGTCGTAACGCCAAAGGCAAAGGGAGAAATCCCACTTAAAACAGGTTCCTTCAGGTTTTCTTGTAAAGCCAAGCAACTTGTCACAATCCCACTAATGTTAGAAAAATCAGTAAAATAAAACACGAGTATCAGTTATTTTATTACATAGTAGCTTTAATGATTTGTTTACCGTACAGCATTATAATTGGTACATTTATCCATGTTTTACATAAAATTCCCTTTATTTTATGTTTCTGCTCAATCATCTTTCAGACAAAGTTTTTTTCACAATGCTCTTTTGTTCTTCAACTTCTTATACAATGGCGCCATCCCGTTCATTTGGTTCGGAATGGTTATATTACAGTCAGTCAGTCAGTCAGTCAGTTTAGGGTTTTCTGATCGTTTTCTATGTATAATAAAAATATCTATTTATGTATTGTATTATATTATGTATATCAGTTATCTAGTAACACAAGCTCTGCTTAGCTTGGGGCTAGATAATGCGGTGTGAATTGTCCAGCATTATTTATTTAATTATGGCACTACTGGCTGCTGCCAGCGGCTCCGCACGCGCTTCGTTCTTTTCCGGGATAAAATATGCCGGGATACCATCTACCTCCCTACCAAATTTCATTGAGATCCTTTCAGCCGTTTAGGCGAAAAGGTAACAAACAGACAGATAGAGTTACTTTTGATTTTATAGTATTAACCATGGATTGCTTACCATCAACACAGCTACGACCATTTTGCGTTAATATCAGATGGTCAAAGAAAAGGAAGATGCGCCTGTTTTTCTTGTGAATGCGGTTTTTGCGCAGGATGAATGAAAAATGACCGCAATTCAAGACCCGTGCCTTTTTTCTCTCTTGACGCATCTTGGCTTTGAGAGGAATGTGTATCGGGTACAGTAACAGGAAAACAGCAGAGCTGACGTCATTCGCATTACAATTCAGATTAGCGTAGGTCATGTCTTTGCCGTCTGTTTATGAATTAATTGATTGCTTATCATAGTAGATTAATCAAAATGCTAATTATAAAAACAACTTAGCTGCCTGCTGAAAGCGTAATAATTATCAATCAGTTTAGCTATCTTTATCCTGTTCCTCTCATTGCACAGAAAGGCTTGCAATAACTAAGTACCTACTTAGACTTAACTAAGTCTAAGTACCTAGTTATTGATTTTCATCTGTATTGTCACAGCAATGTAACTAACCATTGCTGTGACAAAACAGATGAAAATCAAAATGAATCTTTTAAGCAGCCGTTATATCGCTTTTAAATTAAAACTGGAAGTAAAATTATCGTTTTCCCTGTACCAGAGACGATTTACTGCATAGCGACATCCTTGATGACGTCATCAGACTGCAGCAAGACGTGGCGCGACTTTAAATATGTCTGGAAGAACCTGATTCTCGAAACGCCTGCCTTGATTCCGACGAGCTTGCACACCTGCTATTTCGGAACTGCATACCATAAGTATCAAAAATTGTTGTGCTTATGTCCAGCAACACAGGTTTCATGGTGTTTTTGTACTTACTGCCTAGGTACCTGATTAAATATGTTGTTCTTATCACTCAGCTTTACTTAGTTTAAGTTAATACTATGTAGGTACCTTAAAACTTAATAACGTAACTTAATCTACATTTCATATTTTATTTGTTTTGGAAGAGCGAGATTTCCTAACACAGGTATTTATTATACTTAAAAGGGAATCTCAAACACTGTTATATTATTGTATATTAAGTTTCATATATGTAATTCTAATCATGTACAGGATGATGTACATGATGTTCAGGTCATAATATTCCAGTTTTTTTAAGAGCGGCTTTGGGCCTACCTTACCATGTGGGTTTGTACAGGGCCTGATAATGTTTTAATAGAGGGGTTTGTCTCTTTAGTTTCTAATACTGGCAGCATTGTCTATAAATATCTAAAACTATTTTTATGGATATTTGTTTCGTCGAAACGTGTACAAAATCGTTAAAAATTGTGGTGTTCTCTAATTGTTGGTGAAACAAATGCTTCTACTGTGAAGGCACCACGCCCAGTAGACCACTGCAAAACTGAGGTCGTACAATCCGCATTCCGGCCGCGTCGAATGATATCTCTTTTCAGCTTATCCAGGCAACGGTTTTTGTAATACTCATATTTCAAATTCGAATTTTCCCACCGGACATCCTGTACCTACTTACAACTTAATGAAATGCATAAAATCAAATCAAATTAAATGGACATAGAACTAGCAAGATTAATGTTATCTTTGACGTTAATGTCCCTGTTTATATTTTTATCTAGTGTTCCATGAGGTTTCTAAGAAAAAAAACACCAACTAAATACCTACCTACCTAAGTAATCTACTAATCATCTTATTAAAATTAATTTATTATTCTCTGAGGTCATAAATTTTATGTTATGTGACGTTTAATTAAACTATTTATGTTCTTATTCCCCAGAGAAACAAATCATCCAGCTATGTTAGTTAAGCACCACGTAATCACATTCATTCACGCGCGAGTGTGTCATGAAAATATGCCATTTTTATACGCAAATAGGTACTATATCAGGAATGTGTTGACGTTCGTGCATGTGTGCCTTAAGTTTGTAATTTACAGTCGATAATATAAAACCAGAGGTCACGCTATCAGCTATCACTCGAAGTCTTCGCCCATAGTGAAGTGACCTTGCTCCAATTCGTCTGACCTTGTTCTCTCCAATGAGCCAAGCAACTAAACGCCTGTCGCCTATCGTATTGTATGAAATGAAATATATCGTTATTCATTAGTCGCATTTGTTGGCCCACTGTGCCTAATTGAGTCCTTTAAGGATCAATGTCACTTGTGCATAACGTACCATATCTCAATGTTTTGTATCTACTTCCCAAAAACCAAGAAACGTCCACATAAATTATTTTGATTTTGGTCATAAAAATTATAATTACTCATCTTACGGCTCATGATTTTGTTTCCTTCAAGTATTTTTTTGCGTAGCTCACGCAAATTAATCTTATTTTTAACAGACTGTAAACATGCACGGCCATGAAAAGGTTTATCAACAACTTTTTTTATAAGTTTTTGTGAACATAAACTACCTCTGACTACCTCTGTCAGGTTATTTTTGGTAAAGCCTTTGAATGTTTCTTTGTCAGTGGGACAGCTCTCATTATTCTTAAAGGTTCTACCGAAGAGTTCGTAGAACCTGATAAAAAACAGCAAAGCCAAGCTAATTTGTATTTTTTACTTACCTACCTACCTATGTATCTATCTAGATAGGTACCAACATTACTTGATTACCTTGCAGGACCCCAAATTTCGTGTTATGACAATCCACAGTGACAGATTCAATTCTATGTTTTAAAAGACCTGTAGGTAAATCTTCTACGTTTTCGCATATTCCAATATCGATAACCAGTATTAGAAAAGTCCTCGCTCATGCGATAGCCGTGATCTTTAGAGATAACTATCTAATAAGTAATTATCCGTTTAACAATATTATTATAATTCCGGAAGGTTGCAAAACATAGCTGAATGAAGTCATAAGGGATGCTGGTGATATTGCATTCTGAGCTGTCATACGGCGGCAAAAAGTTACTATTTCAATGAGCATTAGACAAGGTCTAAGCGCAAGTGACAAGTGCATATATCAAGGTCCTCGTTGTGATTGGTGATTACTTATGATTATGACTATGACGCAACGCAACTAATTTAATGTCTCTCTTGCATGCAATATCAATGAATATGTAATGGTGTGTTAGTGCCTAGAATATTTTATTGAAATTATACAAACAAATTACTGACTTATATACATAATTATGTTAAGTATTTATTAATAAAGAAAATTACAATCAAATAATAGAAACAAATTAGAACTAGTTTTTACAATTGAAACCATTGAGCTAACTGCAGACTTTGCAAACAATCTACAAGTAGCTTAAGTGATCCATATCAATACCAGTGGGAAGCGTACCCAAGACGCTGGCTGTATTGTCCCGCTGTACGGCAATGCTGATGCGCTGCGCCAGATACTCAACAGCTCTCGGGTCACAAGTCGCTTCGACCACAATGCTCAGATAATATTGATTGATTCATCTCAAATAGAGACAAATTGTACCTATTGGTAATTTCCGACTTATAAATATTGTAAGTTACAAATGTGGATAAAGGGAGTAGAGAAAGAAAGTGTTTAATGGTGTGAAAGGTGACATGAGTAAGAAAGGAGTGAGTGTTAAGATGACGGCTGATAGAAGCGTACGGAAGAAGAAAACCAGTTGAGCTGATACCGTGTAAGTGGAAACAGGGCAAGAAAATGATGATGGTCATAATATAATTGGCCCTATGTTGTCCTATTGCAAAGCTATCTTTATGCGGGCTGGTAGCGGCCGCCACATTCATACTAAATTAATCAAACAAACACATATTCAATTAAAAAGTCAATATGATGGAAGAGAGGCATTTGCCTTGCCGTGAGACATTCTTGGCTGATAATGATAAAACTATCCTAAATTAAATCATGAAATTAAAATTTATATTATAAAAACAGTCTGAACGTTGCCTAACCATGAGCCCAACAATGGTCACGCATTGTCCTTGCTCGTAGTGATAGCGTAGTAGAGCACGCTGATACGAAACGACAAAGTCAATAATAATGACATAAAATTGCAGATAGGTGATTTGCGATTGTAACAGAATCCTGCAGATAATGTTCTTGCAACACGTGAGCGGTGCTTTGTGTTGTTACTTTGTTTACCGTAACAATCAATCAAATGTCTATATTGTAAGTAGAGAGATAATAAATAAAGTGTGGAATCCTTTTGAAAAATCGCGGGGTGACGCATGTTTGTGGTTGTTTTTTTTCTGCGTTCCTCAAGCAAAAACTATCGAAAAAGTAACTTATCGCAAAACTTAAACCATTTTCTATGAAGTTATGATAAAATCAACTTTGATTCATTTGTACTTTGTAATCTGTGACTTATCTAAGAACATGTTTAATGTGTCAAAAGATAAATAAATGAACTGAACTGAGCATTTGGGAAAATGACAATTTTCTGCACATAATTTCGTATTTTCCCAAATCTAAATCCCAAGACACGTAATTTTAAATCTCAGACCTTAATGAAGATTTACGAGTCTAGGAATCGATAAACTACGTTATCAGTACGCATCGCCTAGATTGTAGGTGCCTATAACCAACTTGTACCGTCTATTCTTAATCCATCCATCTTTCTGTAAATATTAATTTATTTATCTTTGGACGTCCACGTAGTTTCATCGTGACCCGCCCAGCAACTATGCACCGGCAACTTTTCACAGCTTTCCGTGCATCGCCCCACCCTCGCGTGGGGCGTGAAAGCACCGCGGCTGCGCGGGCGCCGCTAAGTGTGTCATTGGGGTCGACGAACGCCGGCCTAGACCCACATCCCACAATTGGGTTACAATCTTACAATCAGCGACAGTACACGGAGCGCGTTGACCCCGCTCGGTGAAATGGCCATCTCAATTCACACTCTTTCTCTCGACATCGCAGGCCGCGGCTTTCCCGAACACGATCCTCTACGTGACACACCGCTATCCACACAGGCCATCGCTGTTTACTAGCGCCTTATTAGCTAGCATCTACTAGTATACTACGATATCTAAAATCTTCAACATAAATTTAATTATAAATATGTAAATATAAAGAAGTACCTAGTATTCTCTCTCATGTTTTCCATCATAAAGACTACCATGCATGTACAGTAAGTAGCTAACTAGCGTGACAGAAAATAGAAGATTATAAACTACTTATATAAAAGAATTCTATCTTATTGTAGTTCACTACAATTTAAATGCTCACATTACAAGACAGCGAGCGTGCATCTCGATTGGTATAATGTTTGTTTTCTCTCACAGGCTTGCATGTGACCATCCTAACTATTCAACGGAACTGACACAAAAACTGTCATTAAAGTATCAAGTAAAATACGAGAATGTTCGTTCTGTTAACCACCTATATTCGTCAGCGAGACAGGAACAATCTTGGAAAATAAAACGTCTGTGATCTCAGTGGCATGTGGTGGTCACGCGTGGCACGCCGCGCCTCTGCACGCAAGGCTTCTAACGCAGATTTGTGTGAACAATGCACAATTTTCACTTTCAAGCGAGAAAAACAACGCTTTCCTCGAATAAACGATTGCTTTAATCGATCGGATGAAATATAGTTTAGACTGGAATTTATGAAACTATTGTCTCAAAATGGCCTAGTTCTAATCTATTTAAAAACTCATTAGGTATTCGCACATTTAACGCGATTTTAAATTTGATAACAAAGAATTATTACCAACTATTATTGGATAAAATTTAAAACCATATTTTTTTTTTATTCCAAGTCAGTGTAATATTACTGCCTGTTATCATCAAACTCGACGAAAAAAGTGTGAACTCACAGCCATATTCCAATGTGTCTAAAATTAGAACAACTTTTCTCGTTGCTTTTATTTTCACTCACGTTGCAAATGATGATACAAAAATAGGTGGAAACCGCATCTAGTATGGAAGCGGAGAAACAAACTAACAAGAGCGAACGGAAAAGAAAGTAAAAATGAGTGCATTGATATAAGAACTAGGCAAACGTGTGTATACGAGAAACGTGCGCAAGCGAAATGCAGCGGTTTCATCTAGGGGGAAAAAGTGATGCTTATGGAACTGGAAACTGCGGATTCGGAACAAACCGGCATTGTTTTGAGCAGTCTCGCCTCCGCGCTCCACGTTCCCGCGCCTATATGCACTTACATTGCACTTTTTTCCTACTTCTTCACTTTCTTCGCACACTTTCTAGGCTTTATGGTGAAATGTCTGAGCTTTCTACCGTATCATAGTGCAAGATTTCTTGGCGTCTATGACTGGAAACGAAATGGAAACGAAACGTTAGTTTTCTTTTAAATTCAGCCTTAAGTACCTACTTGCTGTAAAGTAAACTTTGGCCTACTTTAGCTAATATAATAACACAATCATAACCGCCAAGCGTTAGGTAGTTGTTATGGCTCTACCAAAGATAAGCTGTAATGAAGCTCTTTGACACCCTGAGAAATCGTCCCTATGTACGCGTCAATAATGTTGAATTAGATATGATTAAGCGTCCGCGAAATGAAGCCTCTCTCCACGTGTTATTGGCATTGTAAGTAGAGACCATATTTAGGTCACAGTGAAGGCTTGCTCTGGAAATCTGCATAGACGGATGTCGGTGCTATTAGATATTGTGAGTTTCTCTATCGGTGAAACTTTCGGAGTGAACGAAGTGTGTCAGCCTGCGGGCACTGCATTGGCGAGCTTTGATTCTTGCACCCACGGAAATGGGTCCGCAACAATAAACTACAAGTGTGTCTTTGTGGGCCATCGGCTGGAGCGCAAGCAACAGTACTATGCAAATGACTAGGAACTTTCTTCCGGCGGCGCTGCGAGAGGCCATTGTACCGATTTCTCCGCTGCAACCGCACAGTTTTCGCCTTCCCGAAACATAGCATGGTCACGATATTGTGATACTTAAGGTAATTGTGTTAATAGAACGTTGACCTATGGATCAGAATGCAATTTTGCCTCTTTGTTTTCCTAGAGTTTCGAAGTGCTTTTGGCTCGTTTCTTTTGGCGCTGAGTAGGCCAAAAGTTTACCGTTAGATATTCAAATTTTAATAGCGAATTGCTTTCGAAATTTGTTTTACTTAAATATATTTTAATTATAGTGAGTACCTATCTTATGATATGAAGTATGAAGTTTACTTCTTCCTCGACCTCTTTTGTTTTGGTTAGCAAAGAAAGAAGAACTATTCAAGTCAGAATTGCCAGCAGTATTTTTGAGCCCAATTAATTACATAGAATATATGTATCTAAAATACCAATCCATTTCATAACATTTTTAAGTCATGCTTAGGTAACTCGCAGAGTGGTAGTAGGTACATTGAAGTTGGTGAGTAATAATTGGTCGCAAGATTCGGCTACACGCTCGGACCACGACCCGCGCAACAAGGCGAGAGGCGGCGTAGACTCCGGCGCACGCTGCAGCGCTAACCTACTTGCCGAGCGTTGATCTCTTTGTTTGTAAACACGACGCGAACGGCGAAACCGCGCACACCTAGCCCTTTTCACTTCTTTTTGATACTTATTCTTGATATTTAACATAAATGTATTTACTTTTCACTATTGTCTATATCAAATATTATGTGAAAAACGTCCATTTCTGCCAGGCAGTGACACACCTGATAAAATCGTGTTTTATTTTTCTCATCACTAAAGATTCTTATGTTCTGCAGTGGAATATTTTTGGTGGCATAGATTTTTTGAGATAAAGAGAAATTGGTGTTGCACATTCCGACATAGTTTTTGGTGGTCATGCTACTTCGATATTTATTTTACCTTTTGAAAGTATTGAAATTGTAAGTATTTTTCGATGGGTTCACCTGCAGAATTCGGCTTTGTATCGTTCGCTTTACTTTGTGTTTGCTCTACAGTTATCGTAATTTTCGGATTGTCCATTGAAAGGTTGGTTTGCTCAGTAAATATTGCATTTCATTTAACATTAAACACGATTCTCGAGTCAACTCTCTTTACGAAGTCAATTAAAGGTATGAACAGTGCAAGATACGACCTCAATACAGGAATATTTATTCACAGCGACCGCGTATAAAGTGACTCGTTGGGAATTAAATGATCCTATCATTGATAATGACCATAATATAAATGCTCTCCTCGATCTGATAGGAATTCGTATTGTTTATTTTTTCTGTAGGTAGTATTAAATCAAAATCATGTTCAGTAAATGCAGCCATTATTATGACTGGATTTATTCATCTGGACACGATGCAACTATTGCGAATATTGCCTTGTTATAAGGTGCCACCTCGGTAAGAATTTAAATCTTAGATGTTAGGTTAAATATTTGATCAGAATTGTTAAGTATATGCAGGTTCTACTGATCCGAACAAAAATTTAAACTTGCACTTAGTAGTCAAGGCTATCCTTCGAGTAGGTAATTGCCAACTTCATAGTTGAAGGTAATAAAATGGCTGACTTGGCTCTTTGCGTGATCTAAACACTTTTTACGGTGGAAGTTTTACGAGACGAGAATCGGCATAATCACTTCATCTTAATTTCTCATTTACAACAAATATGTCACTTACATGAGAAGTTTAAATAAACTAAGTAAGTAACTAAGATGAAAAATAACATACTATTATATGTTATTTCTAAATTTTGTATAGTAGTATCCTCATAATATATATAATTTTGTAATTTGGTTTTAAACACGTCAAACGTTCCAGCACCTTTAATGCCTTCAGGTATCCTGTTCTAAAACTGGGCCCCTTCGAAAGTCATCGTCTTTTTACCCCGTTGGTTTCTAATAGTAGGCAAAACAAGATAAATACAGAAGAACCGACAACCACTGGGGTACGTGTTCTTGAGTGGAGACCGCGACTTGGCAAACGAAGTGTGAATGACGATCTGTGAAAGACTGCAGGCAGATGCTGGGAGCGGCAAGCTGAAGACAGGGCGCTATCGCGCTCATTTTGGGAGGCCTATGTCCAGCTGTAGACATTGGTTGATGATGATGATGATGAACACAAGACGCGAGACTCATTCTTTATCTTGGCTATAATATAGGTACTTACTTATTTTTAAAGATTCCTTTATGAAAGTAAGATATTAAAAACAACGTGGCTACATGGTGTGTTGTTTTATATTTTATAAATAAATAGTACAAAACTTACATGGGTATGCCGTTGAGCCCAATAAAGTTGTACAACGCTATATTCCCCGGTGAGTAATTAAATGAAACCCGTAAAACTTTGATCCTTGACGCGCGTGGTCGTAAATAGATCCAATTTCCGCTCAGCAACATTTTAGTAGGATTATCAACCTACTAATGGTAGGTAGGTACCTATCTACTTAATAATACGCACAGGGTGTATTCGAATGTTTTATTCTAAAATTATAATTACTTTTATAGAAAACTATACCTACACTAATATTTTAGTCTCCTCCTCCTCCTCCTCCTCCTCCTCCTCCTGAGCATCCTTTATTAGTCCACTGCTCGACGCAGGCCTCCCCCTGATAAAAGTCTTATTGGTTTTTATTTTAGTCTACCTGGGCCCTAATTCTACAAAATTAATCGCTTCACCATAGAGCGCTTCACCATAGAAGCGATTAATTTGGTAGAATACGAATAATATACGAATAAGATACCATTGTATATTCTCAAAATAACACATTTTAGCATTTTACCTTTGATGAAACTACAGATGGAGGGACGCGTTTTAAAAGTGTCAATTACGTTCTATAGTGCTAAGGAACCACTAAAAAAAATGCAATCGATACCTAAGTTGTAGCAGTCCAATCAGTGTCTGTACCTTGTATCTACCAGGTAGAACAGTAGGTAGATTCTACCTACTGTTGCTGGCAAATATTAAACACTAGAATTAAGAACTCAGTTACTAATAGTTTATTAGTACCGTTATGACCAAGAAATCAGTTACCTACTAATAGTTTATTAGTACACTTAAGACCAAGAAATCAGATGTTTCTGATAATAAATAATTTAAGGATTCAAATTCAATATATTATTAATAAATCTCATTAATATAATAGGTAATGAATGATACAAGGACCTTTTCGTTGGAAGTTTAAGTCAAATATTTCAGATACACATCAGAATACTTCAGATTTCTAATTCAATTTATCTATACTAATAATATTATAAAGAGGAAAGATTTGTTTGTTTGACGGGAATAGGCTCCGAAACTACTGGACCGATTTGAAAAATTATTTCACCATTATAATTCAACATTATCCCTGATGGACATATGAATATTCTATAGCCTATAGGCTATAGAATATTCACAAAAGCTAGGGATCCGTATGAAAACTTCGATAATGTAACCCAAGGTGTGAAAAAAATACCATAAGAAATCCTTATATCGCGTACGCTGCGGAAACGATTGACAATAGAGCAAAGTGATGTACTACAGTTTTATAGGAGACATTCATATCTACACACTACACTGACTATTATAGTTATGTCACAGGAAATTTAATTGTTTGTTTGAATTGAATAGACTCCGAAACTACTGGACCGATTTGAAAAATTCTTTCACCATTAAAATCCTAGATTATAAAACAAAAAAGAGTAATCCCTGAATGAGCGCCATAGCGCCCTGTCTTCAGCTTGCATAATTTTGATTGTTTATTTTGTCAAAAGCAGACTTGATCGAGTGTTATAAGCAGAGAAAGTCTGCCAAGAGTGTGTTAAAATTTATATTTTTTTGTTAAATACCTCTATCTACCCGTGCGAAGCCGGGGCAGGCCGCTAGTTATATTATAAAGGCGAAAGATTGTGACTTGTGCCGTTGTAAAGAGATTTGGCTAAAGTTAACGCCAAAAATACTGAATGAATCGGGATAAAATTTTGCACACAAAGATCTGGACCTGGAATAATACAAGCTACTTTTTATTCCAAAAACGCGCGCAAAGCCGAGGGAATAAGCTAGTATAATATAAATGCATAGTAAACTGAATCTAAATAACTAGGTAGGTACATAATATACCTTAGTAAATCGGTTAGTTCTAGTTTATGGGTTTCAAATCGTACTCTACAATTGTTTATTGTTACTTCAGCAGCGTAGGAGCATATTAATAAGAACTGCTTCAAGCATATAATTATTAATACTATTAACGGGTATTTATCGCGTTTATTTACCTATTTTTCCCGACGTTTCGACAGGTTTACACACTGTCGTACCCGTTAAATAGTATTAATAATTATGTGTTCAGATCGCGTAAGCTTAAAAATATTTATTGCTTCAAGCATTTCAAACTGTATTTCAAAAAGGTCTTAGGCGTTATGTTTATGTACTTAGTTACCTACCCAAGTTTAAGTGTTGTGTGCAATGTCGATCTAAAATGCAATCAAACGAGCGACCGCCAAATGATCTCGACCCTCACGATTAGTTCCATTACGTAAAGCCACACCTCATGGCCCAAGAGCGAGTAGATCCCTTCACATTGTCAAGGGTCATTGAACCGGTAATATTCTGCTATTCCTTCGAAGAATGCAAGGACATCGATGGACCGCTGAACGAGTGTTCCGAATCCGAATCGATCGCCGCCGCCTGCGGGCCAGCTGCCCTTTATATCAACCTACTAGGTATCTACACCCAATCTAGACACCAAGATCTCTGTCCGCCTGCAAAACGTACCTAAAGGCGCGTTGCGTGATCGCTGTTTGCCATCAAACACAAATATTTCGAAATTACCTTTTAAATGCTACACCTCGACACCATACTTTGTAGACAATCAACAAAAGCTTACTTTTAAATGTATACAGACAGAAATTCCACGGATGGCTTGTTTTGGTACCACATTGGTGTTTTAATTGAGACATTTTGCAATATCTCGTTGTTTACGATGTTTGTAACAATTACAAGAGTGACAATATAATTAAACTTAA
This sequence comes from Eupithecia exiguata, assembly GCA_947086465.1. NCBI lineage: Eukaryota > Metazoa > Arthropoda > Insecta > Lepidoptera > Geometridae > Eupithecia > Eupithecia exiguata. Next base: position 6,096,526 of record OX352230.1, on the reverse strand, counting down.
TCAGGTACCTCACATTTGAAGTCAGAGCCCTGAGATTGATCGGTACAATGGACTCTTACCTTGAAACTAAATCAACAGAATCTCTGTCCACAAATCGATGCAAATGTCTATTTCTGGATCTACTTCGACCACCCCAAATATTTACTAGATCATATTACCTACCAATAATTAGGTAGCACATTAAAAAATAAAAAAGATTGCTCCTTAAAAAGTTGCATGTTACAAAATAAGTCAAAACTACTGAAACGATCACGCTGAAATTTTGCACACAAAAAGATTTAGACCAGGAATCACATTAATGTTATAAATTGGATGTTACCCCTCACGCCAAAACTACTGAACGGATCGGGTAGAAATTTTGCATACATGTAGTTCTAGGGCCGGAATAAAACATAGGACATTGGACCTTTTTATCCCATAAATCAGGTCCAATGTAAAATAATCTTAAACAACGCGAGCAGAAACTAAGCTACTTCTTATTCTGTAAAACATGTGCGGAACCGCGGGGAGAAGAGAGTATATAATAAATGAAATTAGGCATAAAAAATATCCATCAATAATAATCCGCACTAATCTAATGCCTAGGTCGAGTCATCCTCATCATCCTCGCTGGATGGCGTGAAAACGTCAAGAGCTCAGCTGCCGTCTGGAGCAAAAGAGGTCCAGATCAGTTTGCTTAGTAGAGTTAGTTATATTAGTGTTAGTTATTTAGTCGTATTAAGGCACTTTTAGACAGGGGCATTAGAGATTAGATACGACCGTAGGACAAAAGATTCTTACAAAACGGAAGTTGGTAGTCCTGATTCTGTAGTACTCTTTGTTGTTTTAACGGCTTTTGAGATTTTTGACAAGACATCGTCATCTTTAGCTGTGACAAGTTGAAATTTGAATTTCAGTTGGTTCCTAATAAGAATTATTATTGATTAATTATTGAATTCAAAGTAACAGGTTCCAATCTGTTTTGTTTTTACTCTGAAGGCGCCGTCGCCGTGCCGTGATATAACCGTGTCGTTAAGAGACCTCTCGCTAATTTCGCGTTTTTAACTCAACGGAAGAAGTGTGGAATTTCCGGCAAATGTCTATGTGCCAGAACTACTTGGGTAGCTGATTCTTCGTCGCTGAAACACCCCCTGAAAGAGGACTGTGTGTTGATCCGACGGTGAAAAGGTTACGTTTTACGGTTACGTTCTGACGGATACATAATTTCAGTTACAATATGTGTCAAGCCGATGCAATTAGCCTGCAAGTCTAGTGCATCCAAAGGCGTGTCAATAATTAGGCTGACCCGCTTTGGCAGGTATTTTTCCTGTGCAAGATATAAATAGCCTGCTGATGCACAATATTCCAGGAATTTCTCAACTATTGTGCAACAGCTGCAAACTAGGGGTAAAAAGCCTCGAATACGTTGACCCACGCACGACTGGTCGACCACCACTTGCGGGAATTAAAAATAAAAGAAAGAGGACGAATGCATGGGATGCAGGCATTCTAGACGTACGAGTGTAGCGGTGCGGGCGCACTTGCGGGAAAAAAGGACTAAAAGAATGTTAAAAGTACAGTGGCCTGAGGTGGCTGGAGTGGACGACCTGAGGCTCGGGCGGCGACTTCGCTCCATGCACCAGCCTAGAGAATAGATAATTGTGTGATTCGATTGAGTCGTCCCCGCTGTCTTCCCACTGACTTCTTTATGGGTTTCTAGACATTCCATAAATAAACGTTTGTCTTGGGTCCAGCAACTTTGTATTTCAATAGTATCTAGTCATTCGAACCCTATAACATACTACAGCCATTATTCGAACCTACATGCTACAGCCATTTGACATTCCTTCTAGGGTATCGAGAATTTTAGCGCCATTTATGGAAAATTCCGCTGATATTCAAGGTTGCACGAGCTGACTCAGATGACTTTCATGTGGGAAAGGAAATGGCGCAATAATGACATATCTCTTCTTGTAAGTGGAAGCGGATTTTATCTTTTGGATTGTCCCGCCTGATCGTTTAATAGTTTGAATGGGTTTTTTAGTATAAATGCGGGCAGTTGTGCGGCCGTCCACCTCTTCTTAACCTTGTGCTGGCTATTAGCGGAGACCAGAATTAAAAGGTGCTTCCTACGAAGCTTGCGCGAACATTACATTTTCATAGAGTTTATGCCTACATTTGCCTAAAATGCAGCGTTTAGCAATATTTCAGTGTTTCTAAATGGGGCCTAAAAATACCAGAAATTCGATCTAAAGTCAGATCAAAATTAACAGGATCTTCCTACGAAGAGACCAAAATTAACAGAATGTTTCTACGAAGCTTGTGAAAACAATACATTCATAGAACCAAAATTTGCCTAAAATGCAGCATTTAGCACAGTGTTTCTAAATGTGGTCTAAAGATATCAGAAATTCGATCTAAAGTCAGATTTGCCAATAAAATGATACCAGAATGTTCTGAACTATTGTTCATTACTGTAACTTAGCAGATTACAACCAAGTAGGGCTATAGTACCATATTTGATTGATTGGTTTTGCTTTCCAAATTGAGAACCTGCTGTCCTTAACTGCGAGGATTGTTTTAGCTGACTCAATGCTTTGATTGCTCCTAATCTTATTTATATATTAATCTTTTTGACTTTCTCCTTGGTGCAGTGGGCGAAGGCCGCCTGCAACGCAGGAGGTTGCGGGTTCGATACCTGCCTCGGGACAAATGTTTGTACGATCTGCAGACATTTGTTCAGGGTGTTCTGGTCGTTTTCTACTTATAATAAAAAATATCTATCTATGTATTGTATTATATTATGTATATCAGTTATCTAGTACCCATAACACAAGCTCTGCTTAACTTGGGGCTAGATAAATAATGTTGTTTGAATTGTCCAGTATTTTTTTTTATATATTATTTATGTACGTTCAAAGCAACTTAGTAGAAGTCTTTGACTTCGATCTACAGAAAATGTAAGTAGAGGAAAATGAACTCAAAAAACTTTAAATAATATTCGAATTTTTTAAATTATATAGCAAGTACTGATTGCATGACACTGTTTGAAATGTCTTCATTATAATATAAATACAAGTATTTTGAAAAATTCTGACCCACGCTTAAGCATAAATACATCCATTCAGTCAATATAAGTAGATGCAGTTGCGTCATGCCTAAGTTAATTAAATACAGTGGCACGTGGTGCTAATGTTTGTGAGAATGGTCGTGCATGGAAGTACCTACTGAGTAGGAATCGTTAGGCTTCATTCACTTTGAAAGCCGGCTAGTCAAATGAGCTTGGCTATCCATCCATAGATTCCGATTTATCCAACATATTTACGTATATTTTCGATTTGGTCGCTCTACCTTATCCAAACCTTACAAATGATTCTAAGGTTTTTATTTATTATAGTACTCTGGGTAATTTCTAAGAAATTAATAAATCCCAAAAATTTACGATCTCGACGGGATTCGAACCCGCACCTTCCCCTTCAGCGCAGGGTTGCTCTTTTTCCAACTAAGCTACGTGATCTTATCTAGTCGACCCGAAAATCTTTGGGAGTTCTTTCGGCACTTACGCCGTCAGCGCCACCTACAGAGGAAACAATGAAGTTATCCAATTCTGCTCAAAGACCAAATTTACATTTAGTTCTTTGACGAGAGGTTTTGCCGTTGCTTGATTCTAAGGTTTTTATTTATTATAGTACTCTGGGTAATTTCTAAGAAATTAATAAATCCCAAAAATTTACGATGTCGACGGGATTCGAACCCGCACCTTCCCCTTCAGCGCAGCTTTTCGGGTCGACTAGATAAGATCACGTAGCTTAGTTGGAAAAAGAGCAACCCTGCGCTGAAGGGGAAGGTGCGGGTTCGAATCCCGTCGAGATCGTAAATTTTTGGGATTTATTAATTTCTTAGAAATTACCCAGAGTACTATAATAAATAAAAACCTTAGAATCAAGCAACGGCAAAACCTCTCGTCAAAGAACTAAATGTAAATTTGGTCTTATATAAATATATATATAAATTAACAAACTTTGTAAAATGGAATTGAATATTAAATAGTAAATAAAGTGTTATTGATATTCTCTTAATTTTTTCATGTGTTGGCTTGTTGTAGGGTAATGTTTGTACCAAATTAGCATTAATATTAGATAATAAATCAGTTAGTTTGCTTTTCTTACCTGTTCACTGATATATATAACTATGTACTATATGTGTGTTGCTATACATATAATTATAGACTTAGATACCTACCTTGTAGTTCCGTTGCCTAAATCCGTCAAGTGAATACCTGGTGACCTGTAATACAGGTTCTTCGAACCTACTCCAGGCACCAGTCTTCACAAAACAGGTTTTGCCAACACCTACCTATTATAGTACTTATTAATCCTGTAACCATACTAGTGGACAAACCTTTTGTGAAGATAAATAAATAAACATTTTATTATTATTTTTTATTATTATAGGCGATAGAATATACCCGTGCGAAGCCGGGGTGGACCGCTAGTACATGATAAAATGAGCAGATGATCAGCACCGATAGCCTGCCTTCCTTGTGAACATGCAAGCTTTGTGGGTAGATCGTTATGATTGGTGCGATAACAGGCTGCGCGGACGCTGACCGGCCTTCACTCGCGCCTGCCGCGCCTACCGGCGAGCGCGCGACCTCGCCCGTCGCATGCTCGTTTCACTAAAGCTTCGGCTTTAAATAAACTGTACCTAGGTATATATATATAAATACATTTAATTTATCATAAATACATTTAAATTAAACTTTTAAAAAGAGAGTTCACTCCCCTCTAAAAGTTTTAAAATGTTTTCTATTGTGCGGTCATAATTATTCCCGTATTCCCGATTCAGCATTCCCAATCCGAGCGTGACGGTCAATTTCGCTTACTGTTCAGAAAAAGAGCGCCTAATAAACGAGGCGTGAATGGAACCAGCAACCTCCTGCGTCCCAGGTCGGTCGTCCTAAGTCGACTAAGGGTCGACATTCCGTCTTTTTCAGAAAGCTTTGGAAAGAACTCTTATACCACATTAAGCTATGTACGAGTCTGTATAACATTTTATATTTTCACCCATACTTCAAAAAATTCTTTCTTTTACAAATATTAGCTTGCAATAAGTAGGTAGGTACTTACTTAAAATACTTGTAGTAGGTACTATATTCATGACTAAGTGCACGCACGGTAATCTAGGTGCTTGGTAGGTGATTTAAGTCGAAACTACTGCATTTGTTATCGGTGCGGAAAATCATAGTAACAAGGAAATTCCCCATAATAACCCATGAGTCAGCTAATTGCAGAGAGGGGAACGCCACCATTTTAGATAAAGGTACTAAAAAAAACTGAATAGGCATGATATGGCCACCTTTATACATACATTAAATATTTAATTGCATTTTTATCTATTCCCCTTGAAAATGTTCGTAGAGTAAAATTTGTAGAGAACATTTATAGAAACTCTTTCGACAAGCATACCAACTGGTTGAGGTATCCTAAAGGAAATTAGTTAAGGGTTTTATGAATAGAAATAGGTAAGTTATTTTGAACGAATGTATTTACTATAGTGTAAACAACCCAAATTTTAACAGTGTGATACTTTATACAATGCTTATGAGTACTGTTAGAAAATGTCACTGCAAGCTAAAACAGACTTGCATATTTGAAACTGAATTTCAGTACACAGCAACTTGGTTGCAATCAATAAATTTAGTTTTAGTAAACTACGCCAAAACTAAAATTAGGTATATCTATGTAACAATAGTATCGCACTAGACTAGTTGATGGTTTAACTCTACCATGGAATGTAGGTACTTTATCCCGAAGGCACTTAAATAAACTAGATAAATTAAATGAACACTTGTAATTACTTACGAGCTACCTACGTGTAACGAAACAATCATGAGATCACACACAAAAGAACACTCGCAAGTGGAACCTACTAATAAATAATCGAATACAATCTACATTATTTTGGTACTAAAGCTTACGCGGTAAGGCCTATCCTAGAATTTATTCGAACTGTGTGATTTAGCGACCATAACAATGATCCAAACATTCATGCATTCTAATACTGCAGATGCACACAAATCATAATCTCAACGATGGGAAAATTTTAGTAATCTAACCTTCAGCTACGATTTATATTGAACACTTTATGCACAGCCTCGACCGCCGCGATAGCGACGTCGTCTCTTAAATATTAATGACTTAAATAAACGGTCTTCGATGCGCTCTAAAACGAGTGATCTTGAATACTGGTGGGTGTGGGAGGCGACGCAGCGCGCACTAGTGCGCGCCGACGTGTCGCAGGTGCAGGTGGTCGGGGGCGGTGGGCGCCGATCGCGGTAGGAATCTAACGCGAAACGCCTTGGGCGCGATGGTGGCCCCTACCGTCCCTTCCAACGACGGCGGTGCATCCCCAGCCACCATCTGGATATCGAACTGGTGCATCATACACGCGAAAAACATGAACATCTCCATCCTCGCGAGCACGTCTCCTAGGCACATGCGCCGCCCAACGCCAAACGGCATGAAGAACTCTGGCCGTCTGATCTTGCCGGTGTCGTCGATGAACCGGCTGGGGTTGAACTTGTTTGGCTCGTCCCAGAGGTTCGGGTCCATGTGGACGCAGTTGATGAGCGGCACCACTTGCGACCCAGCTGGGATTCTGTAGCCGTTTAGGTTGACATCCCTGTTAGAAGAAAACTAGTATAAGTACACATCGAGAAGAGAGAAGTAAAGAAATCACAAGAAAAGAAAACAGGAATGAATTCCTAGATGGTTGAATTGTGAACTTACTTTGTAGGCGAGTGTGTGGTGGCCAGTGGGACGATGCTCGACATGCGAAGAGTCTCCAAGATTGTGGTCTCAGTGTAGGGAAGGTTTGACATATCTTCGATGGTGGGCAGGCGATCTCTACCAATCACAGCGTCGAGTTCTTCCTGCACTCGCCGTTTGACGTCGGGGTTTCTCAGCATGAAGACCAACATCCATAGAAGGGAAGATTTGATGGTTTCCATGCCGGCGGAAAACAGATCTCCGAGAATCTGTTTAATTTGGAGTTCTGTAAGAAAAATACATGACTTTTATGAAACAGTACAACAACAGATAGGTATATAGTACAACAACAGACATAAAATTTTACTTGTCTAAGTACTTATTTTGTAAGCCTAAAGAAATAAACGTTATTGAGTATCTATTGAGTTTATAATTTGAGCCAAATAAAAAATTACAAAGACATAATATTTTTTGTAGATATGTATTCTATGTGTGCTTACCGTGATCTCTTCCTTCGAAAAGCTCGCCTTCTCTGCCTTCAATTTTAGCCTTCTCGATCTCGATCAGATAAACATCGATGAGGTCTCTCGCGTTGTCTAGGTTCAGAGTCTCACGATGCTCGTCTATCAGCGTTTGGTAGAAAGCGAACATTTCTTCGCGGTTCTTCACAACCTTTTCTTGAGCCTGAGCTTTTCCCGGCAAATACTGTAGAAATATATTTTTATGAGCATTTTTTGAACATTTTATAAGACTGAAAAACTTCACGTGCATGTGATAAAAATGATTTATTTAAAAGGTTAATACTCACGTTGTATAGCGGGATATATTCGCCATAGTGGACTTCGCCGAAGAGCCTCATCCCTTCCTCGATAAGGTGGTTAAGGCGTTCGAAGCGCACGTCCCCATGGCTGAACCGCACCGACATGGTAATGTCGCAGATAACGTTAGACACGCCCAGCGCGAGAAGGGGGTTCGCATCCACGGGAGCGCCTTCCGAACGGTTAATGTTTGCGATAAGCTCGTGCACTTCGTTCTAAAAGAGAAAATCACGTTAATTTTGGACTCTATGGCTTTAACCATAAAAAATATTGTAATGTTGGATTAGGTTTTAAGCTTAAGGGTAGTTGGTACAAACCTTAATTCTTCCCTCCATAACTTTCTTCCCGTTTCCCATGTAGGTCATGCCGAATTCGCGCAGTTTGTCGTGCAGGAAGCGACGCTGGCTCTTCCAGAGTCGGCCCTCGCTGTTGATGATGCCTGCATAGAGGGAGGCGTTATAACGAGGGGTCGTTTGTGGGCGGCGCGCGCGCATAGAGGGCCGCTACCGGCGGCGTGCGGCGTGCGTGCCACCCACATATAAAGTGCATGCTTGACCAGGTAAAGTCAACGCCTACTTATAAAAAATATTTTTTTAATAAGGGTCAAACGTAAATTTTATATTTGAAAAAAATTGCGAAAATAAGATTTTAGTACAAAATTTTACATAAATGACATTACCTACAAAAATTAACAGACATCTATATTTTATTCTAAGTCTGAAAAACGGAATCAATAGTGAACTTACCGAGACCATCCAAAGTGTGCATAAGAGGAGTGCTGGGACGGCCGGTGAACTCTTCGCGGCGGAAGGCTTCTCTGATGAGCTTGTAGTCGCTGAGCACCACGGTCAGTTGGTTTCCCAGTCGGGCCGAGAAGAGGGCGCCGTAGTTGCGAGCCAGCTCCAGAAAGGTTTTATGCGGCACCCCGAGGAAGGGCAGGTACCCTACGACGGGAGGCCCCCACGGACCCGGCGGCAGAGAACGCATCTCACGCAGCAAACCCACCAGCCGCGAAGCCACCAACACCACTCCAGCAACAACCACCAGCGGCAACGAAACATGCGTACCACAATAATTGTACACTTGCCATAGTCCCCACAATAACCGCGAGTTCGACAGCATTGTTAACATATTTATTTATTTTTCTCAATTATAACGTTTGTTTTAGTTATGAACGAAATGTAACATTAGTGCGCGAGCGTAAATCGCAAGAGTGCGATGCGGTGAACGAAGTGATTGTATATCGCGTGCGAGCGACGTCTGCGCACTGGCGCGGCGCGATGTGGCCTTGCGAATAAATACAGGCTGGCGGCCGGTGTCGGGGTGGCGCGCGCGCAGAGCGCCTGCCCACCGGCGCAAGCCTCTCTCTGAAGCCTCTCGAGGAAAAGTGCTTTCCGCCGGCCGGCGCGCTGCTACGAAACGCGTAGCACATCCGTAGAACAAGTCGCATTTTCCCGTTTTTCACTTATGAGATTCCTCTCCTTAGTTGAAAACTCACACTTCAAACGATGCCAACTTTTGACTGTTTGATTAGGACTGACTCCGAAACAGGTTTTCATACAAACTCTTGAATAAATTAATTACAATTTTCGATTTAATTACCTTTTTATTTATACCCAAAAAGAACAAACAAGTTCACTCAGAATGAGTACCTATATTTTACAGTATATTTTTTAGTACATTGGTACCTTTTAAAAGTAAGTATCACTTTGGTAAATACGGTAGATCTACGGAATTTTTTAATGATTCTTCCAATTATAATAAAGATCATTGGAGCAGCTAACCCTTGCAATGAGTAAGGCAAGACTGAAAGGAAGTCATCAAACAATGTCCCTATGCGAGAAAGAAATTAGGTAAATAAGATAAGACTAGTTAATTACCTACCTAGTAAACAGAAAGTAAAAGAAGTATGGCCGTTCGTTATTCAGCCCTACCCAAAACAGTTTTAAACCGTAGAAATCGGCGTCGGTTCCCCGGATCCAAAATAGCGGTGTTTTTCAGAACATTAAGTATTATCTATTCGCGTAGGGCGAGTCTAATTGACGATAGTAACGAAACGTGATCGTGACGTCTCCTTCTTCCATAGGTTTTGGTACAACGCCTCTACCGTGCGGACAGGGAACTACACAAATCTCATACAAATATGAGAAGTCACGATCACGTCTCGAGGATATCGTCAAATAGACTCGGGGCTTAGTTATCGCGATTAGATAATGTATTACAATGTATCAGAACAGCAACGTAAGATCACCTTCAAAGCAGTAGGTATCAGAAGGTTTGAGTGGAAAACCGTACGATAAATAAGCATTAAAATTCGGCAAGGGGCGAGGGGAGAGGTCGTGCTTGTGCGCATGCAGATGATAAGCTGAGAATTGCGTAAGTTGCGCGAGGCAAGGTGACGGGTCAACGACTCGCGATTCTGGGCCTTGGAACCACGCCGACTGACCTCTAAGCGACTCTATATCACTTTTACAATTGATTACCTTTGTGGGTGGCCGGTGGAACGAAAATTATGAACCATGTCATGACTAAGCTATGTGCTTTGAAACGTTTTGCAAGCTCCGGGTTAGAACTTTAGAAGATATCTTAGCTAAATGTTGTTAAGGTGAACGCACACCTTTGCAAGGGATCAGAATTTGAGAATTCGTTGTATGAAGTCATTATTAATTTACTAGCCACACCGTATCGCACAAATTGTTTTCATTCATTCGTTTTTTTTTTCAGTAATAAGACGCATTTGAGTCAAATACAGGTACCAATATCCGAAAACGTTTGAGCTTAAGATAGCACCTAGAACGCCGTGCCGTGGGGCCGTGCGTGTATGGTTATTTATTTTTTGTATCAACTAACTCTACAGCTCTTAAATCTAGACAATTCAGACTTTAGCAATCTAACTTACGGCCAATTAAAGATTTTACATAAGAATACTTTCATACATAACCAGAATGCGGCACGCAGATTCCCGTAGCAGTGGCGCCTGCGCCTCTCCAACTAAGCTCGTAGATGTCGTGAGATTCGTTTAAGGGAACCAGAGAGGAAACGCCTTCTGTGTATTTTTAACACCTCCCTGTTGTAACCAATCCACCATGTTCAGGCATGCTCGGCGGATGTAGTATGCTGGTATTTATGTGGAGGCGCTACAAATGCACATCCCAGCATCTGTGATGCTTCAGATTGAGGCCTACGAGCCTCCTCAGATGCTTCATTATCCGGGTTATAAAAGGTTTTAAAATTAAATTAAAAAATCCGCGTAGCTGTAGATGAGAGATAGATTTCTAGATCCGTTTTTAAACTAGGAATTGTGTTTGCAACCAATACTCTGAAGTGAAGACTGAACCCAACCGAAGTCCGAATCATGAAGGGCGAGGCTTTCCTTTAGAATGATATCTTCAGAAATAACAAAAAAACGAGTCGGCACTCGATATCGGTATTCATTCGTTCTTGTAATTCCTTTTAAGCATTAACGGTACATACAATGTAAAGATCGGTCTCGTGTGGAATTTATTCAACGATGCACGCTGGGCTATTTCCCAACCTTACCTTCATGGGTATCGGGTCTATGCTCTACCTTGGCATGATAAGAAGGAAAACACATAGAAAATATTCATCAGACATATTTCATACCAATGGACATGGACATACGAGAATGTGCAACAATTTTCCGCTATAAATCAACACAAGTGGAATATTTGAATTCTAATCATGATAGGTACCGACTTAATTGTTTTAATTAATTGAGAAAATCTATACCCTATCATTTCCTTGAATTAATTGAGTGTTAAAATCAGCGTAGTGTACATTTTGTCTATAAGAAAAAGAAGGTAAAGCTACGATAGAAGACCTTTCCTACAAATTTTAGGCGACCTCTCGATTCTACGCTATCTCATAAGTTTTAATAGATTCTAAGTCACAATGAGGAAAATCGTCTAGTATTGCATTGAGTAGTCGAAGTACATCGTTTATGCTATTTATATAAAAGATGTTTGCATTGCTATAAGCAGGTCTAACTCTATGCCTATGTCCTTTGGGTTTGAACTTCCTCAATATAACCGTATACAGGGTTATTGGTAAATTAGTGACAATACGTGAACTGCAGGTTCAGCCCATCATCAAAAACACGTTTGGGAAGACGCCAGGTCTTAATTCTTAATTTTGGTATTGGTAATGGGTACCCCCCGCATATATTCAATATTAATCGTTCGTTAGAGAGGTTTTATTTGAAACTCAACTTAAAAACAGGCAATCTGCCCTGAATTAACAGAAGATATGAGAGTGAAAGATCGGTCTTAAGTAACTCGTTGGGTTCCAGACAACCTTTACGAACGTGTTGGTGATGATGGGCAGGACCTGCAGTTCACTTATAGTCACTTATTTACCAATAACCCTGGATATAAAGTATTATCTACATAGTTTAATAACTAAAAATTAAAATCTACTTTCTTAATTTTTAGGCAGGCTATAGGAGATGTGATGCAACCTTTTGTTACTTCTTAAAAACGGAGTCTTGCGAGCGTTTCATCTTCAGTCTTTATTCAGCACGCCGACTGTCTATAGATCATTGCCTTACTAGCTCTCCACAATGCAACCAGCAACTCATTTCAATCAGCAGTACTAGTTAGCATTACCAGTGTGAACGTAGCTCACTGGGCCGAAAGATCAACGACCGTCCCTTTTATCGTAAGCACCGATTTACTGAGCATGCCACAATTGTTTATCGCGTTTCGGTGTTTCCTATCAGTATTACAATGTTAGATTAGGTACCTATCTATGAATACTAGATTCTGCGCGAGACTGTATTTACCCTCGTTCACGAATAAAAACATACGTGTAGTGTGTATCTATTGGGGAAGGCTTACCCAGCAATGGGTAGATAGTAGATACAGGCGCTGATGATGTTGTTGAGTGCGGTTACTCGCAGTCATGAGTAATATAATTCAGATATCAAGATGTCTGAAATGAATGATACTTTCATATACGATCAGTCATTTCAGACATCTTGATATCTGCTGTAGGCTTATAGGTGTATAAAATCAAACCCTCAAACTAACCTCTTCTAAACATTATAGTTTTCATATCAATACAATGTATGCAAAATATGAATTAATAAGCAAAGCGTTAAAACTACTTTTAACCGGATTTTAGAAGTCTAGGAGGAAACTAGACAAAACAAACATGTAGATAGATTGACTCACATAAATTTTATGTGAATGCTTGAGATGAAAATATGCAATGCACACATAAATAGTGTGCTGCATTATGCAGCACACTTTTTGTGTTTTTTATGCAAGGGTACTTCAAAAATTAGCCATGTACGTACGACTGTAATCTAACGCTCTACATAGGAATATTTTACTGCAGAAACATAATTCAGCTAGGTACTTACAAATATTGAGAAGCCAACTGGTAAAGCCCCTTTTTTGTGTCCAACAATCAAAACAACCCGGTTACAGTGGATATTTATTTCATAAATAGTTAGCTTGTTACGACATTCCTTTACGTAATCATTCGTTATCGAGGTTCATAGAAAATAGTCGTAAATGTTATCTACACAAAGGTTATTGAATTCAGTCATTCGATAATGAACAACCTTGGAGGTTTTACTATTGTTGATTTATGTAGGTACCTATACCTATGTACCTACCTACTCATAATTTCGTGAGATACAATTTGACGACCTCTGTGGCGCAGTGGGCGAAGGTCCACCTGCGACGCAAGAGGTTGCGAGTTTGATTCCCGCCTTGGGACAAATGTTTGTACGATCTGCAGATATTTGTTCCGGGTGTTCTGGTCTTTTTCTATGTATAGTAAAAAATACCTACCTGTGTATTCCATTTTATTATGTATATCAGTTATCTAGTACCCATAACACAAGCTTTGCTTAACTTGGGGTAAGTTAATGATGTGTGAATTGTCCAGCATTTAGCATTTAGTAGATCCGAGCCGACCCACTTATGTAGCAGTCACTTCAAGCTCCAGGTAAATATCGAAGTAGTCAAATTGTGCTCTAGACAGTCCAAGACCGACCCCCGTACCCAAGGGGTAAAACGGAACCCTATTATTAAGACTCCGCTGTCCGTTGACTGACAGTTATATACTAAAAAACAGACACATAAATATATAAGGGGGCTCCCATACATCAACCTTGTTTTTTTTTTGCCGTTTTTATAGATAATGGTACGGAACCCTTCGTGCGCGAGTCCGACTCGCACTTGACCGGTTTTATTATTGTCTTTTGTACTGAAAACCTAATGTGTTACACCCAGAGATTCCAGGATGCAACTTTGGTCTCCTCCTAGCCGGCGGCGGCGGTCAGTCTCAATAGAGACTAGCCAAGAACGCTTGACATATTATAGTGCACAAGTGTGTGCGCAAACACAGGTGCACTATTCTTTCACTATCATAATCCGATGGGACGGCGCGGCGGCAGACCGACACGACCGTATAGAGGTCAGGCGCAGGACCAACGGCTTAACGTGCTTTCCGAGGCACGGGGAAAGAACATCATCGCCAAGTTCCTAGGATGCATCACTAGTATGGTGTCATTTTCAGACGAGATATATAGCTTTTACAATTATTTCAACTCATAATTTTTTTTTTTATGTGTGACTGAAACTCAAGACTAAAATTGAAAAGAAGTAGGTACCTACAAGAAGTCAATACAAGAGTGAAAAAGTGTCTAGACCTTAGTGACAAATTTCTCCGAACGTGCGAATCCATTTCATGTCAAATCATGTCATCATCAAATCATCTCATGTTTGTTGTCAAATTTGTCTCCATGTCTCTAGTCAATACATTACTAATTCGTAACGTTTCTGTCTCAGTAGGTTTATTTCTTGTAAGGCCATTGCTGACGTTTTTTCCAACACGGTATTGAATAGTCCAGATGCTCGCATAATGTTTGGTTATCCTCGATTATTCGTCCCTTGACATTAATTTAGTCGCAAATTTCGGTTCAGTTCTTAGCGCTTGCTTGAAATCTACGCGAGTACAGTTAATAGATCTCAGATAAGATCTAAGAAAAACTGATATTTTTTATACATATGTATGTATATTCTTTAAAATAGTGATAGCTTCAACATAGCATAAAACATCGAAAATATTATAATTCTAGAGAATTTCCATGTTTTACAGAAGTTAGCCAAGGGTCGTCATTTCGTTTTAGCAACCTTCAGTTCAAGGTTCTTCTACTTAAGCTAGTCACTCCTCCTTAAGTTGTTTCCACTTCTTATTACTTATTAAGTTAAACTCTTAGGCGATAGGAAGTAAAAGACCAAGCTCGTGTGTGACCTACTTCTGAGAAAAATATGGGAGTATTTTGTGCGTGCCCTAGATTATTGTAAAGATTAGGTATAGTGTTCCGTCATCATTTTCTTTGTAGGCGCCGCAAATCAGAGAAAGTCAAAACAAACGTACAAGTTGTAGAGGAGACTGGGGTTTTCCAGCGTATGAATTCTTAACTTTTATCAATTGTTTACATATTTTTTTCTAATGACTTCTAGTTAGCGGGAAAACCGTTGATTACATCGGTAAACTTGTAACCTCAAAACAAAATAAGTATTAGTTAATTTTCCAGTCATCAAGTCGGTACATTTTCAATGTATTTTAAGGAAAACACAATGACTGTCAATCCGTAAAAATATTACTCACAGACTTTTTTTCTGAGAATAGCAAAATTCAGGCCTTCGAGTAAGGTTAGGTTCAGAATTAGGTAATGATTAGGTACATGTTATATTATTTAATGTTAAGAGGGCGCAATACGCGCCATTTTGTGAAAAGGACAGGCAAAAGATTTCGCGTTCGAGCGGAGCAGAGCATGCGTTTTTGGAACGGGCGGCGCAAATGCAAAAATGGAGTTTTTGCTTATTTACAAGAAAACTTCACAACTTATGAAAAAACTATCTGAAGGAATCAAGTTGATTTGTAGTAATAACCTACGAATCAAAACATAATTCATTTCTAAGTTTTTATTTATTATAGTACTCTGGGTAATTTCTAAGATCACGTAGCTTAGTTGGAAAAAGAGCAACCCTGCGCTGAAGGGGAAGGTGCGGGTTCGAATCCCGTCGAGATCGTAAATTTTTGGGATTTATTAATTTCTTATAATTCATTTCAATAGGGTTCCTATGATCTCGACCAAATTATATGCAAAATAGTACAATTTCATGAATCGTACTTTTTTTTGTTAGTAATTTTTTCACGACTTTCGACGAACGCTTCGAGTTTTCACCACGAGAATCCCGCGAGTACTGAGTTGTAGTCCTAGTTTGATAAGGAAACACGCTAGGTTCGCCTCTGAAGGTTATAGCTTAAATCTTGGTTCAAATAAATATATTTTATTATCTTTCATTAGGGGAGGCCTATGTCCAGCAGTGGACTGATATAGGCTGATGATGATGATGATCTTTCTAAGATACATAGATAATATAAGTTTTTTTTATGAAAGAAAACAAAAGGAGGTATGTTTTAAAGAAGGTAGGGCAGAAATTAAATAATTATTAAATATAAATAAATCTATCAAAACAATGACTTCAAACTAACTTTTTTATAAACTTTAGTTTTATTTACGACTTTTATGGTGATGTTAACTGGCCCTTCTCTACTCCTGCTGCTAGAAGACACAATTTAGCATTTTTAAACAGATATTGCCTACTAAACAGTTTCAGTTTACCAATACCTACTGCTTAAATTATTGTAGTTAGGCGTTTCAAGACACGAACCAAAGGGTAGGTATTGCAAACTCGCAACTCGCAACATTCTACGAAGGGCAAAAAAGCCGTTTAATCGCCGATGCTTCATAATATCTAACCTCTACCTATCGGTATTATGCCTAGACAAAAAATGTGCCATAGGTTTACTACTAGGCCTACTCATAGGTCATGTTGTACCGATTTCGGGACAAAGAAGTGATTCAAAGACGGCAAAATTACGAATCCTATGAAATAAAAAAAGACAATCGCATCGCTTTTGTTTCTCAAAACCTCTTGACTTATTATAAAGTCAAGAGGTTTTACTTTTCCCGATGAGTCAGGAAGAGAAACTTATTATTATCTCTATACTTACATATAAATCAATTGCTCTTCGTTTGTCTCGTTAAAACTCGAGAACGGCTGGGCCGATTTAAATACTTTTGGTTTTGTTCTAATAAGTACAGGGGTGGTTTAAAAGGGAAGAAATAGGGAATTGTGGTTGCATTTTCGTCTCTATGTATTTTTTAAAATGTATTTTCGTAGATTTCTCCGTCAGTTACAACCCGATTTGGAAAATTATTTCGCTATTGTATGGAAAATAATCCCGAGGTGGTCCCATATTTGTTTTACTAGGGATTGTCCCAAAAAAGTGAAAAATAAATCTAAAGCTATTTCTTAAAAATCTGTGTAAATACTAAGGAATTTGAATTTTGTTTTTAGTTTTTTCAAAACAATCAAATTATCATAATTCAAGAGTGCTTTTAGTGTAATAAATTACAAAAAAATATAAATTTGGCGACTTATCAAAGTTTGGCGGACCTCTAATCATAATGTCCATGACACCAAGATCGCAATGGTCCGGAGATTTTATGATTATTCGTTATATTATTAAAAGAAATAACGTTAATCGGCGACCTTGAGCGAGTAAAAAGTAGGTGACACCATTTTTTGCAATAATACCTATACTTATAATTGACAGGGTGATAACGGAAGATAAACAAGGGCCCTACAACACGCAATCTTAGCGTAAATGTAATCATTTTTCATAAAATCTGAACACAGCAGCTAAGCTGAAAAAAAAATTGCAATCCACTCAAGACAGACACCAAAGTTCAGTTGTTAAATTCAATGGTGTACCACTATTTTTAATAAAAAAAAAACATTAGAAACCTACTCAACTGAAGTAACTCCGCACAGTAAAAATAACATGTCAAATATCCCTAGTAGGTAAGGCATAGGCCAAAAGAGCGTACCTAATTTTTTTGTTTTTACAAGTCGTTAAAATGCCTTCTTTCATCAAGCCTTCTTTAAACGTGTGTCGAAATGAACTCAAATATGACAACTCAGAAATTACGATTGTTTGGCACTAGCCTAAAGTTGTTTGGGTTACAAACAAAATGAATGACACTTATCGACTCTTGGTAGAGTAGAAAGACAAGTAGGTATATGTAATGGACCATAGCCAAATGTTTGTGAAATTGTCTTCTTAGCTGACCTCTCGATAGTAAAATAATCTAAATGAATGACGACAACAACGCTGTATCGTAATTTGTTTAATTTTTTTATTGTATAACATCGAAAAGATAGGCATAATAGAAATTGTAGATACGAATAGGTTCAAAGGTAAATGTTATTCCTCCGACCGGATTTTTTATTGTTTTGATAAAATAAAATAAAAATAACACGAATTAAATAACAGTGATGATACGTGTACTTACCTATACTTCAGCCACACTCGATACAATGTTTATTCTAGTGCAGCTGTTAAGGGGGCGACCTATTACGCCATTTTGTTAATAGGATTTCGCGTTCATAGGAGCGGGACAGAGCAGAGCTGCGTATGCACAAAAATCACTTGATTTTTGCACATACGCAGCTCTGCTCTGATAAAATCCATCGCACAGTTTGTGATACCTATTATAAGCTTTTTTTAATGCCTCTGTGTGTGTGAATCGAAAATAGATTTTGGTGGCCGCCAAGGGCAACTTCGATTCACTGCCTGAACTAAATAGAATAAAACTATTACAGAGGCATTAAACAAAAGCTTATAATGAGTATCACAAACTGTGCGATGGATTTTTGAAATTTCCTTTTTTAAACGTAATAAGATAAAGTAGGTAGATGGCAGTGATAGTAGGTAGGTTTAGATCGAGTAGGTAGGTATGCACCTTAAATTATTTGTTATTTTTTATGTTGTTTGTTTTTAATTACCTAATTAATGTATCTCTAATAATTGCATGTCCATAAAGGGCAAATTACATTGTTATTCATTTTGTATATAGCATCTTTTTCACATGTAATTGCAATAAATATACTTTACTTATACTACATTATAATGTACTTATCTGCAAGTCGACGCCGCCTATATCGACTTCAAGAAAGCGTTCGATCTACTCGACAACGACATATCACTTCAGAAGTTGGCTACGATCGGCTACACCACCAAACTGCTGCAGTTCTGCGCGAGCTACATGAAGGACTGGCAGCAGTATATCTACTACGCGGGATGCAGATCAGAGGCTTACTCTACCTTAAATGGCGTGAGTCAAGGAAGTAATTTGGGACCGCTAGAGTTTATCATAATGATAAACGACCTGCTGACTGTCGTCAAAGATGCCATTAATATAGATATTGTTCGCGGACGACCTCAAGTTACTCTTTCCCATCAAGGACGAAGAAAACTGAGTGTGCCTTCAACAGAACGTGGACAGAGTGATAGAGTGGAGTAGATTAAATTAACTCCAGTTCATTATCAGCAAATGCTCTATAATAACTATTAGTCGACCTCTCTACCACGACTACAAGTTGAGGGGTAGGCAGCTGAAGAGAGTCGACTCGGTGAGGGATTTAGGGGTCTAGACGACAAGCTACATTTCAGGGTGCATGTGGTTGATCTGCAAGAAGGCCTTTAAAACTTTAGGATTTGTACTCCGTCAGACAAACAGCTTCAAAAACCTGCAAGCAGTAAAATCGCTCTATAATGCGTTAGTAAGAAGCCATTTGGAGTTCAATGCAGCGATAATATGGCCTCCGCACCACGAGGCCAAGTACAGCCAAATGGTAGAGCACTAGAGCGCATACAAAATGAGTTCACGAGATTTTTATACCTGAAGGTCTACAGTGTAGGTATACCCCTTCTACCCGTTGATGTATCCAACCTTGTTTATTATAGGCATGGTTAGATACAACAAGCTAGAAGTAAGGAGGGATGCAGCGCTCGCTCTACATTTGTTTAAGGTGTTGACAGGGATGATCATCCCGTCCAGGTATTTTAGAGGAAATGCGGCTGAATGTGCCCGCGGACTTTGTGAACGGATGAAGGCGTCCCGCCCTATTGGCAGTACCGAGAGGGCGAGCCAACCTACTTGACAGAGCACCTCTGACGCGCAGCATCCACAAACGAGAGAATAGATCTTTTTACGTTTTCGACGAGCGAATTCCAAAAGGCTTTGTTTTGTATTTTGTGTTATTGCAAGTAGTTTTTAAAATTATTTAGTACAAATTATTGATATTGTGAATTTGAAATGTTATTTTATTGCTAAATAATCTTGAAAAATTAAGGATTATTATTGTTATTTAATGTTGTTATGTTCATAATCAATTTGTTTTCTTTGACGAAACAAATTTCCATAAAATTGGATTGTTTACAGACAATGCTGCCAGTATTCGAGTCTCATACATAAGACAAAACCCGCTATTATAGCTAACAAGCCTTGTACGGTACAAACCCACAGTCAAGTTTGGGGCCGCTTTAAAAATATAGCAATAATCCGACCTGAAGTTTTTTTTCGCAAATTCTCGAGCTACTAACCAAAAGCTATCGATCGTGATTATTAATTTCGCATAATAAACTAAATTAACTAAATTTTATGTTGAGGTTTTAAGAGGATTAATCGAGTACTACAAATCAGATTTTTCCCATCGCACCCTGAAATATACTTGAATCATATTATTTCTTCGGTCAGTATGAAACCGTGGTATAAATAAGCCTTAAGTATATATAGTATATACCTAGGTGTGGTCTCGTAAGTTTCATATGTCTATACGTGGAAGTAATACGTCTTACTGGTCTGGTATCATTTCGGGCCGTGACGAAACTAATGTCTTCCCGGGATTGCGATGCGACGTAACCCGAAACGTAACTCGTGTTGGACATTATGACAATGTGTAATAAGCGACATGTATTGTGCCTTATGTAACAAACAACCGAAAGGTGGTTTTATCAAAATCGTATATCAACAAATCGTATTCATTACTAAAATAAAAAAATCGGCACCGGTTGCGTAGGTACCCTACGAGTTTCATTAATAATAATAACTTACGCGAGTTTAGGTATATTTGCTTTTTGTCTTCTTTCCCTCGAAGTGTTTACCAAATCTGGCGAAAACATCGATAGTATTTGGGTAAAATAGAATTGCGTAATCAAAGTTGTATTTGAAGTATGCTATCAATGTGATGAAACTGCTTGAAAGGCTGTGCGATATAAACAGTGCATCGCTCGAAGCGGAAAGCAAGCATTGTGCGGCAAAGGGCAAGGATGTCAGCTGCTTGCAGCTGCGGCTGGTACATTATGTTACCAAATATACGTATTTTGCGTGAATAGCTGGGGTCATCGACCCGTTTAGAGCGGAGTGAATGCGACTCAGGCGCAATCGATCGATAAACTCTTGCGTAAGACTAACACGCCCTCCTAAGGGATTTGCTTTAAGGAACTCTTGCCTTAATATTGATTACGCTCAGCGAGCACATAAACTAAGCAAACACACAGTGTTATAATTATATCGAACCATTTACTTCCCGAAAAGATATTACGCCACCGAACTTAGCACGCCTTAAAACGTGATAGTCTGAATGCATTTGCAGGCTTTGCTATGCTCTACCTATGTTTCCGCGTTGGTTAAGTCAACTTCCAGGTGTTTGTAACAAAGTAGAAATCTGAACTTGCTTAAGGAGATACCTTAATTATAAGGATAGGTAAGGTAGATAATAGCGGTATACGGTAGCTGGACGAGTTGAGTCCAACATTGTTCAATTTTCCGCAGGAAAATTCCAACAGAACCAAATTGTTTACTGACATGTTATGCATGATAGAATTAGTGGGCAATGTTCTTATTATCTATATTCTAGTTCATAATCTAAGTAGGTAATCTGTTCATTGATCTCTAGGATTCCTAGCTGGAGATTTATTACAACATCGGCCTGTGACGTCATTGAACAAAACTATCAACGACGCACTTCGTAGGTCAACTGATAACCTACTTCTGGATTCCTATTGCGTTGCAAAAATTTAGGATTATTATCATAACTAGCTGATTAGCTATTAGGTCACGCAAGCAGTTTTTGAGACATTAAGAAGATGAAGATAATCATTATAAAAAAAATATTCAAAAATTATGATAAAATTTAGTAAGTAGGTAGTATTTAGTAATTATGATAAAATTCATCAAAATTCAGCAGAATCTGGCGAGTTCTCGCTCTAGAGCCATCTTAATAAGTTCATAACCTAGCGCTAGCACGAACTTTGGGTAAAAAAATGATAACAATGTAAGTAACTATTGAAGGGTGATAAGATATTGGCTGAGTTAGGTCACGGGCACCTTGCTGATAGGTTAATTGTAAAAAAACTTGACATAACGAGAAAAATGTTCTCTATGCACGAAATCAGAGACTGTTTTCTGATAAAAAAAAAATAGCAACACAATGCCACGTAAATCAGTAACTGATAATATTTATTTTTAAAAACAAAATAAATATTACTAGTTAGTGTCGTCTACTAAACAATAGAACAAAAATTTAAACTAGAGGACTTTTTATATTAGGTACCAATATCTTTGTAATTTGGCCGAACCTCGTAAAATTTATTTTTACGTTTAATCGGAGTTTGTACCAGTGATTAGATTACAGTAACAATGAGTCGGCAAATGTAGGTACAATTTATTGCATTGTGGGCTTAGCTCAGACATTGCGGACAACCGAGAGAAATGTAATAAGGGGAAGGAACCATTTTCTTTGAAAAGAGAGACTGCGGGCTTATAAAAAATAATGTTTTGATTGTTTGGGAAAAACGAAAAAGCTACTAAAAGGCGCAGATATGCAGGTCTCGACAGAGACTACGCATTTGCTCCCCTTGGGGTTGAGACCCTAGGTCCGAGGGGTACTAAGGCTCTCCGGGTTTTAAAAAATATCTGAGCGTTTGGTCAAAGTTACGCGTGACCCGAGAGTTGGTGAGTATCTGGCGCAGCGCAGCGCATCAGGATTGCCATACAGCGGGGCAATCCAGCCAGCGTGTTGGGGACGCTTCCGACTGGTATTAATATTGATCAGTTGAGCTACCTGTAGATTGTTTATAACAGGCTGCAGTTAGATCAATTGTTTCAATTGTAAATACTAGTTTTTATTTAATTCTATTATTTGATTGTAATTTTCATTGTTAATAATTAACCTGCAGCAATAAACAAAACCGGTTTCCAATCCTTAGTATTTACACAGTTTTTTAAGATTTTTCAGGACAAATACTCAACAAATAAATATAATAAAAAATAATGCTGAACAGCATCATCTAGCTCCAAGCTAAGCAGAGCTTGTGTTAGGGTACTAGATGATTTATCTACCCCATCACTCTTGATTTTCGTTTCATCGATTAAAATGAAATGGGAAGGATTTTTGCTATAGAAACAATCGTAGTTTGACGAATTCATTACGGATTTAAGCGGGTAACACTCACCCCCTCCGACTGCTCGGAGATGTACGCGCGCGTCTAGAACCGCACTCACCCTGAGGAAGACCCTCGTTAAGGGATGAAACGTTAGTAAAATAACGTTCATAGTTTACCCGCTTACATCCGTAAGGATTTTATGTGATTAGTATTTAGATATTTTGGAATCATCATATTTTTTTTTTACTTAGTGTTTTACTTTAAAAAGAAACTATTGTTCCCTATAATTCAATAGGTAGGTAGATTATTATCATATTCACAGGATATGATTCAACAACCGTGGGTTTATTTTACGCCATGCTAGAGATTTCGGTTCAGCTTTTACTAATACATTTAATGATTCATGCATCATTCATAAAACAAGTTTATTGACTTGTGAGTAATTTAATAGTATTGTTTTTTACAATCCTATCGAAATACGAGAATGAGTCAATGAACCGTGTCGTAAGACCTAGCTTAGAAGTGTATATCTTAATGCCTAGATAGGCATTAAGGTATGCACTAAGGTACCTACTTAGTTCCTACTGCCTATCTGCGAATCACGGTATCTCTGTACTGTACAACCATCAACAAAGTTTTTATTTATGTAGTTAACATAATATATTTTTTCAAGCTGTTCTTCAACAGAGATTAGAGACAATTTCGCGACATCACTAGATTTAGTTGAGTGGTGACCGTGGCTCAGCAAATGTAGTTTAGGACGCCCTCAGGTGGGATGACGATTTGCGAAAGACTGCTGACAGATGCTGGATGCGGCAAGCTGAAGACAGGGCGCTATGGCGCTCATTAGGGGTGGCCTATGTCCAGCTGTGGACTAAAATAGGCTGATGATGATGACTACGACTCGACTAGATTTAGTTAGAGAAATTGTAGAGATTTTCATTTTCAGCGTTGAGATTCATTAGATTTTGAAACTTGATTTTTGATTTTCGATTTAAGCCCAGCCAAATAAATACTTCCTCTGTTTGAGAATAAATGTAAGCAACATAAAAACACAGCAAGGACGAACGCTGCGTAAATCCAAATTTAATAAAGATGTCCACATGTTTTAAGTATCATTGAATAATTAATATTATTATTGAATAACTAAATAATTAAAGACACTTGGGAAAATTCCGCAGATTTTAAACTAAACTAACACTTGTATGCCCAAGAACAACAGGGAGTTTTTGTCGCCCCAAAAATTCAAAATTCAAAAACTTTATTTCTTTACGCTTACAAATGCATTTACATGACTAAAGATAAAGTAC
Source organism: Eupithecia exiguata (assembly GCA_947086465.1). NCBI lineage: Eukaryota > Metazoa > Arthropoda > Insecta > Lepidoptera > Geometridae > Eupithecia > Eupithecia exiguata. Next base: position 6,072,307 of record OX352230.1, on the reverse strand, counting down.
ATTTTTCAACAGATGATGATAACTTAACCGCCATTCGGCTGCCTGTTCGGTGCTATTATTTTTATATGTATTCTTTATTGATATATCAATGTATCTGCAAATTTATTTTTGTATTTTTTGAGATTTTTATTGTGAAATTTAACTATTGAGAAGTACAATATGCGCAAAATTTCCAAACGTGATATCACCGTTACCCAGATCGTCATGATGCAAGATGTATTTTTTAAAAGAAAGAAAGAAAGAAAATTATTTATTAGACACAGCACACAAACATGTTGGTTTTTATCATTTATTTATTTCTAATTTTATTAACAACTAATTACAATTATAACGATGGGACAGAAGCACTGAGTTGACAAACTGAACGGTGACGTCACAGAAAAAGGGCAGCGTTTAATCACCCGAAACTGATAGCAGTTTTTTTACAATATTTAAAAAAAATGAGGATGTTTTTTCGGTAATGTAATTACATAAAAAAACTATTAAAAAAAACATAAAAAACTATGCATTTTGGACATGGTTTTGTGGATTAATGGGTGGGCTCGGATAGAACTACGTAGAACTATGTAGCCTTTAATAATTTCATCAGCCTGGATTAATAACGAAAAGGTTAATCGGTGTATTTATTTGTTCGTATTGAAATAAAATAAGCTACTTGGTAAGTTTCCGATGAAGTCATTTGTTTACAACAAGTTCATTTACACCTGAAAGTAATAAGAAGCCATTAAATAGAAGTCGCGTCATATTTCCCATACGACATCGAAAACACTGGAAACAACAAGGTGCCTTGATGCTGATTTAGTTCCTAGTTTATGATTAGTACCTGTTTATTACTGTCAATAAACATGTAAGGCAGGCAGCACATATTTGACGACCTCTATGGCGATTTTTTGTTTGTTTGTATGATCTGCAAATATTTGTACCGGGTCGGTTTGGTCGTTTTCTATGTATTATAAAAATATCTATCTGTGTAGTGTATTGTGTCATGTATATCATAATAATATTACCCATATCACAGGCTAAAAAAAACATGAACATGACATTAGGAATACTTAAAAACATATTATATAAATGTTACAAATTACCTGACTAAATATACAGATTAGATATTTATAATATACTAATTAGATCCATAAATAAATAGTGAGTAGGTAGGTACGAATATTCACTAATCTGACAGGAAAAACTCCTTGACGCGAGCTTTAAAAACTGGTAAGGGGTTTTCTGTTGGACTCTGGTAGTATTAAATGCTCATGACGCTTATATCTCTATGTTCGAGTTGGTAAAGCAGCGACGGCGGCGTGCCCCTTCGAGTCACACCGTAGGTAGAGGATGGGCGGGCGTGAAGTGTCTGGCAGGCAGTATATAAGATTTACTAACACTCTCAATGCGCAACGCAATGTCTATGTTCGTCCTGTTAGAGGTACTTACTGCGGGTCCCTGGGGCTCCTCCATCCTTCGTTTTTCGTACACATCGCAGATTCTGGGCAGTGAATAGGTTAAATAATCAGCCAACCATGCAATAACTATATAAGCACATCCATAGCTGCACAGCTATGGATGCAAGTAGTTGTTCACGGATGCAACAATTGCGCAGCTGAGTTGCCTGTATAGGGAAGTAAGATTTATTCCGTTCAGGTAACTAGCAGTTATCTATCCATTTATTCTAGACGGCGGTGATTTACAATTGCCTCTGGTGACCGCTATTGAGTTCACGGCCAACTCCCAGGAACACGGTCTTCTACACGATCAATATATTACCTGAGTGCTAGGTTCTTCGTTCGGTTGCACCTGCGCAATTATAATAAATATATTATTATTTTTATTATATATCTATAAAATCAATTGCGGTTCGTTTGTCTCGACTTCGATACTTTTTGTTTTGTTTGTTCTACTAAGTACAGGGGTGGTTTAAAAGGAAAAAAATAGGAAATTGTGGTTAGTGTAAATAGGTTGAGTAGCTGAACTAACAAAGTACCGGGTAACAGCTAGTAATAAATAAAATATACTCAATACTCAAATGCAACTCAGATTTAAACACAGATTTTCATTGAAACTGTCAAAAAAATCGCTTGTTAGATTATTTTTTATGGTCTGTAGAGTTCCTGGGTTACATAATGTTGCTGAAAATCAACCAATGACTATATTGTGAAGTATCTAACTACCTACTTATGAATGACGACATTCCAAACCGGAAATACTAACATCTATTAAAAAAAACATCTACCAACTATATAAAACAAAATCTATAGATTATTAACTTTGCTCCCACATTGAGTCTAACCAAAAACTTAATTCGAAAGAAAATTATATGAGAACAAACAAACAGCCGTGCGCATTTCCAGCTATCAGGTTCATAGATGTTTATTGACACGTGCGTCAGCTCTCGTATTCTCATTATGATAACATACCTACCGTCTAGATACTCTTTTACTATTCACGGTCGTGTTAGAGTAAATAAATATTATGCGCTGTGGGAACGGTGACGACACGTATGAGATAATATTTTACTAGTAATTTTAAAGAACGAGATTTTTTATCTGTTATTCGACTCTTAGAAATACCTGCTTTTATGCGAAATGTTTTCTTAAAATACTATCGTTATGTCCGTATTAATTGACTTTTCAGAGTTTTATTCCTATGTACGGCGGTATTACACCTGCGACGCAGGAGGTTGCTGGTTCGATTCCCGCCTTGGGACAGATATTTGTTCCGGTTGTTCTGGTCGTTTTCTATGTATAGTAAAATATATCTATCTGTGTACGGTATTGCATTTTATTATGTATATCAGTTATCTAGTACCCATAGTGCTGTGTGAATTGTCCAGCATTATTATAATTATTGGTCTTTTGGTTACTGGTAAAATTGACAGTCCAGTGTTATATGAGGCCTTAATGCAGTTTATACCAAACCCGGTGACACAATGGTGAGATCGCTACATTTCAGGGTATGAGAGCCAGACTCCACCAAAACTCCACTCAGCTAGTGGAGAAAAGATGTGTTTTAAACAAACAAACAACCAGCTTCAGTGGAGACAGGAGACCACCAAATGGAAATGTATCATATTAAAGTGAATAGAATTAATAACACCTTATTTCTAATTATACAATAATTACTATTTAAATTATAATATAAAAATTTGATATGTCTAAGTGCTTGTTTTGTAAGCCTAAAGAAATAAAGGTCTGTCATTGACTTTGAAGCTAAAGAGCTGACTTTGAAGGCTTTAAAAAAAACGTTTCTTTCCCTTTCCTTTCAAGAAAAGCCTAAAGAAATAAAGTTCTGTTATTGACTTTGATTTGTAGGCGAAGAAACAAAAACAACTAGATGTGAATTTTGCTTCGCAAGCTGGCGACGACGTCACGCAGCGGAGACAAGAAGCGATTAACGGAGATGTGAGCTGTGCTTCATCTCTGCACATCTACGGCCTGAATATTGTAAGCAGCCGAGAGTGTTTGTCGACCGGAGAGTCTACGGTCAAAAAATAATAATACATGATGCTGATTCTTAAAGTATAATTTTTGTAGTTCCGTCTCCAAGCGGTAAAAAAAAAAGACTATTATTTCAGCTTTTTATTTGTCTAGCTCATTGTCACTTCCACGCGAATTCAAAGAGCTATGTCCTAACCTTGATTATTATTTTTAAAGTTACATCATACAAATCAAAAAAATACAGCAGCACAAACAGTAGCTTCATTAAGTTTGTCAACCGGTCATGGCTTGTTTATGAACCCGGTAGAATATTAAACATCACGCCGGAACAGAGTGATTCTCTGTTACGCAACTACAACTAGGTAGGTACTTGTGTGATGCTGTACCTACTTGTACGCGTCAAGGTCTTCTCTTCAGATCAATGACAATGGTCTAATATATTCTATATTTCCATATACACTTTGATTTTATCTGTGTATTTACCATTTCAAATAACAATTAGTCACCGATGAGACAATGAGACCGATATGCGTATATTATGTGAGGACGAAGTTTACTGTAACATGGATGACTGGTGTGGACTTTTGTATGAAAGTTGAGCTGAATCAGCAAATAATATTAGTAGCATCTATTATACTACAAAGAAAACTACATTATCAGAATAAAATAATTACAACTAATATTTAAATTCTATTTTCTTAAAATCTATGCCGTCACCAGAAGGCAGAGTGCCTAGAACGCTAGCAGCATTGCCACGTTGAAAGACCGTATGACATTAATTGTAGCCAAATTAAGCCATATTTTCGGCCACCATTTTCTAAGAAGCCGTTTTGTGTCGTTGGCGTACTTAATATACTGAAAACAGCATTAGAAAATATTGCTTAATTCGGCTATAATTATTGACATACAGTATTGACTCGCATCTGATCATACCCCAAAAGACCTTAGGTATACCTTGTAGAATAGAATAAACATTTATTTGCACACAGGTAAAAAAACAGGCTAAGTGCGAGTCGACTCGCACACGGAGGGTTCTGTACCGTACCATCGAACAAAACTATTTCACAAAGGGAAAGAAATGTTTCTTTTTTGATTGATGGATGGAAAATATTTTGAGAATTTGATCTTATCTAAGTGTACATTTTTGTATTTATGGAAATAAAGAATTTTTGATGTGATTTGACAGAAGGACAGCGGAAGTTTAGTAATAGGGTCCAGTTTTCATCCTTCGCGTACGAAACTCAAAGGTGTAAAATAAACAAACGGAAATCAGAAACGGTATAAATTGTAGATACTATTTACAATTACTATTTCTGATATGATTGTGGATAGGTACTACATTATTGATGGGTTTTCGATAAAGATTGCATACTATGTTTGAATCTCTAAAGTTTAACTGATGATAACCTCTGTGCATTTCGACAGCTTATTTTTTTATATTTACGTCAATGGGTGCAATTTTTCGATAACCTATGTATTTCATTGAGATATCTTTTTACTCGCTTGTTGTTTTTAATTAAGGTGACCTACGTTTTTCACAACTGAAAAGAAACAAACATAATAAGTACCTTTTTGAAGACTTTGATTGAAATAAGTCAGAAAATCCAACCGATTACATTAGCAAAATAGGCTGTATAACATACACAAAACGAAACGGCAGACAACAGAAGGTTTTTGCACAATGAAATAGGTTTATTTTTGGCAAGGAAAAAAGATGGGCGATTCAGGCAACCTTGTAGTTTGCGCACCTCAGGCCGGATTACGCAACCACCACCAGGTCAATGGTGAGAAGGCGCCGCACTCATTTTTGGCAATACATTAAAACCTACTCGCATACTTGCTATGCAAATAACCACTTTTGAAATGCGAGAGGCATTATATTTGTCTCGTAATGAACGAACATTGAAGGTATATTTTCCTTGGACCACATCGCCAGGTGTGTTTATTTTGGCAGTTTAAAAACATGATTATTTTCTATACGAATTGTAGACGAAGGAAAAATCCGATGCAGATCAATCATGCTACGTAATATAATTTGGCCTGACTGAAAAAACTATAAACCGACTCCAAATTTCGGTAAATAGTATTCTTCTAGGTCTCGAACTGCCACATTAGGTGGTTGCTAGGGTGGCTTTTTAAGTTTTACGGGATAAATACTAATCCCTCGGGAATAAAATGTATATGGGGCCACCTCGGGATCATTCTCTATACAATCATCATCAGCAGATATTAGTCAACTATTGGACACAGGCCTTCCCTAATGAGCGCCATAGCGCCCTGTCTTCAGCTTGCCGCATCCAGCATCTACCAGCAGTCCAATACAATAGTGAAAGAATTATCAAAATCGGAAAACTTTATAAAAAGTGCCGGTCTAACATAAAAAAATACGCGTCGACTTGATACCTCCTCCGTTTTTTCGTCGGTTGATAAAGACACAAGACACGAACGAGACATTTTACGAAAGGTCTACTTCAGAGGGAAGTAGAGCTTTTGTTCAGGTTGCAGTTCGCATTATCATAGGAATATTTCCATCGATTTTTAGTCCTTCCTATACATTTAGCGCCCTACCAGATCGTGAGGAACTACTTATCTAACAATGACAACGATCCAATCGTTTCTTACAAACTCGATGATAGTTTTCGAATGATTTTGAGTGATTTGTACTTTGATATATCAGCGGCAGTCAAGTTTGCGGCATTGATATTATACAAGTATTGACGAAGCTATCTTGGAAGTGCCAACATAGCTTCGTCAAAGATATGCCTTCAATTGGTGCTTATAGAAAGACGAAGCTATCTTGGAAGTGCCAACATAGCTTCGTCAAAGATATGCCTTCAATTGGTGCTTATAGAAAAATAAAAACACACGGGAAAACATTTCACTCGGTACTTGAACCGAATCTAAGTTCTAAGTAAGTTACGAACTATGAGCGTACCAAGTACCCAAACCCGTCAATCATAGAGGTAAACCACGCTCACTCAAAAATTATCTTGACTTCGAACGCAAAAACGAATCTATGTGTGACTTGACATGCATAATTATAACTTCAGTGCTTTCACGCATACGAATGCACGAAATCGAATAGGAAAATGACACGTTCTTTGTCGCATTTTTGTGTCTACTACCATTCTAAACCTTTTTCGTGTAAGACATCAATAATGGTCCTCGATTAATTTTATTGATTGTTTTCTTGTGTTGTCTCGGAATAAGGGTACAGTCCCACACTTGCAAAACAAAGAACGTTCACAATTTTTTTTTATCCTATAAAACAATATATCGAGTATTAATACACAATTTCAAATACAGGCAACTCGAGAGACCTTAGAAATGTGTTTTAGGTACCTTTGCGAATAAGTGTGAATGGATTAATTATGATAATTTCTGCAGAAAAATAACTTCATAAGTATAAAAATAACTTCATATTATAATATCTGCTAATTATAATTAGTTACATGAATCGGACTCATACAAGAGTCAATCGCCTCGAAATGATGTTCCAACCAGTATAATGCTCTATAAAATTCTGAGAAACTCCAGACATAATTTGATAACCGTCTAATAGACACCTGTACACCGACGGGTGGTGTCACAAGATCGTAAATTAAAGGTGTTTTCGATAGAAACCAGTCATTAAAACGTGGATACGTCGCGTTGTTTAAGAATGTAGACAATTTATTGGTTCCGTTTGGTATAAAAATTTACTCGCGGCGCCGCCGAAGTATTTTTTGCAAGTTTACGAAGCTCCATCGACCTTGACCCGTCTGATCTGGCAAACCCGTCGTAATAATAAAAGTAAAAGCTTTCGCCAATGAGGTTGTAATATTGCGTCATACACTTTCGTTGTAATCCTTACAAACCCTATTATGTTCTGGAGGCGCTCGGAACGGGCTTTGCGAAGGTTGTAATGGCTCTACCCTATTTGTTGTATTTCTGAATAAAATCAACAAGTTATTGTCAATCAACAATTTATACCCATAAGTACAGATACCTACTTTTAGCTGTTGGTTATTGAAAAGCATGATATTTAAAGTTAGTCGCTATACAGTATATGTTATTCAAGTTTGAAATTAACATTCATGTGCTTAAGATTCTGGGCTCGAGAGGTCATCTACGGTCTTTGCCATTTACGAATAGGTAGGTAACGCCTACCCTTCTACAAAATTTACAGTGGAAACAAACGATAAAAAACATGCTTTATCGTCATAGTTGTAGGTCCTCAGTAAAAATATTTTTTAAAGGTCTTCAATGTAAAGAATACTAGTTGCTGCTCGCGGCTTCGCACGCGTTTTTTAAGGTTAATTCTATTCCTTACCGATACCGATTAGTTGCTTAGTTAGGGCGTGAAGGAAGGACAAAAAAAAACAAACAAATAAACAAACAAACACACATTCGCATTAATAATATTAGTATAGATATAGATTTAAAGAATAAAACTATTCTGACGATATTTTTCGAACTTGTGTTGTTAAATCTAAAACTCCTAAGGTTAGGAACGAGTTTAGGAAATATATATTCGGGTCCAAGCTCGTGGCAGTTGAAATATCGACGACGCCATGCTTATTCTATTTCACGGTGAGAATGTTCTGAAGAATCATCACATAATAGATAAGCCTCACATAAAGGTAGCTCTACAAACATAATTTATCTGTTTGTGCTCTATTTCTCGTGACAAATATTTACCTATACCAGAACCATTTATTTCCCGGAGTCTGATCCTAAAGAAAACAAACAAATAAAAATAAAAAGTGTTTGCGACAGATAGAAATAGTAGGGTCTTTAATCTCTGTCTAGTCAGAACAGAAGATACGAAATGGAAAACATTGGAATGAATAAGGAAATAAACGACCTCGGAGATCTTCAGAATAGTAATATTTTTTTGTTGTTTTGATGATAATATTTGTGCAAAAAGCTAGGGTCAAACCACGGTCATACAATGCAAAACACGTAACAAAAAACTGTTGAGCTTTTCAATTTTGTTTTGTAGGTACGACACGAATTTAGTATACAGGTTATTTTTATTATACGGTCAAATGTAATTGATCCTTTTTCTGTAAGTTAATATTTTTTCTATGAAGCGACAAGTTTATTTGACTATTATTAATATTGATGGTGTATCAACCAACACTTCCTTGTTTCCTAGACTACCTACAAGGTTAACATAATATCCATCTTGTTGTGTTTGTAATATTTCCATAAGTGGTTGGAAAATATTATGCTTGTTGATTCAGTATATAGGTTATTATGCTTCACATTCGTTATCTTTGATGCTGTACCTACCTTAACAATGATGCTGTGTAAAAATTTCCAACACTAGTTTATTGGTGTCATTACAAAATCAGAAAAAATATAAATATTTAAGATATTTTTTTAACTGTCCCACTTTAAGAAGTTAAAACAAAGAATACCAACTAATAGACGACTCTACTGACTGACTAGGTATACTGACGACCTCTGTGGCGCGGTGGGCGAAGGTCCGCCTGCGACGCAGCAGGTTGCGGGTTCGATTCCCGCCTCAGGACAAATGTTTGTACGATCTGCAGATATTTTTTCATGGTGTTCTGGTCGTTTTCTATGCATAATAAAAAATATCTATTTATGTATTGTATTACATTGCGTATATCCGTTATCTAGTACCGATAACACAAGCTCTGCTTAGCTTGGGGATAGATAACTGTGTGAATTGTCCAGCATTATTTATTATATTATTTATAGGTACTCATAACTTACGTAGATCTCCAGTTTTTCAGCAAGAAAAGTGATCAAGCCATAGCTAAATACAGAAATAGCTCCGGGAAGCGTATTTCCTGTCATCACTGCGTAAACGGCATTTAGACCGCAATGTCAAGGTAAAGCATCCATTGTGCTCGTTCCCGTTGTCTTTTAATAGCGAAAAGACACATTCACAAGCCACCATCATCATTGTCATCATAACACAGCCGAACTTCATCCACTAACTGCGGGTTAGTGCCAACTCGGCCCGCTCAGACTCGGCTCGAAGAAAATTACCAGATGTTTTGTACGGTCACGCACAGTGCTGGGTACTTGAATCAAGTTTTACTTAATATTATGTCAATCGAAATATCTGACGAGTCCACGAGTTCTAAATGAAAAAAACACTGAGTTTATAGTTTTGGTAGGCTTCCAAGTTCTCGTGCCAGTCTCTTCGAACCTGCGCGTGTTATCTAGAAGATAAAATATAAGATTAAGTAGGTACCCATTTAAACGATGCAAATTCGCAACGCATTTATTATCCAAATGTGTATTCAAATTATTGGTTCAGGCGTTTCAATGTTAAAATCTCGTTTCTATGCATATTTTGTAACCGTCGTAACCGTCGCAACCCCACTGTTGTCATGCAAAAATTCGGCAATTGGTTTGGTTCACAGTTCACCAATGAATGGCGAGCTCTTACAATGGATGCGCGGACGCAGGCCCGCTGTATCCCGGTAGCCTTGGCGATCAGCCTCTGGCTTAAACGGCGGCTTACACGTGGAGGTTAAGGAGCAGTTCCAACAGAAAAATACTCTTAAAACCAGCAAATAAAATGTCGATTGATAAGACTTTTGACATAAGGTTTAATAATTTCAGACACATTTTTAATTTATTGTGAAACTATCGACCCGCGTCGGTTTCGCACTTGTAGCATAGCAGTTGAATTACTGCATTACACTGAACTCTATTGGTATCTCTGTATGCGGCGGCGGGAGCGCCTGCATAGCTTCCAGTCGCAACTATGCGGAAAAATTATACCGACTAGTCGGTATAATTTTTATGTATACTATATTTTTTTATACTATAATTTTTCCGCCATCTTTAACAATCATCGTCACATTTCAGTCAAACGTAGTTAGCACTTTATCGTTATTATATGACAAAACCATAACGATAAAAGTCAGCAACAGCCAAATACTGACGCAGAAATCTACTTTATTTTATGCTTTGTTATATGTATATGAATACACATATACCTCCTCAATGACTTCAGTGTAGGTAAGCAGAATTTGTCAGTAAACCAAATATGTAAGATTTTGTGTCAGTTCCTTGACACAGTTGAGTAATTTATATTTGGCACAGTTCAAGGTCTTTAACATTATCAAGGTCTTTATCACGTTATTTGTGCATGTATACATTGTAGGCAATTAGATAAGGTAAGGTTGACCTAATAAATCAAATGCACAACGATCCTGCTGCGTCTACGAAAGATCGTATATATCCTGGAATACAAATTATTACCTACCTTGGTATACATAAAATATTTTTTTAAACTTGGTATTCCAAAATAGGAACTGCTAAAACGCTATGTAACCAACCCTCTTAGGTACTTAAAACAAACTCATAAATTTTACAATTGTTTCAACCTTAACTTAGCAACAGCCATTAGTCGTTGGTTTTCTTCAGTTTACAAACGTCACAAGTCAGAGTGGGAAAACAATACAGCTAAGCCATTGCTTAAAGATAAGAGGTAGGTATCTAAATATAAAAGGTAAATGTGGTAGAAAACTGAACACGGTACATTGAAAAATAACCTAGAATATACAATGTAAAGTAATTAATTTGAGTTAAAAATGTTAGTTCGTGTGTATGAAACCCGGCTTAAAGCCTTGAACTTGCAGAGGTCGCGGATCGTGTTGATTATATGTAATACTGAACTGAATAGTCTCCCTTCCGACCTTTGTATAGTACCTCTGATCTCGAGGTCAGTATCATAAAGGGCAGGATCACCACGTGTAGCATATTCGGGTTTTCAATGCGTTCCTGTTGTGGACTGCATAATAGAAGCTAATTCGAATCTCTGAATGTGCTTTTGTTCCCTAAAAGCTTTTATATAGGTATAAGTATTTTTTGTTCTCTTGGGTCCGGATAAATCCGGTTACGGGGACCTCTAGCTACCTATAGGATAAGATCGAGAATATTATCCTGATTTCGATTGTATTGTATTGACTATAAAAGCGTCCCTATTCAAAAAATAAATATGTTAAGAAATTAATAAATCCCAAAAATTTACGATCTCGACGGGATTCGAACCCGCACCTTCCCCTTCAGCGCAGGGTTGCTCTTTTTCCAACTAAGCTACGTGATCTTATCTAGTCGACCCGAAAATCTTTGGGAGTTCTTTCGGCACTTACGCCGTCAGCGCCACCTACAGAGGAAACAATGAAGTTATCCAATTCTGCTCAAAGACCAAATTTACATTTAGTTCTTTGACGAGAGGTTTTGCCGTTGCTTGATTCTAAGGTTTTATTAATTAATTTATTAATTAATAAATTATAGGATTTATTAATAATTATATAGGATTTATTAATTTCTTAGAAATTACCCAGAGTACTATAATAAATAAAAAACCTTACAATAAATATGTTGTTTGAAAAATCAATCTAGCCCCAAAGTACACCGGGCTTAGGAAATGTTTATGGCGACTATGAAAAACCCTCTGTTTTTCCTTAATAAAATTGCCAAAACTTGCACAATGAATGTTTAGTAAATACTAATTTGGCTGTGGCTGACTTTTAGGGTTCCTGATCACAGGGTGAAAAGAAAACGGGACCCTACTACTAAGTCTCCACTGTCTGTCCGTCTGGCCGTCTTTCCGTCATTTCGTCTGTCAGAAGGCATAACATGAACCGAACTCATAAAAGGAAGAAAGTTATAATTTTCACCATATCAACAACTATTAAAAATAAAATAAATATCATATTTATATATTAATGGAGGCTCCCATATAAAAAATGTGATATTTTGGCTATTTTTGCTCTACTTTTGTCAAGGCTGAAGCTCTAGCTGGATACAGCCCTATCTCATGAAATTTTCCTAACCACGTCATAAAACTTAATAACAACAACAATTAATAAAAACAAATTTACATTGAAAATGTAAGGGGGTTCTCGAACAGGCGAAAAATTGATGTTTTTATAAAATTGTTGCCTGATATTATGAGTAGATGTCGCTAGTAAAAGTGGACGAGCTCAAGATCGCGCCGGCGAGAATGCAAATAAGATTGTTGACTTGTTTCTCTTCAAAAAGTCCGTTTTTTAAGGTTGCGAAATAATTTTAAACGATAGCACGGAACCCTCCGTGTGCTAGTCGACTCTAACTTGGCGGGTTCTGTAGGCTCCCAAAGTACAGTTTACATTTTACAAGTTTAGGTAAAACATGCAAAATGTTATCTACGTCAGAAGCCGCAAATTAGATTCGTCTAACGACGTAATACATCAGGCCTTTATAAGTTACGTTAACTTACATAATATAATTCATCGTTTGAGGTAAACCCATAAAACGTAATGCTATAAAGCAGGTACTTAGACACTAACCTCGGAAAACGATCAACATTGAAACCGCCATGGCTAATGTCATGGTTAATAGGTGTTATGGATAGAGCACACTATATGCATTAACAGAATTGTATCGTTAATATATAGATTGATGATGATTCTTTGTCAATGGCAATATGGTCTGGTTAGACAAAATTCTGCCAGTGTCAAGTACTTAATGGAAAATATTTGTTAATTATACGAGTAATCAAATTATGAAGATTTTTTGATATTTTCACCAGAGTCTAGTTCGTTATCTGGCAGGGTGCACAACGTGCAGGTAAGATTGGCTTGGGAGACGAGATGTTGGAGCCCCCCTTATACCGCAATTTAAAAAGTATGAAGAGTATTAAGCGTTTATTATTTTAGTTTGTAAGTATAAGTATAAGTACTTGAGTGTTTGAGTTACTAAGCGAAGATGTGGCCTAATTTAGTGCACGTTGACCTAGAAGTAGAAAGAAACTATTTTCAGGTTTTTACACGCTCTTCATACCGTGTTGGTTCGGGCACACCGAAGCAACACGCTGGTGAACCTGGACATGTGCGTCTTGGGCAATGAAAATGTTAATCAGCACTCGAATTACAATAATTTGACATTGAGGTCATTGAATTATACAGATGTCAATGAAATCTGCCAAGAACACGTGACTTGAGGGTTTCCAGTCTTTACTCCTCCGAATACAGAATTTAATTAAAACTTTCCGATGGAAACCGGAACGGTGCCAACGGTGGGTGATCCCTAAATCTTTCAGAGCTAGCTTTATTTTTTGCACGTTTTCGTTACGTTATGATAATTATTTAATGGAGCTCTTTTATAATATTTTTAAGTAAAAATAATAATAATCACTCAATAATAGTATAAAATATAGGTAGGGTTAATGATACCTACCAGTCTGAAACATCTGTGCTGAAACTATGCACAAAAAACCCAAAAATCCAATGCCTTTTTGCATACCTTATCCCGATTTAGGCGGATTTCAGATTTCAATAATTTTATTTCTTTTGGCTTACAAAATAAGCACTGCACACTAAATAAGCAAGCTCCTTAGCAATAATAAAATTATCTCTCCTATATTTATAGTAAGTTGGATAACTATCTCCTCTCTATTGTAAATCACAATTATTTCAATCTAACACAAACTGTTCTGCACAATTGTGCCTACCTATAAGACTATAACTCTATAACTATTACTTAATAACATAATGACCGGATACTTATTGTTGTAACAGATCACGGAATTGAGATAGGAATCATAAAAGAACATCTTTCAAGTAATTTTTTTATTAACAAAACGAAAACAAGCCAAGTCGTTAGTTCTTAAATCTAAACAAGGTATTTATAAATGTATGATTTTCAGTAAAGTTTATAAAATGATATATAAATAATTAACATAATATACCTCGACAGGAAAAAAAATCTTAGAAGACGTTACTACTTTCTAATGTTATCTAATAAAAAGGAAAAACCAAATACCTAAACTTAAGAAATTTCAACATTTAGCTACGAGGTAAACCTTGCATGCAAAAACATTTGAGTTTATAGTTTTCCAACTCTGTCATAAATAACTTTTCAACCCTGGGTTTATAGACTTTTATAAAGTCAACAACTATAACTAGGAACACTATCAATAGGCGGCACAAAACTATATAATGTATTGTTATTTGTACTATAAGGCTAACCTAACCACCACCATCCCACCACCCAAAAACTAAGTAACAAAATTAATCTCAAAACATTTGCTCAACATTTCCAATTTCAACACGAAATGATTACTCCAACTTCTTGAAGCACAGGTCAAAAGGTAGAGGGGAATGAGTGATTCCCAGTACACCGTCCAAGCCAGGAATCTCCTGACCCTCAGGCATATAAAACTCGTAATGGTTCATCAGGTTCGCAAAGAACAAGAACAATTCCATTCTAGCAAGTTGAGTCCCCAAACACATTCTCTGCCCTACGCCGAACTGAGTGAAGCTGTCTGAAATTTGGAGTTTTCCGTTCTTGATGAATCTCTCTGGTTTGAATTTATTGGGTTCGGGGTACAGTTCAGGGTCGACGTTCATTTTGTTGATTAGGGGAACTATGTGAGTTCCGGCTGGGATTGTGTAGTTGTCTACTTTCCATTCCCTGAAATAAATAGTTTTTTTAATTTGTAATAATTATAAATAATGCTGTATATTCCAAACAGCATCCGCGAAGTAACGAACCCGCAAATTCGGCGTCTAAAACGAGATTTCATTCACTATGTCATAGAGGTCGGAGTATTTCAACATAAGCAAAAAAGTAATCAGATTAAGGTTGAGAAAAAAGTCTAACATAACATTATACGAGCTATAATTATTAGACGGAATTGAAACAGGATTCATGATTTCAGAGAAAGCTTTAATGAAAACATGATGTCTCACCTTGTGTTAACATGCGTAGATCCCAAAGGCACGAGCGACACAGTCCGTAGCGTCTCAAAAATAATCGCTTCAACGTAAGGGATCGCTGGTCTATGTTCCAATGTGACGGTACGCCCTATGCCTACATGTTTGCGTAACTCCTCTCTTACTTTTTGTGTCACTTGTGGTTCCCTCATCATCATGATCAGGCACCAGACTAGGGCAGTACGAGATGTCTCCATTCCAGCGGAGAATAGGTCGTTCATCACTTGAACTATTTGCTTTTCTATAAAAAATATAGATTTTATTTCTTTATTTGGCTATAGTAAGTTGAAGAGATTTAATTGGTCAATAGCTTGACCTCTATAACAAAAAAGATGTTTTGAAAATACTAAAAACTGACTTTGAATTAATATTTACACTGAAATTCTTCAGGGAATATTTTAAGCTTTCACAGTAGGATACACCGAATATGCACCCTTTAACTATTTTACAATTCCAAAATGCGGGGAAATAAGCTCTAACTTCAATATAATCGCCCAGAATTGGTATTTGTTTATTCAATGGACTTACCTGGATCAGTTTCCGGAAAGATAGTGGCAGCTTCTTTATCGTTTTCATTATCAACTTCCTTCTTCTCGATTTCCATCCGTTCTAGATAGCAGTCCAGTAAGTCAGCTGGCTCGTAAGACGACGTGATCTTGCGCTGGTTCGCGCGTTCTATCAGTCGGTCCACGTGGAACTTGCTGATATCTTTTAGGTTCCTTTGTATTTCGTTTATAACAGCTTTTTTTCCGGGTAATTTCTGTAAGACAAAATCTTAATTATTTATCTACTGATTTATCGAAACCAAATCAATCAAAGACCTGTAGGTATATGAAATGTATTAGGCACCTTTTAGATTTGTTTTAATTGCACCGTGTGAGGAGCACATTTGCATGTCTATGTCTGTCTATATATTCTTGACCTTTTAAAAATATCTCAATTATCATACTCAAATCTTAATTGATTGTGCTGTTTTGCTTACCAAATAAGCCTTCACATGTTCTCCAAAATGCACCGATCCGAACAGCTTCATTCCCCGTGCAACTCTTTCGTTAAACATAACAAACTCCTTGCTGTTCTCCTCAAACCGAAAGCTCATCATCAGTTGACATATAATATTGTGCATGTGCCGGCCTAGAATAAAGGTTGGGTCCACAGGCTTTCCTTCGGATTTCTTTAGAGTATCCAAAAGTTCTTCTAATTCCATCTAAAACAGTTTAATATTTTGATTCTCCTCCACTGGTAAAACTAAGTAAGGAACTTATATCTTGCCCTTGATCTGTACCTACGTCGTTGAAAACCGTGAAGTAGGAAAGTAATAGCTCACCATAATAAATTTTTCGAAACGCTGATTCGGCCAAAGCTTTATTCCAAGCGTGCGGAACTTTTCGTGAAGGAATTGACGTTGTTTTTTCCAAAGTGCACCTTCGCTCAATACTATACCTGTAACAAGTATAAAAATAGTAATGCAAATTATTAGAAGTCAAAAAAGCGATGTTCAAGTTCACAATAAGGTCACTGCACCTATATTCTGCGAAGGTAAATAATAGGTCAGTAAACTACGATGACCTTTAGCAAATGTTAAGGATAACAGATAGGTCACTCACCAAATCCGCCTAATAGATTATTCATAGGTGTATCCGCACGCCCTGTAGAGTCTTGTCTATAGAAAAGCTCCTTCATTGTCTTAGCTGATCCGATGCACACTATGAGGTTGGTTCCTAGTTTGACTGAGAAGACATCGCCGTATTTAGCGGATTTCCGTAAGTACCATAATTGGGGGGCGCCGCCAGTTTTCATGAATGGGAGATATCCGAGGATAGGTATGCCCCATGGTCCTGGAAACCGGATGATATTGATGACATATTGTGACTGAAAACTTCACGTTATTCACTTTTTTAAAGTTTGTAAATTTTTTGATAGCGTTGGAATTAAACGACAATTTAATAAAATAAAAGTAAACAGTTTTTTATTTTGCCAGCGCAGAGACGAATGATATACATATTATGTACCTATAAATAAACCTTAATTTAACTAAAAAACTGACAAAGTCGGTCTCCACTCAGTATGTGCAAATATCATTTTAGAAAGAACGATGAACATTTATTCTATCATCACATTCATTGAGAAAATCATAGTAATCTTAATAATAACGTACAATTTCTAACGAGGAAAACTTACCAGGAGGAAGACTTCTGTAATATTTTATTTTGTTGAGAATGATCCACGAGATAAATGAAAAAAGTAGGACATATTTTAAATCGTTAAGAGATATAGGAACAAAGTTTAAAAGTTCCGATGTTTTCATCAAACTCGAATTAACTAAAAGTTCCATTGTAAACAATTAATTTTATCTTTCGAATAAGAATATCTAACTAGAGCAAGACTTATGTTGATACGAGAAGTAAACCAGCTTGTCAGCGTTTAATTTAGCTTAAAGCTGGTTCAATGGTTTATTAAAGCTTTTACAGGTAAAAATATTGCAGTGTTGCAATAAGTCAAGTTTTGAATATCCGCGCAAAAATAATTGCGCGGCTTAGGTTGTGTCCGCGGATTGTGAACAAGTCAAATGTAAGGATGCTCGCCGCATGGTGGCATTTATATAGAACAAATTGATAGCGACGAACGTGCGCGCTTAGATATCTACATACATCGGTCATGAACCTCAAATCATACCTATTATTATCTAACTTGCGCGATTATCACACATAAAAATGCGTTGATACCAAAAAATTATACTTTGTAGAACCAGTCTCTTTGACCCATATTTAAACCGATAAAATAATTATTAATTCTTATTTATCTTGCGATTTTCAGAAAAAAAATGCATTGAGAAATAAATTTACGAATTTTAAATCGTTATTTTTGAACCTATTTGACGAACGAAATTTATGCTAAGATTTTAATTTTCCCTTTATTGAGAAATTCGACCGATTGATTCTATTGTTAAATTCTAGATAAGCGTGCAGGGTCGTAGCCACGTATTCATTAAATTTTTTGGGACTTATTTAATTTCTTAAAAATAAGTTATTTCGGAAAAAAAACCGCCGTGAGTAGGTAAAACATTTTTAGGGGTTTGAACTGCAGCTGTTTATGCATAAGTGCAGACTTAGTGGGTCAAAATAGGGTTATCCTTCGTTTTTCTTATCACGCCAAATGAAGATAAATCAAAATCTACTGATTTTGAATAGATATTGCTGTTATGATTTATTTATTTATTGAGCTAGTACAGACATATATTTTCAATAACAATAGTCCTAAGTACAAGAATTACAAATAAAATGATACAAATTGATAATACTTACAATTATTCTACTAAGATTTCATGACAAAATAATTAATACTAAGATTTCATGTCAAAATAATGAATAATAGGTTTTTATTGACACAGTCAATCATTATAATACTTTAATAAATTATCTAAATATAATAAAAATTAAATATAATGGTGATCAGATGTTCATTTAGTACCTAACTCGTAAAAAGTCAGGCATTTGAATGTCAGTAGCTTCCACACATCTGCAAAAACATTGCATTCTGGTTTCGCATCCAAGAGGGCATTGAGTAATGAAATGAGAGAGTACGTGGAGGATAAGTATTTAATAGGAGATTGCGCGTGAGCAACAGTCTGGCAGTACGGTTCCGCAAAGCGCCTATGCTTCCTACCACGAAGGTAGTTGCCTGGGACGTAAAGCTGCAAGAGGTCATCGCTGAGATCCGGGGCGTCAATCTTGCCTCGGAAAATCTTGAGATTGATTACAATTTGGTCGTTGGTTCTTAGATAGTTAGATAAATCATTTATTTTTCGTCTGCAAACACGCATTTAACAATCTTCTTAAAATTCTTCTGACTTCTAAGCTTATAACAAAGGCAACTTAACAGGAATTCAGTCGGATACATGAAAGGATATAGTACTCTTAACCTGGAATAACGCAAAGGTTCGGTGAAACCTAGCAACATAATTAGTAAAATTGAGATCAAACAGACTGTGAATTAAATATCTACTTCGTACGTATTCAGTTCTAATAATAACTTACCGTATACAAAAGTGGTACTTACGCGCATGCTAGTAGCTGCTATTGTAGGTTCTGAATCAAATTCGGTCAATAACCTCAAAATCACCTTATTTCTCCAAGGTCTTATATAATCATCAACGATGAATAATAGAGTTTATTGGCCTTATCGCAGATAGATTCCGGGTTCAACGTTTTAGCAAGGACGGCCGATGACGTCTGTTTTACTCAGCAAATACGTAATCAGTACCCTCAACTCTATCAGCACTGATTAAGATCCATAATAGCTTATTTTATACTACTGCAATGTGAAGCAAATACGCGATAGGTTGTTAGAAATTTTACTATGGAGTAGTAATTTAGGTATCGGTCGGTGACCTGTGGTAATGAACTGTGTGAACTCGGTGCATCTAAGTACATCAACCTACGTGAGTGATTGGGACCTAGGTATGTTACGTTGAACTTGATACCTGTAGGTATCAAGTGTTTTGTTTTGATTTGCAAGCTAAAATAGTTTAATAGTGAAGTGAAGGAACGAAGTGCAGTCAATGAACGTTTTATACCGATTATAAATACAATTCTAGTAATAATAAATAGTGCTGGACAATTCACACAGCATTATCTAGCCCCAAGCTTAGCAGAGCTTGTGTTATGGGTGCTAGATAAATAATACAGCACATTATATAGATAGATATTTTTATGATAATAGAAAACGACCAGTACAACCCGCAACAAGTATCTTTAGATCGTACAAACATTTATCCGGAGACGGGAATCGAACCCGCAACCTCCTGTGTTGCAGGCGGACCTTCGCCCGCCACGCCACAGAGGTCGTCAAATAATTAATAAATTTTCCATTTGTGACTTGTTTGCTTAGAGTCATGCATAGATAATCTCAAAAATAAGATCAATATTAAAATTAAAGCAATTTTTTTTAAATTAATTATTAAATATAAATATTATTAATTTAACCCATACAAAGACCATGATTTCTTGGAATTTTTCCTCTTCTGTTTGTCTAAGCTTTATCTCTTTATAGTGTATTAAATATTGCCGCTATAACAACAAATCATAAAAATAAAAATAATGTTATTAAGGGGGGGCCAAGCTCCATACCACATTGAGAACCGATTACCAAAAGTTAAGCAACGTCGAGCACGGTCAGTACTTGGATGTGTTACCGCGTTTTGTAGCCTTTTTGCTTGTTTTTTATTAATCTATTAAAAATCTGTTTTTTAGGGTTTCATTTGCGAAATAGTTTTGTACGATATGGAAACCTAAGCGTGCGAGTCGGCTTGGCCGGTTCTATTCGCTTCCTTTAACGAAATAAGTAGGTTCCTTAGTTATCTTTTTACACTAGTTATTTGGAATTACCTATACATTCATATTGATAATTTGAAAGTTTGTTTGGCATATTTGCTGTCAGTCATAAAATAATATATTTTTGGTGCACAGAACTTACTGGTTACTGGGAAAAAAGTTGTACCTACCAGTAGATCTTCCAGTACAGAACTACAGCATAGAACTATTGGGAATAAGCATACTTAGATACGTACTTTTATAATTTTACGAATAAAGATAATTGGTACCGAAGTCACGTTTTTGTGAAGAAACGTGGATATTTGTTTTCGCCACCTATTCGTCCTTAGCCAAATGTTAATCTCTGCTGAGTTTATTGAACTTTATGATATCGAATTTGTTACGTAAAATCATACCACTTTTATCTAAATCGTGATTACGAAATGACTTTTAAAAGACGCAAATGTCGAAAAACAGCTCGTGTCAGATAAGCGAAATGTTATATAAGAATAACATGTATTTTGGTAAGGTGACCTCTGTTTTGGGCAGACGAAAAACAAACAAAAGGATTATTTTAAGCAGACGAAAATAAACAAAAGGATTTTTTCAAGGCGACAACAGTAGTTTACCTTCTATGATTAAATTATATGTTGTAAGACTACATATTATGTTCTTTGAGCTCCTTTTAAAAAATTGTAAGCATTTCATGTAGTGGACTTCAATTTTCAATCAATACTTATCTATTAAACAAATCCTTCGCTATGCAGTTTAAATCTTGCAGCTGTACTACTAGCGAAACGCTAAATAATCCTTTTTATCTAGTTCAGTTGTATGTAGGGCGAATCTTCGCGAATCTATTATCTTACGCCTGTCATCTGCCAACGATGTAACGATAGACGAGTGCCGGTCAACGACCTACGTAACAGATTCAAAATACTTGTTATGAAACATAAGGCTTACCATAACTTACTAATGCTGTAAGAGAAAGTAAATGTGCAAAAGGCCAGTTTCCTTTTCAACGGGAGAGTTGCGTAGCACCGCTACGAAAGTGCTACGAAAGTCGTAGCACATCCAAAAGGATAAGGGTAAGACGTTAATGTTATAAATAATACTAAGCTCTGAATCAAATAATAACTCTAGTTAAGAGAAAAAGTTACTACCTATAGTGTCAGAGATGCACTGATTTAAATAAGCCAATTTAGAAAGGTCATATTCGTGAACAGCACTTTCTCTAAAGAGGAAATGACAGTAATAGCCCAATCAAAATGTAGAGCTTGCGTCCCGTCTGGGTGGTGCGTGGCAACTGACCAGTTGGACTCCCACTCGTATCAATGAATTCGGTCATTCATGGGAGTCACAGCTGGTATAATTTTCTCATTTCACTTTCGTCGAGCGGAGCGGGCCCGCGAACGGGCCGCGGCGGCGGTCGACGACCCGCCGTCCTCGCGGTCGTGTGCCGATTAGATAATTTCCGCAGTTCGTTGTCAAAATACTCATGACCTAATGGTACAGTGAATACGCGGGTCGTTGAACTCCAGATCTCGGGCACACTACGTGGTCGCTTTGTTAATTTTTTATTGGAAAATCACTATCGCTCGATAACACGGCTTTAGCCGCGCGATTATTTTTATCATTTTTCTTGGTGATTGTTTTTTTCTTATCTAACCTAGATAAATTGTCGTCGGGGTAGATACGACAGTCGTTCTTATTATTAGTAAGGCAGTAAGGTAATTATACTAGCGCCGTAAAGTTAGCAAAGTATTTTAATGATGAAGCATTGCTTTGAACTGTTGCCTCATATAATCACAAAAAAGCTACAAAAGAGATGAAACGGAATATGGTTAGGCACTACACTTTTTAATGAGGAAATCTCTCAAGTTTCATATGCTTCGTTAGTCCCAGTTATAACGAGGCCTGCTTCTCAGTTCTCCCGTGCCGGGCGTGAATAGCGCTGAAAAAGTTGAGGAGCTCTAGGGACATTTTAATTAATCTAACGAAAGTTGTTCAGGTCACTGTGGAACTTGTTGGTTTTTCAGGTCGATATTATAAAAGTTTTCTAAGCGTCTTCGATAACAAACCTAGTATTTGATTAGCTTCGGAAACCCTTTCAAAAAGGCTTCTCTCCAAATACCTTTTCAGCGATAAGCTTTAACTAATACCTACCCTAAGTCGGCAATAGAGCTCTTGGCCAAAATATTACTGTAAATACACCAGGTCTATTTTAAATAAAACCAGCCAAGTGCGAGTCGGACTCGCGCACGAAGGGTTCCGTACCATAAAAACGGCAAAAAAAAACACTTGTGCGAGTCCCCCTTAAATAATTGTTTTATTTAAATTTAATAATTTATTTTTATAGTAAATATTCTGTGAATATGTTGCCTGTTGCCGTTATCAATATCGAGAAAAACGAGCAACGAGAGAAAAAATCACGTTTGTTGTATAGGAGCCCTCTTAAATATTTATTTTATAGTATTTGTTGTTATAGCGGCAACAAAAATACATCATCAGCGAAAATTTCAACTGTCTAACTATTACGGTTCACGAGATACAGCCT
The DNA here is from genome assembly GCA_947086465.1 of Eupithecia exiguata. Lineage (NCBI taxonomy): Eukaryota > Metazoa > Arthropoda > Insecta > Lepidoptera > Geometridae > Eupithecia > Eupithecia exiguata. The sequence continues at coordinate 6,049,275 of OX352230.1, read as the reverse complement.
GGTGACAGACGGACAGCAGAGTCTTAGTAACCCGTTTTACCCTTTAGGTACGGAACCCTAAAAATGACTATCATTTTTATAGTAAGGTAATCGAAACTACAGATCGGCCGTACTTCGTTTTGTGCGATCCGACGTCCTCCCATACCCGGTTAAAAAGTGGTAAACATTTTCATGGCCCTCGACGCGCTCGTTGATCCGGAGGTCCGTGTAGCGGCGGCGCGCAAATTGACAGAGAGCGTAATCGTAAATTTGCAAGTCCTCATCTAGGACTAGCTACCGCCGGAATACGGGTGATTAATAATCAGGAACAACTGTATTGACGTCAATGCTACGGAATTGGACTAAGCACTTAGCTTCGAGTGCATAAAAGTTCATCAGCACCTATGAGGTGAATTATTAATTTTTATGGTAAGAGCATTTATAGGACTTTACGGGAAATCACCAAAGATTATATTGAGAGCTAAGATTAAATACTAAGTATTACTTTATATTGAGAGTTTATATTAAATCTTCTTATTATTCTATCTAGCTATTTGATTTATAGCACATCTGAAAAAGGGTCGGTTCTTGCGCGCAAATTCAAGCGCTTAGTTACTTCCAAACAAAATTTTCCATCGGTGCCTGTATCAAAGATAAAAGAAACGAGGTGATTAATTGAAAACTATAAAAAAAAGGCTTTTTCACTTTTTCCAAATGTAAGAGCTAACTCCTACATAATGTAGTTTAAGAACCTTATAGAACACTAGACGTTTATTTTAATACCACATTTATCATTTAAAAAAAACCTAAAGGTAGGTTTCTTTGATATCAAGATTTTTTCAGTGAACTTGCTGTGTCTTGATCTTACAAAACCGCTGCGCAGACATCGATAATATCCACCTTGCAAACTCTCAGCGCCACCAAACTCAGCAAAAACTTAATAGCATCGGACTTTACTCCCACAGAACACTGCCATCTCAGCTATGAATGCAGACACTATAAAATGCATATTAGTGATTTTGTTTGGTGCATACCGTGTCAGTGAACGCTCCGACCGTTCGAGGCCGGGCGATCACCTTCCTTATGTAACTACCATAAAGTGCAGTCGCCGTTCGAAATACTACGAGACAGGTCTTTGATCTTGCGAATGCATAGCCGATTAACCTACCTGCTGTTTTTGATACTAGGTGAAACGCGTGGAGTCGCTTCCATGCTTTAAAAAATAATCAAACGTAAAGGGTCTTCCTTTATGTTACCTTCGTACGGACAATGCCTTTTTCACAAGTCTGAGGCAGGTAGCCGATTGTTTTATTTTTTTTAAATAGGGACGTATTTTAGTTATCGCTGCTTATGATAACTGTTAGCCAATTTGTTGTTTGTTGTTGAGCCAATTTTCAGGTCCCTGAAGGAATGTCTCACACTATTTCGACATGGAAAAACAGAGTAGAAAAGTTTTTATCTGTCAATGCAAAATATCGATAAACAAAATTATAACTACCTATCTTATACCTGCAATGACTCCGAAAACATCTTCACCTTTCAAAACGCTCATATCTCGTGGCAAATAAAATCCGAATTAAAAAAATCGATCAATTCAATCGATTCGCTTCAAAAGCTATAAACAGCCAAACTTTCACATTTATAATTTAGCATGCGATGTTTATTTATGACCGCGCAGGTCGTTGACTTTTGAGGTAGGTAGTGGACTGATTATAGCGGTTAGGATGTTGCGCACGTTTGCGGCCAGAATAAGGCTTTCAGCGCCTGAATATAGATGCGTGTGAAACGTGGAATTCCTAATGACGTTATGTAGCTCACTCGGTTTACTTCCGGGAGCTTTGTTGCCAAGGCACACTCCTTATAGACTTATTATTAGCATTAGACTTATTATGAGTATTCCTTATTTCTTTATCTTATGCTAATAATATGCATGTTTATTTATTACTCTACCTCCCTCCGCGACGCAGAGGGCGAAGGATCCCCCACCACCTCAACAGCATAAAATAGTCCACAGCTGGACGAATGCCTCCCCCTGATAATCATTTTAGTGACTTTTATGAGGGCGAAGGATCGCCTGGGTCTAATCAATCATCAATGGGATAAATACAAACGAATTGTCAAAACCTTCCTATACAAAAAAGCTTAAATATTAAATACTAACGTCAGATTATCTAAACAATAAAAAAGCTTAAATTGGGATGGATTTTGCTCCAACTCGAAAAATGACAACTCGCAGGCTAAAGGTTTCTTTAGTCTTCATACTGAAGCGACAGAATTAAAAAATACCACATTACCACATTTTTCCGTGACAGTGATATTTTTTTAAGAATTTGACCTTTTCTAAATGTACATTTATTTTATTTATGGAAATAAAGAATTTTTGATTCTAAATTCTTGATACTGGACGCAGAAGGATGAATAATTTTCTAGTTTGTTATTTTCTATGGAATTCTGAGTAGCCCAGCCTGGGTTATATGAAATAAGATAAAAATAAGAATTGTTGCATAAAAATTGTATATTGATAGAAGTCCAAATATCTAAGCATACAATTGTACATACTATAAATAACTTGAGAATTCATGAGTGTTTTTACTTACATGCTAACAATTTTAGTATAATAGTCATATTTCGGCAGTGTTTGATTAATTTTATTGCAATACTTAACTTACTAGATGAACGCCGAACAATGCTACATGATAAATTCGTATTTTCGAGAAATTTTGATCAACTTTTTTATTAAAACCGTCCACTGGCGGCAATTTAAATATAAAACATGAACAAGACACATGATAGGGTATCAGACAAGTTCGGTTACTATTAAAAGTGTAGCTTTTGCCTTTGAATGATCCATTTATCTATATTTTAAACTCAATGGATAAAATAATAGGTATTTATTACTAGAGTATAAAAAATTGAAGCACCTTAATCTATCACAAATAACAATAATTAAGACAGTAAAATAATATAACCTAACAAATATAATAAATATTTTCGAATAATCCTCCTCCCTCTTCTAAGTATCAGTCTGTTTTTGATTTTTATATTTTTTAATAAACTAATCTATTTTTTTCGTCGTTTCCTTAATTACAAAACTTTCATAAGATTAATTCTAATCGATAGTTAAAAACCGTTTGAATTCTCGCTTTTTAAATTCAAGTCAAATTTTAGCATTCTACAACTATTACCCACTAATGGTCAGTGATGAAATACTAGAGGCTAACCACAGAATTGGTTACTAAAAAACAAGATAAAAATTCCATACTTTCGCCGCCTAGCTTACATAAAACGGCATATTTCCCAACTCTTTAGTTGCCAATCTAGCCGCCCTATTCAAAGTGACATTACAATGCGTGTGGAGTGCCTCAAGACTCTCTGTCTCTTTCTTACTCCACTTTGATTCCATCGCTGCTGAAAACGCGGTGCAAGAAAAGGTGCACAGCAAACTTATGAGAATACAGACCCTCATTCTCAGGGCATCGCTTGGTTGTTCTAGAAGACGCAAGAAGTTGAAGCTTTTGTCGTCAAATAGTATTTTTTCTACAACGTCGGCGTGCTCGGGTAAATCTTGAAGTATCGCGATGAGAAGACCGATGATGTTTAAGCCGATACGGGGTGTTTTGGAATCTGTTGACAAAATTACAGTATTGATTATCACGTAGAATGAAGGTTTTCTAACGTATCATGTTTTGCGCACATGATAAATCATTGGCTATGAAAACCGAATCAATGAGGGATTTTCAATGCCATCTTTAAAAAAAACAATCACGCTTTTTATTTTGACACGAGATGCTGCACACAAGTCAAGTGTCAATTTCAAGTGTCATAAAATAAACAACGAAATAAATATCAGTTTCCACCAGATTTTTTACGCTTTTTATTTTTAGATCGCGTTGACGTGCCCTCATTGTAGTTTATGGAGTCTATGGACATTATGTTGATTGAAGTAATAAAATCTCTTACATGTCAATACACTCCGCAACGTTTGAAGTTTGTTTAGGGTTTAGCAAATGGCATACAATGGTCGCAAAACTACATACTTAACTATAGCAATAGTACATTACTGACGAGGTCAGTATAGGTGGCTTGCTGGCCGCGGCTGATGATGGCTGAAAGCGCAGCGTAGCGCAGGTCAAGGCCATCACAGCGCGGTCAGCATTGCAGCACTTGATGGACAAGCTGAAATGAAGGCCAAGACCGAAGGACGAGGCCTTTATAGCGCGGCCAGCAAGGGCTGCAATGATGACTAAGCTTGAAGGCCGAAACCATAGCAAGCTTAACTTGAGGCCATAATAGCGTACGTAGCTAGCAGGGCAGTTATTGCGGACCAAGGCTCGTATATGTCACCGTAGGATAGTAAAACCCGTAAAATTATAAAAATCCTAGGCACTTTATAATTTTCCGGAAAATAATCAATTGGGCCGTGGCACTTGCAATATAACGCATGTAAACACGTAAAATTATGATTGCACTATATCTGACGGTGACAGATATAGTGCTTTACTCAAACAATGCAAAAAAAGAATAAAAATCAAAATACACGATATAATAGCTATGTCGGAAAAGCCCTAAAGGTTGTTTTTATTTTTATTTTGCATCTCACGTCACGTTCCTCCAGAAACTTCTTTTTACGCACGTTTGTACACACGGTATAGAGTTGTGTTGTGAGTCATCTTACAAACATGTTTGTGCAAGAAGTAAAAATAAAAATTAAGCAAAAAAAATAGGCATAATATAATCTTGTTTTGTGAGATAGCTCAGTGTCAGCGGACTGTAAGCAGACGATGCGTAAGCTTGCCTCAGCGCAGGTAAGGGCAGGGTTACATTGAATGTACTTGGAATTAAGAATTATGACCTCAAGTAAACGTCCAACCTTTAGTAATTTGCGGTTACTTTATGGTTTTGAAGTATTGGTTTTATAACCAACAAATTGTTTTTTTTAACCTATTACAACGAGCTGTACTACTTTTAATTTAAACTAAACGTTCTTTATTTCAGTAAAATCTTTCTGTTTTAACTTCAGACCTAAAACGGTATTTATGTTTGACGTGTAAATATCGCACATATACACACGTCAAACATAACGCAACAGATATACCTAATAATTTTACGTATGTGAAACTGTACGTATTACGATGCCGATGAAGTTTCCTTTCAAACAAAAAAATCTTAATACGTTAGCTTTATCATTTAGAAGCTCAGAGATAGAGAAAAAGAGAGAGTCCTGAGCTTTGCTTAAAGAAAGTCGGCGCATCCGATTTTAAGAACATAATTTATTTAATCGTATTATAAAAGAGGCGTTCCATTTCAGATTTCAATAACATATGTATTTTTCTTTACTTGTAAAATAAGCACTTAGTCAAGTCAAAATTTATACTATAATGTTTTTCTTTTTACTTCAGTTTTTTGTCTACTAGTGAAAGAAACCAGATATGACGGAATCTTACTCTGCAAATTTTTCAGCAACACATATGAAAAATTATATAAATCTAAGACCCGTTTCACGAAAGCTTACTCAGTAATCAATATTTGCTTGAGTAACGCTTATGCCATAGAAATGCGTTACTCAAGCAAGTAAGCTTCTTAAATACGGACGTTAGTCCTGCCGGCGAATTGTAAAATGGGCTTTATATCTAGTCCATTGGCTCATCTCAGAATCGCTGACTTGTCAAAACAGCTGGCATCGTCTAATATGCAGACCTGCATTTTTGCAGTCTTGTCAGTTTATCATAAGCGATTACGTCATTTTAACATTCGTCTGGAGAGTGCACTTGCTCTTCTCTTGTTAATGAGATTTTTGCTGACAGGTTTTATAAAATGTACGGCTGCAAAGAACTTACTGAAAGTAAGTTCTCTCGGCATAAGCCTAGAATTTTGCGGCTTTATAAGAACTCACGTAGAAATAGGTACGACTTTTCCTCAATAATTCTCGTATTGAGGGAAGGTCGTGGGTTCAAGTCCCGTTGAAATCGATTTTTTTCGACATTTTTTAATTTGTTAGAGATTACCCCGATACGAGGGCTTACGCACTATAATAACCAAAACCCTAGAATTGAGCAACGGCAACTCTCATGGAACAAACGGCTAGAGTCCGTAGAAAGTTCGATATATTTTTTTTTTAATTAAGCGTAGTTTTTATCTATCTATATTCTATTTGGCCCAGTATTGAGCGTCAACGCGCTGATGAAGATGATGATATGAACATTAAAAATTGTTGTCATACAAGACCTAACACGAGTTTCATCCGGAACCCTGAAACAAATCGACTATGAATCAATTTATCCGACAGGCTATCATATCATGGCGGTAGATTTTATCATAATCCGACAGTGGCGCCACGCTAATCGGACATTCAGTCAAGGGCAACTTTAGATTGCATGGTCGCAAAATAAAACTTTGATCCATTTATCATAATTCGAATGAATGTAACAAAGTAGGAAGTTTTAAAACCGTATCCATACTAATAGTAAAAAGCGCAAGTAAACCTGTCTGTCTGTTTATAAACTTTACATCCGAAACGATTGAATAGATCTAGGTAAAATTTGGAAGGCGATTGATGGTAATCTGTGTAAGGACATAGAACACTTATTATTTCGGAAATAAGCGTGTAAAGCCGCGGGTAAAAACTAGTTTTCCATAAAAAATAACAGTATATTAATAACTTTAACAGTATATTAATAACTTTTAAGTAAATTAATAACTTTTAAGTAAATTATAGGCCTTCTCTAATGAGCGCCATAGCGCCCCATAGCAGCAGGGTGTCTTTTATGTACGGCAATGGACTGATATTTTTTTTTTAGGATTGGTCGAATCTTAAAACTTACATGAAGCCAGCAGTCTGGTGAACACAGGATACGCGTCGTAGGCACTGAGAGCCGTGGCCAGTTGACGGACGCCGCGGCAGGACCGCACGCAGAGCCACGAGCATACCTCCATCATGCGACTTACTCCTTGCAACCTGATTGGACATGGAAGATAATACTTTGGATTTCTGTGAATTTTGTATATACGATAAGAATTATCTATCAACGTAGTATATTGTATATTAGTCATCTAGTACCCATAACACAACCTGTGCTTAGCTTGGGGTTAGATGATACTGTGTGGTTTGTCCTTGAAGGTGCTTGTGCGGGGAAAGTGGAAGCATTCGGACTTGTCCATTTTTTCAACTTGTAGAAATTTGTACCGTTGTTCAAATTTTTGGCCATGATACCCACTAATTGCCCCCCCCCCCCCCCCCCCCCCCACGAGCACCTTGCTTTTGCACTTCGCGAACGGCGACATCCGCGCGGAGGAAAAACCGCGTGGTTACAATTATGTTAAGTTCATGTTCTATAGAAACTGTATAAAAAATTTAACAAGGACATACGTGAGTATTATGGTTTTAGGCCTTATGCATATTCGCTGTAGGTTTGTTCCTCAATGCGCCTTGTAACCATCACTTTCACGAAAACAAAATTGCTACAGTAAATTCACAAGGCGCAAGATAATCTTTGACGACCGATGTGGCGCGACGGGCGAAGGTCCGCCTATTCCTCCTCATCATTTCCGTCATGGTGTTACTTTCAAAATTCTTCTGATGTGATTTGCCCAACTAAAAATTATTATAAAAAAAGCGCGACGGGAAATAATTCGGGATCAAACCATAGTTTTTAAGTTTTATTTATTGGCGTCGTGTTCAAAGCCGTCAGATATCATCATTATAGGTCATTCGATATTCTATCATATTACTCACCTATCTTCAGCTGCTTCATCCGTATCTTTGCTGTCCTTCATGAGCGTATAAATGGCCGCCACAAAGTTGTACACGACTTTGGCTTCAAGATAAACGTCCTGTATGTTCAACAGCGTATGCCTGGGTAGAGTGTGCACGAGGGCTGGTAGCGCTAGAAGGGCTGCGACCGCGCCGCAGACTCTGCCGCCGCCGCCTCCTTTCGCCGCACTGCCTACTACGCCAATCACCATGCTGACCTGGACAAAATAATGCTGGACTTTAAAAATTGGCATCTTATCCTTACTAATATCATAAATTCGAAAGTAACTTTGTCTCTCTGTCTGTTACCTTTTCTCGCCTAAACCGCTGAACGGATCTGAATGAAATTTGGTAGGGAGGTAAAGGGTATGCCGCGGACGGACACAGGCTACTTTAAAAGAGCGTACAAAGCCGCGGGTGCCAAATTGTTTTTTTTTTAACTTTTGCCAAAACTTACGATTTGATTTGGTAAGTTACTTTGGGAAAAGTGTTCCTGGTTGGAAATAGAGTCGATTAAGACCAACTCATTTTTTTTTGACAACCGTACTTATTTTCAAAAAACTAAAAATGTCTATATTTTTTCTTCAAAATAAAATAGAAGGTTTCTAAGAACACAACCTTCTAATTACAAAGGGAACGGTAGTTACCCTTAAGGGGCCAAAAATTTGCCCCACCCTGTATACTACGTGTGTATCGATCTCCATGGCTTGTTGAAAACCAATTCTTTATCTGTCCACAATATAGAAGTCAAAGCACAGTGACATTTAACGCCAGCCATTTGCAAAAAATAAAACGCATTCACATGACATTACTTTTACGCCACCCTGTAGAAGAAAGTCGTGCTTACCATATTCAGTTGGGTTAGAGATTCGACATCACCATCCATGACTTCACTTATGTTAGAGTTCAAAAACGCTTCCCATTCTTCCAATTCTATTGTGGACGGTTCTTTTACTGAAATACACAAATATTTAGTTAGAGAGTGAGATCATTACAGATTACAGAGTGAGTTAGAGAATGAGGCAGATCTTTTTTTTTCTGCCTTGGAAATGGAATAAAACCAGCGAAAAAGTTATTTGCCGCAAATCATAAACGATTTATTACGAACCTACGAACGATTCAGTTGTACTTTTGACAAAAATATGTTTATTTTTTAAAAAATAAACATATTTTCAAATGCTCTAAAACATTTGAACCGAATTTTGTAATTAGGTGAATTCATAGAAAATGGCAACGATTTGCGGCACATTTTATGCGCTTTGTATATCGGACGCTCACAAGTCTAAGGTCCATATTATGAAAGCTTTTTCAGTCATCGATCTATGCTTGAGTTACGCTTTTCTATGGCATAATGACTCAAGCATACATCTGTGACAGAATAAACTTCCTAATACGAGCCTAAGAGTTCACTAGATTAGAATATTATTTAAGAGTTTGACAATCACGCTTTTTTCTGTTATGCACGCACACACGCAGAAAGCTGCAAATATCTTACCATCACTTTTATCTTCAACCAACATCATCTTGTCATTATCAGCCACATCACTAGTTTCATCTATTATCTCGCTCTTCTCAATATCTTCATCTCTGTCTTCCTTAGAACACTTTTCCCTGTTCACATCATCAATAATACTTGGTATTTCAACCGTAGGTTCACTGGTCCGCCTTTGACCATCTCCTTTATTCTTATCCCAGCTTCGACTAAAGTGGAAAGATCGTTTGATACTTCTAGTCAGTCTATTACCTCCACTCCCGAATCTCAGTTTATCTCTTGAAAATTGTAGAAGCTTTTGTTTGTAAGAAGGTGGAACACTTTTGCTTAAACCGGAGCTTATGTCGCTGCTACATTTGGTGCTTTTAGGGTTCTCTAAGCTGTGGGATGCTGTGTCCACAGATTTTGATTTATGCTTCATTTCTGTACTTTCCTTTTTTGTTTCATCAGTTTTTGGTTTATCTTCCAGTTTTTCCACAACCTGAAAAATGTTTAGGGAGATTCATACATTTCTATTCTTAGAGATTGTACTACAGATTCATAATAATATAATAAATTCATAATAATCAGGGGTACCTATCAGAACCCCTAAGTAGGAAAACGACCGATCAGTACAATTGACTAAAATTCATTTCCAGACGTTTTGCTACCAGGGCATTTTACTTTAACGACGACTTGAATACTAGGGCATTTCACGTTCTTGGCGTTTTGTCGATATCGTCTTTTTGTTACATGGGTATTCTGATAGGTACCCATAATCAGTTATCTTACAACAGTTGCTAAGCAGTGTTAATTCTCACTCTGGCCAATCGAAGAAGCAAGAGTGAGAAAAATCACTACTCTGATTTAGAATGCAAGATAATATAATGTAATCAAAGACATTTATGGATGAAAACTTAACAAAAACTGATAACAATAAAAGAAAACAACAAGTTAACAGCAAGTTTATCACTAAAAAACTATAACGCAAACTTTAACAATGCATAACCACACCTGCGCTACAAAATCTGTTTAAACTTAAATTAAAAACCGAATAAGAGTTCAATTCATTGATGAATTGTCCTGAGCTTTTATGCTTTGCTTCTAAGCAAAGCATAAAAGTGGTATCATCTATGATACCAAAGTTGTTAAATAAAAAATAAAATTCTATTAGCAAATGCCTATTATTAGGTTTCTGTGACTATTTTAAATTCTATTATAATTAGTTAAGCTGATGGCAATCCGACTTTAATAAATAAATATTTCTGTAACAAAATTGTCTTTGGTTTAGTAACCCCCTTGAAAAAATTATTGTGGTTTTTGAAATTGAGTACCTACCTATTAGCAACTGACTAAATAAAGTTAAAAAACTGTATTATGAATTAAGGGTAAGTAAACAATATGAAATAGATACAAAAGCATAAGTACAAACCTGTTTCTCCTCATCAATTTTATCCATCTTATTCAAATCAGTCTGTTTCTTATTTGCAGCCATCAGCTGCGCCATATTATTTTCCAAATTACACACCACAAGGTTCGAATTATTCATAACATTGTACTCATGCCGCAGGAGTTTAGCGTTCGCCGCTGTGATGAGGTTGGATTGGTCTTCGTCATCAGTCTTCAGGCTATCACGAACGCTGAATGCGCTAGTGGCTCGTACACTATCGTCATCAGACATTGGTACACATTCTAAGGCTTGCATCACTCGAACGTTGCGAAGGTCGTGTTCTCTGGTTTCTGGCTTATGTTGTTCAGTCTCTAGTTTTGCCGCTCTGAAATAACATGTTGATAAAAACTTTGGGCGCTCCGGAAAATATGCTTGTATGTATTGTATGTAGGGTGCAATTCAGCAGCGCCATCTATGGTTTTATCGTAAAGTGCTGTACAAAAGTAACTGTAAATAGCTGAATACCGTTTGTCTACTTGATTCCCAAAATTGGGGTTATGTAATTTGGACTAGTAATCCTTATTCAATCTCTTAGCCTAGCTTATTTAGTTCAAATTTCATTCATATGTTTTATCCTTCAAGACTAATGCTAAGCTAAAGTAACTCACCTTGAGTTACTGCTTATTTTAGCTCTCTGAAGCTGCTTAGCCTCTTGCTGGCTGCTCGTCAAAGGCTTTGTGAAGGGAGATTCACTTTGAACATCTTCGGGCAGAATTAACACATGACCTGATATGAAGGGATGCTCCAGAATTTCAGGCCAACTCATCCTTTTCATTGGATCTTTGTGTAGTAGTCCCTGAAGTATTAAAAAGGAAAAAAGTTAGTACAGAAAAAAGCTTTCAGTAAATTAGGCTGTTTGAATTACCAACAAAACGAAAATTTTATTCTCATTGAAATAGGGTATAGGACTAAAATGCACAAGAAATATTATATTGTTTAAATTAACTCTCAGAATTTTTAACTTATGTAGCTCAAATAATATTTTAAGAGAGCTATTTAAATTAAGTCATCAAGGGGACTTATTTTCATTGGGGTATGGTGTTTTAATAATTTTTCCTAGTAATTTAAAATTCACTTACTTGCAAGAACGAACGGGCATCTGTGCTTATAAAGCTTGGCCATTGAACTGGCTTGTGCCTAATCATTCTCACCAGCTGCCAAATGGACATGGTACAGAATGGTGGCTGGCCAGCCATCAGTTCATATACTATGCAGCCAAGGGACCACAGGTCTGCCTGAAATGAGAGTAATCTTTTATTAACAATTAATGAAACAATCGTTTTGGAAAAATTTAATTTTTGATTAGATTATCAATTAGGGGTAAGTAATATCATTGGGCGATGCCAACAGTATTTGCTAAAGTAGAGCTCTTATTAGAGTTGACCTCGCCTTTGCCAACACTTCTCCATCTGTTAAATTTTTCTGCTTCTGTGTTTTATACAGAGCCAAATAGAGTCAAAAGGCTATAAATGGGTATAGAACCACCATTCTAACGAAAAACGGTATCTTTAACTCAACTTGCACTTTAGATATTTAAACCAGCAGGCAGGCAACTAATATAACTTATTGACCGTTATTCTATTTAATGCAACACTACTGTTTTACCTGATGGTCATAAGGTTTTTCTTCAATCAGTTCTGGTGCCATGTAAAGTGGAGTTCCTTTGATGGAAGTGAGGATGTGTGTAGAATTTGTCATGATCCGAGCTAGGCCGAAGTCACACAGTTTGGCACAGCCCAAACTATCCAGAAGCACGTTCTGTGGCTTGAGATCTCTATAAATTAGGTAATCAAATTGTTTAACTTAACATTTGTTTAACATGAAATGTTTTAACATTTTGCATAATAGATCGTATGTTTCATAGTTGCTTGCTTTGTTTAAGCTGTTTGATGAGGTGCACAACTCCTAGAAAACCAAGAAAATAATTTCATTTGCACCCTTACAAATTATAATTGTAGATATTGACTTACCTGTGAAGAACTCTGTGTGAGTGCAAATAATACAAGGCTGACACCAAATCCCATGTAATTTTCTTGACTTGATCCTCGTTCAGGCAACCTTCTTTAGCAAGGATACCGTGAAGCTCCTTCTCAGCATATTCTGTGACCACAACCAGTTCTGATTCAGTGTCAAAGCTGTCTATCATGCGGATAATGTTAGGATGCTTCAGCTGCCGCTGGATTTCACATTCTTGCTTCAAATTCTTGAGATCCTTTGATGACCTTCCTTTCTGTTACGATACAAAGAAAATGTAGGTACCTAGACATTACGTGAAATTTATCAGAAATGATAATAGGTATTAAAAAACAAACCTTTCTTATAACTTTGAGGGCAACTATAGCATTAGTTTCTTTGTGTTTTGCTTTGAAAACGCGCCCAAAAGAGCCTTCCCCAACAAAGGATATTACAACGTAACTCTCCATTATTTCGTTTGATTTACTGAGTTTTTATGGTGACTTATAAAATAAGATCATTAATATGGCCTACGGCTTATTCATTTTGATGTAAAACGGAAACCTGTAGGTCTATTTTCTTTAACAGTTTCACACAACAGAAAAGAAAAGAAAAAGAAAATGAAATCAATCAAAGCTTGTTTGTTTCTTTGTTTGTTTGAAGAAATCACTTTTTTTTATTTTCTTTGCCTTTTTGTGTTGCCAACATACTCCATCCATTATATTGCCAGTCTCTTCGTTTATGTTAACAACAGTTAATTTTAATTTGTTTATATTTCTATTTGTATTCATCTTAGAGTATAGGTATATAGAGACGGCGTATTGTTCTATAGGAACTTTCGGTTATACAAATATGATCTAAATCGATATTGTACTCATAAACTTATAGCTATCTCGTTTTATCTTACCTACAATAACCAATGTAAAAAGAGACATCAATATAATGTGCGAAACCTATTTTTGGCAACATTGAAACGTGACGTCACAGCAAAGCATGATTGAGGCCGGTTCGCCATTTTACTGTCAGGTATGTAAACTGTCAACGAGAGTTGCATTTACAGTAAAAATGCTAAAATTATTTGAGTTCGGGACTTTTTCATGTGAATACTTATATAGTAAGCGAAAGAAGACTAATAGGAAGATGCCAAACAGCAGTTTGGTAGGTTGCGGCTTAAAAACAAGTGAAAATCGTCCAAACATAACATTACACTGGTACGTATTCTTATTTTGCTAAATTACCAAATAATACAATAAATACCTTATGTGTTGGCTTTCATAGGAATAGTTTACATAAAATTCATACCGAATGTAGCTTATTTTTGTAAGTTTTAAGTGTAATTAAAGAAAACATGAAACTGTTTGTTTGGCGATAGTGTTGTCCTTCAAGGCATTTTTCATAGGTATCGATGTTTTCAAGTGTAAATTGTAGTGTATTAATTTTCAACTGGTTTTTTACGTTCTAGGTTACCCGAAAATTACGGTAAAAGAAAAAGTGGCTGGACTCAATTGGAGTAGAAAATTTGAAGTTTGGTACGAAAGATATTTTCGTTCGTTCTCTTCATTTTGAAGAAACTTGCTTCAATCGAACTTTAAATAACAAGACTGCGAGAGGATGCCGTACCGTCACGAATCTTTTTAGTAAGTATTTTACTTGACCTTACTCCCACAAACTTCTATTGCAAAGTAATGCATATATGCATTAACTTGACTACCTTTATTTTCCAAAGGGCTTAAATTTTGATATTAATGAATATTAAGTTTTAAGTAAATAAATCTGACCCAAAGTAATATTAAATACTTCAAATCCCCTCTAAAATGTACATTTTCATAAATCCTCCCTTAGCAAATTATTTCCATGCAAAATAAAGTTATTTCGCAAACGATGTGGCACGGTGGGCGAAGTTCTGCCTGCAACGCAGGCAGACCTTCGCCCACCTTTTTTTTTAGAATTTCTTTAAGATTTTAGATTTTTTTTCAAAGTTGAACTACTCAGTACCTTTCTAGAGTCTATAATTGTAGGCTGACAAATAATGTTGCATTATAAATTTATTCTTCATGTTTGTTTCAGCCACTAGTGCCAGCGCGATCCAGTACTTTAATAGAAATAATGTAAATTTGAGATTTATACTGTAAATGAATGAGACTGATTACATTAGGTACTTGTAAAATTGAAAATTTAGGTGTAGTATTAGTTGAATTTTTGAATTAGGTAGGTATATTGCAAATGTGTAAATGAATGAGACTGTTGCATTGCTTCTACAATCGAAAATACAGGTGGCGTCTGTGTTAAATTTTTGATTTATACTGTAAATGAATAAGACGGATTACATTGCTTGTTTAATTAAAAATGTAGGAGTCTGTGTTAAATTTGTGATATAATATAATAAATGAATGAGACTTGTTGAATTGCTTATAAAATGTGGTGTCTATCTTTTTGTGATTTATATTGTAATAATAAATAATACTAGCTGTTCCCCGCGGTTTCATCCTCGTTAAATTCGAATTTCATATAATATCTAGGGGGATATTCCTGTAACTCTACCATGGGAGTTTGTTATTTTACTAAGACAAAAAGTAGCCTATGTTACTCTCCATCCTTTCTTAGTTAGGTTCCGGTTTCTTAGTTAAGCCGTGACTGAATGACAAACAAATACACTTTCGCATTTATAATATAAGCATAGATAGCGTCTACGCTAAAGATACAGATTACACATTGTTATACCCATATTGTTATACAAATATAAATATACTATCTCACAAATCACTGTTGCATACAAACAATATATTTTGCAATTAAGTAGCTTGTTGTTTCATTTCAGTAGGTACCTTTTTTTCTTAAATGAACACAACGTTTATTAACAAAGAAAATTTGAATCAAATAGTATAAACAAATTAGAACTAGTATTTACCTACAATTGAAACAAATGAGCTAACTGCAGACTGTTCAATAAACTGGTTTGGTGAACTTTGATCTTTAATTCTAAGGAGTTCTGGCACGTGTCTAAACGCATGAGTCTTGACTCGGAAAATACATGAAAAAATTACCATTGTTATAATAGCTCATTTTCTTAACTTCTCAGTGGTTGCATCTCATGAGCGCGGTCGAGCCATAGTTGGGTACGTGCATTCACATACTTTGTATCTCTAATTAAAGCATTCTATGACTATATGATTATAGAATTCTGTTTCATAATCGTGGTGAAAACAATAAAATCACTACGAAACTGCTAAAATATCGTCACAAAAATACTTGTTTCGATAAAAATATCGAGGTACAAAAGGGCAGCACTACGGAAAGGAGCCATTTTAGATTATAGGTAAGTTTAGGTATACACGTTTTTTTCGTAGGTATGCCGTCTCTAGGTATACTCTAAGGTATTCATACTACTTTTTCAAAATACCGGAAATGAGTGGTTAAAGAAGTATGAATGCCAATTACAAACAATGTGAATAAAAATGAACCAATTTTTGAACAAATTATCTGAAAGCTATTAAATAATATATGTATTTGGTTTAAGAAAAATCTCTTCGATAAGCTCTTCACTAAGTAGGTATTTATTTATGATCAGTTCTGTATAGAAACTGCCACGTTCAAACTTAGCTGGCAATACTTAAAATATGGCGTTGATCAATTTGACAACACTTGTAAATGACAGTGATGTTGACATTTGCAGAAAAAG
This sequence comes from Eupithecia exiguata, assembly GCA_947086465.1. Classification (NCBI taxonomy): domain Eukaryota; kingdom Metazoa; phylum Arthropoda; class Insecta; order Lepidoptera; family Geometridae; genus Eupithecia; species Eupithecia exiguata. Next base: position 6,032,993 of record OX352230.1, on the reverse strand, counting down.
GCAGAGGACTTTTATTTTAAAACTGGGTGTAACGGGGACTCCAACATCTCGTCTCCCAAGCCAACATAACCTGCACGATGTACACCCTGCCGGCTATCGAAATAGGTTCTGGTGAAAATATCAAACATGAGAACGAACATTCGCCGGCAGAACAACGACCAACGCGGACTCTGGAGATCGAGATCCTAGTCCAGCTACTGACGACGGTTCCCTATTTGGTACCACGACCGGCACGACAGCAAGGCGATCCATTGTGTCAGGACCTGTGACTACGAGAAGTCGGGAAACGCCGACGTCTGCGTCTTCCATCGGTCTGCACTTCTGGAGCGTCGAGTCAAGACCGGATGCGAGCTGACGACCGCCAGCGGTAGTGTCATCCTCACCTACGGCCTGACCCAGTTCAAGGATTTAGGGTAGTAGATCGGGAAAAACCACACAGCAAGGCGTAAAATGTGTCTATAGATCGCTTTCAAGCCGATCGCTGATCATTCCCCATCTGAGCGCACTACACATTACGGTAGTAGAGTCCGGTTCTCCCAGATTTCTAACGCCCGTAGTGACGGTCTTCGTAATATTGAATATTATGCCCCCCCATAATATTCTATCTAAATATTTGATTTAAGCGTATTATTTATTTTATAATAGCTAGGTACCTACATTTTTTATATTTACACATTCACACACCGTTTATACCATATCCATACCCTGTCCATTAGTCCATACAATCTTCCGTTCATACTTGCTTAGCGTTCATACTCATACACTCTGTTCATACTTTCTACTCCTACATGTTTGCTTCAAATATGTAGGAGTAGAAAGTCAAAATTTCATTAGACTGTTACAACCATAGAGTTAATAATAGTACTATGTCTACAACTGACCTTCAACTGACGCTGTTATACCGTGATACCCTTTTTATGCTTTTTTTAATGCCTTTGTATTTTTGATTTTGTATAGTTTAGGCAGAGATATGATGATGCACTTTGTGGCCATACCAAACTCTATTTTCGCATGAAATTTAACAATAAAATTATATGATAAACAAGATAAAGTTAAAAACTACAACCCGACTACGTGAAAGTTATAAAAGTTTGAAACATTTACATTGACAAAATAGAATGACGTATCGGTCATATTTGATAGGCATAGAGTTGAAAATGATAATAGGTCGTAGGTATTGTAATTTTTCTCTATGGGGCCTGCAGCCTGCGGCTACCTAAATTTTAATACGCGTTTTGAAGGCTTATTCGGGGTCGGAGCCCTAAATCCTATAGCCTATAACCATCGGGGTATTGAAACGAATCAATCGATACATAATTTGTTGAAATCGAACCAGGAGTTTCAGCGCTACGTGGGAACAAAGAAATCGGCCACATACATACAAACATACAAACATACAAATATACAAATATACAAACATACAAACATACAAATATACAAACATACAAACATAGGGTGCTAACCTCATAACCCTCCCCTGTTGGTAGTCGGGTAAAAAATTGTATTTTGTCTAAACTATACAAAATAAAACTATTACAGAGGCAAAAAAGCTTTTAATAGGTATCACAAAATGCCCAATTAAATTTTTTTTATTTCCTTTATCATATTAAGAAGATATAATAGGTGGAGGCGCGATTTGGGTCGGGGTAGCGCCTTAAAAGCTGGCGCGATTTCTCTTATTTTTTCATAGAATTATCCACGCTGACGTCACGAATCCAGGTCTCCATTATATGAAAAACAAAATCGGACCGCTTTAGCTTTAAAAAACTCATTTCGTGTGCTCTATTTCCCTTGGTTTGTAAACTGGAGCAGCAACAGTAAGTAGGTAGGTATTAGGTACCTACCTACTACCATAAGATTTTAAGCTACGTGGGTGGAAGTCGCAAGTCTGTAAAATAATAATGCTAACACTACTAATCTCTACATTTATCTCGCTTACAAAAATATAACAGGCATATAATATTCAAAAGGTTTCTTGTTAAAAGCATTTTTACATCTCTATCTAATTAGCTACGTCGTCCGTCAGTCCGAATCGTCCGTCGTAGATTTACTGCTATGTAGTAGGTAATTAAATACTACATCATCATCATCATCAGCCTACTCGTTACTACTAGGTAGGTATTACTACCTTTTCCGCCGTGACAGACGTACAGACGGACAGACGGACAGCGAAGTCTTAGTAATAGGGTCCCGTTTTTACCCTTTGGGTACGGAACGGAACCCTAAAAATGTTTATTTCAAGTACATCAACCACTCATAAAATTACATTTAAAATACACAATAACAATAAAATACTTACAATGAAAAATTAAGAAAAATCAATTCAAATCTGACATAATTAAAATCATAATAAATACCGACACGAGCGACCATCAGTGACCGGGCACCCATAGATGAATACTAATAAACTGCGGGCACCGTCCCTTGCGTTGCGCCGTTGCGTGCAAGTTTTATCCCTTTATTCCATCCAGTCCTACCAGTAGTTCGATAGTCGAACTGTTTGGATGTTTTTTTTCCAAATTGTTATACTGACGGATCGAACTATTTGGAAACATGGATTTTATTCCAAATAGATTTACTAACTCCGAAGTACAGTCATCGATTTACAACGTGCAAAGATGTCGCATCAGCTGGCCAAAAGTGGAAAAACTAAATTGTGTCTGCTTTATTTTTTTTGGGCATATTTTCCACGAACTGCTTCAGAACAATAATAAACAACACAAACACTTTACGTAAATCATACAAGGACATCATCATAAAAAGGACAATTTCCTCTCAAGATACAAATGCATTTGAAGTACCATTTCTGACTGTACCATTATAATCATAGTAAATCTATTTGGAATAAAATCCATGTTTCCAAATAGTTCGATCCGTCAGTATAACAATTTGGAAAAAAAACATCCAAACAGTTCGACTATCGAACTACTGGTAGGACTGGATGGAATAATAGTAGATTATACACTAAGGGGATAAAGCACTGTTTTATGTCACGGGAGCGAATTGAATCCCGAACGTAACGAAGGACTCATAATTTAACTCCTGAGCGTAGCGAGGGAGTTATAAGTTAATTCCTGAGCGAAGCGAGGGAATTAAGACTGAGTCCTGAGTGCAGTGAGGGGTTCAACCGCCCAAGACTAAAACAGTCTTATCCCCGAGGTGTATACTCTACTTTTCACACCTTATGCGAGACAAAAAAACAGGCTCAGTAGATAAATAATGTTTTCCTTTGACTTCTCTGGCAGCAGATTGTTGACAATGCCTATGGCATCTAATTTGATAAACTCAGGAGTCAAAACACTTTCATCACTCGACATTTTCAATATTATTTTTGAAATTAAATCTTCTATAGGCACCTACAAGAACTCGATTTGTTCGTCACGCGTGAACAAATGAAGGCGCGCGACGTTCCAAATTCGAAAGCACAAGCCGTGGTCCTAGATTCGAAATTCGAATTTCGAACACCGCGCTCCTCCGGACCGGGGTTCACACGGAGGCAAACTTCATTTATTTTGTCAAATCAAGTAGGCCATGGCCTAGGACAAATTGTGTTTAGCAAAATTAAACTTTATGCATATAGTAATAAGAATTATGAAAAGTGAAATCATATTATTAACCAGCGGGTTATAATGAAATTCAGTACAACATTATAACCCGGCTAATACCAAGGGATTTAATGTCTTGCTTTCGGTAGGGTTTACATGACCTATAATTCGGCATTGTCGAGCATGTGGTTTGAAAAGGGTTTTATCCAGTGCCCCATAAACAATGAATGACAGAATGCAATATTTTATAGACGCATTTATGTAGGTAGGTACTTTGACAGATAGAGATGCGAATCTGTTGACTCGAAAAATATGGGGATGTAGAATGTTTCGTTCGATTTTTATTTAGCTGACATGATATGTAACGAAGATTAAATCTGGATGATTTTCCATGAAATAATATTGAAAATAGTATAAGAATTAAAAATACGTGTTCAATATCTTCTGATTCTGATCTCTCAACTGACGGACTATTTTTTTTTAAGAAACTAGCCTATTGTTGGTTCTTTGTTGATAATCATGTACCTACTTAAATATTTTTAGAATCTCGTAGTAGGTAGGTATACATTGTCCGACAAACAACTGTACGATAAAACTCCGTACCGCATACAATTTAAAACAACTGGTCTAAAGTTCGGGAACATTATTTCACGTTAAACACATCATTCCGTAGCCATGCATTCTGTAAACAAAATCAGACACAGTGGTAGGTGGGTGTGTAAGTAGGTACATTAAAGATTTATGTTACGCATTTTTAACTCCAATCAATCTGCTTTAGATATTTCAGGAGTTTCTTGGTATCGTCGCCTACGCGTTGACATTTTTAGGGTTCCTTACCCAATGAGTGTCAGGACCGTATCTTAAGCCTACTGCCTAGCTACCGCATCTCTACCCATCCGTCACAGAACACAACTCTTTCTACCTCAATCTGTAGGTACCTACTGTAATTTAGTATTTTATTACTTACAATGTAGCGAGGGTAATGTTTATACAACATAATGATACAAAAATAGATATAAAATGTAATGACTGAGCTAACTATATAATACAATGGTGACTTGTCTAAAAGTCCTGTAAGGTGTAAAGGAAATAAAGCACTTTTATATTTGATAGTTGAAAAATCTAAGTTTTAATGATACTAAATGATGTGATTTGATGTGTACCTACTGAACCCTCAGTGCGCAGTTCCGACTTACTCTTGGTTAGTGGGGCTTCATTCATAATCCTATTTGAATAAGTATTTTATTTGCCAAAATAAATGGTTATTGCTTACACATACATAACGTCTATCTTTATTATTTTATAATAGATAAATTTCTTGAACCATCAACAAATATAAGCACTAACACAAGTATTATGTCTCACACTTTAAATCTATACACGTGCTATTGCACGTGTGTACATTTTAATAAGGTGTAATGTAAATTAGCAGAAATATATTTGTTTGCTGAACATCTTGTCTTTAGGTACACCGCCCTCAATCCACATTGTTTTACGAACCGGCGAGTTCATAACTGCTTCTCAAAATAGTTCGTCTCGAGATTTCCAGCGCTCATAAAAATGGGATTGATTTACGATTCCCAGCTTTTGTATTGGCAACCAACAACCCATTAGAAGTAGGTACACTAAGCTCTGCGCACATTAATCCAATACCGCTACCACCCAGCACAAAATATAACAAAAATGTGCATATTTGTATGCACGTGCTGTGCATGTGCTGAAATTCGTTATCTCAGTGAAAAAAGGGCTTTCCACAAGCATGTGGTCCGTGAGCTGTCTGTTATCTGATGCTGTCAATATAAAATACATCTAAACGTTACGAGTTAAAGTCTATATTTGAATGCACGTTTTTGTCTGTGCTGTAGCGGTACATTTCAGGTGTACGAAAAGCTTTATAGTTCTGTATGAGTAGGAACAGTAAGGTTTTGGATATCACATTTTTATAAACATTGTGAGCGTTCATAAATTAAAGTGCATTAACTAATTTCCGTATGAGCTTGTAATGGCGTCAGACACTTTATTGCTAGCGTCTTGCGTTATAAAGGAAATAACATATTAGCGGCAACATCTGAATTAAATTTAATTCAATATAATAATAATTTTGGAGCCTGATGCAGCTGGGGCCTACTTATATGTATAAGATTATATTCAACTAAGTAGCATTCAATTAAAACTAGTATTTACAATTGAAACAATTGAGCTAACTGCAGACTGTTGCAAACAATCTACAGGTAGCTCATCTGATCCTTATCAACCAGTCCACCAGTCCGTCAGTCAGTATACCAGTCGGATGTGTCCCCAAGACGCTGGCTGCGTTACCATGCTGAATGGCAATGCTGAGGCGTTGCACCAGATACTCACCAGCTCTCTGGTCAGCGTCGCTTCGACCAGACGCTCAGATATTTTTTTTAAAACCCGTATAGCCTGGTACTCCCCGAGTGGAGGGTCTGTCGAGACCTGCATATATAGTAGCAACTAGCTCAATCGTTTCAATTTTAAATACAAGTTTTAATTTAGTTCTATTATTTGATTGTAATTTTCTTTGTTAATAAAATATCTACTAAGTATAGCAAAACTAGACTATACATTTTGAGAAAACACTGCCACCTAATCAATAAATTGATACTTTATTTCTTACTAGCAGCGCCTTGCGGTTTCACCCGCGTAGTTCCCGTTCCCGTAGGAATTCCGGGATAAAAAGTGGCCTATGTTCTATTCCAGACTACAATCTATCTCTGTGCCAAATTTCATCCAGATCCGTTCAGCCGTTCTGGCGTGATAAAGGAACAAACATCCATCCATCTATCCATCCATCTAAACTTTCACGTTTATAATATTAGTGAGATAAAGTAGAAGAATAAAACATATAGAAAAATGTCAACGACAAAAAACGCCCGTCTCACATTACCGCGCGGAATCGAATTTGCGGAGCCGCAACTCGAGGTCTGCAGCGTGTCCGCGACAGTTTCGCATCTCTTCCGCATCTTGTACAACGGACAACGTCATTGCGAAACTTTTGCGGCACCGCACCTGCGGTACCGCGCGGTAGTATGAGAGCGCTCAAAAGCTAAATGATATGTTAAAACTCTTTATTTTTAAATAACTATGGTTTTAAGAGTGCTCTGCTTTTTTTTGTGTATCTGATATAAAAATATTTAAGTAAAATATACCTCAGAACACACTGGGCAGTTCTGCCTAACCGTGCGCTACGAGAAAGATTTTGGGCGGGCGGCCATGCATTAAAAGTGCGAGTATTGCGAAAATCAACAACCAATATCTTTTATGGATGAAGTTTTTAAAAATAAGCTGAGTAAAGAATCAAACAATGGTGATAAGGTATTCCTATCGACAACTCGGTACTTTCTTGTAACTTTCTGACTTATTGATATTCTGTTTACAAACAATACACAGTTCATTGTCCTGAAGAAGGGGACGTTATTGCCACATTTTTCGGTGCCAACAAGTTAGTCGTCGCGTTTCGGTTCAGCGTGCATCATCGGGAATGATGATGGATGAAGTGGCATAGCAGACATGTTTGTTTTATTTTTGATAAAGTCATCGCCGGCAGAGGACAGGATGCTATTCGCAGTACCAATTTTATTTATACGCAAAGGTAGGTCAATGACAAGTTAGTTTAGAGAAATCTATAAGTAGGTATCTCTGGGAGTGAATGTCGCCGCCAGTTCGTAGAATCAGCCCGTTGGTAGAATGACTAGGGCGATTGCAAAACGATGCATTTCAACGATACGTCTGTTACGATTGTTATATGTTCAACAATGCGGCTAAACAGCTATCTCGCTGAATGATACTAATTAGTGTTTCCCAAGAAAACAGTTTTCGTTTTGCAATCGGCTTAGCCATTCTACAAACGGGCTGTTTCTACGATTTGACGGCGACATGAACAAACATTGTTTATTTATGTATTTTAAAAAGCTTGATATCACTCACTACTGGGAATTATAGGTATACTTTCGCGTCCGCCAAACAACAGACAGACAGCAGAGCATATTCTATAATCATTATCAACATTGGCCTATAGTAGTCCACAGCTGGACAAAACCTAATAAAAATATGCGCCATTGCAGAGTCTTGTCTTCGGCATGCCACCTCCACCTTCTGCCAACAGTATCAGTCCTGTACCTTTCGCTTCGCTTCTAAACAACAAATATAAATAAATAATGCTGAACAAACCACACAGCGCCATCTAGCCCCAAGCTAAGCAGAGCTTGTGTTATGGGTACCTACTAGATGACTGATATACTTAATATGATACATGACATAGATATATTTGTTTTATTATAGATACTAAATACCCAGAACACCCAGAAAAAATATGTGCAGATGGTACAAACATTTGTCTCAAGGTAAGAATCGAACCCGCAACCCCCTGCGTCGCAGGCGGACCTTTGTCCGCCGACCTGCGCCACATCGATCGTTAAATATACATTATAAATGCGGCAAAGAACACGAACTGTTCCTTGCTACTGTATCAATATCTTGTTTGAAAACCATTATAACTCAAGGAGAACGGAGCAATAACACTAATACGAACAGTTACGACTTACGAATAACATAAAACAATATTCGTAATCGCCGTATATCCCTTTACATCATATCGTTAAACGGCCTACACACGACAAACAACTTTAAATTTCTAATTATTCATATTATGACAGCCGCCGTGGGGTCAGCTGAAGGCGGGCGGCGAGGTTATCGGGGCGGGCGCGGCAACGCTCACCACTGCTTGTTTACGTTTTGAGTAACCACGTTTCCACCTAAAAATACTGTGGCATCCTGCCGTTTGAGGCTCACGCGATTGGTCGACGCAAGCGCAGGAAACCGAGGAGGACTCTGCGCAGGCCCGCTCTCCCCGCACCCTCCGCTGACCCGCCGTTTATATGAAAGTATCAGAAAGCCGAATATTACGGAGAAGCAGAAAATAACCCTGAACGCTGGAAACATCGGATTGCCCGCCAGTCGTGTTGTGCGTCTCAAAGTGTTAACTAGTGATATCAAACATGGTTCTGGACACTGAAGACTGGGTAGGTGTCTCCGGTTTACTGGAGATTTTGGATAACCTAACATTGGAACAGACGGAGAACTAAAGCAAAAAATTTATGGATGCTTTATGGTTGAACTTTCAGTAGACACTACGTCCGTTCTACCACCAGATTAATCTATTTGCTCGTTGAAACAAAATCTTAAAGATTCTCTTCACTTACCTTAGAGATTCTCTATTATAGATACTTATTTACCAACTTACAAACAAATAAAAAACAAGTTGTTAGATTAATGAGTGCATCAAGTTGACGCTCGGTCTGGCGCTTGGACGCTTTACTAACAGGTGATCTCATTATGCTCGTCACCAACTATTAACGCAATTTACACGTCGGATGATTGATGGCACGGCTTTTGCGATTAATCAAGCTAATATTAATTAAACACTTCTTATGACAGGTAGGTACCTAGAAGTCAATGTTTTGAGTGCGCATACCCTGCCCAGCTGGGGAATGCAAACCCTATCTGGGTATTTCTATATTTGATGGGCTGTGTACTAAAAGGTCTATTTTGATCGAAGTATAAGTATAGTAAGTAGTAAGTACTTTGATAAAAAAAAACAATATTGTGAGCAAAATAATACTAGGAAAAGATCTAGAGCCTACCAACTTTAATAGAGAGAGTTGTTTAAATCCTTTTTACAATATATAGAAACACAATTATTAGAAACTAGAACTGTTGCCCGCGGCTTTACTCGCGCTTTTCAAGTAGTCCGTCCCCGAGATACCATTTACCTCCCTGCCAAATTGCGCGTGCGGCGTGAAAGGTAACAGACACACGGAGTTACTTTCGAATTTATAATATTAGTATAGATTTTGAAGCACGATCAAATATACAGTTATGAAGTTAGTACTTTCTACAACAATTGAACCAGCAAAACTTTAAAAAACTAACACAAATGAGAGACTTTGAGAGCAGTTTTTGTTAGGAACCCTTGAAAATGCAAAACTTAAGTACCCTTAACAAAACAACATTCTAGACATTAAAAAGCTCAAATAAAAGCTTTAACAGTACTGCTAAGAAAGCTTCTGACTGAAAAAAATATGTAATTTTGATGAGAAGGTTATTTTCTTTTCTATTAAATGATTTTACTAACTTGGCTTTTACTCTTTACATGTTCATGAATTTCGAAACCAATTTAATGTGATTGTTTGGCAACTATCACTTAGTTTTGTTCTTTTTATTAAAATACGATTACAGGCAAAACTCGAAGCAAAATGTCGAGAACAAATAGAATTTTTTCTGTTTGAGTTGCCTAATACTTTAACATGTGTGTTAATAAAGGACCTACAATATGGTTCCTATATTTACCTATGTACCTGTGTAGTGTTCTTAGTTGAACTTTTTAAACATATTTGTGGAAATCAAGAGGGACTGCGTGCCTGTCCGAGTTTGTATTGGCAACAGAACTGCAAACTCTTGAATAAAACTCTTGAATATAAAAACACTATAAAACTTAACAAGCTATGACGCTGGCAAATTGCGCAAATAAGTCTATTTCAGTTTGAATTGCACATTAAATAAATTTATTATGCTTCGGTAATTTGGAAACACACATTAGTCCTGTTGCATCAAATATTTACTACTGTAGTAGTTATTTATAACGTATCATCATCATCATTCTATGTCAGTCCACTGCTGGACATTTAAATATCATATGTATTATGTATATCAGTTAACAAATACCCATAACACAAGCTCTGATTCGCTTGGGCTTAGATGATACTGTGTGAACTGTCCAGCAATATTTATTATCTATTTAATAACAGTCCTGTAAACCTTCCTACTCGGTTTAGGTACTAACTAACTTGAAATACTTTTACCTAACTGTAAGCGTAAGCAAATTAATGCAAATAAGTTACTAGGTTAAACTTAAATCTACTAGAAACGCCTTCTGTTAGTAAAAGTAGAGTCGTTTCTTAGCTAACTATACTATTTGTTTTACAGAATATGTTTTCTATTTTTCAGGCCGATGAGCTACCCCCAGAACAGATCGCCGGTAAGTTTAAAATTTAGTTAAAACCATAAATATGACTGTATGTCTAGAGTCAAGCTAGAGTTTGCTAGATTATTCCAACAACTACCAAACATTCCATTCCAGAAACTGCTCTAGATATTTTTCTAGCGTCAACAAATGTAAATTCCACTGATTTCAGTGCAATTTCACAATACAACAGCTAGGATTCCTCTATTTGCATCTCAACAATAAAATTTTGTAAATGTTTACATTAAACGACGAGGAAAAAGCAAACTCACTGTTGGCCCGTTGCCAATATGAATAAATTTCACTAAACAGTGCCTATTATTCCCGTAAATAAATGAGATACCTAGAAAACCTTAGTACCTACAAATACTGTTACTACTAACGAGAAAAATCTCTACATGCCCACCTAGAGTCATCATAGATTTATCTAAGGTTCCTACATTTCTTGATGACAGTCCAAGTTTAACAAAATTTGTGGTCTAAATTAAATCTTGCTAAGGCTTGCTAATGCTTTTTTAGAACTTTACGTCAATGAACAAAATTATTCACTAAAACTAAGTAATTCTCTACTCAACTTCAATATATTAAAATAAAGTAGGTAAGTCACCAGAGTTTAGATAAGATTCTTTATGGAAGGTCTGTTTTTATTGACAAGAGACAAAATCGGCGCTTACTAATCCTTAGTAAAGTCCGCGCTAGCACTCCAAGTCATAAACTTTAATCTAATATTACACACTGATACATAGAAATAACTACCGATTGCATTGACCCAAAACGATAAGGCCAAAAGTGTACCGAATAGATACTCTTCTAATGGACTTTAAATTTATAGCCCTATTCCTACCAATTCATCAATACATTATGATACTTGGTACACCTGCAGCTATATCTTTCATAACCACGGTACTAGCAGATACCTACAAATATTTACTTTGCTTCATTATTGCCTACTGTATACATAACCTTCGTTATGAATCAGAATTCACAGAACTTTTAAATTCGATAGCAAAGAGCTACAGTAACTACAATGTTTTCTCGTCCATGGGATCGCGTTGGGCGGCTTGCGGTAAGGCGGGCGGCGTAGCAACACGGTTGGACGAGCGCCAATCTACCGTGTACCGTATCAGATAGCTATCGTCATTGTTGTACGAGATGGGATGAATGATGGAAAGCATACTATGTGAAACGCTTAAGATTTTCGGAATGCTTAAAGATTTTCTATGGGCGATCTTTGTAATAATAGGTATTGAAAATGAATAGGTATGTTTATTTAAGGACCACAAAAGTGGAAATAGTTCTGGGAAGCTCTGCCTTCTGGTTTAGTTTTAAAAACTGTGTAACAAACAGGAGGCAGCCAAAGTCAAGTCGTGTTTGACTCTTTGAGAAAATAAGTAAATAATGTTGATATTTAAACTTCCACTTTTAATAATTTATTTAGCCAAACCGTATGGTACCTCAAACTTTAAAACTTACGATATAATCCAATTTTTGCTGTAAAACTACAAATTTCGGAAAATAATTAAGAATTTAGAGTTTGTTTACGTTGTTTCTAAATAAAACTGATGAGTAACCCATGGTTTACAGTATAATTCGCCTCGGTTGTTTATTTTGCAGTCCTATTTCTGGCCGAAGTTTACAACTGCGACTGTTGTATAATTTTACGGGTTCGCCATAAACCAGACCAAGTATTTCAAAGTTTCTGCTTTATTAGTTCCAGTTTGTCATAAACTAAAGGCCTTAAGAATGGAGAGAACAAAAAGCAGAAAAAATAACTAATTTCCCAAAAAAATATTTGCCCCTAAAACATAATACATAACAAAAAATTCTCCGAGCGTCTGGTCGAAGCGACGCGTGACCCGAGAGCTGCTGAGTATCTGGCACAGCGCATCAGCATTGCCATACAGCGGGGCAATGCAGCCAGCGTCTTGTTGACCCTTCCGACTGGTATTGATATGGATCATTTGAGCTACCTATAGATTTTTTTGCAATAGTCTGCAGTTAGCTCAATTGTGTCAATTGTGAGTACTAGTTTTTATTTAATTCTATCATTTGGTTGTAGGTAACTTTCCTTGTAAATAAAATACATAACATAAACCAGTGTTTTGTCATGAAGTTATCTCACTAATTACAAATAAATGATGTAAAAGATGGCTTTGAAATTTCAAAACAATAATAATAATGTAAGAATACACGTAAAAGAACACGAGAAATCAAAATATGTATAAAAATTTACGAAATTTAAAGCATCGTAGAACAAATTTAAATACCTAATGATCCCAGAATCCCCCGTTATCGACTTAGTAGGTACACACACAATAGTGGCACCCTGTTTATATTTATTTTTACTAAATTTTGTTTGCGAATAAATGTTTAAAAATACAGAGATTTTCGTAGAGGACTGAAGAATGTTCTCAGTGTCTAATAATTTTATAATGTGCTTGCTATTTGTCAATGTGCCACCCACGAGCGTTGATAATGTCGAACAACCAAGATAGCATTGCGACATAGTCTTCTCAATGTTTTGCCAGATTATAAACAGGAATTCAAACAACAATTTAGTATAATAGAATAGAAAATAATGTTATTCGGTTTACATATAAATAAGTAGTAGGTAGGTAGATATTTATCAATCACCTAATCAGAATAGCCCCACCAAGAAATGTAAATTCAAACAAACGACAGGCATAACTTCTAAATCGTCTCTAAATAAAGAAGGCTGATGATGAAATATGCCATAAATAATCAATATTATCCTGAGTGGTACATACAAAAAGGGTAAAAATAATAAATTTCAGCTTAGGATTCATATTCAACAAAAAAACCTCTATCGATAGTTAACGCTCCGAAATTGACTTCTGTACGACTACAAGATTTCGGAAAAAAAAGGATACCAAAAATTAACAGTAGGTACTTGTTTTTAGGCTCCCGTACCCAAAGGTAAAACAGGACCCTATTACTAAGACTCCGCTGTCCGCATGTCCGTCTGTCACCACCACCAGGCTGTATCTCATGAACCGTTATAGTTAGACAGTTGAAATTTTTGCTGATGATGTATTTTTGTTGCAGCTATAATAACAAACTAAAAAATAGCAAAAAAACACGCTTGTTGTATGGCTACCATACGACAAACGTGATTTTTTTGCTCGTCGCTCCCTTAAACATTTAGTTTTATTCAATTTTTTTGTCGTTTTTGCTCGATATTGATAACGGCAACAGGTAGACGCTTTAAATATTGAGTTATATTATTCACTTAAAAAATAAATAATTACATCAAAATAAAATTAATATTTAAAACAGACCGATAAAACAGACATGATTTTTTTGCCGTTTTTATAGTTAACTAGCGGCCCATCCCGGCTTCGCACGGGTAGAGTAGAAGTAGAGTAGAAGTAGTATTTAAAAAAAAATATAAATTTTACATACTCTTGGCAGACTTTCCATGCTTAGAACACTAGATCAAGTCTGCTTCTGTCCGACTCGCACTTGGCTGGTATTATTTAGATTTAACCTTTTTTATTATTCATATTTTTCCGAAATCTTGCAGTCGTACCAGTAGTTAAACTACTTAATAATTATAATTATCGATTAGTGAGTTAACTTGTCCGTTTTATATGTATGTAGGTAAAAATAAATACTTACCTAATGTAGATTCAAAATAAAATCGATAAAGCATGAACGAGGCTGATGTATTTTTGGAGTAATCGATGACTGATGAGTGAAGTCAAGAAGTTCCACTTGCCCTTCAGTTCCATTGTAGTCCATTGCAATTTGCAGTTCCATTGAAGGCGCTGATTGGTTTCATGAATTGACTGCATGCAGGCCAAAAATATATCGGCATCGATTGCTGTAACTTTTCATTTTGGCCTTGCAAATGTACTATATGTACATCGTTCATATAGTAAGAATAAAAAGTTAAACATAAAAGATTTTAGATTTTCCTTGGTCAAACTAGTCAGAATAAGAAAACTTTGTTTTCAAGGAGTTAAACAGTGAATGGCGCTGCAGACAAAAACAATATGTAGGTGCTAAGAGGTGATTAGATCCACTAATATATTATCGACGACATTGTTTTTTAGTCGTAGCAACAATATTTACTTCACATTTCGACACCTCGTCTGCTGGTGGGTGGGGTAATTAATACACAATCGGTTTCTTGAAGAAAAAAAGTTTCATGGACCAAGAAAACTGCCAAGACGTCTCGCCGATTAAAATTAACATGTCTCTCGGAAAAATAAAATAAAAGTTTTTAAAACAATTTTGTTGCCAAAATAACACGGAACAGCTGCAAAATGCCAACTGGCTGCTATCGTGAGTTAGTTATCTGGTAATTACAAAATAGAAAAATATATTTTTGTAATGCGGTGCGAATGCATCATGATCCTAGATCTACAATAAAAAAAAGAGGATGTAAAACGCGTCATGGTTACTGTGTGTGATGATTAGTGACGAAGAAGGGTTCATGCTTTTGAAACGGATGCATATATATATTTTAATTGGGAGGTATCGAGTGCTTTATGAACGCTATTTTACCCTGAGGATAAGCTCTGACGTATATTTAACCTGGATACATTTTTTTAAACCTTTGCATTCAATATGCTTTTTCAGAAATCCGATAACCTAGGTATTTTTTGTAACAGGTGGATTTGACTAGCTTGCTAGAATTTAACTGCAAATTGCTGCAAAACTGCAAACCATGCCTTGTCCAGTGACACACTAACTAAATAGAAAATATGTATAATCAAATAAAAAGCTGGAGATTTTTTTTCTGCTATGGAAGATCAAACGAATAAAAATCGTTAAATTTAATACGAGTGAAAAATTAACTACCTACCTACAGGTCAGTGTGTCTATCACGGGAGTCATTAAAAACGAGAAAGAGTTTATCTCTCTTCATAAAACATTTTATTTCGTGGAAAACTTTGCAACTATGACGCAAGTTCGTTATGAAAAACGTAAACGCGATGACTGATGAGAAAAATGACGAAGAATATTCTCAAAAGAATCGCTGGTCATCTAACACAAAGAAACTTATTGAAAGATAGCTGAAAACATTTACCTCTGGCCACTCACATCAACGTTCCCCTACATTCACCATCAGCGTTATCTTGCATTTCGAAATAACACGTTTCATTAAACATCCAAACCGATCTATTAATATAACAGACTTTGAGACGCCAGAGAATTTCCATGGATACCATTTGGTTATGGCCCAGTTTAAGGTTCATTGAGAGAGAGCACGCTATGGATAGATGAATACGAAACAACTGTACGCTCCACAATTATTCAAATGATGTTGTAATGACCAAACTATGTATGTGTAATGTGTATGGAAACTATTTGGGCATTAACTGAGTGAAACATGTGGCATGCTTTGTTTTTATTATTTATCGTCGGTGGCCTAATTTCAAGCGATGCAACACGGCGAGACGCACGGGCCACCGATGCACCACGCACGCTGCTGCACCGAAATAGATGCATTGCACAATATTCGCAGTACACCTCGGTGCATTGAACTATCCTAATCCGATCCTAACCCGCCGAACGATCAGTTTAGCACTTTTTATTGCTAGTGCACTACGTTTCGGCACTTATTTCGGAGAAAGCTCCAGAACGCTTTTTATAATCCTTATTTGTCAGTTATCTTGTTTGAGCGCTATGTCTTCGATTAATATTGATGGTACGGTTTAGTTTCTCGGATTATCCTGTTACATAATAGATAGCAAGCTCTGATAGCAGTTTGGCTTGTTGCAGTCCTCCGCAAGGCTTTCGATGGCTTCGACCACAACCGCTCAGGCAGTATCCCCTGTGACTTCGTCGCGGATATCCTCAGGATGATGGGACAGCCCTTCAACAAGAAGATCCTCGAAGAGCTCATCGAAGAGGTTGATGCTGACAGTGAGTACATTTTTTTTTCAAAAAGTTCTTACCGCTCAGAAAACGTTTCTGAAATTACTCCTAAAGTCCTAAGTATTTTGGGAATCATTTCAGAAACCTATAAATTTAGTGGTCATCTAGTGGTCTTTTACCTAAAGCACTTTTTTAGCACTTTTAGGTACTTGAAAGCATTTTTAAGACATTTTTGAAACAAGATAAAAAAGCAACATTATCTTCAAATAATCACATCAGATACGTGACAGACTGCTGGCTGACCGTGGGTGCAACAAGTTGAAGACGAAGCGCTATGGTGGGTACTAGTGGAGGCGTATGTCCAGCTGTGAAATAACATAGGCTGATGATGATGACTGAACTTTCCAATAATATTGTTCGTAAACTTTTAAGACATGGCAATTTCAAACCGATTTCTGTTCAGAGTCCGGTCGTCTTGAATTCGGAGAGTTCGTTACCCTGGCCGCCAAATTCATCGTTGAAGAAGATGCTGAGGCCATGCAGAAGGAACTAAGGGAAGCTTTCAGATTATACGACAAGGAAGGTGAGTTATCATATCACTGATATTTCAATCTTCTGCATGGAGTTCTAGAGTTCTCTATCTCGTAATAATCGTTTACGTTCCGAAAGCTTTCATTCTCACTAAGGAATACATATTATCCAGAATATACCAGAATGTATACCTACTGTAGTTATTGTTAATATTCACTGACACTGAGTGAACTGTAGGATGCTGCCCATCATCACGAACTGTGTGTGTTCTTCTGATCTTCTTAAACTCTTTTTGACTTGAATTCAATTAGAAAGACAGAACATCGTTTTGAATCTGTGGGAGAGTATATTAAACTCATCAGTGTTCTTGTAAATAAGATGTTTTCTTGTCTTTTTCAGGCAACGGTTACATTCCCACCTCAAGCCTGCGCGAGATTTTGCGCGAGTTGGACGAGCAGCTGACGGAAGAAGAGCTCGATGGCCTCATCCAGGAGATCGACACTGACGGCAGTGGCACCGTCGACTTCGATGGTAAGCAACGTTAATATTTTTTATTCTATAATAATGCCAATCATAACAATTAATGTTTAATTGCCATTCCATGTCCTTCAAATTTTTATCTGTATCGTTTATTATTGTGTCGTCGTTGAAGAAAGTTTTCTCGACACAGAAAAGCAACTTTTATTTTAGCTGTTTTGATTTATGAATATTATTTTTGTTTCAACTTTTAATTTATTCGTTGTTAGTCAAACTAAATTCTATATGCATCCAAATCCATCATCATCAAACCATTTTCTAGACTAAGTCCCGCTTGCTGAAATATTTTGAAATTGGTATATTTGATGTATGTACGTCAAATATATCTAATATAAATATGATTGCATGATTTGATGATGATTTGATCGCATTTGTCGAACCATAAAAATGTATATGGTTTATACTCGGTAGTATCCGCTAGATAGAAATGAATCGAAAATTGCTAAATTTAAAAATTAAAATTGTGTATCCTAACGCATGCATGCGTACCTACAAAGACAAAATTTTAATATCCTATAATTACTTTAGTTCCTACCTAAGACTACACGTCATAGGTTTCTGGGGTCAGATATTTTTAAAGTTCATAAACTAGTTTGTATTTTCAATCGTATGATCTCAACATGTCACACCCACGCTCGCATTATATTTTGTTTCCATTTCATAACTACTATCGTTTTATTCATTGTTTCAGAATTCATGGAGATGATGACGGGAGAATAAATAATACTTTATATCTACTTATTTCTACGCTTTTTTATTTATGTTTAATTTAAGGAATCTGTACATTTTGGTACTTCAACCTTTCGCTCTTGGGAACATTGGACAGCATTACTTTAACATTATGCGGGAACATCTCACTCATTGGTTCAAATTTAAGTATTATGTATGTATTGTATAAAATAATATTTTGTTTAATTGATGTGTGTGATTGCGAATAATGTTTATATCTTTATTAATAAATCTTTTATTCTACTATCCCTCTTTTTATTCCACGAATCGGTCCCACATCAAACATGATGTAAGGTTCTTAAAATACTTTTACTGTCTAGATATAACTTTCGTTTCTTAAGATTTCAGTTGGAGATAAATATAATGACTCCCCTGTTTTTAAAGTGGACGCCAAATTGTCCTACATAATTTTGATGACAAGAAATTTTAGAAGCGTTGGAGTCGAGCCAGATTATACTCACGAAAGTGTTCACATTAAAATTGCTAACATTTTATATTTTTGAAATATACTGTGGAATATACAACGCTCAGGTTGAAATATTAAGATTTAATAAAACAAACATAAAATTTTTAATATAATTATGTAATACGTAATTCTTTGTTCGTTCATAGTATATTCAAGTCTGCAATTTTGCGTAACGCAAACAGGATTATAACTTTAACATTTTGGGTATTATTTCCAAATAGCACAAAAGCACAATTATTTACTTACTAAATATTCTAACCACATGACACA
This sequence comes from Eupithecia exiguata, assembly GCA_947086465.1. NCBI lineage: Eukaryota > Metazoa > Arthropoda > Insecta > Lepidoptera > Geometridae > Eupithecia > Eupithecia exiguata. The sequence goes on along the minus strand of OX352230.1, from coordinate 6,014,026 downwards.
TTGTACAAAAATAAATACTATTGAATTATGGCCATTTTTTATAAAATATAACAACGCTACATACAAAAAATTAAGATTAAAATACTACACAAATTATAGACAATTGGGAAAGGCCAAAACAAGAAAATAAATGTTTGATGCTACATTTAAAGCTACGTACCTACAAAAGTATATTCCACCAACACAAAATAGAAATAACAAATCAGTCAGAATGTATTTGGAGAAATCATGAATATTGTTCATTTGGTAGGTCATAGGAAGCATTACAATAATATGTTCAGATAAAATGTTTCGTTTAATATTACATGGCCTACACTAACTCTTTTAAAATTACGTAATTTATTGTACAAAAAAAAGAAGTGATAACTATTTTATATGAGTAAACATACCTACATCTTTGTTTTGCTTAAAAACGCCTGACAGATCTTAAATAACTTAAAAGCCTACATAAAACGTAGACTCTGTTAATTAATACAAGAAGTAAGTAGAACTAAGGTAAAGATATTTGGGAATGAATTCAGAAAGAACTTACAATAAAATGGAATCAATAACTAACAAACTGAAATTATTCAATGATTAAACCACAAAGAAAAAATAAATTAACGAATGTCGATTGATAATCATGTAAATAAAATGTCCAGAAATAAAATGAATCAAAATTAAATTAAACAGTAAAATCTATCACATTACCTATCGATGCCTTATTTTTATGGCACAAAGCAGTGACAGCGGAATTCAATATTATAATATAGGTTCTCTACAAGTTATATTTCGATATTTCATTTTATTCCTTGATTACTTGCGACAAAAATTAGAACTAGAAATATTTGTTCAATGTTTTCTTTTTCTTCCAAATCCTAGGCTTCCTTTTTCTTCACAGAAATCTTCAAACTAAACGCCTTACAATAAATACTTAGCAAACATTCACTTAACCCAATCACTGCACTTACCTAGCTAGCTTAGTAAAAACCTTACAAAATTAATTCAAAGTCAAAAATTAAAATTCATTGGTAACGTACATAAAACTAAACTTTACAAAGAGTCTTCATTTAAAATACAGCTAACTAATTTAAACGTTTCTGTGTTCCTCACAATTTCATTAGCTTCTTGGCTTCGGATAGCTAGATTTATCTAAGATTTCGTAACGAACTAGATGAGATCTCAATTTGAACTATGTTTTACTAAACGCCCTTTGCCAGCCCGGAGAAATCAAATCTAATTATCACATTTTATAAAAACGTTTAGCTTTCACATTCACATGCGATATAATATTGTTCCTAAAAAACAGCTAGAGTGTCCATTGCATTATAATTCCAACCAGGAAATATTAGTTCGTTCCCTACAATAAAAGCTTTAATATGGATTAATACCACCGCTTGAAACAAATAAACCAACACAAAAAAGCTATGAAATATGAGGTGGTAGGTATTCCACTTACCTATATAATTAAAGGCTGGAATGATAAAACATGCTGGTCCAGTTTGCGAGGCAATTGTGAGCTAGGTGGTCTTATTCATGTAATATTATAAATTTCGTTTACCTAACTAAAAGTAGCTTTATGAATACTGTTTAGTAGATAGATCTTCGTTCCTTATAGCTGATTGCGCCTTACAGATGCAACCCACGTACGTAGTAGCCAGTTGCAATATGCTCGTATCGTCTCTGGAACAACAAAATATTGTAAATAACAAGGTGTTCCAAAATAAATTTTGTTTAATTTTTTTTTTATGCGGCAGAATAATTTCATGACGACGCGTTGCGTTATACTGACTGAAATGGCAAGGGACTGCCTGCTGGCGATCTCTGGCGTCGAAGGCCAAAAAAGTTTTCAGGTCACATTCTAAAATAATAAGTAAGAATTAGACGGAAACTCACCTCACATTGCCACACTGGCTGGTTTGACTAGTAAAGGTGAAGCCGCAAGCACGCTAATGCAGAATAGGCGGCGGTGGACGCGAGCGGGCAAGAGGCTTGATGATCGCGCTCGGGTCCAGCAGACCAGTTTTCTTGGGCCGGGGTACGCGGCGCAGGCCCTTGCGGCCGCGGATCAACCACGCCGGCGGCGGCCCCTCGCACCACGTGCTCCTCAGCCAGTCCTTCGGCTCATCCCCCACCCGCGAACACTCCCGTGCGTACGCCCTGTATGCCGCGCAGTGACACTTCACCCCCGAACAACTCCGAGCGTCCAGCTCGCAAGCCTCCTGATAATGCTGAGGGTTCACTTTCATACCGCAGTCCGTAAACGCATTCTTCGCAAAACCGCGACACAATCTGCGAGCTTTCGTAATTAGCGAGCGTCGGTACGGAGTGCCCAGGTTCGGTCGCCGCTGCCGCCGTGTGCAAGCCTTCGTTCCCCCCACGCGCCACGAGGATCCGAACCTCCACGTGTCCATCATCATCCTACCGTCGCGAGTTTTCATATCGTCTCTAGCTACCGAATTAAAATTACCGCACAGGCCGCACAATTTTCCCTTGTAGGCACTCGACACGGTCACTTCTAAGAAGCCATCTCCATCCCACAACATCTGGATACCGATGTCGGCTTTGAGTAAAACGGAACCGTTGCTGCGAACAATCTCCGCTATTCCATTCATTTTGTGAGGGAGCAGTACGCGAGTTGAGTTCACTTTAATTCTCATTTTCTTTCCCATGTTGATTTTAGTAGATCCGATTCGGAGGGTCGCTGTGCGTGTCCACGAAGAATGTGAAGTGTTTCTAGCGTCGTTTGATATTCTAATAGAGAATGTTTTATTCACGCAATCTGATGCCAGTTGGTATTTGCACGATCCTTGGAAACTGTAGAATTTTCCGTCAAATGTCTTGTAGTGGGGGTCTCCGAAGACGGTGCAAATGCCATCAAGGTCGACGCATTTGGGACAGCATTGGCCTGGCAGCTGTCGGAGAGTTTGATCTGTGGGACATGAGAGGGTTGGGCATCTTTCCATCGCGCATCTTGGTTCGCCGTTATGGCATTCGCAGGACTTGCACGCGTCCAGTTGCCAGGTTTCCCCATCCTGAAAGATGAAGAAAATAGCTTTTTAGAAAATGGATCATCATTATAATACTCTGGTTAATTCAAATAAATCAAGTTAATCAAGTTACCCCATAAGTTTTCCTCCCAATAACACAAGCCGACTTGATCTCCTCGACTTGCGGGCACTCGGGGCAGCATTTCCCCGGACCAGGCAGTAGCGCACGCGCACCACACGTCAGCACAGGACACGTGTGTCGCATACACACGGCCGTGCCGTTCATGCATGTGCAGTCCGTGCATGGATCCACTCGAAATGAGCTCAGGTGCCCATGAAACTCCTTTCCGATGATGCAGGGCTTGCTGCCTGCAACTGAAAAATAATATATGGTGTCTATTAGGTTTTGGTCATTGTAATAAGAAATAACAGATACTATTTCTGTGGTCCCCCACAGAACTGAGAAATAGTATCTGTTTGTAGTCATCTAATTGTGCTATATCTTAGATTTTTCTAAGATGGCAATAAATTCTGCCCTTGTAGCGAGTTGGCTAAGAGGGACTTCGAAGAAAGTTGCTATTATACTAGCTAGAAGTCATCAAGAAATGGAAATAATACTCACTCGGTAGAAATTTATCAGCCGTTGGGTGAGAACATCGTGGACAGCATTCACCAAGAGGCGTGAACTGCTGCGTCCGATGGCAGGGAAGAACGGGGCAGGCGCGTTTGGAACACGACAGAACGCCACGCACACATCGACACGATAAACACGGCTCTTCAGATATCCGGACGTCTCTCCCCTCGCCTACACGCTGGCCGTTGATCACGCATTCTGGAAAAATAATCATTTTTTTAGACAAAAATATCAAAAGCCTTACTTAAGCCACTTATCGGGGCTGATAGGGTTGCGTGAGACATTAAAAAAAAATTTAGGTCTCATTTGCCTGGCCATCGATAAATAATAATAAATAAATAATGCAGAACAATTCACACAACAACGATGCTTCTAGTGTTAGTTACACCGTCGTTAGACGAATAAAGGTATGAGAGCGTTTTCGTTTTTGCTGTACCTACCTACCACGCACGGGAGCGAGATTTTGATAGTTTTCAATGGGGCGTTTTCTAAATTCGCTTCCGGCTCCGATCCCACCAGAAACACCCTATAGATAGACTCTGTGTTTGAAGTTTGTAACCATGTGAAAGACCAACTGCAGTTGTGCATTTGAAATGAAAGTTAGTCCTCATCAGTAGGCAGGTTACAGCCGGCGCGTCTGTGATAGATAATGTTTGAATTGTTGCTCTACATACTTTACAATATTTTTTCTGTCTTTATATACACCGTAGTAATATACCGATTAATTTTATTCCACGCAGCAGGTAGGTACGGTACGGTCGTACGTCCATCTCTACAAATCTAGCCCACAAATAATCAGAGAAATTTTATTCAATTTTTTTGAGCCTAAGCTCAAGCACCAAGAGCCGTTTACATATACGTAACGTTCAAAAATCCTCATAGTTTGTAAAGAAATTCCATGCGAGATTATTGTCAGGGATAATGCCGACAACTTGTCTGCGCCGCGCCATTAAGGATGACTGACGCTAGACCGTGCCGGGTCCGAGCCGAGTGCCGGCCGACTTCTCGTTCATTGTCCGTCCGTTGCTCGGCCGTCACTCGGATGCCGCTCAGTATAGCCTGAGTGTGTTCATATAAAATAATATGTAATTAAAAATAATTAGTTAACCTGCTACGGCCGACACTCGACTCGGAGCCGGCACGGCCTAACGTGAGTCATCCTTAACTCTACAGAATTTCTATTACACCAACTTCGCAAATTCAAAGCACGGTTTCATTTAAATTTTAAATACGATGAAGCGTTTAACCGTTTATTTGTGGTCCATACTTATGTGTAATTAAAACCAATAGGAATACAAAAGAGCTGCTTTTGTACCAAGGAATTCTGCAGATTAACAGTAAAAGTTTAAAACAAAAATGAAAGGCTATTGTGTGGAGCTTGGAATGAGCACAGCGGCTGCGACAAAGCTCAAAGTCCATAAATTAGCGAGGATGGACGATGAATCAATCAGGACAGAAAATGAGCGGAGAGGCGCGGATGGCCGCACACAGTGGCCTACCGCTGTGCCCGAGCTCACCACTCACCTGGAGCCTACTCCGATCATTCCAAACAAGCGTAACCACCTGATACATTCTCCGAATTATAAAAGGGCAAGATTATCTCACACAGATTTTATCTTGACTCAGATAAGACAAAAGCAAACAATAGTGAAGATGTCACAAAAGAAAGCATGAAAAGACCAACTAATGGAGCGTAAAGGACTTCACAATACTGACGTCAGGCAGTTATTCAAATTGCTTTGTCCAAACACAAAGTCACATTTTACTTCTAATGAGCATCGTAGAGCTTCGAGTGTTTACATTCATTGCGAGAGTGTTGGAATTGGTGTTTCATTCAACAATCATAATACTCACGGACGTTCAATTTTATGCTGTACCTATGAGTACATCTCAAGTGGACCGCCGGGACGTCGCATATAATTGTGACAATGAAAACAGTCAAGTGTCTGTCGTAAAACTAGAGACACAAAGTGGGCTGTCCGTCCATATGCAGTTACAAACAATTACGTATGCATAGCCAGTGCGCGTACTTCATAACATAGATGCAATGCTCTGTCGAGGTACAAAAGTAGGAAATGTCAGTACAGTACATATTAATATTTATCCATACACAATTGGAAACTTGTTTTAAATTGAGTCTGTCACTAAAATTTTATTCTACTCCACCATTACTGTTAGTATGGTCTCATAGATCACGTAGCGTTCATATATTACGAGTTAAACATGCAGATGTATTACATTTCCTTAGGTCTTTGACATAAGCTCACATTGGACTAATCGCCATACGAATTTAAATTACATTTTGTGCCAATCTCATACGCAATTTATTTTTGGTCAGTCGCAAACAATCGCGGGCGGTAATTCATTTATTCATGAAGAAGCACCGCCTTGATAAGACGAGAATCGTGAGGAAATAAGAAATAGAAAGAAAAAACTTAATGCACTGCTGGGATCGTAAAACAAACAATCGGAGGTAGGGAGAGACCCCGTAGCCGCGGCGTCGTCGGCCGCTTTGACCAGCGCGCACAAAAACCTTCCCGCCCAAACCTTTTAAGTAGGTTGTTAACTTTTTGATTTATGGTCAATAATAGAGACGCAACGCCGTGGGAGACTGACCACAAAAATATATAATTTTAATGGACCCCCGAGGATGTATAATGTTTAAGAAGTTAATTCTGTTGTCAAATTCTTTGTCTCCTGCTATGGTATTGGTATCCGATGAAATCACTTAGTAGTAGGTAAGTACCAGGCTAACATGAGTCAACCGCTAAACGCAGATTTTCTCAAGGGTGGTCCGTTTTTTTAGAAATTTAATAAATAAACACAAGAGTTGTACACAAGATATAAAATTTTCATTAAGCTATATAAATTGAGACAATCAAATCTGTGTGTAGTTATTGCCTCTTGTTCGCGGTTCATCAAGATTTTATGGCACGTGAACTTTATTTATTCAGAGCCATCGTCCGGAACGATTACTCTTTGGCGCCACATCTATGTACACACAATACATTGTATGGTAAGTACATAAGATCTTATGTGAACACGGCTCACTTGCAAGTATCAAGCTTTATATTAACAATATATAAGTACAAGCTAAACTATATAAGTACAAGCTAATTCTAATGGCCAATCGTTTAAACAACTCTGTTGTTTTGTTTAATAGTCATCTCCAGCAGATTATGGCGTTGCAAACGAGACTGGTTATAATGGCAGATTAGTCCATTGTCTGAGGATATGCTACTGCGCAACATTTATTTCTTATGTTCTGCTATTGTTGGTGGCGTGTGGGTGAATCGATGCGACATCGTGCTTGTAGCTGACACACGAAAAATTAGTCTACGCATATCAATCTACTGTAAATAATAATAGATCTCACTAGACGAAGAGGTTCCACTCCGAAGGGGCTGGGTAATTAATAAACTACACTAAAACACAGGCAGTAAAACGCTTGTTGGAATGCGTCGGCAACATTCAAAGCAATTTCGAGTCGTCATCTTGTAAATTACTATTATTTGATACAGAATTTAATAAACTTGTTAAGGTTTGGAAGCGGAGGTAAATTGCTAGCCGTTATGGTTTTATTAAGTTCGCGTGGCGGCTTGTGTTTGTTTTTGTAAGGGATTATGTTGGATGTTTCTTTTTTGTTTTCTCCTCTCGCATCTGGGTGGGCGCTGCGCGAGACACGACTGCGCCAGGCGCTCAATTATATTCTTTGAGCAGCAATCATCAGTTGTGGGAAAAGATAGCGTGAAATGCTCAGGGAATTGTACTGAGTCATTTTTTGTTTAATTACTTCTGGTAACCCATAAAAGAAATGAAAATAATTCCTCCATGTTGTGATGTGTACTTACAAACTTTTACATACCCCAGGTATGTAAAAGTAGCTATCTACTTTTTTGGGATAAAGTTAACATAAGTAAGTAAACCTAAATTAACCCTGAAACATTCTGTTCTACTATGAAGGCATAGGTCCTTGCTTGTTATTCTTGAGGTCAGCTAACTTCCTACTTACTCTTCTACTTCCTACTAACTCATTTCTTCTTAATTACCTAGGTAACTCATAAGTAGAGTACTTACCATCACAGACTGGGCAATTATAATGCCTTTGATGTTTAGGAGTATCGCAAGGCGCGTAGCACTGCGGCCTGGATATCGTGACAACACCGGCCTCACACCTCAGCGTCTTGCTTTCTTCCGTCCACTCGGAGTGACTGGCGTGCTCTGTGCCGTTGTACCAGCACCCCTTACATTTGGCGCAGCATCCCTCGCGAGGCATTGCCACTGCACAGTCGTCCATCTGTGCACACTGCTCTACGCCGCTGCTACACTCTACGAACCCGTTCTGTGGATAAACAAATATTATTTAAGAGAATGTAGGACAAGTGCAGGATCTTCTATTTCAGCGCCAAAATGGCGAAATCAAGTGACTGAATCTGTCATCGACAATTTGACCTCTAGCGTAGCGTAGGTACTTGTATAATGGAACTCAGTGATAGTTTTGATTTTCGCTATTTCAGTCAACATTATGTAAAATTTACAGCGGTATTTTAATCTTATTGTTTTGTAGCATTCTACATAAAAATTATTGGTAATATACCTCTACCTACGCTACCTCTAAAAAAGTCAATGTTTCCACCTCTAAAATAATTGTATCATTATAAATTTTCAAGTTATAGATAACGAAATTTTTGTGGGTTGTAGCATACACAAGCTACTGTGCTATAATAATCTTATATTTATTTGTCAAGATCTGGAAACTGACACGACCCGAGATTCTCTATGTAGTACCTATTAAAATTATACTTAAAGTAGGTATTGTATTTCTTTATTAATCAAAAAGTTATACTTGGTATTCTTATTTAAAAGACACTAGAAATCAGAGAAGGTTTATGTCAAACCCGGTAGTACTAGATTTAGTTTTCCGAGTTAAGTTCTTTGTCATTCAGGATCTACATTGTTCAGTCAAGTATCTAAAGTCAAGTTCAAACAATATTGCAACGAGAACAAAGAATTGACGACGCAAAACCACAATTGACTTATGTAATTGCAGTCCTATGCAATTACAGTATTGCCAACGCAATGTCATAATAGGAGTTTTTTACAAGTGTTTTGATATTAATCCTGTCTAGTCTACTTAATTGCCTACGTCTGCCAGTCGCCTGTGGTTTGGTATGTCAATCAATACATGTTTTCCTAGTCTTTTGTTTTATTTTAATAATCAATTAATGAGACTAGGTGCTTCTATGCCCGCGGCTTCGTACTCCTTGTTAATATGGTACGTTTAAAGGTTATTTATATCCTATGGGAACGGATTTATAGGATTAAAAGCTTCCTATGTTTTATTCCATACCTATAAGCACAATTTCAGCCCGATCCGTTCAGTATTTTCTATCCAAATTTGCTTTTTGTATCAGGTAATATGCAGATTAGTATTTTTTTGTATGGGTATAAATTTATTTTGAGTTAATTGTATCTTTCAAAAAGAAGCAATTAAATCAAAATTTATAGCATTACGTTTTGGTTGCCTAAACTGGTGAACAGCTGGCGCATCAATTCATTCCAACTTTCAAGAGACAATGGAAAATCTGTTTCATAGGGTACTCGTTGGTCCATCGTCGCCGTCACCGGGACGTCAGTTGGTATTATTATTATTTTATCATTCTGTCAAGTCAAGAGCGAGATGACGGCACTGAAGAAGCGAAACATTTACTATGGCCGCTTGTCCACTGCAAGCACGCCCGTCATCCCCCGGCCGCCGAGAATATGAGTAGGTACCTGAGTGACCGCCTGGTTTTTTGTTATATGTACATTATCTCGTTCTCGGTCACGTCCCGGTGACGGCGGCGGTGGACAAAGGCTTAAGGGCTAGGTCTTTAGGCCTTACCATGTGAAATAGTTCTTCCAGTGTCTGTGAAACAGACCTGTGTACATTTTAAACTGACATAGTTTACTGATTTTTAAAAAAGGAATCTCAAAAGAGACCCGCGGAAATCTGGCCTTGCATCCAAGTAAGAAACGAATTCGTTAAATAAGCAGGATTAGCTTCTTCTTTATAGACGTCGACCTCTGTGGCGCGGTGGGCAAAGGTCCGCCTGCGACGCAGGAGGTTGCGGGTTCGATTCCCGCCTTGGAACAAATATTTGTACGCACGTATTTGTTCCGGGTGTTCTGGTCGTTTTCTATGTATAATAAAAAATATCTATGATAAATTGTCTAAGTCTAGTACCTATAACACAAGCTCTGCTTAGCTTGGGCGATTAGATAATGCTGTGTGAATTGTCCAGCAATATTTATAGTTTTTATATAGAAAATATAGGGAACAAAACTCGTACCATACATACATATCATGCTAAATATCCCGTTATTGTTGGCTTTAGTAGCAATTTCTTATTATCTTACTTGCAACCACTGAATGATTCAACAGAACATTCTGTAACAGTGACTTTAAATGGAGGGTTTGTGGTCAGGTTGTTTGTGAATCACTCTCGTGAATAATCCTTACATTAGATCCATTGAAGGAGACATTAATGGTTTATTCTTGTGAACTGTTATCGGGTCTTTATTTAGCACTCGCATTTATAAATATACAGTTCTCAGGACAATGTGAGTAATTTAGATGTTTTTACGAACGCAATCAAAACAAATTATAATTTAGCTGTTCACGGATATTTTCTGCGTTTACTTATGATTGCTTTAGTGTTACAGCGAGTGTTTGTGTAATAAATGTGAACGAATTTTGTAAAGTTGGAAAAGTTACTAATTAAAAAAAAAAGATTTTTGCGTTCTAAATATAAACGTACAAACGTATTTTTATGAGAATACCGTTAACTCAAAGAAGATGGGTGAGATTGGCGCAGGGCAGTGTGGAGTGGCACAAGAATTTGGAGGCCTATCATCATCTGAAACCCAGCAGTTGATGAAGTTGTGTTTCGGATGATGATGATGAAAGAAGATGGACGCAATTATATGTGATAAGTTGTCTACGGAATGAACCGAAAAGCCTATACCATGCATAGATTCATTCTATTTATTCTAAATTGTGTATTTATTTAATTTTATTACCAAAAAAAAACAATCACATTTTTTTTAATTATTAAGGAATTAAACGAAATATAAAACAGCACTCAGTTTCGGGAGATAAAGCGCTGCCCCTTTTTTGTGACGTCACCGTTCAGTTTGACAACTCAAAGTAAGGTTCTTTGAATTGACAACAGTGACGTCACAAAATAAAACTAGAAACGAATAAATAATAAAAATCATCAAGTTTCTTGTTTGTGTATTGTGTTCTATATCATTATAGATAACAAATAATAGTAATCATCTTTTTTTTTTAAATTGGATGCTTTTGACATTTGATGGTAGAGCCTAGGTTTGGTAGAGAAAGAACCCTACGATACGATAACATTTAAATTTTACAGCCATATCGTTTTGTTTCGAATAACAAGGCAGCAGCTTTATCGAGTAGACGCTCTGATTACTCAACAACGTAGGTTCTTCATAATTATGTTTCGTATCTTACTAGCACGTGTCTGCCGTGTGAAAAAGCTAACATATTCTCAACACAATAACAGTTCTTTGTACCGAACGTGATAGATACATAGATAATACATGATTCAATGGTTCGTTATGTGTGAGATTTCGAGTGCAATGAGTAACGACTCGTATATCTATTGAGACGTAATATCACACTGTTACGATAGATTTTCTATATGTAGTACACGATCAATGTAGTATAATGTATTGATATGGATCAGTTGAGCTACCTGTAGATTGTTGCAACAGTCTGCAGTTAGCTCAGTTGTTTCAATTGTGAATACTAGTTTTCATTTAACTCTATTATTTGATTGTAATTTTCTTTGCTAATGTATTAGGTATATCAGTTATCTATGGTCCGTCCACGCATTTATTTTCTTTGACTAAATGAAATAATTATATTATAATTAATAATGTTTCGGTACGGAACCCTCGCTGCGCGAGTCCGACTCGCACTTTTTTTTCACTTGACGAATGACTTGATGTTTGAAAAAACCTGTCGACATGTCCGGGTTATCAGCTCCAAAATCCGGGGTTTTCAAGCGTCTTGTCCTGGTTGCCAAATTTTAAAGATGGCAACCCTATTCTCAACAGACATCCGACGCTCGCAGCACGCAGCTCAGCCGCTCTAACCATCACAAATCTCCGCCTTAACCAGCACTCATCTCGGAGGAAACAACTTAGCTGAAAAACGTAACTTCTTGTCTCCGCTACGGATACCTCCACACATCTCCGCTTTGGTGAAGACTGGGCCTTAGCTATGGAGTCAAGCAACTTATTATTTAGCGTCTAAACTGGCAGACATGGCTAATATTTGCTGTCAATATTTGTTCAAATCTGTACATGCTTCATTTACGTTTATTTTATAAGCTCTACACAGATTGCATAAGCTAGCTGTAGATATACGAGTATCTATTCTAAAATACGACTTACATGGAAATTCTACTAAAGATAATAATTTGATTGATTTGAAAAAACTAAAAACCGACTTCGAACAGTTCGAACCATTCGATTTCGATTTAGGTACACGGTTTTGCGGGATAAGTACTAATACCTCGGGAATAAAAACTTACGGGACCATTGAAGGTGTCTTTTTAAATTTCGTCATCATACGTATGGTATGGGTAAAAAAAAATCATTTTCATTTTTCATTTATTTTAATTTTAATCTGTACTGGCGGTTAATCGCTGCGGTAGTTCCTGAGATATTAAATAGGGGAAAAGGACAGACAGAGCAAGACCATAAAGGTTTCGAAAACGATCTTAAAACCCTAAAAACTTACATACAGTTGAACATACAACCTCCCCCTAGTCTGAAGTCCGTTAAAAATGTATCGGAATTTTAAAAATGATAATCATACCTACTTTGATGAGGATAAACGAATACAAAGAATGTTGATTTGATAATGATATCATTCTTATCAGATGACATAATAAAACTTTATCGACAACTGCATGTAATGATGACAAAAATTACGACATTATTTGTAAATTTACAACAAAGTATGATAATGGTTACTTTGAAGATATAGGTTCACTACCCCAAAGTACATTTGTAAAGTTGAAATATTATTATTATTATTTACTATTTATTTATTTACTAGCAACGCCTCGCGGTTTCACCCGCGTAGTTCCCGTTCCCGTAGGAATTTCGGGATAAAAAGTAGCCTATGTCCTATTCCAGACTATAATCTATCTCTGTGCCAAATTTCATCCGGATCCGTTTTGCCGTTCTGGCGTGATTAAGGAACAAACATCCATCCATCCATCTAAACTTTCACGTTTATAATATTAGTGAGATTCATAAAAAGTACAACTACTTTTTATTCATAAAAAGTACTACAGGGGCACCCAATTCATTTGACTTTATTTCAAGGTTGCTACGCCAAAGTAGCCCCAAATTGTCGAGCAATAGGTACATCATCTGTTCTATTTTGTTCTGTACACATTACAACAACTAATATGCAGTCGACAGACTTATGGTAATATGCCGAGGCGTAACGTAAATAGAGCTGAGTTCAGAGGTGCTTCAAAGAGAGCCGCTATGAATTTCGGCTAGAGTATTGAAAAACAATAAACAGAGGTTACCTAACTAGACAATTTATTGAGCGTTGGGTTGAGAAAGGTCACGTAAAAAATAATGTTTTAAGGAGCTACTAACGACACCATTTTGTGAAAAGGACAGGCATAGAATTTCATAGGAGCCGGACAGAGCAGACCGCGTGTGCAAAATTCAAGTGTCTTTTTATTATAAGAGTTCAAGTAATCAAATATTTATTTTGCCGAATCTGTTACCCTGCCCTTGCTTTATTTTTGAATATAAAAATCAAGTCAATAAGTCATATTGATTCGGAGAAGAAGACAAATATGTATCAAATTTGAGATATTTTTTTCATCAAACATATGCAACTAATCAAAAAACTATCTTGGCGCTTTTGTACATAATGAAATGAAATATTAGGTATAGGAGTATAAGAATCCTAGATTTCATATTTCAACAGCAGAAGGATCTCAAAGATCATGGAAATGTTGATATTTTCGAAGGGGTCTGCGGATGATGAATTGTCCATACAGACGTACCACCAAAATGATTTGTAATTCGAGTATATTTCCCCGGTTTCCATCATAACATGTTATTTTTTGTATTCGAATACTACTCGTATTTATCTAGGTCTCTGGTTTTTCTTTTTTCATAATACTCACCTAAAATAAAAAGTAATATAAATCGTATTTTGCATATTTTTACGTCAAAAACGACTTATTTTCGTCCTATTTGTTTTGTATTTAAAACAACAATTTTGTTTCACGTTTTGTTTTATGGAACATAGTTTAAAATGTCTAGTTACAAAATAACAACACTTTGTGGAAAATACAAAAAGTTTACAGTCATTATTTTTGGTATTACGGAACATTATAATAATATTACGAATTGAAGATGCGAGCAGCTGTCCCCGAATCCTCAACAATATTTTTGCGACAAGCGCAAGCGCGCTTCTGCGCAAGCTGTCGCAAACACATTGAACACATTTTGACATTGAATTTATTTCTAGTATCTTTTGAAAAGTTTAATGGTATGCTTTTTTGTTGTTGTAGTGCTTACCCGCACTTTGGGTATCTCTAAGAAATGAAATAAGATAAAAAAAAAAAAAAAGATTTCGGCGGGACTCGAACCGATAGTGGGTGGGGCGCGGGTTTGGTCTCGCCGAAAACGAAAATTTTTGGGAACTTATTTCATTTCTTCGCTTAATGGTCAATCATATTTTTCGAGAATCCCCAGAATTGAATTTTAGGCAATGCATGCTCAAATTTCTATATTGGCTGGGCTGTAGTGAGAAGTCTTCAAAATATTGAAATTGGGGTCACCGTTTCAACTTCTAGGCTAGACTCATCATAATTTGTAATTACGCCTAATAATCATAAGTTATCGTTTAAAGCGCAATTAGTTAAATATCGGTGTGTTGTCAGCCATTACCAGAAAAATATGTTGCTATTATTGGTTGTAGTAATTAAGATAATAAAATAACTGAAAAACATCGTTAAGTATTAATATTAAGTACCTAGTAGCTTGTTGCTAGGTATCTTAATTTCAATAGATATTCAAGAGGAACCAAATCGCTTACGCTGTTTATTTATTTTTTTATAATTTGGCAGGATTTAAAAAAAATTTAATCATCATCAGTTTATAAGCAAACTAAGATACAAATTCAGTTATGAAGAATAATTGAATTATTTTCTAACCGAAACATTATGGGTCTACGAAAGTGCTACGAAAACTTCTACGGCACGTAGATACCTTCTACGACAACATGGCTCTTCTGTTAGACACCGTTAATACCTACTTATTACGACAAAGCAAAAATCGATTAAACGATTATGGGTATTTTTATTCTCAGCATAATTAATTTAGATACACTTTTAAATCATAACTTGACGTTACTACGTGTTTTGTAGTAAATTCTACTTCATATTTTTTTGTTATTTCAACATTTAAATAATAATATACCAAAGTAGCGTATTAGCGTGTGCAATATAAATCGAATATCGAATAATAATAATCGAAAATAAAACTTTTTTTTAATTGAATGTAATACTAATACGCATAAGTGTAGAGTCGATATTATCTTTAGTACATATGTTATATTACATCATTGGATATTTCACAGAAAAAAATACTCCAAGTTTATTAAAAGCAATCTTCTAAAGAACATTAGGTACTGGTTTGGCCGGACCACTTCCCGTTAAACTGATAAGGCGATCGGGCGTCAAATATTCAGGCTTCCTGGAAACTGATTGCGATTTTTAACAGAATAACACCTTCGTAATAATTTGATACTACTTCATTAACTCAGCAATTAATTAACATAGTGAGAATCCAGATGTTTTCTTTATTATGTTCAGCACACGCTGAGCCAACCCCTCTTTCGGCGCAGGGTCATGGAAGCAGTCACCTTATTTTTACTGCCACCCTTTTATGTAACTTTTGTTTTCCGCTTTATTTTATATTTGTGTGTACCTGTGTCCAAATAAATGTATTTCTATTCTATTCTATTATTTTTAAGGTTTTCTTGCTCTACAACTCGACTCGATACAACTCGTTTGCAAGAAACACTTCTTTAGCGTACGCACTTAAATATTTTAATATACTAAGTATAATAAATACCTTAGGGTATTTTAAATAAATTGTTTATTAACATCTTTTGAATCGTCATGTTTCAGGGCAGTAGTATATACCTAGATACCCAGGTTCAGTAAAAGACATCGACAATGATATATATTGGTTCTAGGTTCCTAGTATAGATTTATCAGTTCTGGGCAGCAGGTAAATTAACTTTAATACGAGCTTACTAATGAAAAGCTCGTTTTAGGAAATACCTACTTAAGTCTAATTTTTTTATGAAACAAATAAATCAACCAATAAACATAAAACATTGAAAACCTTTTAAGTTTTTATAACTTATTGATGAATTTAACGATTTGGAAATAAATAAGCAGATTAAAAAGGACTTGGTTTTTAAAATTTTTAGAACATGAAAGACGTGGCATAGTTAATTTGATGATATAATTATGTTACGTCAGAGAAGTTTAGATATAGCGCGATCCCCTTTTGTTTTTTCTTATACTGGACGATATTAGCGTGGTGAACATTCATGATATTAGCGTGGATTATATAAAAAAAGACAATCGTTCCAGCCTCTAAAGATTTACCTGTATCTGTATGTACAAATAGGGGCGACTCTACTACTGATCCACTACTAGATTTTTTTCCTATGGCACTACAAGGAGTTATGTTATGATACTTAAGATTCATAAATGACTAGCCCTTGTGCTGGTGTATAGATAAATTTTCAACCACCGCAAAACAAAATGCGTACTTACCTACTAAAATCATTCTGTTCAACACTACCTAAATAAAAGCACTATTTATACTAGAAAGGTTTTTTCTATTGGAAAAGTTCCTTTTAAGGTATATTATGCTTCATCAGCCCATCTCTTACTATACCCACTTTCAGTTATAACTATATCTGTTTCTGATCAATTTTGTATTCAAATACAAATTACAACAATACAAAACTGTAAGTTCGTCTATGGTTAGTATATTGTCAATAGAATTTTTAATCATTCCTAGACCGCAGTGGCTTGTTACCAAGTCATTGGATTCGTATTCGTGGACACGAACATTCATTTATAATGTTTATTTCTTCATTTACATAATGGAGTCTAACTCGACAGACTGCTCGGGGACTCTTGTATGACTTTCTTAAAGAATCTTGTTTAACAAGTTAGGATGTGCTATCGCCTATCACTAAGTGCTTTCATGACAGCAACGTGGACGAAAGGGACATAGCACTGACTGTTTTAAGAAAAGAAAATGCTTGAGAAAAGGACATACTTGAAGTCGTATCTTCGTGTTCAAAATAGTTTCCTCCATATTTAACCAACTTAAAAAAATGGAAGAGGTTCCCGATGCTGTCCCATATACAATTTATTCCCGAGGGACTATACAATTTCTCCGACAAAACATAAAAAATAAAGTTAAAATGTAAATGTATTCCAGGGTAGTTTTTCGTTTTTTTAAAACATCAAATTGTAGTTTTCAAGTACAACTTTGTCAACGTAAAAGATCCTTTTATAATTTGAGCAACGGAATTGAAAAATAGAAACTAGGTAACCGTACTCAGACAGTAGGTACTGTTCGCTATAATACCTACTCGATATAAACCAGAGCTTATCCCCAGGAAATGCAAATGCAATGCCACGTTTACAAATCTCGAAACTATAGCATCCTGTTGGTAACGTATACTAAAATCATTAAAAAGCTTGCTAACAAGCACATTACGACTTCAAGACCGAGTAAGCACTTAAGTTCTTACAATAAGTTTGTATTAATTTAAAAGACAAATAATTAAAAATAAAGCATAGAAACGAATCAGTACTATTATTTACATAGCTTTTTGCTTTATAGTGTATAAACTCGCACTGGAGTAATCTTCTACGAATTACATTTTAACAATGTCCCAAAAATTTTCGATTTCGGCCGGATTCGAACCCGCACCTCACCTTCAGTACAGCTGCGCTCTAACCAACTAAGCAACGAGATCGACACGTGCCTCGTCGAAAATATCTGGGACCACCAATTGAAACAGTTGAGCTATCTGCAAAGTGTTGCATAGAATCTAGAGGTAGCTCAACTGATCCATATTAATACCAATCGCAAGTATCCCCAGGACGCTGGCTGCATTGTCCCGCTGTACGGCAATATTGGCAATGCTGATGCACTGCACCAGATACTCACCAGCTATAGGGTCAAGCGTCGCTTCGACCAGAGACGCTCTGATATATTTTTGAAGTTCGTATGGTTTGTGAGGACGCAGCATTAGACTACCCAACCAATACCTACACCAAGGAATGCTCGTTAATATTGCTTTCTGTATTTGCCAACAAATTAGCGTAACCGGTATCTATGTGCCTCTAGACCAACCACAAAGCGCCAAAACATATATTTAAAAATGCTACTAAACTTAAAAATATATGCAAGTAAAAAACCTGATGTGTACGAATAAACAAAAGTTTATACTCTAAAGTCATCGATGAATTAAAGGCTGGTTTTATCTATGCCTAGATCGCTTTAATAATGCTAATTATAGAGTACAATTTGAGGTGGAGCTGGCACCAGGTGTAATTGTATATAGACGCGTAAATGATCCCGAGGCGACAGTGTAGCTAGATCACCGGCCCGGACGCATTCCATCAGAGTAGGGCTTTTACAGCTTTATTTGTAGTGTTTTGACTTTGTACTGTATCTTGATAGACAGATAAAAAATATTTGTTACTACAGACACACATTCAAACTACATTATATTGTACAAAGTATGTACATACGACTCTAGAAGCTAGACTAGAAGATCCTTGTTCCATCTAAAGTCAGCACGTAAAACAAAACATAGACAACTGGAATTTTTGCAACAAAATTTGGGCTCTCATTGCCGAGTTAGAAGTTTTTTCCTATGTTGCCTGTCAAAACATTGAATATTAAAGCAATTTCAGTGACAGCTGCAGTGTAGCAGGTACTATTGTTTGTGCTGCGACGCAAGGCCGAGTGTGGGCTGCGCGCGCGCCGGCGCCCAACCTCAAGACATTTTTTGCGCCCGACACGAGTCAAGACAAGACGTTACTCTGTGACAATGTATCCAATAATGTTTTAATTAAACCTTATAAGGACTAGATTATTAAAGCTATAAATGATGTGAATGAAGTTGTTAATGCTGATCTTTTAATTCCAGTCGTTTGTTGTTAATGACTGCATTAAACGGCTGAGCTACTTAAAACGATGATACCTTGCAGTCATTATGTTTTCTGAAGGCTAAACCTTCTAGAAGATAAACCCTATAAAGTAAAATATAAAAACGGTCACTGATCTATAAGACAGAAAGTGTGAAATCTTATGGCGTTTCATAATAATCCTATTTCAATATTACTTTGCATAGCAAATAAAAAGAATAGATTTTTTGCATCAAAGCAAAACATAATGAAACAATGTGGAATGATGTGTGTGGTGTAAAAAATACGCGTTGCTAGAAGAACCGGTGCGACCGCATACCGCGCGCTCGCGGCAAGGCCTCCACTCCACCTGCGATCGGCTCCAGCCACCCGATCCAGCACACTTTCACAATCAGAACCGAGACACATCATGTACATTTTCTTCTATTTCCATAAAAGCTATGAAAATCTTTTAAGGAAATGTATCGTCTGTAACGGTGTTAAGATTTCTAGGGATTTTCTTGTGTCAGACGTTGTAGACGGCGTAAAAATTTTACGGAACGTACTTTTTCTTGCTTAGTTAACTTTTTGTTTTTGATTTTGATTTTATTATTATGTATTTTTATAAGCTATAAAAAGCCAATTAGTATACGCTTAAAATTTCTTCTGAAATGGTGTTTTATTAAAAGAGATATTAATAGAGCAAGAGATTTTTCTTGTGTTACGTTCCGTGCAACTTTTTATTTTGGTTTTGATTATATGAACCAGTGAGGTTGGTTTTTATTATTATACAACCCAAAGATTATGTTTCTTTATTTTGATTAATAACTGAATTTTAAGTAACGATTCGCATGCAACGTTTTTGGATTAGTATTAGAGACTATCAGAACGAATATGATCAAAGTAGATGCCTACAGTAACGAACCTAAATTACAAAGTTATTGTTTGGTTCTTCGGTAAAAAAACTTATCAATTTGGTTCTACAATACAGAGCAATCTGAACTCATCTAAGACATTCTCGTACATATGTATTCCGCCGTTTTCATAAATAGCGTTCCTAGCAACACGAACAGCTGTTCCGATAATGGTCCCACTTCGACCAAAATTAACTAACTTAGTCATAATAACTCATGAATCAATTTCAAGATAACCAGGAATGTCGGAATTATGAGTAACATTCTTAAAATATACATCAATATGTAATTGAATACTCGGGATGGATTGCATGATCATTATTGCTACTTGACTTGGCAATTTACTGGAGCCTTTGCGCAATTTATGTGATAATAGAGAAGAAAGGCAGTTCAGAAATAACTCTGTAGATACAGAGACTGTTATCGTCTATATTCTGTTTTAAGGTTTACTTATTCCGGGCCTTCTTTCTCAGCCACGTTCATGGAGGCCTATGTACTGGTAGAAAGAAGTGTAGCACTCATCTCATCCTTTGTGTCCTTAATTAATGTTTGTTTATGCAAGTTATTAACGCAAGTGTTTATGGTGTGTCGTTACCATTAACTACTTTGTCCTAAGGCCTTGGACGATGCATACCTTCTATTTATAAGTAATTCTACTATTCTATGCCTGTGCCTACATTAGAAAATTACAGGCCACGATTCAATTAAATTGTCATGAAGGCTCCCAAGGGCCGTTATTACGAAGTATGGTTTATATAGGCACAGTTTATGGTACAGAAAGATTATAAGGGTTTATTTAGTCGAACAACCTAATGAATTAGACATATATGTATATAAAATCTTAAAGTATCAGTCACGGTATCAAAGTGCAATCATATACAAATCAGGAGATCATAATTTTGTAGATGTAACAACTAACCGAGAGTATTTGAAAAACAAATCAAAACAACGACCAAAAAAAGGGTGATGAAAGAACCCCCTATATATAAGAAGAATTTCTTTGAGGAAACTGTCAATTCATGAGTAAGCCCTGCAAAAAGTTGAAATGAAGAAATCTCACAAGCTTGAGAGTTGTCTGCATAATCGACGGTCGATAAATGACAGGCTCATTAAAGTAACCGGTGGGCAGCGGCGATCTTATCAACCAGCTACTGACTTACACGAAAACGCGGAGCACCCTCGGGTCACCGTGTCGACTACCAATCATTTAAAATGCTAAAGGGTACCACAATATAATAAATTAACAAAAAATATATAGAATCTCGCAACTTTAGTCTTTAAACAACATTTATCTCGCATAACAAACTTTAAAAGCTGTCAAATAAGATTGATAAATCATAAAAATTCCATCAACATCAAGACAGTATCCCACAGTCGTTATTTGGCACGCGACAAAAAAGCCCATTAAGTAGGCAAATGTATATTTTAATACAGAAAAGCGATAAATCTCGCGATGGGCTTTCGAATTCCGCGCAAGTCATCCGACGAGGTGAGATCGTCTGGGAAATACCATGTTACCATACATACACACTTTACATACACATGCCGGTGTCGTGTCAACAACGTACCTGGCATAAAGTTGTTTTTGGTCACAAAAGTAGTCACAAAAATATTTGTGGGAAATTTGAATCAGTAAGTTCTCGTTTGAAGAATTCGAATAATAATGGAATGCTCGGAACAGTTGCACGTGTGTCGGAATCCTAGGCAGTGGTTGCTGCCAGCCAGGTTCCGCATTGAGTATCGTTTTTGCACATACGTGGGCGCTCGACGCGCGACCAGCCTGCACTTGGATACGAAAATGAGAATTGTAGTCTTTTTGGTGCACAGAAAAACATAAAATATACAAAAATGTTATAATTTAATTTTAATGTTTTTAGAAAATAGAAAGAAATAATATTAGATTTAGGTGTAAATATTAGTAGTAATTATTTTAATCTGCTATTGTAATTTTCTTAATTAATACTTCTGTACTTACGAAAGTAAAAAAAAACACAAAACGTTATAACAATAGATAGTAAGTACAGACGTAAAAATATTTTAAGATGTAATTAGAGCCTAGGAATATCGAACTTGAAGGATTAGGTACAAAATTGTGGCTCCTTCTCATCTCGCAACCTTCCTATCTCGTAACCATTTTTTTTATTTGTGGTACAAACAGCTCACGAGTTACATCTTCAGCCTTGGTCCACTGATGAACGCAGAACTCCCCTGTTTTGTGAAGAAGATTTTAAACTGCTAAAGTAACATGCTTAATTTTGAATGATTGATATTCCGGTTTTTTATATCATTCACTGGTTTATTCGTGTAAGCTTGTACCATCTCCAAGTTTCAATACTCCATGTTCGACTTGTACGTAACTCCAGTGGAGCCCTTAGTTATTTTAATTGATACAGTCAAACGACTTCGTAAGGACTTATTTTTCGAACAATGAGACTGGCTAACTATTGCAGTGTACCAACCTACTCTATCCTACTTTAAAAGCAAAAGTTTGAGAATATGTGAATAGGTACGTGTGTTAACCAAAACTACAGAGCGGATTGGTCTGAAGTTTAGCACGTATGAGACTTTGAACCGAATAACTTACAAATAGACTTCCTAAATCTTTTAAGAAAATAGTGGGTAAAACCGCGGGCAGAAGCAAGTAGTAAGAAGGTTGATAATAAAGGCTATAGCTTCATCATATTAAAGTCTACTATTAGTACGTAAGATCCGGATATTTCACATGCTAATTAATTGGATAGAGTATATAAGATAGATAGATTTGACAAAGTTTATGTTGATATGTCAATTCTGCTGCACAAAATTTATTACTTTTTTACGGGGATTGAAGATGAATCGTCTAACCTGAATGCAAAACGACTCTACCATTCTCTAGAATAGGAAAAAACTGAAAAAGTCCGTCAGTTAGATTATCAGAAGCTATTGAACACGTATTTTTGCTTTTGTCAATCAAAGTCGAAATTTGTCGTCAAGGTTCGTGACGTCACAAAGTACCTTAAAAGTGTCGCCCGATGTGACGTCACGCGGAACTTAACAGGCTGTATCTTCATATTTTTTTGCTTAGTTGATAAAGGCAAAAAAGTGTCCAATATCTTCTGGTGCTAATTAGATTTTTTTTAAGGAAATTAGCCTATTGTGCTGCACAACATAATTCGTTCTAACTTAATTCTCTATTCTAACAGGAAATAAATATGTTTATCGTCACATACACTGAAGTTAATGGAAAATCTATGTCCTAACCTACTATTCGAGCAAATATATTCAAAACGCAAAACGAACGAAACAGGTTATTGTGTCTACGACGAACGAAGGTATCTAGAAAACGTCATGCAGTTGTAAAACAATTAGCACAATTAGGTTGTTATTTATGTTTAGTCTCATGGCTTTATCACTGAAATACCGGTAGTCGTGAGTACATACCTGTATAGATATTATTTTGTAAATGAATATTTATAACCGTAAACAAATCTTTACTAATAGTTAAAGTTTAAAAACTCATAGAGGTGCGGTAAAATAACTATACTTACCTATGTTTGCAGCACAATGCCAATAACCCTAATCTACAAGGACTTATTTTCATGAAAAAAGCACAGACTGATATATTGATAGACATTCCATATAGGCACATTTTGACCTATTAACACTTCATAGTGTGAAGCAGACGTAACGTAAAAGCGTCAGGTTCCTAATTCATTGGGCTCTAACAAGGAATCATTTAGAATTTTTAAGTAGTTAGAAACAACCCACCCAAATCAGTATCTACCTACCAAGTGACATCGATTTCACACCTTGGTACAAAGTTATTAGGAAAATACGCGTTGTTAAATACAGGTTGTAACAAAAATGAAGGACCAAACTTTCAGGGGGGTTCAGCTTCAATCACAGAACACGGGAAAATAAAGTAAGCCCCGACTTTATTTTCAATAAAATAAGTAATAACATTAGGCCTATGTCCAGCAGTGGACTGATATAGGCTGATGATGATGATGATGATGAAGTAATAACATTATATGATCTCTAGACAAGACAATAGCTATGCAAGAGCTTTATTGTCATAGAACTGAGGAAAAATGCATTTGTGGTACCACCTACCACATCTCAGGCGCGTCGCCCGCTCCGATGATGTCGCGGGTCGTTGACCGCCGAGCGTACCGCGTCATCATCGGAAATACAGTTACAGGATGTAAACAGCTACATAGGCCTATTAAATTTTTTTAATGGCACAAGCACATGTGTCAGTCTTGTGGTAATTGCATTTTTATTTATTTTTCGAAAACTAATCAGGTTTTTTTTATATTTTCCCCGTGTTTTGTGATCGAAGCTGAACCCCCCTGAAAGCTTGGTCCTTCATTTTTGTTATACTCTGCATAAATAAACGAAATTAGGTATTTATTTATTACACTGGGTCTACAAGAAACCCATTTTTTTATACTTAGTAATAAGAAAACGTTTTATTAGCAAATAGTTCTAATAAAACAATAAAATTATCTTAGACTATTATGGGTGTTTTAGTTGACCTTTCGACCACTAAATCATGATTTGTCAACTTCGTGATCAAATGGAATCAAGGTTATAATTATTCTGAGCATGATTCAGTAGGAATTTTCATAAATCAATGTGGACGAGTAAGCTCATCCATTTTTAATAGAGATCTTACCGCCTACCATTTACCTGTTGGTTGGTAGGTAATCTCCCTTTTTTATTGGAACACTAATAAAGTTGTTTTTCGAAAGACAGCAAGAACGGGAAATGATTCGTGACAATTATTTATTTACCTACCCGTTGCTATTGAATTCTTCGAAAGCTGCCAAGCGTTTTGTTGTTCACTAAAAATGCAGCTCAAAGGACAATACACAAATTCTGTCACTCGCATATTGTTCATTAAAAATACTGTAATGAGGTTGTACCTATATTACTCTTGAAAATTCAACTTCCAAAATTTTCATTTGTGTACATTTACCACTTCTACGTTGTTAAAAGCTGTGGCATACAAAGAGAATACAAATTCTCTTTGTATGCCACAGCTTTTACTAGTGTACACCTGCTGAAAATCATTCACAGTATGTCTTGTATTGAGTTTAAGATGAACTATGAGTTTGATAATAAGAGCAAGGTCAGTCTAATTCCGCGTAGCGTATGTTTTAGACTCTTCGAAGAAATTACCTACTGTTTATGGACTGATGTGTGAGATTACTTGAACCAATGATTTTTCTAGAAACCTCAAAAACTGATAATTTAGTTGGAGTTCGCAAAAACTACTGCCTTCTTCGAATTTAACAATTTCATTCGAATAGTAAACATTTTGATAGTTTGCTGATTGGTTACAATCAGACCTAGCGTAAGTTAAAACATGGTTGAACCTTACCTTACAAATACAGCGGAAGCAGCTGCCCCAGTCCTGCTCAAGCCTGACGTCCTGAAGTCGTACAGGCTCCCCTTCGTTCGAGCAAGGGGCGCGGACCCCTCCTGAAAATACAAAAGAAAAGTTAAAATCAGCAACTCTTTGCTGATTATAACACCCTGGTACTTTAAACTCAAATCGTTTGGTGTTACGACATATTATGAAACAAAGGTAAAACAAATTATATGAAGACAATACAACACAAGGTCAAAGGTCTCTTACAACAATACAATAAACTTGTCCAATAAACCAATGGAATATGCCATTCCAATATAAATTTACAACCAATCGATTCAATAATAGCATCGACTCGTTACCTACTTATCGATAGGCCGAAGGTAAATGTCTAAATACAGCATCAGTTTAGAAGATATTGATCGTAAACTAAAGGTTCGCAAGTACCGCAGCTGACCAATGACCACAGAGTTGCGGAGGAGTTGTGGTTTCTGCAACTTGCGTGGGAACCGACCGTCCTATAAACTTTGCACGTGCAAACAAATGCACAAAATACCTCAGTTATCAGAAGATCGGTTTCGTAGGGACCCTTCGAAAGCAAGGTCGTATAGACACACGATTTTGGTGCTATTTTCTGGAAATAATAAAACATCGTAAAATATTCTTCCCTTGATGTAATAAATAAGATGTCCCTTCGTATCCGAGGATAGACAACAAGATTCTAAATTCAAATACTACGTAAGAAACTATTCCTAGCCATGGTAAAAATGGAAAATAAGTGAGTCAAAAACTTAGAAGCACTCGTAAAAGCAGCGATGATAAAACTCAAAAGTTTTCTTTCTGATTGTTGTTCGGATTGTGTCCAACGCATTATTTCATCATCATTGTGAATATAATCACAAAGATGGACTGTAGACTGGTCAGCAACTTATCAATAAAATAATTCAAGATGGGTAAATTGATGGGACAGCTTAATCAATGCTGTCGTCCTTCGTTATGCCGAATTCCAATATAATTGGAGAGCTATTAGTACGAATCAGTATATTTTTATTGGTTAGTCTGATTGGGAGATTGTGTTCTGCTTGAACTTTTACATAATTTGTTGGTTGGAGCTTTATTTTCACCTTCTGTAAATCTATTAGGTATCGTAAAAAAATAATCATGGTCAAGCTTTGATGATTTTATCTGTCAAAACAGCCCTGCAAATTTACCCTAAAAATATTGAAACAATATGAGCGGTGACGAATTTACACTAGATTTTTGCGATGACAAATTTACCCGGTGACAAATTTACCCTAACCCTTTCAGTCGTCGTTTCTGCCCATCACAAATTATCGGGCAGTGTCATAGTTTATCGCGCACTGATACGCCGATTTTTAACCGACTTCGCAAAAAAAGGAGGTTCTGTGTTCAGCTGTTTTTATGTTTTTTTATCGGTAAACATGCCGAGTAGTTGCTCTGTCAGTTGTAGACCAACTTTGATATTGTATAGATAGAGAAAAATTCAAAAGTGGTCACACAAAAAAACTTATGAAATGTGTATTATATTATGGAATTTAATTTCGATTTTTATTTATTTCAAAACAATCAAAATTATATAATTGATAGCGATGACATAGACAGTGTGCCTGGCTGCTAGTGTAGCGGCAAGTGGTGGTCGCGGCTCTCGTCAGACCTTGATTTAGATCCGAAGATCCGCATTCTCGTGTGGCCTGCGCGGGCGCCACCGGTCACACTATCTCGCGATCCGCGTCAATATTTTGGTAATTAATGAGCTCCTCTTCAAAAGCGAACATTGAACATTCCTCACTGTCTGTTTACTAATACACACACAGTTACACATAGATACTTGCTTAAATGTTGACAAAGTCTATGCTACTTCAAACTTATTTACCTTAGAATACGTGCTAAAATAACAGTGGTTTCAAATCTCGGAATATGTAGCTACTTAACTATATAGTAACCAGATTGTAGTAGTCGGTCCCTCATATTAAGAGAATAAAAAAAATCTGTAAAATACATACCTACTTAATGTAGGTTACGTAGATTATTGATAATCTCTTAGCATTTGAAGAATTTCAAGGCAAACTTATTTTGTGTCCGTTAAATCGTAGGTAAATTAAATTTTATGGGAATAAATTTTATAAAAACAAACATTTGTGACGCATTTGTAATAGCCACCTAAGTAAAATTCTCAGTAATCTTTAACATAAGTTTAGTGATATTGGGTAAATACATAGGAAGTAGGTAGGTACTAGTGTCTGCTTGCGGATTCTTTCGGTGGTATAATATACTGGATAAAAAGTAGGGAGCTGAAAAACCTCAGTGGTAATGTAGAGCAACCTACCTGTCGCGTCTTCATATCAAAATATACGAAGTTAACACCGAATAATCAAGATTGATTCCGTTGAATGATTTCGTTTCGTTCTATGCCATCAATAGTCACGTCGACTCACGTCGAGTTCAAACTTCAAACAGTGATTTTTTTAACGCACCAATAATTCCCAGACATATCTAAATTAAAAACAAACGAACAAACTTACCACATATTATTAGTAAATAGTATAACAGGTTGCTTGTTAGCAGTTTTTTTTTTCATTAAATTCCGATCACGAATGTCCTCATGTATGTTGTTACTTATTCGCAACACCTTGGTGTTATATCTTGGACTGATAGATAAGCATAAAAGTAAGCACATCAATGACACTTCATTGAAAGGGGGCATGGTGTGACTGTGAGCATAACCTTAACCTTCTTGATAACTTTGGTTCCTATTATAGGACACTGCTCCTTGTAAAGCAATGTCGAGGTCAAGGCATTGTAATATCTAGATATCGGAAAATAGTTCGTTACACGTTTAGATAAGAGTAGCGGTCCGCCCCGGCTTCGCGCGGGTAGATATATGTATCTAACAAAAAAAAATAAAAAAATTACATACATGCTTAAAACACTCAATAAAGTCTGCTTCAGAGAAAACAATCAAAATCATCCATTTGAAAGCTATGATGTATACACCTTCGATAAAAGTAAAAAAGGGAGATACGGTACGTTCTACCAGCGCTCACTCAAAAACTGTACCGTGTTTCAGATGAAATAATGATAAGGTATCGGATCATCACACAGACAAATAGATCCACCCATCAAACTTATGGCAACTCTTTTTTTGTGTCGGGGCTGAATAAAAAATTAAATAATAAATATATACCTATAGGTACTACTTTAGATAAAATTATTACTTTTTTTGTTTTATTTGAAATAATTTTTCAAATCGGACCAGTAGTTTCGGAGCCTATTCAAATCAAACAAACAAAAAAATCTTTCTTTTTTATAATATTAGTACAGATTTGTATAGATATAAATAATTTAATGGGTTCATCATCATCATCAGCCTATAGGTATCAGTCCACTGCTGGACATAGGCCTCCCCTAATGAGTGCCATAGCGCCCTGTCTTCAGCTTGCCGCATCCAGCATCTGCCAGCAGTCTTTCGCAAATCGTCATCCCACCTGGTCGATAATGGGTTACTAAGTGCAATTCTCACAAGAAAACTGTAGTTTTCAGGGGCTTTTATCAAATCCTGAACAAATGATACCTATCCGAAATAGGGTATATACATACGACGATATGTGACTTCAAAAAGTTGATTATTTTTATTCTCTATACCTTTACAAATATATCTATGTACATATTTTTTTTGTATTTCTATACGTTACGTCACGTATTGTCTTGAAACTTTAGCGGGATATCTTTTTTAAGAAAGAAAGAAAGAACATTATTTATTAGACACAACACACGAACAACAAACATGCTGGTTTTTATCATTTATTTGTTTCTAATTTCATTTTTAATCGAAGGACCAGACGCACTTTGAGTTGACAAACTGAACGGTGACGTCACAGAAAAGGGCAGCGTTTTTATCACCCGAAACTGAGTGCAGATTTTCAGTTTTTTCTTATTATAAAAAAAATTGTAAGTTTTATATTTTTTTTTCGGTAAACATAAATAATTGATAAAAAAATATATGCATTTTAACCGTACCGTCGTGCCATGCAGTGTATTAATTATTAACGAACAACTTACCAGCTGATTTAACATAATTACTTACCTCGTTTTATGTCTGAGTGATACCTACTACTTTAGATTCTTAAAAGCTCAAAATAAATGCGTTGAAGATAAGATTACGATAAAACTGAAGTTTAATAGGATACCTTCGATAATGCGAAGTTATTATTACGGCCATGTTTTGGTTTTTGTGTTCAATGTGCCATACAAAAAAGTTTTAGTAGCCATGCAAAAAATTGTTGTCAACCCATAAGTTTCGCCATGCTAAACATGAAAGATAAAGTAGATAATGCTAAGATATTTTGCATTATTATTAGTTTTTAGATAAGTCATTATCTCAGCATATCCTAATAGACTTGAAGACTGTATAGCAACAAGCATCTATCTGAATAATGAATAAATTTATATTTATGAGTTCCAGCACATTTATTACGCTTTCTATGGATTCTGATTGGGTAATAACTGTAATAAGGCAATAAGAATTTACTGATGTAAGTGGGCCCCTCTCGGTTTCAAGAAAAGGAGGACTAATGAAAATTGCTTTCCTCCATTATAGCACGGAAGACTAATTTAGAGTTGTACAATAAAACGTAAACATTCCATACCAAGAAAGCTCTTATACGTTTTATGCTGTTATTTAGTTAATAATCAATGTCTATTTTTTATTTCAGCCCGACGACGAACCGGTAAAATAAAACAAAATGTTTTCATTTCATCATCATCATCATCATCCACAACTTCACCCACTGCTGGGTATAGGCCTCCACACTCATGTGCCACTCCACACGGTCCTGTGCCAATCTTATCCATGTTCGCCCCACGACGTTTGTTATATCGTCCGCCCATCTTGCGGCTGTTTTCATTTATTTACACCTTTTATTTACGAAACATGTAAGGTGTGCAAGTAAATAATATGTTCCATGTTGCCATGGGAAACTGAACGCTGAATATCAAAACCGAGAATTGCAAGTGGGTACATAATAGAAGGACCGAATACTTTGATCGAAGAGCGAGAGAACGTATGCGTGATCTATGTGAGAAGCCGATACCAATTACGAATGCAGATGGCCATGGATATCGCGGCGTTACCTATTTACTAAGGCACCGAAATACTTTTTTTTTAAATTATAATTTTCTTTTTTAATAAAGTTCCAAATTTCAAGTTCTAAAACAAACAAATAAATGTTCCTATTTTCTTTCTTTCTTTCTTCTTTCTAAATTATTATAGGGTTCCTAAATATTTTTCTAAGATTGGTCTTATCGAAAGGAAAGTAATTATTAGACGGAGATTTAAAACTTTCATTTTATTGTTCTCTATTATTATGATCGATATAAGACGTTCAAAGACTCGGTAAGAATGTACTAAATACAATATATAACACAGTACGGATCCAATGTGTGTTCTTTTATTTCTAATAATTATAATTAATTGTCTCTAATAAAAAATATAGCCTTAATATCCCATTCTGATAGCGAGCCAGCACCGTGATCGCACCGCGCGGGCCCCGACGAACAGTTTCGCAAGAGAAGAATAATTGTCGCCGAGCACACCTTGTGCAACCGGTACGGCAACCGTTGTGTCTTTTATTGTGAAGCTGTACAACTTGTGAAACCTCGAAACCGTAATGAAAGTCACAACAACTATATGAACGTAATAAATAACGCTTTTATAACTCTAACAATTAAGAATATCGTCTGACTTTTAAGTATATCCGCAGATGAAATAATGTGTACCTATATCTTCAATAATTTCAGAGTTAGTTCTCGCTATGATTCAAATGTTAACTCAGAACTTTTTCTATTTCGGTTAGCGCCATGACTATCCCGTAAAAAAGCTTCCATTAGTAGTATATTTTTTTCGTTTTCGTTTTGGCACATCATAGACAAACAGCGATGTCAAAAAGAAGCTTGACGCATTTATGATGAAGGTGATATCAGATTTGGAATCCGGAAAAAAGAGAGTTTAGTCAGCATAGTAGGCACAATGATCTCATGCATTCAGGCGCCCGGCACGCGTCATGTAGCTCATTTCTACTAAGTAATTAGTCTAGACAGAACTACATTACAAACGGACGTTGGCTTATGACGTCAGGCACCTTCCAACCAAGCTTTATAGGACTTCCATACTTGAGTAAAGCTTAAGTTTACAAATTCCAATTAAAACAAACTAATACTAAAAACTGTTCTTTGAAAATCATATGATTTAATAAACCTCTAGATTTTTGATAAAATCTAATAGGTGTTCTGTGTGTGCTCTGTAATAGTCTGACAGAAAACGAGTCTAAAGAGTCTCAACAACTGTCAATCATGCCGCAAAATCTATGTTATCATAACATTACCTTCGGATATTCTGAAACGCAGCTGTCAATCACAAAAGTCCTACTCTGATACTTCAAGGACTTACACTGTTTACGGTTACCAAATATGTAATGAACTTCGTTCTTCTTGCCAGCTAGAGTACAATTTTGGAGTCTTATAATCCAGAGTGAATAAGTTCCTTCCGGGAATGCATGCTCCATCATAGGCCACGTCTTCACTTACTTAAAGTGAGACCATGACCAAAAGACCATAACCAATAAAAAATATAAAAAGGCTTTGTTCGCTGGGACCACCTTCTGCCAAATACACTCTCATCCGAGAAGTCTAGGCAGATGAAAGTTCCCCACATAGAATAAGAACAAGAAGGTTAGTACGTACTGATGCTGCTGATGACGTCAGTGGCGGCGGTGGCGGCAGCGAGGACTAGCAGGCAGGCGGCGTACAGCGGGCTCCGCATGGTCTTGGTCGCTACTCGCGGCGCCAGAGCCTGTCCCTGCGCTGCCCTCGCATCACACCCTCGCGCCACCCCAGTTGTGCGCAACACCTGTAACAAAGAGTTTCATTGTAAGCTCTCTCTTCATTTTAGCAGTCCGCAGTTGACAACGGTGGGCCAGGATGTCATAGATAGAACTTCTTTGACTTTCTACCCGTACCTACTTACGTGGAGTTAATAAACCTTTTTGTTCCCATATTATGTATTATAACATCAGATTAACCTTGACTTTCATCTTTGTCAGAAGCTTCCTAAACATAAACGTCTTAGCTTGCTATATACTTGCTGGTGAGACGTAGCAACTCTATTATGCTGAATGTATTGCATCCACCCAATTAAATTTGTCTGCAGATGCCGCTGTGCAATAACGGCAGGGTCTTGAAGCCCTCTAGTAATTAGGAAGTCTCACCTATCTAGGTTACATTTCCTCTCTTTGTGTGTACATCTTATCTTGGTAGTTTGACTTCTTTAAATGTTTTTTTCTTTAAGTGTTTAATTTATCTGTTAAATGTAGAGAGTACGCCATGTATCTTTACTCTTGAAGCCTTGGACTTCGATCCTTTATTATAAAATGCCAATTTTAGTTTTTTTTAATGTTGTCTATTTTGGGGTAATTTTTCTATACGTAGGTATATTCAAGCATAGCAACAAAATTCGCCTTATCAACATGTTTACAATCATTCGGCATTCCAAAAACTTAAGTTATCGTTTATCGCCTTGTTTATTTCTACATATGATTCCGCTATAGGCAGGCTATAACTAGATACTCATTAACTACTTTATTTTATGAGATATTAGCGCTGTAATGCACCTGGCATAGAATTTATTTCAGTCCGTAACTTGCTTATCTGTATAAAAGGAAAAGACTTACTGACTTATCGAGAAATCTCTGGAACCACAAGAGCTACGAGACTGAATTTTTGAATGGAGGTTCCTTTTAGAACTTAAACCGGAACGGATTTTTAGAAATTCGCAATCTTGCTTCGTTACTCCCTAATAAAGGTATTCTTATACTTAAAATGAGGTCTCGAGAATAAATGAGGTAGTCAAGGTACATTAAATGTTAAGGAGAACTCAGTGCCTAGACAAACCTAATTATATTCTATTTCTAAGGGAGTGGAAATGTAAGAAAAATGTTTTATTTTTAAACTCATCACGAAATCTCTGGAACTACAAAAGTTACGAGGCTGAAATTTTGCTACGAGTATCTTATAGGATTAAGGCACGATTTTATGGAAATTCACCTTTTGGTGTCTCATTATCACAATTATTTATATTAAACACAGGAAAAAAAGGACGTAAAAAAATATTTAAAGTTAGTCGCAGACTTTGCCCTGCAATGAGACGAAAGAGATTAATATAAAAGATTATAATAAAAAAGTTTTAAGATTATCCCTGCATTCGATGAATTGATGAGGAATCGCAAAATCAATGACCACCAAAGCACAGTTATTAAATGTCATATAGATATATGTATATAGATTATTACATTGAAGTTGATAGTGGTATTGGATCACTACCACTATCAAGGTCTACCACTACTAGTGGTAGACCGATGTCCTATGGTACTTTTTACAGCATTCCACGCGTGCGTTGACCTCGATTAGTTAGGTAGGTACCACTTAGATACTATACATACATATAAGTAGGTACCTACTATACCTACCGAAAAAGATAACGATTAAAACTTTTAAGTGCAACAATTTAACAGAAACATGGCTAATAGAACTCTGAATGATCACTACATTGTTAATTACCTTCCTACCAGCAGTTCCGCCTTTAGATCCTCCTCAGTAATTGGTTTATGCTAACTGTAAAAACACAAAAAACCCTAATTGAAACGTAACAATTTCTTTATGCTGTAATATGAAACGAACGTGGCTAATTTCGGCGCAATTTATAACGCGGAACCGTTTAACAATGTTGTTTCAGTGTAATTACCAGAATATAATATATCAAGAACGTACTTTACAAGACAATTTAGCGCATTAAGTCAAAACCGGCGTAGATAACATTAAATCCACGTTGAAGATAAATTAACAACTATTAAGCACTTTAGTTTGAGTACTTAGGAACAAAACAATGCAAGAAAAGAGAAGAACTACATGCTTACAAAAGCACAATAACATAGAAGTCAATGCTCAAGATGTATCAAATGCCAGTAGCAGCATCCGCTACGATATCTTTTTTGTTCCACATGTCAATCAACCCGTTGTTTATCGAGAAAATACTGAACTGACAATAGATGGAATAAAAAAGTTAAGCTTCTATGAACCATCGTAATTGTATTTAATGTTATTGCAAGGTGCTTTAATAATAACTACGCGTCTCTAGCGTTACTCTTCAAAATTGTGCAAGATTTGCAAAATGGTAACCAAAATCAAAGTCGAGATACTAACTTGTAGATCTGGATACATTTTTGAGAGATGAACACACTGGCAATGACCACAAAGAACTGAATACCACAGGAAGTATGTACAAAAGGCAAGTGTGGCGTCAACTTCGACGAAGAGATGAGCGACCAGTGAACATGCAATCCTGGAAGTCCGCTGTAAGCATTCGATGGAATGTGTTCAGTTACATCCATACGATATTTAAGTAATTTTATTCTTCGAACGTTGAGCAATTCATTCTGAAGACAAAGGGAAATTCTTAATCGGCGGTTTGTTAAAATAATTAAGTCCAGCTAAAATGGGCTATTGTATTGAATTGGGTTCGATCGGTCTCGTATTACATTTACCTTATCAAGTTTTAAATTTCGGTAAGATAAAAAGTATAAAAATATTTTATTTCAGTATATAAAATATTTTACAAAATATATGTATATATTCAAATGCATGTACTAAGGAAAATTCTATAGTTTTCTTTAATTTTTTATAGAAATCCTTCACCAATTATTTTCCCCTTGGCGACTTATTTATGTCTATCATAGGTGCATGACCTAGGTTTAATTGCATGTGTAATTCATAGGACAAGTTTTCAAATGATTTGGAGCATATTTTTTCCATTCTAAGTAGATTATAAGGTCAACACTCAATACCGATAAGGGAAAATCGGTCATTATAGCATTGAGTCTATCAATCAACTTTATGAAGAAAAATGATAATGAACATACATATTCATTCAATAATTACTGGTGGTCGTCCTAAATAGTCGTACCTACCAAGTTTACCAGTTTTAATAGTAAAAAATTACCAAGTTTAATAGTGTCGGTACATGACATAGGTAACGTAATATGTAAAATAACTTTAGTTGGTAGTAATTTGGAGATTTTACAAGTTCTGGTTACAACATACAAGGTGTGGAAAACCGCGATTCTGAAACTAAATGCTATCATCGATGCTAATCTTTATAATGTTAAACAACAAGAGAGTTTGGACCGGTTCAGATTCCAAGATTGGTGATCTGATGTTAACTCACATAATGTCGAGATATAAAGTACAGATTTAGAAAGCCGCGTGTAATCTGTCGTAGCAGGGCCCAAGAGCTGTCCGAGCAAATGTGAAGACGGGTGCGACAGAGGCGGGCGACAGCGTCACCTACTTTCACGGAGGCAGCGCCGGAGGAACGCCGTGGACCACGGGGCGCGGGGGGCGAAGCCACAAGGTCGCTTGAGGCAAACCACTCGTGGACACAATTTCTTCGGCGCAAAGACACGCGCATACCAGTCCGAGTGCGGAACGCGGTCGCAATAAAAACGCTCTCGGATATATTTCACGCGTGCGCAACATTACCTCGTAGCTCTCGGCTCCGATTACTTAATGCGCGGCTAACTGTACAAGCGGAGAGTAACAAGATCAGGTTTTTTCGCTGCAGGTTCGACGATCGGACCCGGGGTGCAGTTCTGGGTAGAGGGTCACGACGCCGTCACTGTGACGCCGGCTGCGGATCTTGCACTTCTTGTAACACCTATTCTCTGGTACCGTTTCGAATTTAAGTTACTTTTAGCAACGGTAAATACCGCTTCTTTTTATTTGAAAATTTTGGACTTGGGCTTTTGTTATATATTTAGCAGTTTTTTACAGCTACTTACTATATAAATACGACTAATGCTTAGCGACCAATTGATACGTCTGCTAACCATACGCAGATTATATATTTTTAAAGTGATTGGACTTTGTAACTGTTTAATCCTCAATCATATCGCAAGTTTGTTTGAGCATCATCATTGTCATATTAGCATAGATACTAACTCTCGTCCAGACTAACTGTATAATTTATAATCTTATAATGCGAAGATTATCGTTATGCCACTGTACTGCGATTTATCTCCAGCAAATATTGAAGCTGAATTTGTAATTGTCTTGTTTGCAGAACCAAGATAAATTTGGATCGTGCACACTGGGTTTTCTGGCTATTCTTGCTTATAACCACGTGATAATAATGAGATTAGGCAACATTTGTATTCAAATCTTAATAATTATCATTGTATGGTCAAAATAAGATCTTATTGAAGACCGTGTAGATATTGCGATATATTAATAGGTGTTATAGAGTCGTTGTCCTATCCCTTAATAATGTAGGTACTTTGAGCGAGATTAAATGTATATGTTATCAAGAAAATTAAAATCAAAGAATATAAACTAAATTAGAACGAGTATTTTGTGCATTGTTTTGTATTTGTAACTTATTAATATTTAACTATCGATCGATGATATATAGTATGATGTACATATAATCTTTTCATTATAGTATTCTGTTATGTTATCTATCCGTGAAAACCTTCGATAAGATTTCTGGTATTTATCAATTTGTCAGTCTGTGATTTAAAAGCCTTCGGTTAACTTCAAATACTACTGACCTATAAATAATTGGGTTTCTTAGTAAAATGGTAAAAAAACAAAAGACTTCCTAATTACACTAGTTATAAGTACATTAGCTAACATGCAAAATACTAATTTACTTTAGTTAGGACAGTTGATAGAGTGGACTGAGATGAATACTTAGATACTACTACTTACTAGATGACGTTTACATAGGTAAACACTACAATAACCAAGCGATTTTTGCAAGTACTCATAAGAAATCATACTCATAAGGAAATACTTACTAAATAAATAAAAATGCAAATGAAAGATATAAAACATACCTGATACAACCGCCTTTGGGCAAGTAGTTGGATAAGAAAGAACAGGTTCTGCTGGGTTTCCGTAGTAACGCATAATTAGTAAAATAAATTTGGGTCAAATTTATGAAGGTATTGGTGATAAGACTACCCTTACAGGATTCAGACACGAAACAAAATAAAATAGAAAATAAATTGTAATTTTATTCTCTGCACTACAAATGTTTAAACTTATGGAAAGAAGCGAAAATTGATATAAATATATCAAGCAATTTAGGGACAGTCCGTAGTGTTTGGTGTTTGTATATTACCTCTCAACAAATTTGACCTGAATAAATGCATTAAGGATTTCATTGTGGCGTGAAAAACAATGAGTGCCGTTGATTGGCGCACCGACGTCTGGCTCACAGCTAATTGAATTAACAGAGTTGAACACAACATGTCCATTAGCTTTGTAAATATGGACTGTGTTACAACATTTCGGGAATGCTTTAGGTGCGAGATAATCATTAAGGTATTTCCATTAAATGAAGGAATAGTAATCCATTACGACATAATGAGATAGAAAGTTGTTGTAATAATAAGTATGTAATAAGTTTTTGTAAAGAGACACATAAGTTCAAAAGAAATATCCATTTAGGAAAAAGGGAACGTATAACGGTAAGATTATACATACCTAAATGAATTTTCCATACGATAGAAAACTACAAACGAGCAACCATTGATTTTGATATTGCAGAAGACGCTATCAAATTTATTCCTTTCAAAATAAAAGAATCTATGTGTCCATTGTTTCAAAAGGGGGCAAAAAGTGAACGCTTTCGGAAGAACGGAGGAGTGGTGCAAGGTGTCAGTGCGGGGTGGTGGCCACGCCCTCCTGATCACGCCTACGGCCTACCTGATGGAGTAATCACTAGATCTCGAAGGTGAAATCAATGTTGGTAATGTCCCGGTATCGGGTTGTCGTCTGTAATTTTGCCCGCATCATAAATTTCCTTTCTGACAGAATTTAAATCGCATAGCAACGCCGCGAGTCAAGCTTTTTCATATTATTAGCAAAGTATCATACCTACGAGTGAAGCATCAAGACAACTTAACAATAGAAGGCCACCTAGAAACCAGAAAAGCTTCTCGCCGAATTCATAAATCCTACTTTTGGAGTCAAAAACAACTCACGATTCCGGTCGAGTCACAAATGAGTGGTATCAAGCCAATCGGAAAACCCCATAACAACATGCCACTTTTAATGTGAAAGTACCGAGGACGGTGTGCGCAAGTCGCAACAAAGTGTCGTGCGTGG
This sequence comes from Eupithecia exiguata, assembly GCA_947086465.1. Classification (NCBI taxonomy): domain Eukaryota; kingdom Metazoa; phylum Arthropoda; class Insecta; order Lepidoptera; family Geometridae; genus Eupithecia; species Eupithecia exiguata. The sequence goes on along the minus strand of OX352230.1, from coordinate 5,975,624 downwards.
TAGGTGGGTAATGAATACGAGGTGCATGCGACGAGTGGAAAATATTTCGCAGAACAATAGGGTTGAGGAGATATGTGATGAATTATTAATAGAGTTAATGAGGCGCGCTCGGCAAGCGCGATAGCGGGGTGAGCGGTGCGACCTCGCACTCGCTAGCGATAGTGCCCACGCAGCCTGATTGTCGCCACAAACCCAATCCAACTCTTTCTACACGCGACTGTAACTAGCATTTCATCCAACGCAATAAGAAGGAAAATCCCCCGGCAAACTATATGCAATTCCTCGGCAGATGAAACGCACAGTTCTTTTATCTAATTGTTTGAATAGCTTTAGTTATGACACGTGTGCGACTCGCACGCTTGCTCTGGATTCTTTATAGATTAGTAGCTTAATTAAAAGACAAAGCGACGACTACATAAGTGCGCAAGTGACTTGAGACTTACTTTTTCTTTGTTTCTTCTAGGTATCAGTCCTATCTAAGTTATTTCAGAACGGTCATACATAACACATAACAGATCATTGACCTGAAGTTGATATTAATTAAGGTTATAGTATGCAATCTTACCTATTCTTTTCGCCTATTTATTTGATAGGTAATAGTTTAGTTTAAAATTGACTTGTGTGCGAGTTTATTTTGTTAGCCTAAAGATATAAACGATTTCTGATTCTTCATGATTCACCATCGAGGATGCTAACATTTGTGAAGATAAAGACATTTATATACAGTCTGAAGTATTCAATTTTATTTTAACATGCCACAATATTGCGATGGGATGCGATGCGACGCGACGTGCCGTTGGTTTCAAAATTTTCATATACCTATAAAACATCCATAGGTACTTACTTATAAAATGAATTCGAAAGTAATTCTGTCTGTTATCTTTTCACGCCTAAACGTCCAAACGGATCTTAATGAAAAAAAGTTAAAGATATAGATGGCAACCCGGACACGGACCCTTTTTATCTTGGCAAAAAGGCGTGCGAAATCGCAGGCAGAAGTTAGTGTTATATAAAACGGAAGTAGGTAGGACACCGTATTTACACTGATTCAGTTAAAGACTCAACTCAATAATTCAACATTGTTTCGGTACGTAAGTATATTATTTTTATGACATTTGTTTACACATCGGTTCGTAAAACTGTGGTAAAACTAACTAAATTCAAAAAGTCAGTACCAGTCAGTAAGATAAGGAAGTAGGCATAATTAGTTTCAAAGACTGATGTGATTTGTTTTATACACGTAGCTAACTGTTACGTGTACGTTATACAGATTCTACTTGATCTTAATATGTCTTAAAGCTTTTCCAATCCTAAAATCTTTTCAAAATTGTCTTCTTGCATAAAATTTTACAGAATAATAATTAAATAAATAATGCTGGACAATTCACACAGCATTCAGCCCCAACTAAGCAGAGCTTGTGTAGTACCTACCCATATATATCATAGATATATATTTTTTATTATACATAGAAAACGACCAGAACACCCGGAACAAATATCTGCAGATCTTACAAATATGTATTACCTATAAGTACTTTATAATTACAAGGTATGGGTACTAGAGGTACCATACCTTGTAATATGTGTTTATATGTAGTTGTAGGCATATTGCTTTGTGCTAGGTTCGTTCGACCACCACCGGCACTGTGAACTTCTGATAACAGGGGTCACCGGCTATTCATTCAAGTTATAATTAAAATAAATGTATGGCTGGACAAACTTCCATAATGTTTTGTCACCGAACGAACTTTCGAGTAGTTTATTGATTGTAATAAATTCCTTTTGTAGATAAAAGCATTGTTTTCTTACTAACATTATCAGTACTGCACATAAATTATTATATATCGCTAAATAATGTGTATAATTTATAATTTTATTGTTCTTATGTACAGAATTAAGTAGGCGACCATAATTTGATCACAAACGGGGGTTTTGTAGATGTAAGCGGGTTAGCTACGAACCTTATTTGTGTTGGAAGAACACCAACGTTTCATCCCTTAACGAGGGACTTCAGATAAAAAATAAATAAGGTTCGTAGTTAACCCGCTTACATCCGTAATGAATTCTTCAAACTACGATAGTTTTTATAGTAAAATGGGGTTTTGTACTACATATTGGTGATTTTTACATCGGTACATATCAGTAAAGTTTCGCAAAAGTAAATGCATAAGCATAAGTAGGTCTGTTTTAAAGTTCTGTTTTAAATAAATAATGCTGGAAAATCCACACAGCATCATCTAGCCTAAAGTCAAACTGAGCTTAAGTCTAGTACTACAGTATTAATCTAGTACCCAATAAGATGTTAACGATCACTAGGATTATTTAAATTAATATTGACTTTTATGATTTTTCTGACCTTGAACTTTTTTATCGTATCTTTTCATTTTTTGTCATTTAATATAAATTCACAATGTCCTATAGGGTGCATATACTATTGACCTAAGCTAACATTAAGATCTAAGCTGCATACATGTACCTACATGTGACCAGAATAAGTAATCTTAATCAACGTTCATAGCCATATTAATAAGACCAACTATAAAGGAATGGACAGAAGCCAATAGTTATCCTTAACTGTGTATATTTTTAAGAATTGATTATTTTATTACCTCACAATGGAATGCAGTGTAATATAATAACACAAAACAATCAAGTCGTCATCATTATCTATAGTGCCAGATATCTATATAAGGAAATTCTTTCACTGATTGTGGAGATACGATATTGCTTTGTATGACGTGTTGTGACGTCACCTATCTGATATTGAGTGGCTTTCGTATTGAGTGCATTGAAAAGGCGTCTTTGTCTGTCATTTATCGTTATTTGTAAACTGAATTAATGTTGTGTAATTTATACGTACTAAATTGTTTGGTACCTATCATTTCAAAATGGATAATTTTTAAAGGTCTACTTTAATAGTTACAAGTATTTTTCATGAGCAAATGACTGAAAACTATGTCTTTTGTAATAATGTTCTATGGGGCTTTGTTTAAATCATTATTAAAATATTTTAGTTTAGTGGAAATAAGTAGGAAGGTACGCATAAATAAGTAAAAGCATAGAGATCTCTCTTTGTAAGAGCTATATTTGAATTTCAATTATTCACAAACCCAAGCACATAATGTTAGGGCTTGGATCGAACACTAATTACTAGAGATTCTAAGATCTCTAACCAGCTAACATTTAATTAGCATCGTGTGGTTAGTGAAATCACAACCAGCTCTTCCTTAATCTACCTGTTCAAAGGTTATCTTTGTTTACGTGGTCTGTTTTAACTAACATACTATGTATATATCTTTTTATTTATTTGCAATAAAACATATCTTTGCCGCTAACTCGCTAACTTCTACTCGCTAACTTACAATTACAACTTTAGGCTATTAAAAAGTTGTTTAACTTTTCATGACGATGTCGTACTTTTTTGACATTCAGATAAAGTTTCGGTTCCGACGGAACTGAATCTGCATCATTCTGCCTACAATTGGCAGCTGGGCTTTTGCGTCACTGTGTCACAGGATTGTGTCCCTGTGACTGGGATTTCCATCCTTCTGTAAACTCTTTATCGTCCAGTTATATTACCTCTATGATACCTGATGAAGATATACATACATTATGTGTAATGAATGTTCCTTACCTTAGCTATAAGAATTGCAAAGTTATCATCTAATCAGGCATAAGAAATTCAGTATCTCCAGCTTCCTGTTAAAGCAGGTGCAGAGGATGTGTGCAGATTTTTTGCTAAGCTGCTTGAAATGTCCACAATGAGCTAAGCAATAAATAATGAATGAGTGCACGGGAAGCGCCCGTCTAAATGGCTTGCTGACTCATGCCATCTTTCGCTGAAACGGTGAAACATGGCCTCGTCATAGGGCTAGTCCAGACAAATAAATAATGTGTTTTATAGTCTGGCTTGTTCGTGTTCGTCATCTGTCAGTGGGTGCCGAGTTGTGACAAATTAAACACAGTTAAATAATTAAGTATGAAGCACATTATGCTGGGCACTCTGCCTTCTGGTGACGGCTTAGATTTTTAGAAAATAAATTTAAGTGTATTTATTAGTTATTTTATTTCTAATTGTAATTATTTTATTTCTATTAATAATAATTAAATAATATAATACAGTCATAAAATAGACAAATAATAGTATGAAGCAAAAAGACTATCATCTTCACCTTGTAGTATATTTTTTATTTTTGAGAAGAGATTTCTGAACTTACTTGGATTAATGATAATAATAAATCATTTATTTTACTCAAAAACAATGAAAACAAGAACAATAAGAAAAACGAGTACTTAGACTCTAAAAAAATGTACACAATAACAATTAGGGCTAAAACTAACATTAATAGTACCTACCTGCCTATACTCATATTTAACAACTTTTAAACATAGGGTAAAATGTGTAGATTATATCACATCACACCGATGGTGATGTTGATCTTGTATTATCGTCGAAAATAATCAAATGGTAACTAAGATATATTTTTTGGAGTTAAGTCCTTATTAATCTTATCATTTGCAATGCGCCTATTCTACTCTATACGAATCATAAGCGTCTATGGTTTGGACGTTAGATCAATTCTACAGGATGACAAAGAAGAAATGGAAGGATGAGATGAGAGAGGAATGGATGAGGAAGGACGAGCGGTCTCGCGATTCGTGTAGATAGAAGGCCAGAGTCTGTGTTAAAGAACTGTATTTCCATCTGGCATTACCTAGATACGCCTGCAGTTAACAAAATAATGAACCTACTAAGTTATATTTATTATTTTGGACTTAGGTTTAGGTAATTTTTTACCATCTCTTAGTTCATCAATGTTTTAAAATAATGGAATGTTGTACTAGTACGCGAAGTTTGTCATATTTAGTGTTGGTTTCGGATTATATTTTATGAGTACATTTTCTAATATATTTTACATACAAAACCGTAAATAATTTTATTAAAAATACTATACGTTCCGGGTAACTTCACTGTCAACACTAAACACGGAAAATAAAAAACAAAGCTTATAAATTTATATGCCTAAGTTTAATTACCTATCGAGGATAATGTACCTAATCTAACTGAAAAATAATAGAGTTAATAGGAAAACTTGCTTTATTGTAACCTTGGCATGAGGAAACATAAGCTTGTTTTATTTAATATTCTAAGAAAATATCTTAAAATTCTCAGATCTCACAGTATGTATAATAGTGTTACATGGTGTTAAAATTTTACGCGTTACCAGTTTATCATTCAGATTGGTTCTTGGAATGGGTCAAGATCTGTCATATCATTTGATGAATCCAATAATTCTCATCTGACCCACCATTTCACTCATTTTATTGGTCACCATATAACCTTAGGTTAATTAAAATTGATGGTTTAAATTATAATGAATTACCTTTGAATTCATCACATTTCATAACAAAACATTCCATCCAGTTCAAGATGTGTTTGTCTAATTAAATAACAGTTATTTTCAAAATGTGACGTGATTAAATTAGTTTATTACTATTTTATTTATGATGATAGCTTTCTAAATTTATTCGACGAGTATGATAAGTGGCATTCACATAACCAAAGCATTGCCTGAGCTTGAACGCGTGGCTTATAGGTACTATACCAGTCTAATATCGCATTAGAGTTACCACATCATTAACAAGTTTATACTCTTGTGTTACCTTAGAGCTACGTACCTACCTATCTGCATGTGTTACTATATAGGCATATTATATTATTTTGACTCAACCAAGTGGTTTATTAATTTATGCAGGGACTTGGCCAAAATAAGTTTTAGTATCAGTAACCGTGGTCAACAAGCATTAAACATTTAGGCTGGTTGGGTCAATTAGGAGTTTTGTTTAATTATGTTGATAGGTACTAAATTTAAATAAATATGTTAGGGTTTGTTATCTGCAATGATAAAAAGTGACCGTAATTATTGATTCCCATCATTGGAGCCAAAAATAATATGCAAATCCGCTAGAATCGAACTTTATTTAACTTGCCCCAACATAACGAGGTTACATCAACTCGAGTACCTCGCGTACTTACAGTGGATACGTGTTTAAGTAGCTTTAACTTGTTTCGTTGCTATGCAAGTCACTTTCTAATACATCAAGCAATTTTTATCATTAGCAGACTCCGTGCTAGACTAAGTCTTACCTTAGAATCGAGATCGTGGTCACTGCAGCACTATAAAAACTTCACACGCGATTCACAAACACGGAACGGTAAGAACGTAAACAAGCGAACTCGCGTTGGGGGAAATGGTGTAGGTAGTGATCAGTTGAGGAGGGTCGCGGAAAGTTTGCGTGTCGGGATAGCACGGCGCGCGGTGATACAGGGTCGCGTGGAGCGTGGAGGCTGGCGAGCGACGGCAAGGCGGCGCGTGCACTGAGTGAGGCTGGCTGGCCTGCGCCCGGCGGCGGCAGCGGCGACTCTGCCCCGCGCGTGCGCCAACCTGTTCCTCCGAGCAGCCTCCCGCACACCATACCACACCACGAGGACAACACCGTCCGACTTCCAATTGGTAGCTATAGTCCATTTCATTTCACATAGGAAGCGTTCCCAGAGATAGTACCTTTATTTTGTAGATTGCACTAAAATCTATGAGTGAAATCAGAAATCAATTAAGTACTTTTATTTCTTGAGGCTTACAAAATAAACTCTACGCAAATTCTAAACTATTATAAATTATTATCACAATAAATAAAGTGTTCATTGAATAAAAAAAAATGCAATAAAATTAATCCTAAAAATTAATTTATACTTAATAGGATGGAGGTAAAATGTGTTTTTTTTATTGGTTTTCCTAATCAATCAAAATAGATCTATTTCGGAACGATTTTTAAGTGAAATGGGCTTACACTAATACAGATACCTACCTTCGATGACTATACGATGCGACGCACAAAAGACAGACGGATATATCTTATCTATTGGGAATTCCCATTCAGTTGTTTTTTTAATGACTATCAGTTTGATTTTCCCTTGGAAGGTACTAATTATTCGGATTAAAATTATATAAAACCATACAATATCATTTAGATAATACATTACTCTTCCTTGTGTTTGTACAAAAACTATTAATGAACGGAAAAAAAATGTACTGAATAAAATAAATTATAATAACAAAAGATATCATATCTATTTAGCTAACTATTTTTAGTTAAGTATTTAAATATACACCTTGATAAATTACATAATATGTAATTTATCAAGGTGTATATTTAAATACTTACCACACATCAGTGGCCTGTTGTTATTATTAGTTAGCTAAATAGATATGATATCTTTTGTTATTATAATTTATTTTATTCAGTACATTTTTTTTCCGTTCATTAATAGTTTTTGTACAAACACAGACACAGTAGGTCGGCTGATATTATCAGCCGACCTACTGTGTCTTGGTTAAATATTGTTTATCATAATATCAATACATCAATACTTAAATAATTAATAATAACTAGACTTTTTCCTATAACAGGGTGCCACGTATCATGTGTACTAAGCTGAAAGGGGGTGATTCCGAACCCCGAGGGTAGAAAGTTTTCTTTTTTCTTTCGAATACAAGCTTCGGTATAAAATGGGAGATGAGACATTACCATCTCGAAAGTGGATGGCTTAAGTTAGGTTCAACTATGTTACTTTACCTCAGTCATAGTCGGACCGGCGCGCGGCGCGGGTGGTAAATTATCGTAGAACAAAAGTTGATCTCCTCGGGGTTCAGAATCACCCTCGTTTGGCTTACACATGTTTCGTGACACCCTGTACAAACAACAGCTGTGTTTGACGTAATGCCGAGATTAAAGACTGAATCAGACTCTTAACTATCGGTGAACTAATATAAATTCTGATAAATACATGTTATCAAAAGTATCGAAGATGATATTCTCTGATAAGTGAGCGTTTCCGTAAAGACCGGAACCATATAAGCACACATACGTTCTTACAAGTTACAACAAGAAGTAACGTTTACAAGATAGGTATTATCTGGTTTGGGTTACATTAGGTACTGTGTTGACTTTATGTGTGACTTTATTGGAGTCAAGTTAATAAAGCGAATATATTTTTTATGATAAAAAAATGATAAAATTTATAAAAAAGGCTGATTATATTGGCCGTGTGAATATGATAAAAGAAGCAACAATGTTCTATAATATATAAACGAACTAAATTAAATAAAAATAATCATTATTCACAAGGGTTTGTATTGTACACATGTTACGTGGCACCCTGTATTATATACTTATACATTGCAGAAGGGGTGCTGGCTATTGATAATGACTTTGCAGCCAGTGTGTGATTGTGAAGCATTCAGATTTTCCGATCGCTGGATTATACTGAAATAAAATCTTACATTATATATAGTATATACAGGTATAGATAGAGGGTCGCGCTGCAAAGCAACCATAAAAAACAAGCCAATTTTCGTAAACTGGCAGGCGCGAAACTCGCTTATTCTGTGTCATAATAATAGGTACGAGTAGTAAATATGCTCTTATTAGAAATAGAGATTATTTAAAAAGCGTCGACTATCCACAAAAAAGTGCTCAAACAAAAAAAATTGCACGCGCGTATTGAAGATTTCGAGTGTAACAGTTATACGCTATATTTTCTACACTTTTGCGGCGTTGATTGTATATCTAATTATTTTAATCAAAGAACAAGATAATTGTCTGTCTCCATATACGACGCCATTTTTTGTTTGCTTTCAGCTAACGATAGAATAAATTGACACCTGTATGATATTGATATATCTGCAACCTAGCCTAACTGGCATACAAGTTACTCTACAGTTTTTATTATAACACTTGTTAGTACCCTAATAGCCAATTTCAATTTCAAAATCTGACCCATAATCGCAAATGTTATCATTATTTTGTAGCACGTCGTCATTACTGAGTATATTAAATCAGATAAATTGTAGCAGACTTCGCGTCAAAGCTATGCGTGTACGCACACTAGGGCACTCAGCCGGCGCCGGCAAAGGTTGCGGTTTCTCAACTCACACTTGCTTGACGCCTGAGACTAGATCATTATCTGACATTATCGATCGGTGTGATTTACTAACTAAAGTGATAATAGCACAGGTAATAAGCCCAGGTTACCTAGACCAGCATAACATTCTACCAGCAAATTACCTTTGTTCAACGCGGATTAATCGAGCAATTACCATACTATATTCACGGCGTTAACAATGATTTCAACAAATTAATCTAGCAATATTTATTGTTAGTCAATTATGTATCTACGTCAGATGCAGATTACAAAATAAGACGCTTACATTAATCAACAGACTGTAAGTGACATAACGATAATAATAGCCGTTGCATTGAAATGTGGCCTATAGTAAAGGTAGGTATCAAGTAAACGAGCACAATTATCTAGCAAATGGCTGTTTATTCGCAGTATTTCAACGAGCTCTGTAATTTCCCGTGTTTCTATCTAATGTGATCGGCGCGACGGCTTGCGCAGGCGCCGCGCTGCGCTCGCGGGCGGCTTCTTGTAAGGACCATTTATGCAAATGCACCGGTAACAACGTCGATCTCACTGCAGACTATATTTTCTAGAACATGATACCTACATCTTATAAATTATTTAATAAATTGTAATTACTGCTATCGGCATCAATCAATCTTCATACTCTGTTTTTGTTACACGTGTAAGTTATACACGACATATGAAATCCACGTTCATCTTATGTTTCTTGCATCATAATGCCTGCGATTTGATGATTTTACACGTTTACTCTCTCTGATAATCAACTTTTTGGCTTTTACCCCATGGGGGGTAATGCCCATAATCCCCACGCTGGGCATGCGCGTTGGGGATCGCAGTGCGTTGATAGATCTATTCTGCAAGAGGCGCTACTACCCGCCCCCCGGGTGTATGTCCCTCGCCTCCTACTATTATCAAGGGAAGAGTTGGGTGGTGCAAATTCTAAGCCGGCACCACACGACTTGGGTGCTAATATCTTCACTTATCTCTTACCTCTTTTAACATAAAACTTTTGAAACTCTCATGGTTATTACTATAGAAATCATTTAGTTCTTCCGTGATCATGGCGCATGAAACTGTGCCGAAATATTGGAAAGCTCAAAAATTGACTCATGGTAAATATCCCGTTCTAAATGATCTCTTTTAACATGTTTCTCTTACTTGGATTCCACCAGATTTTTTATTTATAAAATAAACTTCTTCTATTATGAAAGATTGCACATATTTAAGTTAATTTGATACGCAACAAATAGGAGCCATCCATCCGGTAGCAAAGCATTTAGTTTATCGTAATGGAACATCTTCGTTCCTAAGTGATGACACATGCAACTTAGTTAGCATTGCTCGGTTCATATTGACCCTTAAATCAATTACTCTTATAGGTTTCATAAGGTTTTCTGTTAAAATAACCCGCCTGTCTTCTACTTTAATATACTTCATACCATAAATATTTGCAATACTGGCTGAAGATGTTAAAAACATCTATCAAAAATTACAATGTAGGTAGATAGAATTTAAGAGTAAAGATAGAGAGGAGATAGAAGATAAGAATTTCAAATAATTTTATATTTTCCACAATCATTCTCGTATAAGTATCTACTTTCTGAAAAATTGTAACATGAACTTCCCCACCACGCCCAATTGTATGAAATAATAGGTTTATTTAACCCTTGACGGATTGGGTAAGGTACCTAACAACTGAAACAGAAATACCGACCACTTCAACCAAGCAGGTGTGGCCAGATCCTGCTGATTTAGGCGGTACATGCTTTGTACCTCAAATTGAGCCTGCGATCTGTGCCGTACATACAAATGGCCTATAACCAGCCACCAGCCAGTGTTACTAACTGCGATGAACGAAATTACATCACCCATTCACTGGACGTGACTGCAAAGAGTTCAACATTTGAAGGTTAAGGTGCAATGTCAAGATTTTGTTTTCTATAGCGAATGACTACAAAAGCTACATTATTATAAATACTCAATATAAAGTTTTTATACAAGAGTCTCTTGCACGAGAACAGTCAAGATTTCTTGCAGCAAATAGTTCGCAAATTCATACAAGAAACAATTTAAACTATCTGTTTAACAACTAATAAACTATCCAAGATCAAAACAACCTAAACAAAGATTTGTACCAGCTAATTTGACGGAAAATTACATGCAAAACACAACCCAATAATGAGGTTATCGTCGCCACTTACAATACGCTAGATCTACCTAATGTAACCTACAGATCGTGTTGGTACTTGCCCCAGTTATTCATTGAATCTGAATTATATTTAGCTCGAGATAATAAAGGGACGGGTGTTTGAACACGAACATTCATGTGTTATGTCAATGATGAAAAGCATAGGTCAAAATATGCTCCCTTGCGGAACTCCATTGCCCAAGAACAAATCCCAGTTATTCAAAAGTATTTTTATTTAGTGCTTTCACTGAATATGTCTTTAATAATAATAACAAAGAAAATAACAATCAAATATTAGAAACAAATTGGAACAGAATTTACAGTTGAAACAATTGAGCTAGCTGCAGACTGTTGCGAACAATCTACAGCTCTACTGAACCATATCAATACCAGTCGGAAGCCTCGTCCCCGAGACGCTGGCTTCGTTGTTTCACTTGTATCTTTAGAGTTTATATTTAATTATAGCTCAGGTCTCAAACACTTGGGTCATCATTTTAAATGATTTTTTTTATACTTAGTGATTTTGACTTAAATTTGCTTCGAATAATGGTCTTTGAGCGCCCAATATAAATCCACGGGCACGTATTCTCGAGTTCATTGAGTTCATTAGCCAAATTGAACTCATCTGTCAACACAACCATACATTATTGGTATCTTCACATCAGCACCTTAATTCATATAATGCCAAGTGTTGACAGACAAATGTGTTTTTTTAATTAGACAGATGGTTGATTGATCCCGTCATTTGTAATCATAATCATTCACTGCCTTGCCCCACCTAGGTTTATACCACACCGTGCATTTTCGATACAGAGCTGGAGCAGATCTTTGACAATTTCCTGCAATTTTAGTGACTACATCATTGGTCTCCAGTATCAAATGTCGAATGAAATATGCTAACACCCAACACAACAAAATATATAGGAAATAAGTACACCGAAATCTGTACGCGCTTCCGCTGCGGAAATGTACCTACCTAGGTACCAAAAGATATTGTCACATATAAATATTATGAATGCGAAAGTTTGGATGTTTAGACGTTTGTTAACTCTTCACGCCAAACCACTGAACGGATCGGGCTGAAATTCGGCATACAGGTAGTTCTAGGTCTGGACATAGGCTACTTATTATCCCATAAATTCACGGGCAGAAACGAGTTTGTCAGATCGCCATCATAAACCGAGTTTGTATTTTTTTCCGTGGTATTTGTTGTGTTGTTTTTTATTTGATTATGAAATCGAAAGTTATCAAATAAATTATGTTTAATAACAAAGCTCGCGTTCAATCAAACCCAGGCTTAAGATTTCGCAAGTTGTCTGCGAGTACTTCACGGCAAGTTAACCAGTAGTTATTCAACGAGTCTTGTCACCAGCGACTAAAGTGATAGGTCACATTAATAATATTTAGGTTACACAGTACACGTAGTGTGTCCTTGATTGTTAGTTCTCATTAGTAGTCATATGTCCAACATGCTTCCCCCAAACAAAGGAAGCTTTGCTAAAATTGCCACGGCTGGCAGGCGAATCGGTGATCGCTGTTAAGGTGTTAAAAATACACAGGAGGCCAGCTGCCTTACCTACGACATCGACGGACTGAGTTTGTGGTCGCTTCCAAAACCAATTATACGGGTCCCGCCAGTCCCCAATCCACAATGTTTTTACCCGACTACCAACAGGGGAGGGTTATGAGGTTAGCACCCTATGTTTGTATGTTTGTATGTATGTGGCCGATTTTTTTGTTCCCACGTAGCGCTGAAACTACTGGTTCGATTTCAACAAATTATGTATCGATTGATTCGTCTTAATACCCCGATGGTTATAGGCTATAGGATTTAGGGCTCCGAACCCGAATAAGCCTTCAAAACGCGTATTAAAGTTTAGGTAGCCGCAGGCTGCAGGCCCCATAGAGAAAAATTACAATACCTACGACCTATTTTCATTTTCAACTCTATGCCTATCAAATATGACCGATACGTCATTCTATTTTGTCAATGTAAATGTTTCAAACTTTTATAACTTTCACGTAGTCGGGTTGTAGTTTTTAACTTTATCTTGTTAATAAAGGAAAAATGTGATATATATTTTTCCGTATTCGTGAAATACATAAAATACAATGACAATGTTTACGGAAACCATAAATGGATCTGGCAATAATTATCACATCCGCCGTTCAGTTGATATCTAATATTAGCAATCGTAATTAACTACTGGAATTACCTACTCCTACTAAATCAGACCAAAACTTGTCACATAATAATTACATAAACCTGTTAAAAATTAATTAATTTTTGACATGTGTCGATGAATTTAAAAATCTCATAATTTCTTGACCCTGGCCTTAGCTCAGTCTTAAGCACAGAGATCTTATTTTATTTCCGTCGATTTTATTGCTATTAGATTATGATAACGACTCTTTATATGGTACTTTGATCTGCCAATTAATCACCAAGGTTATATTGATATCATTTAAATAAAGCTGGTCAATCCTACAGGACCTTCATGTCATATAAATAGCCTTATTAAATATTAAACGTGTGTCTCACGGCCATGGAACATGGAAGCCTAGTATTTACTAGAAATATTGAAGATTGATAGAAATAAGAAATTTTACTGAAACTTAACCTTCCTTTATTTGTATGATAATACAAACTCAATTCACATAATATTAAAATTTACTAGCCTTACCCACCTTCCCCACTTAAATCTTAAATAGTACCCCGTGTTTATATGACACCGATCGGAGAGTCAATCATAAGAATCAAATTTGTCTAATAAACATTGTTAATTTAATTAATAAATTAGACCAAGACGGATGAGTTGTACTCATAACAAAAAGTGAAGTGGACAACTCATCCGCGGATGAATTTTTTCTCGGATGAGTTGTACCCTAACCCAAAAATTCACACTTGTCTATCCTACATTCAATAATTCTGGTATAATGTCCATAGCCTTGGGAGTCTTGGGACACACTGTTCAAGTTCATATAAGGCATCGCTTTTACGTTACCAATTTCTAATTTTGCCGTGGGGCTTACTTACATAATCCTTAAAAAAATAGCAGACATCCCAGACACATTTGCTATTAAGAAGTCTAGTCAAAGCACCTACGAACACATATTTTAACAGTCATTGTTTTTACGAAACAGTTGGTAAAACTCTACATGTGCAAGTAGGAACATGTACAAAGCATAAAGAACAATTTTTATGATCTGCACCTTATTTTCTTCAATTCATATTCAATCCACACGCAAGCGGCGGTCACGCGCCGTACGTGTCCCAAGACAGCCGTCACATCGCAAACACTCTAATTGCATCAATTATATACATCGGTACCACCGTTTAGCTTATTAAATCCGACAACGATAGCATATTCGATATGTTCTCGGTAACTGCTAAAGGAATACAAAACATGAGTATATTACAAAGTACGAGTGAGTACTTTGTATGACAAGTACCGACACATACTTTCTGTAAGTTTCTTGGTTTTGCAGCACAAAAGAGATAAACGTTTCCAAGGGGGACTTGATTGCTGACATTTAAAAAGCATTTTTGTTTGCCGATGATAATACAATTCATAATTATTCTTATTATCAACAGCCTTTGCCCGTCCACTGCAGGACGTAGACCTCCTTCATACTATAATTACTTGACTCTATTTATTTTACTGTCAAACAAGATAGGCTATCCAAGCGGTTGATGGCATAAAAGGAGCATAATTCACACATCTACTTATAGAATAATCAATTCTATACACCACTCACTCCACTATAAAAAGGCGCAATACCATATAAAGTGAAGAGACCATTTTGGCTTTTGTCTCGTTGTTTAAGCGCGTGGGCGACCCTCCATTCATTTAATGCGGTGTGTATTTTCTTAATGACGAAGCCTTTGGCGACGCAGTGGCGGGATTTTATCACTCGTAGACTATGTGACGAGCCTACCTATTTGGAGTGGAACAAGTGTCGACAACTCACCATGGACATGATGGATAACATGGACGTGCGGCAAGACCAATGGCAAACCAGTACTGAAGCGTAACGTTTTTGAATTCAGTTTTTGTCGCATTTAACAAGGGTTGTCAAAAGCTTTAAAAACATTGGCATCTACCTATCAGAGGCAATATATCGTAATATTTTCATTATTTATGTGAGAAGTAACAATATTTCATTTGAACAATATTCAATCAGAACCAATCAAGGTATTTCAATCAATTAGAAGAAAAAAAAAATTGGAGGGGCATGTCATGTTTTCGTAGAAGGTCTACGAAAGTGCTACGAAACGCCTACGAAAAATGTAAAAGTTTCAAATTGCTTTTTTTTGTTTTTCTTTTTTTGTCTTTATTGTTCAACTGATATATATACGGTTGTTGGCAGCCCTGAAGATGCTGGCACTGGCACGCTGCAAACTGCAAGGCTGAGGAATGGGCGGGATGGTCCTTTGTGTTGCGCTGTCATTTTTTCACTGAAACCTCCATTGCATACTGATGAAGTTCTTGCTCTTAATCCAGTATATCCTTTATGCTCTCTCATGGTACCTGTTATAATATAATGAGCCACTATTATATTTGTTATTGGAGTGCCACCGTAATTATTAAACAGCTACTACTTGTATTCTTCTTTTTCCATTCAAGATAAAAATGTTTCCACATTTTCATTTCGCCGCTACAAAAAGTCAAGTCAATGTATTTTATGTATCATAAACATTTAAGGAAACAACATAATATAAATAAGGGAAACTGGACAAAGACTTGGTATAAAGCTTTTAACTTATGTTCGTACCACTTCTGGCTTGATAATTCATTCACAAGAAATAAAACTTCCTGGATCGACGCCATTTCCTTGTCACGGTCCAGAAGCCTCTTTTTACGACTATATTTATGGCCCAAATGTGGGTCAAACTAAAACAAACTACAATGAAATATTATGTCTATTATTATTTCTCGCCAGAAAATCTGCTATATTTCAAACTTTATGGGGATGAAGATTAAAACATTTCATGCTATTATAAAAAGATGGAATAAAATATGTTTTATGGCTGGGGCAGCCAGCGTTTTGGGGACGCTTTCGATTGGTATGGATGGTTGAGCTACCTCTAGATTATTTGCAACCGTCTGCAGTTTGCTCAACTGTTTCAATTGTAAACAGTTCCTTTCTTTTCTGTAATTGTAATTATCTTTGTTATAAAAAATACTTAAAATTATTATAATTCTGAAAAACGTTTGTTTCCATGAAGTCCCATTTCCCCCTTTCCAATCATCAGAAACAAATTCACTACGAACCTCGATAACCTCATAGTATCCTACCTTGTATTTCGATCCCTAAAACGATCGAACAAAGTTCTTGATTCGTGTTTTATCGAAATGTCTACGAGTCTTCACTTTTGACCCAGTGCGTAAAGTGAGAATCTTCTAGTTAAGGTGCCCTCGCAGAACGCGTCAGTGGAATTGCGCGGCCGCGGTACTGCGCTGTCAAATTGGAACAAATCACCAAAAAAGCCGCGCAGTTCCGCTGACGCGTAGTGCGATCAGTCTCATAGGATTTCATACAAAGAATAACTGGCTGCGCCGTGTCGCGCAGTTTCGTTGTAGTGCAGTTCCAGTCAGTGCGAGTGGACCTTTAGGTAAGTAAACTCGGAGAATACATGACACTACAACGTAAAGTCCACAAACCCCACTATAATACCTATAATAATGCCGATGCAAAAATGACTGCTTTATAATCATTACAAAGTAAGGTTTAGTACCATTTATTTCATGGCTTGGAGAATAGGTTATAGAATATTGAATTAGCTAGATTTTTGTTTGTGATGCAGTCCAGAGGGGTGAGTCTATTTGATGATAGTAAGGAAACGTGATCGTGACGTCTCAAATTTCGATAGATTTTGGTACAGCGCTTCTATCGTGCAGACAGGGGAGCAACGCTAGCCCCATACATACAATTAAGGGACGTCACTATCACGTCACTGTCAAAATACGATCGTTATATCGACTCACCCCATTACACTTTGTATAAGTGTGCATAATAGAATAAGAAAAAATAGATTTCGATAGACGGTGACTTCTGCTTTTACACGTAAAAAAGACAAATATATTATTACGTGAAAAATAGCCTGTGCGAAATCTATTCAACAACCGCCAAACTACGAAAAGCAGTTCCTCTTTATCCGATAGATGCGCTGCGAGGCACCAAATGTATGGTATACAAAATTTTTTTCGTCCTCGTAAATTAATTCATAGTCCTTACTAAGGACTGAGATCAATTATTTCAGCAATAACAGTTTAAAACAACTCAGTGGAAAGTGAACGTGCCATGATTAGCGACGCTGAAGGGCTTATTGCCCTCGTTAACCCGGCGCTCCTGTCACTCAGAGAGTAATTGACGACTGGATACGTTTCAATTGTCCTGTATCATTTCACTTGTCTCAATAGGACGAGGCAAATCTTAATGATTTTTACTTTTATACCTAACAAAACCTCGACGGGACTTGAACCCACAAAATTCCACTGATAAAATATGTAGTTTGGTTTAGTTTATATCCTTTAATTTAACCATAAAACCATATATCGATATATTTTTTTTGACCCAGAGAACAAACGCTTGATGAATCTTTTGTTTTTAAGAGAAAGGGGTAAAGATTTCCCTATTCTGAGGTTTTGAGGAAGTGTTACTAAAATGCATCAACACTTATTTGCTAGGTAAATAATTCAACACGAGTGAATTTAGCCGCTGCTGATTATATATTTTTTTTCTTTAATCAGTTAACTGGTATTGATATGGATCAGTTGAGCTACTTGTAGACTCTGCAGTTAGCTCAATTGTTTCAATTGTAAATACTAGTTTTAATTTAATTCTTTTATTTGATTGTAATTTTCTTTGTTAATAAAGTGTTTTAATTATAAAGTTTTATTAGAAAATAATTCCGAATTATCATCACGGCATGTGCCTACGTACTGGCTAGTAGTAATTTTTCCGAGAAAACATTTGACATCATTGGCAGCCTGACTGCGGGTTAAATTGTCTAAGTTGGCAGCACAGTTGATGTTCATTAAATTTTTGTTTTATTTTTTAGATTTTTTTGTAATTAACGGGAAAAACATTTGTCGGTCTAATCTAAAGTATGCGCTCCATGATCTTAGACAAATATAGCAACGAACTCTCATTCCACTAATTGGTAAGATATGGCAATAACTGCTCCTAAATCAAATTAATATGAAGTTCTTATGGCAATAACGATATATTAGTTCTATTTTATTATTTTCAACCTTGGGTATCCATAACATGAGTTTGTTGGTAATAAAATGAGTAATGCTGGACTATCCACACGGCATCATCTAGCCCCAAGCTAAGCAGAGCTAGTGTTATGGCTACCAGGTGACTGATATATTTAAAACAATACATTACATAGATAAATGTATTTAATTAAACATAAAATACCTGGAACAAATATTTGCAGAAAATACAAAGATTTGTTCCAAGGCGGGAATCGAAATCGCAACCTCCTGCGTCGCAGACGGACCTTCGCCGGCCGCGCAACATTGGTCGTAATTGAATTTTAGTTTATATGTAATGTTACTTGTCAAATACAACGTTACCGTCACCGTGACGGCGGCGTCACGTACGGCCGTAAGAATAGAACTCTTCATCTCAGCTTCTCGATGTCGTAAGAGGCGACTTAAGGGAACCTACCAGAGGAAAGGCAGCTTCTAGTTCTTATTCTAATTCTGAAGTAAGACGCCCCCGTCTTAGTGATCCCAGTTCCCCAACTGGGATCTGCACTGACATCTCGCATGGGAGTGTATATTGTGCATCGTCCCCTGTCTAACCAGGCCCTAATCAGCCCAGCTCCTTGAAGTACTGGAGCAGGACTTTTGGCGATTGACAGCTTCGTTTCAGCTTTTCTGTGGGTGTCCACACCCACGGGTTTGATGCCTTTAATAGCCTTTTTTGTCTCGTTTTCCTTCTGACCTCCTCTGTGACCATGCAGTGTCCACAAGATATTCCACAGCCTCTTCTTCCTGGAGGCAGCCACGACACAGGCTGCTGTCTGTTGCTCCCGTCTTGAAAAGATGATGGTTCAGCTCACAGTGGCTTGTGGTGATGGAAGAGAATTTCTCAGAATTTATGTTGTTTAGGTATTTGATACTTCCACTGCGAACAATAATGCGCCTGCCAAATGTAGTCGTTTTATCAAAACCGCCATGTCTGTGGAAGGTGGTCAGCAGTAAACGTGTACATGCTGATGACGAGAACGATTGCAGCTGCATAGCTGTTAAATTTATTCACATTTGCAAGCGTAGGAACTTATGCTAAGTGTACAATTATCGCGCTAAAAATCGTAAAGCTTAATGAAGTCACTATTAGCACCTTTATACACGGTAGTTTTCATGTAAATCGGGGCTCGGGTAAAACTTGGTCATATACGAGAATTATGTTAAATCGTTTCGTTATCCTTGTGCTTCTGATAATGTCACTAGTCGTTTTAATTATCCTGCAATGTTAATTAAGTTTGTACAGTAGTTATCTACGTACATATATCTATAATTTTAATTATAGAGTAGGAGTTATTATGCGGGATTTGTCATATAAGCGGTGCGGTGAACCTAAATAACGCGTACCTACTTCAACTTGAGGGATCTGTTTGTATTGGGTCTATTTTTTTGGTTGTCATTTTCCATAATTTTTGACGTTTCCTGTCATTTTTAACATTCGTTTTAATTTTCCATCATTTTTGACGTACCCGGAAAAATGCGTGCGAACCGCAGGCTGAAGCTGATTTCCAAATAAAGTGATATTTATGCTACTGATTCTTGCACTAGGTAACCAATTAAACTGACAGTCATTAAGGTCGTTTCAGGTTGTTTACGTGGAATAATACGCTTTAACTACCAATAAAGGAAATAAAACCACGTAGGTAGGTGTAGGTTACGTACTTTATACTAGAAAATATATTAATATAGCTGGACATATGCCGTATCTATCTATCGACTTTCTGCGAACGCTACCTACAATGTCGGCGGTCCATCGAGTGTGTGGTATCCCAGCAGATGCTGATTCGTCAAGCGTAAGATAGGGCGCTATGGCGTTCATAAGGGGAAGCCTATGTCCAGCAGTGGATTAAGTTACACCTGGCCAAGACCTGGAATAACACATAATTTTTTTACCCTGTAAAAACGCATGCGAAACTGCGGGCAGAACCTAGTTTGCTATAAAAGTACACTCATCGTTTTTCATTCATACTAATTGATATTGGGAACACAATGCCTACTCCAAAACACAAAGCAATTAAGCATTAGAACAAAAGCTTAGACAAAACAAAATTTTAAATTACCGAGTGTGTGCTCAAGTCTAGACTTGAGTACCATATAGGTAGCTCATTGTATTATGGACTACCTAAACAATTTGGTAACAACTCTACTGCGGTCGTCTTCTTATGCACAAGCACTGTTTGTTGGGTGCGTGACTGCTACGCCTACCCCACTAATTTCCGATGCCAGCTAATGTAAATTATAAAAGTAATATTCAGGGAGTACTAGCGTCTAGAATTCTAGATAAGTCTTTGTTAGGATTTAAGGTGGGTCCAAAAACTAAGCTCCCATTCAAACGTACTTTCCGATAGTTTCCGATTCATTTTGATCGTACGACCCCGATTTTAATGAAATTTTGCATAAGTAGGTACATTATAATCGGATAAGAAAAAAATTGTTATACAAGAGTGCAAAGTTGCTTTTTAACCGCCTGCTCAATTTTGATGACCGAGCAAGCGAAGGATTCTAAAATTGTGATTCAATGTTAGAGCAACGAGCGATTCAAAAATTAGAATCCTGAGCGTTAGCGAGGGAATCAAAAGAGCACGAGGTAAAAAATCTTTGCACTCGAGTGCAACACGTAACTTTTCATCCCACCTCAACGAGGAAATATTATTTTTGCTCTTCGATATCTGAGTGTAAAAGCCGTTATATCCTCTAGCGGATAAGCTTTTGCACTCAGATATCGAAAAGCAAAAATACTCTTTCCGAGATGGGGGGATGAAAAAATATTTTTTATGGTTCCGTATCTCAAAAGAAAAAAAAGAACCCTTATAGGATCACTTTGTTGTCCGTCTGTCCGTCTGTCAACCCATTTTTCTCAGAAACGCGTGGAGATATCGAGTTAAAATTCACATCATATAGGTACTCAGAGGCCTTAGTCTGAGTTTGTACAAAAAACATTTGATAAACGTAATGGAGAACCATTGATGTTTTCCAAGAAAAAAGTTTAGAATGGTAATAGACACAAACGAAGTGTAGTCAAAAAAATACGATAAATGATTTTCAGTTTACTATTTGTATTAGTGATATGCATGAAAGCACTGAATTTGTAATTATGAAATATTTTTTTTATTTCGCCATGGACCTAAAACCTATCCGTTGACCTAGTAGGTACCTTGAAATTTTGCAAGAAGCAATAATATAATCTTGAGTTACGGAACCCTCGTTGCGTGAGTCCGACTAGCACTTTTTTATATTCTAGTGCCCTTCTCGTCTTGCACCGCCTTATTAAGTCGAGAACGGCAGACTTTCTTATATATTTCCGGTACATTTTAAATGTAAATTTATAAATAGGTACTTACCTACTGTACTCTCTTTTTCAATGCGTTACCTATTAACTCCCTGTTTTATTGCTACGCCTAAAATTTAGGCTTTATCGATATAAATCGATAGATTATAAGCATTTAGGCCCTAAACTAAATGCTTGTAATGTTCGATAAAGTGGCGATCCTCGATCGTTGTAAGCACTTCTCTATCCATTCTCCTTCTTTATGTCTATCGCCTAGGTCTAGTTTGTGCCAACTGCAATCCATATGTTAGTACGTATTATCAAACATTTAGCCCATAGTTACTCGTAGGTAATAATCCACCTGTTCTTTTTCAGAAAACATCGAATAATTTACAAGCTTGTGCAATCGCGAATGTGAGTGCGCTCATAGGCAGTATATCAAAGCAAATGTTTGTTCATACAACGATCAATTGCGCATGCGATGACGTCATCGACCAGAGCACCGTAATTACGTAGAAAATAATAAACTTGTGTATTTCAAGATTACATAGGTACCTAATACGTACAAAACAAACATTCCATAGAGTTGCATTAAGAGACCTATCTACCCAATACGCTTTGTAAGATAACGTTGAAAATTTTATTTGGGATCAGGTAAATAGAAGAAACACCAGAGATCCTGGCCTTTTTGCGATTTTTTAAACAGCCAGTAACATTTATTTAAAGTAAATGACAATAACAGAATACAATAATTACAACTAATATTTACACTTAAATCTATTTTCTAAAAATCTAAGCCGTCACCAGAAGGCAAAGTGCCCAGATTGCTGGCAGCATTGCCTCGTTGAATGGCAATGCTAATTCGTTGAACGAAATAAAAGCCAGCATTCCGATCACCTGTGGATTCTATTAGGAGTTTTGTTAGATCTTTGTATATTGCATGTGCCCCAGGACCCCAAAGACCTAGGGTTTCCACCCCAAACGACTCGAATAGGTAACAGTAGTTGGCTTTTTAGGAACCATATTTTACTTGACTTGAGGGAAACTGCACAAGACAGCGACCTGAAATATGACACCCGAAATGTGTCTTGGCCTCTAATCGGAGGCCAAGACACATTTCGGGTCGTTGAGCCATACGAGTCAATCACTGAAAATCTAAACAAGATAACCATATCCATGCCTGGTTTCCCCGCTTCCATGTATCTAATGACGACAATAATTGATAACTTGGGTAAATTGACGCACATTGGTGACTAGTGGGCTATATTAAGCAGACAATACACTAATGGCAACGCCTACATGCTGCAAAGTTTACCAAGTCCCACGCTAATCCGATGAAGTCTATAATCTATAACGGGCTATTTACGTTGTGTACATAGCTTTATAAACACTTGAAATGAGTAGCTTTTTGCATTGACAGTTTATTTGCGTCATTGATAAGCTTTTATGGCGTTTTGCGGACTGCAATGTTTCTGAGCTTTTGAAGCCTATGGCTGGAAGTTTTACGGTTGAGCTAAACTTAAAGCATAACCAAGGTATTTTAACAGCTAAATGTATTACAAACCATAAGGTGTACAACAAATAAGCCTATTATCACCTATTATAAATCCTACTAAGTACCTACGCACCAAAATTTGGTACCTACTATAGAGTCAGATTTTAAGATTCTGTCAAGAAGTATTATTTTTAGGTGGATACTGAGCTTTTAGGTAAAATATTTCTACTAGGCTGAATATTATATATAGCTGAAATAAATAATACTGGACCATCCACGCAGCATCATCTTGCCCCAAGCTAAGCAGAGCTTGTGTTATGTCATGAGAGAACGTTTGGCTTATATATTAACTCTATGTTTGGCTAGTTAAAACCAAATTGTAAAAATATATTATTATTATATCCGAGGATGTAACACTACTAGACTAAATTAAGAAGGAGGAAAAAAAACATATATCTACCTACTATTAATACGAAGCATAAGATTTTCATGTTAGTAATGTTTGACGTTAATGATGAAATAAAGATCTTTGAACGTGGATGTTTCGATTCAAAAATAAAAGCCGGCGGCCAAGTGTGAGTCTATATTATCCATTATAAAAACAAAAAGCAAAAAAAGCGCGTTTGTTGTATGTAAATGTAATTATTTATTTTTAAAGTGCTACTTATAACTAAATATTCTGAGAATATTTCAAGCGTCTACACCTGTTGCCGTTATCAATATCGAGCAAAAACGAGCAAAAAAAAAAACACGTTTGCTGTATGGGAGCCCCCTTAAATATTTATTTTATTCTGTATTTTAGTATTTTTTATTATAGCGGCAATAGAAATACATCATCTGTGATGTATTTCTATTGAAATTTCAACTGTCTAACTATCACGGTTCATGAGATACAGCCTGGTGACAGACGGACAGCGGAGTCTTAGTAATAGGGTCCTGTTTAACCCTTTGGTTACGGAACCCTAAAAATCATGGATGAGTCGGAACAAAACAATACAGTGATTTACAAATTTTAATCATGTATAGTATATACCTACAAGTCATATTTGGCTTCCTGCTAATCTTAAAAAATCCATCAAAATTAAATGCATCTTATTATCCCTAATATAATATGTACATGTGTTTTCTAATATAAAACGATAATTAATTAATTTAATTTGATTGTAATGTTCTTTGTTCATAAAGTTAGTTTTCTTATTGCATCAAGTCAAAATGTAGAGCTGACGCTCCAAGACCGCCTGGTTGGTCTGTATCGTTAACATCCGGCAAATTGCCAAAGATATCGGACAAGGGTTATCGACGGACAATTCAAAACACGAGGCCAAAGGGCCGTAAAGAATAAGAATAATACAATTTATTGTTTAACTTTAAAGTAGGTACCTACATAGTTGGTCTTAAAAAACTACTTAAGTTTCAACAGTTTGTCCTTTGAACTTTAGGCCGTACACTCATTTAAATGGAGTTACCTAGTAGTTTAATTAAAGCTGAATGCATTGTACTTTTTTCTATCACATAGGCTAGGTGCCAGTACTTATGACTCAAGTTTTATCTAAATTTTGGGGACGAACTTTCAAATTATCTTTTATTATAAGTTTTTGCTACTGACATTTGAGACATTTTCTAATTATTCGCACAAACCACCCTTTTGACATGGCTAGTGGCAGAGTTATTGTGGCAGCCAGCACAGACACAGCGAGCCATGAAATAAGAAGTTGAAGTTGACAACAAACATCCGAACTTTCGCATTTATAATCAATCCATACTTAATACGTATTATAAAACCGAAAGTAGCTCAGTCTTTCTGTTGCCATTTCACGCATAAAAAGCTGAACGGATCTTAATGAAATTGGGCAGGGAAGTAAATGGTATTCCGGGGGAGGATATAGGCTACTTGAAAAGCGCATGCAAAGCCGCGGGTAACAGCTAGTGTTACTATAAAATATTATTATTAGTAGGTAGTACCAAGTTGGTAGGTAACAACCAATACACAAACACTTAGGTTCTCATCTCTACCATCCAAGTGTTTGCGCACTGGACAAGCCCAGAACAAAATGGTCAGTCATCATCACAAATGACCGTCCTATTATGAAAGGGATCAGAGTCCTTTATAAATTGCTTATGTGTATACTTAGCACAGATAAAGCAGAAGACAGACAGTTTTGAGAGGACCGATTCACCCTCGACGAGTGCATTGCCCTCGTTGCGTTCGGTGTGTCAGTCAGTACCTACTGATAATTGTTTTATTATTGTTTTCCTTTGACATCGCAGTCAGTTGATGACAAGTCCATTCATTGAATTTGTTTTAGGTTGATAACTCCACAACGTAGGTACCTACTGGACAATTTGGATTTTAATTAATTGTGTCCCGCGCACATGGCTCGTCTCCCTTGAGATTTGAGACAGACCGCCTTTAAAACTCGGATAGGAGAGCGTTACCGGTACTCGGGAAATAGCTTTAATCACAAATGACAACATCCCATATAAGTTTTGTAACCTATTTTGATCAATTCAGCTTGAGGTGGATGAACCTCTAAGGTCCCATACAAACGTACTATTCGATTCATTTGGAAACTACGTGCCCGATTTTATTAAATTTTGCATTCATAATCGGATAAGAAATAGCTATGCTTATCTATTTAGTTTTTCAAAATACGTATGCAAAATTTCATTAAAATCGGGGACGTAGTTTCCAAATGAATCGAAAAGTACGTTTCTATGGGAGCTTAGAGGTTCAGGCCCACCTTATGGTGTAGGTACATTTGTTAAAAAACTTTAAAAAACGTTGAAAGCTTTCCCCTATGAATAAGTCAAGGATGAAATTCACATGCTATTCCATGCTTCAAAAGACCTCCCTAGTGTTGATTCTAAGAATAAAAAACTCTAGCATAAATATCTTATAGATAGCGTCACCTGCGTCACAGAATCCACCCGCTAAAACAGTGTCACATTCCTCCAAAATTATCTACAAAACTGCTTTGAAACTGTGCCGAAACAGTTAAACACACAACGGCTCTATTCAGTCGGTTATTGATTACTACCAACCAAACAAAAGTTACCTGTTGTGGCGATAAGTGGACCCCGAGGGATGGCACATTCTAAGATAAGATAAGACATCGTCGGTGCATTGCGATCTGTTCAGTCATCGCGGCACCAGGACCAGGACTTTATGTTAATACTAGATACTGCCCGCCACTTTGCATGCGTTGTTTCAATGAAAACGTATAAACTAACACTTTCATAACCCAAGACGCAGAAGTCGATCTCCGGCTGCGTGTAGCGGGGCGGCTCCGCTGCGGGTCGCACCGCCGAGGCTGGGCAGTGAATGCGTTAAAGGACCTTGATTGTATTTCAGCAGTTACCACGTAACGTGTCGCTTCGACATGGGAACCATTCGTTAATTCGCTTTTTTACCGAGCTCCTACTACAGCACACACGAGTGGTAACGTTATGGTGTATTTTTTTTATGTTTATTCTTGCTTATCATTTTATTTATATTAATTACATGTGATCTTTATTGAGCCAAATTATGTGGTTCTTGTTCTATCCCATTGGAAATTATTTATGGGATAAAATAAACATATACCTACCTGCATGCATATATGCAAAATTTCAGCACAATCCGTTAGGTATAGTTTTTTTACCGAACTTTCGTACATATACAGTGTGTCCCAAAACTCAACATCAAGCCAAAAACGGAGGACAGGTGACAAATCATGGGTCTACTTCAATAGTTTCCGAGTTATAGGATTTATACTGAAAATCATAAATTCTTTGCTCGGCGCCAAACTTTTCTATGATGTGACAACATACAATATATAGATATGTCAATATTTTGTTATTTTTATTTGTATTACCTACTAAGTAAGTAGGTAACGTATTCATTCATTTTTCTGCGAAATAAAACATAATGCCCACATTTTAGGGAAAAAAAATTGTGAAAAGGATAGACAGAGGATTTCGCGTTCACAGGGCATAGCAACGCAAGCCCAAAAATCACGTTTTTGCTTATTATCTTTTAATTAGGACATTAATTGAAAAAAACGCAACGTATAAAATGTTCTTTATACCTACTTGTTTAAATTACCATGCTTATTCTCAAGATCTTAACTTCTGTATTTATTGAGAAATTAAGGTTTAAGTAAAAATTTAGAGGTAACTTTGCGTTTTTTTTCTATCGAGAAAATTTTAAGGAATCGTGTTTTCGATACATATGATCGATAGAGTAAGTCCACTTAACCCTATATAAATTTAAAATCTTAATATTTAGTAGGAAATATTTGGAAGAAATGGAGGTCCGATGGGGTTCATTTAGAGTAGGTATTGTACGGCCTTAACTAAAGTTAAACTTAATTTCCGTATTGCACAGAGTTAATAATCTAAAATCTAGGTTGACTTATGTTAAGTTTATATTAATATTAAAATGTATCGTCGATGAATTCTTTAATCGAGTGTTGTCTTATTTAGGAGTATGTTTTTTTTATTTTGTAAATATTATTTTTAGTTTATATAGACTTCTAGATAGGTACAGTACCTAAAATCCTTTACAAACCAACTTGATTTTCCTAGAATAGAGATGTCATCGTCACCATGAGCTTCAGAGTGATGCATCAGCACATCGTAAAACACACAATCGTTTTGCTTGTTCGTATAGAGAGGAGTTTATTCAATATCGAACCCAGAGTGTGGTGAGTGATTTACGATAGTACAGTCAGCGACAAAATGCTGAGCATTGACATTTTCAATACCTAAAGGTTGGCGCTCACAAGTCCAACAACACCACCGCACATTATAAAAATGAGCAACCAATTCTATGTTATAGCTCGTATTTGTTTAGGTAGATGCATTTTATATTGACGGCATCAGCTATCAGACAGCTCGTGGGGGGGAGTTATTTTGTCACTGTAAAATGTATCTAAAGATAACTAGTTTAAGCCCATAATTATATTTGAATGATAATTTTTGTGTTGTGGTATTGTATGTATGAGCGAAGGTAGAAAGGTGCCTTGGTTGGAGAGTAGATTAACGCGTGGCTAAAAATAGGCTATTTGAAAACATTAAAAATAAATTCCAATTTGTTTTCATCCTAGTCAGTGACAACGTAACAAAGCGTAATCAGGTGAATTTTATTAAAAATATGTCTTTTTTATGTAAAAAAATGGGATTAAATAAAATTACACATTTTTTGATACATGATCTCGTGACCGAAAACACTGTGTTTGGTTGGATCGCAACTGACGTCACACATCCTCAGATTGTGTGGGCCAGGCGATGTCTGATTTGAACACTAAATCAAGCCCCTAGCAACCATCGAAGCAACCTGGAAAACTGCGCGCCAAGCTACCCGCAAATCCAGGCGCGTGAACTGCAGCCATCGCGTCGGCTAAGGATTCTCCGCTACGCCCTGCGCCGCGCCGCCGCCGCCGCCGCCGCCTCGCCCCGCGCCGACTACCTAGTAGGAAAAGCTTTTGACGTTAAATTTAATCATGTTCCGCGTTTTTGAAGATGACTGTTCCTACATTGTACTAAGTGAATAGTACTCGTGTGTAGGTACCTTAGGTACTTGGAACGATCTCAATGCCATAGTGCTGACAGATACGTGGTTTTTTGTCACGCACTACGGTTTGGTCTTATCAGGTCAATAACTTGAACACGTTACACGAGTCCGAGTCAACATCCTAATGTGGTTGATACCTAGCTACTTATAACACGTCAGCGGTATTTTTTTTTAATTGTAAATTTAAATTAGGCCTTAGGCGCCCGCCGAAAGAAACTTAGATATATAATACTTTACTGTACCACACAAACTCAGAAAACAGTACAGAAATAAAAACTACGAGAAAAAGTACAAAGGCGGCCTTATCGCTAGGTAGGTATCAACCAACCAGACGCACAGAGGGCAATGCTTCAAAAGTGAAAAAGCTAATTGCTTCCATGCGTAATGCGTATTCATAATGGAGCCTGAAAACATACGGATTTTTCTAGCAGCTCCACATGCTCTACGAAGTACGAAATACACGGACTAAGGCAAAGTGCCTGGAAGAGATTGCGTCTAAGCGATAAGGCGCACATTGGACTTCTGTCCTTTGTAAGTGTACAGTAAAGTGTTATTGTATTGTATTGTTAACGTTATTCATCGTCGACCGATATGGCAGGAGGTTGCGGGTTCGATTCCCGCCTTGGGATAAATGCTTGTATCATCTCAAAAAAAAAATCCCGGT
The DNA here is from genome assembly GCA_947086465.1 of Eupithecia exiguata. Lineage (NCBI taxonomy): Eukaryota > Metazoa > Arthropoda > Insecta > Lepidoptera > Geometridae > Eupithecia > Eupithecia exiguata. The sequence continues at coordinate 5,946,201 of OX352230.1, read as the reverse complement.
TACCTGGGTTTTTTTATGAATAATAAAAAAAATATCTATGAAGTATATTATCAGTCATCTAGTACCCATAACACAAGCTCTGCTTAGCTTGGGGCTAGATGATGCTGTGTAGATTGTCCAGCATTAGTTATATTTATTTATAAGTATTATAATTTATAGCTAGGTACCGGTAGTGGACACAGTAAGTAGGTAGAATTTATTTAAGAAAAAAATGTTTAAGAATTGATTTAAGAAAACAATTTTTTTAATTATTAAGGATAAGAAACGAAAAATAAAACTGCAGTCAGTTTCGGGTGATAAAAACGCTTCCCCTTTTTCTGTGACGTCACCGTTCAGTTTGCGTATCTGCTCCATCGTAGATTTTTCAATCAAAATCAATCATCGAAATTAAATTAGTTATAAACAAATAAATGATCAAAACCATCATGTTTGTTGTTTGGGTGTTGTGTTTAATTTTCTTTCTTTAAAAAAAGATTAGATTTAATTTTTTTTTTTTAGATTAGATTAGCAGTGGACTGATATAGGCTGATGATGATGATGATGAAAAAAAGATTATATCCCGCTAAAAGCTTCAAGACAATAATGGTGAACATGCATAAATACCTACTCTATTCTATCACCAAAATGCGATCACCAACCCGCATGTCCAGCAGTAGACTAATACAGTAGATCATCATCATCATCAGCCTATATAGTAGTCCACTGTTGGACATAGGCCTCCCCTAATGAGCGCCATAGCGCCCTGTCTTCAGCTTGACGCATCCAGCATCTGCCAGCAGTCTTTCGCAAATCATCATCCCATCTGGTCGAAGGGCGTCCTACACTACGTTTGCCGAGTCGCGGTCTCCACTCAATACCTACAGTAGATATGTCCTGATATGTACAATTAGGTACTCGGGCCAAACTCGAGATACAATGTTTGTAAACATTGTCCTTGTTGCTTTTTAGGGTTCCGTACCCAAAGGGTAAAACGGGAGCCTATTACTAAGACTCCGCTGTCCGTCTGTCCGTTAGTCACCAGGATGTATCTCATGAACCGTGATACCGGCATAAAAGAATATTTCAACTGTCTAACAGTTGAAATATTCTTTTATGCCCTACCTACCTGAGAGAGAAGGTAAGTACCTACCTACATTTTCTGGATACTTATTTCAAGAAGAAGGTAGATCACATTATCTCCTAATGAAAGAAAGCTCTTTGTTTTAACAGCCCGTATGTTTTCCTGTCTGTTCGCTCAGTGCAAAAATTATCGTGAGAACTTAGTAAATTAGAGCATGGTGTCAATTCTCTTGTAGTTTGGTACCTAGTATATCAAGAGTCTATCTCTATCTTTAAATGACCTATTATATTGCCTATAATAATTATAGTGATTCCGACCTGTGGTCTAGTTTTATTTTGTTTTTTGATCAAGATGGCAAACAAGCTTGAGGCCCGCCTGATAAGAAGCGGTTACCGCAGCCTAAAAGAGTCTTCTCTACATTCAGAAGTCTGCAGTCAGTTTCGGGTGATAAAAACGCTTCCCCTTTTTCTGTGACGTCACCGTTCAGTTTGCGTATCTGCTCCATCGTAGATTTTTCAATCAAAATCAATCATCGAAATTAAATTAGTTATAAACAAATAAATGATCAAAACCATCATGTTTGTTGTTTGGGTGTTGTGTTTAATTTTCTTTCTTTAAAAAAAGATTATATCCCGCTAAAAGCTTCAAGACAATAATGGTGAACGTGCATAAATACCTATTCTATTCTATCACCAAAATGCGATCCCCAACCCGCATGTCCAGCAGTAGACTAATACAGTAGATCATCATCATCATCAGCCTATATAGTAGTCCACTGTTGGACATAGGCCTCCCCTAATGAGCGCCATAGCGCCCTGTCTTCAGCTTGACGCATCCAGCATCTGCCAGCAGTCTTTCGCAAATCATCATCCCATCTGGTCGAAGGGCGTCCTACACTACGTTTGCCGAGTCGCGGTCTCCACTCAATACCTACAGTAGATATGTCCTGATATGTACAATTAGGTACTCGGGCCAAACTCGAGATACAATGTTTGTAAACATTGTCCTTGTTGCTTTTTAGGGTTCCGTACCCAAAGGGTAAAACGGGAGCCTATTACTAAGACTCCGCTGTCCGTCTGTCCGTTAGTCACCAGGATGTATCTCATGAACCGTGATACCGGCATAAAAGAATATTTCAACTGTCTAACAGTTGAAATATTCTTTTATGCCCTACCTACCTGAGAGAGAAGGTAAGTACCTACCTACATTTTCTGGATACTTATTTCAAGAAGAAGGTAGAGCACATTATCTCCTAATGAAAGAAAGCTCTTTGTTTTAACAGCCCGTATGTTTTCCTGTCTGTTCGCTCAGTGCAAAAATTATCGTGAGAACTTAGTAAATTAGAGCATGGTGTCAATTCTCTTGTAGTTTGGTACCTAGTATATCAAGAGTCTATCTCTATCTTTAAATGACCTATTATATTGCCTATAATAATTATAGTGATTCCGACCTGTGGTCTAGTTTTATTTTGTTTTTTGATCAAGATGGCAAACAAGCTTGAGGCCCGCCTGATAAGAAGCGGTTACCGCAGCCTAAAAGAGTCTTCTTTACATTGTCTTTTATTTCATGAAGAACAAATATTTGTCCTATCTTATCAAAGCTTTTATTGCTAACTGTACCAAATAATTCCATGGACCCTTTGGGAAAGGAAATGTTAATAATTTTAAAATGTCGTGGACCCGTTAGGAATCAATGTATGGAACTTAGTTTTTGAAAACAATAGAGTCGTGGACCTTTGGGAATAAGCCCTATAGACGCCTGCAACATCAGGGACATTACACCTTTATACCTTATAGATCTAAAAATATCTAAAGGTCATCTATATATTTATATAGGTTACTATGTAAATACTATGTATAAATTAATAGATTTTTGTATACCTACCTGTTTGTATAACTGGATAATCAATAGCTATGTTTGCATCGTTTTAGTTTTTTAAAAAACAAAAGTGAGAGCGAAAGTAGGTAGGTACCTTATAAAATAGCTTGAAAATGAGTTGAAATAGCTATTTCTTATCCGGTTATGTATGCAAAATTTAATTGCAAATGGTGTAATTTCTAAATGAATCTTTCAAAAGCACTTTCGCGTTTGTATGGGAGCCTAGGTGTTGGCACCCTTACATTTACCGAAGACACACCTTAACTTTTGTTACGGGGACATTAAACTAGCACCTGGCATGGCACTGTAATATAAAAACAAGTTTAGTGTAAGTATGAGCTTTTGTTTCAAGAATTCCTATGTAAAATATTCCCGGCGCATAAATCTAGTATGTCAGAAGTAAAGTGCTTACTTGATTTGTTTCTATTTTATTGGCAATCATTTCCGATTTTATGGCCTTCTTTCTCACGGTCACTCACAGTGACAATACATCGATCGACTCACGATTTATAGCCTGTCTAAGTTTATCTATCTTTCCTACTATGGTGCCTGGCTTGGATTAAAATTATTGGATTAAAAATAAACCTGGATAAAAATATATTCTGTTTAAATAAGTAGGTAGGTACCAAGTAACGTAGGTACTTGGTAACTAAACTGCTTTGTAAGTGGGATTAACACTTTTACTGGCCACATTGTGGCAAAGATCCTAGTATGTAGTATCCTAGGATCTTTGTGTCTTTGGATCTTTGCCGCTTTGTATTGTGGCTGCATGCAGCGGCGCGCGCGGCAGAGTCGCCATGTTTTGTTCCGTTTTGTTTCGAGTTTTTTGGTGTAGGCTGGGGTTCGTTCACAACCTTCACTCGAGCGCGCTCGGAGTGCACCTAGGTCGTTCATGACCTCAGGGTAAAACGCTCGGTTGCTGCTAAATAGTACGTTCCCTACCACCTCCGACGACGCGCGACGGTTGCAACTTTTTACCGATCTCTGACATTGACAGTTGTCTTATTTCCGGAAGTTATTTTCCCAAATGCGGTTTTATTCAAATTTGATTGTTAGAAAAAGTAAAAGTTTTCTAGTAAAAGCTATAAATCAGCTAGCTAGGTTAGTTAAGTAGTTTAATTCCTTGCAGAACGCAGAAAATATTAGAAACCGCTAAAATATTTGAATTTCGTGCGTATCTTTTTTAGGTTCCGAGTCATGATTTCATTTTGATCAGCCCGACTCGTTCCGTGCCTTTGTACAAGTTAAAATTTACACCAAACAACCGCACCCTGAGCCTCTGAACGAAGCCCTGTACCCAAAGTAAGCAGAGTTTGAGTTATGGGTGGTAGTACCTACTAGATAGAGAAAACTAAAAGACATACCTACCTTACCTGCCACAGAATAAGTAAGTAACTCATCTCACACAAAGGTACACACAATTCACACACCTTAAAAAATTATTTTTAATGCGAAAGTTTGGATGGATTCAGAATTGCAGATGGATGGATGGATGGATAGATGAATATTTGTTTGGTATTTCTTCACGTCACAATCATAACTACTGCATAGATGTATAGATAGGTCTAGACCTGGAATAGAACATAGACAAACATACTTTTTATATTTCATTTCATAAATCAGTTCCTATGAAATAACCATTAACGTTTTCATTGAAATAAAACAACGCGAGTGAAGTCGCGGGCGAGAGTTCGTCGAGATCTACAGGGCTAGGTATTCAAAATCAGGTTCAGAAAATCTCTTACGATTTGCGGGAATCAACTTTTCCTCTAGTTTTATTAAAAATATTTAAAACGGCAATATTAAATATTTTACCCGTCTCTGTGCCAGGTTCCTGACGGAGTCATCGTTAGTCAGTTATGTTAGGTCTTTCTTTTTTTGGACATCTTGTGTTAAATAGCGTGATTTTCTCCGTCCACGCGGGTAACTCACTGTTGTTCTTTTCAATGTCAAGTGTCATCAATATTTTGAAATTGAAAGGTCACTCACTCACACACAGCTTCTGTATAACGTATGGTTTTTCGCGCGCTTTGGCTTGTTTTTATGTATGTATTGCATCTTTCTTTCATTATTTTCAATCTTCCTGCCTTCCTTCAGAAAGTCTTGTAAATTAGAACCCAGAATATTTCATAACTAACAAAACTTTCAAAGGTCAGTCATTATTTATCAGTCACTTACGCATATTAGTGGTACCTATTCCATAATTTTTTGGATTTACCTTTTGCCATGTTCTTAAAAATAATATACCTATAATTTATTTCAGCTTTGGGCCCTCCATTATTAGTATTCATCTATGGGGCCCTCGGTTTCGGCCGGAAATAGCCAAAACCAAAGAGTACAATAACTACGCCAAAACCATCAAAACGAAGACATTGTCAAAATGAACAAACAAAAACAGTATAAAGGTCCGCCCCCAAAGAAGTTTAAATCACAAGATGACGATGAAAATGAGGTTCCATGCAGTTTTGAAGATCAACTCGCGGGAATGGATATTGCCGATGACATTCAGGTATATGGTGAAGGTCCAGAAAACCAAGCTACTAACATGAAGTGGTCCCGTCCACAACCTCCATCTTTTGACCCCAAGAAGGAACAACTTGTTTTCCAACAGTTGGATATTGACCATTATAATGGACAGCCTATGCCAGGTATGCCTGGGTCTCAGCTGGCCCCTGTCCCCATTATGAGAATGTATGGAGTAACTATGGAGGGAAACTCTGTATGTTGCCATGTTCATGGATTCACACCATACTTCTACGTGACTGTCCCTGTAAACTTTACTGAATCTACATGCAATGAAATGAAGACATCTCTCAATAAAGCTATTTTAGAGGACTTGCGATCAAATAAGGACAGCATCAAAGAAGCCGTACTAGAAGTGAGGCTAGTCAAAGCCAAGTCATTGATGTACTACAAAGGAGATGATGACATTACACTGGCACGAGTTTCAGTAGCATTACCAAAATTGATTGCTCCAGGAAAACGGCTAATGGAAAGACAACCCACATCATTTTGTTTGATGGATCCTTCATTTTATGAATCGAACATTGATTTTGATATTCGCTTCATGGTTGATACATCAGTGGTTGGCTGTAGTTGGATTGAGCTACCAGCAGGCAAGTGGAGTATTCGATCCAAAAATTCACAAGTAAGATGTGAAACAAGATGTCAAATAGAAGTGGATGTGGCCTGGAATGCTTTCATTGCTCATCAACCAGAAGGAGAGTGGTCTAAAGTTGCACCTTTCAGGATCTTAAGTTTTGACATAGAGTGTGCTGGCAGAAGAGGCATTTTTCCAGAACCTAATCATGATCCTGTGATACAAATTGCCTCAATGGTCATAAGACAAGGTGAATTAGAACCATACTTAAGAAATGTGTTTACTCTGAATACTTGTGCACCCATTGTGGGCTCTCAAGTCCTCAGCTTTCAGTCTGAAGCTGAAATGTTGTCAAAATGGTCAGATTTCTTCAGAGAATTAGACCCAGATATAATAACTGGGTATAATATCAGTAACTTTGATTGGCCCTACCTTATAAATAGGGCAAAGCATTTGAAAATAAATAATTTTGATTTTTTGGGTCGAATCAAGAATGTAAGGTCTGTAATCAAGGACTCTATTCTACAATCTAAGCAGATGGGTCGAAGAGAAAACAAAAGTGTTAATTTTGAGGGCAGAGTACCTTTTGATTTACTCTTAGTGCTAGTCAGAGACTACAAACTGAGGTCCTACACGTTGAATTCAGTCAGTTACCATTTTCTTCAGGAACAGAAAGAAGATGTACATCACAGTATAATATCTGATTTGCAAAATGAAAGTGAACAAACCAGAAGAAGATTGGCTATGTACTGCCTGAAGGATGCATACTTGCCTCTAAAACTGTTGAACAAATTAATGTGTATTATCAACTACATGGAGATGGCCAGAGTGACTGGAGTCCCTTTATTGTGTTTGCTCACAAGAGGTCAACAAATCAAAGTAGTAAGCCAGTTGCTAAGGAAGGCTAAGGATGCTGGATATTTGATGCCAGCCTACCATGGCACAGGTTCAGATGATCAGTTTGAGGGGGCTACTGTTATTGAGCCCAAGAAAGGATATTATGCTGATCCTATATCTACTCTGGATTTCGCCTCCTTGTACCCTAGTATTATGATGGCTCATAATTTATGTTACACTACATTAGTGCCCCCTAATATGCAAGGAAAACTGCAGATCAGCAGTGATGATGTCACAACAACCCCTTCAAAAAATATGTTTGTCAAGGCAACAGTTCGAAAAGGTTTACTGCCTGAGATATTGGAATCATTGCTAGCTGCTAGGAAGAAGGCAAAAACTGATTTAAAAGAGGAAAAGGATCCATTCAAAAGATCAGTCCTTGATGGCAGACAGTTAGCTTTGAAGATCAGTGCCAATTCAGTTTATGGGTTTACTGGAGCACAAGTAGGAAAACTGCCTTGCCTTGAAATATCTGGCAGTGTGACTGCATACGGCCGAACCATGATTGAATTTACAAAATCAGAAGTAGAGAAAAAATACACTAAGGCAAATGGATACAAAGAAGATGCTGTTGTCATTTATGGAGACACTGACTCAGTGATGGTCAAGTTTGGAGTAAAAACTCTTGAAGAAAGTATGGAGCTTGGGAGAGAAGCAGCAGACTTTGTGACTGAAAAATTCGTGAAACCAATCAAACTTGAATTTGAAAAAGTCTACTATCCATACCTTCTTATAAACAAAAAAAGATATGCTGGACTGTATTTCACCAGACCTGACAAATATGATAAAATGGATTGTAAAGGCATTGAAACTGTGAGAAGAGATAACTGTCCACTTGTTTCCAACATGATGAGCACATGCCTGCAGAAACTATTAATAGATAGGGATCCAGATGGCGCTGTTAACTTTGCCAAGCAAATAATATCAGATTTGTTGTGCAATCGTATTGATATTTCTCAGCTTGTGATAACAAAAGAACTTACAAAAAGTGATTATGCCGCCAAACAAGCACATGTGGAACTAGCAAATAAAATGAGAAAGCGTGATGCAGGTACCGCGCCGAAACTAGGGGACAGAGTCCCGTATGTGATATGCTCAGCTGCTAAGAACACACCAGCTTACATGAAAGCAGAAGATCCTATCTATGTCTTGGAGAATAGCATTCCAATAGATTTCAACTATTACCTAGAAAACCAGTTATCAAAGCCCCTTCTTAGAATCTTTGAGCCAATTCTTGGGGAAAAGGCAGAATCTCTCTTACTGAAAGGTGAGCACACAAGAACAAAAGCCATGGTGACTTCCAAAGTAGGAGCCCTGGCTGCATTTACTAAGAAAAAAGAGAAATGCATTGGATGCAAGGTAATCATGCCAAATGATACGAAAAAAGCTCTCTGTGACCATTGCATGGCAAAAGAAGGGCAGTTGTACATTACTGAGGTTTTCAAGTTGAGACAACTTCAGGACAAATTCTCCAGGCTTTGGACTGAGTGTCAGAGATGCCAGGGCAGCTTGCATGAAGAAGTACTCTGTACCAACAGAGACTGCACCATTTTCTACATGAGAAAGAAAACAGGCATGGAATTAGATGTTCAAGAAAAGACTGTTTCTAGGTTTGGAGAACCAGTTTGGTGATGTTATTATACCTACAGAATTATTTTTAGTTACGCATATATATTAAAATAAAATTATGTAACTGCTTTTGTTTTATTAAATGTTGTAATTTTTTTCTGGATACAGGAATGTAACTAGGAATAATAAATAATACCATAAGGAAGTCTTTAACAGCCAAAATATGCAATTACTACATGAAAGGTGACATGTTAATTCTTTATTGTTGACCCTGAGATATACAGTAGATCTGCAACTCAACACAGCTATTTGCACAGAACAAATACTGAAAGTTAAAAAAACTACAACTACATACATTCAAAATAATACTTATCACAGATCTTAAGATATAATTAAGACCATATATTAGTGATTAATAGGAATTTGCGTTGAAGGTAAATTATATACAATGAACTAAGGTTAAGCATCACAAAATTAAGTTTTGATAAAGAGACCAAAAAAATAGTACCTATTAGGTAATTCATGGACTTTCTTTGTTTTTAGGGTTTTGTGTAGCTACCGAAATCATTAGTAAGGTCTAGGATCTATACAAAACTACGCTATCAGTTCTAAAATTCAAAAAGCCTCCAATTTACATCTTGTCAACTAAGTACAATAAAATATTTACAATTTCACAAAACTTACAATTTAATATTATGCTTTTTTTCATTTACAAATTTATCAAATGTCTATCTGTTTTCCTGGGATATGGACCTGGTTATGCTTTGTCTTGGTGTTTTAGCACCATTATTTTTAGACATAGTGATATTTGGAATAGGCATTTCATAGGGGGCAGTCACATTAGCATTACAAGAAGTCAGTTTCATTATATCTTCAAGTGTCCTGATGAATGTGTCACATGTTGCTGTGAGAAGAGAAGAGGCATCTTCAATTTTCTGAAAATTACAAGTAATTGGGAAAATGTTGGCAAAAATAGTTCTATCTGTTGAAATATTCTGTTATACTAAAAAAAAACGCAAATAGGACAAGGCCTGTATTAGGGAGTAGCAAAACACTACAGCAAAATAAGTAAATAAACATGATAAATAATTAAAACTTTACTAACAAAGAAAATAACAATCAAGTAATAGAATTAAATTTAAAGGTGCATTTACAATTGAGCTAACTGCAGACTGTGCAAACAAGAGAATTTTGAAAGTGAATCAACTGAACTTGCTATGTAGTCAATAAGATTTTATTTAAAAAAGTTCAAGTGCCTACCTGAATTTCAGGACCACCTTCTGCTGTAGTAGCACTCCTCACTGCATGAACTTGCTGCATCATCAGATCACAGTACAATCTCAACTCTGATTTCTTGTGGCTGAGAGAGTTGGGGTCCTCAAGTACTGTAACTAAGCAAAAATTCATAGTTAGATATGAAAGTTAATTCCCTTTCTAATATGTTGGCTGGTGTTCTCTCCACTCTACCCTTAAAATGCTTAAAGATGTCAATTAACTGGCAGAATTGCCATTTTGAGCTGTGAAATTTAAATTCATAAATCAAGCTGCAAATACTTAGATGTTTCTCTAAGTCTATTTTTTTCTATGTCTAAGTCTTGATGTATTTACCTTTTATATCTGATTTAGAATCCACACAAGCCTTGGCACTGCCCAGGGCTACGAGCCATTTCTGCCGATCTTGAGGTGAGGGTGCTTTCAGGTACATGTGTTGCTGTCCAGGAATAACCAAGTCAAGCCTGGTGGTATCTATGCTATTAACTGAAAACAATATTTATCCGTTAATAATTTTAAATATGATAAAATAATGATGACTCTTTTGTTAATAGCAAATAAAAGAATGATCAAAGTGATCCGTTTTAATTATAAGTACCTACTTAACCGCATACTAAGTCAATGCTAACAAGGAAAGTACAGAAACTTAACAGAAGTTATGATCCATCTGACACTGTAACATGATATTTGTAAATAAATTTATTGTTGTATATATAGATAGGTGTAACATTGGTCCTTTATTATTCTATTTGTATCTATAGTCTGCCCTGGTCAGGCTAACAATATTGTTACAGGAAAAATTTAATAGTACTTAATTCAAACATTTTTTCTATTACACTTTGTATATTATGTCAGTTCATAATAGAATTAAAATAAATGCTTGCATAAAAATTATTTTCGGAGCATATTGGAAAAGGGATTTTGTTATATATAATTGGTGTCATGCAAAACATACTTTGCCTTTTTTTTTGAGGTTTTACAAGAATGGTGGTGTAGTGTACCCCCTGTTTTACAAGAATGGTGGCGAGTGCCAGGTGGGTAGGGATCAAAGCGATCATGATTAGTTTTGACGAAATTAGCAAATTCGAATTTTACAGGGATGGTAGAATCAGGATTTTCCACTGTTTGTAAAAACACCTTTGCACATGTCGGTCCATCTCAAACTGAACATTGCTCTAATGCATCGCTTTTGTGCTTTAAATGAGTTGCCCAGAATATAACTCCAAACCTTAATAATGCTGCAGTGTGCCTGTAATATGCTGCAAGTAAGGCTGTGGTGTTAGCTATTTGACTAAGTTTGTAAAGAGCATACGAGTATTGGTAAAGTCGATTGCAAGTGTATCCGTATGAGTTTTCCAATTCAATTTACTGTCTATCTGTAGGCCTAAAAACCTAGTACAGTACAGTAGTTTCAACAAAATTTATTTCTTGATCTAGATAATGTATGTGGAATAAATTGCCCTCATTCTAGTCAAGACTGAAATCATTACGAATAAATTAAACCACACATTACTTACAAGAAGGACCCACATTATTATCAAACATATTTTATAAATTAATTGAAAACATTTTATATGTAACTTATCACCTTATCTCGCAGGAAGTAAGTAGGTAGTTATTTGTTGGTGGACAGAATTACGTGCGTATTCTGAAAAACTTACCGTTTATTTGGCATACGGAAACTTTGACTGAGCCTTTACAACCCTGGTTGACTTCGTCCTGCGATTTATAGTATGAAATGATACCATTTTCTAGGACAAACCATCTGGTTTGCCAACCTGCAATAATAAAATAAATAAATTACAAAATCCAACTCATACGAATTCTTTCCTACCAATATGTTTGGTTTCGAACGGGTTTATATTTACCGTTCCAATAATTCGTCCACTTCCATAGTATTCCTTCCATGTATTCACTCAAACAATTTGTACTGCTACTCTCAATTTCTATCTAAAATATGTAAATTTTAAATGTTTTGGTGTTTCGCGATTTTCCCGAAATTTTCACATCACCATTAGTTTCTGTAGGTTTCTGTACTGTGCTTAGAGTATAGGTATCAGGGTTGCCAACCATAGAATTTTTTTCCTCGTACTAAGCAGCTAAAAATCTCGTATTATGGCTTTCGAACCTCGTACTTGCCTCTACAAGGTGACTAAACCAAAATTAATGCATATCAAACTGTTGAATTTAGGACGTTTTACACAACGAAATAAACTATTGCAAGTTTCTACTAAATAAAACATCACTTTGTATTAAAATAATCCTTAATATTACTATCGTAAATAACTAATGAACGAGATTTGTTTGTAGGTTGAAAACTTTGCATAGGTAACTATGTACTTCTAGTCTCAGTTTTCATTTCCAAATATTATATCAGGAACATCCTCATTCGCATCGTTTTTCTTTTTATTTTTGCACGAGATTTTTATTTATTTTGTGAAGTTACACCTCTCTGGTTGGCGCTATGACATGTGTGATCAAGGCGACAGACAAATAATGCGAAGAACGAAATGTTTTATTTCTCGGGGATTTCTTGGTTCATGGGATAGCGAGCGAATGAAAAGAGAAGACAATCATCGCGCCAATGCGACAAGTGTTATGTTATGTCAAAATCTCGTACATAATTGTACGAGGTTGATAGTGCCCTCGTACCTCGTACGGAAGACCAAAAATCTCGTATTTGTACGAGGAACCTCGTACAGTTGGCAACCCTGATAGGTATACTCTAAGGTACTGTGTAATGCAACAAAACTAACAAACACACTACAAACGTCAATCATTATGTCACTGTCATATTCATTTTTTTGTAATCACTCGGGATGTTACACGGTCACGCTATCATGATAGTACTCTATCTCATCTTGTTCCTCTAAGGGTTAGATCCATAGAGTTAGTATAGTACTATAATAACTCTATGATTAGATCCAATGAAATAAAGCAATGAAAAAGAGATCCCCTTCGATAAAAGAGATCCCCTTCGGTATTAGTTAGATCCATCGAGTGGGTGTGGTCAAGCCACGCTTTAAGCCGCAGCCGCACCGAATTGATATCGTCATCACATCAAACCAATCACAAAATAAATTATTTGCGTATACAAAACAAATCGGTAACCGCCCGCCCCGCCTGTATGTGACTAAATAAATAAATGTTTTATTTTGTTCTGTAATTTGATGTACATGCTTTTGACTGAGAATATAAATGAAAACCCCTGTACACGATGTCAGAGTATAAATATTTCACATACATCACCTTCATTTTATCCATTTTGGTAGCAGGTAAGACAATTTTGGTAATACCTACCACGACACTTGAAATCTGGCCGATATTCATAACTGATAATTTCTATATTTCAGCATACGCTCTAGAATGCTACGTATGCGAAAACCAGGAAGACAACAATGAGAAGTGTGTAAAAACTATAAAAACCTGTGATTATGGCCAAGACGTCTGCTTGACTGAGATTAAATGGGGTACCATGCCTTATTGGTCCCAAGGAGCTAAGAAACAGTACTATATATCAAAACGTTGTTCTAATAAGACAGAGTGTGCTACAACTAGACAGCGAAACATGCCTCTGTGCACTCACATATGGTATCAAGACTGGGTTTGTTCCGACTGCTGCCTGGGTGACCGCTGCAATTATTATGTTATTGTAAGTGCGCTGACAATATTTCCTATTCGAGATTCAGCAACAAATAAAGTTAAGCATGATGTTAAGCCGAAAAAAAAATGGAAGTAAATTTATTGGTATTTATTTTAAATATTTGATCAGCCGGAAAAATCAGCCAAAAATCTATTTGGGCAGCAGTATATGTTTTGATCGGCTGTAAAATAAAAACTACCAGCAATACTTGGCCGGCAATTAAATTATTTTTGGTCAGAAAATAAATAGCCGAGTGATCGGCAAAATTAATGTTTTGGGCAGCAGAATTAATGAAATGAGCAGCAGAATTAATAAAACGAGCAGCAGGATTTTACAAGTAATTATTATCAGCCATTAAGTGGATGTTTGAGCTGCAAAATTTATAGTTTGATCAGCAGAATTACAAAATCGTTATGCAGAAAAATAAAACTTAGGCGAAGTAAATATCACTTGGCCTGCATTTGAAATCGCGCGCCTTTGTCCTCCCCCCGCCGCGCATAGCAACTAAGCTCACGCCGGTGCCGCCGCGCCCGCCTTTGTCCTCCCCCCGCCGCACCGCCGCGCATAGCAACGAGGTGCACGCCAGCCGCCGCGCATAGCAACGAAGTGCACGCCCCGGTCGCCGCGCGCGCCTTTACCCCCGTGCCACCGTCGTCGTTGCTGCCACGCATAGCAACAGGCAAAGTGACCTTAAACTGGGTTTGATTGAGCACTGCAGTGGCGGCGCCGCGGCACCGCCGCGCCGCCACTGCAGAGAACCACCCCGGGTACCATACCGGGTTGGTATGGTACCAGGGGTGGTTCTCTACTAAGCACAACCCAAAAAAAAACACGTCACTTCTGGACATAGGCCTCCCCTACAGATCTCCTCTCCACACCTTAGATAAAAACTCCACACACATAAATTATATTACGTACGCAGGTGTAGCAAACCTATATGAAATTGACAGAATTGCCAAATCTTTTTAAAATTCTAATCACAATTTACTGATCTTAAACATGAATACATTGCTGCAGTTTCAATTTTAAGGCGTACCAAAATTTCAATAAATCCGAATCACGTTTTGCTGCTGCCTCACTAATATATTGCAGCACAATTTTTTTATTTACTATGATATAAATTTTTAGGCTGCCCAATGTCACATTACTTGCTGACCAATTAAATCATTTCTGCCGATCACTAGTTGCAGCTCAATTTAGTTTTTCTGCTTGCCAAATCAATTATTCGGCTGACCAAAACCGCCTTTATCTGCTGACCGTTTAAATGATACCCAAAAAAAATACACAAGTCCTTAATTCTTTTTCAGAGTGGCAGTCCTATGAAGAAACCCTTCACTGCAGTCTTGGCTGGAGTCATAATGATTCAAACTATCATCCAATTTTGGTGAATCACAAATACATGACTGAAATTGTAACATCTTATGCTATGTAAGGACAGGTACTGGTTTTTAAATAAATAATGCTGGACAATCGACACAGCATGGTCTAGCACCAAGCTAAGCAGACCTTGAGTTGTGTTAAGGGTACTAGATGACAGATATACAGAGAATACATTACATAAATAAGTACCTATTATTTTTTGACTGACCACTGATTGATCATTTGAATAGTTAGATGTTTCAATTAATTATGGTATTTTTAGCAATTACTCTGTTTTGTAAACAAATCCTTTAATTTTCAGGGCTTTGACATAATGTGTCTATTGACAACTAAGATTATTTTGATAGGTGATATTTTATTACATATTAATATAGTAAGAATCTTGTGTGATGTTTTAAAAATCAGGATAGTCTGATAATTTTCCATCCATGAAACTCCGTCCAATATTAGCTTAAGACTACTATTATGGTAGGTTTGCCTATATTATGAATGTAAATAGTTGTAAAATCTACGGAATAGCTATTGACATTTTTTAATTTATCTATTTTACTATTAAACATGACCTGTGTACAATCTATGTCCAGCAGTGGACCATTATAGGCTGTTGAGTAAGGTGAGGTATACAATCTCAATTTTTCTTTTTATGTATTTGATTAAATTTACTGTTTACAATTAAGTTGTCATAAACTAATTATGTACCTAAGTAATAAAAACTGATTGTAGCATCTGAAATCATATTTTCATTACATACCTTTCCTTTAATCAACTTTTTCATCTCTTCTCATCTGATTGAATAAGTGTTAGTTCAGTTCATTTATTAAACCATAGGAACACACATTGGAACACTTGGTAATGTCAAATGTAAGTACAGTTAAAAACATATTACAGAAAAGGTTATTGAAATAAACATATAGAATGAAATATAGACCTTACCAGCTGTATAGAGGCCTTGTCAAACATAAATTACAACGCCACACCGGAGGCGTCGCACATGACAGTACCCATAAGATTCTAGCAAGCCCATATTATTATATGAATGCACATTTTTGTGTTGGGTGGTAGCGGTATTGGATTAATGTGGTCGCTCCAGAGGCGGATTAATTGTCGACAGCGCCCTAGGCAAGCAGCTCATTGGCGCCCCTCTGAGAACGAGCCGCGGCAAAGCTCGGTATGGGGTGGTGTTAGTAACATAAGAACGACAAAGTTCTTCAGTAGTTGACAAAAAAGTACCTATATAAGGCAGGTAAAAAACTAGAAGTAATGGCGAGCGAAGCGAGCCGTCATTATTTTCAAGCTTTTCGTTAGCATGATAGAGGAGGTTGTCAATTGTCAAAGTCAGAGCCAAGACCATATGGGTTTTGGCGGGGTCAGCTAGAAAGGTAGGTAAAAAAACATAACGGCGAGCGGAGCGAGCCGCGAATTTTTAGCGATTTTTTAAGATTAAATAAGATACCTAGGTATGTGAACGGTGAAACACAAAACTTTTGTGGTTATCGGTTATAAAATTATCTCCAAATTCTTTACAAATTATGGAAGCCAAAACAATATAAATTACTGCAACAACAGAGTGAACTACCAAAAATGTTCGAGACTTTCCAGTGGTTTGACAGAGAATTTTACGAAGTCATAAACATTCAGACTACCTACAACAGATAGAGTACAACGGCAAGCGGAGGGGGCCGTAAAAAAAATTAGATTGTGGCGATCGGTGTTGTACGCGCGCACGTACTACGCCCAGCTGCGCAGCTCGCTCCTCTCTCAGAAGTCACCATATGGATTACTTTTCCTTTAAATAGATGGTTTGAATAACGAATTTTCGCGTTATGGATAGGATACTTGGGCATCGCTCGCTTTACCCTAGGATCGGCGCAGATAAACAGTAAAACATAAGATGCGGAATTAATACAAGTGCCTTTCAAAATCTCGCGAATCTGTGGCAAAGTGATTTTAAAACTTACAGCCAGCCTAATGATTAAAACGTCATTTCACACAATTTTTTTTTAACGGAAACCGAGCGCTGGATCCTCATAGCGGGTGTGTCCCGCGTACCCGCAAAAGCCGCCCTTGATGCTAATATAGGCTGTATTAGCATCAATGCCCACGATTGTTGATGTCTTTTAAAACATTAAAACAGATAATCGCCGTGGCGGCGGTGGCGTCGGGCATAACAAGGGCGCATGGTCGGGGTTAGGAGGCCTGCGGCTGCCACCGGGGTCCCCTATGGTCCTGCGCCCGTGTGCGCCGCTAAAGCCGCCTCTGACGCTCTCGTCAACCAATATCATCATATTAATCATCGGATTTTTGCTAACTTCCTTCTTTTTGTATTTTTTGTTCTACACAGAACAAAAATAAAAAGTTTCGACAGAATTAAATAAACATTTATATTTTCTAAGTAGTCGGATACCTGCTTACTCATATAATTAATTTTATACTTAGGTATTACCTTACATAATTAACTATTTACTAGTGTAAAATTTTCCGCGCGCGCGCCCCTTGTAACCTCGCGCCCCTAGGCACATGCCTACTTTGCCTTGGGGATGATCCGCCACTGGGTCGCTCGCCACAACCAGAAGCGATTGTGAGCCAAGTCAACATTACTTTGATCTGAGGCCAAGTCCAAAGCAAATCAAAAACACTGAATCTTTTGCTACTCAGTAGCAGATGGCATCAGCGTTCTTTATTTGTTCAAGATTCAGTCTGTGGATTACGTGTGCTCCCCATCCCTATTCCCATTTTGCCAACAAAACAACACAAACTGCCTACTTGTCAAATGTCAATGTCAAGTCAAGTCAAGAAAACAGCCGCCGCAGAATCGTCATACCACCTCGTCAGATTCCAAAGCTCCATTTTTCTTTTCGACGATTATTCGGCCGATTCTTTCTACCATGAGTTGGAATTCTCCTAATTTATTTAATTTTAAGTATTTAGCATGTTTTCTAGTATTGGTGAGTAGTAATATTTGAGTACACTGCACAAAATATACCCCTTGTACGATGACTGAGTGTTGCTTTTTAAATATCTTATTTGTTGATTTTACGGTGTATTACGTGTAAGTAATTGCTGCTGCTAAACATAGTTTGTTATGTTTCAGTTGTGCCACAGCTTTTACAACCCAACTGATAGCGGCGCCGTTCAAATTACGCAAAGTAATTTGGACATGGTATTAGGTGAGTAAATACTCAGCATTTTCTGGAACTTCCGATTGAAATCTGCATGCCTTGAACTGATGTTTCCTTATCTAACGTCGATTGGTTTTCTCACTGAGCAATTAATTTTTAATTGGTTTTTCATACACCAAAATTGTAAATAACATGAACATTGGTCTACATTCTGTTGTGTAATGATTGTAAAGCTCAATAAACCTCTAATTAGCTGCTTTATTAGAATAACTAAGTTTCGGTAAATGGGAATGGGGTTTTACCTACCCATATAAATAATGAGCTGGCAGTAGCCCATGTAATCAAATATCACTTGGCTCAATTTTGCTTTCAATGTGACATTGTTTCAAACACCTGTGTTATTTATTATAGTGGTTCATGTGAAATTATGTTCTAAGTCTAGAATTATTCAAATTGTTGTGAGAAAGGCTTATCTTATTTCTTATGTAGTGTGTTAAACTTTTAATGAAAAAATGTTATCTGCCTTTTTCAGCTTCCAATGAAATTGTGTTCATTAACTTCTATGCTGATTGGTGCAAATTCAGTAACATGCTGATGCCCATATGGGACGAAGCATCTGACGAAGTGACCAAGGAGGGATATGACACAGGCAAAGTGGTTATGGGTAAAGTAGACTGCGACAAGGAAGCTGCCATTGCAACAAGATTCCATATCACCAAGTATCCTACACTGAAGCTGTTCCATAATGGTTTACCTTCTAAGAAAGAATATAGAGGTACCTAAAACTTCCATTCCACCAACTTTCATTAGAAGTGTTTTTCTTCTCTTAACATAAGTACAAGGTATTAGTACTTAAACATTTCATATTAAATGACTTCACTTATTATTAATAGGAAAACAAATGAATCATAAATTCCAGTGAAATTCCTACTTAAATATTTTACTGTACAATATAATTTGTGTTTAATGCTCTAATTATAAGCAATTGTGCAGACATGATTGTGTCATTGTTCTAAATGCTAACCAGAAATAAAATAAGACACCAATTTCCCTGTTTTAACAGTGGCTAATTCATGCTTTCCAGGCCAGCGCTCAGTCGAAGCATTTGCTGACTTCATCAAGAAACAACTGGTTGATCCCGTCAAAGTCTTTGGAACCTTAAAAGAGCTGCATGAGATCAGTGATGAGAAGAGACACATTATCGGCTACATGGACAGACGCGACCAGCCCGAGTACCAAACTCTGAGGAGGGTGGCAGGAACGCTGAAAGATGAGTGCCTCTTTCATGCTGGGTTTGGGGATGCTTCCCAGCAAATGCATCCACCAGGTGTGTTATTTTTCTATACTAAAATAATTAACTTTTTATTATTTTTAAATCCTCAACCATAATGTGTAGTATGAGTATACTACCAGTAACCGTGGTATAGGTACATAACGCGTAAATGCACCGAAGCTTAATTTGAGCAGTCCCTATATATTTTTTACTGCTTTCTGTTCTCATTGCAGTTAAAAAGTTAGTAAATTTTGAAACACGTCCCTACATCTATATTTTATTTAAACCTCAACAGTCTATCATGGTCCACTGCTGAACGCAGGCGTCCCCATGATAATCGCCTTGTTGGCTTTTATCTCATGGGAGGTAATGCCCATAATCCTCCCCTCCTTCCACTATCTACGGTCTTTACTATCTCGGTCCTCAGCAAGGAGGGCCCACTCTTTATTACATAGGTCGAGCTCATCCCGCTATATCCGCCTAGACCTTTCTACGTGGCCGTCGCGTCGTCCGTCCGGGACCCAGTCAGTAGCGATCTTCGTCCACTGTTTACTAACTAGAACAATAAAAAAATTACTATGTACAGTAAGCAGCGCTAATTGGTATCCCCCTCACTGAACATAATGTACTGTGAGGGGGATACCAATTAGCGCTACTTACTGTACTTAGTAAGTAGGTAGCTAGATCAGTCCTGAGCTCTAATAGGTACTACATCCAGTTAGCATGTGAGCGAAGTCGCCGGCAAATGCTCGTCTTTATTCTTCGCTACCTGACTGTGAAAGTACTTAGCAACATGAACATTTGTCATTGATCTGAGCTTAGTCACAATTTAAACAAAATTAATACGAAAAATTAGTATTGTGTACATAACTGCACAAAACGTAGCATTTTATACTGAATACGTAACCCATGGCTGATTGTTAATGATATTGTTACTTGCAATTCCTTTCTCCAATCAACATGCTGTAAAATAATAGATAACCTTTGAGTTGTTTATGATTAGAAAGGTAATGGAAGAACTAATCCATTGTTGTATGAATATTGTCATGTCTCTGTTTTATATAGAGTCGATTTTTTATGTCAAATCCAGTGCAGTGAGCAAATAACTAACTTAGATAAGCGGGGTAGAGTTAGTTGTGAGCTTAGACCATTTAAAAGTCTTTTTTGCGACAATGTAATCGCCATAAAGACAGATGTCTAGAAGAAATCGAAATGAGTTGCTACTCTATCTAGTACATTTAGCAAATAGCTTCGACAAAAACGATCGCTGGTTTGATTTCAGTTGCAAAACTCTGTATTCGTCGTAGATAGTTCTGTGTCTGGTCAATGTAATAAGCTATCGGTTTTCAGTTTTAATGCGATCGGAAAAGGGATACGACACTTGAAATCCAATAGGTATCAGTGGCTACGATGCATTATTCTGTTGAACTGTTGTTCTTACCTGAAACTAAGAGGCTATAATAATAGATACTCCGAATAGAAGCATAAGAAAGAGAAAACAAATTTACATAAATTGAGTCCATGACTCCTTGACCTCCTTTTTACTTTTCTCTCGAATTTTCATGGTTTCGGATTTGGCCATCCACTTCCATCTCAAAAAACACCTTGTATGTATAAAATACCTGTAAGAATCGCAGAACATAAATAGGGTTAAACCTAACATAAAACTTTCTATCTATTGTATCTCATATCGTACCTTTTAAGAAATTAATAAATCCCAAAAATTTACGATACCTTTTAACTTAAGCTCTGCTTAGTTTGGGAGTAGACGATGCCGTCTGAATTGACAGTCGCGCTATGGCGCTCATTAGGGGAGACCTATGTCCAGCAGTGGACTGATATAGGCTGGTGATGATGATGATGCCGTCTGAATGAATTATCTACTAATATTTATTTAATTCTACAGGCACGCCCATAGTCGTCTTCCGGGCAGACAGAAAGACATCAACAGAACCTGACGAAACCTACACCGGCTCACTAACCAACTTTGACGAACTGCACAAATGGGTCCAACAGAAATGCATCCCTCTAGTCAGAGAGATCACGTTTGAGAACGCCGAAGAGTTGACTGAGGAAGGACTGCCGTTCCTTATCCTGTTCCATCATCCGTCTGATAGTGAGAGTGTTAAGCGTTACAAGGAGTTAGTTGCTACTGATTTGGAGTCGGAAAAACGTAAGTTATTTGGTTGTTACGAGTTAAGCTTGCGTTTTTAGATCAACTGGCAATAAATCATTAATAGTATGAAATATGAATATTCAAGTAATAAGCTTATAACGAGTTCGGTTTACGATGTATCTAACTACAAACTGCAAATTTAACTGTAATTTTTATCATAAATTATGCATTATATTTAAAATGAAAAATTATCTGCAAAGTTGGCAATGATTTGATCATATCTTGTGCAAGCAGAACTCATTATATCATAAATTCACTGTTATTGATCAAGAAGCCACTACCTACTGACATAAAGCCGATAAAGTACCATAAAGTTAATTATCAACAAACAAACAGAAATCAACACAAGGCTAGTACTTGCGCACTCGCGTTGAATCTGGTTTCAAAGAAACTTACACTGAATGCATTCCAATCGACCGCATTCCTTGAAATGTTGGGTACCTACTTTTCACATGGTAATACGTGTCAGGTAAATAGGCTTAGATCTGTCGGTAAGATCTTAGATATTTTGCGACACTTGAGGCACTTGAGTGGCTGTAATGTCTACATAAAAGTGTAAAGTCCATGCACAAACACCCGAAATGTCATGCTGTCCTACAAGTTCACATTTGACAAATTTGATCTAAGCAAGACAGTATGATTTTTTTAAATCCCTACCTATCTCTATCCATCTCATCTCTACACGTACACAACTTATAAGCAGCGGTAGTCGACAAATAACAATCGTTTACATGCCGTCTCTCCTCGTTATGTAAGAATAATAAACACAATTGAAGGTCACGTATAATTAGATTATAATGTCCTTTCTTTCTTCCAGAAAACATAAACTTCCTAACCGCCGACGGAGTTCGCTTTGAGCATCCCCTACACCACCTGGGCAAGTCTACTTCCGACCTGCCTCTCATAGCCATCGACTCGTTCAGACACATGTATCTGTTCCCTAGCTATAAAGACATGGCGATACCCGGCAAGCTGAAGCAGTTCTTGCAGGATCTGTATTCTGGGAAACTGCACAGGTAATTTTACTTTTATCAAAACTACCCTAAAGTGCAAATAAATAATGCTGGACCATTCACACAGCATCATCTAGCCCCAAGCTAAGCAGAGCTTGCTATCGGTACTAGATAACTAATGTACTTTATACGATACGATACATGAATATATATTTTTACTATACACAGAAAACACCCAGAACACCGGAACAAATATCTGCAGATCGTATGAACATTTGTCCCGGGAATCGAACCCCCTGCGTCACGGGCGGACCTTCGACCGTTGCGCCCCTGAAGTCGTTCGAAGTGTATTTCGTTTGTTCGAAAACTTCGCTATTCGTGAAGCAACTTGTTTAGTGAAATCCACTCAAATTAATTGACCAATTATCTGCTATCTTTTTCATACACTACCACTGTTACAATGTGAGTGACTATATTGCTCACATCAATGGCACCACAAACCTTTGTGTTGTTTTATTCCTGAAAACAATGCGGGACGGATTTTTATAAAGTTTTCAATCTATATACCTTTTGTGGTTTTCTGTGAAGCAAACCAACAACTTCAATTATATGAACTTGATAATAACTACGTGCATAACTTAATAATGTAATTTTTTTATTACAGAGAATTCCACTACGGTCCCGAACTCAACACCATCGAACATAAGTCTGATTTCAAAGTCACCACGCCACCAGAGTCGACATTCAAGAAACTCGCGCCGTCCAAAAACCGCTACACTCTACTGCGGGACGAGCTATAAGGTTACTAGACCAACTGCCTATTTCACGACCGCTGAATAGGGTTACAAAGATATTAAACTAGCCAACAAATCTGTAACTGGTGTCTTATATACGTGTTTGAGCAGTTGATACTTCGGTAAGCTAGTGAAATGGGCCAGGCTGAGATATTAAGACAAAACTAATGCAATAGAACAGACGGACAATCGACTCTTAATTTGCCGCTAATCTACGTCGGCGAATCACTTTGTTGATGTATACTAACTAAGGGATAAAGGTATGATTTCTTTATTATCTTACCGTGGTTGTTAGAAAAAATCGTTAGTAACGTTTTAATATCTTGAGCTTAGATAGGTCACGCTATTTAGTTTCTATGACGTTTTACACTTGGAGACTGCATTCAACTGTTAAATTGGACTTTTTTTTATTAAGTTAT
The DNA here is from genome assembly GCA_947086465.1 of Eupithecia exiguata. Taxonomy (NCBI): domain Eukaryota; kingdom Metazoa; phylum Arthropoda; class Insecta; order Lepidoptera; family Geometridae; genus Eupithecia; species Eupithecia exiguata. The sequence goes on along the minus strand of OX352230.1, from coordinate 5,922,668 downwards.
TGTATATTTCTTTTCCTGTAATGTTTTTTGAAGAACCACCTTTTTGCTGTAGGAGGCAATATGTGTCAAAGAAAAGTAATTTGCTATGTTTTCTCTTTAAATTTAAAAACGAAACAAAGTTCTAGTGTAAGATCAAGTTCTCGTTGGATGCTAAGCTGCTTATTTGATGCTGTGTGAATTATCCAGCATTATTTATTTATTAATGTACTTAAATGGGGTCTCTGAGTGTACTTGTTAGTTGATGAATAAAAAGGAACAACGCGATAAGTGCAAAATCTGATAGAAAAACATCATCTTTCTAAATGGTTTGGTTTGCTTCGATCAACGCGTCTTCCTTGTTGTTAAATCAAATTTTTAGCATAAAATGTTTTTTTTTTTGCACAACTTTACTATCCAAAATACACATTTCTTGCAACACAGTAAGCCGAATTTCTTCGTAAGTATTTCGTGTAATCTCAATTTTATCAATTAGGATATTATTTGCAATTAATTTATCGGTATGCTCTGCATTTACTATCATAATTTGAAGGCTTTATCACGCTGGCGATTTTCGAGCGATTACAAAGCGCGAGTGCGCTGCGCACTAGCAGCCACCTCGCACACGCAACGCACTAGACTCGCTTTGAAATCGCTAGCAAATAGCGAGTGTGGTAAGCCTCGAAAAAAAAATTACATTCATTTGTTTTTCTTTGTTAAGTTTTTTGGGTGTATATTCCTAGATTGTTCTACATAGTAAGAGAAAATTACACAAGTATTTACACAATTACCGCAGTCTTGACATAATCCTTCAACTGATTTGCTGATTGAAAAATATTTCGTAGATTATTTGAAATTTTTGGAAATGCAATGTTTTTTTGACCAGTTTCTTAAAATATTCATAAATTTCCATTATTAAGCATTAGAAAATGATTGAGATTGTGGTTAATTAGGTGTTTATAAATAAGTTATAAAATTATAAATGTTTCGTATAGATAGGTACGAAATCAAGTGAAATTAAAATTTGCAATACACCCTATTTTATAAAATACAGTTCTATTTAATAAATTATAATGTTCAAATAGTAATAATATTGTGCCTGTACAAGATTTTAATAGTAGGCTCGGTTAGTAAAATAAAACTTTAAGTTCAATAAGGCTCTAAAACACAGTTTGTTATCAAAGTGTAATACTAAGCTAAGTATAACTAATAACTTCAGGGCTATCTATAATCTTCATCCTTACTTAATTTATTCCTATGTGACCAGTGCATCATAATGTTTTTTGAGCTTAAACAGGGTTATTGGTAATTGACTGCCACTGCGTGAACTGTAGTTTCTGACCATCTGTTCACGCAGTGTCAGTGAATCAACAATAACCCTGTATTATTCAATTAAAATCATGATAAAAATAAAACCTAATAAGGCTATATAGTTTGTCACTTCTGATTCCTCATGTCCACTACATTTTCGTAGAATTCGTCTGTACATTGATCTTTTCTTCATAATTTATAGGTACTTCCTTTAATCAAAAATATGATTTATATAATCCTAAAATACCAAAAAGTGTTTGTGGTAGTATATTTTGACATGTAAATTAATTTTTATGTTATACTCTTAGGTAACAAGTCCAAAAACGTTTAAAGGTCTCTGCATACCTACCTACGTGAGGGAATTAGGCCGTGTGGGTGGAACGGCGACGGAACGTGGCATGTTAAACCCGGACGAGAGTTAATATAAATAATACGCACCGTGAGAATTCCACGAAGCCAACGTGCATCCTAGTGTTGTGAACAAGGAATGATGATTTTTCATGAGTCATTCCCGATCGGTAACACCCCGTCGTCAACACTGTTGACGACTGGGGAAAAATTCCAACTCGTTCACAGTGTTGACAACCGCAACTTTATTTCCGGGTCATTCCCAGTCGGTAACACCCCGTCGTCAACACTGTTGACGACTGGGAAAAAAGTCCCACTCGTTCACAGTGTTGACGACCGTAACTTTTTATACCTATCTACCATCTAGCACAAGAGTCAGAATACACACGCAACGGAATCACGTTACTGGACGTGACCCACGTGGGACGGGACGTGGTCATCATGGTCCACGACTATGTTTTTCACGCTCCGTCCCGTGCACGCCCTGTCTCATCCACGCTCCCGTCGCGTTAAATTTACTAATGTCCTTTCGTATGTAACGATAAAATCACGTTACGTATTCAGAGACCTTTCCTCTCTGATATTCTGTTATTATGAACATTCCTCATCTTTAACCTAATATTAATTAGGTACTTTATGTATATGTGAACGTGATTTGTACAAAATGTATGTCTTGTGACGTGTGTTGTAATAAATTTTTTGAGCCTTCACTCTATTGTTTAATTGAAAAGTTTATATTCTTATTATTATAAATAAAGTTAGGTATATTAATTCTCTCCTGGTAGGCCAAGCACTTTCCTACCCTAGAGAACAATCCCAGGATAATGAATCGTAAATGGTAGAATAATGACAGCACATCATCATACATTGCGTACATTAATGAAGTTATTGGAATTAATTTAAAATAATTTTTACGCATTTGATGACAAAGTTACGTAATTCTTATCTGTTCTACCCTTGACAACAATCCCCGTGCTTACAAAGGATCAGACAATTTTTTTTTTCGTAGGTACATAGTATAATTATAGGTTCATAGCATAGAGTTACTATAGTAGGTACTAGCCTATGGTTCATAGCTACGATCCTTATCTTAGTAGGTAGGGCAGGTGTAGTTCATTTGTTTAAATTAGCTTCACTAGCAAAACAAGATTCAATTAATTTGGTACAATCATGTTAAGATAATTTTAAAACTGAATTTCAGATGATCAATCAATAAATAATGCTGGAATGCCGTACAGCATCATCTAGCCCCAAGCTGAGCAGAGCTTGTGCTATGGGTACTAGATGACTGATATACTTAATGCTAATATACATTACATGCTATGATGCCTAGGTTCTTTTTTAGGGTTCCGTACCCAAAGGGTGAAAACGCGTTACTGAGTCTCCGTTGTCCGTCTGTCCGCCTGTCAGCGGGGTGATCTCATGAACCGCAATAGGTAGACGGTTAACATTTTCACAATAATTTTATATTTCTCTTGCCGCTTTAACAACAAAAAATAAAAATATTCAAATTAGAGGGGGCTCCCATACAAAAATGAACATTTTTTTAAACTATTTTTCCTCTACTTTTGTCGAGGCTGTATCACAGTTGAAAATTGGACAGGTTGTAGATTACTATTGCCGCTATAACAAAAAAAACGTAATAATTAAGAGGTCACGTGTCCCATTCCCATACCAAGTTGAGTAGGTACCGATCACTGAAGTTTAGCAACGCCGGGCGCAGTCAGTAGGTACTTGGATGGGTGACCGCATCATGAAAGCTTTTTGAAATTTTGATTTATGTATTTTTACATCAGTTTTTTAGGGTTCCCTTGGCGAGATAGTTATGTGCGATGGTACGGAACCCTCCGTGTGCGAATCGACTCGAACTTGGCCGGTTTTATTTATAGAACATGAGAAAAAATCGGTAGGTTAACATTTAAAACACAAGTGTTTTGATGAACCTAAGTGAGTAAGTAGGTACGCTAAGTGTTTTGTGTTGTGAAACATATTGTGCTAAGTAGGTAGGTGCCTTGCGAAGAACGCGCTCCATTTAAGAGCGACATGAATTCAGGTAGTATAAATTACTTTATTTGGAAATCATTTATGATTTAAAACTCAACTCGAGCACATAAAACTGCCCACAACTAGACCTTCTCAAATAACAGCAAAAACCTAATGAGGCATATCTACACTGGCGTCAAAAATCATTTTTTCAGTGCATCAAAATGTGTCACACATAACCTTCTCAAACAAAATGCCGAGTTTTTATACAATTTTTTGATCATGGTTTTGAGCAAGTTACGAGGATTTTTGATGTGAAGTAATTTCGGCTGTCACTGGACACAGAAAGGCAGCTTTTGAAAGCGGCCGCGCGCTCCGGGGCGCCACGATACGCGGAATTTCTTTACCTAACCTTTTTGTGTCGGGACAAACTTTACTATAAACTCACTTTGTTGCCTTGCTAATTTTGGGATATGATTTGTTTGATTTAGTAGCACCCATACGGACCTAACTAAAATTGTAGAACAATCTGGGTTTGACCTATTAGGAGCTTTTAGGTATTAGACCTAGCATACATTTTGAAAGTAAGCGGGTTAACTATGAACCTAGTTTGTATTGGAAGAACACCAATGTTTAATTTCATTCCATAACGAGATATTTTTTCAGGGCGAATGTTGTTCAAGTCGCCCGCGTTCTACGTTTAAGATACCTATGCAGTTAAATTTTCTACTTACAAAATAGCTTAAAAATTCAAAATTCAAAAATTCAAAATTCAATAACTTTATTTCTTTAGGCTTACAAAATAAGCACTTAGACAAGTCAAATTTTATAGATAAACAGCTTAATAATAGTAATTATTATCAAATAAGAAACAAAATGTTATTGATTTTGTTCGCTTCAATTTTTTGTCCACTAGTGGAAGAAGCGAAAAATAAACCACTAGTAAGTGTATAATGCTTAAAATTTAATACAATGTTATTCGCCTATCTAAATCTAAATATAATGTGATTTAGATACAGGTCAATATTTATATATAACTAAGCTTAAGATTGTTCTCCTATAATACTATTGTCGGTGCGGAACTGGGCGACATCTGGCCAAGCATTAACATCATTGATATAATCATCTATGGAGTAAAAGGCTTTCTTGATAAGATTTAGTTTTATGTACTGTTTAAATTTACGAATAGGGAGCTCAGTTGCTTCAGATGGAAGCTTATTATAGAAGCGTACGCAATTTCCCATGAATGATTTGCTTACCTTTCGTAATCTATATGATGGAATGTGTAGTTTGTTCTTGTTTCTTGTATTTCTGTTGTGAACATCACATTTTTTCAAAAAGCTATCTTTATTTTTGTGCGTATACATTAGATTTTCATAGATGTATTGCGATATAACTGTCAAAATATTTATGTCTTTAAATAGATCCCTCAAAGAATCGCGTGGCTTTAATTTATAAATTGCGCGTACAGCCCTTTTTTGAAGAACAAAGATAGTCTGGATGTCGGCTGCCCGTCCCCAAAGCAAGATACCGTAAGACATTATACTATGGAAGTAACTGAAATAAACTAACCTAGCTGTATCTACATCGGTAATATATCTAATTGTTCGAACCGCATAGGCTGCTGAACTAAGTCTGCCTGCGAGAGCATCAATTTGCGGTCCCCACTGAAGAGAGGAATCAATATGTAACCCTAGGAAAACAGTTGAGTCTACAAGGTCAACTATCTCACCCTTTAGCATTATCTTAGTTGGGAGTTCTCTTACATTTGGTAACATGAATTTTATACATTTGGTTTTTTTTGAATTGAGTAAGAGGTTATTGGCGGTGAACCAATCTACTATTTGTGAAAGCGAATTAGGTATTTACATCGTCATAATTATATTTATCTCTGTCAACTTTGAAAATCAATGAAGTATCATCAGCAAATAAGACTATGTCACAGAGATCTTTTGCTAAAAAAGGGAGATCATTTACATATACTAAAAATAAAAAGGGTCCTAATATTGATCCTTGTGGGACGCCTAATTCAATTTTTGAGCCACTAGATCTTTCTTTACCAATATCTACTTTTTGGACTCTATCACATAAGTAGGATTGCATAAGGTCCAGTGCCTTGCTGCCAATTCCATAGTGTTTTAATTTCCTAATGAGTGTATCATGATCTACACAATCAAAAGCCTTAGAAAGGTCACAAAATATACCAATAGCGTTTTTCGCTTTCTCCCAGGCATCCAATATATGCCTTAATAGAACTGTACCAGCATCAGTTGTTGATCTACCCTTGGTGAAGCCAAATTGATTTTTATGAAGTAGACTATTAAGGTTAAAATAAGAGGACAACTGAGTGAGAATAATTTTTTCAAAAACTTTACTTATGGAAGTTCCTTCAGTTTACTCAGAGGTATACCGACTTATAGGTAATTAGTTTTTTAGAATATTGAGCAACAAACTTTAAAGTTGGACTATTCATAGACCTACCGAAACTAGCCTAAGTACTTGTTACCTGCCACGAATAAAAAAACACACCTACGTCGGTATCATAGGTACCTTTATTTTATAAAAATAGATTCTATCGATGTTTCACATTTCATTTCCTCTTAAAAGGTGAATTTGGCACGCCGTTTAATTTTTAAGGAAACCTGATATTATAAAAAGCTACAAAATCACTAACAAACTTGTATGGAGTACCCATTGTATCAAAACTGATAGAGTGTTATCTGATCGGAATTCCGCTCAGATTCTTTTAGATTTAAAAGGAGTGAACAGCGGTTGAAGTTCTTTGTCGAAGTGTAACAAGATCACAGTAAAGTACCTGTTCATGACAATGCATGGCAGGTTCTATGATAGCAGCGTGAAGCTTTAGAATTAGTTTTCGCATTGTGTAATACGGTAGTTGAGGTGCAACCTTTTTTAAAGGTTGTAAAAAAAATAAGATGTTCACTTGTCTTGCAACGATGATGTACGAGAGAGCGATCGTGATCGAAGTACTTAATTAGGTAGGTAATAAATATCCTTTGGCTGCAAAAATATTGAGGTCTATGTCTGTGTGGCCGCTTCTTCGTCAAGTCTTGTGCAGAAATCTGAAGAAATTAGAAGATTAATTAAAATCCACTTTGGGTCACTACGCCACACCGTGTACCTAGCTAAGTTTAAGTTTGAGTCAAAACTAGTGCAAACATACCCGTCACTTCCATTTAATTTTCATGTAGGACATGAAAAGTGCTAAGTGATGGAAAACTTTTTTTTTATCTTTCAGATCCTGAAAATTACTATCCTATTATTCACTGGAGCGCTTACAAAGCCTCTAGCTCACTTCAAAGAGTTATTCCCACGCATGCATCAAATCGACAAGTTTATCCGAAATGCACGAGATCTTGCATTGATAGCGTGGGTGCCGTGCTGGCTGTCCTACAATGCTTGCAATCTGACACCGTACGCCGGTACTTTATGCAGTTTCAAAGCTTTGGACCCATTGAGCGCCCAAAGGACAGGAAGTTAAGGACAACGCTCGATAGAGCCAATTACCCGCCCACGATATAGGAAACCTGTAATTAGTGTAAACTATCCGAGCGGATATGAGTGTGGCGAATTGTATTGCGGATTTTAAGAATTTAGTAGGTAGGTACTTTGATATCATATTGTTTTTTTCTCAACCTAAGATATTTGAAGCGTAGTTCTGTTTATAAAATAGGGAACCATCAATAAATAATAATAATAATAATAAATCCTTTATTATGGAACAAAAACAATTTATACATGGATATGGAATGGAAACGATGCCATCTGCAGAAGTTTTAAAATTGTGTCGCAGATGACAACGCCCTCCTCCGAAATTAAGATGGAAACTATTCCAAAAAGCAAAATATTAAATTTAAAATAAAAATAGGTAAGTTATAGAGCATAATACCAAAAGCACTATAGCGGGATACCACTTTGATATTTCAGCGATAATTTTTAGCGTTAAATAAACTGTGAATCAGCCTTGTAGGTTGTCCAATCTCTATTTCAATATTCCTTATTTTAGTCACTAGAGCAACATAAAGGCCCGAGGATTTTTTCAACAAATAAAGATTTTTTTTCAACAAATAAAGAAATAACATTACAGTAACACATTTATAACACTTGTTCATCAAATGGTCGGAGCATATCCGAAGACAGCCGACATCAAACGTACAAGGGACTATTTTTTTCATTTCACAAAAACAGTAGCGTTCGGACCCCTTAAGATTTATGGCACAGTGAGACGATCATAGGGCATTAGTAGGGTACATTGTCCACTGCATGACGCCTTTGTGGAGTTTGGAACCGACTGGTAGCTGATGTCCAGTCGTTCAATTGTTCTAGGCTGTAAAACATGTCGACAGGTTTCTATGCACGCGATGATGCGGAAAAAGTTACAGTAGCGGTGCTTCGTAGAAGTTTATTATATTATAAAGTTTTATGGAATTTAGTAGGTACGTAGGTAGGTACTATTTAAGCTGTTGTATTATAAGGTAGGCACTTTGTAAGGAAATAATGCTGGACAATTTACACAGTATCATCTAGCCCCAAGCTAAGCAGAGCTTGTATTATGGGTACTAGATAACTGATAAACTTAATACAGCACATTACATAGATCGATATTTTTTATTAGGTATACATAGAAAATACCCAAAAACCACCGGAACAAAAATTTGCAGATCGTAGTACAAACATTTATACCAAGGCGGGAATCGAATCCGCAACCTCCTGAAATAAAAAACTGCCTCTTGCCGGGAATGATGCACTGATACTTAGATCTGACAGTACATAAAGGTAAAATGTAGATGGTAGAGTTCGGTAGAAACTTCTGTGATCATGGGAAATAAAATAAAACTTAATCGGATTAAAAAGTCTTCAGAGACGGGAGAAAAGAAAACATCCAAAGCGGCGTTTAAAAACAAAAGCTGAATGTTATAACAAACTGCCATATTTTAACAACATGTAATTAAAGGTTTGGCTTCGGTCGAATATGCATAAATCATATGTCTGCTGCGAACTGCCGACCGAAATAGAGAAAAAAAGAAAAAAAAATACATTAAAGCGGTCGAGAGTATCTACCAACAAATCTATATTTAATAAGAGATACTCATTTCTGGTTCGGCTAGGTGCAGTTAATTGGTCAGTTTAATTAGTTGGGAAAGAAAATTTGAAGGCTGATTGTGAGACTTCAAGAAAAAAATAATGGAACGTAACAGCGTTAATAAGTATTTAGATAGGTACCTAGGCTAAATATTTAGGAAAGTACATTATTGGAAGGTAAATGATAATCGAGTTTGATAGCTGTTCTTTGTATAGATAAGTGAAAAGCTTTTGTGAGATGACACAATACATATTTAATATTTGAGCATACTGTAAAATCCACTTCACGCAACTCCAGATTTAAATCTCTTATCCAAACATTTGCTAGGCAAAAACGTAACGCCTTTAAGCCATTACAACTCTAAAGTGAATTAGAGCGAATAAAATGTAAACATAACCTTTGTAAGTTGTCGTGTCGTCTCGCTCGCGGCTCTCGCCTAAGGTGAGCTTATAAGCTCATAACTCACGGGGAGTGTTGTGTATGCTATGGCAAGGTGGGGTGTGTCGGAGGCTGCGCAGGGGCAAGCGAGGGGGGTGCGCCCGGGGCGGGAAGGCGGGGGGAGAGGTGACAACCGCTCGTTACGTCTATCCCAAGCCAGTTATTAAAAACGTCTCGGCGCGAGCGGTGCGCCGCCCTGTAATTATCCAGTTCAAGTCTACGTTGTCACCGTTACCGGAAATGCAGTACGTGGATCCGCCCGCGCAACAGGTCCGTCCGCCCGCCCACAGTCACTAATAAACTCTTGACACTTTGTTTACATTACCGGTTTGTTGGCGGTAATTAAATTTTCCGGTACATTTTAAAGTGCAGTATTTAATTAAGTGCGCGCGTTTCATTTATTAACCCTCACTATCGTGTTTTCAATTCTATATTACAGTGTTTCCATTATAGAATTTCTCTTTACTAAAGTAGTAAAAATAAATTCCGTACTAAATACTAAGTGTGTTTTAAATTTCATCTCTCTTGTTACAGATGATGAACATGATGAGTGGTTACGGTTGCGGGTACGGGAGAGGTGAGGCAATATCGCCAGCTTCTGACCTATCTTCCTGCAGCAGTGCGTCTTCCGGAGCGTGGTGCGCGCCCGTCGCTTGGCGGGAACCGACTCTACCGCCGTACCCTCAATACTCCCATTATTGGCCGCCAGCGCCCACTGCTGCGGCCACCGAGGATGCCCGCGAGCTCCAACGTCGCTGTGCTAAGTGCCGTTGTCCTAACTGCCTCACCGAAGCCGCTGGTTTCGGCCCTAACTACGGCAAAGACGGCGCGAAACGCGAGCATGTCTGTCACGTCCCGGGCTGCGGAAAAGTTTACGGAAAAACGTCGCATTTGAAAGCCCACCTTCGCTGGCATACTGGAGAACGTCCCTTCGTCTGCAACTGGCTGTTTTGTGGAAAAAGGTTCACCCGCTCCGATGAATTACAAAGACATCTGAGAACTCATACTGGAGAGAAGCGTTTCGCTTGCCAACTATGCTCGAAGAGATTCATGCGTTCAGACCATCTCGCTAAGCACGTGAAGACTCACGCTAATATATCGCGGAAAAGCAAGAAAGTGAAAGAAGACGAGAAGGAGCAATCGCCGTCTCCTGTTCAGGAGACAGTAGAGCAATCTGAACAATCATCAGCACAAGTACAGTCATCCGTATCAGTGGGAAGTGTCAACTACGGTACCGTCCCGTACACAAGTGCAACTTCTAAACCAATGTCGTTGACCTACGCAACTTCGGCGCCCGTGATGTCAGCTCCAAGCTACAACAGTACGATGTTCAGTGGAAGTGGTATGATGTCGGGTTGGTACCCTGAGATGAGACAAGACGGCTTGTACCCACGCCCGGCGATGAACCCCCGGTTCCAACAGTACCCTACTCCGATATCCGGGTACCAGTGTGCCTCGAAGGACAACTATGTTTTTCAGGGACACTACAATTTGCAACCGCCGATGGCACTTGGCCAGTGAACGTTTGAATGCATGTTAAGGACTTTAGACTTGTAAATAGTTTTGTGGTGTATTGTAAAGTGTTTAGTTTAAGTTACCAGATTGTGATCTATGAGATAGATGTACAATTACGCTAAGAAAATGTGCCTTTGGAAAACTGAAAATTATGAATAAATGTTGTTAATAATACTTTTATGTTTCTGAATCGGTGATTTAAAAACCCTAACTAACAATCTACTAAATCCATTACTAAGATCCTTTTGCCATACATATAAATATATGGGTTGAATAGTAAAATGATAGCAACAAATAAAATAAATAAATAATTCTGGACAATTCACGTATCATCATCTAGCCCCGAGCTTGTGTTATGGGTGCTAGATAACTGACACACTTAATACTACATATTTTTTTCTTAACAACTTTTATTAAATAAGTAAATAACAGTCAATTAAAAGAATAAAATTAAAACTAGTATTTACAATTGAAACAATTGAGCTAACTGCAGACTTTGCAAACAATCTACAGGTAGCTCAACTGATCCATATCAATACCAGTCGGAAGCGTCCCCAAGACAATGGCTGTATTGCGCATTGCCCCGCTGTATGGCAATGCTGCGATGCGCTGTGCTAGACCTGCTCTCGGGTCACGCGCGCTTCAACCAGATTTACATAGATAGATATAAATAATAATACTAATTTAATAAACGATTGGTAGGTACCTACTACAGGGTGCCACGTAATTTGTGTAATAAGCCGAAAAGCGGTTATTCTTGACCCCAAATTGTAAATAACGATTTTTTGGATAAAAAAAATTTGAACTTCTAAAAACCGTAAAATAAAAGTTGATCCCTTCAGGGTCCAGAATCACCCCTTTTCGGCTTAGCACACATGTTTCGTGGCACCCTGTAAAGTAATCCTAGTAAATAATAAACAACATAAAAGTCACAAAATCTTTCAATTGTATCCAGTAACATAACTTCAAAGTTTCCTATCTAATATTAATAACCGTAAAAACTTGCCATGGTATTATCGAGTTGAACAATATTACTGGCATTATTACATTATTATAAGCCATAACGTGGCCTTTGACCCGAGCATTATCTATCAATTATGAAATTCGGCAGTGGGCGGGTACCGTTCAATATCTGATTAGCATATTGAACGTTTCTCCAGCGACGATTTGCATAGACTCGTGACAATGTAGGTATGTACTAAGAAAATGCTGGATAACATGTCTATACGTGTACTTAATAGGTTGGTATGAAACCTTCAACCTAAAGCTCTGAAACCATGCAGGTGAAAAATGTGTATTCATATATGGGCTTAAACTAGTTATCTTTAATACATTTAAAGTGGGTGATAGACGTACAAGCAAGTACTCGTACTTATGGCTCGACGACCTTTTTCGCTTATGTGTCACCGTATGCGTACTTTAAAACCGCCGCGCAAAATCGTCTTTGATCCAACCGGTTTGGAATCTTGCTCGTAACCCGCCTTCGCTCGTACGATTCTAAGTGACACAAAATTTCTTCTGACGACGACATCGCAATACAGAGTGAGCAAGCTTCACGTGTGTCACCGACGTCGAGCGGAGTAAGTTCGCTATCTTAAAAACCGCGTACTTCAAGTTAGTACGTCTATCACCCATTTTACAGTGACAAAATGGTTTCCCACAAGCTTCAAACGATTGGCTCGCGAGCTGTCCGTCATCAGATGCCGTCAATATGAAATGTATCTAAATATTACGGTTTAAAGCCCACATTTGTATGCACAGTTTTATTCCTCGTGAAGTACCTAATATGTAAGTAAGAAGTCCTTTAGGTTTCTTGCGGATTTCTCGCATAGAAGTAAGTTTTTCATAAAAGTTCAGGCTACAAACAATACAAAACTAAGCATGAAAAACTGCGCTAGCTATGCGAGCTAAGATAAACTTAGTGAAGAAATCATCATCAAGATGATGAAGAATCGGCAACCGCGTTCAGTATTCGAATAACCGCTACTTAAAAGGTAATAAAGCGCACAACTAAAAGCATAAACTGCTGTCAACTGGTAGTTTGAAAACATTCTTTGTAGATGAATCTGAAACAATGTTTAGTTGATTCAAATGCATCATCAAGTCCTATCGATTTATGGTTTATGTTATGTTTTTTTGGTTCCTACGTCTCTACGCAACAAACACGCCAATTTATATTTACTCTATTTCATAATCAACCCTAGATTTAATAACTAATATAGGAACATAAAAATTAAGATAAAAAACGAAGGTAAAATAATAAAATATACTAATCATTTTATACTTACGTAGCTAAGTAAAGCTGTGCTACGAAAGTGCTACGCGTGTTCTACGTGCTACGGTGACGCTGCTACGAGTGCGCGTTCATGTCTTTTTTAGAAAAAATGTATAGAAGAATTTCGTCCATACAAAATCCTAAGATTGTTTTCTTTCTTCTACTGTAAAATGTCATCTAAATTTCTATTCATTTTACTTTATCAGTAACACACTCCTAGGCACTTACTAGAACAAAAACCTTTCGTATATGAAGCCAATCTAATTCAGAGTGCACTACACAGATAAGAAGCATTAACATAAACTAAAGTTTTTTTTAATGCAGCGTTAATCATAGCCGATACGATTTTGTTTTCGCAACTTTACTGCTCTTGAATATTTCGGCTGCATGTGTAAATTTAGAGGAGTACAGTGTCATAAAGTGTCGCCTCTCACCACTAGATGGCGCAAGTAGTAGGTCATCACTTGCGTAATTACGCGGCCTATTATCTGGGCGGCGCTCACCGCGCATGGCGGCCGGTGCGAGCGGGATGCACTCGATTATACGTAAAACAAAACGAGGGAGTAATAACAAAAAACGAGCACGCAAATTATAGTGAGAAATGAGGCAGCCGGTAGCGGTGGGGGAGTGTGGTATGCCGGTGTGCCCCTCCACGGTTTGATCGCGGCAGTTGTCGCTCGGCGCACGACGCCCGCGCCGCTTGCGCTGCCTCGGGACTGACATAGTGTACCTAGTGAGTGTGACATGCCTCGGAGATGAGTGGCAAGGGCCCCTCCTCGCCAGACCTGCTCATGAATGTGAGTCAACACGACTCCCTGCCTCAGCACAGCCTGCACTGTCGCTTCCTCACACTGCACTCCACTAACTTTATTGTTTCTTTACTAACAATAAAACTTTTTTATTACTTATGCTGTAATTTTATTCGATGATAATGAACCTATAAACACTGCCTGTCCTTTATGCGTATCTTCTTTAGGTCGGTAACTAATTGTTAATACCTTAGATATCCCAAGAAACTTTTATGACTAGTTCAATAAAGTGTTCATTCATTCATTCTTACTGAAATATCTGATTAAATACCTTGCATAAAGAGTCTGCAGGCCTAAGATATTAAATAGAGACTATGAACTTTGCCTCTTCTTCGTCCAAATAGAGTTACATACATTGAATACACTTACTCTTTGTTTATTTTACCACATACGTCATTTAACTTCTATACTCTTCATTATTTCTTCATCCATCAAAATCCTTTACAAATAAAACCATTCACGCTCCAAACTAATTTTAGAGCTAACCTTTCGAAATGAGCGCGTGAAATGGTTTGTTGTCCCTCGACCCTGGGGTATTGTCGATTTAGCACGGACCATAAGCGGCGAGTTACTTGCCTCGTCGGGTCTCCTGGGACCCAACCTCTTACTATTCATGGAGAACGCCCCCGCGGGTCACAAATGACCCGAGACCGAGAATCTATGAGTTTTATAGGTTCCATTATTTTATGTGGTCTTGAATAGTAATCGTATGGGTAGTTTGGATTTGATAGCCAATTTTTTCGTTTGGTAGGTACTTGGCATCTCTGACGGATAAATTTAGATTAGATTTCAACTTTTTGAAATGTTGCAAAATCTAAGAATGTTTTGTTTATAACTTTGCCTATGGTAGAAAAGGGCTTACCCCAGACATATCTACGGGACTTTTTACGGTGGGAAGGGTATGAACTTACAACTGAAAATTTAAATAATTTATACGCCTCCTACCTGACTGTAACTGTACCAAAATTTATTGGGCCATAACTAGCCACTTGTATCCAAACACGCTTTATTTATTTCCTAAAACAACATAAATAGAAACAGGTAGGCCTGAGAATATTTACGAACCAATATCTGTCACATAACCGTAATGATTATTACCTGTAAAGTCATTCCATTTCGTTCTATGCCATTATCAGCAGGTCATAAAGTGTCTAAAATGTTAATTCAATAAATGAACACAAATAGATGTGGGTCGAGCCGCTTTGAAGCGCCGTGACCAATCCTTAATGACATATAGAGCCTTCGTCCATTTTCTACTTAATTTCCTTTTCATATTAGTTTAATCTAGAGGCAAGGACTACTGGCGCCAAAAATTATGCCGCGACGGCCGTGTCGGGCGGGCCTAATCTGTTTAGCGTTATAGCGTAGGGCGCCGGGCTTTGTGCGGTGAAAAAGGAAGAAATTTATGCTTTTCGGCGTCGTGTGTGAGTTTTTTGTGGGAATGTAATTAATAATTCGGCGGAAAACTAACAGTGTTTTCGTTGTTGCCTCTGACGAGTGATTGATGCTAGGGGAACCTGCGATTACCTTACGGAGCAATGCTTTGTTTTATTTTAAGTACATTAGTTAGTTTACTTATTGAGCAGGAGTCATTTGCTTTCATGAAACTATTTTTTTATATTTCAACTTCAACGGAACAATCTAAACACTAATATGATTTATGGTAGTTTTTTAGCTCTAGCATAAACCACAAAAGACACAAACGAACATTTTATGACATGAACCATCCTTGGCAGATATTGGCCAATGATAATGACGATGATGTAACTTTAATAGTAGAGTTCATCAGATAAAAAAATCATTTTTTTTATAATGAATTTTTCAGCATAGTGTTCAGCACTTGGGTAAAAAGAACTGAAGTACTTTATCACTAACTAGTACCTAAGACCACTTTTCACAAACTTCTAAAATTTCTCTTCAAAGCTGAACCATTACTGCCATAAATCAATTGAAACCTACCCATCATTCACCATTGAAAACAATGAGGAGTCGCTCATTTACCTGTCGGTAGAGCAAGTCATCCTGGTAGCTTTGTAAAACAAACTGAAGGCTCTCTCGTACAATGACTATAGATAATTTGATAGAGACTTCGCCTACGCGCAGGTTTGCGTACAATGTTTTAAACGTACCCGTTGTTAGACTGTGGTTCACTTCGAGCACGTTCGTTGTGAGCATGCTTTGTAGACACGTAGAGATGTAAGAACCGAAGTTATCGACATAGCTTTAAGAATTAGCAAGCTGAAGTGGCTATGTGATATTCATATCTCGCGAAGAACCGACAACTGTTGTGGGGTTAACGTGTTCTTGAGTGGATACCACGACTCGGTAAACGTAATGTAGGACGCTCTCCGGCCGGTGGGATGGCAACCTGCGAAAGACTGCAGGCAGATGCTGGATGCGTCTAGCTGAAGACAGGGTGCTATAGCGCTCATTAGGGAGGCCTATGTCCATCAGTGGACTATAATAGGCTGATGATGATGATGATGAGAGATGACGTGTAAAAGTCGGAGTTAATATAAAATCCTACTAATTTATAAAGGTGTAAGTTTGAGAAATGTGAATTTTATTTAGTTACTTAACCGAACTAATGTACAGGCGTAACCAAAACTACTGAACAGATCAAGATGTAATTTGGCGTAGGTTTTATAACATAGCCTATCTTAGATAATAGGCTTCTTAATATACCAAAAATACGCGTGCAAAACCGTGGGCAGAAGCAAGTAATATCATAAGAAATTCATGTCTAGTAAGAAATTTGAATAACAGGTTGCATTGGCCTAATATTTGGCATTTAGAATACGTAAAGCAAAAACTATCAAAGCCAATGCTGTATAGAAATCTACATATTTTTTAAAAGACTAGAACCGCACTCACCCTGAAGAAATCCCTTGATAAGGGATAAAACGTTGGTGTTCTATCCACACCAATAAGGTTCGTTGTTAACCCGTTTACATTTAATATGAGGTATAATTTTCCTTTTGCGTGTGGGAACTCCGTCCAGTTTCCTCCGAAGGGGTTGTACAAACTCAAGTGTCGCGTCAACCAGTTGCCAGCAACCCGTCTAACGCTAATATCTGCACGTCAACCGCAAACCTGCCTCAATTAGATAGCAGAGGATGCGAGCAATTCAGACCAAGTGGACTGTGTTATTTCGCTGTTTTGTGCGCGAGTGTACCGTTGTGCCGCCACTCGGCAGCCGAGCGCACCAACATTTTAATTGACCACGCGAAGTTACCGCGTCTCGTCCGACTTTTTCTGCTCCTCAAATTGCTCCAAAGTGCTTAATGAGCGATGCGTGCTATCGCCGTTTCCCCGTACGAGAACTTGCTCTTATTTTACATATATAAATAGTTTGAACTAATGCGGATTCTCGGTACTGTAATTGCGGCTGTGACAGGCTTCCGTCGCCTTTCCACCGCAGCGGTTAAACGGCGAACGCACGCTGCCCACTAGTGGCCTAAATTATAGTTATTTCGTATTAATAGCGAACACATCGAGTGCGTGCGCAGGCTCCGGCTACCACTGACATTTGAAAGCTGCTAGTGCGCCTGCGCCGATAACAAGTTACTCCTGAAAGACGTGACTTGGAATGTGTATGTTTTAATTAAGTTGTTACTTATTTTTTGTACATGTTTCTTTAATATTCACCTTCATAAAAACTTCGCATGTCTTGTAGTTGACTTTTAAATTTATATGAAAATAATCGAAACACCTACATAAAATTGAGTTAACATAGCATGTTATCTACCTTTGGCAATAAAACTACTGAAATAACTTTAAAATTGCGTTCGTAGGTTTCTTCTTTTATTGATCATTTCTTAAATCTACCTATATATATAATAAATAAATAATGCTTTACAATTTACAGAGCATTATCTAGCCCCAAGCTATACAGAGCTTGTGTTATGGGCACTATATAACTGATGTCCTTAATAAACAACAGATAGATATTTTATATTTTGCATAGAAAACATCCAGAACCGCTTATTCCCAGTAGTTCTGAGGTGTAGTTCTGTACAGAACAAAAAAAAATTATAATTGCAAAAATGTTAGGCGATGAAATTCAACAAATGACAAATGACAGGAGACGTCAAAATGACAGAGAACGTGAACAAATATCTGCATATTACACATATGAGCCCAAGGCGCGAAACGAACCCGCAACCCCCTGCGTTGCATGCGGACCACGCTTGCCGCGCCACAGAGGTCGTTAAATCAATTTTATATCGCAGGCAATATTTTTTAAATCTATAAATATAATTTTGCTAAATTCTTCCTACACGAAAGCTGGAAAGAGCAAACATTAACCAGACCTGTAACGTGTTTTGCACCACCATTAAAATTACCCTGTTCATTATTAAATTGACAGGTGCATAGTCATTATTAACTTAAGATTATTGTGGGTAAGTATAAGTTTTTCTATAATATTATTTTTCATAACGATAATGGATAGAAGCTGCCACAATTTACTGTAATCGTATTGGTAAGTTGCAACGAGGGTGTTACTTAGTTAAGATATTATGTTAATGTCGGTAAAACATTACGATATCAACTGGTATTGAAATAATTTGGAAACTCTTTTATTTTCATACCTAAGTACCTAATTGTTTAATAATTTAATGTGCAAACATCGATAGAAAGAAAAGAGCGAAAGAGACGCACAAGCGGGTGGTTATTTATTTATTGATCAACAACATAATGTACACTAAAACTAGCTTAGTTACCTTAATAAAAATCATGTCCAGTGTCAATATAATTATAGGTAAAGACAGCATGCAAAAAATAATCATGAGCGAGTAACAAATGGATAAAACGTGAATATGTACAAATAAATTATTGGATTTCATTCGCGTAGAGTAAAAAATAATATCATGTGCTTATCTGATTCATTGTGCTTCATTTTTACGAAAAATGCAATACTTGAGGCCAGAGTATAATTTTACGTAGCGCCCCTACCGGATACTGACAGGAACTACTTTTCGTAGTGTGGCAAACCAAATGTTTTCTTACGAACTCTTTCACAAATAAACGGTAATAAACTGCACTTTCACGAAAACTATTCCCGTTTTAGTATTTTGCAAGTCTGAAAGTTCGAGAGTCTTAATACCAGAAAAAAATCTAGGCTGAAAGGGAGGGTGTTAAGTACATAGAATACTTAATAACTCTGAGAGTTTGAAAATCTCAGAATACCAACAAAAAAAATAGGCTGACTACCCTCTCGGTAGTAAATACATAGAGTACATGGGTATTCTAGGTTAACCAAAGCTTTATACTATGTATACCTACCTATACACCACCTCTACCATTTGAAATCAAGCAAATGTTTACAACACGACTGAGCATCGATCGCTAACCAATTATTTTCCTCATTAATTTTGAGATCAAATCATGAGATAATTTTTAAATCAAATTTTGAGGATTGATTCGATTAAGTGCCTACCTTTTATAATCACTCAAACCTTTTTAAAGCTAAGTTTCGAACGAGCAGCGGGCAAAAGTTCCTTTGAAAACTACCAGAAAATCAGCTCCCCTTTATTCTTCTTACCAAAAGCACACCTGTGAGATAAAATTACTACTATAATACTTTGACAGCCAACGAGCCCCTTTTGAGACGCATCGCTGAAGCAGTGTGCGCGCTAACACTTTCATCGCCCACGACGCCACGACGCACACGGACGTGTTCGATCACCAATAGCTGGGGCGCGCCCCCTTTGAGCAGTGAAAGTATTACTTTAAGCTGTGTTGGGCGACTGAAACACTCATATTAAAGACGCTCGAGAGAGTAGGTATTCAGCATGGCCCAAGAAATATACGAATCAGTTAAATCCAAACTTTATTGCTTATGAAATGGAGGAACCATTTCATAAAACAGGTAGGTAGGTACCCCAGATACGATCGTAACCCCTCGACTCAAACAAGAATATGAATCAAACGAATTATCTTAACTATTACTAAGTTCTATACTCTATCATTTATTGTAATAAAATTGATTGTCCAATTTTCCGCTTGAAGCTTACCGTTAAAATACCTATAGATGCGGTAAATCGTACCTTGCAGATGCGGAGTGCATAATCGTGGCCTATTTAATGGTACCTACCTACTAAGGGACGGACTATACTGCCATCACAATCTTAGCGGCCTTTGTATTGGAAAAGTTATAACATTTCTATTTTTGCTACATTTTCGTCAACCACAAAAGTCACTGAACAGAGTCAACCTCAAAATATCCTTCTCAGGTGCCTAATCACTTCTTATTTATAAAACAAAGTCCACAGCATCTGTCTGTCTGTCTGAACGCGATAAACGAAAAAGTAATGAACGGATTTTCATATTATGGTTTTCACCAACATACGAAATGATTCATGAGGAAGGTTTATGTGTATTCACTAATGTTTTGTTTAAAGTGGCTGAGATATGACGATGGTTGTCGACGATGTCGGAAAAATGATGCCAACTGAGAGCTTTGTTGGTTATTACTCTTAAAAAGGTCTACCATACTATAATACTATAACTATAATACTATCACGTGTGAAACTGCGAAGCTAAGTCGGGTTGCTAGTGACCTCATTACAACACTATCAGTGCCCATGACACATGCCCAAGTTCTTCAGCACATAACTCCGGCGGCGCTCCCCGGCGCTGCGGGTCGCACTGCAGAGGCTGGGCAGCGAATATTTAAGTTTGACAATGTTAAGCAATTTTGTCGTTGAGTGTATCTATTTAACCCATAAACTTGAATGAACACAAGTGAGTTCGCAAATTTTATTCCACCCCGTTTGTTAGATCATCGATAAATGTGTGTCTGACATTTGCAGAGTTCATGACTGACGTCAATCAAGTGATCAAGTCACGATGCTGAAAAAATCACAAGCTTAAGATAGTTAAGGACCCTATACCTACTCTGTTCTAAAATAGTAGATATTTTTTGTAAACAAAAGATTACAAAATTAAACAAATATTGGTGGAAATTATTTCAAGACATATCAACGGGGCAATCGAAGATCAAAACATTTTTTTATTTTGAACGCATCATCATTTCTTTCGTCTTTCATTCATCATTTCATTCGTCTGTCGTCCGTTTTCATACTCGAATTTGAACCTTTTCGCTGCGCTTGTGCAAGTGGTGGAAGTTATTGTACTTGCTTTTAGTAATTACTTTTACAGTAAGTAATAACATTACATTGTTGTTTTCTGTTGTTATAATTTTATGCGAAGTTTTCATTTCAAAATTCTTATTTGACTTAAAGTATGTTGAATAGATGAAAATTTTTTTGGATGGATGAATGGATAGATGGATGGGATTGTAACTTCTTCACTTCAAAACTACTAAGCGGATCAGGCTCAAATTTTGAACGTTTCAGAAAACCCCCCCAGCAACCGGAACAAATATTTACAGTTCATACAAACATTTGTCCCGAGACAGGAATCGAACCCGCAAGCTTCTGCGTCGCAGGCCAGCCTTCACCCGCAGCGCCACAGAGGTCGTCAAGGAAGTTTTGCAAAGCTACGAAAATATCAGTGCATTTTTTACGATACAAAAGGAGATAAATCTACGTGTGTTGAGAGCTTTATTTCCTGGACAAGTCAGTTTGTCGTTATACTTTCCGGTGGATGAATATATTTCCATAAAACGGCAATGTGTTTTGTACTCTCCACCGAAAGTAGCGAAGCACGTGCCAGAACGATAATAAATTAATACCTAAAGTCCTTTTAGACCGATGTGGCGCGGTGGGCGAAGGTCTGCCTGCGACACAGGAGGTTGCGGGTTCGATTCCCGCCTCGGGACAAATGTGTGTACGATCTGCAGACATTTGTTCAGGGTGTTCTGGTCGTTTTCTATGTATAATAAAAATATCTATCTATGTATTGTATTATATTATGTATATCAGTTATCGTGTACCCATAACACAAGCTCTGCTTAGCTTGGGGCTAGATAATGCTGTGTGAATTGTCCAGCATTATTTATTGTAATTTTCTTCGTAAATAAAGTCGACTCGACATGTATTAAATAAAACGAGTTGTAAATTTTGTATTGTAAGAAATAAATCCACAGTTTTTGACTATAAAAAGAATGAATGTGCTCCTAAAACTCACAACACGTACAAGTTAATTTCCCAAAAGTACCTATCGCTGTGAGCACGATAATTGCCTCGCTGTTCCAAAGTGAGAAAACAACGATAAAACAACCTTTTTTATAATTTTGCGACCATTTCGTGTTCTAAGTAATAATAACAATAATTGGGTGCATTATTGTTGATAGCAATCGTGGTATCAGAGAATCTTGCTGTTAGTTCTGCGAATTGTATGAATTGTTTTTAACTTTTTGCGGTTCCTTGAGAAATGTTCTGTGTCATGATAACGCTCATACTGGAGACAAAATTTCTGCCCGCAGTTTTATACGCGTTGTTCAAAGGAGTTTTTAACCGATTTCAAAAAAAGTTCTATGTTCGGCTGTATACTTTTTTTTTCGTTCCTTAGGTTCGCCGATTTGTCCGGCAATGAGCCGATTTCGATTATTATTTAGGATTAGTATGGAAATAATACCGTCTTTTAAAAATATTCCATAAGGATGACAATTAGTCTCAAAAAAACTATCAAAAAAACTGTAAAAATATAAAGAAATACGAAGATGGTTTTTAGCTTCTTAAAAATTTCAAATTATGTATTTAATAACACAATATTTCTACAAAGTAGTTAATGCATTGAAAGTGGTTCTCACCCCTAGCTACAGTCAAAAACATCAGTGTTCCCACTCCACCGTTTCCAGTTCATTTAACCCGCATACAGTTTCCGCACTTATTTATACCTACTTTGACATTTATATTCGCACTTTTTGCGATCTTCGTTGTTACACTTTTTATTGGAAAGTCCGTGAGAACGAACCAACTTGAAAATAATGGAGTTTGCTCACTTTTCGAAAACTCCTGCCCTGGATTTTACTAACAAACGAATTTCTCTTATGCTACGAAAAACAAAACCTTGCTACAGTTTATAGCTTCATTTGTTATTTTGACCGTGACTTATTCCTCTTTAACTGTAACATAATGGAAAGTTTATCTTCTTAGTTAAAATATTCTATTCATAATTCTTAATATAGCAAGAAACTACTTCAACCATGAAAATGTCATCGGAAAGTCAAGAAAATTGTTGCCATTGTAAAGCAAAATACCGCGTTGATCGTCATGCTACGTTAGAAATGACAAAACCGTTAGTAACATAAGTACAACGAGTACAATCGCAGCTGCAAATCAATCAAGTTTCCTTGTTTTTATAAACTGACATTGTATGCTCGTCCAGTTGTCAAGATGCGCCGGCGCAGCGCAGCGTCACGCGACCTGCTTGACGCCTCAGGCAAGCCTCTCTCACCGCAGTCAGTCTGTTTAAGAAAATAATCTTTATAGCTCTTCAATAGGGTTTATATTCCTTGGGATCCATAAGAAAACATAAGAGTTTCTTCGGAGACTGTCGACAAATGTCTAACTTGACGTTATAATGCAGTTTAATATGTTTGTACCTAGGTATTCTATTTTGTCATTTTATACTTAAACATAGGAATTTAGAGATTAGAGAGGACATATCTAGTAGCCTGCTGTAGAAGGAAGACCAGGAAGGGGTAACTAAAATCAAGAATTAACTACCTATATGTGTCAGCTCAAGGAAAGAGCCGCTGCCATGTCGTATAGAGAACCAAAAGATACCGCATTGGAAAGAGAAAAGTGGAGGAAATTGCATCATTGTACTGACAAGACCTAGGCTTTTTAATTTATTATAATAGGACTTATCTAGTAGCTTGCTGTAATTTGTCTATTCAGTGTTCATCGTCAAGTGAATCTTCATCGCGTTCCGTATTTATTCTGAGCCTCAAGCGAGACGATTATAATTTCGAGCTCCGATCAACATGAAAATGGACGTCCATAAATTTATTAGACATAGTGTCGGGTGAATTGCCCGGGGCTTGCATTACGTATGTCAGGAATTAAGCATTATCATACCAGGGATGTTTTACGTCGGTTAATGTTATTGTTTTATGCGGTACTTACTTTGATCTTGGTTAATTTATAAATGATATTGCTTGTGATGTCATAATTTTATCACCTTATGTCATTTCAGAAGAAATTTCTTCATTTTTAACGCTCTGTTTGCTTTTCAAATGTTCACATATTTGTTCGCTAGATAAGTCATAAAAGTTTCTGTCATTTTACAGTCTTTCCTATCGTTATCTTTAGCCTATGTTAGTCCACTGCTGGATGGACATAAGCGTCCCTTAAGTCTTTAATATAGGTAAAGACTTAGGAGAGGCCTATGTCCACCCAGCGGTGGACTAATGTAGGCTTATAACGATAGGGATAATGATAACGATAGGAAAAGACTGTAAAATGCATGCCATATTGGATAAGCTTGTAAGTACTTGCATACATAATAGGTTTGATATTGTTTGACATAGCGGGCGACACTAATGTTACAATTTGAATTCAAAGAATAAAACCCAGTGAATGATTATCGAGAGGCCGTCAACCATAGATAGATATGCGCAATTTGTAGATACGAGCTTTTGATCCTAAACAGAGATATTGCGCCCACGTCCATCGAGGGCAACTTATAAAATGTAAATTTATTGCGCGATATTTTACATAAATTCAAATTGGCCGCTATATATCGCTGGCCTTCAGTTACATCACGTAATTATACTGTGCACAATTATTATAATTTACTATAATCGCAGTTATAAGGACGTGCGAAAAACAATTTTAAGGGAATATCTCGTTTTAATAATAATTTATGTCATTTTTTTTTATTTACTTTTTGATTTACGACGGATTGTATGGAGAGATTCGTTTAATTTATTGCATGACCCGCAAATTGCTATATTAAACATTGTTTTGACTTCGTGAAAGGGTAATTTGAAGAAGCAATTAAAAGAAAACATCTGCATTTACCGACAGAGGCTAAGCTCCGGCTAATCAACGATGATTCATCTTAAGAAACGAAAAATAATTATATGTTGTCTTCTAAGTTCTTACCTGAAATGGTGTTTTTAATTACAATCTACGTTTTTTGATTTATCGTGGCCGCACATGTGTTGATGATTTATGAAATCTCTCAACGCTAGAAATAACCTACCCCGCTAGATATCTTTCATAGAAAACATTATTCGTTTATTACTTATTCAGCGTCTAATTGTCGGGTATCGAATGGCAATACCAGCTCTAGATTTCTGTCGTCGCTTTGTACGCGAGAAAGTGAACACCTTTCATCCAACTTGCTTTAATTAAATCTAGTTGAGCTATAATTATGTCTTTGCCCTATTTGTTCGCTTGAATTATTATCCATGATTATAGAGAACATGAATTCCATGTCTTCAGAGCTAGGAGTTCCACGAGGAAAAGTGGAAATTTAATTGTGATAGTGTACATATTTGATCAAATAACACCTGAAATAAGCTTCATTTTAAATTGTCTGATGGGCCGATAATTAAAAGCAGTTACTTATTCGAATGTAATTGGTAGAGGCGTGTCGTACATGGCTTTCCACTGTTAAATTATTGAAGTTTTCGGTAGAGTCCTCGGTATTTAATAATTACTTATACTGTTACGTGATATTCTCGTTAATTTATAGGTACTAAGATATAATAATTTCAATATCTACTTAAGTAACATAACAATTCTCATCCTTTCCTTAGAAATCTTATATAACACTCTCGGGGTCCAAAGTTAAAGTCTAAAGATAAAAGTTCAGATCTACCCATCTTTGAATGCAAATTTTTGCGCTGTGTGGTAGCGGTATTGGATTAATGTGTGCAGAAATGGGGACTGAAAACTTTTATATTTTCGACATTGTGCTATTATTCTGTAACTAGACAACATAAGAAAAACGTAACAAACAAAACGTAAGACATTATTGTTTTTAATGCAAAACAAATAGGACGAAAACTTGTCGTTTTCGATGTAAAAATATCCTTTGCTGCAAAATACGATTATTTTTGCTTACATTCCATTATAGATATGTATTATTAAGAAAAAAACAACCAGGGACCTAGATATATACTATTCGAATACAAAAAACAACATGATATGGTGGAAACTCGAATTACAAATCATTTTAGTAGTACGTTTGTATGGGGAAATCATCATCCGCAGGCCCCTTAATTCCAAAATTTTAAAGCTTAATCTAACACCGCACATCACTGACATTAAATCCACAAGATTCTATAAGCTTCATGCTCCAGAATCCTAACAATATGCCGACAACTAAATTGAAGAATTCACAGCTTGGTCGCAAACATTGACTCGTCGCAAATAAATTCAATCTACTCTACCCATCTGCTATACAGAACACAACTTTAGAATGATGAAAATAAGTCCGGAATTTCATCAGTGTAGAACTGTAGAGCAAAGAGGGATGTATTATAGAACATATAGAAGATACCTACTCGTCTCGGTACGCGTCGCTAAGATCCTTGCTCTGATATAATGCGACTTTTATTGCATTCCATTTCCAGTTTCATTGTGTGGTCCCCTTACAGGCGTTCAGCTCTCTCAAAGTTCACGTTACCTACTTTTTCTTTACGACACTTTTATAAATTGGACTATCCATGTTTTAAATAACGAATGTTTCTAAAGAGTTTTCTCTCATTTTCAGCGAGTAAAAAACTTTATAGGTACTCTAAAAATGAGAGGTTTTCGTTTTGAATTTTTAAAAAGAAAAAAATTAGTTCCATGTATCTCGATAGATGGCAGGGCTTCAACTGGTTACTATGGTATGTTAATGTCACATGAAAGAAAACGTCAAAATGATAATCGGTCGATCGCTTAAAGGAACAAATCACTAGAGGTAGTGAATATACCCATCTCATTCACACCAGAGAGATAAAAATATGCTTGTAGCCTGAGAAGAAATCAGATAGAATGAATGTTTCTCTGTCTCGACCATCGTATAAACAATGAAAAAACTGGCAAACAAACTTGTTTTTTCAAATGCTGCAAATAAACAAAGAAATGTCACTGAGAGGAGTGACAAGACAGTGGAGCAAACCCTTGAATTTTTATGGATGACATAGACATACCTTAGTCACCAGTTGACGCACTGCCATCTATCAAGATATTTAGAACTAGCTTTTTTTTTTAATGCAAAACGAAAACCCCTCATTGGAATTTATTCTCACCCTTTTCCAGCCAGCTACCGGATTCTCGCGGTTGTCAATTGTTTCGTTATACGCGCAAAACCAACAAGCGATCCCCTTCGGAAGACAATCAGCCATATGCTGTGACAAGCGTAATGGGGCTAGCTGGCGGGAAATGACCCACCATCCATCAAACCACACAAGCGTTTTCATTTTCACCGTGTTTTAAAAATATACACACCCTTACACCCTCGGCGATAAAGCCGTTGTGTTGCATATTTCGACAAACATGTAAAATGCATTTAAGGGGAGGTTGTGGTCTCCGTAATGATGAGCG
The DNA here is from genome assembly GCA_947086465.1 of Eupithecia exiguata. NCBI lineage: Eukaryota > Metazoa > Arthropoda > Insecta > Lepidoptera > Geometridae > Eupithecia > Eupithecia exiguata. The sequence continues at coordinate 5,895,452 of OX352230.1, read as the reverse complement.
AGTAATATTCTCCTTCCGGCCTGCATTAGGTAATGATCCGTAATTGGTTTATTAAGGCTTTGAACGTTCTTAGTGTGAAATGCATTACACGCCGCGTCTAGTCACTTCCGGTGCATATCGACGGCATGAAGTCCCAATTATACAAATGGACTCTTAACAGTTTTTGGTCCGATCTTGATTCGAGAGCAAATGTACAAGTGCACCTAAGTTATTCCATTTCAAATGACAGATTGTTTTTTCATAGTACCACTATAAGTTTTATTGAATCGATAAAACTTGATTGTGAAATTTTATTTATATAATCGAACACTTAAGTTTTATGTATTTTTTTAATAGTCATGGATTTAAAGCCGAGCCACAAAAATACTTTTATAACATTCCAAAACACATCGAACACTTTATCTTTTTAAAAGCTGAAACGGCCAAGAAAGACACAAAACCTTATCAGAATCCAATAATCATGCTCAGGTAACAATCGCAATCAGTGAAACAGGCAAATTCACTTTTTGTTACTCGAATGGCAAATTGGCTTTATTGGCAGAGCATATACTAACGGTATATGTATAGCTGAACTAGAATTGCCAGGCCAGTACAAAAACAAACGCACAGTCCCCTTGTAAAATGAGCCCAATGGAACGCGAGCTCGAATTAATTTTCGCCACAATTACCCGGTCGCGTTTCTAATTGAGACATCAAAGAGTCTGCCTGTCGCCGACTGGGGTTGGGTTGATCATTTTGCTTTGTTCAATCTGCCTTTTAATTCGAGTTTGTTTGGCATATTTGTCGCAAAATGCTATGCAACTGTATATCTAAAGGAAAAAGGAATAGACGACGTAATTGCTCGTCATGTAGAGACGGGGACTTTTCATATTTTTTTATTTTTTTTACTGCTGGTTATTACTACGTGTCTGATTACGTGATGATTCTCAGAATCATCACCTATGATTCCATTAATGATGATTTTATAAATAATAAGTAGGTACTAAGCTTCCTAATGAGGACACTGTCAGGACACTACCCACTGTACAACCGGTGCAACAGACAGCCGGGGGTGTCACAGCGACGAAGTATCAGCTGCTCACGTAGTCCTGGAATGCGAGGGAGTAACAGCGCAACGACACAAAATCCTCGACCACCCGAGGTCACTCCGAATCCTGTGAAGATCCCAGGAAGATTATGCGCTTCTGGGCGGATTTAGCCTGGCTACGCTAGCAGAACAAAACCACGCACAATGGACTAACCCGAGTCTCTATGCGGATAAAAGTAGTACACATAAAACAACGGTACTGAACTTCTTACGATTCCTTTTGAGATATAAAATTGATCACGCTGTAGGTAGATCAGCTTTGAATAAAATATTTTATGTAAGCCTGACCAGAAATATCAGGTAGTAATTATAGTACAGCCCCGGGCTGAGCTTTGCTCAAAGTGGGTAGGTACTGGGTGTATCTACTGACAATCTAGTAGGTAATTCGTTTGTCAAGTACCTATTTAGGTGCCTAAGTTACAAGGCATAATCCACACAGACCCATAAACTGTTTAGTGCGTGTCGCCAATATTGCTCAAACAACAAGAACGAAATACGAACATTGCCTCCAAGCCCTCGATTTCCTATCGTCCAATAACAGACCCCTCAAGCAGTACACCTAAGCTCCTAAGCTTCATTAGTACCAGAAGTGCATTTCGAGAGACATTTTGCCTGTCATCATTCGTGTATATTTAGCCGTATTGTCCATTAAAGTGTTGGCCGGCGGCGACTCTAGTGGGCAGCCGCAATATGGGGTCACCCGATAATGCCTGCGTAATTACCCCGCCATTACCTGTGCTTAGGGCTTCCAGAGACGGGAGGTAAGGCCGGATTTTGATAAAGCCGAATTACGATTGTTGGGATTTCTAAACTCAAGTACCTATGTGAGATTTAATTAACTCAAGGGTTTCGGTAGTGGTTTGGTAGCTTTATGTACAAACTATACCAAAAAAGAACTGGAAAAATTCTGAAAAATTATTAAGTTTTTATGAATGTTTTTCGGCAGGTTACTCGAAATGTTGGCGCGTACTGAGTGTGGGTTCAAGTTCCGTTAGGTCCTATATTTTTGGGATAAAAAAACTCAGTGATTCAGTAAATCTGGCGATTCTTAATCTGTTCATAACTTCTAAATCAGTTAATTTTCAACTGATTCTTAAAAATGACAGTGTACAAATTTACACCATTTGGCTAGAAAGATGCCTATAGTTTATATCCAATTACAAAATTCTGGACATGACTCTTTCACACAAAGTGCTTTATTTCCCTTAGACCTTACAGAGCTCTTGGAGACGCCACAAAATCCAAATTACATATATTAATAACGAACATAATACAACCATAAGAAACACTGGTTATCTGATTGGAAAACTATGTCCCGAGTTTTCGCCAGCCCTACGTCTCGTGGCGAGCAAACAGCGCGGTTCTTGTTACCCGATCAAATGTCTCAGACGTGACTGCGCTACTACCAATACGAGACGCATTATCTAGATTCAATATAAATTATTCAAAAATGCAACCGCAAGGCGCCTTTATCTAACCTCAAGGGCAGAATAACTGCTGGATATTTGTAATGACTGCATAATCAAGATATGACTAGCATGTATCGAGAATTGGATAGGTATACAATGCGATAGTTGCTTGGAATAATTTCATTGCAAGATAAGGGGTATGTAAAGAAAAACCTATGTTTTTTGATACAGAGACCTTTATGGGTCTCTTTACGAAAAATAAAAAATAACAGGCATAAGGTTTAGTAAAGAAGTAAGTAAGCAGTAAGTATATATAGTAAAGAAGCTACGAATGTCTACGGCATACATAGATATTTTTATCGTAGCGACAAAATTGTATATAATGTCGACGATACCAGAAATAAGACATCCAGTTTCCATGTTTTATCAACTATTTCCAACGGCACATCATTTGGATCTAAGGAATTACATTTGTTTTCTTTGACTGCACAAGAGAGTTTGTTCGTAAATCACATTCTGAAAAAAATTACGTCCACTGACGAACATCTCCAACATTCATCACAAAATTACATCGCGCAAGCAATTTCGAACACTTCGATAATGCATTGATTACGACGAACTGAAAAGTGCCACGACTGAATTAATGGCCTCGTACAAAGCCACATCAATAACAGTGCGTGTATGTGGGTAACAATGTGGGTGGACCTAGGACTGTGATGCTTCTGGACGCAACATCGCGAACAGAGGACATGATAACGATTATCAGTGCTTGGACCACAACGAAGGGAGGTGATTTAGTTTCGCGTCCAGAGGTTATATCGTCTTGTTTCACTATAGCCATGGTAAAGTTCAATTTATGGAAGCAAACGCCAATTATCTATAGGCAGTTTACATTGCGTAAGACATGGTCATTAAATATAACGGTCACAGGTAAGAAAAGTGCTAGACAACAGGATAAACAAAGGTTCTTAGGACTAAATTAGGTCTATGACTTCGTTTGCATGATAAAAGGAGTCAGTAAGAGAATTATCTACTTCCGTAGTCCTTTGGTATATTGTATACAATATACTTTAGGTATACCTAAGGATATTGTATTGTATTGACTACGGAGGTCGGTAAATGCCGTTTACATCTTTGTCGTTTATATATATTTTTATAATAATAATATCATCATCATCATCATCCTCAACCCGACTTCACCCACTGCTGGGTATAGGCCTGCAAACTCTTGGGCCTCTCGACACGGATTATATTACATAAAAATATAATGCTGGACAATTCACACAGAATCATCTAGCCCCAAGCTAAGCGGAGTTTGTGTTATGTGTACTAGATATCTGTCTGACATACATAATACAATACCTATATACTACACAAATAGTTTTTTTATTATACATAGAAAACACCCAGAACACTATTTTCAGATGGTACAAACATTGGTCCCGAGGCGGGAATCAATCTTGCTACCTCTTGCGTCGCAGGCGAACCGTCACCCGCTACACCACAGAGGTCGTGAAACACACGCGTTTTGCAAAATCTCCTACCAATACCTGTTTTACTTCACGAAGTTGTTCCAAACATCCATACAAACTATACAATTTCCTATATTTGTAGCAGGAACAATCGAGGGTGCCTTTTACTACAATTTGCGTAGAGGCAGCTCCTCAGGCAATTTGCGTCCGTCACCGTTACTCGGTAAATGCTACTGGACTACTCTGTGGTTCCCAGTTAAACGCACAGTCGTCCGGAGTGAGATACATGCTAATTATAGCCAATTTTCAAAATCGATCGACCTTTCTTGCACTGCTCGCGGCTTCCTTCGTTTCCTTTGAAATGAAAGATGACGACGACTCATCCAAAATGACGAAACGGAAAATTCTCGGCGAAATATGAGGAGGAGATGGAAGCTTCAACGAGCTACCATTTAATAAAGGTATCATGGAAGTACCGAGCTTCGAGCTGATGACTGGTTGCGCAAGAAGGCCGCGGTTAGATCAAATTATCAGGCGATCGATGGCGTCTAGATTGCATCTCAATAAACCCGCTCGAGATCTCGCAGATTGCGGAGCGTGCTACTCCTTGTCTTCCGGGAGTCGTCTAATGAAATGCTGAAAGGTTTATCATGCCTTCAATCACGGCGCAAAACTGCATGTTTTATTTGAAGCGTGTCACGGGTGACGGATTAACACGTGCTAATAATGGCATCTTAAGAAGGGGATTAGGTATGCACCGCGCTGTTGGCGACGCGGTGCAGCGGTGACCGGGACGCGGTAATTGATGACGTCGCGGGCAACCGGTGTCCGCCCATTTTCCGTCAATTTTCGTCACTTGAGTGATGGTGGAGCGTCCCGCCTTTACCTCCCTACGTCTCCCCCCAGAGACACCCGCGACGGCACGCGCCGTGCTAAATTTAAATAGAGGAGACGGGGTAATGCTAGTTAGCGTCGACGTACCGTCGTCGTCGTCGTCAGGCGGATATGGAATGAAAATTTAATAAAACGACGTGAAAAAAAATTCTGGATCTCGGCTTTATTATATGTAGACGTATTTATTACTTTCGAATTTTCATAGGAACAAATAAAAATGGTTCGATACGGTGTAAATAATTTTGAGAAAGTGAGTAAAAAAAAACAACCTGCAACTTATTAACACATTATCTACTTCACTAAGAGCATTTTGGACTAGTTTCTCTTGCCCCAGTCTCCCCTAAATGGGATGATCTTGTAGCGGGCGTCAAGGAATGTGAGTGGCGTGAAGCGTTAATCATACATTTGTGACAGATACACGCCAAGATTTCGACAGCTAAAAAAAATTGGCTCTTCAGACTTCGATTTGTCGTGTTGTGATCCAATTTTAAATAGGTATCATCGTTTTGAATGACGGCCTTTGTGTGTGCTGGAGAAAGTTGTCTCAAATATTTTTGTAAAATGTAACAACTGAATATTCAAACGCAACTCAGATTTGAGCACGTCTTAAGGCATGGTTTGTTGGCAGTTTTTAATAAAAATGTGTCAAAAATTATATAAAAATTCGTCACTCGAGAGTCGAGACGTGCCATCTGAGTATTTGAGTATCGCGGGTAAGTGTAAGATTCTGCGGAATAGCGTATTATGCGTGTGGCTTCTACAAAGCTGATTATTTTTGTGTATTCTCTATTAATTTAGAATAATATATATCTGCATATTGTGTTTTATGTTATTTTTAGTGTAAAATTTAATCATTGAAAGTAGATATTTTCAGGCGCAACCGCCAAATTTCTAAACGTGACGTCATCGTTCACCGTATTGTCATGAAACTTTTAGCGGGATAACTTTTTTTAAAGACATAAAGGAAGAAAATTATTAATTAGACACAACACACAAACAACTAACATGATGGTTTTTATAATGAATTTGTTTCTAATTATATTTTGATTCAAATATCAACGAAGGAACGGAAGCAATTTTTGTTGATAAACTGAACGGTGACGTCACAGACAACTGGCAGTGCTTTTGTCACCCGAAACTGAGTGCAGTTTCATTTTTAGTTTTTTCTTTATAATTTTAAAAGTTTGTCATTTTTTTTCGGTAGTGTAATAAAAAATATTAATACCTAATCGATTAAAAAAATTAAAAACTCTATGTTTATTCACTTTATTTGTTTTGTGGAAAGTGTCACTTGTAAAACCTAATGTTACTTACATTAGGTTTTACACAATTTTTACAAAATTTTCACCATTGGTAAAATCCGATGATTCATCGAAATTCGTAAAAGCCATCGGTGATCAAGTATAGACTTACTTCCTCATAGAAACATTCTAGTATGATACTACCAATAAATGAAAAGACCTTTCCCCAACAGTTTTAGTAAATAACCGTCCCTCAACGTTCCCGCAAAAGTAAGAATTATTACCTTCGCCCCAGGAGCAAAGTCAGCATAGACAAAGAGCTACCTAATCCTAACAATAGCCCAGGGGGTATAAATAAGAGGCCACTTAATGAACACATAAACTGAAGAGAGGTAGCGGTCCGGGAAACAGTGGTTGTCATGACGACCCCTCGGTGAGATTCCAAGTTGGAGTTACTTAGGGGTACTTTGTGGTAGACGGGACTGTCACGTTAGTAAAAGTCAATCAATTTTGTACGTGCTCTGTTATGTACTTCTGGGATTAGAAAGATATAGCCTAAATTCAATAGTTTGAGGCAATAAGATGGGCTAGTGTGGTGATATTTTGTTATGAATTGACTTGTTTTAAGTGCTTATTTTGGAAGCCTAAAGAAATAAAGTTAGGTATAGACTTTGACTTTGATATAAGGAGGATTTGCAACATTACCTGAATGCGCTCAACCCAAGACCTCTATCATCATCACCATCATAGCCAGCCAATATTACTCCAGTGCTGGACATAGGTCTCCCCTAATGAGCGTCATAGCGCCCCGTCTACAGCTTCCCGCAATCAGCATCTGCCTGCATTCTTTCGCAGATTGGGTAGGGCGTCCTACACTAAGTTTGCCGAGTTACGGTCTCCATCTGTCTTCAAGAACACGTTAACTCCAGCGGTGGTCGGTTCTTCACGAGACATGGCCTGCCGACTGTCACTTTAGCTTCAAGACTGAGCGACACAAATGCATCCAGCAGTGGGTTAGACACGGGCTGATGATGATAATTATGAAAGAAACGATAACTAAGCATCAAAGTAGCTACGAGAGTGTATCTCAAAAACATAAAGGTCAAAGTAACGGAAAGTTGTTGGTTATTTTATCATCAGAAGCTAAAACAGCTAGATAAAGCTATTGTTGTGGTGGGAACAATCAATAAAACCTAACGAGCGTTTTGATGAGAGGCGTCATGCGAGCACGTGTTGTTGGGTAAGTCAAGAACTGGCAACACTCAGACGGGAGAGTGATAAAACATGGGTATTAGTGCGGTAATCTTCTTTTTAAAGTTTTTAAACGTGGAGTACCTATAAGAAAATGGTGTCACGCCAGTGTTTCTGTTTACGGATGAAAATGGGATTGTGCTAATTCGAATGGAAACAAAACGGTGCTTTGCTGGAAGAAAACTCTTATTAAGGGTTAAGCTTGCCTATGTACATAGTTTCTGTGTTAATTTGACAAGTGTGTTATTTTGTAAACCATGATTTTTCACGTGTTTCACCTTTGATAATAAAGATTACTCTATTCTATTCTATTCATAACCTATTAAATAATTTTGTGCTTTGTATTATTGTGTTTACTATAAAGAATTACAGTAAATTATTATTACTTATCAAAATTCCTCATCATCTGACATTGTCGTAAGACGCTATCGAACCAGGTGCCCGGAGGGTCTTTGAGACTCCTTTGTCTGAATTCAAATTCTTACCATCAATGCACAAATGACCGAGTCAAGAATCGAGCTAAAACAGAAAAAATACCTACTAACAAGCGATAACTCAAATCGGTGTAGCAACGGTAATCAATACCGTTATTGCATTGTACTAACTAACGTTGATAGGTGATTTCGTAAAAGTGCGGCAACTTACCTACCTAGTAATTATTCTGAGTCAACAATTGCACGTTGTCTATTTATAATTAACAGTATCATGTAGTTTTGCATAAGTTCATTATACTGGTATAGTCCGGTTTGAACGTGGACACTGTCGCGTGTAAATTGTTATTTACGATGCTGCCTGGAGATTCTAGGCATCAGTCATGCGTGAAAAAATAAACTTTGTTTGTATATTTTATGCAAACTGTGAAATGGTTAAGCAAATGTTCTATGTCCATCGGTTTATATACCTACTGGTGCGTTGAAAAACGTTAGATGAAACGTAAATGAATTCACAAGCATAATTTGATCTCCTCAATGTCGTAATTTTCGTGGAAAATCTAAATCACATCTTGGTATACTCATAAATACTTAGTCGACGATCACGATCACGGCCGTATCACCACTAAACCATACCTTTTACGTATATACTCTTACTCTACAAACAAAGGTGCTTAATGTAATGTAAGGTATGGTTGTGTGTATTTGTCTTCGTGTTGTCATACGGAAACCACCTCTCTACGATCAAAATTCTTTCCTATCTACGTTCTAAGAGGTAGAGACCAAATTACACTTGGATACAGAAAGTGTGTTTTTGTCTTGGTATTACTTTAACTTTGTCTTGGTGCAGTACACCACCGTATTTTAACCGTATCCATCATACGATCAAATCTGTTTATATTCATTGGACTCACACTAAGCTAAATTATGGTAAACAAATTCGAGTTTCCGTATTCCGTGTTATAGTCACATTTGGTGAAACCAAAGTAAAAATCTATTAGTCCAATAAACTGAGCTTTATTGGACTGATACCTATTGTTTTTTTTTTTAGTATTTAGACATAAGGCAATTATGTAATTTTTTGACATGACTACGGGCGTCTTTGTGTTCCTATAGTTGCAAATAAATGAAATGAAATGAACTCGATTCTTTTGTTTGGTTTCATTCTAGAACTGATTGCTATGTACCTACGTATAATTCGATTACATAGACAATGAAATCAAATGATATCACCACCGGTAGGTACCAAGGTATCGAGTTGACGCGGGTGGTAAATCGCGCGAGGGCGGGCCCAATCGATACAGCCGCGATAGCCGTGATTTACCCACCAAATAATAAACGAACACATCCAATCGAATGCGGTTATCGATAATTAATTCTGTTACTCCCCACCCTATGTTAATTAACTCCGTGAGAACCGTACGAAAGCTAGGAATGAGCAAGTGGTTGTGATGTTTTACTTCATTTAGTTGTTATGTGTATGAGTATCTTCTACTCTACATAAGACCACACTTAGACTATACTTAGATAGTTGATTATTCCTGTTCCAAACATAACCTACAAAGTTCGTCATTGCAAGCGTACTAAAAGCATGACGGAAAACTGTATGGAATTTCATTTGTCACGCGTTTAGCGGGAGAGAAAAGTGTATGGAAATCCATTTCTAACGAGATATTTTTTTGTATTTTTGAAATAGTGGCCGGCGGTAGCTATGGTTATTTTCATAAAAGGCCAAACGACAAAAGCCAAAAGCTTTTACTCCGAATCCGCCGTATGATTTGGCCTCTTCCGTAGTATTAGGAACAATAATAGTTGAAAAACGAACCATGTGAAAATCGTACGTGCGTATTTATTGCGTACGATTTTCACATAATTCGAGTTAACATAATTTTCAATGAGCACGAGTGATTTTGAAGATTTTTCCTTGTAGGTGTAGTATAAAGCACTATGTATCACTCGGGGGAAAGTACTATTCCTACCTCGTATGTTTTATTTTTAGGCACCCAAATGACACACTCGATATGAATCAGGCACGTTCTCGCCTAGGTGTACATTTACTATTGTGTGACATATCTCTCACAAAGTAATTTCCAACAACAATGCTATGCAATGTAGGTACATAGTTTTAATAAAATGACGTTTATGTATCAAACTCTTGGTCAACATCTTCTTAATGAGAGCCACAGAAATTGAGATTAATTTCTGAGGATAGATCAGTCTCGCTGGGCAAAGGACATATATCAAAGGAAGAAATCCAAATAACCAACAGACGGGAGCAAAATGCTGACCACTCTTAAAAACAAACCGATAGAAAGTTCTAGTTCAACCACAAAAAGCTCTGGCTAGGGTCCTGGACAAGCGGCGGCGTCACGCTGCCTACACACGACGGAAACGCTCCGCTCCTGCATTATTCATACCGAAGGCAAATACAAATAAATAGGCACGGAATAAATACAAACAGGCTGAATGGAGCCACGGCGGTGGGCGGGGCCGCGCGACATAAATATCGGCCGCGCTGTCATAAGAGAGCGAGCGCGGTTATTTTGGACGCGAGACGCCTTCGATGCGGTCTGTCTCAGGGCAATTCCAATAAAATCATTAGTGGTCATATTGTCTTGGGGACGAGATGTCAGAGAAATTATACGACGATTACATTTTATACTTTTACAGTAACAGTGGTTTTGCTCATACGAACTCACTGGTGCTCAGTCATAGAGTTAAAAAGCGTTGCTGTCTTATTCTAAGTGCTCACCATTTTCTGTTCAGTCCACGCTTTGAAGATATCTACCCGATATCAATATAACTATTTTTAACCCTTCGATCACCTGTGTTCGTCCTGCAATAATAAAGGTAGTATACATTAGAATAAATCATCATTATAATAATTTGCCATAAAAAAAGGCATAATATCCGAGGTTGTTTTTGCCTTTGCTGATATAATTGGCACGTAATTTGTGGAACATAAAATTTTAATTGAAACTCTGAGTGTTCGCTACGGGCTGAAGGAAAAGTCGCCCACTTGTCCGCTGCTCGTAAATTGCGAGAATCGCCATAAATTGCACAAAATCGCCAATTACAAGGATAATGTCGGGAGCGGGAGATGCGCGGGCGCTTCCCCGCTTTATGACGTGCCAAAGTCAATCTAAGCTCTTGTCTTCTTAAGTCGTAATAACGGAAGCAATTTGGCGGTGGCGCTTTATTACCCTTAATTGCATGTAACCTAGATTTATTTCATATCCGATAAAATATATTCCGGCATGTTTTCTTATTTTATAGTAAGGTAATAAAGCTCACAATAGAAAATGTACGTACCTCTATAGGTACCTAAGTGGGAACATGTTTTAATTTACAATATTTGAACGTAATATTTCTGTATTCTGAAAAGAAAAAATAAAACCGGCCAAATGCGAGTCGACTCGCACACGGAGGGTTCCGTTCTATCTTACATAACTATTTCGCAAAAAGAACCTTAGTAATAGGGTCTCGTTTTCACACTTCGGGTACGGAACTCTTAAACAAACATTATATAGACAATTCCCGCGAATCGTAAGAAACGAGCTCTCCAGCGCAGTGTACTTACGTCGGCTTTTCATCCGCTTGTTATAATTTGACAATAGTTAAAACGTTTTGTGTTTACTTTTACAGTTTACTTGTGTGTGGCGAAACCAAGACATGGTTAGTCAAAAATACAAAATCGAGCTTTACGCGAAGGACTAAGTACACTACAATAAAAAGCACAAACTACACTACAATACAATATAGCATTTAGCCTCATTAAGTTTTGTTTATTTGTTTTACGAACCAAGTTTTGGTTAACCTCTAGTGTATTTACGTGTGTGTGGTTCTCCACACACATGTAAACACACTAGAGGTTAACAAAAAGTTTAAACTCTTGTCAAATTATAACAAGAAGCGTATGAAAAACCGGCTGTTAGGGACGCGGAACGCGCGCGTCATGAACCACACACAACCTGAAGAAGTCCCTCGTTAAGGAATGAAACGTTGGTATTCTTTCAACACAAACAAGGTTAGTAGTTAACCCGCTTACATTCTTATTGAGTTTTAAAGAAGGTTCGGTGAATTCCAAATAGCGTCCATAAAATGGCAGCCACCGCTTCTCAGAAAATCAGGGCTCCTTAGGATCGAATAGGTCACCCTCCAAGTATGCAATGATTGAGGTCTTGATGTAAAAAGGAAATTAATCATCGACTCGCTTCGTCACGTGTCGTGTAATTGCGGTTGCGATAGCTGAAATTATTTCGCGGTACAACCTCTCTTGTAAATAAGCCACAATTTTGTGCGTTGCGTTATTAAATCACGTTATTTTTTAATGGCTGTTATTAAAATAAAAAACAATAATGCATTGATTATTATTTTATAATCAAGTGGTAAAATCAGCGCTGCTGCAAGTTCCTAAATGTTCTCGTGCTCGTAAATAGAAAACCTTTTATTAGATTGGAGACCCCATAATTTTTTTTTTATATTAGTTTTAGAAAAAGGTGGGTATAATATTTAAAGGTCTGAGTTTCACACATATTTTACATTATATTGTGTATTTTAGTACATAAATAAAATAAATAAATAAATAATGCTGGACAACTCCCATAGCATTATCTAGTTTAGTAAAGCTTGTGTTAGTAGTACTAGTTAACTGATATACGTACTGCATACCATACAATACACGGATAGATATTTTTTGTTATACATAGAAAACGACCAGAACACCTGGAACAAATAGTTTAGTTTGTTTCTAAGTTAGTAGATAATAAGGTAGTTTTGTATTATAAATATGTAACTTTTTTTTTGTGTATTAGTTGTTCCGTTTGCACTTTAAAATAAACCGACTTTTCTTGTATCTTTTTTTTTCCATCCCAAGGTTGCCTGGGTGAAATCGCTCTCAGCGATAAGGCCGCCTTTTGTACTGTATTATGTTTATTTTAGATATAAGATTATTTATTCATGTTTATTTTTATTGTGCAATAAAGTGTTCATTCATTAATTCATTCATTCATTCAAATACCTGCAGATCGTACAAACATTGGTCCCGAGGCGGGAATCGAACCCGCAATCTCCTGCGTCGAGGGCGGACCTTCGCCCACCTCGTCACAGAGATCGTCTTTTGCTCATTATTTATAGTTATATGTATTTTTAATATGTAGTATTTAAGACCGGTAACGCAAGTGAACGACCTATTCGTCTGCCCTTGTCATAATCCCTCGGTAAATACATAATGACGCCAATTTACTTAAAAGTTTTAGCACGAAAATCTCATCAAGTCCGGAATAATATTGTCCTTTAGAACACGAAGTCCTTTGCGGGCAGGACCGGCGGAATAAAAGCCCGATGTTATTATGTTGGTAAAACAAAATTCCCCATAATGGCCTCATTATGTGGCGAAAATTGCCCGAGAGCTTTTTTGTGGTAATATAAATGTATTTGTAATAGCTTATAGAAATATTGCGAAGGAGCGGGTCAGGAATCGGGTCGGCGTCTGATTACCGAAACTTAATTTATTTTTGTATGAAAAAAAATATAAGATTGTCCGGCTATGGCGTGGGAAACGACCCTGTCGCCGGCGGCATCTATTACGTCATTATTTTCTTTATTAGAATTTTTATTAAAACTGAAGATTAATAGAGAAGCGATACTATTAATGTACGATCGTGTATCGGTAGAGTACCTGCTACGGTACAATTTATCGATTTACGTAGGTAGGTGCGTACTTGTTCGTGCCTGATAACCAAAATTGATATCAATTTAATATAATCAAGTTCGATGTTGACCTGACCCAATTGGTTTAGTCGGTGCAAGGGGTAACGGTACATAACTGGTGAATAAATGATTTTAAACAGGTCTTGTCAATATTGGCAAAGGTGGTCGTGTCTTTAATTTGCCGGTCATCGCATTACCATAATTTTCCAATTTTGGTTAACATGGAGAAATATGTGGAGAAATAAGAACTATGGTATGGATACCTAATTACTCTTAAATAGGCTTTGTGACTACATTAAAAATAAGTTTCAAATTGTTTTCATCCTAGTCAGTGACAACGTAAAAAAGCGTAATCTGGTGGTTTTTATTAAAAATAAAAATTAAAAGTAAAAAAATAACGGGAATAAAATGACACATTTTTTTATGTTTGATCACGTGACCGAAAACGCTCTGCTTTTGGTTGGAGCGCTGGTGACGTCACACTATCACAGATTACAATGTCAAGTTCTTCTTGTTAGGTGTGGTATGGCGTGTGACGTCATTTCTCAAAGCATGGGAGCCATGACAGAGATTATCGTTTTGGCGCGCCATTATTATATTCAAACTTTAAAATTAGTATTTATAACTAATACGACTGGCCTTAAAGAAATATTAATTATACTTAGCATTATTTTTATCAGACAATACCTTCGATAAAAATTATATCGATGGACAATACGTTAGAATTGTTTCCCAGTAGTAGTCTAGTGTTTTACAAGTTCAGTAACAGATATAAACATTATATTTGGTTAGGTTAGGTTCAAATCAAATGATACTAATATTATAAAAGCGAATGGATGGATGTTTGATTGTTACTTCTTCACGCCAAAACTGCTAAACGGTTCGGCCTGAAATTTTGCTTGTTGATGTTTAGGCCTGGAATAAAACAAAGACTACTTTTTATTAACCTTCAAGCATTTCTTTGTTTGGCAGAAACTAGTTACACATAATAGTCAAATATTTTATAAGCAAGTATGTTTATCTAGCGTAACAAAAAGGATCAAAATTTGTAATTTAAAGGATGAACAAGTTTATTGACCCAAACTCAGGACAGGTAAAATTAAATAAAGATCTGTTGTGTGTCTACAGCACATTTTTTTTAAAAGGTCACCTCAAGTATTTCTGCGACTAATACAGACTACCGAGTCATAAACCGTCTCAGCTTAACAAATAACCCATCCAATCAATGAATATTAACCTTCAATGGCGCTAATAAAGTTTGTGAATGTTAATGAATCGCTTTCGGTTTGTGAGATGTGTCATAAAACGAGCCACTGGGTCGGGTGTCGTTCCGGGAGGCCGAGGGGAACCCTAATTGATTTGTGCCCCAGGCCACAATCAAAACAGATCGTATTTTATAAGACGTATCGTGGAGAGGGTGAGGGTGGTTGGTGGAGTGCTTGACTTTGAAGTGCGGGTTCGATTCTCGCGTAAGGTCTAATTTTGTTTTACTATTGAATGTTTCTGTTGGGTTGTTTTGTTTTATGGATAGCTTTGGGTGAAGGGTCATCAGCATCACATTACTACATTTGTCACTGTTCGAGTACCGGAATTTAAAATGTCGACTGCCACAAGATATATGCGAAACAAATGTAGTATTACAGCGAAATCATGAACCGAGCGCGGAGATGTAGCTGGCGTCCAGCAGATCGGCGGAATTAAGCGGGAAAGATCATAGTCAAATATATGCATTGTAGTTTCGCCTCTGTTTCGCTGACAACTGTTGTTTTGCCATAGCGAAACTACTGCGGTTCCGCTGCTATGATTTCGCGGCAGAGATATGCTACGGACCGTCATGAATAAAAATATATCGAAAGTCATGAGTTTTTAAAATCAAGCAAAGGTCAGTTTCACGGATATGAGCAGGTTATCTGTTCTTAAGATTTGTTTTGTCTAGACTTCTACAGTTTTTCACAAAAACTAAGCCAACAATATATTAAAAACTCAAAGCATAAAAAACAATAAAACTAAAAGATCCAAACCAGTGAAGCTACATCGTAGCTGTTGCAAATTCTAATGTGTTCAGTGATCAAACACAAGAAAATCAAATGATCATTTGATAAATAGTCCCGGCGGGGTGCGTCGCGCTCGTAATGCGGTCAACACGGGAGCAGGGGTGCAGGGATGCTGTGCTGCACCCCATTGCACCCTCTGGGAACCGATCATGTTTTGGGAAGTACGCACTTCATTTGCATTGGTACTGATTCTGATGAAGGACATTAGGACTGAATGGCTTGCAATCTGTTACTACTACGTACGTACGATCAGATAATTGATTGCTATCTCTTTCGTTGTAAAGTAAGTTTGTATGATGACAGCTTTTCATTATTTGCACTCTTCGATCAAAAATTTCCGTCTTTGCCGCCGCAAACTACTTATTTTTGATCGAAGTTTGCACTATATGGTTAATATAGATATAATTTTTTAGGTTATAAATGTTATAATTTTTTTCCAAGTGGCACCGTCTTTGTTGTTCTTAAATGTCCAGTCCATCCCAAGGTTGCCTGGAAGATTAAGGCTGCCTTTGTACTTATTCTCGTAGCATTTTCTGTACTGTTTTCTGTTTTTGTGTGGTACAATAAAGTATTACTATCTATCTATCTATCTAGATCTAATTCTTCAGGTATTTGTTCAGGGTGTACTGGATGTTTTCTATGGATACTAAAAAATAGTTATCTATGTAGTATTTTTTAACAAAGAAAATTACAATCAAATAAAAGAATTAAATTAAAACTAGTATTTACAATTGAAACAATTTAGCGAACTGCAGTCTGTTGTAAACAATCTACAAGTAGCTCAACTGATCCAAACTGAAACTTAGCTATTCCTACTCCGATTCAAAAACCTGGATATTTTTTGTATACAAAGGGAATACAAAACCTATGGAATATTGGTGGAAAATATTAAACGACCTTGGTATCATCGAAGCAAAAGAAGCTCGAAACAATTTGATTTTGAAAGCTTTCATTCATCATTTTAGTGATGACATGTGACATTTGAATTTGTAGAATTTTACGTTTTATTTTTTAGTGATAACCTTGCTGTTAGCTTGTTGTTTGTTTTCTGATGTTGCTTTCAGTTTTTGCTAAGTTTTTATAAATGTCTTTGTTGACATAAAATATCTTGGATTCTACATCGGAGTATCCACAAGTACTTATCCAACCATATCAAAAGATAAAAAATTACAAGGAGTCCACTTATTCTTACCAGTATATACGATTCCCTAAGATATAACGGTCGTGGGACTTTGACGTGCTTTGCTGCGCCTGACCTCTCCCCGGTCATGTTGGTCTGCCGTCCCATCGGATGAGAATGAGGGAATTGAGAGTGCTCCTGTGTTTGCGCACACACTTGTGCACTTAATAATATCCTGTGTACCGGCTAGTCTCCGTTGAGACTGGCAGCCGTGGTCGCAATTCGACTAGGAGGACATCTTAATCATATATCGGCCGGGATAGGTGTAGCTCATATAGCGTGTTGCTAGGTGATCAATATAAGTATTATCTATCGAGCTTCCAGAGGAAAAATCTACAGGCTCTTTTCTCCATTTTCCCAATACAGAACGCGACAAGTTAGCAAGCCAAAACGCGACATCATTTATCAACCGCTACCACTGGCGGTCTACCGATAAATCACTGGCGACTGCGTTGCAACGGTGAAAAATTACTGATTGAAATAAACATGCCATTGCTTCGGGGTATTATGGTTCGCTTTGTTTGCTTAGTTTGTAAGCTTTTGGAAATTTATTGTATTGTGTAGGACATACCGAATATTGAGGAATGCTTAGGATGTTGTATATCTACACAAGTAAGATTAGTCACGGTATAGTATACACGGTGTAACATGAGAGGTGGATAACCCCCATGTATGTTCAGCGATTTTCAGTGGTTCAAAAGTTATTTGGACTATTACAATTTTTGACAAAATCAGATTTCAATCTGAATTTTGCAATTGCAGCCAAAATATTAGGTCTGCGACCTTGTATTTTTATTTAAAACAAGATCAATAGTGGACCTATCGTACCCCTATACCAATCAAAGTCTCAGATTTATAAAAAACCAAAATAAGAAAATTATAGCAAATTTTCTTTTCAAAATTTAATATTTACATTAGCTTTGATTGGTTGTAAAAAAAAAACACATATTTTTTTTCTGCAACCTATCTTAAAAACTACTGGCTTTTATAAACTAAAGAAACCAATTTTTGTTTGTAGATAGTATCCACCTTGATTAAATCCTTAACTGGTACTAAGATCACGTTCAAAAATCTCAAAAAAACCTATCATCGAAAATAACTGTTTATTCCAACAACGCACATAGGAGTATTTGCATCGAAAATCCGGTCAAAAGTCGAAAACATCAAGTCAGTTATGAGACCACTAATGCTATATATTTTTGAAGCTAGATGACCGGTCCATCAAACGGGAGTCAAAAAAGTCTGCTACCTGCTCACCCCTATCAGCACAGTCAGTCGGAATCTGGTCATTGTTGATACCGAACGCATTTCTTCTCGGCGCGTCTATTCGCTCACTGCATTACTTTTGTTATTGTGCTTTATTGTGGTGGATTGTGGAAAAAAATCAGTGTGGTAATGGAAGTAGAAGGTATGTTTATTATTTTAACATAGTATTTTATAACATTGCTGTATAATTTAGTAATTTAAAAAATTTACAAACATGAACCTTAAAAATATGATTAATTTCACAAAAATATTTAAAAAATTGTGTTTTTGTGTATTTGTCAAGCCTTGTCAAGCCTTTATTTTTCCACTTACTTGTTACTACAGATGTTCTTCAGTAAATAATATAAAATTACGCCGCGCCCACGTGTGCTATTTTGATTTGTCATGCTTTAAAGAAGATAGGGTAAAATGGGGTAATTTTGATTTAATAGTTTTTTTTATTTTTTCTTCCAGATACTGCAGAACTAACCATACATTTTACTAAAAGAGCTTTAAATGACTACACACGAGAATACAAAGGGAAGAAAATTGAAGAAAAGAGAGAAATTTTGGGAACAGAACTAGCTGAATTAACCCATTTCCCTAACGATAAAAAAGTATCTTAGATCGCCACTTGAGGTTTTTTAAGGCACAATTCAAGCAGAAATGGATAGCAGCTAGCCGAAAAGAAAAGCGCTTCTTATCTAATGACGAAGAATGGCTCGCATCATCTCTACAGATTCCAAACTTTGATGTAGAGCATACTCATAAATTGGGGCATCCAATAAAAAGCTTTGAAAACTTAGGTTACGCTCACCTAAGTTTTCAAAGCTTAAGTAAGCGACGAAAAACTAGAGAATTACGGGTCCAGATGAAGACGAAGTCATTATTTGCGAAGCAAATTTATATTAAAATATTTTTCTCAAAAAAAATCGTTTATGTAACTAAACTTTATTAATATAGAGTTCTATGTTAAGTTATAATAAATAAAACCGGCCAAGTGCGAGATAGACTCGCGCACGAAGGGTTTTGTACCATTTTCTATAAAAATAGCAAAAAAAACACGTTTGTCGTATGGGAGCCCTCCTTAAATATTTGTTTTATTTTATTTTAATTATTTATTTTAGAGTGAATAACAAGAATAACAAATTTTAAAAGAATAACTAAGTATTCTGTGAATATTTCAAGCGTCTACCTGTAGCCGTTATCAAAAACGAGAAAAAAACACGATTTTTGTATGGGAGTCACCTTAAATATTTATTTTATTCTATTTTTTAGCATTTGTTGTTATAGCGGCAATAGAAATACATAATCTGTGAAAATTTCAACTGTCTAACTATCACGGTTCATGAGATACAGCCTGGTAACAGACGGACAGACAGACAGACGGACGGACAGCGGAGTTTTAGTAATAGAGTCCCGTTTACTTTGGGTACGGAACCCTTAAAATATAATTTCCATTCAAGAAAAGTCATAAAATAATTTTGACCGGATTTTCGATGCAAATACTCCTATGTGCAACGTGTCAAACAAATCCCTTCATAAGTTCAAGTGTATCGATTTCAAAATCGATTGTAATGTTATTCATAACAGGAAATAGTACCAATCGATGTCTCGATACGTTGATCTCTGACCCCCATTCATCCACAATTAGTCTGACACAGAACACTGTCGTTGTCGTGATCTCGTGAGTCTACGACACAATGGAATTCCATGACTTGCAGAATATGGAGCCATTCATACTTCTCTCTGTAGTAACTTTACAATATTCTGCTATTCCGGCGTTGTTGGTTCTTAGTTTTATTTTCCATTTGTCGAATGATTATAATTTTCTTTACAACACTCTTAGCATTTTATATACAAAAGAAACCAACATACCTATATAACATGTAAAATTACCGTGCCGTGAAAAATCGAACCAATAAGGGCACATTATTCGAATGTAGAAAACAGCGTGCGCACGAATGGCGACCTGCGACCCGCGATTTGCATACAATGCGTGCGTGGGCGCACATTCCATCGCACACGTGTTTCATATGTAGCTTTATTTTTAAATTTCATGTGCATTACGTCGGAACAGGTTCTACGTTGAAGTCTGGAACTCTTTTTGTAATATGACTTTTTATGAATTTGTTAAATCAGGCTTAAGTATAATCTGTATAATGATGTATACAAATTTCATTGGTTCAAAAAAATAAACAGACTTCCTAAAACAGACTTCGAATCCCTTTATTTTACACTGTTTTTAAGTTTTACGGGACAAACACTAATCCCTCGGGGAATTAAAATTTTATGGGAACACCTCGGGATCGTTCTTTGAACAATAATGTATGAATTTTCAAAACCGGTCCTTAATTAACGAAAATTTCGACGAACATAGATCTCAGAGAACGTAGATCTCCACCTTTTTTCAAAGTCGGTTAAAAACACGAAAGTAACTCTGCCCCAGCCGGTTTTGCATTCGCTTGTTATAATTTGACAATAGTTTAAAGTTTTTGTTAACCTCTAGTGTGCTTACTTGTGAGTGGAGAAACCAAGACTTGATTCGTAAAAACAATGGACAACTTTGTGTAGGAGTGTAGTCCTTCTTAGTAAAGCTCGACTTTGTATATTAAGTTTTGGTTATTTGTTTTACGAACCAAGTCTTGGTTTCTCCACACACAAGTTAACACACTTGAGGTTAACAAAAAGTTTAAACTATTGTCAAATTGTAACAGGCGGATGTAAAACCGGCTGTCAGTTTCCTACCTTATCTTGCCATTTGACAGGGAGATAGTGATAATGGTGTCCAAGAAAGGTTAATAGTAAATGCAAAACGATACAGTTCTAATTTTAAAATACTATTTTTATAGTTGCCGGAAAAGCAATCACGCGAAACCGCGTGTTAATCAAATACAACCTTAAAAACTTCAATAAAAATTAATATTAAAATCTAGTAATAGAAACAAATTAGAACTAGTATTTAATTTACAATACTGAAAATAAACATTTTGGATGAGACAACTGAAGCCCCTAGAAAACACTTTCTTGTTACGACATGGGTTATCTCACTAATATTATAAACGTGAAAGTTTAGATGGATGGATAGATGGATGGATGTTTGTTCCTTTATCACGCCAGAACGGCTGAACGGATCTGGATGAAATTTGGCACAGAGATAGATTATAGTCTGGAATAGAACATAGGCTACTTTTTATCCCGGAATTCCCACGGGAACGGGAACTACGCGGGTGAAACCGCAAGGCGCTGCTAGTAACAAAAAAATGAAGTCTCCACTTTTTATGGATATTTGGCTAGTTTATTACATATTCTATGTTATTTAAATGGGGTACTCAATTTCGTTGACTGCGATTCAACCCGAGATAGCGCCCACATGTAATTAAGTTCCAATGTAAATTTTTCGTCATGTTAGCGACTATTTTAGGATACATTTGATGCGTTTGTTTTATATTTTGGTCAAATAATAAAATAAATTTGCGTGGTGATAGGTGTTTTTACTTTTATGTTACACTCTCAATTATTAATGTGTGTGTTTTTAGTTTCAGTTTATTTTATTGTGCTGTATGGCGCAGATTAGACTTATAAATAAGAATTCAAATTCTTCAAGACGAAATTGCATGTTTCGTTTTAGCTAGTTTGTGTACTCTAAATACACAGAGTCAGAATACCAATTTGCACAAAAAAATTAAACCAGTGATTGCGTATTTGGAAAATTGAAGTAGTCCTCCAGTTACTTAGTTATGTTAACGCTTTAGTTCAGTCATCCAACAGAACAGAACGGATCTTGTTTTAACTCATAACCTACAAGCACTAAGTGCTCGTAGCTCATAACATAACATTTTCGGGTCCATAAGTAGTCAGTAAACAATATATTTTATATATTATATATTATATATATTTATATATTATATATTTTATATTGAGGTTCAAACAATAGCAGATCAAGGTCCAAAAAAAAGCAGATCAAATGACAAAAATGTAAAACGAAACTCCATTCGGTGAGCTAATCCTTCGATAGAACAATATACGCGGACGGTCAGAGCCAGTCCAGAAATTTACAGTCCATAATTATAGGGTTGGCTCACTTAATTGCAGACCCGCCGTACGTTGTTCGCTTTTTTTGACTAAATAAAAATTGACTAATATTCATAATAAATAATGAACTCTTCGTTCTCAGGACGAAGGATTACGGCGTATAGATTGTAGATTAATTTCGAGGGTTAATCGAATGATCAGCTGGTGAGTGCAGCGAGCACCTAATGCCGTATTCTTATCTAGATGATTGCTTCAACTCACCGGGCATATGGAAATAAAATTCGTGTGTAAATTAATAACGTTTTCGACGAATGTAGCAGAATTCAATCGAAAATGGATTATCTGTACTATAAACTGGAGTTACCCAAAAATACTCCGGGTTTTGCTGGTGCTGCTTCACATGTAGGACTTACGTAGCTACTTTAAAATCACAACACTGTACTGTACTGCTCTGTTATTTTGGTCCCTCCAAAAATAACTAAGTTTAGCAAAGAAAAAAATAGTATCACAGATGATTATATGAATTTGCAAACCATTCCAAGCCTACATCTACATGGTCTACATCTTAAAAATGCATTTTAGTAAAATATATCATAATTTAGGGAACGCGGCAAAAACCTGCTAACCTCGTTGCATGTTGCTCCATGCTCCAGGCTCTCTTTATAATTGTAGGGTCTCGCCCAAAAGCCTTCAATTATAAAATAATAGCAGATGTGGATCATAGTAATAACAATTATTATCACGCTGACCGCTATTATTATCGTTGAAATATGGCCGATGCGTTAAGTATGCGAACTTAGGAACTTGTTTTGCTTGTGTGCTAAACTCATTCGCTTATAACTGCTTGCAAAATACGAAAGTCACACTTTCGAACTTTGAATTGAATAATTGACGGAGAAATCAACTAATATCATTAAAAAAATACATAGAACCTCTACCTCTTATTTTTCATTTCGTCTGTTAGTGTAATTTCATAATAAATGTCTTGATTTTCCAGACATTTATTATGAAAATTAAACTAACAGAATAAAATAATCACAACTAATATTTTACACTTAAATCTATTTTCTAAAAATCTAAGCCGTCGCCAGAAGGCAGAGTGCCTAGAATGCTGGCAGCACTGCAGCAGGTGTTGACCGATATAAAAGCCAGCATTCCGATAACTGTGGACTCTATTAAGAGTTTAATAATATTAATTAAATACTTTCATAAAATTTTCGTCGGTTAATACGGTACCTACCCTATTCAAACCTCTGTTCGGGACTCTACAAAATGGTAGTTCTTTGTAGGTTTAACATAGTTTTTCTTTTGCTTTTTTCCATTAGTTGGGCTTTACAGGCAGACTCCTTACCATTTTTCTTAAAAGTTTCCTCTAAAACAGGTCCACTGTGGACGCAGGCCTCCCAGGTCCATGTTATCTATATAGTTATAGTACTACTACTGTAGTATAGTTATATATATCCCTATTGCCTTTTATCTAACAGGGGTAATGCCCGCTCCAGGTGGGCTCTTATGACACTCGTGGGAAGAGTTGGGGGCAAATTCTAAGCCAAATTCTATTAAGCTCAGTATAAACTTATATATATTTTTGCTCTCTTTGAAACATATTCTAAATAAGGCAAATAATGTGCTTACTCATAGCTTCCTTGTTTTATGTAATTTCGAAGATAATTGCGGACTTTTTGTGTTTTCGTTTTTATAACAGCCGATGTGTTGAAGACCAAATAAAAATGATTGAGTTGGCAAAACAACGTAATTGTATAGGAAGTAACAACAATTAAAAGTTATTAATTACCAAATATGAGTAGTGAAATAGCACCTGCGGAGATTTTTATCTAAATCTACAAAATATCCACATTTATAGTAGTAATTTGATAGTAATTTAATTACATATGTTTATAAGCTGCCTAAGTAGGCATAGAAACAGGGACAACTTAATTCATTTACGCATTTTTGGTGTACAGCCGAAGTGGTTTCGACCTTATGATAAAAAACGGGCGAGATTGTTAAAAATGAAACAATTAAACATCATAATCATCATGTTCTTGCTCTTGTCCCACTCTATACATCATCAGCCAAAATCAAGATACAATAATATAGCAGCGCATCAGCATTGCCATACAGCGGGGAATGTAGCTAGCGTCTTGGGGACGCTTCCGATTGGTATTGATATGGATCAGTTGAGTTACCTGTAGATTGTTTGCAACAGTCTGTAGTAAGCTAATTTTTTTCAATTTTAATCACTTGTTCTAATTTGTAAAGGGAATTAAAATCAAATAATAGAATTATTTGATTTTAATTTTCCCTGTTACTAAAGGTACAACTATTCTTACTTATTTACATATATATTATACAGTCGCGTGCAGTTTATTGTAGTTCCGTAGAAATAATTATTTTAAAATAGTTAAAAGTCCTTCCTTTTAAGTTTACATCGCAATACCAGTTTAAAAATGTATTGAGTAACAAGTGTGAGTGTTATCTCGCTGAAATAAGTGCAACATCGGTGTTATACACCCAAATATTAGTGACGAAAGATTGTGTAGAAAATAAACACAACAGAACAAAAGCAACACACTGCTTGAAGGGAACAACCGTATGCAGCCAAAGACAGTGAGTTATTTATGAACGAAATCATAAAACACTAATTGAAAACAATAAATTAATACAAAATACTTTCAAAGTTGTTTCGTAACCAAAAAAAGTTGAAGGTATTTGGAAATAAAGGACGAGAAACGAAACGGACAAAAGATGACCAATGATGACTAATATTAACCGACAAAAGTAACAAGCACAATATTACTTACTTGGACCATCTCACATTTTTGACTAGTTCAAGAAGATCACTGCTAGCGGAGTTGTAAGTAGACGTGACTAAAATAGCATATGTCTTAGCCGCTCTGGGTTCAAATCCCCGCTGCGACAATTTTTGCTTTTTGAGGAAACCAAGATGTTGAAAACTCGTAGTCGTACAGCATTGCAGGATGCAGAAAACAGAATTTGTAAACTAACAACCGAGTTACAAAAAGCTCAGGCGCTAAACATAAAACTCCTAAAAGAACAAGACGATTGCTCTGATGATTACAAAAATTTACTTAATCAAATTGCTGACCTTAAAGCCTCCCTAGCATCTAGAGAAGGCAAAATAGAAGACCTAAATGAACAAAATATTAAACTAAAAGAGCGCTTAATACAAAGTGTGCATGATATATCTGAGTACGAAGAAGCCTTAAACATTATCAAAATGCATGAAAGCAATGCATCCTTGTTTGAAAAATTACAGAGCCAAATTCAGAAAGAAAGTGAGGATGCCTTGAATTTATTGAAAATAGAAATAGATACCTTAAAAAATCAGGTGATAGATTTACAGACTGAAAACATTCAACTAAAAAACCAGGATTTGAAATCAAAGGCAAATCAGAAAACACAAGAAAAGATTGATAAACTAACATTGACTACGTCGTGCTTCAAGGAAAGTAACACAAAAATGTCTAGTAAAGCCAACATCATGAGCAAAAAACAAACAATAACAAGAAAAATATCTGAAAACCCTACAGTAATGTCGGACATGTCGAAGGTTATGGAAGAAAGCAATCCTGTTGTCTTATGCGAGCAACCGAAGGACAGCGAAATCTTTGAGACCAATTACAGTTGCCGCAGACCAGCAATTGACGACATTTCACGAAAAGAAACTAAGAAAATGTTAATTTTGGGTGACCTGTACAGCAAATCAATTGCAGAATATATAAGGAGAACCAATAGCGAATATGACTCTATCCTCTCCATCTGCAAGCCCGGTGCCCCTATTGGAGAGCTTGTAAAAAATTTTCAGGTAAACGCAAAGGACCTTTCCCATGGAGATGATGTCATCATAATCGCGTCGGACTGCGACAAATATAACTTAGAGAATGTAAAGTACATAAAACAGGTATGCGCAAGTCAAAAATTAAAATTGCAAATAACTACGTTACCATATCGTTACGCGAAAAATACATTTGAGAAGTCACGTAATGAATTAATTTACAGTATAAATAAAGAGCTCTGTAAAATAGCCAACCATTCTCCGGGAATGACTGTGATTGATATTAATCTATTTAAAAATAGGTTTTTAGCATCTAAACACTTAATAACAAAGACATTTTGTAGGTATTTATGTAAAACAATTGTACATAATTCATCATTTGAATTTACTCACACTTATGAAAATTTAATTGTTATAAAAGATTATGTATATGAATTCTCTACTAAAAATAATATTTCAACAAATACCAATGCCACAAGTTTTACGTCGATATTTGACCCAAGCAGCATTGTAGCTGTTGCTAACCCTTTTTTAGGGGCACCACAACTACCCCCCCCTCAGGGGGAGGTAGTTGTGACGTAAATAAATTTATTTTAATGCATCAAAATTGTTGTAGTGTAGGAAATAAGATACTGTTATTAGAAGCAATTGTTGAAACGTACCTGCCCCATGTGTTAATACTAACCGAAACATGGCTCTCCCCAGATACTGTGTCTAATTTAGTGATTAATGGTTACACTCACGCCAATTATTATGTAAGAAAACATCGCATTCATGGAGGAGTTTCAATTTTAGTCAGAAACAATATAAAATGTAAACGTAACCACAGCATTGATGCGTTAACTGTAGAGTACGATTGTGAACTAGCGTCATTAGAGATAACTACTCCCTATGATTCGATATGGATCATAGGCATGTATAGAACTGGGTTAGGTGATTTTACAATCATGTTTGAGGTACTTAAAAAACTCTTTGAATTACTATGCAGCGTCGCGAAAATAAAAATAATTATCATAGGGGATTGGAATATAGATTTTTTACTTAATATACCAAAGAAAAAAGATCTGACAGATTTGATGTTAATGAATGGTTTTAGAAACGTAGTTGATTTCCCCACTAGAATTAAGAACGACTCTGCAACTTCTATAGACTGCGTTGTAACAAACATTCAACCTCATGAAATTCACGTAAAGCCCTTGGCCACAGCTCTATCAGACCACGATGCCCAGTTAGCTGAAGTAGAGCTCCTTGAGCATAGAACTGAAAAATTCCGATACATTGAAACCCGTTCTATCAACTCACAGAAAATAGAAGAATTTGGCTATGCAATGCTAGCTTATGAATGGGACAAAATATTTTATAATTATGATACTAATACATTTACGACATTTATGAATAAATTAATTTGGAATTTCAACATGAAATTCCCTTGTAAACTAAAACAAGTTAAAAATCAACATAAATGTCCTTGGATAAGTGACCATATAATAAAATTACAGAATGACATTAATGACTTATATATAATTCAACGACAGTACCCGGAATTTATAACTAAAAATGGACTTATCAATGCAAAAATTCAAAAAAGAAATAATCTGATTCAAAAAGAAAAAAATGACTATGTAGAGAACCGCATTTTAAATTCTAAGAACCCTAAAAAAGAAGTTTGGAAGATAGTTAGGCAAGAAACGAACAAAGCTGTTAAAGAGTGGGAATGGGAACTTAGAGATGACAAATCAAATAGACAAATTAAATCAGATGACATTGCAGATTACATTAATGATTATTTTATTTCAATTAGCACCGAACTTCAAAAATCAAATGAACCAAGTAAACTAGACGCTATATTATTTTTAACAAAACACATTATAAAATGTAATTATTTGTCTTTTCACTGTATAAATCAGGTAACATTAATAAAATTAGCGAAGAAAAAAATTGATAAATCTAATACAAAAGATCTGTACGACCTAACGGGCACCTTTTTGTATCAGATTTTGCCCTATTTGGGTGAACACTTAGTTTTCCTAATAAATGCCGTTATGAAATCAAATTCTTATCCAGAGTGTCTAAAAACAGTAAGAATAACGCCCCTCTTCAAAGGAAAAGGAGAAAGGTCTAACATTCAGAACTATAGACCTATTGCAATAGTGCCGACTATATCTAAACTCATTGAATGTCTTTTGTCTGACTCTATCATTAACCATCTAGTCGAAAACAAAATGTTATCAGAAAGTCAACATGCTTATCGAGCTGGTAGATCCACAATATCGGCCACTCAACGCTTTACAGAAAAGGTCATGGCTCATCTTGAAGCTAAGAAGAAGGTAGCAGGAGTTTTCCTAGATTTATCAAAAGCCTTTGATTCCGTAAATCATGATCTTCTGATAGAAAAACTAAAGGTGTATGGATTGGTTGGAAATAGCTTAGATCTTATAAAATCCTTTTTAGAAAACCGACAGCAGATTGTAGAAGTGAAATTAAAAGGAAAACGAGTCAAATCGGCTCCCAAACACTCTACCATAGGCATTCCCCAAGGATCCGCGTTAGGAAATACCCTGTTCTTGGCGTTCTTAAACGACATAGTTTATTTGAACATCAAGGGTGAAATCATACAGTATGCGGACGATACCACTGTAATTTTAGCAGCAGAAAATAGTGAAGATCTTATTAGCCACATAAAGGACACTATCGCTAAATTAAGCAGTTGGTTTCAAATGAATGGCTTAAAACTAAATAAAAATAAAACTGACATTATATTTTTTTCAACGACTGTACAAACAATGCTTAGTATACCATTAACTTTATTTGACGGAAGCACCTTAGTTAGTTCGAAATTAGTAAAAATGTTAGGCTTCGAGCTAGATCCATTACTGACTTGGAAGCAACACATTGACTCAACCTGTAAAAAAATGGCTAAAGGAATTTATGCGCTTAAACAGCTACGACCAATAACTTCAGCCAAAGCACTGAAAGACATATATTACGCATACATTCACTCTATAATGTCATATGGCATTATTTTATTCGGGAGCTCAACGGACTACGAAAGAGTACTGAAATTGCAAAAGCGTGCCATAAGAGTGCTATTAAAAGCAAAATATAGGGACTCATGCCGCAATCATTTTAAAAACCTTAGCATACTTACATCAGTAGCAGTATATATAATGGAGGTCATTAAGTACGTCAGGCTAAATTTAGGCGATTACACCATAAGAGGGGGCAGTAGTAAACGCGCCACGCGAAATAAAATGATGCTAGAGCCCATCCAGTATCGACTCAATATGCAAAAAAAGCTGCCTAAAATAATGGGTCAACAACTTTACAATAAGATCCCTTTAGAGTTAAAGCTAATTAAAAATGAAAACAGATTCAATCTAGAGTTAAGAAAACTTTTACTTGACAAAACGCTGTATAGCATCAAAGAGTTTTTGGAAAATGATTACAGTGAATATTGCGTTCAATTCGTTAAAAAAAACACCTGACATCTCCGTAACATCACCTAATCTTGAGTGATAAGAAAAGGCACTATTATGATTTTAAGATAATTATGTACATTAACATGCCCCTATACAGCAATTTTGTATTTAATTTTATCGTGTTGGACGAGTCATAGCCTCAGCATAATTAAGGTACCTATATATTGTACACTTTTTATATGTTTGACTTATGACAATAAAGAAATCTGTATCTGTATCTGTATCTATCTTTTTATAGAGTTACTACTTTATATAGTTACTTATTTTTAGATTGTTGGAAACATTGCCCCTAAATAAACTTAATAAAACGTCAAGTGCGAGTTGGACTCGCGCATCAAGGGTTCCGTTCAAACTTGTACTCGTAAGCAAAGTAATCAACCCAGAGGCACAGTTAAAAAAAATCTGATTCGATCACAATTACGCATAGGATATTAAAAAACAGTTTTTAGATTTTTTCCTTTCCTTGTGCTATAAGATAAAACCTAGCTTCTTGCCAAATTCAATGATTATAGGTGAATGGGAAGTACCCTATAGGGTTTGTGTGCATGATTCCGTTGGAAAATTAAAAAAAAAGGGGCAACGGCTGTAGCTTTTGATTGCGTTGACTTAGAAGTTTGATTTATATCGCGGCTTCAATACGTTACTAACCTGAGTATATGATGCGAATTTCAATTCGATACCTCCTTCACGTATTTCTGAGAAATTGGTTGACAGACAGACAACAAAGTGATACTATGAGGGTTCTTTTTTCCTTGTGAGGTATGGAACCCTAACTTTATTGTTTTTTTTAAAAGAATTTGTACTTCTTATTGATTTGAGATATTTCATACAAAGTATAATATGAGTAATAAAATTATTTTCAAACTCGGCGCTCACAAAGACAATCATTGTAAAGGTACAATGTTTGTAAACAACTCTCAACACAATCTAAAATTATTTTGGAGTTGTTTACTTGTACCTTCACTAGCGGCGTAAGGGGGGGGGGGCGGAGGGGCGGTCCGCCCCGGGTACCGAGCTCCAAGGGGTGCCACCTCGGCACCCCTCGGGGCGCGCAGATGGCACTTCAAATCTGAATCCGAATGGGTGACACCGAAAACTCACACGCAGACATATCAAAAAATTGCGGCTCGCTTCGCTCGCCGTTGTTTTTTATTATGATTGCAACATAAAAACTTGAATACTTTAAAATCGGGTGTAGAAAGGTTGCGAGATCGCTCAAACCGATAAGGCCATCTGCGCGCCCCGAGGGGTGCCGAGATGGCACCCCTCGGGGTGCGCAGATGGCACTTCAAATCTGAATCCGAAGGGGTGACACTGAAAACTCACACGCAGACATATAAAAAAAATGCGGCTCGCTTCGCTCGCCGTTGTTTTTTATTATGATTTTCATACTCTCCTTAACTTGTTTGTGATCACCCGAAAAAGTAACAAAAATTTCGGCGGCTCGCTACGCTCGCCGGTTTGTTTTTAGCTTTGTTGTAGATCGCCAAAAAAAAGATTTCGTCGTGGTCTTAGAATACTTGTATTTTTGCTAACCTCACCGAACTCCGAAATTACCTATTGTGGCTCGCTCCGCTAGCCGTAGTTATTGATAAATTAATTTTTTAATAGGTCACCTTTAAATTCACATATTTAATAGTAATAAGGTCATAATTTAGTCAATTAGATGCGAGGCTCGCTTCGCTCGCCGTTACTTAGGGGCTATTGAGGGGGGGGGGGGGGTGCTTGGTAGAAAAACGCCCCGGGTGCCAGCCCACGCTACGCCGCCACTGTGTACCTTTACAATGATTTGTTATTCTTGTCCACTTTCTCCTATCAGTCGCCATCTCCACTTATTTTATTTAAGTTAAGTACTTTACTGACTTTAAACATATTTGGAGAATTAAAATAAAATAACTCTTTAAAATAACATTAACCAGCTCTAAATCAAATTGTCTGAGCTTAAAGCAAACTGTAATACGGCGATTATTCAAATTCTCTACAAGTACACGGTCCGCCTCTTTGCAATCGCAATATTAATAAAGACTTCTTAGGTATACAATCGTATTATATTTTATAAACTCTCGTTGCATGTAACTTTAATCAAAGATAGTTTCGTGTTTAATTAAAGTTAATCGCTGAACGGATGGATTGCCGGATGAGATTCGTGTTGGCTATGCTTGAACCTGTTTGGATCGGCGTTCACTATGCTTGAACCAAACAGGATATATTTTATACAAGCTCCTGTTTGAGGCTTAACCGCGCTTTTAGGGATGAAAATTAGCCTATGGGCTCTTTTCCTGTCTGGTCCGCGTGCGGGCTACCCGAAACCTATAATCCGGCCCAGCCAGTCCGTCAGTGAGTTCAGCCATCCGAGTTCCACGTGTGGCCCACGATAGGAATAACACGTATGAAATAATAGGTTTTGCGTGGACAGCACACGGACCAGATCCGCACGCGGGTGGACAGGAAAAGCCTAAGCCCTATGTGTTATTCTAGGTATAGAACTCCGTCTATGCAAAATTTCAGCGTGATCTGCTAAGTACGAGTAGTTAATGTGCGACAAACGAGATTTACGTCTATAACTATAACATTACCTACTCTGTATTTATACCTCTTTGTAGTAGATTCATTGCAAGCCAACTTGTGCAAACAGCATTGGCATTTATAACATATCGAATATTATCGCCACACTACTCTGAAAAATAATCATTACATTTGCCGGTTATGGTAGCTTATCGTTTTGGTAGAGACAGATAGATAAATTATTTATTCAGATAAACCCTATTCAAATTATTCGTTATAGCGTTTGCCTAGTAATGTCCACCTAGCCGAATTTGGACCACAGCGGCGGCCAGTCTAAACGGAGACTAGCCATGTGTGCAGCACATGTTTTAGTGCACAAGTGTGTGCGCAAACACAAGTGAACTCCCTATTCACTCACTCACTCACTTTGAGTCCGGGGAGTCCGTGTCTACACAGTAAAACAGTTTCTGGTCGGCCGTCTTAGATCAGCCGTCCGAGATCATTCCTTCAATAAATATAATGGTGTAAGCTAACACTTTATATGATCTGAAACTTGACGCCAAGCAAGTGAGTTTTAGTTATATACGTCATGGTTTGTTAACAAACATGCAGCATCGAGTTTGGCTGGTTATAGTTCCATCCTGCCTGGATCAAGAGACCTAGATGTCTTGCACGACAAGTTTTATTATGCAGGACAGGTATACTGTATAGTTATGTAGGTGCTCTATCCCCAACATTACGTCGGCAGCCTGCCGATTAATCATCCTTGCTCTACCGGATAATTCGGCAGTGATTTACTCAAAAACAACATGTTATTACGGGATAAATCTCTATCTAGAAAAGCTAAGAAGGCCTAAGCGCGTCTCTGATTTATTACTCTTACCATTTACCCCAAGCCATCGCCGAGTATCTTTTGATTTGTGATTCTCAACAACGTTCCGATCTTTAGTTGAATTTTAATTAATGGCTTTAAAATTATACCTTTATGTGTGTAATCATGTTAGTATTGATTATTACTTTTAAACGTACATTTGAATTTATCATCTGTTTCGAGAAAAATAAATTTGTAGCAGAGATATTTTTAGTGATAACGATTTCTACTAAAAAAGGCTGAGGAATCTGGATCAATGATTGATGTAACTTGGGAAATTGGGGGTTTTGTACAATTGATTAATCTGTTATGTCTGTTTTGTGAATTTATTGGTTAATTCAACCCTTTGAATGTTATATGGCATAGTCTTTTTGATAAAAGGCTAGGTCCAAACCTTCAGCTTTCTTTCGCTCAGAACTTTCAATATTTTTCATGGCGTACGTAAAAATAAGTAGTTTTTATTGAAAAGTAGATATTTTAAGACTTAATCGCAAAATTAGGAAATGAAATAACATAAACAAACCGATTAAAAAATTTAAAAAAACGATGCTTATACCATATTATGAAACAGTTAGTGAATAGTGTTTGTGCGTGAGGAAAGGTCCGACCGTACCCTCCATATCGGCACTGTAATGCTCGCCACGATAGGATCTTGATTTATAGCGGCTATCGACCCTCCCCCCTCTTGCACATCTGAACTCACCTGATGGTTCCATTGACCGCAATGCAGTGTATTTTGATGACAGAATCGAATAGTACGACCTTCTTTGATAGGTTGGTAGAGCGAACATTTGATGATAGAGTTGGCCGGGAAAGGCATACATAGCATCAGCAATTTATAATCTAAGAAACAATTGATACCGCAAGCAGTCAGACATAAGGTAGGTAATATTTTTACCCGACTACCAACGACGGAGAGTTATGAGTCTGTCAGTTTATGTAAGTATGTATGTAGCCGATTTATATATCCCACGTAGTGCTAAAATACTAATCTGAATGCAACAAATTGGCGCCCTATGATTTGTCCGGTGGTACCCCGGTGATTGTAGGCTATGTGACGTCAGATAAAAATGGGGGTCTAACAAGATAGTTAGGGTCGAAACTGAATACATCGTTGTAAAGGCATTTGTGTACTTTCCAAAACTCTTTTTCAAACTTAAATAAGATTTAATCAGCAAAAAAGTTGAAACTGCTATGGACAATCGGTGAACGCGTGAATGACTTTTTGCTGCTTTTCTGTTAGAAATCACAAAATGGGACGAACCCAGAATGATTTCAGCATAAAATTTGAATTTCCGTGCTCGGACTACTTTGGGCGCCGAGGCGAGTGGGATGAACCCGGAATACCTCACTTTTATGTAGTAGGTTAGTTTTATCTTAATGTCTGCTTCTATGATAACGTATGTATGTAACATACACGGCTTAAGGGGCATGCAGGATTATACTGGAATGATACGCTCCCTGCATCAATTCTCCCAGGCTGTTTTTTGTACCAATAGGTTTTTGTTGTGCACAAAATCTTCCTTAATTGTTTATGAGTTGAATGTAGTTAGAAAACGATTACTTATTTCATGAGCATTTTAATTTTCCATTTGTCAGGTGTGACCATCATCATCTTGACCAAATAAATATTCATTAATCGCGTTCATAAATATTAATCTATACTTAATGCTCATAACGAAATGGATAACTGTTCGTATAATATTCCGTAATTAATAAATCTATCGTATTACTATCAGGAATGTAGGCGGAGTATTTTGCAAGAAATTAATGAAGTCTTCCGTGGAGTTTCGCGGTTTAATAGATGCTGTTAATTTTATCTCAACAACGGTAGACTGATGCGTATGAGCATAGCGATGAGCAGAGAGACAAAGTCAAGTTGTTGCAATCATTAGTATTTTCAGCGCTACATCGGAACATAAATTGGCTACATACATTATATACATAGAACAGCCTCCTCTGATGGTAGTCGAGTAAAAATACTACCTACCTTGTGTCTAGCATAACATAATAATCTAGCTATTTCATAATCATTGCGTGTATCACATCATAAAATAACTATTTTTTTTTTATGATAAGTAAACAAAACATCTATGTACAAAATCATGAAATCAAAGTCATTGCATGATTGAGCACATCATCTAAGTACAGCCTATGCTGGCCCACTGCTGAATGCAGGATATTCCCTGATAATCGCCTTTTCACGGGATATAGATAATGCTGTGTGAATTTGTTAAAAATATTATTTTATTTATTTATTATTATATAGCGCTGCTCATTGAGGACGCACCACGCAGTATGTTAACGACACACAAACTCAAAAATGATTTAATACCTAGCTAAGTTTTTCAGACAAATTGTAAACCGCCTGTTTACGTTATGTAAACAAGCGGTTTCATTTAATGTAGTAAAAATATATCAAAATTTATTCAAGAGACTAAATAAATTAATACTGATCTTTATAAGACACACACACAGTATTTTAGGAACATATTTATGATTATGAGTAACCTCATCTTAATATTCATAAGGTTTTCCACACGATTATTAGTACTACTCAAAATAAGGCCCGTATTACATATAAAAGCTTGTTCAGTCGATCTATGCTTGAGTAATGATTTTCTATGGCAGAAGTCTTACTCAAGTATACTAGTTCAATGACTGAGTATAGTTTCATGATACGTGCCTTACTCACTTGACTATCCACCAAACTATCCACTAAACTATTAATAATAAAACTACTATTTCTATAGCTTGATAAATGACTTTTTTTTCGATACGATCAAAGGTATAATTAAATTGTACCTACTCGATTATTTTTTCAATAAACAAGTGCTATTACGCTGCGGTTATCTTTTTAACTGAACGGTTACTCCCATGAAATCGTATGGGTTCTTATATGGAAATCGGTGCTTTGTCAGTGTCTCAAGTCCGAGAAGAGTCAGGTTGAATTATTGGCACTCTTACAACGAATTTAATGCACGAAAGAAGATAAACTTTAACTTAAATAAATCTACAAAGAACCAAAGTATCGCGAATTATTTGGCAGGGCAACATTATTGAACACAGAGAAAGTAACTCATTCCTAACAATACGATGAAAGAATGAAACTCAGTAAACCGATTTAAGACCCAGTTTCTTTACGACAGAATTCAATAAAATATACGCGGTCATAAAGTCCGTTTAGTTTAGTCTTGAGCCGATTGCAAGCGAAATAAAAAATGCGAAGAAGCTTCGACAAGCTCACAAAAGCTCGTAAAAGCACTCGACTATTATGTAGTTATTGTTACAGGGTGGAAACACCATTATTACTCAAGGTGGGTTGTTCGCGTCGTGGCGCGTCGGTGTTGTCAGCTTACACGCAGCTTACTGCCTGAGTTTTGACGGCTGATAATACGGTGAATTACTGTGTTTTAGCCTTTGTTTATAAATATAAACAAAGGCTAAAACACGGGTAATAATGGTTAATAATGGCTAATAATGGTTTTCAAATGAAAACCATTCGAAAATAGACACTCAAACATCTTGTTTATTGAGTTGAACATATGAATTGCTGTTATTTTTATTATTTTTACTCGATTCGGTGCTGATGGAATGTTAAGTTAGAGCAAACGTAAAAGTGATTAGGTAGGTGTACTCTTTTTTACCCGACTACCAACAGGGGAGGGTTATGAGGTTAGCACCCTATGTTTGTATGTTTGTATGTTTGTATGCTTGTATGTTTGTATGTTTGTATGTTTGTATGTATGTGGCCGATTTCTTTGTTCCCACGTAGCGCTGAAACTACTGGTTCGATTTCAACAAATTATGTATCGATTGATTCGTCTCAATACCCCGATGGTTATAGGCTATAGGATTTAGGGCTCCGACCCCGAATAAGCCTTAAAAACGCGTATTAAAGTTTAGGTAGCCGCAGGCTGCAGGCCCCATAGAGAAAAATTACAATACCTACGACCTATTTTCATTTTCAACTCTATGCCTATCAAATATGACCGATACGTCATTCTATTTTGTCAATGTAAATGTTTCTGTGTCAATGTAACTTTTATAACTTTCACGTAGTCGGGTTGTAGTTTTTAACTTTATCTTGTTGTAATATGTATTTTTTTTCACTTGATACTTTTTTTTAACATTTATTTTCTATTTATTTATTTATATATATTTTTTTATTTATTCAAGCTTAATAATCAACTTACAGACTTATTTGACGAATTATCTCAATAAGACGTAGGTAGACCTAGAGGCAGTTAACGTTTCATCATGCAGGCATGATGAAACGTTAACTATCTATTTATTGGACACAAGGCATGATGCCTCGTGAAAAATTCTCTCAATAATCTCTAAGTGAACACTCAAGCACATTTGAATATATCAAAACACAATCCAGTCCTCAAGTTTAATCCCATTATATTCGTAAACAGTGTCGAGTAGACATTACCCGTCAAGTGAGCTCTCGGCATTGTTCTCTTGTGCCTGCAGGAAGGTACAGGAAACATTTGAGCGACCGCCTTTATCCCTGGATTACGCGAGTTTTGCATAGGAAACTGTCCTCAAATGTCCTGCATACAATTCCATTGAATGAACGCCATGAATGAAGCGAAATGCGAAATCCCATCACAATGCTGCTGTATGTCAATAGACACACGTGGTGTGAATAGTGCTCGGACAATGTTTTTGATGGTAATCCGTAGATTATCTTTTGCGATCAGAAATCCATATTTTGAATGATCTACTCATGATTGCAGATGATATTCGTAGATTTTGGGATATTTTACTATTCTTGTCAGGTGTTGATCTTTTGGGGAAGTTTAATATTTTGATCAAATCAATAAATGTGGACCGGTACCGTGGATAATCGTCGTGAGAAAACCGTCCTTTCCGTTGATGAGTATGATAACAAATGATAAATGGTACTTAATGTACTCATCTACTACCTTATTGATATCTGGTGTACTTCGGTGCCTCGAAACCTGAATTAAAACACTCTAAGGCCCGTATTATGAAGGCAATTTTTTTTACCGTTTATTAACTTTAATGAAAAAGAATTAATAATAAAAGCTTGCTCAGTCATAGATCTATGATTGAGTGACGTTTATGCCATAGAAAATCGTTACTCAAGCAGAGATCGATGACCGAGAAAGTTTTCATAATACGGGCCTAAGCCTGCTAAAAAGAGTTCCTATACAACATGGTATAGGAACTCTTTTTAGCATCATGTGCAAAGAAACAGTTATTTTGTAATGCAACGACACTTTAATCCTGCCCAGCAGATCCACCCAAAGTACCAATCTGTTGCTTGACAAACCGTTAGTTAAAGGCGACAACCGGAAGTCAGTGTAAGATTGCAGCCGGAAGCGTTGCACCCCTTCTGTTGCACAATGCGAGAGGGCTATTGTGAAATGCGATATGTGGTCTGAGTTGAGTGCTGTACCTCGGCATTGCAACGGATTTGGGATACATGATGTCTTTTTATTATCTTGCGAAACTGTTCATTTCAAAACGATAATATACAATCACATTATACAGTTATTATCTGATAATAACTGCATATGTATAACTATGGGGCAAAGCTATCGTTGCTCTTCTTGGGGCTAGATGATGCTGTGTGAATTGTTCGACATTATTTATTTATTATTTACTAGCTGTTTCCTGCGGTTTCACCCGCGGTAAATACGAAGAATTTTTATGTTTTACCAGAACAAAAAATAAAGTTACTCTCCATCCTTTCAACTAACTCTATGCTAAAAATCAAGTGGATTGATTGCTTAGTTAGGGCATGAAGGAAGGACAAACAAACAAACAAACACTTCCGCATTTATAATATTATTTGGATTAATATTGCGATTGGTTGATGATTTTTAAATTAGGGGTAGGGTATTGTATCTTCTCCGCCCAAATGTTAACGTTTTATTAGAAAAAATTGTTTACTCACTTTACTTGCATTTTTAACTTCATTTGCAGGTTATAGCGTTTTAGTATTTTCACGGGATAGGTCAAATACTTGCATATTTACAAAAATGACTTTTATAACACAATTTCAACCCATAGTTACTCCAACGCTCTGAGCTTTGGTACCAACTAGGTCTCATCCGATATTTTTACCGAAAACTTTTAAGTATAAAATGATTGAACATAAAATTTTCCTTTGTCTGCTTAAAATGGATCATTTCAATTCAAAACCAACTCATACTCTACTCTATTATAAAACAACGTAGGCACATAATAGTATAAAATCAAATTTTCTCGTCCCGCGTCCAACAGCGCCAGAAAAAAGCTCCAAACTCAATAACAGTTATTTGCGACAATGATTGAAAAGGCGAGAACAATGAAGAAAGGTTTATTTATAATGTGATTGCAATTTGATAGCTAGGCGGCTGGGCGGGGCTTGCTAGGGCGGCGCGACATATGCGCACGCGACTATTGTGTACGTTAAATTAAAGACCTTTATTACAATTGAAATAGGTCACACATTTTTGTGAATTAAGCCGTTATAGTAAATCTAACTCTAAATGTTTGTGCCAGTTGTACCTCCACACCTACACTCAACTTATGGCTCTACCAAACCTTTTACTGGAAAGGTAGAATGCACTGAACCTACGTTTTCTGAGCTTACGTCGTAGACAGCATAAAAATTAGGAAGTTATTTAGTCACAAACCAAGAACACCACAAATATTTTTGAGCCATTCAGTACTATCCCACACCTGAGCAAAGAACTCTCTTCTTTCCTTCCACTCCTCGCGATTGAACGCTGTCATAGGCTTATATCGATTATGACGTCACGCTCGTCTTATTCCTGGGCTTTCCACGTCCCGTCTGAGCGTTGGGACTGTCCACTCCGTAGAGTCTTTGCCCACAAGTCGCTAAACATTCCACAAATACATTAAATATTTAAAAAACGCTTAATGTAAGCATTAGTTCGTAGATATCTAGAATATACCGATTCAATCAAGATAGTATTTCACGTTCATTCATGACCCATGGCTACCATGAATAGTCCCAGGCATAGTACAATAGAACAACAGTAAGTCAAGTACGCAGCGTGCGCCGACGCCGATATTACAATAATTACACAGCGCGCGCACACCGCCCGCTCTAATCACTATCATTTGCACATGTTATTCTGTATTTTGGACGAAACTGACGAAACGCTTTGGCATATCGTGTGACATCAGCAGTTATGACGTCACACGTAGCGGTCTCGTCAGTATTTGATAATAAATCATATTTTTGATATTTTTTGACTATAGTAATAGTTATTGTCTTCTTGATTAAACTGTGGTTTAATAACGCTTCGATTCGGAAGCAGGTTAACAAAGATTGTTTGTTATCAAAATAAGGAGAAATAATTTAATAAAAATTATACAACCGCCCATTTGCAATTTCTTATGCCACTGAAATATTGTGTAAAGTTCACAACCGACTAAATCAGCAACTGGCTGCTACCGTAAGTGCCCGTTTGCACCCATCAACAAGATATACCTACGCATACCTTTAATCGACATTTTATTTGATAAATGCACTTAACATCTGTTACAGTATCACGTGAGTCCTGATATCAATAGTGTATCCTGTCATATGAGCCGTATCCGCCCCCACACAGATTGACAGTAAAAAATGGACCGATTCCTCATAATAGTTACCGGGGTTATCCCAATTCTTTATTACACACCGGAAACATTTATTACCATCTGATGTAAAACTACACCTCAATCTAGAATTAAATTATGCTGGTTGAAAATAAAAACACAAAAAAACGAACTCAGGAGGTATAAAACCTCCTTGGTAACAAAAGAAATTATTTTTTATTCGATTAATTTGAAATGAG
The DNA here is from genome assembly GCA_947086465.1 of Eupithecia exiguata. NCBI lineage: Eukaryota > Metazoa > Arthropoda > Insecta > Lepidoptera > Geometridae > Eupithecia > Eupithecia exiguata. The sequence continues at coordinate 5,854,961 of OX352230.1, read as the reverse complement.
AACGCATTGTGATTTTAAAATCTGGAACGGTGCGTCCAGAATGCGAGTTTCGCGTGTGCGTAGCGCCCGCCCTACAGCCGCCCTGCGTCACTCGCGCCGCCCCGCGTAAACAAACTCGGAAAGAAGCACGCGCGTAGACAGAGACGACGAATGTGCGAGCGAGTTAGGTAAACCAGCTCGCCGAACCTCGACCCTACAATTAGTAGACGAGATTCGTTCGCCGCATCGATTCGTTAGAGATAATTGCTCCGAGATATTTTCCCGATTTTTCGTTCGCGTGTGTTGTGTCACCAGTGCTTCGTCTAGTAAGAATCCTATGGGATGAACTGCGCTTACTATCCACAGCACGGGGACTCGTACCCCGTTAACCACAATGTTAACCATTCTTACTACAATGAGGTAAATATTTTCTTGCTTTTTTTGTTTTGTGACTGATTTTTTTTATAAAAGAGCTGCTTTATTATTTCTATAATTTTTAATTATAGTTTTAATTTATAATATCAGCAGACAATTAATTTAAGCGCCGCCGGAACTTCTTTTTTATCCTAACCAATTTTCCATATAATTTTTGACGTTGATAATGGCACAGTTCACAGAATAACTGTATAAATAAGAAAATAAATTGGACGTATGGAATAAAACGAAAAACGTTAAAAATGTAGACAGAATCAAAATAAAATTATTTTCAATTTATTTTTCATTGTTAATTTTTTACACCTTCAAATCACCTTACTAATACAATAGGCTTCCGTTTTCCTACAAACAAACGTACAAAGAACCAATCCACCCCAATTATCCGTCTAATTTCCAAATAAGCAATATCTTAAAATAGCAGAAAGTCGTTGTCGGCAAACGGCGGGCCAACAAAAGGCACAGAAATGAGGTAACAAAAGCACACCTCGAACAAAGGCAGAATGGGAATAAAAATATTTAATTGGTGTGATTATGTGTGATTGTGGAGCACAAACACCTCCCGTGGTCTCTTTGCTGGGATCCGTTTGTGGCTTGTACTCCGGTTATGGCGCCAGCCAGAACACAATATCCAATTATTCTCTTACTTTTACGTAGGTATTCGTTTTTCATCAGATCAAAAAGTAGGCGCATATTTTTTATTTTACAAGTGTAGTTTACCTAGTTACATTACCTATATGATTATATTTACATGCGGTGAACGAATTTATTTTATGTATGGAAATTATTTGTACTTGTGAGTATCTAAAGTGATAAGATAATTAATGAAATGAAATTACATAAATCAATCAATTACAGTATTTTTTTGATATAAAATTTATCATTCAATGCCATAAAAAGAGTTAGACCGTATAAAATAATCATGTTGGACAATCCGCACAGTATCATCTAGCCCCAAACTAAGCAGAGTTTAATTATTTTAATTAAACATAGAAAATACCTATCTATGGAAAGTAACGATTATGAGGTATAGCTGCCCGATAATGAACGTATACACGGCCTATTGAAATCCCCATCTTAGACAAAGTTTTTTTCATTCATGTACTACCCATAGGTACAATAATAGTTTTTGTTGTCAAATTTCATTGAAAAGTAGATAAATCGCAAAATTTCTAATCGTGACGTCACCTTTCACCGTATTGTCATGATCATGAAGCTTTAGCGGGATATCTTTTTTGAAAGAAAGAAAATGATTTATTAGACACAACACACAAACAACCAACAAACATGATGGTTTTTATTATTTCGTTGTTTCTAATTTTATTTTGATTGACGAAGCAGAAGCCCTTTGAGTTGACAAATTGAACGGCTACAGAAAGAGGACAACGTTTTTATCACCCGAAACTGAGCACAGCTTTATTTTTCATTTTTTCATCAAAAATTTTTAGGTTGTTATTGTTATATGTTTTCGGTAGAGAAATAACTTAAAAAAATTATTAGAAAAATAAAAAATAAACATAATTGCATATGAATAAATCTTTGCATATAAGTACCCTATTTTAATTATCGCAACAGTAAGCGTTAAAATATATTTCGTTCCAATAAGCCAGTCACTGTAATTAAACGCATTTTTTACAAAAAGTGATTGAAACGACCCACTTTAAAAAGCTGATAGAGCAGCTGTATTAAAACAAAATCATACTCAATGCTGTCTTAAGGAATAAGCATTAATACGACCTTAGTGGCACAGTGGGTGAAGGTCGACTGCGACAAGGTAGCGGGTTCGATTCCCGCCGCTGAACCAAATGTTTTGTTCTGGGTCTGGATGTGTTCTCTGTATCTGTCGCTTACTTTGGGGAAGTTTCTTCTACCGTTATCGCGTATTCGCGCACGACCCGCGCGGGCCCGCTTTTGTATTCAATTAGTGAGCCACCGCGGCCGAGAGGTTTAAGGACAACGCAGTATAAGGCAAGGTCTCATATGAAGCACTGAATCAAATTCCTGGACTGTATCAAATAAGGGACGTTCCCCCTAGTTGATAGGTAAAAGTAATTTGTGAAAAACTAATTTAATCACGAGACCTAAAGCCAACATAATCTCATTTTCAGTTAGACCATCACTAGGCAGCGGGGGAAGCAAGAAAGCGGGGTGCACACTGTCGGGTCGCAATTACGGGCCCCATAATTACAGGGCTGGGGCCGCTTGGCGCCGAAACAGGCCCGCACGGCCCGCGCGCCCCCGCGTCACCCCCGCTGCGGCCCGCAAAGCTCGCACCAAACGAATCTCCAGCCGTAATTAAAAAAGCTCCAAATTAAATTCGCTCGTGTATACCCGACTTATGATATTAACTTTTTAGGGACTTTCTAATATGTTTTTTTACGTGTTGACTGATGGGAAATAGGAAACATTAAGCTTATTTTAATTGTGAGGCAATTTTGGTCACGACTTGTAAAGCTTTTTTTTTGGGAAATAGTTGAGACGAATTTGTAATTAGAAATTGAATGAAAGAAAATACATTTATTTGACCCCCGGAACACATTATGATACATTAAAAAAAATAGATACTTCGTTGCAAAAATAGATATACGAGAAGCATAAACGATACATTATGACAAAGAATAGAAACAAACAAACATTGTGTTACAGGTGTCCAAAAAGGTCCCTGTCTCAGCATTATGCCGCTATAAGCCGAAGCTAGTAGCGGCGCTGGTTTTCAGGCAAATAATTCAGGATGTGCTGATCACTGTCTTTTAACTTATGGCCACCAGCGTAGTCCTTGGATAGGTTAGCCTACCTTTAGATACGTACTCTTCTGAATGAGTAAGGCCAGATCTGACCTCATCAGGCCAATAAATTACACCTTCGGTTGAGCTGCGATCAGGACCTGATCAGGCCACGAGCGATGGGGTAAATCGGCGGTGTCATTTAGGTAGGTAGGTTTTTGCTTTGTTTTATTTTTATTCTTACGTTTATTTTCTTTATTCTACAGGTTAGTATCGACTCCGTGTCCGCGGAACACAGGGACATGAAAATATTAGTAAGTATACGTTTTATTATGTATATTTATTTATTTATTACGAGTACTTCCTTACTAACGAAGGCTTAATTATTAGGTTCAATAATACCTGGCAAATTAAGTAATTACTCGTAAATTAAATCAATGTACTAAATAAACCAATGTTACTTACCTAGTGATGAAAACTTGATTGACTGGGTTAATTCATATAATTGACCTGGAATTATGTATCTATACTAAACTATAATCATATAATCAAATATCTATACCGAACTATAGTTAGGTAATCAGCTATACATTAGTATCTAGGAAACGCAAATTAGGTATATTTCACTTAAATAATTCGAACCGGTTATTCGACGCGATTTTGCAAACGTCTCTTTTTCAATTTTCCGCTACGGTTTAGAAAATATCGGAACGAATTTTGAATGACGAAATCGGTTACTTTGAATTGTCGCCGAGTGGACAGCAGATCCACTTATCGGCATTGTAATATTTTGTGGACTCAGCCGATGCTAGGACTTCTTCAAGGGGCAACTTCACATTTAATTTTCATTCTGTTTTAACAATAATGAGAAGGTACTTAGGTAAAAAATATAAAATACCTCACAATGTTTGTGATTAATAATTATTAGAGTTTACTAGTTGTACTAGTAGAGAGCGGTGAACACAGTAAATACCTATATCTTTAAAGCGTAATTTTTTTTCTTTAACGCACCTTGTCTATATGTTTCTAGTATGTCTGTGGCGAGGCGGGCGAAGGTCTACCTGCGACGCAATAGGTTGCGGGTTCGTTTCCCGCCTTGGGATAAATTTTTGTTTGATCTGCAAATATTTGTTCCGGATGTTCTGGGTATTTTCTATGTATATAAAAAAAACTCTCTCTATCTATCTTAAGCATTGTACTTTATAGTATCGTCATTTTATAGTTTTATTGTATTAAATATATCATTCATCTGGTACCAATATCACAAGCTCTGCTTAGCTTGAGGTTAGATGATGCTGTGTGGATTGTCCAGTGTCTTTATTAAACAATTTTAAATAAATAGGACGGCTATAATCTCCAATAAAATATAAGATTTAGGACGTACTCAGCCCCCAGCGTCTGTCCACTTCTTAATCCAGCCCTGGATAACAACGGCAAGGATTTGTTACGGGCCCATTGCGCGTGCGCCGAACACGTGACAACTCGCCGATACTAGACATTTTGTAGCGAAATTACAGCTTTTGCTTGCACGGCCATTTTTATTCTCTTAGATTATTCGTTTTGATGTAAGAATAAAAATGGGGATGTTGTTGGCGTTTTTAACATGCGTTCTTGTTTATAACTAGGACGTGAGTCTTGTTTTCTTGAACAAGATAATGGATCCTATATAACCCGCTCCGAACTGCTGATACAGTCCGGGGTTGGTGCGGATAATAGTATTCATCTATGGGTGCGGCATTTCAGTGTATGAATGTTGGAGGCAGGTGACAGTGTTCTGTCAAATTGACAGCGGGCTGCCTACTTCGGGGTGCACTCTTCATGATGCCATTAAAAAAAATACCAGCGTGTGATTTAAGATAGCAGTGTCACCAGGTACAACTTTTATTTGCTACTTCGTAGAAGACTACGTCGTCATAGCAGACTACGCCGTAGAACAGATGATGTCAGATGTACTACGTACAATATGTGCTATTTTTTTAAGTTTTTCAAATCTTTAATGGTGATTTTTAATCATCATCATCATCAGCCTATATTAGTCCACTGCTGGATATAGGCCTTCCCTAATGAGCGCTGTAGCGCCCTGTCTTCAGCTATTCATTTCTGGTTTTTCATACTCAGAGCAAAAATAAGTTTGATTGCATAATTTTTTTACAATGTTTGGGGATATAACAAAATACTTGATATCTATTCATCTATACCCGAACAATTCCTTGTTACATTATTCTATGCCTCTGTTTATACAATCGATTGAAAATGCAATTGAAAAGGCTATCGAGAAATAATGGTGCGCGCACAATGAGCATTCAGTCCGAGCGGCGCCGCGGGCGAGCCATAGTGAACCGCGTGTGGCCGAATGACTCAATAACAGGAGAAGTGTTCAGTAAAAGGCTATTCAATGGTAATTTAAATTTTGAAAGCAGCGAGCGAGATTGAAGATATTTCAAGTTTAAAAATTTAAGTACCTACGTAGTGTTGAGAAAGAAATTTGTTAGTAGTTTTGTTACTTAACATTTTAATGGGACTATTTCGCATAAATTTGAATCTATCTAGGAGCAAATTTTTTTTTACTAGAAAATTAAAAATCCAAATTATTAACCTACTTAAAGAATCAAAAGTTGATTAGGCAAGCTGAGCTTAAACTTTGTGTAGGTACAGCTCAATTTTATCCTAGGTAACAATAATACACATTTATTTACATACTAGCAGCGCCTCGCGGTTTCACCCGCGTAGTTCCCGTTCCCGTAGGAATTTCGGGATAAAAAGTAGCCTATGTCCTATTCCAGACTATAATCTATCTCTGTGCCAAATTTCATCCAGATCCGTTTTGCCGTTCTGGCGTGATAAAGGAACAAACATCCATCCATCTATCTATCCATCCATCCATCTAAACTTTCACGTTTATAATATTAGTGAGATTTAGGAAAACTTACGGCTAAACACGACGTAAAAACTAAGTCTGAATATATGGACGGCCAATTAAACGTTTTCACAAAATAGTTTAAAAGAACAAATAAAAGAGAACAAGTGGTGGACAAAAAAACAAAGTAGGTACTCGTAGGTAAAGAACAAAGTAGATAAAGAAACATTCACAATACCTATAATGTAACAATAATACTTTTACCTTTAATGAAGGCAATCTGACATAAAAAAACTAACAAAACAGTAGAGTGATATACTTATTTGCTAAAAACCTGCAATTCCTACTACGTAAGCTAAAACAGGACTTCATTTAGTTAAAGATCCAAAAAAATATCTTTTCAAGAAGGTCTGATAGAGTCCGGCGTCTGTAACTTCCGGCCATTTCCGCCGGTTATTGGCCACGGCGCCACTACATCTATCTAGGACATGTTGAAGGGAAACTTGGAAAATACCGGTAAACTAGGAACTGTTTGCCAAGGAAACTGGCCACCTAACCTCTTTTCACAAAGACAAATAATTAGATCAGTTTAAAATAAGAACGGTTCAAACTGTTTCTTCGTAAATTGGTTAAGGCAGAGGGGCCACGCCAGTGACCCTACTTACTAGTAGCTATATGTACCTACTAAGGTATAAATCTGTGGACCCTGCCAAGTCGGCGCGGGAAATTTTTCCTCGAACAATTTCGAGACACTTTTTAGTTATTATTATTACATATTTCGTTACAAAAAAAACTTATCTACGGTTTAACTTTTTTGCTACAGACCTATTCCAAGCACAGACAAAGAATAAAAAGCTACAAACTTCACTCACACCAAAAAAGTTTATATGTCAAAGTTAGATCACTCGCCATTGGATGCACTCAAATTATTTCAACAAAACAGTGAGCTTTCAGCAATACTTGAACAAGTTTTTCTTTTAATTTTTAAAAAAATCTGAGGCGAAGTTAATTGAGTTATAGCATTGCTATTTAGCATTATTTAATGCAGCGTCGATAAAGACAAACTAATAACAAAATGTTATTAGCATTACGCCAACAAAACTCATAAAAAAACTTTGTGTGCTCACGCGTTGATGTCTTTTTTATAGGAATTTATTGCGTAGCCATTCTCTTGGAGACCTAAAATGTGTGGCCTTAAAATGTTTGCAGTCAAATTTAAATTGTGTCAAAGATTAAAAGAAATAATATTACAGTAGTTTGTCAAACTATAAAATAACGTGTCTGCTAACAGATTTATAAATATTTAGCATTAATTCTGTAAAAAGTTTAGTTTCGTAAATTCTACGATTTTGGTTTGTTCACCAAATTATTCGTAAAAAAATACACAAAAAATTTCATACCTCGTGGGTACCACCATACTTGGTGGGTACTAATCTTCAAATCAGACGGTCTATCATTGGAGGGCGTATCCGAAAAATATTGCCTGTCATGAAATTTTCCAGTAATTTGATTTCGCACACGCCGCCCTCATACCGTAATTTTGCATCTCAGCGTGAGTTTCGTGCTCAAATTAAAATGTTTATTGCGTTTCGAGTTCGCACGGCCATGGCGTAACTACCCTGAGGATTTTTATTTCGTTATCCCAGACACGCCCAGCGCTCTCACCCTCCTACGTTCCGTTTTCACTATTTTACAAACCGATGGCACCCCTGTCTAATGTCGCTATAATGCCCCGCGACTGTCATTTCCGTTCCTCACCTCGCTCGACCTTACACCTTCCACCGGTGGATTAGAGTCCACTATTCGTAAGCTCTTATGAGAAACGTTTCTCGTGTTATGCGTGTCATAAAACTATTAGCCGCTTAAGCTATTCTTAAAGCGACGACGTAGCTCGGAGAATGTTTAGCGTTTGAAGGAACTTGGGGTGCGGAAGGACGCAATCATATTTTTTCAACGCAAACTTTTCTACCTTTATTGAGCTTTTTATGTCCCATTGGGAATTATTAGGCCGTGTTTATGGTGTTTTTGTGTGTGGTATTATATTTCATTATCTCTGGCACCTTGTTGGCCGGAGGAAGGCTAGGGTAACGGAACGTGTTAATGGCATTGCTTTTTGTCACTTTAACAGTAGAAATGCGACAGCGGAAATTAGTGAAAGGTTCATATTATGTACCCAAAAGTTATTCTTATTCTTAATTTCTATCATTTATTTAAATAATTAAGAATAAGGTACCCTAATTAATGTTTGAGATATTTCTAAAAACTATTAATGTCAAGCATATTCATTGTTTACACATATTTTACTTTTTCTTTCATATTACTATGCGAACCAAAGAGCTCTAGCATATTTATTCAAATTTTAATATTTTATTCCAAAATTACCATACTACCCACGCGACCAACCAAATAAATCGCTCGACAAACAGACATCGTCCCCAAAACAGGCAAGACATCAAAGGTAATTTGAAACAAAAAGTTTATGCAAATCGGACCAGCCGAAATAAAATGGAGTCTTTGTACGCGTGCGATCAATACACCGCCCCGCGACCTTGCGGGCGGGGCGCGTAGGCGGGGCGCGGTAAGAGGCTGGGATTGGTAAACTCCGCCCACTAGCCTCCCCCCGCTCTCCCCCGTTTGTTGTATGATTCTTGTCTGCCCTCGCATCAAACGTCAGTCATGTGCACCCGCCGCGCGCTCCAACTGACAGTGACAGTTCGAAAATAAACATTGTTTTTTGTTTTTGTTTACGAAGTTTGACTATTGTGACAGTGTTTAGTGATGATTACCGATATGTACGCGCCGTTGCAGGCGAACCCGAATAAATCTATTGTGAGTTTTTAGCTTGTAACCTAAAACTTTAGAAAAAATAGAAGGATCAATGCTAAAATTTTGAATTGTATTCATGAAGATTTTAACTATAAGGTAGATGCAAAAACTTTATAAGAAGCTGCCAGATAAGTTGGACCTAAGTTAAAACTTGAATTTTAAAGCTTAAACCCTACACTAAGACTTGCCGTCGGCAAACCGAATCAGCTGTTTCTTCTTATAAGAATCTGAGCACTTCATGAGGAAAATAGTAGGTATATTATTATTTCTACTGGCATAGGAGGTATAATAAACTTCAATCCACCAACTCCATCATCATCATCAACAGCTCGTACTCAAGCCACCCACCCTAGTAGGTACCTACTGGGGTGGGTGGCTTGAGTAGGAGCACGTGTCTAACCTGTAAAAACCACAACACACATCTCAGACGGATAGGTCTTTTTACTTATTATTACAATTTTTGGCCGTGATTGTCCATTATTGGTGTCTTCGTGATACTAAAATCAACGAAAATGTATTGTAATAATTGCTATCTGTTCCCTTAATGGTATAGTTAAACTCACATTCATCTAGTAATCACGATCGCTCTAACGCAGTCGAAACGTTGGTAAATAAAAACAAAAAGATACGCGATAAATATTGATAAAACGCGAAGGTTTGATAAATCTGTAAACCCTAACAATGCATTGTTTCCCTTCAATCAATCTTGTACGCAAAATATTTGTCATCGGGGACCAAATTGATCAATTGATCTTTTCGGATATTCAATCTCCTTTGATATCCGCATTGACGGATTGGTTCTATTGAGAGGAGAACAATGCGGTATTGTTCTATTGAGTTGGTTCAATGTAGTGTATTTTCATTAGACAGGCTGTAATTTTGTACTTATTGATTGTATTATAGGGAAATGCTTGGTTATAAATGATTTAGTAAAGTTCATTAAATTTTAAGCCACTTGTAAATAGGGTTATTAATTTTGTTTAAACTGCATATTAAGCCGCAAATTGTAATTTTCGTCAATTGATTTATATTTATTTCTGTATGTAAGTGTACTTATATATAACTTAACTTGCGTACGTACGGCCTGCGCGGGTTCGCTATTGTAAGGTACCGCGCTGGAGGTTAAATTTTTTTTTTTTTTTTTTTATCATTTAAGTACACCCGAACTGTATTAACTACATTATTAATTTCAGAAAAATATTTAGTTTCAAATACTGGTTAGGCCTTAAAAACATATCTTAACCATTATTTTATTTACTTACTTACTTTACCTACTAGTATACAAGTATGAATATAATTAACCCCCCAATCCCAAACCACACTAGAGATAAGCCTATAATATCGTATCAGGAACTTTCATCTCAAATACTATTATGCGTGTCTAATAGATTTTTTTGACGCTGGCCCATTCACAGCGGGCCCAGCGTGAGGCCCGTCAATGGCCATTGTAGAGGCCGACAAGAGGCCGACAAACTTTTATTTGTAATGGCACTAAATGGCTGTTGTGGGGATTAGGTGCCATGCTTTGTCATCGGGCCGATTCGTGAAATGGACGGGTCGTCACTTCGGCCAATAGTCCTGTGGGACTTAAAAGCGCTGGTAGTGGAAAATGAACTTAAGAAGTGCAATGGTAGATTCAAAGTTGCTTGTAGTATGAGATGGACCCGTTTCTGCATTCCATGGAATTTCAACAACACTATAAGTGAATGCAAGTTTAGTGACATTCAATGCCACAGATTAGAATAAACAACGATGGAGTAAGGACGTAGTGAAACGAATGTTCTGGTAGTATTATCTTATCTATGGTAACAAATTGACAAATCTTGAGAATAATACGGTGCAATGTCACTGTCACCAAGAAATGACATTAGCCCAACACAATGGGCTCTTAGATCTGTCACTTTTGATAGCAATGTCTTTTATGTGCAAGGTTTACACGACGGATTAGCAATTTTCTGGGTCGCAGCCACTTACCTGCACAAAAACTTGAGAAGTTTTAATTTCGAATCTAAACAAAATAAACTTGGGGCAATAGTGAATACAGGAGTTTACTGGTAGTTTTTTTAATTGTGACACTTGAAGCAATTCATAAGCTAGAGTTTTGGATTTAATAAAATACATACATGTATGTACGTAGGTACTTGGGACAATAATAAATACAGGACTTTAGAAACGGATTTTTTAAATATGAAGCTATACTTTTTATTTCAATCGTTAAGAAAGGGACGACAACATTTTTAGTCCTCTCAAATTAGTTAGTTTTTTTTGACGATATCTGAAATGACACCTTATCTACACAGTACATTTAGCGTCTTAATTAGAGTGAATTAGAAGCAACTTTAAAACTGGCTTTCTATAAAAGCTCCGTCAAATACAGACTAACAATCTACAGATCTTCCACTAGTGGACAAAAAATTTAAGTGAATAGAATAAATAACACCTTACTATTAAATTATATTTAAAGTATAAAATTTGACTTTATTAAAAGGCTTATTTTGTAAGCCTAAAACATAGTTTGACTTTAACTAGACACAAAGTGAAATACCTACTCTCAGTATAAAATAAAGCGGCCCCTAAAATAGTCTTCCAATTAAAATGCTTCTCGCATGATCTAATTACAACTGAAACAGTAGCGACATGTCATAATTCTTTTTTATCTCAACCCGTTCATTGACAAAAGGTATTTAAATGAAGCTGTCTTAGCAATATTTATTGTTTGAGCTTACACGCATCGGAATTCCAAAAGAGCATAAAGACGCAACGACTGGATCACGAAAATATTTTCAATCGTAGACATCCTTTTGTTTTCTTACGGATGAAGGCGGGTTAACTACGAACCTTACATTTTCTGTTGGAAACCCAAATTTTAAGGTTCTAATTCTAATTCTAATTCTAATTCGAAGTGGGGGAACTGGGATCTGCACTGACAACTCGCATGGGAGTGTATTGTGCATTGTCGTAGTGGGTTAACTACGAATTTTAAGGTTCGTAGTTAACCCACTTACATACGTAATAAATTCGTCAAACTGCGATAGTTTTTACAGTAAAATCCTTTTATTTTTTTGGAATGAGCTCCACCAACTCACCAATGTAAGCGGGTTAAATACGAACGAGTTTGTTTATTTATTTACAGGATTTTTGGGAAAACTTACAGCTTTGTTTATACAAATTAGAACAAAATATAAAACATGCCAACGCATGATTATTGATGGCCAATTTCACAGAAATTTGTTGCAAAAGTGTGCGCAGGAAGGCCCGTTGGTGTTCTTCCAACACTAAGTAATTCCGTAGTTAGCCCGCATTCGTAATGAATTCGTCAAACTACGAAAGATTTTCTAATAAAATAGTTTAGAATTTAAAATAATAAAAGCTTGGATAGGTTGAAAAAAAATTGAAAAGAGACGTTATTTAGCGCTTTTTTTAGTTATGGCGTACACAATTATTATAACTTATTTATTAATAAAAGTTTTAAGGGAAATTTGTGGAACTTGTCCTGGTTATATTTTGTCAATAGTTTTATTGCTTACTTTATTTACTACAGACCACCACCATTACTACCATTACTACAGGCCCTGTTTATGCATCTTGCAGCTTTCATAACATTTTCCTTTCATCTAACATCTTTTCCACATTCATGAACTTGATTAACAAAGCTTTCAGCTTCAGCTATTTAGGTGAGCATCAATCAACGCTGCGTCTGGCCGGCGACAAATTTAACGATGTTAGTCGTACATTACTTGTCGACAAGATGCCTTTATTTAAACTCTGCATACAGAAAGCTGGTAACCAATGTGCCTGCATAAAAAAGACACTTTACGCAGAAAAATATAGAGATTTTTACACAAAAAATCACCCTGAAAGAAAAAAACATGATCCAACGAATCATGGAGTTGTCTTAAAGATAAGTTGCATTTATTCATCATAAGCTAAACAATAGGATGACTTGTGAAAAATATTGTACAGTTCTGCAAAAACCTTTACATATATTATTATGGATTAGCTATCTTATTTCGTAAGGTTTTATGGAAATCAGTTTATTTTTCACTAGCGGTTCGCCCCGGCTTCGCAAGGGTATATTCTATCACCTATTTTCATCAGGGATAATGAAGGATTCTAATGTTGAAATAATTCTTCAAATCGGTCTTGTTAGTTTCGGAGCCTATTTCATTCAAACAAAGAAATCTTTCCTCTCTATAATATTACTAAAGATAATTCTGCCGTGAACTTATCGCACAGTATTTTAGCCTGTTTTCTGCCTAATAATGCTAAAGCAGAAACGTTAATGAACTACAAATCTGTCAGTACGAGTTATTTGCGATTTATCTCGACGTCTGTCGGAGGTAATTGTTTTGCATTGTGTCAATTTAGCGCTGCCTTAACTCAACTGTGCGGTTCGGTTACGGCAAAATTGCCTCTAATATATTACAGACTTTTTGTTGATATACTCTAATTTCTACCTGATTTCTCTTTTTTATTTCTTTTCTACTTATAAATTATTTTGGAAACCAAGCTCTTCGATATCTTTAATTATTTATGAAGGATTAGGTACCTACCTATTGAAATAATTTGTAATCACGACATGGGAAGCGCCCGTATGTCCAATTTATTACCATGAGTCATAATATTCTTCATGAATATCTTATAGTAACCAAAGTTAACTCTATCTGCTTGAATTATAATAATTGAGTTGAGACAGTAAGTAACTTTCTGATGTATAAGGTAATCTGATTACTTTGAATGAACTAAAAATCGACCCCGAATCCCTTAATATCAAACTGACTTTCAATTTTGCGCAAAATATAATACTACTAATCCCTCGACAATAACATTTTTATGGAACCATATCGGCATCATTCTCTATACAGTTGCAAAAGAATCATCCAAATCGGTCCATTATTTACGTAGAAATAGGCGATCATACATAAAAAGTTAAGAGGGCGCAGTACGCGCCATTTTTGTGAAAAAGATAGACATAGGATTTCGCGTCCATAGGACAGAGCATATGATTTTGAAAAGGCGTGAGCGCAAAAATCAAGTTTTTACTTAGTTATAAGAAAACTACACTTACATTGAAGAAACAAGGAACCGAATAATAAGTAATAATAAGCTACGAATCAAAACATATGTCATTTTAATAGATCACAGGACTCCAAAGATCTCGACCAAACTATGTGCAAAAATAAAACTATTTCTTTTTACTTAAATCCTGTTTTCACATTCAAAGAACCAGAGAAAACATGATGATACATGCAATTTGAGGTTTTTGACAACGGTGATCCCGTGAGCACTGACATCTAGCCCTAGTGTGAAAACCAAGCCCGCTAGGTTTACCTCTTAGAAAAAATTAATATACCTACAGCCGAAAAATAGAACCTCCTTCTTTTTCGAAGTCGAAAAAAGTAGAACGTCACGAACATTCTTATGTTCGTCACCCACCAGGTGATTTACTCCTGGTGAATTTAGTCTACCGGGTCACCTCTTAAGGTCAAAACTACTGAACGGATCGGGCTGAAATTTTGCATAGTAGTTATGTAGTTCTACACTTGGAATAAAATATAGCCTACTTTTTTTCTCGGAAAACGCGTGCGAACCCACGGGTTGAAGCAAGTAGAAAATAAATCTTAGTGTAGAAAATGAAGGTATGAATCAATTTTTCTAACGTCTCGCAAACAAGTTCTGATTACGTCCAACTTTAATTAGAATATCACCACAACTTTACCATAGAACAGCAACTCAATAGATATGATTATGCAGGCAACAGTGAAAAATAATGCACGGCACACATAGCTCTCGCAAAAACGATGTAACCACAAGCCAACTGCACAGTTTCCTGTCGCAACCACAAATGACCTTTTAATATTGCCCGTTACTAGTCATTTTTATAACGGTTCTCTAATTGTTGGGAGTAAACACTGCGGTATAGGGTACGTGGATAGTTTTTAAGGTACTTACCTCCATTTTGATAGAACTCTTAAATGACTATTATTTAAGTAAGTAAACCCAGCGACACACGTCTGTCAGTTGTACTGCTCTAAAGATCTATCAACTTATGATCTAGTGTAGGTAATATACATACCTATGTATCAAAATGATTATAACTTCACTGTTTTGATAAATGTTTTGTTTTATAATGTACCGTAAAAAATGCATGCGTGTTTTGTAATTTAGAAACTATCTTCTAAATTATTTTGTGTCATAAAATTCCTTAAAAATAAATCTGTAACCCTTGTTAATTAAACAAGCTAAAGTATTAAAAGATAAACATCTAACACAAGCAAATTTAAAAACTCATTTTTTACTGTCACTATCGCCGGCTGGCCAAATGTGAGAAGTCGTTAAAAAGATATATTACCACGGATGAGTAAATAGAGTTGACGAGTACCTTACTACCTACATGCTGTAATATAATAAGTATCTGAGGTACCACATGTCATGCGGGCGTTGCTTCCACCGCTTAACGACCGGCTGTAAACCTGGCTACAGAAATTATTTATGTTCCTAGCAGCTATATTTCTTTAGAATTTTATCACAAGTATTATAGGTAATCATCTAGCAACTGTCACGTTAACCAACGACATTACAGCATTTCTATCCTTTGTTTAGTTCTGCGACAGGAAATTGTCATAATGACAAGGTACAATAGTATTGCGGATTGATTCTATGGTCTTCACTTGTGGGTAATATTGAAGAATGTAATGCTTCCATCGACATATCATGTATTTTCGCCATTGATCGCCAAACAACCCGAGGCACGATTTTGCCGCTGAATCTGACAGACTGGTGCCGCAATCATCGTCAATGATTACTCTCGAAGGGACTCTTTGTAGTCACCGCCCCCGGATAACGGAGGTCGGCATCGCAAGGGTAACTAATACAAAACCCTCGAGATTTAAAAGTATCGGCCGATTTGGGAGTCATTAATGTCATCGGAATCGTTCTATCTAGCTTCTGGTGATAGTCCTGTTAAGACATTTCATGCTTTCGAGGGTTTAGATAGAGATGATAATGGTGTGTAGGGTTTCGGATTAGATGGTCAGGGATTTTTGCAACTCATTGCATTAGCAGGGCTTGTTAGTGGAGTGGTGCTTGGGCCTCTTCATAATGAAGGCGGCATGCAAGTCATGGGCCCAGGCGCCGCCCGCCGCCCGTCGCCGCGCCGTCATCGCGCACTGTCAATACTTGATGCCCCGACAACGGAGAAGGTTATTTTCGAAGATGCAGCACCACTAATTAATGCCTTCTACCGGGTACAAAAAAGGAAGGAGCGGGTTCTTTGTTCTAGTGTCAACATCCGATGTTGAGTTTGATTTATAAAAGGGTGCCGCACTTTTTTTGATCTCTTCTGACCCATTATGTCTGATTCTAATGTAGGCAAAGATTGGTCGTAAATGTTCCGTGCAGATTTGTCTTTAGAAGTGTGATGTGTAACGAATAATCAATCTTCCACTTAAATAGGTATAGATGTGTATGGTTGCCCCCCGCGGTGGCTCAGCATGGTACGGAACCCCCCCAGTGCAGCGACACTGAGAGCGCCATTCACATCCTGAGTCTCACTTACATCAGATTGTTTATAAAACAGTGACTTTCTGTTTTCGTATTTTTAAACTTACGCGATCTGAACACATGACCACGACTGTGTGACGTCGGGAAAATAAGGTTAATAAACGCGGTAAATACCCGTTAAATAGTATTTATAATTTTCTGTTTTCGATCGGGCAATCTAGAGCTTCAATGATGATAAAACGAACGTTATTTGAGAAGGCAGGAATGCCAAAATGGGTTTTAAGTATTTTAAAAAACTGTCATAGAATATTGACAATGAAGTCCCCGATAGTCAGTAAAGCAAAAAGTAATTTGTCGAAGTAATTTCAATGCGACATGATTGTATCTGAGCCATAAATCTCTGCATTAGCTAACCACCACCGCACGCGTCGCATTAAGCCATTGCAAAGATATATCGGAAATTGCGACTATTTGCTATAACATCCGGCTTTTAACTGTAAATTTTCCGGTTGCAATTTATTTAACTGGAGTTCAAACAAATAAGTTGTAGTAGAAAATTGAGTCCTATATTTTAAAGTATTGGAAAGGCGAAAGTCGACCTGTTTAAGAATCGCTAGCAGTATTTACTTTGTACTGTGCTGTAGAAATGGTTTTTCCTCTAACCAACTACGCTAGTCTTTTACTACAAGAAAAACATAAAAGTGCTTAAATCGGGAGAAATTGCTAGCTTTAGCCGCTGGTGAAGCAAATGTCTTTGAACGCCAGCTTCATCGGAAATTGGCATCTATTTGCCTAACATCCGGGTTTTAAGTGTAAATTTTCCGGTGGCAATTTATTTTACTGAGGACTTAAAACAAACGTGTCTTGTAGTGGCCATTAAACGCACTCCGTGGGGTACGCTATGAATTCGGATGCCTTTTGAGGGAAGTTTGAAGTGAAATGTTGCCGGTTGATAAAATGCCTCATTGCTTTGTTGTGCAGTTGGTTGCAATAACAGTTGGGGGTGTTTATTGCGGTGAACTGTTGAGGATAAATAATGCTGGATATCTCACAAGTACCTACAGCATCATTGACCAAAAAATAAGTAGGAAGGTGGAGCATAATTATGGATATGATCAAATGACTGAACGCATTTTTTTAGATTACAATTCTGAAATAATTACGATGCAAATACTCACTGCAATGAGTTTTGTAATTTCCTGATTTGAGGTATATTTTAACATTATCAACTATAAATTTATGAACACTAAAGACACATCAAGCCAACACAGCTTTCTCAACAATCAAAAGCGATGTTCTCTCCAAACTCACAGTGTTCCTGAAAATCCCTGTGAAACTGTGAGATAAAGTGCGGACCATTAGCCCCCCAGCGATATATCAAAGTCCTCACTCGAAGCCGTCTCCATGAATACTCCACGGTGCTTGAGTGCCCGTCTGGCATTGATGGTTTTGCTTATGTAGCCAGTTTCACTTCAAACAGTATCAATTTGCTTTTCATTTGTTAGTTGATGAAACAAATGAATCATTAGTAAGATTGAGAAACTGCAATGACAGTTTACAGTCATCATTGAAGTATAGACAAGTAATTCATTGAAGCTATTTGTGAAGTTTGACTTTGCTTCGAACCTTTATGGCAAGTTATAGCTTATTAAAGCCCTCCTAAACAACAAAAAAATTACACTATTGATTAATATGATAACTAAAGAAACGCTACTAGAAAGGTCAAATGTTTGATCTGACCTTATGATTTATCCGATTTCAACGCATATTCGTTCCACTTAACTCCAACTGCAGTCCATACCACTGCAGTTTGCACCTGGCTAACTACTGAGATGTGTTGTGGTCGCTGCGGTCACTCCACTCAATTCACTAAATGGTTTAGCATTAAGTTTAGTTTAGCACCGCGAAAGATTCTATTTTAATAAATTTCGTTCTCATTACAAAATAAAACATACCTTATCTTATTGACCTTAGAATTAATTTCGTCTGTGTTCAACTTATACTGTTTTTGCATTCCACCAAAGTGCGTGCTTTAAAAATTTATTTTAGTGTTGTGAATTATTGGACCACAATAATCCTATTCCCAGTTAATATTAAAACGAATAATTGTATTAGAACCCACATTAGTCAACAGTGAAGTGATTACCAACCTATTTTAATCAATTCCATTGGATCAATACCAAGAGGGGTGTAATAGACGCCAAGCATCTCATTCTATGCTTTCGAAATGGAATCAGGAATGGTTGGTGGTCGCGTGGCGAGACCGCCCGCTGCGGCCGACTGTTCTATGCTAATTCAATTGTGTTATACCACAGACAATCCAGCAGTATCTTTGGTCTACGAATAACGCGATACCATCGCCCGTATTAACATAAAAGCGAGTCACCCCGCAGACTCTCGCGCCTGTCGACACCGATATCGATACGGATATTTTGTAACGCCGGTACTTACCTATGTATGTGTCGACAAACAATGATGGGTGAAATCTTGTCATGGCGTGGTTGATCGTGTTCTTTGTGAGATGATGTTCAATGTGACTTAACCGTGTGTATTCGGTACACGTATTAAAAAAGCAGTAACGTAACGAATAACAATGTTTTTTGTCATTGGAAAAAGCGACTCTACTTCACAAAACACACAGATATATTCCACTCGTTTTGCAAAGTAGGGTCAGCAAAAGTTATCGTGACAGAATCAACGTGATCCATCCAGCTAATGTACAAAATCACAGAATGAAACAGCAATCTAATCGATTCGCAGAAGTGTTGAAAAGCGGCGAAAGCGGTTCTCACCAAGCCACCGCCCGAGGCTCTTAACCGTACCCACACTTCTCGACGATTACACTACACTCGTCTAGCGGGATGCAAATTGAATTATGGGACTTTTTGTGCGTTCAATTGTCTGATATCTCGGCTTTGTTCTTCACCGGCGTCGCTACGTGACGATCCACCGCTCAGCGCCTTGTAATCGTCTGCTATCTCACCGATTGTTCCGCACAAACTCTTTACGTGACGCTAAAATTACAGTCTTTTGTTTTATTACCTAATTGTTGCTATTGTTCCCAATAAGTGCTGGAATGTTTTAATCTCTATTATCGGCACACAATTAAGTACATCTGATACGTCTGATATTGAACTCGAGCATGCGATCATGAAATGGTATGCAACCTTCGAAGTTGTACAATGAAAGCCAGCACGTGCTAGAAACAGTTTAGGTTTTGAATAGTAGGTAATGCATCGGGATTTATTTCGGGCCACAGGTTCTATTTAAAGAGTTCTTGAATATTAAACATCCTGTAAATACGAGTTGAGGAAAAACTGGTAGAGTTTATAAAACTGGAGTGCATAAACACATAATTGTTCTTTTTTATGGGTTGACTGCACCGTGCGTCGAGTCTTGTGGTTTAGGCCCCGGGGGCTTTGCGTCGGTAATTTTCTCAGCAATTAATATTCTACGCCGTTCAATTAGTTAAATGTAAAAAAATATGAAACAGAAGTGGAAGGAAATTACGTTGCCACAACCATAGAATAGAGTTTGTCGCTGAATGCAGCGTAACGGACAGGACGGGTAATTGCAGCCTGTTCTATTGTACCGACATGTGTCACTGTGGTTTCGCTGAAATATCACATATTATACCGTCACGTCGCCTGTACTTTCATTATCATATCAATTTGATTTTAAATAATAATAGAGTACCGATAAAATCACATTTCGTCGCTTAACTTAGTGTCGGTTACTACTCTGAAGTCTGAAGTCTACATTAGTAAAATAGAGACAAGAAAATATAAAGAACGGGCAGACACAATTAAGTTGCCAACATTACATAATTCCTTGAAACTCGATAAATCAAAGCAAGAAACGGAAAAGCTGACTGAGTAATGCCCTCGGGTGGTGTGTTCCGAGCATTTTATTTGTTTGTTACTATGGTATAAATGGAGCTAATTATAATAATTTCATTCGAAATTACTGGCATTAAGTTGCTACCAAAAATACGTGAGTTTAACGACTTTTTCTTGGAACTGTCGGGCGAGAGATGCAGCCAAAGGCGTTGCTTGTCGATGTAGACACGCAACGTACTACAGGGATTTGCAATGGCAGAGTGACCTTGACTGACAGACTGCTCATGTCAATTCTCTCGCAGTTACAATGTCTGAGCTGAAGGCCCTTATTTCAAAGAGAGCTTTTGTTGCTCGAATACATAATTTGCTCTTTGTTGAGTATAAACCGACTTCTGTCCGGCAATAGTTGTCTATAGTGCGCGGTGGTACACTTTTTTTTTTGCTACAAAGTACTTCAACCCAACAAAAAAAATATTTCAACCGTTGTAAGGTAAAATAGCCAGTACGCATATTTAGAATTTTCTTCTCGTCAAATGTCAAACGGATGGAAAATGTTCCAACTTGTACCAGTTCAAATAAAGAGCATCAACAAAGGCGTTGGAGATCCTTTGTTTCCATTCGATGCTCGTTTGTTTTTAATCTCAGCGGAACTGGTTCTTCAAATTGGTACAACTATTATCTGGACCCGACGAAGGTCGACCGTCATTTCAAAATTTTCAACGAAATTCCGACACGCAAAATATTGGGGATACAAAACTTGACGCGCTTCAATCATGTTTGGTAGCCCATTTTGAAGTTGATTAACGTGACTTCTAGATCGAATTTAATCGGATTTATTATATTGTTTTATATGGCTACATAGAAATTGCATTGTAGGTAATCATATTTTAAACTCTATAGTGATAAACGTTTGATCTATTTTACCATATTATTCCTTGGGTAATATTTCGGTGTTGCAGCCGGCGGGCTAATTCCGGCGAGTGGGCGCAGCGCTTGTCCGACACATTACCACACAATTTCATCCACTTGAACACATTATTGACGCCTAAACTGCCTGTGAATATTAGAGCTCTCATTTTCTTAAGTTATTTCGTCAATCGATCTTTCTAAAATGCTTTGAGCGTTTTTATTCTTATCGAAAGCTTCAATCATAATCATTTTTATACAGTTACCAAATGGGTTTTATAAGAATGGATTAAATCAGGATTTGCCGTCGAAAGGATTTGTTTCGCAGTAAATCAATGCACGATATGATTTATGAGCAGGTTCTATCAATGTGTAGCCTAAAGTTTGCCTCGAGCACAACGAACATTGTGTCCTATCAAATGTCATAAATCTGTCTGCAGATTTATAGACAAAACTTTTGATACCAAGTAACCTAATCATAAATTTGAAATGCTAGATCTATCATTAGATCATTCGAAAAAATCAGCTCAAATGAACCATGAAAATTTAATCTACAAAAAGCTTGGGTTTCTACACATGTCGGTCAAATTAAAGGCACATGCGCACCGGGAGCGGCCAAGCGACAGGTCACACAAACGGTAATTTCCATTTAAATAAATAATTTGCTTCGGCTCAATTTGAGCCGATCGGCCGATGGGACCGCCATGTGGCTCCGTGAAGGCCTAATGACCTGCGCTAACTAGCGCGGTTTCACGCCTCTGATCGCAAATGATTTGGTGAACTTCTGGACAGCTGTGCTGTTTGAGGTTTAGACTCCATTAATCTATGCGTAACTTCATATGTTCTGTCTGCGGCCACGCATGCCTTTACCTATTTTCCGAGATCAAAGTTGACAATAATGCCATTGGAAACCGGTCAAACATAAAATAAGACTATGCGATTAATTTGATCGCTTCATTTAGTAAGTTTTAATGTTTTTCACGAACAGACACTCTACATAAAAGTTCACCTTTGTAATATTAGTACAAAATAGGATAGAATGTTAGAACTACTTCCTACGTTTGTTTCCTGTTGCATATAAACTCAATCTGCCTATCATATAAATTCGTTCAATGTCTAAGGTCTGCAACGTCGTAAATTTGAACGATTAGTGGGATACGATATACGATGTCCAAGCTATCTAATTACCATTAACTGGGTTACGATGTGGGCTTCACACATTGACGACGGCGATAGCATGCGTTCGAGGTGCTTAATGTAGAAATAATGTTTTGAGGTCATTATCTTTTGCTTAGCATATACTCGTTACGACACGCACAGCTGATACAATGGCTTGATTGTAGCTGGTACGCACAGCTAAAAGCTTATTTTTATCATCAATTTCACTCCATCGGTTCGTGTCTCTAATTTATTCACGGTTTCCTTTCTAAAAAAAACAATTGAACCACAAACTTCTTTAGGATACTTTGAATGGGTTGTTGTACATTTGCCACAAAGTAGATTCGTCACGAAAAAAAGTATGTGTAAATTCGTCACAATTATTATTCTTCTGATAAATTCCTCGTCTATTAATTTTGACTACTTTGGATTAGTCCAAGCAGGAAAGTCTTAAAGTAATAATATGTTATACGTTAAACCCTAAGGTTTGAATATGGAATAGGTAGATTATCAACGTCAACCCGTCGAAACTATCCCTAAGTTTGCATCGACTCTGCCCAATCGATGTCGACTTACCCTCTACTTAGTATCAAATAACGAGAACCCTTCTTCAGTATCCCAGTGACATGAATTACGATAGTTTCGAATTATTCCGTAATTTGATGTCGTATCCTGGCATACCATAGAAATTGTAAATTGTCACTCATTATTCAGAACTTAACTACTGAACGATCGGTCAGCGTAGAGCTTTTGTAAAACAATTTGCCTTAGCAGAATAATGACCATACTTCATAATGCTAATAACTGTAATAGCACTAAAGTGTGCCTATAATGACATTTATCATTATAGTGCCTTATAGCACATTGGTGTTTCCGAATACGGGTAACCGTTTATAATTTTATTATATAGTAACCATATGAAAATTTGGTCACATACTCTCGCTTATTTGATGGATGTAGCTATATTGGTACCGAAGCATTTTTACTGCATATCAATAATTAATTCAACACATCAACAACAAATTCTTGAAGTGATCATAATTTTTTTTTGTATATTGGAACAGACATAAAACTTTGAGAATCATGAAACACATTATTTTAGATAATTTATAATTTATTGCTGAAAATAACTGCAACTTAAACCCGCCAGTGAACAATCCTGCCAAATTAAACCGTAAATCATTGTAGAGCAAGTTATTTTGCATTAGAATGGCAAAGGGTTTATTAAGGGTGGTTACACAATGTGAGATGCGACCAATGGAACGTTCCTCAAACGTTTTAAAAATAAAATATTGAGACCGTTGCCGCTATTCTGTCGCGATTGCTGTCAATAAAACAATTTTAGACTTGTAATTTTCTAGGCGAGTAGGCATTTAAGAGAGAATTATCATAGTTCTTGCCATAACAACAAGCAATCCATACTGAATAAGGGTGTTTCTACATATCTACGACTTTACTATCAAGTATCTTTTTTTCATTGAATAATGTCGACCGTTTGGCCACCATCTCACATAAGTAAGAGAAAATATGGCCTAAGATGGAGCATGCTTTTCCAGAAGGAACTTATTCACTCTGGATTTGAAGAATCCAAGAGTGTACTCAAACGGGAAAACAGAAGCAAGAAGCATTATGCCTTTAGACCGTGTTATTATAAAAGTAGAGTAGATTTTTTTGTTTCAACACTAAATGAAATCGCTCTTACAAGATGTTTGTACCGCGTCTTCGTGTCATCTCTCACAACCCAAACCTCAGGCTAGTCGCAAGCAAAAGTCGCGTCTGACACTATCTGTGCTATGCTATCCTCGTTTAGAATGGCGGACGGCCAGGGTCGCATTATAGGACGTGAAATGCGACCGGCAGCGTACTGTTTCACTCGGAATTAACTCGATAATTCCCTAATTGTGCTATTATCTATCGGTTATTCGCTCCTGGTAACTAACTATACAGTGATATACACGTAGCTGTAGGTATTGGAGGTACGGCATGGCTTACTGGTTTAATATTGATGTGTTTTTAAGAACTTATAATTACACAGTAATATTGAAATAAATAAATTTTGGTGCACAATCTACTAAGCATCATTTTGCCCCTAACTAAGCAGAGCTTGTGTTAACTGTAATCTAATCTAGTATTAACTAGATTACTGTTATACGTTATACCAAAAACATAAAATAACAATACAAAAAATATTTTTATACCTATTGTACCTATATGTACCTATGTAACTATTCCGGACATAATAAAGAAAATTACAATCAAATAATAGAATTCAATTAAAACTAGTATTTAAAATTGAAACAATTGAGCTAACTGCAGACTGTTGCAAACAATCTACAGGTAGCTCAACTGATCCATATCAATACCAGTCGGAAGCGTGCCCAAGACGCAGGCTGCATTGCCCCGCTGTATGGCAATGTTGATGCATCTGGACATTGCCAACTGATCTCGAAATCAAACTTTAGGTTGTAATTTCAATAGGTATTGTTTTTCAATGTATTTTTCATGAACTTTGAACCTAATCTAACCTTCTGACCGAATGTATACGAAAAAGTTTGTAGGTTTCCGAGCATTGTCAACTTTGACCTTTGACAGCCTTAATAAGCAGGGCGTAATCACAGTTATGGTGGTTATCAAATTATATTATATTTTTATATTATACAGACTATCCGATTTATCGATGATTAGGTTCATCATATATCCAACAACGTGTTGTCGAAAAATATTAACTCATGAGTATAGTTATGAATTTTATAAAATACAATTTCGTCAGTAACGACTTCACGATCATCTTAATAACACGTTGGGATAAGCGTTTCGCTTGAATATTCATTTTGGTTCCTCATAATTTTGGTAGATAATTTAAAATTATCCTATCTGCGAAGCCTAACCTCTCCGCTCTTTCTTGCTACAATTTATAACTTCTCACTTTAATTTAATTAACTCCTTGACATAACACGATAATCACTACCATTTATTAGGTTCTTCTATAACGCAGAAATTACTGCAAACTTGTTCTCTGACCCAGTCTGCCATTCGCAATTATGATGTGGTTCGATCCACTTAGTCATCTTATGACCAATCACCTTTCAAATTGTAAAATTAATTATTTTTTATGCTCTACTTCTAAGAAATGCGATTAAAGTTTCTTGACCTTGCACGCTCCAGACAGGAGCGTGCAAGGTCAAGAAACTTTAATCTGTCATGTATTCGATACGGTTTAAACTACTGATGTTTGAATTGGAAAAAGGACGTCAATGGTTTATTTGTTTTAACATTATATTGCCTGTGTCTACACCGCAAAGCATCGCATCACCCGGCTCTACCTGACCCGCGATACCACAATTTCGAGCTCGCATTAGGTAATCTCATTTTATTTCATCTCTTGTTTTTTACGACAAAAGATCTTCGTCATTTTTGACAAGGAAAAGGCCATCAACATTGTATAATGCGGGAATGGCGCCGCTGAGACGGGAACAGGCGTCATCTACGCTGATCCAATCTCGCGGCCAGCCGGGCTGAGTTGACGACCAATTATGGAGCCGGCCGATATCACTCTGTTTCGGCCTGCGCCCAAATGGAGCATAATGCCTAGGGTAATTATGACTTCAGCCGCTGCAGACGCAGACAATCTCACATCCACTCCGACGTCCGACCACTCATCTCCTAATACCTTAAAATTGCTCCGAAATAGCTTTTGATGAGCATGGTGTCGATTTTATGATTCTTATGCTATGACATAGATATTAACTTTGAATATCTGTTTTCTTATTTTCCATGCCGAAATCAAAAATCTTTGAAGGTTAATTATTTCTACGTTTTGTGCAAAAAAAATTAGGTGAATATAACGCAAATTTTCTAGATGAAACGCAATCTAACAATTTAATACAAATAATAATTCTAAGAAGCGTAAGAGCGAGCTCGTACGGGCGACATAAGTGCCCGCCAGAGTAATTTGAATGCTCTTTATTATTTTTTTATGGTAATTGTAATTGTCGTTGGGTTAATTGAGAGCGCAGCCATATTTACAACTGGGCTGTAGATCTGTTCGCGATAGTCGCTCGCCCAGCCCCATTATTTCTATTTGCTAGAATGCCACCGCTGCGTTTCCACATCCACTAGGTATTTAATAATGGCTTATGTGTGGTATAATTATACCCATCTCTAACTGTCTTCGGTTCAATGAAAATTGGTATCTTATCTGCATATTTTGATAGCTTACAAAGCTGAATAGATTCGGTATATAAGCAAATTACGAGATTTGGTTTTGGCTTTTTACCCACGATGGAACGAGGACGGTATGTGTTTTCAAGTTCATTCTTTCTACGGACCCTGTAAAAAAACCCAGTTCAGGTTTAGCAGTAGAAGGACTACTTTGCAGAGCAACAGCTGCACCAATCACAATATAAATGGGCGTGTCTGATCCCCGCACCCTTCGCATTCCCCGTGCGTGATCCTCGGATTATATTATTGTGTACAATGGAACTTTTTTATCGGGCCTTTGTATCTCATATTGGGGTGAAATATCCGGCCGGATGTTCTTCTACACTCACGTTTATTTCACTCCGTAAAGTAAACAACTGAATGGATTATGCTCTTAATAAAGGTGCTTACCTTCATTGATATGAAAAGTGATATAACCGGTTGGTTGGCAGTAAATGCGTTTGCATGAATAACTATGTAGGTATGCATCGCTGTTCTTTATCGAAGTCTATAGCTAGGAGTATATCCTAAGCCTGCCGTCTCATTATCGTATTTGAACAAACGTTTTACGACGGCTGTACAAGATTTATTAATTAGGACGTCCCCCGGCTGAGCGCGGTAGCGACCGGGAGCTGTCACCGCGTCGGCTAATTGTAAATACTCCACCACCTATAAACTGTTCATAATTTATTTATACCCGTTCTCTGAACGCTTCGGGCGAGGAACACCGCCGCATCAGTTCACAAATAAATTAGGCAATAAATCTGATTTGACGTTCTGAGCACATTCTCACGGTCTAAACACGGTCCAATAATTAAACTCGAATAAAGAGTTATTGTCTTTTTTCGATTTTAATAATAAACTGTTTATTTTCTGTCTTTCCAGGAACACCCGAGCTTACGCGGCACGCCTTTGGCCATGCTGGCGGCTCAGTGCAACAAGCTGTCGAGCAAGTCGCCGCCGCCGCTGGCGGACGCAGCCGTCGGCAAGGGCTTCCACCCGTGGAAGAAGAGCCCCGGCGCGCACTCCCCGCCCGGACCCAACGCGCCGCCGCGCTCGCAAGCGCCCTCGTGCGGGCCCTATGCGCGCGCGCCCACCACCTGCTCCGCGCCCTCCTATGGAAACGACCTCTACTTCCCCTCCTCCGGGGACCAGCTTCTAGGGAAAAGTGAATCAAGTGCTAGTCTAGGCTCTATGTACTCGCGGCACCCGTACGAATCCTGGCCCTTCAACGTCGGCGGCGGAGGCGGCACCGGAGCGCTCAAAGCGGCAGAAATGAGTGGCGTTGGACCTATGGGTGGCACCTGGTGGGACGTGCACGGTGGTTGGCTGGATGTTGGCGGTCAGATGGCTAACTACACCGGCCAAGACTATTCACAACTCACACATTCACTCTCGGGTGGAGCGCATTTACTACCACCTGCCCCGCACCTTCTACAAGACGCCTACAAATCAGTGCTGCCCTCGCAAGGTTCTTTCGGCTTACATGGACCCGGCTCTCCGGTACCCCCGGCGCAGGCACCCTCTCCGAGATCGCAGCGCCGGTACGCCGGCCGAGCCACCTGTGACTGCCCGAATTGCCAAGAAGCAGAGAGGCTAGGACCGGCCGGAGCACATCTTAGGAAAAAGAATATCCACAGCTGTCACATACCTGGCTGCGGTAAAGTTTACGGAAAAACCTCTCATCTGAAAGCGCATCTTCGCTGGCACACGGGGGAACGGCCGTTCGTGTGCAACTGGCTTTTTTGCGGCAAGCGGTTCACGAGGTCCGACGAGCTGCAGCGGCACCTGCGGACGCACACCGGCGAGAAGCGGTTCGCATGCCCCGTCTGCAACAAGCGGTTCATGCGGTCCGACCACCTCGCCAAGCACGTGAAGACGCATAACGGTGGGAAGAAGGGGAGCTCCGACTCGTGCTCGGATTCGGAGGAGAACAGCCAGGGGGAGGGTGGCGGGGGGCGGTCGCCGGAGCACGGGCTGGACGTGAAGCCGAGCTCGTTGGTGTGACGGGGGTGCGCGGCGCTTGCGCAGCCGCACTACCCCTCGCCGTACCTGTGATACCGCCGCGCTGCGCCGCGCCGCCACCCCACGCCGCCGCCTCACCCCCTCTGTACATACCACATATCAACTGTATTATAAAACATAGAACTATAAGTGAGGTGCGCGCCCTTTGTGTACGTTTCTGAGACTTAAAGTGTACAGTATAGATATTATTAAAAATAATTATCTCATATTATTATAATTAAAGATTATGAAATTTAGGATAAGTAGAATCACTCTTGTAGTCGAAAAATGCTGTTATAATAATTTATTTATGAGTACCTCGATGTGCCGTGTCAAAATTTATTTGTTTTTATGTTATTGTAAACGAATTTAACATAAAATTTCGGTCCAAATCGGATAGAAAAATGATGATATCAATTATGATCGGAAATCTAAATCTAGCTTGATGATCGAAATAAAGTTCCGATGTCGGTAACAGGTGAATATGAAAAATATGAAAAGTTTTCGGAAAACGTTAGGTACTGTTTGGATAAGTCGACCACGCAGCAAATAAGCATTTTAGCTGCGCTTGCAATAGGCTATTTGACTACATTAAAAATAAATTCCAAATTGTTTTCATCCGAGTCAGTGACAACGTAACAAAGCGTAATCAGGTGATTTTTATTAAAAATATGCTATTTTTTATGTAAAAAAATGGGATTAAAATTACACAGATACATGATCACGTGACCGAACACACTATGTGTTTGGTTGGATCGCAAGTGACGTCACACATCCTCAGATTACAGTGTCAATGAGTTCTTCTTGTTAGGTGGTGGAGTGACGTCATAGCTTGGAACATGGTAGCCATGACAGAGATTATCGTTTTGGCGCGGCATTATTTTATTCGAACTTTGAAATTCGTTTTCATAACTAATACGACTGGCCTTGAACAAATATTAATTACACCTTGCATTATTTTTATCAGACAATACGTTAGAATTATTTCGCAGTAGTAGTCAAGTAGGCTATTGAATGCGTATTTGCTCGCCATTATCCAAACTAGATCAATCCGCGATCGATCGCCAACGTCCCGGACTGAACTAGTTTGGATATATCTGCCCTCATTAAATTGGAAATTATGAATCAATATAAAAATTCTATAAGTGTTTTATTTATATAAACGAAATGTAGAAACCTACAGCAAAACTACGATATTTAATAATTAAATCTCACAAGCTAATAAACCAGTTGTAATCCATTAAAAACTCGAATTACAGGCTTTAAATAAGTTATTGTTTTGAATATTTTAATAATTATACCTCTATAACTAAAACCTTATCGATTGAATACGAAATATTATGTAAACTATATTAAATAAGGTGTATATTGTACAAAGTTGTGCGAATCAAACATGCCTAAAATTGATTTTTAAATTGAAATATATTTTTCCGAGTGGATTATTGTGTTTTAAATGAATCCCTAAAGAACAGTGAGTTGGTTTTAGAAATATAAATATATTTCAATAGATAACAGCTGCTAAAAGTTAAAATCCCACTGATTGTAGGTACCTACTGAAAATATTTATAATATCTTGTTGTATATTTATAAATATATATGTATTCATATGTTACGTGTAGGCTAAAACATTTTTGTTGGAGCAGTTCGCTCAACAGTAAAGTTAAGTTAGCTGATATTAACTAGAGATGAGCTAAGTAGAAGCTAAGGGTTGCTCCCCTATAGCTTCCAGCTGAGAAGAAGTTTGATCCCCGGAGGGAATAATATAACCAACCTTGTTGACTTATTGTAAGTAAGTATCTAATCAGTGCTTGATGTAGAACTGCTAACGACATGATCACGATGATAGGAAGTGGCCATACAAAGAACTGGCCTTTCATGGGAAGTGGCCGTTGAAGACATGTGGCCGTAGCTGACCGGATCCCACGCTATGTACATTTTCCGAATTCATCTTAGTTAGCTAAATCTGTACGGCTCGTACATCTTGCCAACCAAAAGGAAGGAAAAGCAAGCGGCTGAGTTGAGACTAGTTACAGAAAGTTTAAGCTACCTATGTCACTCATGAACTTAGGCAAACTACATGATCACGTAAATACGTGCTATGTACATTTTGCTAGCTAGCTAAATCAGTACGGCTCGTACAATTTTACTAAAGAACAACTACGTTTTAAGAAACTAGATGGGCTAGATTTTTATCTATATAATCTAAGGATTATATAGATAAAAATCTAGCCCATTCACAAGCACTACAGATAATATCGTCTGTTACTACTGTCTATGGCTATTTAACCAACGCAAACTCAAATAAGTAACCTCCTACTGTGAATGAAAGACAAACATTTCACAGAAACAAAATATCACTTTTATACTCTATCTAAACGTAAAAGAGATAAAATTCCAATGACGGAGTTTAATGTGGTATTCTCATCTAGGAGTGGAGTGCAAAGAGGGTGATGTTCGTAAAAAGTGAATTGAAACCGCAAATAATGAGGGGAAAAGTACAGTCAAACGGGAACAGCTACTCCACTCTACTAGATAGCTAAAAAACGGAAGCAGTGCTCGTCTACATTATGATGCCGAATCCTGAGCTACACTGAATGTAAATATTAAATGTGATAGCACACTTATCACATTATATAAAATTTGAAATGCGAATGTTTGGATGGTTGTATGGACGGATGGATGTATGTGTTCACGCCAAAACTACTGAACGATGGATGGCTGAAATGTTGCATATGTAAGCCTAGACCTGGAATAATAAATAGTCTGCTTTTTGTTCCATAAATCAGTTCCCATGGGATAGAAATAACATTAACTGTTGCTATAGAAACAACGATGTCGAAGCCGCGGGCAAATAAACTCACATTATAACATTAAGTACATAATAGACATAAAATTAAGTAGTCGGTTTATTCAAATTCGAGTTCGAGAGGACAAGAGACAAATGAAACGATGAACGCAAACATTCGAAAGCAATTTTCTTTTTAAATTTCTGCGATTTGCTCCGATGATAGACGAAAAATATTTTGCACTGAAATTTCTTTGCTTTTGTAACCCCTTTGTTTCAAAATATCTAGGATTGTAGAACATAGTTCAAGCTAATTTTATCCAGTAAAATCACGAACAAAGCTACAGATACTACAGATAATAAAGTCTTATTTACAACAGTGACCTAGCTGTATACCCTTTGACTACAGCACAGAAAAGTGTCGCCGCCGCGGGTGGGCGAGCTCGTGCCGTAAAAACCGAGCTCATCTGCAAACGGAATCCATCAGCTGGCTTAATCACAGCTTAATCAACGGTTTATTAGCACGGTGGTCCAAGCCCGTCACGACGGAAGCGTTGATGTCTCCATTGCTTATTACTTCACACTTTGGTTTGGCTAGATTGTAGGCGAGCTGAAGAAGGAAAGGCAGGATGACGCTCTAGAAATATATCTATAGATTTCTCGACTTTTATCTCACATGGTGGTAGACTCCTCTTGATATTTTAAATTCATTGCCCTGTGTTCTGACGGAAGGTCAGACACCTATCGGTTTGTTTTCATACATTTAGGCATGTGTTTTTCAAAAAGATCGGTCAATACCTAACATTTTAATTGACGGTTTTGACAGAAGTTTTCATACATCCATACCTAACAGATTTAACACTCGACGATAATAAAGTCAAAATTAAAGTAAACTTAGCAAAGGTCAAATTCTTAAAATAAAACAATACTTAAATTAAAGATATTTAATCGGAGAATTTCATGTTCTGGAATTTTTAATTATTTGGTGTGCAATAAATAATATTAGTATTATAAAGGGCCGATTATCTTTTGGTGAACACCAGCCTTAGATTGGTTAGAAACACATTTAACCGTGGTTAGTTGTGCTTTGTTTTGTTGAATTTGTTTCTAATCATTTTATATGTAGTTTTAATTAGCTTAGCTAGCTTATATCTGTCTAAGATAAGCTTCTGATGCGTCTCGCACGACACACGACGACTGGCCGCAGTGGCCGCGAACGTCCCGCGCGGGCTCGCTATTGTATGCAATTGGTGAGTCACCACGGCGGCGGCGAGAGAAACACCAAAGGTTTTCCTATAAAATCATAAATTGATGATCTTATCTGCTTAACTAGTGAAAGAAATAATAAAACAAGATTAATAATTTATTAATCTGATAATGCCACAGATTATATAATTAATCTCGGATAACTTGACCTCTGTAATCGAATACAATCATACAACTCCCAAGTAGGTATCGTCGGTGTTTTCTCTCGTAATCGAATTAAATCCCTGTTACGTCCCTCCTAGGGGCTAAACTCAGATTTATAGTCCTTTAAGCGAATTATTCGTAAACTGATTGAGCGCAATGAGGGAGACCCTGACTGTTTTGTATGCTTGTCAAGTATCAACCCCCTTGCAGTCTGGTAAGCAGAATTTTTCGTTTACTTATATTGCTCCAAAAGGAAAAAGGCAATTTCTCAAGTTACGATGTTGATAGGTACAGCCAAGTGCCAAAACATCGTCAAAGGTTATTCTATAGTGAATCTTTTAAGTATTATACAAACTTACAAGTGGTTTATTTTTCGCTTTTTCCACTAGTGGACAAAAATTCAAGCGAAAAAAATCGATAACATTTTGTTTGTTATTTTAATTACTATTTATTAAGCTGTTTATGTATAAAATTTTACTTGTCTAAGTGCTTATTTTGTAAGCCTAAAGAAATAAAGTTATTGACTTTTGACTTTCTATATACTAGAGGATCTGGGTAGGTAAAGCTTAATTTTTTTATAAAATTTGCATAACAAAAGCTGCCTGTTTTCAATGAAATGTGGTTTGCTATGATTCATTGTTAGATGACAGAGTACATCTCCACCACCCCAACTCTTCCCGTGAGTGTCGTAAGAGGCGACTAAGGGATATCCACCGGGGAGCGGCAGTGAATCCCGCAGAACAATTCCACCACCGAACTGCGATGCTGCAACCCGCATGCCCAGCGTGGGGGTTAAGAGCATTACGCCCCCGCCCCCCCCCCTGAGATAAAAGCCTATAAGGCGCTTATCAGGGGGAGGCCTGCGTCCAGCAGTGGACCAATATAGGTTGAGAGTACATATCGCACGCGAAAAAACTCGCCTGTGTTGTACCTTTTCCAAAATATACTAGATAAAGTTAGTACCTACCTACTAAGTTCTTTTTTGTATTCATGGTGCAAAAAAATGATGTTAGGTATATTCTATTTTAAAAAGCATTGTCAATAAAAAATATGAATTACCTACCTTAAATTAAATTTGAAACAGCTTTCATTTGTTTTGTCTGTCAATTCAAACAAAACCACATCTTCCTGGAGCACCAACAAAGTTCCTGTCTTCATACTTTGTAAGACCAGGTGCTAGGTTTAAGAGTAAAACTGTTAATTTTGTTGCTTTATGCCCTGAACACTAAACATTACAGCAAATCCTTTGAAAGTGAGCAATCGAGCGATACCTATTTCCACTTGAGAAGTTGAGGTAAACTTCAAAGGAACACATTACACGCACTGCTTCGAACTGCTATCCACTTTAAGTTAAACTGTATGCAGTAGGTTCCTGTCTAGTGAGGTGCTAGGATTATTTATTACTAGCAGCGCCTCGCGGTTTCACTCGCGTAGTTCCCGTTCCCGTGGGAATTGCTATTGATATGTGCTATTCCAGACCATAATATATCTCTGTGCCAAATTTCATCCAGATCCGTTCAGCCGTTCTGGCGTGATTGAGTAACAAAAATCCATCCATCCATCCAAACTTTCACATTTATAATATTTGTGGGATACTTATTGGATAGTACTTTTATTTATTCTGTGTCTGGGAAGGAAAAATAAATAATAAATAAAGGGTTCATTCAATCATTCATCCACACATCATTAAATTGAGATATTCCGGACTCGTCCCACTGGATTCGGACCAAAGTAGACTAGTCTGAAAACTAAATTTTTTTGCCCAAAGCTAAGCAGAGCTTGCGTTATGAATAATAGATGACTGATATACCTTATACAATGATTATTTATACATATTTTTTATATACACATAAATACCCTGAACACCTGGAACAAATATTTGCAGATCATACGGACGGGCGTGAATCAACCCCGCAAACTCCTGGGTCGCAGGCGGACCTCGTCAGCTACGCCACATTGCAATAATACAAAAATAGTAGGTAAATAAGTTGATATTAAGTTACAAGTGGCCTAATGAACTAGCTATGATGTATAAGCAGTCATAAATCGTGCCGAAGATGAGACAAAGGCGCCGCAGCACGTGTGGGACACCTTCCCAGAAACGTAAGTAGCAGTGTAGCAGCCCTATTGAGAACGTTCTTGAAAATAATAAACATTATTGCCTATATTTTTGAGAATTATTGGTGCAACGTTGATAAACAACCGAGCTCCAAAGGTCGTAGAGTCTAAAAGTAGATGGGTTTGGTGCGGAGGCCTTCAAAAAGCTAGTTTAATTATATTATTAGCCATAGATGATATTTAAAAAAATAGGATAATTTTTCGGAGAATTCAATTGAATTAATTTTTAAACCAAATTAATTGTTATTTTATTATTGTTATTATTAAAAAAATCTTTGTTAATTCAGTGCAGTATTAGATGTAAGTACGTAAAAAAATCGTAGATAAATAAACAGGGAAAATCGCGGTACATGGTAAATATAAATCGGCAGAACATCTTGACATTATGCTAACATTTGACTCGATGAAAGAAGTATCGGGTAGTAGCTACTGTAGCTAGTGAATAATCAGAATGCTGTGATTAGCAATATCGTGTTAATTATTCATTCTTCAAGTCAGTCGTATCATTAGAATAAAAAGTGTTTGTTGATTTAACGAT
This sequence comes from Eupithecia exiguata, assembly GCA_947086465.1. NCBI lineage: Eukaryota > Metazoa > Arthropoda > Insecta > Lepidoptera > Geometridae > Eupithecia > Eupithecia exiguata. The sequence continues at coordinate 5,819,683 of OX352230.1, read as the reverse complement.
GTCTCACCCAAACATCGTGGATCTAATGAGCATCGCACATTCGCAAACGCTGAAGGAAAAGTTCTAGGTATAGTCTTCGTGCGAAAGCTATCTTGTTTATTGTTAGCATGGGGTTATGCTTGAACTAAAATAATGGCAAATTAACACTACATATTATATAACAAAGTCGCTTCTCGTTATCCGTCCCTATGTATGCTTAGATCTTTAAAACTACGGAACGGATTTTGATGCGGTTTTTATTAACAGCTAAAAAAAGAAGAAAAAAAAGAAAAAAAATATCCTAAATCATCTGCAGCACATTATCTACCAATGTAATGATGAGTTTTCTAGTAACTATAACACAAGCTCTGCTTAACTTGGGGTTGGATGATGTTTTGTGGATTGACCAATGTTATTTATTTATTTATCAACGTGAACTTAGCTCTTAGGATAGGAGGAGACTAGCCTTGTGCTAATACTATAGGACTAACAATGTTGCATCAACGGAAACACAGGCAGTTTACAACTTTTTAACAGCCGCTTGGTCGCAGTAAATCAGTGTTTAGACCCCTTTCAGAAGTAGTATCGACTTCTTCGAACTCACATTAATTCATACTTCAATATGAAAAGGAAACAGCCACAAAAGAAGAACTTTAGCAAACGCCAGGAATAAACTTCAAAAATTACGTTTTAGGTTGTTAAAATCATTTAAAATGAGTGTAGCATTATTGTTTCAATTTTGGACTGATTTGGAAGAAAAATAATGTTTCGCTTTCATTTGTTTCTATAACTGATGCGACGATGCGATTATAAGAATCTAACATCGGTCGTCTTTTAAATTTTAGAGTTGTAATACAAAACTTGTTTGTAAAGCTCTCTTAGACTCACATTTAGAAGACATTAATAATAATAATAATCATTTATTTCAGACTATAAAATAGTTACAGATCTTATTTTAACGTAGGTATTATACAGTCCATAGTAAACTAAAGGTTAAAGGCATTAACCTAAAGGCCCGGAAGAGATTGCTTCTAAGCGATAAGGCTGCCCTGTGTAGTTACTTGTTTGTATTTGTATTATTTTTGTGTACCCTTTTTTATATTGTTTATGTCATTTATTTTGAAAACTATAACTAAGACAGTACTTACCCAAATATTTTCCGGATACACACTTACCAACATAAAAAAAAACTATCGTCGCAGAATTGTCCATAGACGAAAGAAACTCTAGATAGTGCGTGCGTGCGGTGATATTTTAACGGAGAGATTGATAGGATAGTTTCAACCTTGACACTATCGATACGCGTCTTCATCTGATCTTTCATCAAAGGTAAAATTCCAAAATGTGTCATTCTGGGATGATACCATTATTATGGCCATGATGGCAAAGCAATTAATTTAGTGGAATTAGGTGAAAATCTATAAAAGAGGGACTTCAGGGACCCAGGTCATGAGTACAATTCTACGGTATCGATTTAATAACCTCTTTTTTTACATTACAAATACACCACAATCCATGAATTTGATTGAAAGCAATCAAAAACAAACTCAATACTCACAAATCACATTTCTATTCCCTTGTCTGTGAGCTCAAGGGCAAGTCTCAGTTAAAACGAAGCAGCGCCGTGACACCGGCTGTCAAAGTGTCAAGTTAAAATGTTTTAATATAGTGGCGTACTTCGTTCCACGCCACCGTATCCGCTATCCGCCAAACCACATCACAGCTACTGCGGTCACAGACTTGCAGAACAGCTAGTGCATGCATTTTATATTTAGCTCCTGGCCGTGGTCACGTTCAGCTGCAGCAAAAAACTTTTTCCGTTACCGAAAATTCTTTAATTTTGTGGTCCAGTTGACTGGATCACTGGACCACCGTAAAAAATATCTCACACTCGCAGTCTTGTGCGATTGTTAAAGTATTTCATAAGTTACGATTAAATGTCAAATTTGTGACATGTTATTTTGCACAATATTACAATGCATCCCTAATAAGGTGGTTCGACGCGGGCTGGCGCGAGATAATTTTTTTTTGTGGTTATTATTTTTTTCTGCGTTCCATAAGCAATAAAAGTAGGTACCCAAAAAGTAATAAATTATTTTCCATGGGCACATGATAAAACCAACTTCGATTTAATTGTTTTTACAGAAGATGTATTTTTATTTTAGGAGCATTTGGGAAAATGTTAATTTTTAGCACAAAACCACTTAATTTCCCCGTCAGACAAATACATTATCTGTAAAACTATGCAAAAGAGTCAACCAAATCGATCCATAGATGACAGAAATATCATAAAAAAACTTACATACAGCCGAGCCATAGAACCTCCTCGTTTTTGAAATTGATTAAAAATACACCACCATAAATAGTTAAAGTTATCGTCCAAAATAGTTCTCTATATAAACCTACAAGAAGGTTAGTACCTATATCAAAGTGGCTTTTTGCCACAATTTTATTCTTTTTTATTCTGTAGTGTAGATTAACTAGCAGATTAGTTCTGAGAACTATTGTGTAGTCAGATAGAAGAGTGAACCAGCTCAACTTCAACCGCCATTGCGCCATTTAATGTTGACGCCATTCGACTTGCCTTCTCGGAGGTGATAAATCTGAACGAAACGACACGCTCTAATCAAGGAAATGAAAACAACCCTTCACTCGCGTTTAATGTTCTGCTCAAATGAGGACGTTAAGCGGTTAGAAAGTCAATTTGATGGATCTGCTCCTCCGGCGCGTTGTTGACATCTTAATATTGCAATATGATTAGTTTCTTCCGCGGTTGTTGTTTTGGGGTGTCAGTTGGTCGCGCGTGAATCCTATTTCAGTTCGTTTGAGATATTTTTTTATTCTGTCTATCAACATTCATGTAATGATCGAAATACAAATGATGATGATGGTTCTTCGAACTTCGGCCACGGCAGCCAGTCTCAACCGAGACTAACCATGTGTGCAGGACTACTATAGTGCACAAGTTTGTGCGCAAATACAAGTGCACTTTTTACAAATACAAAATTAAATGCAAATAAACGCAAATGAGAATGTATGAACGACCGTTTTCTTGACTATCTTGCTTCATTCTTTTTTATTTTCATAAAAATTTGGAGCTCTAACGATTAAGTTAAGCTAAAAATCTGTCAAAAATATTTATATAATATAATTACTTTCCAAGCTTTTCACCTTCTTTTCAGTAACTCGAAAGGGGATAAATCGCACCAGACATTTCATTTTGTTTCCTTCCTATTATGAACGCAACGCAATCTCTGCAAAGAGTTGTTAAAAAAAGAGTTTATTTAACAGTATAAAGGCTCCCCACACTCGCTCGCAGGAAAACAAACAATTTGTCTATTTCCCCGTCAGACGAGATCAAACACTGGTTAATAAAGCCGGCGAGACGCCAATAACGTGGGGGTGGTTGACGCAGACACCTCGCTTGACGATTTTGGTACTTATTGGCTTTGATTTTGCTCCCTTTGGTTTTGTCACTTATTCATAGAGGTTACAAGGATAAGCAGCGACATTCACCAAAAAACTTTTTGGAACACCAAAAATGGGAAGCCCATAATAGCTATCCTGGACTTCTTGAATCTGATGAATGAATGGCAGTATCTATGACTATTGAACTATTATTTACTTCACCATATCGTTTGAGTAAGACGTCACACCAGGGAATGGTCAACATCGGCAGAAGTACTTTTTGAAACACTAAAAATGGGAGGCAAAAGTTATCCAGCAGTGGACTTCTTGAGGCTGATAGCTACTTTATCATGTTTCAATATTATCTTAGCCTCGATTTGAGTAGCTACCTATATATTTATACTGTAAATTATATCTACATGTATGAGAGGAAACAGCCACGAAGCATAATGGCATCATAGGCGTATAACTTTGGAGCTCTCATATTTATTCAGAACATCCAAAAAGTGTCAGCTGAAGGTTCAAAATGCATCCAAATAATTTGAGATTAATTCCAGATAATTTGAAATAAGTTCATCGCAGTTCAAAATTCACACAAAGATGATGTAAATTAGCACATCTATTCAGTATAATGAAAACTCTGCTCTGTCATTTGAGGGTGCTTCGGATGGGGGAGCGTCACATCACAGTCAATATTTCACTGTCAGTAAGTCAAATGCAATATTTTCTTTTATCCTCTTCGCCTTAACCTTATTTCAACAGCCTATAATGGTCCACTGCTGGACGCAGGCCTTCCCCTGATAATCGCCTTATTAGCTTTAGTGTCATGGAGGGTAGAGCCCATAATCCCCCCGCTGGGCATGCAGGTTGGGGATTGCAGTTCGGTGGTAGATTTATTCTGCAAGAGGCGCTTATATTTTTTATAATCCCTTCAGTAGTTTTGGCTTCAGTAAAAGATGTTACAAACAACGTCAAAGTATCTAAAAACTATTGTTACGTTATGCGGTGTTCATTTATCAATGATGTTCAATGCAACAGTAAATTTTTACTAATTTATTAGTTTTGATATTTCATGAGAAAGGACAGCTACAAGTCTGTGGCCCCTTTAATAGAACCATTAAATTCTCTGTGACCCTATAAAAGTCCTTCTGCAAATAAAAGCTTCTACCCTGTGATGTGAGTTTTCAATCGGCCCTCGTTGGGGACTTTAAGCATTAAAGCAATCTCGTATTGCGTCACTTTATTAGTTGTGTCTTTATACGGCGCTTTTGATGTCTGAAAGTAATCGGCTACTTTGTTTGTTGATGCTAATTCCAGAATTAATTAAAGTTAGACCAAAGGTTCTTAGAGCTTTATGAACGTAGGTAAGTACGTGTATATACCTATATTATCGGTACCTACCGATAAAGGATCTGCGCCTTAAAAAATTAAACTAGTTTTAACCAAGTCGGTTCAAAGAAACCAGAAACAACTAGGTCTTTGTATCCGATAATACCCGAAATATCGGCGAGCTATAAACAGTTGCTTACAATCACCAGGCATATGTTACGAGTATTTTAAAAAACTAACAATTTTAATTTTCTAAGGTTTTTATTAATTATAGTACTCTGGGTAATTTCTAAGAAATTAATAAATCCCAAAAATTTACGATCTCGACGGAATTTTAATTTTCTTTGAACTACATAACATAAAAATCCTTAATGATCGAGTAAAAGAAAAACCAGCTGGTTTCTTACCAGCTGGTTGTAAAACAAATGTAAAATCTAGACAAACGACATTCAGCAAGGGGGAACTGACATCAAGCACACATCATTAAACTCCTAAAGAAAGTTGAAAACGAGGGAATCCCATTAGCATAGCACATTTGGTGGTATACGCGGAATAGGAATGAGGTGGTGACAGGTCTGGATCTAGGCATTGCTTTTGGGGGTTTAAACTAGGATAGGTTAGTAGGAACATGACATGACTATTTCTCTTCTTTCTTGCCCTTAACCCACTCTTAGTGGGGTCAGCACGACATACTGATTTCTTCCACTCTCCTCTATAAGTTATTTCCGTATCCGAACTTTACTCATACTTTAGGTCATCATCATCAGCCTATGTTAATCCACTGTCGAACATAGGCCTCCTATATTGAGCAACACGGCGCTCTGTCTTCAGTTTTACGCATCCAGCATCTGCCTGCAGTCTATCGCAGGTCAACTTTAATCCGAAATGACTAAATGTTTAAAAAAAAATAGGTCTCCAATTTTCTAAGACGTTGAAGCTAACGCACTAGGTTTGTGAATCATTGCCAAAACAAGCACGTATTTGCGGTAGATGCCTACTCCTGTTTGTTGCTTTATTTCTGTTACTGATTTTGGCTGTATTGCTTGCCAACTGGTTTTATCTCTACCTAGCCTGGCAAAAGTACATACGAGGTTACTGGCTAGATGATGCTGTGTGCATTAATTGTCCAGCATTAGTATAAAAATATTATAAGTCTATTCTTTTTTTGGTTAGAGGTTAGGTTCGATATGATTTTCTATTATAATATGTACTCGTCATTTGTTATTATCAAAATATTTAATTTGAAAAAACCTACCTATCGAAGGCCCATGACCCCCTTACTTTCAGACGCTTAAGTACACCCCTGTCAAACGGAGAGACGATGAGAATGACAAAGTGGATGCAAATGTGAGCTTTGTCGGTAAGTTGAGAAACCTTACATTCGCCAATCAAAAAATACCGTACGTCGCGATAAACTCGTATAGGTGTCTTGGATTATTTAGGGTAGAGTCGTAGATTAGGTAATGCTACTTGGTAGAGACGACCTCGTGGAGCGGTGGGCGAATGCCAGCGACGCGGTAGGTTGCGGGTTCGATTCCCGCCTCGGGACAAATGTTTGTACGATGTGCAGATATTCGTTCCGAGTGATCTAGGTGTATTATATGTAGAATAAAAATGTCTATTTAAGTAATGTATTGTATGTCATCTAGTATACCCTACACAAGCACATAACATAAGCTCTGCTTAGCTTGGGGCTAGATAATGCTGCGTGAATTGTCCAGCATTATTATTTATTTATTATCTGGTGAGTATCTGGCGCAGCGCATCACAAAATGCTGGTGCGCTGCGACTGATACTCAATATCCATACACCTGCACCGGGGCAATGCAGCCAGCTTCGCGACACTTCCGACTGTTATTGATATGGATTAGTTGAACTACTAGTTAGATTGTTTGCAAAAGTCTGCATTTAGCTCAATTGTTTCAATTGTAAATACTAGATCTAATTTGTTTCTATTTTTCGATTGTAATTTTCTTTGTTTATAAAGATTTAGATAATGATCAACGTGGTCCCTGTAGGGACACTACAATATACTGGTTCACTTCTAGGTGGTGACTAATATATTTATTTACAAATATTAAACCTTAAAATAATATAAATTAAAATATAATTGTATAGACAAATCTAAATAGGAACTAAACTACGAACAAAATAAATCTTTTTTCAAGTCGAGCAAAGAATCTGACTTGAGTCCCAGAGAGACATTTTGCAACTATGCGACACCTTTTCGGATAATGATAGTCGTGTGTCGAGGCAAAAACAAGAATTCTAACAAGCTCGTAAATCTATTAGTAACCGGTGTCAGGACCTTTAATTAATTTATGTGAATTCCAGCTACTGAACCCTGAACTTCAAAATCAAAAATTGTATTTCATTCATTTGTGAGCTTAGATTGGAGCTAGTAGCTTTGCATTGAAAAGCTCCCTAGTGCTCCAAGCTCCCACAGAAAAGTTCTTGGAGCTAAAATATGATGTATGAACCATTCGGAATCACACAATAACATTATAAATGCAACAGTTTGGATGGATGTTTGTTACCTCTTATCGTCAAACGGATCGGCATGAAATTTTGCATACAGGTTTTCCTAGAAAACCTTTTAAAAATATAAATTGGTACGCGTGCGAAACCGCAGGCAGAAACTAGTGCTGATATAAACTTAGTAAAATATATTGATTATTCTTTATCAACGCGCTACATTTAAAAGGATTTGTACCTGGGGTCGCTACTTTCTTTGGATAGAGCTGCAAATTCAAAGGCGTTATATCGCAGCTAGCACATTGTAAAAAAGCAATGCTTAGTGTAGAATTTCATGAAATCTAAATATGCGGTGGGCGGTGCGCACGCGCGCCCGGATGCGGAAGTCTGTAATTATGGCGCTATTCGCAAAAATGTCTCAATCGCAACGACAGATGGCGCGAGGCGCATTGTTCAAACATTCTCTGAATAGCTCAGCTGTTTGTGTGGTTTCCAACGCCCACTTATACTTTTCATAGGGAATATGAACATGGGGACTTTTTTTTCTTACACCTACCGAAATTGGAAGCTTGATATGATAGGTCAACAGCGAAATACTTTATTTATACCTTATTTGTAGCTGAAAACTATAACCTCATGTACTCAAATTAAATTGAAAGCTCAAGAAGTTCATTAAACAAAGAAAATTTGGTACAATCAAATAATTAAAAAAATTAGAGCTAGTATTTACAATTAAAACAGTTGAGCTAACTGCAGACTGTCAAAAAATCTACAGGTAGCTCAACTGATCCATGAATATTTTGGTCCCTTTGGAGTCGAGACCCTAGGTCCATGGGATACCAAGGCACTCCGACGCGTGACCCGAGAGCTGGTGAGCATCTGACGCAGCGCATCAACCAGCATTGCCATACAGCGGGGCAATGCAAGCTGAAGACAGGGCGCTATGGCGCTCATTGGGGGAGGCCTATGTCCAGCAGTGGACTGATATAGGCTGATGATGATGATGATGATAGGGCAATGCAGCCAGCGTCTTGGGGACGCTTCCGACTGGTATAGATATGGATCAATTAAAATTAAATTAATTTACCAACACCATATAAACTGTATAATAATACCCACTGATAAACTACCTTAAAGCTACAAAATGACGTCGACTCAGCATTACGTTGTGATAACTATAGCTACTACAACGCTGATCTTCCGCCGAAACCATTGCGTTACGTCCCGTACGCGAATACAAAAAAGTTAGAGGGAGTTAAGAAAGGCTTAGGTATCCCCATCCACATGACTGCTGGGCATACCATAGCCACTGCTAGGAATAGTTCTCACTGGATGGGATCCAAGGAGCGTTTGATTATTATTTGCACTGTAGCCCTTAGTTTAACTAAGGGCTATAGCTAGTTGTTCTCATGTAGAGAACATAAGTGAAAGGTTATTGGTTTTGTGTTCGGTTTCCGAAATCAACCCCGCCCAAAACAAAATTTATTTTCGAAATTAACCAAACAAAAATAATTAAAAACATAAATAACAGGTGGGAATCGATTATAAATCTAAAGCTTTCCCATTGTACTCTTATCTGTTCGCGCTGTATTGAACACTTTTGTCCGCAAATAAAATAGGAATAAAATAAATTAATTGAATGTCTTTTTAATAAAGCGGTTTATTGTTTTAGCGGAATAATGGCGGGCCATTGTCGCTCCGATCCGCCCAGGTTCGTTTGCGGTAACAAAGAGAAAATAATAAATAGTCGAGTTTTGTGTGCGATTTCTACGCTCGGTCGCTTCTCTCTTATTCCGTTAATTGGTGGTTCAAAATAAATTAATCGAATTAAATCGCTTGATGTCACCCAACACGTTCGTTGGCTAAATGTTTGGACAGACCGTGCTTACCAACTTTTGAACGAAAGCTTTTGAATTAATTTGATTATGACTTTGTTTGTTAATTATGATTTGCATTCACAGATTACAGAGTAGTTCGGAAATCTGTGTTTGCATTGTGAGAAACACCGTTTTTTTATATAGTAAAATATTTTCAAATGTTCAGTAGTCCTTTATTTGCGAATAAGTATCATGAAGATTGTAAAGTAATTATAACTCTATTAATATTTTTTAAATTTATTTATGAAAACGACAAAATAATTATATTAGGTGTAAACATTAAGGATTTGATGAGACCTATACATTAGCCAAACTCGATGTGTATTGTTTGTAAACAAACCACCCATTCTTAACCTAAAACAGACTCTAAGGCCGCGTTTTTTAATATGGAACGTAAGTAAGTACATAACTTGTCGATTTGTGATTCTTCCTTCAATAAATACCTATTGCTTATTATTATATCTGAAACGTTGTATAAATTCGTACCACACTTATGAGCACCCTCTACACGAAATTTTATTACCTTTAAACATCGATCAAAAATGTCCGGCTTTGCCGGCCCCCCTGCGAACTCTTTATTTTTGATCGAAGCCTTTAAACTTCTTTTATTTTAAAACGTCAAACACTTTGTAAAATTTTAATTAAGATAAAATAAGGTGCTTTATACCTATGTAATGTATACCTACATTACTATTGAGGCCTTACCGTTACGGTTTACCTTGATGTATTTTTTTTTATGATTAGGTATAATAATAATAGTGTTCCCTTACTAGATGACTGATAATGTATGATATGAATACACTACATAGATAGCTTTTTTAGATAGTTAATGACGATTTTTCTGTTTTCCTACATCTAAATAAGCTAATTTAATTTCAATTTATTTACAGAAGCCTTCAAATTGGCAATTTTTAGATACTGTGATTGAAAGCTAGCTGCGCCACCTTGTATCGAGTGGCAGAACTAGACGTAGTCTTGAAATAAGTATGTTAGATGGCTGATGATGTTTTTTTTCTCGAAAAATAATTAATACCTACCTGCATTACAACTAATTGAATTATTACGCTATTTACCTATAAAATCGAATAAAACCACTTCGAAGCTTAAAGCTTTGGACGCAATATAAACGTCTGTCTAACAAGAAAGTATATCGAAAAGTTAACTCGCCGATATCCGCCGACTTATTTACTTAGTAAATAGAATTTATGGACGGAAACAAAGCTGCGGTTAAAAACAAACCAGCAATTTCACGGCTGTTTGTCGACAGTTTGACTGCAGATACCGACCGAAACGTCGACTTTCTACACATTGTGTGGTATACTTTCATATTTCTTTGCCATTCATTTAAAACATTAAACGTGGGTAAGTTTATTGTGTAACAAATGGTAGCGGGTTGGAAGCATAGGATAATTACGGGGCCAGATGGGACAATGTGACCGCAAACTCTTCAATGAAGAGAGGAAGCTTTTTGTTGTTCGTTACACATATGCCTCGGAAGAGTTGCTTGCTACTGTTCTGCGGTGAGCTAATATGTGATATTTAAACTTCTAGCCTATTATCTAGGCGGCGAAAAAGGGGAGAAAAACGTCGGGTGAAATAACGGCATATTTATAATAATTGCCAAGTAATTTATAAATTACCTTCGTGAGAAAATGGTACCTACCTACTTCGTGTAATAAGTTATAGCCACCTACTAGTGACGATAGGAAATACAAATCGTTTTTTGACATGTATTTAAAAACTAAAACATATTGCAACGTTATTGACGCTAAAAGTATAAAACTGTGTCGTGTTCAGTATAGCCCTCCTCTGGGCAGGATAAAAAAGATAAAAAATATTCACAAAAAGTAGGTATAAAGCGTAATTTTTTTCCCTAATTATTATTATAGTTATACATACTCAAATATGTTATACATACTCAAATTGAAAACTATATAGGTAAGACTAATTATTCTAAAGCGGCGATCGATAAGAATTAATATAGATGGCTTTAGGAGAGATAGACACTTCACCTACATCTACAGCATATACTAGTCCACTGCTTGACGCAGATCTCCCCCTGATAAACTCCATAGTGGGATTTATCATATGGGGGAGAATAGGCCATATTGCATATAACGCTGGGCATGCCGGACACTTTTATAAACAGGTAGAAAAAATTCTCACTTTATTGAGAACCAGCTGCTTTCACGTCAATCCAAGATTTTTTTACAGTTGAGTATTTCTCAGTTGTCAAAAAACATTTATGCACACAAAGGTAAAAAGTTAAAAGTTTGGGAAACGATTCAGCCCGTTTCCCAAACTTTTAACTTAGTAAGAAGAATGTTAAAGTCAACCATATTTAAATTGTATGAAGAGATTTGGCTAATGTTTAGAACTTATACCATTCTACCGCTACACCACAAATTGCACCGGCTGTTTCAAAAGTATTGCAACAAAACAATCAACAATGTTTGCAGCTTCAATTAAATTTAATATGACAATAATTTTAATGTTAACTCAGTTGTGAAACAGAAATTCATTAAAATCTTGCAGAGAATGTCTTGATCATCGCAACCCGATGACGAGGACAAGGTTTTGCTTACATAAACCACAGACCAGTTAAATCAAGTTAAATCAAAACTGGTCTGTGCTTATACAGAGCATCTATCAAACCATACGAAGATGATCAAAGAAATGGCGCGTTCTCACTATGCCGTGACGACAGAAAGTCGTACAGTTTTAAGAATGGTGCCTTGAAAATACATTCTTTAAAAAAACTTGAATTTGAAAAATTCTTAGTAGCAGCTCGGTGTCAGGAAGTTGGCAGTGTCACACACTCTCGTTTAGCCGTTTTGTTGGTACTGCGCCTGACCGTAGCTGACAAATAATTTGATAACCAATAAAAAAACGAGCTATTTGTGATCCATCGTTGGCCACATCGTCACTTACCATCAGGTGAGATTGTGGTGAAACAAAGAAGCTTCTTATTTCTTGATATAACACTGATATAAGCTTCTTGGGTCTCTGGTTGTGTCGGTCTGCCGTCCCATCGGATTATGAGAGTAAGGGAATAAATCGTGTAAATAGAATAAAGAGTGCACCTATGTTTGCGCATACACTTGTGCACTAAAATATGTCCTGCGCAATTGGCTATTATCCGTTTGTTTATTATCCGGTACAGCGGTTTCGGTCAAGCTATAACAAGCCAGTGATTTCGTGATTTTTTCTGCCAAAGCTCTTAACCGCTTTTTTTACCCTATCGGATTATTTCTTACAAAAAATACAAACATCACACACTGGTGAATGAAGATGGTCAAACAAAACTTTGTAAAGAATTTTACAAAGTGTTTGCACAAAGTTGAAGATTTATTGATGGAGGACAACAAAGTAGCAAACACACAAAACATTGTTAAAGAGATGAGTAGAAACGTAAATAAATAATTCTATAAAGATTTGTACAACTTTAATCCTTGTAAGCACAGCAAAAATAACCTTAGGCCTTATTCGAAAGTAGGTAGGTACCTACCTACATACATACGTCTTATCAACTTTGATTTCTAGGCACCTATAGGTATAGGTATCAGCTGTTATACAGCTTGTGATGCTGCTTGGGCTGTTATCATTATCACAGACCCGTATGGAAATATGTAGCTGCATGAACGAACAAGCTTTTTAAAAACGACGATAGCTATGAGTAAATTTTTATTCCCTAAGTAACTTTATCCTGCAGACAGTAAGACGAAAGAAATTATAAATTAATTGTAGAATCACCTAAAGTACAAAAACTTATTACGTATGTATACTTTTCTCCAAATATTAAACAACAATAGTAAAATACAATCTCTATAATGTGACAAAATGCCGAAAATTACCCTCATTATTGATGGGAACACAGAAATAATGCCTTGCTGAACAGCTGGTGACAAAGTACCCGCGACCGTCATTCTCTATGCCTTTTTGACTTTGATTTATGACTTTTTTATGCCCTATTCACCCGTCACGGTAACTTTATATTGTGTTACTGTAACTTTGATTTTATTTACAAAGGCAATTGAATTTTCAACCAACAGCTTCGTTCATAAAGTTGAGTTTACATTGATAGAGCTGCCGAAATACGACAAATGTAGGTATGAAATTGCAGTTGCGTCCGCGCAAAGTGTCGCTACATCATCGCCTAATAGTAGGGGACGCGAGAGGGTTTCGTTTCATTTTCACAGTAATTTGCTTTTGTTGATATACAATGAAAGTATTGTCCGGTTCGATTTTAAAGCAAATATGCGTGAGTTTTGAAGGAGTGTCGGGGATACGGTTCACACCCTGTTGATGTGAGTCTAGCTGACAAATAATTTGATAACTAATAAAAAAACGAGCTATTTGTGATCCATCGTTGGCCACATCGTCACTTACCATCACGTAAGATTGTGGTGAAACCAAGAAGCGTCTTATTTCTTGTTATAACACAGATTATAAGCTTCTTGGGTCAATCTAATGTCTACTCAGAATAAAAGGTCAAGTTTGATCGAGGATAAAATAAAGAAATCATAGGTTTAATGCTTGAGTATCTTAGCAAACATACAAAATATTGCCGGTGAAAGTTATGAACTTTGGTACTAATAGAAATCTACTATTCATATAAAAAAAAATATGGCTAAGTGGTCGTTCATAGATATGTATAACTTCGTTCGTTAATCACTCACTTGACTGTAAAATTAACAGGAAAGGCATTTCTCAAACCGATCATCAGAAGGAGAATAATAACAGAAAACTCAAATTAATATTCCAAAAGCCAGGAGAAGATGAATAATCCTTGCAACAAAGTGTTCGCGACGTCATCGCGTGTAATACACGGTGCTCAATCGCTCCCGCAATAAAACCAGCTCGTATTTTACAAAGTTCCATAAATAATGGTCAATATGTCGGACGGTATTGTCGAAGCTGACAAATTGCTGCTCTCGCTCGGCGCTCTTTGTGCACTACCAAAGTCTTTTGTCGAACCCCGCACAAAGCCTACGCCACCGAACGACTTTTGTCAGCTATCATTTTCACTTCGTCCTCTAGAATTGCGAATCGGTTTTATTACCTATGTCTTGTGACCCACAAGAGGCGTCGCGAACGAATTTACGATATGATTAATGGGAATTTTTGTTTTGCATTGTTGAAGCTGCAAGGGCAGATAAATGTTTGCTTTGTGAATGTTGGAGCTGTAATATTTGTCGCTTCGGCTATAAAATATTTCTATAATGGTACTGTGAAGGTTTTCTGTAAGAATTTTATTGAACGGTGAACGTTGAGTCGATGACTCATTTTGAAAAAAGTTTTGGTCGTTGCCGTCTCGTGACAATGTTCTTTCAGAGCAGAAATTGTTATCAATTGTTATGGTCTTATGGCCTTATAATCATGTAATATTGCCACTGCAGATAATTGTGCTACCTACTCTACAATAGTCTACATTATTTAAAAATTACATTTGTAAAATAAGATCTGTAATAGAGTTACAGATCTCTTATCTTATTTTACTAAGTGCAGTGGTGGTCTGAAATAAATTATTATTTTTAGGTTCACGAAATAAGTAGGTACTACCGTAATACCTACGAGTATACGAATAGTAGAAGTGAGAAAAGGACTTAACTGAATGAGAAGCCCTGGCAAATGGCTCTCTACTGGTGACCTTATGCTGATATTTTTGTTGCCTAGAGTCCATATACTCAAATTTCCTCGCAGACCTTACACCGATAATAAAAAACTTCGACCTACTTAACGCGTAACGGAAAGAATTATCAAGGGGTAGTGCGTTGGCGTTCAACATTAGTGGTACCAGTACAATCAGCAAGGCGGGCCTGCGACGCCCAAACCGCCCATCAGCTGCTTCTCTTTGGCACACGTGGCTACACAGCTTGCCTATCTGTATAACTTTCTACAGAGGAAGATATTTGGAGATTTACAAAAAAGGAACCAAATTATGTCGATTTCTGTCGGTCACGGAGTTTACTATCTTGCTGAAAATCATAATTTTTTTTACTCTTCCTCGGATTGGATCCATAACGAGAAAAATACACGGAATTTCTCCGTGTATTTACTACTTTTTCAATTGTTATATTAAAATGTGAAGGTGCTTGATTCAGAACAACAATTTGAAGATCAAAAATAGCAGCATCAGCAGACTAAGCACCAATGAAGGGATAGAGATTAGGCTAATTTACTTTGAGTGGAACAGATAGACAAGCACAAACGAAATCATAACGAAAAAAGTTGCGCTCGCTGTTGCTTATACTATCCTAATCCGATCTAGAGCGTTACATCGCGCATCAAGCGCAATTCATATCAAATTACCCGTCACTAATAAAAGCAATATGTTACAAATTCATTACCGTCTAATATCGCGCATTAGTAATTTAATTACTTGCATTCCCGCAATGGGCGTGCATCTATGTCGTTTGTTCCACAATTGGTGATGAAAAAAGCGGCAGAAGCTCCGCCCACGAACGGCTCGAGTGAATTTGTATTCATCACTCGTTTCCACCGGACCGAGCGGAACATAACTGTTTGTGGACATGCAATGTGCGACATACATTATGTATAACAATACATACCTACTGCGTGATAAAAGCCTTGCAAAACCTTTGCTTTGCGACATCAATTTAGGAACTCCTAACAACTCAAGAACAATTTTTGTTACTTAATCATAAAAAACAACAGATTATACTTGTTAGAAGTGAAGCTTAATTTCAATTACCTTAAGTACCTATTATGAAAAGTAAACTAACAACAATTTCTTAGAAGATTTGCTTACAGTGCCATCTTCCGGGGAGTAGTTTAAATAACACGTGGTAGAGCAGCTTTGTGTAGAGCTTAAGCGGTAGGAACCTTGCTGCAAGAAAATAATCATAATGAAATCCAATTATAAACAAATGAACAGAATAATGATTGACAGTCAATCTTTATTCTATTCAAGCTTCTGCTTGCGGTTTCGCACGCGTTTTCCCGGGATCAAAATCTATGCATTTCAGCCCGATCCGTTCGGTTTTACACGTGAAGCAAACATCTATACTGTCGCATGTATAATATACTTTTTTATAAGAAAACGTGTTAAGGTTATTTATAACATGGTAATTGATATAAAGGATGAATAGTAGCCTGTTTTATTTCCAGAACTCCGTGTACGCAACAAATCTCAGCGATTCGATTCAATAGTTTTGGCATGAAGAGGTTACAAACATCAAAACTATCGCATTTATAATATTAGTGTGCTATCACACTGAGCCACAGATGAAATCGGTAACATTACCGAGCTTCTATAAGGTTAAACGACTCCACAATGCCATAACAGTTAATGATTACCTACCCACTTACTGACAATACAAGAAATAGGTGCTTTGTCTAAAAATCCCACCGTGAATGACTAGAATGATTAAACATCATCTTGAAACTATAAAATAACCATTCTTTTCAAATTCAACTTAATTATCATACAGCCTTTGTCAAATTTGAGTCAATTTGAGGCAATAAAATAAAGTTTTATGTCGCATTTATTTTGATGCTGTTTAAAGAATATAATTATAGAGAAAGGACAGACTGGTTTCTGGTTGGAAATGGAAGTCGCGTCGTATCTATTTTTGAGTCAATTTGGGAGGATTAATGACTAAATAATCGTAATTTCGTAGCATAGGATTTAATATGGGTTTTATTTTATAAACTTTTTGTTGTTCCGGAAAGCTTTCACCAATAAGGGTTGAATGATGAGCTAGCTAGGGATATCCATTCAAGTTTTGAGTCCCGTATTTCATTGACAAGAGCAAAGATATAATTTTGATAACCCTCACCTAAGGCTACGGACTGTATCTAATATAAGTCTCTTGGACATTTATCCATTTTTTTACTGGCTCAACGTCAAAAACAAAGATTTTGTTGGTCGTAGACTTTGAGGATGATTATTATTATACACAGTGCCACGTTATACATAAGTGATCTAAAACGAAAGGGAAGAACCCTGGAACCTGAGGAAGTCGACTTTTATTTTTTGTTTATAATATCAAATAATTTCAGATTATTTAGATAATCTGTTTTTAAACATCATGAAATAGTAGGCAATGTTAATATGCCATACGGCTGTGTAGGCCAACTAGAAAGTATAACTGTCATCAGCAACATCAGCGCATTTGTTTTGGTCTCACATGAAACTGACGTCATGAGCTCTGTGGTCATGACGTCAGTTGGATATAGTGGAATATGGCGTCCACTGCGTCCGTTTGCGCGCGTAACTTGAAAATGTAAATTTTAAACGCATTTTTAGGGCATTTATCGATTGAAAAAAAAATGTTTTTTTAGTGGTACATTAGTAACATATAACCCAATTGAGACACTTTTCAAAAATGGGTAATACACAGTTTTAGTGTTTTCATACTTATTCTTGCATTTTTTATTCTTGCATTGTGAAGGTATAATAACAAAACAATGCCATAATGGCATAAAAAACTACAGCCATTTTCAATTTTTCCACAAATAGAAAATTACCCTCGTACAAATCAGTTTCCAACTGTTTCCTTGCGGGCAAGTCTCCATCATTTATGCTGTTTGCAATTTGTACAATTGCCGATCGATACGCTTAGATCTTTTTTGCAAAAAATATGCAACAACCGTTTCTTTGTCATTTTGCAAGTTATTTTCCAAGGTAATCGTTTTACTACGGTAATATCAGCTTTGTCACCGTTAGCTACTACCGATCCCACAGCAAACTGTTGGTCTATAATCTGTCACCATTATGCACGGACGATGCGGAAAACTCCCATAGTTTTATAGAACATGCTTCCTCATTATTCCATTTCAAATGTGCATAAAGAAGTAGGAAAAGCTGCCTAGAAAATGCATTTTTATTCCCTTAATGAATGCTGTTGTGACAGCGAGAATGAAATTTGAATTAGATTATTACGGATAAACGTTTTGTTTTCCACGCAGGGTGTCATTTTGAAACATAAATTGCTTTTTATACAGCAATAGCTGTCCATTAACACCTTTCATGTCGGTTGTACGAACGTTCCTTTCACCTTTTCTTTGCTTAAAGAATTTTAAAACAAGTAATTTTTGTAACTACTTCATAGCATGTTTGGTTTCTAGGAATAAAGGCTTCCTTCGGTCCAATTTGTTTTCCATTCTGTTTTATTCAACTGTTAAGCTCGGATCAAATTTTTTATTATCTCCCTTACCACTTAATGACTCCAAAACTGTACTCTTAGTACCTTCAAACATTCCTATTTCATTAATACAACATGAATACATTAATAAAATGCTAAATTCTTCCATTAACATAGCAAATTGTGCCATAGCAGACAGAACTAAATATAAGAAGCCTCGTCCTAAATACAATGAACCGTATTTATTTATAATGCCTACTATCACTACGACATTCTCCGAAATACATAATATCTGCAGATCGTAAAAATATTTGTCCCAAGGCGGGAATCGAACCCGCAACCTCCGTCACAAGCAGACTTTCGCACGCTGCACCACAAGGGTCGTCTTATGTCGCAAAGATGGCTGACTCAGGTGCGCTTCAACATTCGATACCCTCAGGTACAAATCAATTTAAATTATCCTCTCCGCTGCCCGCTCCGCTCCCCGCCCCGCTCGTAATGACAGTGATCCAGCGAGCCAAGCCGCGGGCTGACATTATGTCATTATCCACCTCTCGTCCCGGATACCAGATTGAAAAGCCGCTTGATAGCCGATAGCAATAGCGCGTAAAATTGTCTTTGCAAGGTTGGCTTCTAATATTTCTAACTGTGGTTTTATGGGATAATTTGAAGGTAGGTAAGAAAATGTTCAGTGCTTAGTGTATTTCCATTCTTAAAGCTATAGCTATGCCTACTGTCGTAAATAGCAGCGGAAAAGCAAATAACAGAAAGAGAAAACAGACCTACCTCAGCCCCCCTGGGGATGGTTGTCTAGGGTAGAATAGACAATAATTACATTGCATCGCCATACATTGCGTACATTATTGAAGTTGAAGGATTGCATTTCAAATAATTTACGCATTAGATGACGAAGTGACGTAATTTTTCTCTATTCTACCCTAGGCAACAACCCCCGTGCTAGGGGGGCAGGTGCAACAATTTCCTCGGAAATTATTGGATTATGATTTGTTTTTTTTTTTCGATTTTCTTTTGTTTTTTTTATGATTTGTTTATTTTTAGAACTTTACAAATTACAACAAGTATTCTCAATTGAAACCATTGAGCTAACTGTAGACTGTTGAAAACAATCTGCAGGTAGCTCAACTGATCCATATCAATACCAGTCGGAAGCGTCCCCAAGATGCTGGCTGCATTGCCCCAATTCTAGATTGCATCATCTAGCCCCAAAACAGAGAATATAATAATAATAATAATGCTGGACAACTCAGACAGCAATATCTAGCTAGCCGAAGCTAATTTATTTATAATCTAAAGTACATCGTACCCAAAAAGAGCAGAGTTTGTGATAAGATGGGTAATAGATAGCTTTCTCTACTCATTATTAAGGAGGTGCTACTTTAGGCCAAATGTCCTGATGTTAATGATACTCGGCTCGTTCAGGTCTATTTGAGACCTCAGCGTGCATCACTTTAATCCATTTTAACGCGTACTAGACCAAAGCGTAGCCAAAGCATTCAATGTAGGATTGAAGCAAAACGAAGTAAAGTATCATGCGCGTATGGGCGTGTCGGTCGACGCCTATTGGGCCGAGCGGCGCCAATGCGTGCGCGCACAGGAGCTCCAACATTTTAAATAATATAGAATGTTTAACCTACCGAAAAGATTTCCCATGTTTGAGCCAAGTTTCTAGAAAATCCGAATGGCAATCGAAGTCATCGTCCATTCTATGAGCATGCATGCAATCATTGATTTAATATGACCTTAGGAGTAAAAAAGCGGCCCTCAGCCCGCCTGGGACCCGCCAGACGGCTTCCTAAGAACGTTTAAGAGTCTGATATTACCAATAATTGAAGACATCGCATCATTAAGCCTGCCTCGGCAGGTTCTATGGCGATCACTCGTAGTTATTAAGAATTTGAGCATCGACGGACCTATTACGGCGGTATGAAGGCCACGGGCGCTTCTTCGTAATCACCATGATGATACCTGAAATTATATGATTTGTAAGGAATTTCGTTGAAAATGGCGAAAACATTACAGAAAAGTACAGGGGTCGTTATGTTGGGCGGCGCGGCCTGGGGCGCCCGATCCGCGCCCGTATGCAAATTAAACGTAATCAAAATAATAATTTCGAGGTGAGCTAAATCGGGGGGCGAGATTCTCCACCCTCTCTCTCTAACTGCTACGTTTTTCCATTGCGGGAAAGGAAAACCACCTGCCAATCCGACGGAAATGCAAATCACCTGCGCTCGCTCGATCCGCTTTTATTATTTCGTATTGTTTCAACTACATAATTATACCGATAGTGGTACATAATGCGGGAATTATCGTAAGTGGACTGAAATATTTCAGTAGCTAGTCATTATGGTCAGCCGAACGGCTGAATGTGATAATTCTAGTAAATGCTTCGACCTTTTCAAAAATGCTGACTATTTTTTGTCAAAATAACGCTGCTGAAACGAAATGCTATGTTTGTTTCATTTTATTTATTCAATCCCATTATCAAATCATGAATTACATTAGGTTTTTAACTGCAGAACCTACTTCCTTTATCTCAGATCAAATCACATAGGTAATCCGAGCCTTGCCTACTAGCCGACTCGATTATACAGCAGCCTAATAACAGGTCCATGGGTACCAATACGTACTGCCTATAGGAAGGCACAGGGACAGAGTCGTCAGTACAGCTACCGTTTAATTAAGGTCACGCTTGGCCAACGGTGGACCACTACCCTGTGGTTAGTTACTGTGGCTCTACGCCAATTGAACTCGATTAAAAATAATTTTCATCATTTTTGTTGTCATTTCGCTAGTTACAGTGAGCTCTGGTGCGGGTAATTCCTCTGTCATGTGAGAATGTACTTTGATGTTTGGATGAGCGGTTGTCAGATGGTTGTCAGGTACCTATGTGGAACCTGGGTACCCTATGCTATGCTAGCTATAAACAAAAAGGATTTTTGCGAGCAAACCGCTTCGTAGCACTTTCGTAGCAGATTCGACCTAACAACATATAACAACTAAGCCACGAAACCTTAGTCTACTTACTTAGAAAACATTTAAAACAGGTTAGGAAAAGGTTCGAGTCCCGCCGAAATCGAAAATTTTTGAGAACTTATTTCATTTCTTAGAGATACCCAAAGTGCGGTTAAGCACTATAACAAAAAACCTTAGAACTTATAACAGTTTTTATGTAAATGTCGAAGGTGTTCTGCTCCACGAAAGGTATGTAAATATGTACTTATTTTAATTTAAATGCTCCTGAAAGGTACTTTACAGATCAATAAAACCTATGCGGACTATGCTACTGGATGCGGCAAGCTGAAGACAGGGCACTATGGCGCTCATTAGAGGAGGCCTATATCCAGCAGTGGACTGATATAGGCTGATGATGATGATGAGGTACCTATTTAGAGAGAACATTTAGAGCTTCCTAAAAATCCTTCAAAGCACTAAAATTCATTTCAACTGAAATATGAAATGGTAAAACATTAAATAGAGATTAACATTTTAATGTACTACCTGGCTATATCAAATTACTAAGATATACCTAGCCAGTTTTACCACTGGTTAAAGTTTACACTTTACTTACTAGTGGTTAAAATGTCTTTGATTTTTACTTTCTGTTGTTTCTATCACTTCTTATCCAATTTACATACAGAACCCAGAGCGATATTTTGTACATACCTAGGCATAATAACATGCATGCCATGCATGCCATGCATGGTCGTAGGTAGTCGGTAACTTCGTGAATCCAAAGTTGCAATTACCCACACAAGGGCACTCCATGCAAATTACATAAACATCAGTTTGTGACAATTACACTTAATTAGATGAATACTGTTGGGTACCTCTTCCTTCACCTAAATAAAAGTGCTTGTTATGAGAATTGTTGATGAAGGTATTGTTTGTGTTATTGTCTAGTAGTGTGTAGTGAGTAAATTACATGGAACCTAGCAACTTCAAACGGATATATCGTCCAAGCGACCAGAAATATATTCGAGAATTCACCAACTAACCTGAACTAACAACGAATGCGAATAAAAAATAGTTACTTGTTATACAAGAGTGTAAAGTTGGTTTTTAACCGCGTGCTCAATTTGATGACCGAGCAAGCGAAGGATAGCGAAGGAATCAAAAGAGCACGAGGTAAAAAATCTTTGCACTCGAGTGCAACACGTAACTTTTCATCCCTCAGCGAGGAAAGAGTATTAATGCTCTTCGATATCTGAGTGTAAAAGCCATTTTTATCGGCTAGAGGATAAAGTAAATTGAATTTTGATCATCGTGCGCACGATATTTTAACTCATATTCTAACTCTACACTCAGATATCGAAGAGCAAAAATACTCTTTCCGAGATGGGAGGATCAAAAAAATATGCTAGGACAATTCACGCACCAATATCTAGCCCCAAGCTAAGCAGGGCTTGTGTTATGGGTACTAGTTAACATACATAATATAATACAATACATAGTTCGATTTTTTTTATTATACATAGAAAACGACTAGATCACCCTGAACAGATGTCTGCAGATCGTACAAACATTTGTCCCGAAGCGGGAATCGAACCCGCAACCTCCTGCATAGCGGGCAGACCTTCGCCCACCGTACCACAGAGGTCGTCAAGTAGGTACCTATTAGGTAACCTACCATTATTTTGCTTCAATATCGGTACTTGCTAAAACTTTTGAAACTGTTTTGGTTATGAACACTAAAATCTTTAGAAACGAGACAGGTCATATCACACCAATAGCATTAAATTTAAAAAATATATATAAATTTATAAAAAAAAGTTTGGATGTTTTGATGTTTGGATGTCTGTTACTTACCTCTTCACGCCAAAACTACATTACGGATGATCTGGTTTTGGACCAAGAAACTATAGGCTTTTTTAACCCGTAAAAACACGTGCGAAGTCGCGGGCGTATGCTAGATTACTATAACTTTGTTACCTTTACGATATTTTTAATTTTGCTACATAAATAACCCTTTATGTGAAATATAGATAGCTAAAATGCTGAGAATCAAGGAAATACAAAAGGCGGCCATATCGCTCTTAACGATTTTTTATTATATAATATTAATTTATTATTATATTATTTATTAAATAAATACCTCGGTATAGATACCTAAGCAAGCATAGGTCTGTTAATGCCGATCGGTGCTAGGTATATTAAGAAAACTTCAACCCACACTGCATACCTACAGCTGGAAAAACGAATTCAGTCGAAGCTTTCGTATTTAAATGAGCAACTACAATCAGCAAGGCCCGGCTCATTATGCAACACGCTCTGTCATTACGGGGAATGGGAGCAAATTGCGCAGATCTAACGCATTCCCTATGCCGACGCTGAAAGCTGCTCTCGATTCGTCTATGGTGATGAGAAGAAAATTTTGAAATAGGAATGGAGAAATGCTACCTACTCGCATTTCTCCATACCTATTTTTTTATAAAAAGGATTAATTTATAAAAAGGAGGTTCTATGTTAGGCCGAAAGTATGTTTTTTTAATGTATGTTCGTCGATTTCTCCGTCATTTATGGACCGTTTTGGATGATTCTTTTGCAGATGTATAGAGATAATTCCGAGGTTTTCCCACAAAAATGGATGGTAAGGAGGTCTCGAGAGGGTAGTATTTATAATATAAAATATATAAAAACAGTTTAAAAATAAGGTAGTAATTTTTTTTGTAATTTTTTTAAACAAATAAATTATTTTCGCGCGCATTTTTTCGAAGTAAGTATATCTTTCCAGGTTATGGGCAAAATTTTAGCTTAATCCATTCAGCACAATACAACACAACCGAACCAACTAACGCCTTTATTTATAACTACTTTCTGCGCGCGGCTTCGGACGCGTTGTTTAAGGTTATTTCTATCCCCTAGGAACTGAATTATGGGATAAATATATCACACAGAAGTACTGTGACGTCTGTCAAAAACAAAGTGACCTTGATTCTTCATTGATCTATCAAAATAAAATATAAAAAATTAAGTATGTACTTGATAATGGAAAAGGACTGAAAAACTTGTTTTATATTAATAAAAATTCATAAAAAATACAGAATACAAATACAAAATAATGTATTTATCTCATCCTGCACACAAAATATGTCCACTGCTGAACGCCAGTGGACAGTTTAATGTGTCTGAGGGGGAAGAGCATTTCGAAGCAAATTCTTACCTCAAAATGAGAAGCATCTTTCGGCGTGGCTTAATCTGAATGAAAGTTCCGTAAAAATTAGGTACCTACATTTTAAGCAATAAGTACTTACGAATCAAGTAGGTATTTATAAGTATTGATACTTGTTTTCGCTCCTTACCCGTGGTGTGCCGTGGTTCAGTTAGTCCTGTTGACTGGACCACCGATTTTTTTCGGTGTTCCAGTGGTTCCAGTTAACTGTAGGTACTACTGAAATTTCTTTCTCTCCGTGGGACCACTGTAAGTACCGTTAAAAAATATCTTTATTAGTCAAGAGAAAATGCAAATTTTCAGCCCGATCTGGTGAGAAGTTTGGTCGTGAAGAAGTAACAAACTTCCTTTTATCCTTCCAAACTTCCGCATTTTTACTATTAGTGTGATATAATGTAATTTCATTTGAAATCAACAACGCAAATTACTTAGGAATTTTGGACAAAGATAATGGATGAAAGGAATGGGCATCCATCCAAGAAATTTGTCAATTATTGGACAAAGAACTTGGACAAAGATATTGGATGAGTGGAATAGAACCTAAGTGTAAAAATATTACAGCTTTTAATGTAAAAAAATTATAGAAACGTCAAAAGTTAGTAAAAATTTCGGCTAAATTTGATGCTCTACCACCTACTCGGACGAAATGCTACGACATTAGTCTAAGATGGTCTTAGGTACAGTAATATGCCTTGGGCTACGTCTGCCATTAAAAGGCATATCATTAATTGTAATAAGAATTGATTGGTGCGATTTCCTTGGGATGCAAATTCCGAAGTAATCGTGCATGATGATTAATCCTTTGATATGCAGATTCAAGACTGTATAGGTAGGTAGTACCTATGATGACGAATGATGGAATGGAACACAGTTAGATTTCATCATCATCATCAGCCTATATTAGTCCAGTAATTTTTTATGTCAACAAAGACATACGAATGAAAACTTAACAAAAACAAAGCAAGTTTAACACTAAAAACTAAAAGACAACGCAATCTCACATGTGTAGCGAACAATACTATTTTAAATTTTAAATGAAAAACGATCAATTAAATGATGAATTTAAGCTTTCAAAACCAAATTTTGTTTCGAGTTTCTGTACTTTGCTTCGATGACACCAATGTCGTTAAATATTTTACACCAATATTCTTTGGTAACTCCTTCGTATACAAAAAAATACCAGGTTTTTGAATCGGAGCACAGGTACTAGGTATGGGGTGTACCTAGAAGAAAACGTTCACTTGGTTTTTTTATTCGCAAGATCTTTTATCACCACCATGAAACATCCCGGAGCTCGAGTCAATCCATGTCAAAATCAATCCATTCCAGAATAGAGAGATAAATTTCAGATGAATGCAATAAATAAATAAAATACTTCTTCGGTTTTATTAGTTTTCAGTACCCCATAGTACATCGACAAAGTAACATCATATTTCATAAATTGCAATCATAATAGGCTATTTGACTACATTGAAAATAAATTCCAAATCGTTTTCATCCTACCTAGTCAGTGACAACAACGTAACAAAGCGTAATCATATGATTTTTGTTAAAAATATGCCTATTTTCGGTAAAAATACACATTTTTTTATTTATGATCACGTGACCGAAAACGCTCTGCGTTTGGTTGGAGCGCTGTTGACGTCACACTATTACAAATTACAATGAGTTCTTCTTGTTAGGTGTGGTGTGGCGTGTGACGAAATTCCTCAGAGCACGGGAGCCATGACAGAGATTATCGTTTTGGCACGCCATTATTTTATTCAAACTTTAAAATTAGGTTTTTTAATACGACTCTTGCATTATTTTTATCAGACAATACGTTAGAATTATTTCCCAGTAGTAGTCACGCAGCCTATTATACATAGGTGAATGAACCTGAATATTCTACTATCCTAACACTCATAGTTGGTAGTTTATAATTATGTACGCGATCAGGGTGTAGCAAAGGTAAAAGATGGAAGATGGGTAGTTTATCATTCGCATATACCTATTCGCATATAACTTTTCCACTTAGCTACTGTCCATCTGCTGTAAGGTTTCAACAAGACAATTCATTGTTACGAGAAATTTCCCGGGCAGTTGCCGTGACGAATGGGGTACAATAGCATATGTTTTGAGCACTAGAGCGGACCTTATCATTTACCACATTAGGTGCGCAATGATTACAGTAATCAGCTCATGAGGGCACAATAGGCGCACTCGTCGAACCACCACGGGCGACCTCAATAGGATACAGGGGGTTTCGGTTATAACGCTTATAACTGAACCAGCATTTTGGCTCTAGTACCCTGTAGGTACTAGAGCCAAAATGCTGGTGGGTACCTTGTCATAACGATCCTAAATACTACCACCAGCATTTTGGCTCTAGTACCCTGTAGGTACTAGAGCCAAAATGCTGGTGGGTACCTTGTCATAACGATCCTAAATACTACCACCAGCATTTTGGCTCTAGTACCCTGTAGGTACTAGAGCCAAAATGCTGGTGGGTACCTTGTCATAACGATCCTAAATACTACTAGGAACTGGGAAATCCGCTAGGAATGTCAGCTCCTTTGATAAGTCAATTTGTGAAATTAGAATTGGAAAACGATTAATTTTTAACGTTTTCTTAAAAGTTGACCAATAGTCGACTTTTCAGTTTAGTTTTTTCTAGGTTACCTATAGATATATACTTCCAGAAATGCTGCAAGAAGTTAATAGAATTGTTTTTCAATTTCCACATGCGATAGAGACTAGAGTCCGAAAAGATTTTAATTTGTGAAGACTCGTATCTACTTGAAGTAAGACTTTGTAAGGACTATAATATTATGACGCATGTAAATAGGTTAAATTTTGGTGTTTTAATTTTTACCGAGAAGCTAAAAGCTTAAACTATTGATCATCGAATTTTCAACAATTTACCTCAAAAATTCTGAGTTTGCCGTTGTTTAAAATAAAAAACAACACCCTGTATTCTCAATTGTGTAAATTTAATAGAAAATATGACCCTTTCACTGTTCCACATAATTAAGGAGTGCGCGACGGGACAAAAGAACCATCGGCTACACATTTTTAACTCTGTTTTATTCGTTGGAATCGGTTGACAATGGCGGCGGCAGGCACCCTTTCTTCGACAATTTGCTGCACAGCAGTCCCCGGATGTCGAACCTGCACCCTGGAATTAGGGCTCCTTAGACTCTCCAGGACTCCTATTGTGAGGAGGACTCCGCCCCGCAAGATTAGAGCACGTGACTCCTGACACCTTGACGGTTTAATTCAGGGTTCTTTACTCTGTATTGTAGGGTTAACGGAATACATCTTATAAGACGTTGTAACTTTTCCATTTCACACAATGTATTTACTGAATGTAACATCTTTTTTTTATAATCAATGGACCTTCGTTTGACTACAATCTCAACTGATGGAAAGTGAAGATGTGGCCGACGATGTATCACGAAGGTCTAGAAGAAACCTATTCACTCTTGTCTTGAAGAGACCCAGGTTGTAATTGACGGGGAAAACAGCAGCAGGGAGCGTGTTCCTAACCCCAGAGTAACGAATGATGAAAGTGGAGGAAAACCGCTTAGGCGAGTGGCCGGTATATCCGCCAAGTGGGGTGGTAATGCGCTGGGCGTCTGCTTGTCCTGGAGTGGAAGGGGGATGGTGGAATCAGTAAATACCATCTACATAACATATTATGCGCTAACCAAGAATGGTAGGAACCTACGATGTCAATGAGCCATTGGTGAGGCTGAACAGGCAGAACTCGTTCATAAAAAGGACATGCACATAATCTATCAATTATATGTTATCACTTATCACATGCTGTGTTTAACGATAGGAACAACGAAGTTGGTTGTAGATTTCGATATATTTAATACCTCAACTGAGTGTCTTTAACGCTTGTTGATTGAAGGTCTCGTCCCTGGTTGAGGTAGTTTTTATTTTAACAAAGCCGACGTCTTTCTTTCTTTTTTCGACGGTTAATAATAATTTCATTTAATATTTTTTTGTGGAAACTTGTAATTAGCTGTCAGTTACACACCATTTTTGTAATAAAGTTACCTAGTTGATAATTTGCCAAGTATAACCTGGTACCTAGTACAAATGACACACCTTAGTATCTCTTAGTTTTCCTTAAATTGAAAAATAAAATAAAAATATTATAAAATACTTATTGAACTACCTAAAATATTCATTACGGATGTGAGCGGGTTTACAACTACAAACCTTATTTGTGTTGGAAGAACACTTTTATCCCGCTTATATATATCATTTCTTCCCGCGCTTTCGCACGCGTTGTTTCTATGGAAACGTATAAAGGTAAGTTTTTATTCTAATGGCCTTTTATACGATAAAAAGTAGGCATGATGATGTAGACCTAGAAAAACCTCTTTGCAAAATTTGAGCCCGATCCTTTCAGTAGGTAGCGTGACGAGTTATCGTCAAACTACAATAGTAGGTATATACTATACCCCAGTGAATGAAAACCTGAATCAATGAAAAAAGAGATCCCCTTCCTGAATCTAAAAGTTCCTAGATGAGCCTTCATATAGGGATAAGATAAATACATAGAGTTTTTAAAGTACTATATAAACTCTATGGATAAATACACACACTCAAGGAGTTTTTAACTCATGAGGTAACAAACTACTTGGACAAATACTCTATGGATAAATACACACACTCAAGGAGTTTTTAACTCATGAGGTAACAAACTCTCAGAGCAGTTATTGCTCTGAGAACAAACTCACTCTCACTCACTCACTCATGAGGTCCAACATCTCGGCCATCCCACTAACGAAACAAAGTGACTATTCATTTCTAAGCAAGCAAATTAAGCTGTTCCTAAAGATCACATTAGTCTATTCTGCTAACCGTCAAATTAGGCTTCACCTCAAATCTGCTGTTCCTACAAATTATCTGATTGCACTGACCTTGTCGACAACAACCCAACAACTGATGATTACCGAATTACCAGCCGCCGTCGCCTATACTTACCGCACCGATTCAGATAATAAAATCTTATCTAAATATCATAAGACCATTGTTTTAAAGACGTAAGATGCTGAAGGCAGAGCGGTAGCGCGCGCCAAACACGTAAATTTGTACAAAATAAAAGAAAATAAATCATTGAAGCCTCTGCGGTAGAGCCAGGTACCACTGCAATGCACTTAATAAACACACAGAGAATATTTCCTATTTGTTTATTATGATACATAAGTCACAAGAACATATTGAAAATACTAAAACTATACTGGCAGTGCTAAGTAATGCGTATCTTCAATTTATTTTAAAAAAAAGAAAATTACAATCAGATACCTAATATAATTAAATTAAAACTAGTATTTACAATTGAAACAATTGAGCTAACTGCAAACTGTTACAAACAATCTACAGGTAGCTCAATTGATCCATATCAATACCAGTTCTATTCTAATACCATATATTTCATTTGTATAGCACCTACCATTTTCATACTAATTTATCAAGTCAATTTTCTAAGCTTAACTTTTATAAAATGCAAAGTGGGCGCCACAGCACAAATCTAAATCTCAAGGAGGACTTTGTATTCCTCGGTGATCATCATAATGACGTATATTAGTTTGAATCACTAATAAAATTAGTCTCGCAATAATTTGCCTTAATTTTCTGAATCATGTCTGAATCAGAATTTGGATTAGGAATATGGCAGGGCTGGGGAGGATTGTTTTTGAAAATCATGTGGGGAAATGATACGTTTCAATCTAAACCCTATAATTTCTTACAAAATCTGCAGACGAGTTCAAAATATCTAGGGTCAGTAAGTACCTAGGTATACTTACTCTCTTCATCATGATATCAGCTTGAGATCCTCAACCTTAACAGCCTATAATGGTCCACTGCTGGACGCAGGCCTCCCCCTGATAATCCGCCTTATTGGCCTTTATCTCATGGGGGGTAATGCCCATAGTTTGGTGGTACATCTTAGTTGATCTTAGCAAAAAGGGGTTGGTCGGGTTGTTCGTTATTTTAAAAACTTCATTTTATTCTAGTACCTAGACCGGTACCTACTATAGACTTGAATAACGTTACAGCCCAATCCTTCTCACCATATTTAAAAATTTAACTACGTACCTACTTTTTAGACTATGGGTAGCAGGTTCTTTCTTGGTTACATTAAATAATTCCAAGATACAAAGAAATGATAAAATTACATGAAAACTAATAATTTCGGTACAATCACAAGCACGAACTAGATAGAGTGCGTTGATGTCTTTTGTAGGGTAGAGCTGTCGAGCAAACTTTTCTCCATACCTTTGAGAAAGGAAAACTCCATTCTTATTTCTACATGGTATTATGATACTATGTTTTCTTTAAAGCATCATTTATTTCGGTGTTCTTTTTAGTGAAGCTAGCAAAGATGGGGCATACAATTTTTTTTTTTTTACGGCGACCACACATTTTTTATTTCGATCAACTTCATCTCGGGATGCTACTCCACGCTAGATGTCACTGAACGCTTCAGCGTGTGCGATTATACATGGGTTGGTTGCCGTATACAGTTTCATCCAATCGACTTTCTCAGACAGAGTAAAGTTTAAAAATCGCGTGTCACAGGCCAATAAACTGCAGCATTTAGGGGTACAAGTATTATTTTAGATTTCACATGTAAATGGCCGGCGAGGCGTGCGTGAGAGCTGCAGGCGGTGGGCGTGCGCCGAACCCAGACTGACCAATCACAAACCGCTATTAGAGCTAGCTTAAATGCCTTTGCCTCCGAAAACATTTTGCATTATTTTCAACGTGAGTTTTACTGCATAATTTTATTTAATTTAGGTTTTATCACATTTTGACCATTCTACATTTTTATCGGGCTAAAAAGTATAACCACTTAAAAAATATACTACCTGCCTACTAAACGACCACAGACTTGTATTTAGCCGAAATAAATAGGAATAAATAGAAATACAAATAAATAGGTAGGTACCACCTACCTACCTACCTATTTATTTGTAGTTAGGTAATAGGACCAACCAATAGACAACTAATGTACCTGCGGGTATTAAGGACCGGCGGCTAGCAGGGGCTAGGTAGGTACTATTCCTAAAACTCATTTCCAACCTTTTTATTAGACTCTAGCCACGCACACCTTTTTAAAGAACCAATGATTGAAAGGCTAATATCCGAAATCGCGTCGCGCTCGGATCCGGCGACGAACGCATTTGGTATGGATCACTCCACAGAAAAAAAAATTACGCTTTGTCACGTTGTCACTGACTAGGATGAAAACAATTTGCAACTTATTTTCAATGTACCCAGTCAAATAGCTTAAGATCATTGGCGTCTAAAAAGCTAACGCTAAGTGCCTTTATTTAATTTTCCTTTATCAGTGAAATTATAAACCTAACAGTTAGGTATTTACTTATTTATATAACGATGAAATTATAAACCTATCAGTTAGGTATTTACTTATTTATATAACGACTAGCAGCGCCTCGCGGTTTCACCCGCGTAGTTCCCGTTCCCGTAGGAATTTCGGGATAAAAAGTAGCCTATGTCCTATTCCAGACTATAATCTATCTCTGTGCCAAATTTCATCCAGATCCGTTTTGCTGTTCTGGCGTGATAAAGGAACAAACATCCATCCATCTATCTATCCATCCATCCATCTAAACTTTCACGTTTATAATATTAGCGGGATAAAAAGTAGCCTATGTCCTATTCCAGACTATAATCTATCTCTGTGCCAAATTTCATCCAGATCCGTTTTGCCGTTCTGGCGTGATAAAGGAACAAACATCCATCCATCTATCTATCCATCCATCCATCTAAACTATCACGTTTATAATATTAGTGAGAAGTGAGATTAGTGAGATAATCCTATCCATTGGTAAGGATTTTTATAAAATAAGGATGTTTTTCACGCAAAACCAACCCAGTAGGTAATGTTAACTAGAGATGGGCCGAATATTCGTTTTATATTCGGTATTCGGCATATTCGGTAGCTTTACCGAATATTCATATTCGGCTGAATCACCTAATGTTCGGCAAAGTGATACTCAAAGTTTTTACTGTTCAGACCCGTGTATTATCATGATTTGAGTGTACAGTGTAATGAAGTAAGTATTTCAGAGTGTAGCTTGCTGATTTTGTCGTCACTGAAGCTTTATTTTCAATTAAAGTAGGTTGGTAAAAAGATAATAACTTCAATCAATATCTTCACGCCGGATCCCTTGCAGGGTAGGCAAGGAATCCATAATAACTTAATGCAAAATATAGTTATCTAGCTGTTTTGGGATTAGGCTTCTGTGTTAACTCTTTATAATAATACTATATTAAACAGGCCTTAATTGAAGGAAAATAAACAAGATAATTATTTCGGTCAGTCTTTATTGTGTTAGAGAATAGCTGAATCAAATCACAACACCTTAGTAGATTATGAATACAATTTTTTTCTAGTTTCTACTCAGCATAGCGTCGCAAAATATATTTATTGATATTAAACGTTTAAACCTATCCTATTCAACCAATATAGTTCTTTATAAAGAAAATTAGTAATTTGTTTGTACTTTTCAGGTTGTAATTTAAGAGATCAATCACTTAATCACACATTAAGAGTTAGGAACTTAATTATAGTCTACTGAGATTATAAGACAAATATGACGTTTCAAATGTACCGAATATTCGGCCGAATATTCGGTTCGGTAAAAGTTTTACCGAATATTCGGCCGAATGTTCGTATTCGGTGAAACCCATGTTCGGCCCATCTCTAATGTTAACCACTAAAGCCTACCTACATTCTTTTGTATAAACTACGCTAGTAGTAATACCTATCTACTTCAGGCTCATGTATTTGGTACTTGCCTGCGGATTTGCACTAGGTAAGATACTATCTTATAAAATAAAACCGGCCAAGTGCGAGTCAGACTCGCACACGAAGGGTTCCGTACCATTATCTATAAAAACGGCAAAAAAAAAAAACATGTCTGTCGTATGGGAATTGGGAGCCCCCCTTAAATAATTTTTTTAATTTAATCATTTATTTCAAAAGTAAATATATGTATAAGTAACTAAATATTCTGTGAATAGGTAGGTATCTCACCTGTTGCCGTTATCAATAGAAATGAAATTACGAACCTAAAGTCAGGGTACAAAAATTGCATGGCAACACCACTTCGTATACTCTGCGCTCTGTTCTAGAAATGCGCAAAACAGTACTCTGCTATGAAATGCTATATGGCATGACATTTCGTACTGCGCCACATGGTATGCTATCAGTACGCAGTACTCTAAATATAACCTGACATGACGTGCTATGCTAAGTAATGCAAACGGCCTGCTATATCTTTTAAGTCTAGGTACTGAATGTACTGTTCAGTTTAGATGTAATGTCATAGCAATAGACAGACCTTTCACTATTATATTATCATAAACCTATAAACGAGCAATTCTTTCTTGCATATAGATAGATATGTACATTATACCTCAAACTGGGGCTGTTCGTGCAATCTATAATATGGGTCCCAGAGAATCCCTGCGTGATAAATTCAAAGAAATAAACATAATGACAGTACCATGTGAATATATTTATGAAAACTTGTTGTATACTCATAAAAATATCAATCGGTTCCCTAAAAATAGCGATATACCTACATAAATTTAATACTAGAAATAAGAATAAACTCGCTGTGCCCACAACTAGGTAACACAAGATTAACGTACCTTTTAAAGGGCAATGTATAGGTACGCTTCTACAACAAAACTCCAAGTGAGTTGCAAAAATTGTCAGTTATAAATAAATTCAAACAAATTGATAAACACATCCTTTGTAAAAAGGCCTACTATAAAATATCAGATTATCTAGAGGATAAAAAAGCTTGGGACGAGTTTTGCTCCAACTCGAAAACTAACAATCTAACAAGGTAAAGGTTTCTTGTTCGCTTCTTTACTTTACCTTAAAAAGATTGAAGTGGACAAAAAATCAAAGTGATCACTTTATTTCCTAGTTTTACTTATGTAATCTGAGTTTTGTGACGTGTCCAAGAGTCCTGTAAGGTCTAAAGGAAATAAAGCACTTTGAACTAATGGAAAACCTTTATTAACAAAGAAAATTACAATCACATAACAGAATGATATCAAAACTAGTACTTATTTACAATTGAGCTAACTGCAGACTGTTGCAAACAATCTGCAGGTAGCTCGACTGATCCATATCAATACCAGTCGGAAGCGTGCCCAAGACGCTGGCTGCATTGCACCTTAAAGATATTTTGTTTTGATCCGTGTAAATTGGTTTTTTTTTATTATTAAAAGTAAGTCATGCTTTGTTTCATAAATTACTAATAACTATAGAAAGTAATTTATGAAATAAAGCATGCCTTACCTACGGGTGCCAAAGAAACGTAATCCTTATTTATAGTAGAACTAAGCGGCGCGGCGTGTGGCAAAGACAGTATCCCGTCCGACTGACACTCCTCGTCGCTTGCACTCGAACCTTTACGATAGGTACTGACCGACGGACACCCGAGCATTTACAGAACACGGCCGGCCGCGCCGATCGTAGAGCATCGCGCCATGACATGTCTAATGCCATGTTTCATGTTAAATTTGGTCGGGTACTGGGTACTGTTACAGTACGCGGACGTGCTATATCACGCGTTATGCAGTACTCACAGTACTTACACACCTATACCTACTCCTACTCTGTCCTTTTTTGTTTTTTGCGGCCACGCATGCCAACCATAGGTAAAATAATCAATCTACGGAGTCAGACCTACTTAGTGTTTGAAGTTTCATGTTCGTTTTCCGCATAGTTATTACTAACTCTATGGTTTTCCGGGTAGGTACTCCAATCAAAAAGAGATCCCCTTCGGTATAGGGTACTCAGTCAAAAACAGTAAACTCATTTTGCTCTATGGATGTCCCGTCTCTTGGAGTGAGGAGACCTCAGAGCACCTTATTTATAAAAAGTGTGGCATGCACTTCCACTTACTTTTCTTACTTTTCTGTTCTGTGGTTCTGTGGATCTAAAGCAAGGTTGCCAACCGTACGAGGTTCCTCGTACAAATACGAGATTTTTGGTCTTCCGTACGAGGTACGAGGGCACTATCAACCTCGTACAATTATGTACGAGATTTTGACATAACATAACACTTGTCGCATTGGCGCGATGATTGTCTATAGTTCGCTCGCTATCCCATGAACCAAGAAATCCCCGAGAAATAAAACATTTCGTTCTTCGCATTATTTGTCTGTCGCCTTGATCACACATGTCATAGCGCCAACCAGAGAGGTGTAACTTCACAAAATAAATAAAAATCTCGTGCAAAAATAAAAAGAAAAACGATGCGAATGAGGATGTTCCTGATATAATATTTGGAAATGAAAACTGAGACTAGAAGTACATAGTTACCTATGCAAACTTTTCAACCTACAAACAAATCTCGTTCATTAGTTATTTACGATAGTAATGTTAAGGATTATTTTAATACAAAGTGATGTTTTATTTAGTAGAAACTTGCAATAGTTTATTTCGTTGTGTAAAACGTCCTAAATTCAACAGTTTGATATGCATTAATTTTGGTTTAGTCACCTTTTAGAGGCAAGTACGAGGTTCGAAAGCCATAATACGAGATTTTTAGCTGCTTAGTACGAGGAAAAAAATTCTATGGTTGGCAACCCTGATCTAAAGAAGGAGAAGGGGATCTCATTTTTGTTTTTCATTGCCGCCGTGTGGTGTGGTGTCTTACGTAGATATTGTCGTAGTTATTGTATACTCTTTGATAATGTCCTTCTATTTATTTGCTGTCCAAAGCAATCGTTTCTGATCTCTATAAATTTTGTAGAATAACTCACTCACACACACAATAATTGTGAACCTTACCTACTGGAAGAACATTCTTTTAGTTTCAATTATTTGTGGGCCTGTACTGAAACAACAAAAGGTAACTAAACATTCATTTTTGTCCTCTGCCATTTTCTGTGGATTTTTATCGATAACACGAATTTCAGTTTCACTTAGGCTGCGTTCCGTTTACAGAAGGTGAAATTTTTGATTCATACATAAACCTACCAAACCAGTACTTACCTACCCAAATTCTCTTTCAAAATGTTTTCCTAAGCAGTGAATTTTTCCTTTGATGAAAATCCCTATTCTCAACACTATTTTCTTTCTTTGTCGCAGATGCAGCTAACATCTGATCCAAGACGTGCTGACAGAGAGCGCAGGTATAAGCCTCCACCACCATCATCAGCCCCTGCTGAAGATCTTACAACAGATTACATGAATATCCTTGGTATGTCACATAGAAACTTTTACCACTTCATTTTAACAAAGACAAACAAACGGTTTCAAACAGAAGAAGTACATAATATACACTACTTATTTTGAAATAGTTTGTATGTTAAACATGATTCCCATTCTGTATAAGATTGTATTTTGAATTTCAGTTTCTGTTATAACTATTTTATGGTTATACTTATTTCTGCCGTAGTGGTTTTATTCTCTTTGATTTCTGCCTGCAGCTTCCGATAAGTGAACCTTTAAACATTGCCCGACACAATTGTCTATGGAAATATTTAATGGCTATTTCTATCTTATGGGAACTGCTTTATGGAGTAAAAAGTAGGGTATGTTTGATTTCAGGCTTAGAGCTACATCTAAATTTCTGCCTGATCCATTTAGTAGTTTTGGTGTGAAGTAGTAACAAACATCCTAACTTTCACATTTATTAAGTATTTTTAATAGTATTATCATTACATTTAAATACCTTTCAGGTATGGTCTTTTCCATGTGTGGTCTTATGATGCGCCTGAAATGGTGTGCATGGACTGCTGTATTTTGCTCAAGCATCAGTTTTGCAAACTCAAGAGTTTCAGATGATACCAAGCAGGTTAGTTTTGCACTACTTACCTACTCTGATATTTTTGGTGTTGACCCACAGAAAAGTTAAAACTATAATAGTTCTAACTATTTAAATGACTGTGGAATACTTTTGGCTAATTTATAATTATTGTTAATTTTATGTGTGTTTCCATTATAATGTTTTTGTTATAAAATCTGTACTTGCATATAGTACTATAATAAAGAGGTAAAGTTTGTGAGGTTGTAGAGAGTAATCTCTGGACCTACTGAACCAATTATGAAAATTCTTTTACCAATAGAAAGCCATGTTATGTGTGGTGTGAGCGTCATAGGCTATAAAATAAACCCGAAAAAGGGGATACTTACATGAATAGCGCGGGCAAAGCTGCGAGCAGCAGCTATCTTGCAGCTTGGCCTGCTCTATGTATATAAAAATAAGTTAAAACTAAATTACCCTTTAGTCAACTCTATGGCAAGGTTGTATTTTATCATTTACACCCTTTTTAACATTAATATAAAAATGTGTAAAGTCCGGATACAAAGTAGATGGAATTTCGTGCAGTGACCTTATTGCCTACTGACAGTTGTCACAAACAATTTTGCATTACTTAACTAAGTGGTTAAATAAGAAACACTTGAAGGAAAGAAAAAAGTGTTTACTGGCTTATTAAATATATTCTTATTTTGGTTTGAGTATGAAAATAGTTACGTAAAAAATCGAGTTATAATTTTATTTATTATATATTTAGTAGAAAAAAAAACGAATCAAAATAAACCAATTTCTCTGTACCGAAGTTACTGAAGTTAACAAACCACTATACAATAAAAACGAGATAGCAAAAACTAATAAACAACAACAAACTAAGATAATATAACTGATATAACCTTAGATAAATATAAAAAAGGGAGTACGTTTTCCCAGCGCTCATTCAATAACTGTACTGTGTCACGGATGAAATAATGAGGTATTGAAGTATCAAAAAATTTTAAGTTTGGTGTATCTACTTACGCGATAATATGTGATGCCTTGCTTTGTTTTTTGTTTTGGGAACTATTTGTACACCTGGTGAACGAACACGAGGTCATTGTCGTGGTGTTTTAGTCGAAATCAGACAAAAGTTTACCTACGTTCTAACAAGCAGCAAGCACGCGAAACCCAAACACCACCACCCGCGCCGGTCCGACTGAGGTGATGGAACATAGTTGAACCTGACTTGAGTTGAGCCATACACTTTCGAGATGGTAGTACGTACCTCATCTCCCTTTTCTTACTTTATCTAAGGATATATTATCTGTGTCCGAAAACTGAACGATCACTAACACATCCCAAGATGGAATGTCTTTTAAATACAGGGTGTGTCAAGACTACTACCGAAGTGTGGGGGGGTGCAATCAGACCATTGACACGCGCGCGGCTACGATTTAATTCGCGGCCATGACCTTAAAAGCATACCAAGAATTGATTAGAAACATCAAAATTTAAAATACATTTTAATCTGTCTAAAATAAGTACCTACTTTTGTTATGAACAGCTGACAGACCTGCGTTTATTTTCAGAGGTCATCGTTCTGCCTAGAGAATAGGTACCTACCTATTTCGGCTTTCCTTTGACACGCGCCGCGCGGCGCGGCGGCAGCTCATCAAACTTTCCGACAAACAGGCCGCAGACGCACGTGTAACGCCTTTGACTTTTACCGACAATTTGCGAAAATTTTATTTACTTTAACAAATTGGGTGCGAGGGAGTATGGACAAAATGCTGATGTGCTATGGTGAAGATAGAGGAAATGCGTGTCGAATCTTGTGCATTTACCTGGGTAGATAGGACAGGTAGGTACCCCAACCAGACACATCCGTCTGGTGCTAGACTCTTCTCTTAGTTCGAGCCATTTCTGATTCGACCGAGGCTGCACCGGAATTAGGTAAGTACCTACATACCTATTATTACGGCATTTGCAAACTTACGTGTACATTGCTGGCTAGCAAAACAAATAAAAATCTTTAAAAATTCACATCTCCGGCTAGAATTTTTTTTTCGGACAACGGTTTTTTTATTCGTTTTGTTTTGGGGTGCTGCACCACCCCCCTTTGTTTTTGGTAGTGGTCTTGACACACCCTGTATAATAGCAAGTCGTAGGTGGGTCTTTGTCGTGACCCAAGGCCACAGATTACCCCCACCCAATAGATTCCGCATTACGGGACTTTAGTTCGGATCCTAGCTCACCAAAATTGGAGGAAGGAGCGGGTTGCGGGGACTGGAACAAAGGCGTTGTGATTGGTTATTTCAAGGTCGCACTAAAAATGAACTAACCCTAGGGTTGGGACAGTTTAAAATTTGTCGATATTTAATATCAATACCATGTTGTTAAAATGAACATAAATTTACATGGATATTTAACTGCTTTGTAATGCGACCTTAGTTCTTCATATTACAAACGACAATTTTGTAAATTTCGAATTACAAAATTTATCACAGTACTAGTCATCGTTCAATCCATGTCCTGCATTTCCATTTTGATTTATCAACAGCATTTTTTGTATCCTTCAACATGATTAATACAATATTTTAGTGTTTTTCATACAAAAATTCCGAGAGCTCTACATATCCACGTAATCCAACATTTAAATCGATATCGACTGGAAAAAAGTGAAATTCACAACACTAGCGTAACACGTGCTTTCGCCGAAAAGGGACAACGAATGCAATAACAGCAACGAGGAAAAGAAACAAGTGATCGTCTTTACGTACCATCAACCATTATAAGCTGACCTCTTCTATAACAACTGGTATAATTGTTATTATTTTACTTACCGATGAAATATTATTCCGTCCTTTTGGTAGTTTGAATTGCTAGATGACTTTCCACGCCATTTCACTGCACATGTAGTCATTTTATCTTTTTTACTAACACAAAACCAATTTTCACTAGCATTAGAACACAAAAACGTAAAGGAGCTCACGGGTCTGACACTTGGTCGAAACTAAAGCCGTGCTTTGAAGTGGCGATTTATATATATGCATTTGCATCGATGTGTTGTGCGCGGTCGTCGTCTTTCATGCGGAATCTAGGGGGGTAATCTGTGCCCAAGGCTCAAACAAAAAACTCAAGGAACAAAATTTATGTAGTAAAATTATTTCATCTGTGACAAAAGGTTTAAAATCCTTTAGGACACCAGTCATTTCATCTGTGCGAGCGTGACGCATTTTATTTACGCGGGAGTGACAGAGGCAGGTAATAACAGGTCAATGTACGAATTTCTTTCTGCATCATCGCAATCGGACTTTATGTAGGTACCTACTACACATTGAAAATAAAAAAAAACAAACCAAACTACCTACCTAACTATTATTTTCATTTTACAGATTGTGAGCTCTTTCATGCTGTCAATATCGGCTGTGGTTATGTCCTATCTACAGAATCCTGCACCTATGACCTTACCATGGCAGTCAGGGTCAATCTAGATTCTAGATTTTATATAATTTTATAGATACATAGGTAGGTACCTATTTGCCAATAAGTAATAAAATATTTATTCCCTGTTTATTTGTATGTCATTTTTTCTTGATTAAGTACTGTGTAGTTATTCTGTGATGATGATGATTATTTGTTACTGGCAATATTCGAATGTCGGGTTGGACACTTCTCTGCCAGTGTCAATGAAAAAAGAGATCCCCTTTTAGATCAATGGCCAGTGTCAAGTTGGTTTGATGTTTTCACCAGCGGGCTTAGCATACAAGGTTAATCGCCGCTAACGTTATAAGTGGCCCTATTGCTAGAATCATTTGTTACATGTTGTTGTGTGACAAGGATCTTATGACGTAATCTAACATAAACGGTGTTGTAATGGGGGTTCATTCAGATTCCAATGAAATAAACGCCAAAAAAAGAAGTTGATGTTGATATCGAAGCGAAATAATAACGCTAATAATAATGTAACGTGGTAATAATACCACGCTTATTTGCGAATAACCTTGTATGCTAAGGCTGCTGAGCCTAGTTCGTTAACTAGTATGTCGTAGGCAAGGAATTTATATAATACGCCGTAGGTCTTAACCACGTCTTAACCGAGGGGAAATAGGCGAATGTGACACTGACTGAAATAGTTTCATGCGCGTGGACGGAAGAATGAGAGGTTTTCGTTTTACATTTTTAAAAAGAAAAAAATTTGTTCCATGTATCTCGATAGATGGCAGGGCTTCAACTGGGTTCCTACTTAGAGGAACAAGGCACTATGGTATGTTAATGTCATATGAAAGAAAACGTCAAAATGATAATCGGTCGATCGCTTAAAAGAACAAGGTACTAGAGGACTACCTCTAGTACCTTCTACCGGTGTGAATGAGATGGGTATATGCACTAGCATATACCCATCTCATTCACACCAGAGAGAGATAAAAATATGCTTGTAGCATGAGAAGAAATCAGATAGAATGAATGTTTCTCTGTCACAACCACCGTGCCAGTTTTTTCATTGTTTATGTCTAAACAATGAAAAAACTGGCAAACAAACTTGATTTATCAAATGCTGCAAATAAACAAAGAAATGTCACTATGAAAGTGACAAGACAGTGAAGCAAACCCTTGAATTTTTATGGATCATTCGTTCTTGCCCTCGGCTTTGCTTGAGCAGGAAATTTTCTTGAAGAAAGCTATAGGTATTTATTTTACTAAATCCATTCATCTCACAAGGCTCAATCTCACACGCTAGTTAAGCGTCCAGAGCTTTTCACGCTGCGCTGCTGGTGGTCTTTTCTGAGAGTCATAATAATACTAGGCTCACGCACCACCCTTCACTATGCTTGTACCTAACAACAAAGCAAAGCAACATTTGGTTGTGCCTTTCAGAGAGTAAATAAAACAAACAAATAAGTGCATTTTTTTTAATAGAGAAGTACTTTTAAAAGATGGTTTATTCATAGGTACATTATAGGTATAAGTTTTCACTGCCTAAATTACTAATACCTTAGTCCTACAAAGGCATTATTTATTTGACATCAGAAATAAATATAAACAAATACATTTCTTGTTTTTTATTTCTTCGTTGCCTATAATTACAGCTGAATATCAATTATTGTCCTTTTCCCGTTGGAATATTCAAGCCTGTTGTTAAGCGTTCCAAGAAAGCTTATTTCGATGACTTGACCTCGGTATCCACCCTTGTTTTTATTACTGTATGGCCTGCAACAAAATAACAAATATTTTACATGCAGATCACAGGAAGCTATAATGCCTGAGTGATACAAGTCATTTTTCAGATGCAGTAGGTGTGCTTGGTTAACCACTAATTTGAGAAGCTCTAAAACGTTAAATCAAATCCTGACATTATGTTAATGTGCAGTGGCTTACAGCAGCGCAAACACAAAGTACTTTTTATCCCACTAATATTATAATGGTGAAGGTTTGGATTGATGGATGGATGTACGTTACTCTCTACTCATATGAATAGATCTGTATGAAATTTGGCATAGCGATAGATTATAGTCCGGAATAACACATAGGCTGCTTTTTATCCTTTTACTTTTTTTAAATAAAGACACTAATAACCAAATAGACTTCTCTTTGAAATGAGGTAGATACTTAACTCAATTCTTACCTTTGTTAGAGCAGATAATTCATTTCAGCGAAAAAACGAATGGACGATTCTTCATATAGCAGAATACGTGAAATTGTCAATACTTTGTTAAAATTGGTTTTGCGACCTTTTTTTGGGCGAAGAAATTCTTCCTGTAGATTTGTGTTCTTTTATAACCACTTCTTTGCGATATTCCCAAGAGCTCGGCTGTTTTGTTGACACACGCTACCAATATTCACCTTTAAGCCAATTCTTGTACGTCTGCTTGTACACATTCATTACCATCAGTTTTTCATAGGCTCAGAGTCAGGCTCTTTATCATATCAGCACAAACACAACCAGAACAATAACTCGAACACAGCAAGATAACTTTATCGGGTAGAATATAACTTCACCAACAGCAAAAACCGGCGGCGCGGCGGCGGCGCAGCCAGAGAAAGAACATTCGATTCCAGAACTGACGAAGGACGGGAAACCACTAAAAACTTGAAGAAAATCTTGAATTTATTTTGGTTTCTCAAAAATAGGAAACGAATGTAGTGTTGCCACAGTCAAAATTAAAAAACTCCAAACCGAACTAAAATTTTGTCCGAAATATATGACTAAAAGATGTTTCGTAAAATATCCGGAAAACTGCAAAATGATATATTGCAAGCTGAAAATAGGAACAGTAATCACCTGTAAAACTAATAGGTATCACTAGGCATAAATAACGTACAAAATGTATAGTGTGTTTGTGACGCCTTCATTTATTTATATAATAAAGGTTTACCAACAACATACCTACCTACATATTTTTTCATTTACTTAGGTATTAAAAACTGAAATAAAAAAAAAATTTCTGATATGCAAGTTACTTACCTACTTACAGGTAAACACGACATTTTTAGGTATAACCTTCACAGATCTATTCGATTCTTTTTTCAAAACTTTATAAAATTAACAAATCATTCACGCCTTGAGACGAAACTCGAGTGCCGTCGCGCCGGCTCGGGTTACTGACCTTGCGCAGCTGTTTGGGACGACATGTTGTACTAAGATGGCGGAGATTTTTTGTGATTGTGTGACTCGTTACGTTATTCAGTAATAATACATCTCATCTCATTCTCGTCATCGTCATTCAAAAATACATCTGATTAAAAGAGTTCTTCATTTGAACAAAATAAAGCTCAAAACCAAAATATTTTTAATTGGGACTTATGTCCCCGTTTTTTACGATTTTTACGTACCATAACCGACGGGGACGGGACTTAATTATGTCCCCGTCATCGGTTTGATGTTAGAAGGTGAACCGATCACAAAATCTGCCAGTTTTAGCATTAAAAAAATGCGTAAATGGCAACACTCAGAAAAAGTTTGTTTTCCCTTCATTTGACATAGACATACCCTAATCGCCAGTTGACACACTGCCATCTATCGAGATATTTAGAACTAGCTTTTTTTTTTTAATACGAAACGAAAACCCCTCATTGTCCATTGATTTAAGGTATACGTACAGGAATCTCTTTTTTTATTGAACTTGACCATGTGATTTTTAAATGTATTTTTGACGGTGATATGATAGACTTAACGTTAATTGACGTTGACATATGCATGACATGAGAATTTGACAAGCAGTCAGCACATCAGAAACAGATCAAAAAAGCACGAAGTTCTGAACACGTTCTAAACTAAATCTCTCCGTCTCCGTTCCTGTAATATCGTAGCGATCGATTCAAAGACCCGGATTTTGGGTACAAGTACATGCATTATACACGTTTTCTAAAACAAAATTGGATGAAGAAG
The DNA here is from genome assembly GCA_947086465.1 of Eupithecia exiguata. NCBI lineage: Eukaryota > Metazoa > Arthropoda > Insecta > Lepidoptera > Geometridae > Eupithecia > Eupithecia exiguata. Next base: position 5,775,128 of record OX352230.1, on the reverse strand, counting down.
CACGTTAATTAAACTTTTAGATCTTCTTGCATTTCAGGAGAGTTCAGCAAATCCTTTTGTTGTAACCGGCACAGTCCGAAAAACTTTAAGGTAAGAAAAATGATTGTAGTAGGTTATCTGCTAGTCAACATTATTGAGCACCAGCACCGACTTGTAGTAGTAGGATTTCTTGTGGTTCGAAGGTAACAAAACTCTATGTGATGTGGTTCTTATTTCATTAATTGCTTCTCTATTTTACAAGAGGACCAGTTAATTTGCTCTGTCAGTCCTTGTCGAAGATGATAGCAACATAAAACAATTCATTGGGAAAAAAAGCTCAGACTTAAAATAAAACTATTTTTGTCATTTTTAGGATGCCTCCCAAGAAGGTGGAAGAGCCTGAAAAAAAGCCACTTATTGGACGAGTTGGCACAAACCTGAAAGTGGGTATTGTTGGTGTACCAAATGTTGGCAAGTCAACATTCTTCAATGTGCTTACTAAGAGTCAAGCTGCTGCTGAAAACTTCCCCTTCTGCACCATTGACCCCAATGAAAATAAGTACCATTTTATATATTTGCTTGGTTGCTAAAAGAAGAGTAAAAATCAGCCCGGAGATAGTATAAGAATACCTGGTACAATAATATTATCTGATAGGTAGGTGTTAGTTATTCTGTAGTAAAAGTAATCATACCTACACACAAGTGATTTAAAAAGGTACCTATAAAAGCAAGTATGATAATATCCTGTATTGTAGCACAACAGAGCCTAAATCCCTTCTGATACTAAACTCTGCCTCTTTGTTTACATAAATTTAAAAAAAATGCCAGTTTTGGCAGTTTTGACATAATTATGTTGTCACCTTCAGAGATCTCCACATCCTTAGCAACATCATCAACAAAATGTATAGATTTGAAAAACATTTGAATAATTTGGATGTTTTTGATAAAAATAGTGTTAAACAGGTTTCTGTGGACAAAAGTATAGTGTTCAATGGCAAAACAAAATGCATTACTAAAAAAAAATTTGAAGTGAAAACTAAGAGAAAAAGGCCTCTAGCTGCTGCAGTAGTGGGTTTAAAGAATACAGCTTACCCACTTTCATATAATGCCCCTTTCTATGACCCCAAGGTTTATATTGATTCCCAAGAATTGTTCCTAAGAACCAACCCAGCATGCTATCTGATACTAGGGAAACCAGGCTCGGAAGCATTCAGCCTTGGAGAAGCAATTTCCAAAAAGTTAAATTGTATCCACTTCTGCCCCAAAAATATAATAAATGATGAAATAGATCAAAAAAGTTCAACTGGAAAATGTCTTGATTACAACATGAAACAAAACAAGATTTGTGAATATCAAAATCTTTTGAAAATCTTAAAAATTAAATTAGAGGCTCCGGTAGTAAAACATAGGGGATATATTATATCTGGTTTCCCATTAGTGACTACAAGTACAAGTCCAAAATACCTTAATAATAGGTTTCATGGAGAGGAATCTATACTGGTCATTGCAGAACTATTGACCGATCTATTATTTGATTCTATAAAGAAAAAGAAACGAAAAAAGAGGCAACTGATTGACGAAGAAAGTGTTGATTCTCAGAATGATGATGAAGAGGAAGAAGCTCAAGAAGAAGAAGAAGAAGAGGAAGAACAGAAGCCAGAAGAAGATCTAGAAGAAGAAGAGGAAATTAAATGTGAATTGCCCAAATACCTTCTGAACCCATGCTCTGATGTAATAGTCCATAGACATGCTTACTACACAACACGAAAATCCGTGCTACTCGAGCAAATTAACTCTCTGTTCAATCTAGAAATGAAACCCAGTATCATCATTTACCTTACTGGTCCTGATAAACTTTTAATAAGGAAAAAGAATAACACTTATATTAATTACAAGACTGAAATGGATACTTCAGAACCATTAATTACCAACATTCCCACAGATTTAAGATGGCCCACTAAATATGAAATGAGTGACTACAATAATCCTACTACTGTTTTTAAAAATCTTAACTCTAAATACTGTTGCAGACAACCTTTCAATTTTGAGAGGAATGCTATCAATCAAATGTGCAACTACAGAAATGACATATTACCATATATTGAAAGCAAATTCAATGAATTTAAACCAAATCACGTTATCAATCTTGATACTAGACAACCAGTTCATCAGATGATGCATCATGTAATGAATAGGTTTCATCTACTGCCAATAAAACCTGTCATAATACCAGAACCTTTATATATGGAAGAACCGCCAGAAGAAATGGAAGACTTTTGGACAACTGTAGAAGAAATGAATGTCATCAACAGTGGTGAACTGAGCTTCAAACTATACCCTTCACTATGGTATAACAGATGCCCTGTTGAGCTCAAGAATAGGCAGTCCAAAAAAGGACATCCTAAATTGGCTGTAAATTTTGGCAAACACGTCTATCTACTATCCACTTTAGATAACATGATTTCTTTTTGTCGAAATCCGCGCCCTTATTTGAAGCTGAAATATTTAGAGCCTACTTGTAGAATAATTGTCATAGGCACTAAATCGTCTGGCAAAACACTAATATCTCAATGTCTGTCTTGGCTATTCAACACAACGATATTTTCTTATGACAAGTGTTTGAAGTTAGAGAGGGGAAAAAAGTTTAACTCTTACGCGAAAACAATCTTATCAGAAATTATTGCTACCATCGAAGATCAACGATTGGCTGTATGGCAGGAAAATGAAAATAGTAGATTGGTCGAAGCAGATAAATGGAATAAAGATGCAATGGCATTAGTGACAAAATATATTCCACTTCTTGTTGACAGTTTAAAATACAAAGAAAGGGAACCACTATCGGCAGAACAATCGAGACAAGAATCAGTTGCATCCTTTGTAAATGAAGAGGAAGAAAATCTTAAAATAGAAGATACTAAACCAGAAGAACCACCAATTCCGAGCCCAGAATTTTTGAAAGAATTTGAGACACTAAAAACTTTACTTTCTTTTTTGCCGATTTTAGATGATTTAGATTTTTTTCAACATCTTTTGGATAATAAAACAGCTATCTGTACATACGCTCCTGTTCACCTTATAACTCCTATTCCGAAACCAAAAGTCCCAATCCTAGGTGATGAAGATGTAACGATTGCTATACATAACTACATAACTGCAAATGAGCTTGAAAAAGAAATAGAACCTACAACTGAAGAAATAATGGCTCAGATTATTAGTTATCTGACTGAAATAGACACCAATGTGCAAACTGCTTCTAAATTTGATAAAATGTATGGGAAATATATAATAGACGGATTCCCATCAAATCCAGAATATTGGGATTTTCTAAGTGAATCTAAACGAATGCCAGATTATACAATAGCCTTAGTGGAAAACAGAGAAATCGATTCCAGTTTGATAGAATACTACGATAGTATCAACAATGCTCCCAAAAATCACTCTGAACGATTTATGCTGGCCAATGATCCACTTTTGGTAGCTAAAATTCTTTCGGACCCCAAACCCAATACAGCTATTCTCGATGTAAAAAGAATAGTTAAGGAATTCCTTCGAACTTCATTAAATACCATTTTTCCCATGGATGATTCAAAGCTAAATCCTGAAGCTGGTGACGTGGCTTCTACTTCATTTTCTGAAGCCCTCGAAAAATTTAAAGAAGACTGGGACACCATCAAATTAAAAGTAGAACAATATGATAAATGTTACATTGAGGTGGAACTTGAAGATAAGTCCGATATTCAAGTAGTAGAGGATGTGTTACTTAAATTGCGTCAAAGCTATATGAAACAATGTGAACCTAATGAAGAGGAAAGTGAATTTCCAGAAGAAGAAGAAGAGGAACGTCCTAAAGACTTACTTAAATTTAATGATCCACGAAATTTGTGTGATACCAACATCTATTGTCCTGTTGCTTATCATGATCATGGAGTACTGTGGGCAGGCAAACCGGAGTTCGGGATAAAATATTATGGTGTATCTTATAATTTTTGTAAAGAAGAAGCTTTACAAAAATGTATTAAAGACATTGTCAAATATCAAAATTTTAACAAGCCTTACAAAAACTTGCCACCGTTACGTGTTTGCGTAATTGGCTGCATTGGAAGCGGAAAGACTACTGTGTCAAAGTTGCTTTCTAAGGAACTTGGTCTCGTGCATATAGATTTTGCAGAAGCAATAAATGATTTTCTGATGCCAAGACATTTTAAGAGAGTTGGACGCCGTCACGAAAATAGTTTTACTGATCCTTTTGATGATGAAGCTGTGACAGAATTTCAAATCGACGAAGGTAATGAAAACCTCATCTCAGATCTCATGTCTGATGAAACCGAACTAAGACGTATGGTTCACAACTATTTTGAACGTGGATCGCAAATTATCCCACCGCTCATGGAAAAACTTATAAAAAGGCTATGGTTCAAAGATCCATTTTTACAAACTGGATTTATTTTAGATGGTTATCCCCGATTACCATCAGACGTTGAAGATATGACAAACACGTTCTGTATCCCGGATTTAGTTATTGAATTGGAAGGTAATTCAGACGTCGCACAACAACGCATTGTTCCTATAATGTTTAAAACTTGGAAAGACCAGTTACAGGCGGAAAAAAATAAGCAGAAACAGAAGCTTGAAGTACAAAAAAAAGACTGGGTGGAATTCATAGCTAAAATGATTGTGCCGAGACTTATTTTAGATGAGGTTTTAGAAAACATGTTTTTCATAACCCTTGGCTCTCAAGAAGAATTCACTGCTAATGATAGCGCGATAATAGACTCGCATCCGTCTGGATCGAAAAGCGTAGACGCTAACTTATTCAAAATGTATCATGAATTTATAGACCAACATCCCCCTCCAGTCGATGAAACCGAGTGGGAAAAAACAGACGAAGTACGTGAAAAAATCGAAACAAGGGTTGATAGTATTTATGAAACCGATGACGAGAATATACAAGCTTTGAAAGATGTCTTAATCGAACAAAGAATAAAAACGATCTCTATTGATGGCACTAAATCTATTGATAAAGTTTTCAGATTAACACTTTCCAAATTGTCGACCCTGCGAAGTAGATGCGAATCATTTTTTGAACAAACGTATATTGTGAGAACTGAAATTGCTGAAATATTACTGCAACGAGGGTTTTGTTTCTTAAGTCGATTCGGTCACAATTGTCCTGTGTATATATATGAAAATCCTAATGCCATACAAAGTAATTATAAGCCCGGCAAAGGCAAAATATATGCGATTGTCTATAGGAATTATGTATACTACATTGGTGATGCGAATGCTGTGAGAAAGTTTAGAACAAATCCCTTAAAGTATATCTTCAGTAACAGAATCACCCAATTCATAGAATATCCTTTGAGAATTGGCGTAATTGGGAATCCTAAATCAGGGAAAAGTTCACTTGCGGCGAAAATTGCGAATATTTACGGATTAATTTGCATTTCGAGAGGCATGGCTGTACGCCGCATACTTGAGCATATGAGCTGGACTGAACTAGGTACAAAAATGTACACGTCTGCAAGCTCTGGAATGTGTGTTAGTGAAGACCACATAGTGAAAGCTATTCAAACTGCTGCAATAGATCATCGAACTATTACATATGGATTTGTCTTTGACGGGTTTCCTGAAACCGCGTCAGAAGCAATGGATCTATGCAAAGATGGCCTTTACCCAAATATTGTATTCGATATTAGATCAAAGGTTGAAACTGTATTAGAAAACTCACAGCTTGAGGTGCATTATGATATACTTAAATACAAACCTCCGTATTCACGCACTTTTATACAAAACCGCTGTAAAAAATGGTCAGAGAATAGTTATAAAGTCAGAAATTGGATAAATAACGACTACCAGAACATTTACGTCCTCGACGGAAATCAGTCGCTGTGGCAATGTTTACAAGATGCTAACGAAGTTATAAACAAATTTATTCCTCAAGTACATCACTATCTAACGCATGTAGAAAATCACGCAGTTCAAGCACATGTAATGTGTATTTCGAATGAAATATTCAATCAAAGAAAATCTTGTTATAAAAATGTTTGTCCGCTTTGCTTGAGTGACAATGTGTTAAAACACAGTGAATACCCTGTCGATAAAAAAGGTGTAGTACAGTATATGAACAAGTTTTTCTGGGTATGCGCCGATCACATGAATGATGTTCTGAAGAAACCTCAAAATTATTTAGTAGCAGATAAGGTTACAATACCTGAAGTTCCAGCTATCGTTAAAAATGTACACATGGATTTACTGCACGAAAATGGTATTTGTATAGTGCATTATGCCGAAAAGCTTCCTTCTCAAGTCGTTATTATAGGAACCAATAAACACGCTGCCAGTTTTAAAGGCAAAACGTATATGTTTTGCAGCGATAAATGCCTTTCAAAGTTTTTGGCTAAACCATATATGTATGCTGATATTACTCAACTCAATAATAAGAAAATATTTCCACCTCTGTCTTTGAACAAGCTGCCGAATTTGGGATACCTCGAGCAGACTCTCGGAAACGTGATAACAGACGCTTGTTGCTCTGTGAATGTTCTTCGACCTAAATATCCAGGGCTGAATTACGAATTGTCTGCTTTACTACACATTGCTCTGTACTTAAAGACACACAATCCTCGCATAGACAAGGCTGTATTGCCTCAGTACGTGAAAGCATCAAACGTGTTTGACGCTCGATGCAAAATGATCACTCATATCGGCCTGATCCTACGATCCATGGACAATCCATTTGCTTCCTACCCTGTGTGCTGTAAGGGGATAGCACATAGGGCATCCTTAAAAGGAATGAATTCCCCTAGCTCGGGAACCGTCAGAAAACCATCTAGCTTTGATTTGAACTCACCCAGCTCTGCCTCTATAACGATTTTTAAACAAAACCTGTAAATTTTATTGAACTTATGTACAAATGTGTGTATTTTAGAAAATAAAAATATGTAAAACAAAACGCAAATTTTTTGTTCTTTTTTTAAAACGTTAAAAAGGTACCTAATAGTTTTCGATATTTACTTTATGTTACCCTCTAGCACGATGTCTAACGAGTATTTCGTTTATTTCAGCACGTAGGGTGCCTGTCCCGGACGAGAGATATGACTACCTTTGCGAGTTCCATAAACCGGCCAGGTTAGTAAAGAACATACATAGCGAAAATAAGTTGCCTGGGGATGTAGTCTCGACATAACGATTGTAAGGTACCGATCGCTATATTTGGAATTCAGTATCCTAGCCGCACGGCTAGTGATCACATGTGTTGTCAGCTCCACTCGCTCTGAGAGAGCACGGGAAAAAAATCCTGAGATAAAAATATGTTTTGAGATATCTATGGACTCAAACATAGAGATCAATTTAAGGAAATTGCAAATGAAATTTTAGAATTTTAAGTACATGTGATTACATTTAATTTTATGCTATAATATGTTGCCTTTTGCTATATACAGGGTACTAATACAACACCATCAGCTGATTGAATAATATATCACGGTTTAATGTCTTTCGACGTCACTTATTCCGAGACATGTCATTGTACATTTTTACCCGACTACCAACAGGGGAGGGTTATGAGGTTAGCACCCTATGTTTGTATGTTTATATGTTTGTATGTATGTGGCCGATTTCTTTGTTCCCACGTAGCGCTGAAACTACTGGTTCGATTTCAACAAATTATGTATCGATTGATTCGTCTCAATACCCCGATGGTTATAGGCTATAGGATCTAGGGCTCCGCCCCCGAATAAGCCTTCAAAACGCGTATTAAAGTTTAGGTAGCCGCAGGCTGCAGGCCCCATAGAGAAAAACTACAATACCTACGACCTATTTTCATTTTCAACTCTATGCCTATCAAATATGACCGATACGTCATTCTATTTTGTCAATGTAAATGTTTCAAACTTTTATAACTTTCACGTAGTCGGGTTGTAGTTTTTAACTTTATCTTGTACACCGTGTGTATCGCGACAAGATTTATAACCTTTTTACCCGACTACCAACAGGAGAGGGTTATGAGGTTAGCACCCTATGTTTGTATGTTTGTATGTTTGTATGTTTGTATATTTGTATGTTTGTATGTATGTGGCCGATTTCTTTGTTCCCACGTAGCGCTGAAACTACTGGTTCGATTTCAACAAATTATGTATCGATTGATTCGTCTCAATACCCCGATGGTTATAGGCTATAGGATTTAGGGCTCCGACCCCGAATAAGCCTTCAAAACGCGTATTAAAGTTTAGGTAGCCGCAGGCTGCAGGCCCCATAGAGAAAAATTACAATACCTACGACCTATTTTCATTTTCAACTCTATGCCTATCAAATATGACCGATACGTCATTCTATTTTGTCAATGTAAATATTTCAAACTTTTATAACTTTCACGTAGTCGGGTTGTAGTTTTTAACTTTATCTTGTTAAATGATATTTTTTCAAATCCTAATTTTCTTTTTGGTATTCACAAAGGAGTTTACAAAAGAATAAAGATATATATCTTATATCATACTTATCGGGCTGTCTTATTTGCTCGCAATAAATGAAATGAAATCACATTCGCAGAAATCGTAAAGTTGGCAGATATTTACGGTACAATATCGATAAAACTCGATAACTCCGATGTTAGATTTAAATTTTAAGAATTTCATCATCATCGCGTCTGCGAGACATTCCATGCTTAGAACACTCGATCAAGTCTGCTTTTGACAAAATAAACAATCAAAATCATCCATTTGGGAGCTATGATGCCGCAACAACCCACAGATAGATACACACACAGACACAAATCCACCCGTCAAACTTATAACAAACCTTTTGGTGTCGGGGCCGAGTCCGACTCGCACTTGGCCTGTTTTATTTTAATATGTGATGCAAACCGATATCACTTATAACCGGTCTCTCCGGATGGCGATCCATTGAATGGGATATTGTACCGTGGCACAGCGGCTATGCAATTACGCAAAAACCACCCTTCGTATAATTAACATTTGAAAGCCATGTCAATGGTCATATTCATGCAATTTCTATTATAATAATAATAATAATCACATTTATTTCAGACACATCACAACACAGTCCATATAACGAGTTACATACAAAGACAAAGAGAAAAACACATACTACAATAAAACACTAACAACCAATGTGAACTTTCGTCCAGTGCTGCATAAAAGGGGAGGCTGTATCCAGCCTTCCTGCAATGACCTGCAGGTAGCTGTTGTTGTTGTTATTATGAAGGCCTTTCAAAGGATAGGATATAGGATGGGTGGGTGGTTTTTGCGTAATCGCACAGCAGAACCTCCACCGAACTACCGTCGCTCACCCGCCTGGTGCCTGTCAATCGTAGCAATTATGTCAACATCAACATTAATTCAGTTAAACCATTTATCTTTCAGCAAAGTTCCTGCTTTCCTAAACGTGGTCGACATCGCTGGTTTGGTGCGTGGAGCGGCCGAGGGACAAGGATTAGGAAACGCTTTTCTGTCGCATATAAAAGCTTGCGACGCCATCTTTAATTTATGCCGTGAGTTATTTCTGAGCAATTTTGTTTATTTTCAGGCCGTAATTTTTCAGCATTTTCTGTCGTTACCCTCCGTGGCGTCACTAAGCTTAGTGTGGGAAAATAGGTTGTACGACAAACCGATTGTTAAGCAGATATCGAAATGGCAGCGTTTAGCTAGAGTGATAAAGTGATCGCCGCGCCGCTTTAACCGGATGAAGGCTGCCCAAGGCGGCGACACTGGCGGCCGCGCGTGTAGGTACCTATGTAAATACATAGTGCACGCGCGGCCGCCAGTTCGCCTATGTCCAATAAATTAAAATTCTTTAAAGCTAAATCAGCTCGCTGCTCGTGCGTTTTGACCCTATGCTGAGAAAGGGACTGCTTTGTGACCCAAGCCCTTTCAAGCAAATTCTCTGTGCTCTATTATTGCATGATCCAAGCTCTTGAGTTATACTAAACGTTCCCATTTTCAATCAATCGTCAGGTGCCTTTGACGACGAGGACGTGATTCACGTGGACGGCGACGTGAATCCGGTGCGGGATCTGGAGACGATCGGCGAGGAGCTGCGACTTAAAGACGAGGATCAGCTGATCAAGGATCTGGAGAAACTGGAGCGAGTGGTCGTGCGCGGCACTGATAAGAAACTTAAGCCTGAATACGTGAGTAAATACTTTATCGTCATCATATCCGGCTGTATACGATCGGCGAAGATTACCGTGGTGGTCGCAGAGTTAGAATTGAGCCCTAACGCGTCTCAATTCGGCCAATATTCCGGGAATTTCCTGGGTATTCCCGAAAATTTGGGCCGATTTGAGAACCGGAAAATTAACATCCATTACAACCTTGGTGAATGTATGAACTGGTATATTCATTCATTATTGTTTTCTTCAAAAATCCTACATTCCTTACGGCATAATTGCATGGAATGTACATTTATTTTTATTCTCAAATCGGCCCAAATTTTCGGGAATAACGAGAACTGGGAATTTCTGGGACCAAACCAGATGACCACGTACTGTTGACCCACAGCTTTTAGACTTTATTAGATTGTCAAAGTACCCAAGTAGCAAGAATTATTTATTTAGCCTCCTATGGCTCAGCCACTCAAACGTATGTCGCTATTTCGTCTGACTGCTGCGGTCTGCCACCAGTTCTCTGCTTGTAGCACTCGTAATGCTACTGCCACATCTTTTCAACAGTACAGGAGAGGAAATTTGAATTATTTTTGTAACTAGCTTCTGCCTACAGCTTCGCACGCGCATTTTCAAGATAAATAGTAGCCTATATGTTACTCTAGGCCTGGAATACATTTATGCAAAATTTCTGCATGATCAGATAAGAAGTTTTCACGTGAATCGGATACAAACATCCTAAATTTCACATATTCGTGTGACATATAATTTTCACATACTTTAACTAGTTTTATCCTGCGGCTTCGCACGCGTATTGTAATGTTATTTCTATACCATGAAAACTGATTTATGGGATAAAAAGTAGTCTATGTTTTATTCCAGGCCTAGAACTTCCTGTGAGCAAAATCATTCAGCCTGTTCATTAGTTTTGGCGTGAAGAGGTAACAAACATGTAATCATCCAAACGTTCGCTTTTATCATATTAGTGTGATGTGATTCCAGGACGCCCTGATGAGGATCAAAGCAGTACTAGTGGATGAGAAGAAACACATTCGCTTCGGCGACTGGAGTATCGCAGACATCGAAATACTCAACAAATACCTGTTCCTAACCTCGAAACCGGCCCTGTACCTCGTCAATCTATCAGAAAAAGATTACATTAGAAAGAAGAATAAATGGCTGCCGAAACTTAAGGAGTGGATTGATAAGAACGATCCTGGCGCGCCGCTTATACCTTTCTCAGGGGTCTTTGAGACTAAGCTTTTGGATATGGATGCCGAGGAGCGAAAAGCTTATTTGAAGGATAATAATTTGTCGAGGTTAGTTACCATTTACATGTTACCAAAGAACTATGCTCGGAGTTTCTCTGAAGGATAGGATTCGTAACGAAAACATCCGACAGAGAATCAAAATTATCGACATAGCTCTTAAGAATTAGCAAGCTGAAGTGGCAGTGGGTCGGCCATATCTCGCGAAGAACCGACAACCATTGGGGTAAACGTGTTCTTTAGTGGAGACCACGACTCGGTAAATGTAGTGTAGGACGCCCTCCGGCCAGGTGGGATGACGACCTGCGAAAGACTGCAGGCAGATGCTCGATGCGTCAAGCTAAAGACAGGGCGCTATGGCGCTTATTAGGGGTGGCCTATATACAGCAGTGGACTTACATGAGCTGATAATGAGTTACCTACCATTCATTTGATACTTGTTTCTGTCTGCGGCTTTGCACTAGTACGGTATTACTACCTAGCATATATTTGGTGTTTCAGTTCACTTAGGTGTACGTTGGCTAGTTCTCTACCTCATGGGTGGTATGGAATAGAGAATGTTAGAAAAACACATTCATACATAATTTTTTATTTTATTTTTTATTTGCTTTTGGTGGCTTTCTTATCACTACGGCCATGATAGGCCTATTGTGATCGCCACTTTAATATGTTCACCCCTAGGACCCCACGCCGCCGTAGGTGGAGGAGCCACCGGCACTACAGTCCGCAAGAAGTCCCAAAGATTTTCGTTTCAACCGACTAGGGTATCGTGGCTTAGTTGGTTAGAGCACACCCGTACTGAGGGTGGGGCGGCGCGGGTTCGAGTCCCGCCGAAATCGAACATTTTTGGGAACTTATTTAATTTCTTCGAGATACCCAAAGTGCGGGTAAGCACTATAACAAAAAACCTTATGGTCTGTGATGTGCGCAAGAATAGATTTGAACTTTTCTCCATATAAATGAGATGTCTGTTTTAATTATATTTTTTCTTGTAGTGCCCTGGAAAAGATCATAGTGCAAGGGTACAAAGCTCTGCAGCTGGAATACTTCTTCACGGCTGGAGTTGATGAAGTGAAAGCGTGGACGATCCAGGTAAGCTTGCATACATCCAACTTTGCCACTTTAACTATTAAGGTAGGTGCGCACCTCAAAGCTCCCATACAAACGTACTTTACGATTCATTTGGAAACTACACCCTTTGCAATTAAATTTCGTAGACATAATCGAATAAAAAATATCTAAGATTGTAACGTTTATGGTGGTATTAATGAACCGATCTTAATCCGCAAGACGAGACCGCCATAGTACTTACCCGGGTTAGTACGATTTATTAATACCACCCTAGTAACGTAGTCTGTTCAACGCTATCTACAGAGTTCTTAGAAACTATGTTTTTTTTTAAATACTCAAAAAGAAAACCTCTCATTTAATTCAATTTATTTTCAACCTATTTTATTACCTTCTCTTTTTTGGGATGTAGTCGACGAAGAAGTATCGTTAACTCCCAAATAGATAAACCGATTCTCACCTAATTGCTTCAAAAGTGCTTCAAAACTGTTCTTACCTATGTTTTGTAAAAATTGATGCAGCTATTTTAATTCTGAGAGGTGGAACTGAGATCTGCACTGACATCTCGCATGGGAGTGTATTATGCATTGGCTTGCCTAACCAAGCCCTAACCAGCTCAGCTCCTTGAAGTAGGCCATATATAGGTATTCCGGAACAGGACTTTTAGCAAATGACAGCTTCCCCGTAGGTGCACCTGTGCATTATACGTCCACATGTGGACGGGTTTGATGCGTCTATGAGAATTTTCGATCCGTTTTCCGACTGGCATTTCTGTGGCCACCATAGTGTGGCTAGTTCAGTGTTCCAGTCTCTTTTTAAGCTGTTCTAATTTTACGATGGTATTCATCCTCTGTACCCTAGTTTCAAAGTAAAATCGTCTGCGGTTTTAATAATTTTATTGTAAAATATACTTGCTTACTTGTGGACGTGGCACAGAGACCCGAAGTGTATCTTGACCTTTGATTACATAGATCTTCAGTTGAACGTCGAACGTCAAAGGGTCGTTTCGGCCAAGTCAATGCACGAAGTTCTTTCTACATTTATAAAACACTAATTTCTGCCCGCGGCTTAGCACGCGTTGTTTATATATAAAGGTTATTTCTAAAAAGTGTTTTATAATTTTCCAGAAAGGTACAAAAGCACCGCAAGCCGCTGGCAGGATCCACACGGACTTCGAGAAAGGGTTCATCATGGCCGAGGTGATGCACTTCAAGGACTTCCGAGAAGAAGGCACGGAGGCTGCTTGCAAGGCCGCCGGCAAATACAGGCAACAAGGTAACACATTTTTACGACTAAAAGGTACTTATGACTGGGGAAGTAAATGTAATGTCTAAGATAATGAATAAAAAAAAATCTCGCTGTCTCTCCCTGTCCGTACCTTTTTCTTTTCTAATGTTACAATACAAGAGAATAAAACCGGCCAAGTGCGAGTCGGACTCGCGCACGAAGGGTTCCGTACCATTATTTCGATGAGCTTATACTATCTCAATTGGTCAATTCCTCTCCTTCCGCACCTCTCGTTACTCAATCTTCCATCGACGCTGTGGTCTGTGGCGAGGTCGTTTCCTATCTCTGGGGATTTATTTCTTGGTGGATTTCGCGATTTCGCCCACGAATCATCCGACAGTCGCCCGACGTGTCCCGACAAAAGTCAATAACTTTATTTCTTTAGGCTTACAAAAAAGACAAGTCAAATTTTATACATAAACAGCTTAATAAATAGTAATTATCAAACAAGAAACAAAATATAATTAATTTTGTTCGCTTCTTTTTTTTTGTCCACTAGTGGAAGAAGCGAAAAATAAACCACTAGTAAGTTTCTATAATACTCAAAATGTAATACAATATTATTTGCCTATCTAAGTCTAAATATAATTTAGATACAGGTCAATATTTATATAAAACTAACCGCCCGTACCTAGGAGAAAATAGCTAAAAGTATTTCGCATTTCAGGCCGGAATTACGTTGTCGAAGACGGTGACATAATCTTCTTCAAATTCAACGCGGGCGCCGGTCTGAAGGACGCCAAGAAGAAATGACCCGGACAAAGCCGTGACAAGGTACTTCTGTTGCTAGTACACATGCTGTACTTCAACCTTGTTATGTATTCACTTTTACACGTCGCGTGAATATGGACCTTATTTATATGCAAGTGTGTAATAAAAGTGTTAATGTTTTTAAATATGCGGTTTATTTGGTGGCTTTTATTATAAAGTACAATTAATATCTAATATTATATAAAATTTTTGACATAAACTGTAATTTTCGTTGGGTACTTACAAATCACAGTGTATTAAGTAGGTACTATCAAACTTCTTGTCCTCTGGTGAACCACGTGACAAAGATGCGCAGAGCGCAATCCTTAGGCCAAATTTGGGCGGTTACTTTCTGGACAGTCGCGGTGATTATTCACTGTGAGTTTTTTTTAAACAATGAAAGCGCGAGACAGTGCTATACGAGCTATCTCTCGCCTGCTGCATTGTCGGCGGCATAAAATTATATGCGTGAGTGTTCCTGCCCAAACTTCCCACTCTCGCTGCCCGTCGCCGGACAACTTGTGTGGCGCCTACTATAACAATAAGTAACTTATTGTAACACTGTGATTGGTACCCAACTAATTTGTTAGAGGTACAAAGTGCTTATTGAACCGTAAAAATGCCACTAAATTCATTACTATACCATGATTTGTGTTTGAAGTTTTCTAATATTTCGGCACATGCACGTTACATTGTAATAATTCAAAGGTTTAAAAAAAATTACACCTATGTTAGTGTAAGTTTTCAAATTTCTACGACTAATTTCATGTTGATCTTGATGATAAATATCTATAGATCTATTTTACTAAACTAAGTCCTATATCACATCTATTTTAACTATAAGACCTCAACCAATTCTTCAATGCGTGCGATTTGACTCTCCTGTTTGACGCTCTCTTCAAAGAACAAATTGTCAAAGACAATGCGCAGTTGCTTCAGGAATCGCTTTAAGTTTATATCTGATAGTATAGCTTGCTCCATCACAGGCGCTAGTTTTTCTTTGTCTTTCTCAGACTTTTTAAACACGTGGTTCCAAATGTAGGATAACGCTTGAGACACTGCTTCCTCCCACTCCTGAAATTTAATAAACATTTTGCCAACTAGTAACAATATTTTATTTCTAAAAAGGTACATAAAATTTGTTTTGTTCAACAAATGCTAAAGCCGAACGATTTCTGGAATATTTACCCTATTTTTATAGTTTTACTGGAAAATAAACCCTCGGCGATAAAACTAATAAGATGGGACCATCTCGGGATCTTTCTCTATCTAAACAAAACTGAAAGAATAATCGACTAATTAACGGAACTTATAAGTAGTTGATTGGTACTTACTTGATAATGCTCATACAAGGAAGTCAGTGCTAGCATCTCTTCAATAAGGTGGAGTTTAAACGAGTCTGTAGTAATTTGCTTGAGGAGACAAACAATGAAATGACCAACTGATGTCACAGTGCTTCCAGCTCTGAAAATAATGAAAACGAACTAAAGGATTGGGCAAACATGGCGCCTTCGTCGTACTTTGATTTATTGCTATACAAGCAAAACGCCCCGCAAGCACGGGTAGCTCTTATAGATAAAAAAGAGAAATAATTTCGTAATACATTGTTTTCATGTAAGTATATTTATTGGTTAAGGCGGCGTACGCCGAAATCTTTCAGTCTTAATGGCATCTTAAACAATTATCGTCATATTACAATTATACTGTTACTAGCTTCTGTCCACGCGATTTATCAATGAATGGAGTGATTTATAGTGTTAACCATACTAACATTATAAAAGCGAAAGTAACTGTGTCTGTTCCCGTTCCACGACTATAAAACGACTGAACGAATGTTAATAAATTTGGTAGGCAGGTAAACAATATTCCGAAGACGGACATAATATAATAATTTACAATATTACAATATTATTTAAATTCACAGAGTTAATTTATTATTTAGTATTTAAGTTTGTTTTTTTTATAATTAATAAACATTATCTTATCTTATCATAGACTACTTGAAAGGCGTGTGCGAAGACGCATTTTTCATCACATTTTAATCACACAATCTATTGATAAATCACGTTGATACAGACAGACAAACACGTTTGTTTTACATGCAAGTAATTTCGTAGTGTTTAATTAAATTACCTGCAAACATTTTCTCTTAACTCTATGATCAGATTCACAGTATCTACTATTCTCCGATGCGTGTCCCTCATGAGAAACTCGAGAGGATCGCAATCTCCCGGGGGCAGAGATCCGTACTGAACCAGCAGCCGCTTCTGTACCAACGTAAACTGCCTTTGGAGGATGTTTAGTTCGTCCTGTAATTAAACACAATGCCGTTATTAAGGTTTTTGTTATTATAGTGCGTAATCCCTCGCACTCTGGGTAATCTCTAATAAATTAAGTATCTAAGTTCTCAAAAAAATTACGATTTTGGTGTGCTCTACTCTCGTACTGAGGATGGGGCGCGGGTTCAAGTCCCGTCGAAATCTAAAATGCCGTTATTGTTTGCTGAAACATCATATAAATCAGCATGTTGAGACGCACAGACCTCTTTTTTGCGGCAGCGTCTTCTATGAGAGCCTCATCCACACGTTAATGAAAAAAATTTTGCAATTATATCCTGAATAGATAAAAAACTAATTGATGACCTCTGGCGCAGAGGACGAAGGTCCGCTTGCGTCGCAGGAGATTGCGGATTCGATTCCTCGGAACAAACGATTTTACGATCTGCACATATTTATTCCGAGTGTTCTGGATGTTTTCTATGTGTAATAAAAAATAGGTATAGTGTATTGTTTTAAGTATATCAGTTATCTAGTACCCATAACACAAGCTCTGCTTAGCTTGAGGCTAGGTGATGCTGTGTGAATAGTCCAGCGTTATTTATTTATCTAAATTTTTGGAGTTAATATTACCTATAACGCCCACTGCTTAGATAAGTCCACTAAGAAGGAAAGAGACACGTTGGTCAAGCAGTGAGTTTAATCGGCTTCTTAGATTATGACAAAGCCAAGCAACAGGACTAGTAAAAAGGCCTTTGAGGTCCAAATAATAACCCTTTGAATAAAGAAGGTTATGTAAAACTCACTTCAGACGTCTTCAACTTCAAACGCTCTTTTGCATGAGTCTCAATAATCCTAAAAAACTTCTGCATAACTTGCTTCACAAACTCTTTATCATAAATCAGTTTAAACTGAAAGTCTACGCCCATTCGTTTGTAATGATCACTCAAGCGTATTATGAAATGGTCTAGTATTGACGACATTTCTGTGAATTCGTCTGCTTGGATGAAGTATTGGTTTTGTGATGCGACTATAGTAACTCTTCGCTTTGTTGATCTGTAAACGAATGTAACGGCTTCGGGATTTTCTTGGTTCTTTAGATCTTCCTCTGTGAAGTCTGAAATTTACATCAAAACTGATTTAAAACTTAAAAGTTGCTGAAGTTGGTCAGTCATAGCAGACCGAGCGAAAAAGGTTATATAGGTCTTTCAGATTAAAATTAAGACTACCTATGCTAATCTAAGAAATAAAATAAGTTCCCTAAAATTTCCGGTTTCAGCAGGACTCGAACCCGCGCCCCACCCTAATGCTAATCTGTTTATTATGTAGGTCTTTCAGATTGAAATCAAGGTTATGCGAATCTGTTAATTAGTTTGGGAGCTGAGTTCCATCTGTGGAACCTATAGTATGAGGGTTTGAAAATCATCGTTTTTCAACAAGTGGAACTCACAGATGGAACCAACTGCACTAAACCAGAGCTTCCCCGATTTTTGAATTGGATTTGGGTGTAATAATACCAGAAAGTTCCTGAAAGTTCCAAAACGTTACCTGTAAAAATCTTAGCCAACTCAATACAAGGCCGGTTCCCTTCAACGCATAACTTCAACTTCACCTTCTCAATTTCTCTATCCTCTGTCACCATCTCTATTGGATAACAGAACAAACTCAACGGGAGAAGCACGTTTCTCGCTATTATGCCAATCTTTCCAAACGAATCTGTTATCGTAAAGAGAATCTTAATCCGCGTTTCAGAGATATCATATTCGCTTGATAGAAACACTTGTGTTTCAATGATTTCTGAACCGTTCACATTGTCCAGGCATATGGTAGATTCTGAGCATTCGAAAGGGGGACAGCATGCATAAGTTATCTGAACGCTTTTGATTAGTTTTGGATCTTCACAGTTTAGTATGACTATCACAGGGCACATTAGCAGGTGTATTCCGTCGATTTTATTTTGAGTAGTCTCTTGAAACAGGTTTTGCACTGGTTTACTGATGTCTGCTTTTATTTTGAGGATACGTTCTATCGCGGAAAAACTGCTGTCAGTGTCTGAAACATTTCAAAGAAAGGAAAGGTACAGACTGAATATAGAATTATCGTATAAAATCACATCACTAATATTATCAATATATCCATAATCTTCATTCTTACCTCTTCACGCCAAAATTACTGAACGGATCAGGCTGAAATTTGCATAGGTACAAGTTGCTTCTGGAATAAAACATAGGCTACTTCTTATCCCAGGAATCAGTTCCCGTTGGATAGAAATAACCTATGAACGTTTCCATTGAAACCACGCGTGCGAAGCCGTGGGTAGAAACTAGTTACAATATAAACGTATAGAGGAAGGTGAAGTACTCGGGCAAAAAGTTGGTAAGTACAAAATACTACTTGAGACAGAGAGACGATGGTGGGGCGAGCTAGACCTCTTTGAGAGGAACTGGCTAACGGTAGTACAAAAATGGAATCATCATCATCATCAGTCCGTGTTTGTCCACTGCTGGACATATGCCTCCCCTAATGAGAGCGTCATAGCGCTCTGTCTTTCGCAGGTCGTCATCCCATCTGGCCGGAGGGCATAAAAAGTGGTGATAATGTGTGCGATTATTTTTTATCTTAGAGGAAATTAAAACGGCCATAATATATATCTCGCGGAGAACTGTCAACCGCTGATGTGAAAGTATTCTTGAGTGGAGACCACGACTCTGTAAACGTAGTGTAGGATGCCCGACGGCTATGTGCGATGGCGACCTGCGAAAGACTGCAGGCAGATGCTGGATGCGGCATGCTGAAGATAGGGCGCTCATTAAGGGGAGGCCTATGTCTAGCAGTGGACAAATATAGGCTGATGACGATGTTAAAAACACAAGGTACGCGATAAATACCCGATAAGGTAATAATTAATTTATCTGTTTACAAAATCGCGGAAGTTTAATCGTTACTTTATTGTGTAGTGTACAATACTTACCATCTTTATTATCAAGAACGTTCTGCAGAGCTTCTTCAACTTCGTCCAATTCCTTCTGAACTTGTTGCATATCAACCCTTTCATTAACCGTCTGAGTGACGTTTGCATTTAAATCCGGTTCCGTACCCACATACCCAACGTTGACTCTACCACCTGGTGATAAGGTCACTAATCCTCCGGGTAAACCGTTGAGGAAACAACGGGATATGGAGATAGCTGGTGCCAGGAGATCGCATGACCAGAGTAATGTGATGCCTTCGTAGACGAAGAGCTTCGAGTCTTCTGATACGACTTTGACGAGCAGTCTTGCTCCAGCTTCTAAAACGGAACTTCGGGATAGATTCAGGTCTAAGGCACAACGTAACTTTATGAAAGTTTGAAACTGTGAATCAAAGCAACGCCAAATCACATCAATCATATCGGGCTTAAAATTTTGCATAGATATTTCTGTTTTAGATTTAGACCTTGAAAAAACTAAAGGCTTTCGTTTATGTTGGATAAACGCATTCGAAGATATGCGGAGAAACTATTTTGAAATTATAGGTACTACCTACAGGCTAGTTTAATTCCTTTCTAGCTAAGCTAAGCAACTAAATAAATACTGGGTATTAGATAAGATGACTAATAAATTTAATATGTATATTGCATAGATAGATATTTTTATTGCACGGAAACAACCGGGACAAATATTTGCAGATCGTATAAATATTTGTACCAAAGACATCGAGAATCGAACCGGCAACCTTCTGCGACTTTCACCCGCCGCGCCACTACGGTCGTCTTTGCTGCTTCACTTTAGTTAGTTTGGTGGAGAGATTTTCCATTATTCTTACCATAATACCAGCCGATGAGATAGGCGTTGAAACAAATCGGCATGAATTCGAACTTGATCACGAATTTCATGAGGCCATTATCTTGAAAGCAGTAGAGGTGCCTTTCGCCGAGCGCCAAAATACTCGAAAAATTACTACTTGTCTGAAATATCAAAAATAACATTATATTAAAAAAAAATAGTAATGTTGGTTCACGTAACATTGTACCTCTATTACCTTTAAAGCCAATAGCTTCCAATTGGACATCTGTCGGGCTACTTAGAAGTAGTTTTGATTTTAGAATAAATTTCGATGTCTGCTGTTTCACACTTAAGCTGAGTTAAGAAGTGTTAATCGCGTTTAAATCGTTCAGTGAATACAGACCTTTAAGCACTGCCAATAGTTACTGAACTCGTTAACGCGTTATGCTGAGTTATGAATAACAGTATGACCTTTTTATAGCAACTTTAAAAGTATCTACTCTACAAGTGTGTCTTGATTTTAACTGTTGTATTGTATTGTTGTTATAAATAAATGTATTTCTTCTTCAAACTAAAACTTGGTTTACCTGTATAACCTGAATGTTGGTTATTTCTTCGCCGGCGTTGTAAGTCCATTGCGGAATATTATTTTTATTCTGTCTGGCTGTTAGCTCACTTAGTTCTCTCAACTGCTGGTAACTGCAAAATCGAAAAAAGATACGTATCTAGCTAAATTTATGTTACGATACTAAGTCTATCACTACGGCCAGTTACAACCTAGATCTCTTCAAGAGAAGAGTGAATAGGTGTCTTCTAGACCTTCGTGATACACCGTCCACTGGCTTGAACCTACCCATAGATCTCCAAAATCCAAGTCGACTTGCAGACCACAAAAGCATCGCTATTACCGACGTAAGCTATAGGACCAGGTATGATGACGTCATTGAAGATGCACATGAATAGAAACGTGCTTAGGTCGAAGAAGCTAAGGCTCCCGTCGAGGCCTTGGATGCAGATGAAGTCTCTTGTCTTTATGTTGCCGAACGAACCACATATTAGGCTGTCGGCCCTTCGCGTGAATGAGTGTTTGGCCATTGCTTCTAATTGGTTTTGATCGCCTAAAACATGAGTTAAAGGTATAAGCCACTGAGTAGATATTCGTATTAGGATAGTTCTTTCTGTCTGCGGCTGTGTACGCATTTTTTGGAATAAAAAGCATAGCTATTATTTTATTCTACATAGGTCCAGATTTTTATGTGTTCAAAATTTCAGCTCGATCCTTACATTTGTTTTGGCGTTGTCTTCGGCCAAACATCTTCACAACGGCACTAACTTTCGCCTTCATATTATAAGTAGGATAGAAGAGAGAAATCCTTCTTATTGAGAAAGTGAAGCACTCAGAACAGATTTGGATTTGGGATGAGTATCTACTACTTAGTTAGGAGGTAGGTACTCGTAGGTATGACCAACAGTAGTGCTTATAGGTGCGGAAATCGACAGCAAAAAAGGAGAACAAATTACCTACCAGCATCAGTTAGGCCATTTTTGCTCTTCAATTCGTAAATACTGTATTTATGTGGATGTAGAACTATAATTTGACGATCCTCATATCCCCTACAAACAAAAACTCATAAATTATCACACAACAAGCAGAGATTTTTTTCATATCAAGAGAGCCTTACGGTATAAACTTTCCAGTATCAATCTGCAAAACTACATCTTCCAATGCGGATTCTAAAATCGTCTGGGACACATCTTGGTCTGCAGTTGGCTTATAAACCTTCAACAGAAATCCCTCTCCAACCACAATGCAATCGCTATTCTTGTGTGCGCCGAACTTGTCCACTTTGAGGCAGCTTGCATTTTGGAGGCCAACATTTTCCCCGTTTTGGAGCTTGGTGTTTGACCACCAGGGCTTTACTTTGAATATGGACATCGTGTAGGAACAACTTGGTGGGTAAAATTCTTTCAGTCGCTATGTTTACTAAGTTCGCAAACGTAAAGAAGTTACCATAACAACTTGGAGGGTAAACATAAGGCATAGTTGTTCTTAACCTTGGGCAGGCCAATTAGTTAGTGGTGGACTTATGTCACCTCACCCGACTTTATAAAGTAGGTATAATTTAATTGATGTTTAAGTGAGAAGTAAATCTCTTATTTTATTATGCCTATATAAAAATCCCCAGGTGAAATCTGTTGGCGAGAGCCATCTAGTGTCACTATATTTTACTAAACTTCTATTGCTACTCAACACTAGATGGCATTCGAAAATAACAAAATGGCTGTTTGTTTTTATTTATTTTATCTGTGGGTGGAATTGCTTTGATTTGATTTTGATTGTTTGTTTGTCATTGTTGTAGTTTGAATTTGATTGATTGGCGCATACAACAGATTTGTTGTTTCCTTCGTTCGTTCGATTAATTCGAAGCCGTAGCGTGTGGACATTCGTATTTCATGAATTTCTCGTGAACAAAAAAAGAAAATTGGGTCGTTGAATTGAAATCATTATCTATATTTTGTGAACTTGGGCTTGTGATCGTGAAGAACTGCAATTGAACTGAACAAGGCGTTAATTTCCACCATGTCTGACGAAGGACATCAAAACAATGGGGAGACGACGCCGACGGAGCCTGAACAAAGACCCAACGGTGGAGGAGATGAAGGTGACGCATGGGGGAGCCACGAATCCTCACAAATACGTCGCGTTGCTAGGATGCCTACCGACAGAAATGCACCCTATTACAACATGAACCACAAACATCGTGGCATGGCAATTATCTTCAATCACGAACATTTTGATATACATAGCCTGAAGTCTCGTACTGGCACTAACGTCGATAGCGACAACCTGGCCAAAGTCCTCAAAGGTCTTGGTTTCAGCGTGACCATATTGCATAATCTGAAGTCCGATGGCGTCAACAAATACATCCAACAAACTGCTGAGATGGACCATTCAGAACACGACTGCTTGCTTATAGCCGTACTCACGCACGGAGAACTGGGGATGTTGTATGCCAAAGATACTCACTACAAGCCTGACAACCTGTGGTATTATTTCACTGCTGATAAATGCCCCACTTTAGCTGGAAAACCCAAGCTCTTCTTTATTCAAGCTTGCCAAGGAGACAAATTGGATGGTGGAGTAACTCTGACCAATCGCACAGAGACCGATGGTTCATCAAGTGCTTCATACAGGATCCCTATTCATGCAGACTTCTTGATTGTGTATTCAACAGTGCCAGGATTTTATTCCTGGAGAAACACAACTCGCGGATCATGGTTCATGCAAGCTCTGAGTGAAGAGTTGAGATATGCTGGACATGAGAGAGATATTCTGACACTCCTGACGTTTGTGTGTCAAAGAGTGGCCTTGGATTATGAGTCCAATACACCAGATATGCCTACAATGCACCAACAGAAACAAGTTCCATGCATTACCAGTATGCTAACTCGTTTACTTGTATTTGGTAAGAAGTAATTCCTGTTGTGCTAGTTGGTTGGGGTGTAGTTGACGAAAGAAGGCAAGGCTTGGAAGGCAGGTGAAAGACTTAAAAAAAATCATTGATATCTATTTTTTTATAATGCCATCAGGTAAGGATCTCTGGGGGTGCAACTTTTCTTCAAGACATTGACCTTAAACTTCAATGCACTCGGGGCTAGAGGTCGAAATGTGTTGCTCAATAAGAGCCATGTTCTACTTGAGTGAACCCGACCCGTAGGTGTTGGGTGGGTTCGTAGCGAATCTGTGACTGAAAGGGTGTGGTATTATGTAGAATTGCACCCAGAGCCATTTGGGGTCAACCTTAAAAACTAAATAATTTAACTTTCTGTTATAGACCCTAGCATAAACCAATTTATTCACTAAAAAAGGCCCATAACCTTGAGGTCAGTGACTTCAGGGTAACTGACCTCAAGGTCAATGACTTCCTGCTTAACGTCTAAGTTCCATGATCTTGAAAAAAAAAATTGATTTTCCTTGCATCCCTTCGACTACACTGTGACCGTTACGACTAGTTTTTCTTGTTCATTTTCTTTTTATTTCAATTTAGTGATTTTAGAGTCGATTCAAGCTTGTTGCACATCTGAAAAGCAAGACTGCCATGCAGCATGAAAATGTGCATCTGAATATCTCATGGATGGCATCAGATGACAGACAGCTCGCGGACCACTTGCTTGAAGCTTTTGGAAAGCCATTTTGTCACTATTAAATGTATTTAATGTTAAGTGTAAGCCCATATTTGAATGCACATTTTTACGCTGGATGGTAGCTGTGCGCCTCTGATATGCAACGACCTTTACTTAGCCATTTTTCTTGTCTTTGGTGCAACAGAAATGGTGCAATATGAAGAGTTGTGTAGGATTTAGCACTGATGATTTGTAAACCATTGCATCTTATAATTTTAGTTTAGTATAAAATAATTTTGAGATTCACATCTGTTGTAAGTTCTTTTATTTTTGTAAAATAATTTTAAGTTTTGCAAGGTAGGTAAATTTGTACCTACAAAATAATTAAAAAACATGAACAATTAATACCTACAGTAAAAAATAATGTGATTGATGATTTTATGTATCCAAATGTTTTACCATATTTAAAATTTCTAGTAAATATTAATAATGTACTGAATATATGATTAAATGGAGAAAGCTTACTAAACGTAGGTAAGCATGAATTCAAGCTTATATTAGTCTTAATAATCTTATGAAACTAAGCGCACAAAATACATTTTCTAATAAATTATTGTACTTATTATAATGCTCAAAATTAATTCTTTGATAATATTTTATCTTACTTTTTGGTGCTTGTACTAAAAATTCAATTTTAAGATTTAAATTGATGATTGGCAAATGTTTTGAAGCAGTTTTATTGTAAATGCATTTCTGTGAACTACTCTTTGTATGGCATAGCATATCATTATGAGCTTGAGGTCTCTTTGTACTGCCCTATCAATACTGTTGTTCTCATTTTAAGTAGATTCGGTTTCCTACCATTATGTACGTACATTGCGGTTAAGAGTAGATTATTGCTTAATAAGGCTTTGTCACTGCCAGCCAAGGCAAGCCTATAAGGAATTGCATTTATAATGGTAGCCATTTTAGATGTAATGTTGTTCTCTAGTGTATCTAGTTTGTAGAAATATGGGATTATGTTTTATCCCAATGTTCTTGAACAAAATAAGGTATGTAATTAATATTGTATTTTCTAGTTATGAATCATGAAAGTTTGTTCTCATTGATGCGGTATGTGATAAAGGAATGACTGATTTTAACATAAAATTTTGGTATTCTAAATGTTGAAATTATGTGCAAGGAGATTTTTTTTTAATTCTAGCTCAAAAGATGTTGCAGTTACAGGTATAGTATTTTAACATCAATTGAATACAATTCTGTGCCTTCTATTACGATTAGAAGTATTTTGTGTGAATGTACTTAGTATTATATTGAACAAAAATCTCCTCATAGATTTTCCACTTAGCGTATGATTAATAGTTATGATTACATTATATTTTATAAAAAAATGTTTTATAGCAATAAATAAATCGTCTCTCTTCCACTTGTGACTTTTCGTAAAATAATTACCGATACTTCCATATTTACTTATGTGCAGGTATAAAGAAAATAAAAAACCTTTTAATATACAATTTGGCTTATTTATGTATTTTTATAAATAGGGAGTACATCATACACATGGTAGGTTTAATTTATAATAACCCTCTTTATAAATTATTTATTTATTCTTATTACGTTTCCGTCTTCTTTGGTAGGACCAAAACAATTGAGACAAAACACTGCTTAGCAATTTATAGGCAACTTCTTAATTTATGGGTGGTACATTTAATTGATACCACAGGCTTTTTCCTTCAGTTCCCAGCATTGGTCCCAGAACTGACTCAGCCTTTGCTCCTGATTTGCGCAGAAATGCTTGAAGTCTCGCAGCATCCTCATCTGGAATGTCTCGTCGCCAGTGGCAGGGATTTGAGACCACTTCCACTTTTTCGATATCATGTGGTTCCAGGACCAAAGGAAACCCATCTGGGAAGAGTGAAAATTTATTAATATTATAATTCTCATTTGATTAGGATAAGTACATACATAGGTATATATTATATGATAAGTACCTACATGATAAGAATTATGTCTAAACTAAATACGAACGATGGAAGCACCTTCTTGTCTTTTCACAGAAATCCTAGCTCTATGAAACTAGTAACTATGTAAGAAATTAAATAATAAAAACAAAAGATTAAATAAAATATTTAACTACTTAGAGATAACCCAAAGTGCAAGGGGTTAATCACTATAATACAAAACCTTATTAACTATGTTAGTATTGTAACTAACGAAAGATCCGTTAATTACCACTTTCTAAAGTTTGTCTTAAATAATTTGATTGTTTTGAATAAACTAAAAACCGACTTCGAATCCCTTGGTTATAAACTGTTTCTGTTCTGTGTTGCGGGATAAATGCTGTTACTGTACCCTCAAGAATCAAATTTATGGGACCACCTCGGAATCATCCTCTAAACAACTCAAAAATCACGTGTCTTCAAAATAATCATCCAAATCGGACCCTAAATCACAGAGAAATCGACGAACATACATAAAAAAACACAGCCAAACACTCATTCTTTTTTCGAAGTCAGTTACGAAAGGTACAATATACAAATAAAGGGATCAAATAGTTATTCCGAAACCTATAAATAGAGCATCATTCGATAAAATAGCATGTAACATACAGCTACTCTATCGATTGTCATTGTTTGATAAGGTAATTGCGAAATAACCTCTATCGCAGTGTGGTGACTAGGTAGGTACAAACAAAAAAAGTACCTTCGTGCTACCTATTTTATCTGTGTAGTGTAGGCTGACAAAATTGGAACTGAGGTCGATACAGAGCGAGTAGATACATCACACTAGTTTGTAATATGGATGGATGGATGTTTGTTACTTCTTCACTACGAACTACTGAACGGATCGGGTTGAAATTATGCATAAATGTAGCAGTAATCCTGAAATCAAACATAAGCTACCTTTTATCACGCAGACACACTTTTAGACACACGCGTGCGAAAAAGCGGGCTAAAACTAGTTTTCAATAATTTTACGGACGACCAATGTGGCGCGGCGGGCCAGGGGCCGCCTGCGACCCAGAAGGTTGCGAGTTCGATTCCCGCCAAAGGACAAATATTTGTATGATCTGCAAATATTAGTTTCGGGTGTTTTGGGTAGCTTCTAAAGTATAATAAAAAAATATCTATCTTTAATGTATTGTATCTAGTGTATCAGTCACCTAGGACCCATAACACAAGTTCTGCTTAGCTTAGGGCTAGGTTATGCTGTGTGGACTCCAGCATTATTTATTATTTTAGAATCCATATTTTTTAATACTAGGCATATTAAGTGTAGGTGATTGTAACTTACTCTTCGACTGCTATCATACTCGTCCTTGGTTTTGGGCAGTTGAACGTGTCGCGTTAGTATGTAGCCTTCGTGTGGACTGGGAACCACGTCGATTTGGGGATATCTGAAAACAAACATTTTGAGGTAGGTACTTAAGAATTGTAGGTACCATGCATGCCATGGTACATGCGAGCAGATAGTCTAGCTAGGCTGACGGAGGAATTTATAGTGTCTCATTCAAACCGTCAGCGTCAACTAGGAGTTTTAAAAATTTACCGTCGCGCAGTACGGCTTTATTTACACGTTAGGTAAGTATGACAGGAAAGCAAAATGTATGGCATATATACATATATTAAGTTGTATAATTTTGTGAAAAAAAAACCCATTCGTCTTAAGGGACGAACGGGATATCAGGAAGGTATGTACCACGTACAGCGGATATTCAATTAAAAGATAAAGTTTTCATACAATCCTAATCACGTATACCGTGCAACGGTGTTTTTTTAATTAATCAATTATAGTAAAAACGTATGGACAATAATTGGAAGAGATCCTTGAACTGAAATTCTAATAAACTCCGTGACGAAAAATTTGTATAGGTACCTACAATACGCAGAGACTACAATTTTGTACAGAACATTGTTGAGGTTCTCTGAAAGATAAAATCGAGACGTAGTAGGTTCGTTGGTTTACATCAATGTTTTAATAGGAAAATCTCTATAAAAAATTTAAAAAATCAATTTTTGTTATATTTTTTATTTAATACACCCGGAACAAATATCTGCAGATCGTACAAACATTTATCCCGAGGCGCGAATCGAACCCGCAACCTGCTTCGCAGGCCGACCTTAGCCCGCTGAGCCACAGCGGTCGTCAAAGGTCACTTACTTTCGATCAGACTTCGCAGGTATATTGGCCTTTTTAGTCTGCGACCGCTGCTGTGACTTCACCGCGGTCGGTATCAATATGAACATGTTCCCTGTGACATGTACGTAAAGGTGATCGCCCACTCCGGACTCGTGCGATGTACTTTCCGCTGCGCATTTGATAAAACCGAAACGGTTGACGATCGCTTCTTGGAACAGGAATAAGCGTTCCAGCCATGTCTCTTCTGGGAAACCTGTGGAATGTTCAATCAGTGAATAACTGACACGAGATTTATTAAATCACTTACAGCCTTTTTCATCCGCTTCTTAATTTGACAATAGTTTAAACTTTTTGTTAACATCTAGTGTGTTTACTTGTGCGTGGAGAAACCAAGACTTGGTTCGTAAAACAAATTAAGAAAACTTAATCAGGATAAGTGCTATATATTATGCTATATATGTGCTTTGTATTGGAGTGTAGTCCCTCTGCGTAAAGCTCGCATTTTGTATTTTTTACGAACCAAGTCTTGGTTAAAATACAAAATCGAACTTTAGAGGGACTACACAATAATATATATAATATAATATATATCCTATCGCAGAGCGGGAATCGAACTTGCAAATCGCAACCAAAATCTCAAGCGGTCTTTCGCCTATTGCACCACAGAAGTCGTCTACGTCTACGACCTCTGTTTAATGGTTATTTGATGAAGCAGAGAGGTTGACGATAGTTTCATGGAATAGGAATTTTATTACTGTATTGCTAGAGTGAATGACCTTGACAAGTTTAATGCCCTTTGTGGTGTAGACATGTCCAGCTTAGTGATCTATGATTCATCTCTTCACGTGTGAGCAATCAGATCTGGCTACGTAGTAGGTATATTATAGGTAGATGTTTCAATGAGCTGGTTCAATCAAGACTAGTGACGTCATTTACGGAACAAGGAAACGATGTTTCGATTATAATTGGTGCTATAATAAAACTGCGCAATAGTTGCAGTTGTAACTGTGCGTTATTGTCTAGTCTAAGTAGATTTCTCTACCTTTTGGAATAAAGTGCGGTTGGTGATCATAAAACTGATTAAAATAACCGATAGGTATTTTACCATTTGGTATTCTTATAATTCTTGCTGACGTATATTTTTACCTAGGGTAGGTAGCAAGTACCTACCTAGGTATTCTTTTTTATTGCAATCTAGATTCAGCCCGCAACTTACGAAGTAACATTATTATATAGTGGTAGAGCAACATTAAGCTGAAGTAGGGCCTATTGGTTCACTGGGCTTGTTTATAGATTTAAGGATAATTCATAAATACGTGTATAAAGTGTTTGCCTTTGTGTGCCAATAAATAAATTTCTTTCTTCTTTCTTTCTTTATTTCATCTTTGTTGATTGGCCTACTCCTACTGTCTTCTTACCTTCAAACAAAGCAGCTTTGTTCCTGAGCAGTAGTTCTTCGATCATCGGCACGTATATCGCTTTGTTGATTGGCCTTCTCCTACTGCATTCTTACCTTCAAACAAAGCAGCCTTGTTCCTGAGCAGTGGTTCTTCGTTCATCGGCACGTATATCGCTTTGTTGATTGGCCTTCTCCTACTGCATTCTTACCTTCAAACAAAGCAGCCTTGTTCCTGAGCAGTGGTTCTTCGTTCATCGGCACGTATATCGCTTTGTTGATTGGCCTACTCCTACTGCATTCTTACCTTCAAACAAAGCAGCCTTGTTCCTGAGCAGTGGTTCTTCGTTCATCGGCACGTATATCGGTCCCCGCAGCGGGTCCGATTTCAACGTGAACGGTAAGGCGAGTGGGTCCGCCGGGATTGGGACCATTTGCAGTCGACAGTTCTGGGCTTTACGGGCCCAGCCGAAGATCTAAACAAACAACACTCAAACATTAATTAGTTCTATCCCATCCACTGTCAGGTACCTATTAAAGGTCAGACAGGACACGTCGAAAGAAAGAAAATGAAATAATGATGAATAACTCTGGATAGCCCCAAGCTAAGCAGAGCCTGTGTCATGGTTCTATACTCCGATCTAAAATCTAAGACTAGTTATTTTAGTAGTTTATGTCGACAAGGACATTTATCAATGATAGATAGTTTATGTCTACAAGGACATTTGTGAATGATAGCTTAGCAATAACAGAAAACAACTAAGTAACAGCAAGGTAATCACTAAAATCTAAAACACAAACTTGAACACGAAAAATATTAAAAATTGAAATCGAAAACGAACGAAAGATCAATAAATTGAATGATGACTGCCTTTCAAAACTAAAAGTTGTTACGAGCTTCTACGCTTTGCTTCGATGATACCAATTTCTTTAAATCTTTTCCACCATAATCTTTATACATATCCCTTGGGTGTTCTAACTCTTTTGTATACAAAAAATATCCAGGTTTTTGAATCGGAGTATAGATTAGTACATTGTTCATTGAGGCGAGAAACGTGCCTGATTCCTATAGAGTGTGCCATTTGGCCTTAAAACACACGAGGTAGAATCGCACTTTCTCTCGACTGATACGTAGTGCTTTATACTACTCCTACGAGGAAAAATCTTCTTAAACACTCGTGTAAATTGAAAATGTAAACTCGAATTATGTGAAAATCGTACGCACTGCATACGCGCGTACGATTTTCACATGGTTCTTTTTTCAATTATTGTCCCGAATAGTACAGAAGAGGCCAAATCATACGGTGGATTCGGAGTAAAAACTTTTTGTCGTTGACCTATCATGAAAATAACCATAGCTAACGGCTGCTGATTGGATAGGATTGATGCAGAAATAAAAAAAAACAACACGTTAGAAATGGATTTCCATACACTTTTCTCTCCCGCTAAACGCGTGAAATGAAATTCCATAATTTCCGTCCCGTTTTTTAGTACGCTTGCAATGACGAACTTTGTAGGTTATGTTTGGAACAGGAATAAACAACTTTCTGAGTAGGTGTAGTACAAAATAAATTACCAGATCAGCGACAATGTTCCCGCTGGCGATCGCCCACTGTATGCACATCTCGTACGCCTGGTCCGGACGGAAGGTTGCCTGGTAGCGAGCGTGTCCCCACTCTATGCGGTCGCTTTTGTTGTTCACGTCTATGTCCAAATGTGTGTTCTTGTAGATTGGCACTGAAAGAGATATATTTATTAGTACTTAGACACGTGTAAAGGCATAATAATTAAACATAATGGCCTATAAAAATTATCAATAAACAAGTCCTTACCTTATAAATGAATAAAAACATGATTCTTATAGTATTAGTATTTTATTTTTGAAGCAATGGGGATTAATGAAGTTTTTAGTTCACTAATCCCCATTACGAGTTCGAATCGGCGTCAACGGGGAATAATGAACAAAAAGTTCACTTATCCCCGTAGACGGGGATTGTCAACGGGGATTAGTGGAATAAGCCCTAGATACATGGGCAGCTTGAAGCAGATCGTTTACTTCACTATCACTCCCCAGCTGCATATAATCCGGGTCGATATTATCGCAAAGGAAGCAAGGCACGCCGTCGTCAGTGGTCGCACTAGTGCCAGATATGTCTATGTAGTGAAGACCGAGGGCCCAGATACAAGTCATAAATCTGTAGTACTCACTATCACTATCGCTCCCCAGCTGCATATAATCCGGGTCGATATTATCGCAAAGGAAGCAAGGCACGCCGTCGTCAGTGGTCGGACTAGTGCCGGATATGTCTATGGCACCGATGTTGGTCTCTGGCTGTAGGAGTGGGGACCGAGGGCCTAACACTTCGACTTCCATCCATTCGTTCTCGAAACTTTGCAGGTCACCGCGAGGTTTTACGTAGTCGATAGTAATTTCTGGTGAATGAGTAACAATGATTAAAATCATGTCACCTTACTACTATGGCTTAGAAATCTTATTTTACTAATTATTAGTTTTCTTATGCTACAAATATTGCTAAAAAAAACTTTATGAAACTTTATGTAGATGTGCAGTCGTGAGATGTTTAAGGGGGGTAAATAACGCGCATAAATAAAAATGGTTTTTTTTCAACTTTCGTTCCTACTCTACAAGCAATTTCGCTAGCAGTAATGTAATTTGCAACCATCGTAAACCATTGTGTAGTAAACCCATACTAAAGCATACTTCGAATCAATAGTCGTTTTGGAGTATATCGACATTATGTTGATTTTATTCGTTAATTCCTTAAGCATCAATAGTCTCCAAAACAGACAGTTGATATGAAGTTCGTTTAACCATGGGTTCATAGCAAATGACTTACAGTGGTACCAAAACTGAAATCAGTAGGTTTATAGAAGGAACCCAAAAAACTGTAAAAAGCAACGCCAAAAATACTAAACGGATCTGGCGGATGTAGGTTTAGTAGATCTGGAAAAACAAAAAGCTATCTGGGACCTAATTCCACTAAATTCGATTTAAGACTTCTAAAAACGTAGTCTATAATCACAGTGACAAAATTGAACAATAAAATACTTTATGAAGATCAAGAGAAGAGAATCTCGCGCCAACACGAAACTAACAACTTCTTAAATTCGCGGCAAAATAATTACGTAATAATATATGCAGAGACCCTCCCTCTCTCGCGCCTCACGTAATAAATGGACGTCCCCAAGTGCCAAAGTTGAAACCATTCCAGGAATATCTCCGTGCAAATAGCACCGCACGCACTATCTAGATTCGTTTCTTTCATATATGTACGATTCTGTTACGTACGATACCATTGACATAGTAAATAGAATTCGGCCCCTGGTTTTGTTCGGTAAAATGATGAACGAAATAAGCTACTTTTTATTCTAGACCCTAAAACAGCTTTTAGGTCCTTTTTGTACAGATCAACAGATGCTTTTAGCTTTTTGTCAAAAACCTAACAACTATGTAACACCTAAACTAACTCACCTTTTCCATCTTTCCTCTGCGGCAAGATATGATACATGTAATATCCGACGACGAAACGTTTCGTATCCCCCGACGCGTGACAGATCATTCTTTCTTGAAGAAGTTTCTAGAAAACAGAGAACAGTGCTTCAAGGGGCCTGCGGATGTTGATTTGCCCATACAAACGTACTACTAAAATGATTTGTAATTCGAGTTTCCACCATATCATGTTGTTTTTTGTATTCGAATAGTATTTATCTAGGTCCCTGGTTGTTTTTTTCTTAATAATACACACCTATAATGAAAAGTAAGCAAAAATATGCAAAATGCTATTTTCGTGCTGCGTAATGATCAAAAGACCAAGGCTTTATACCACGGCCTCATTAGCAGGATGGTAGGTAGGCGGCTAGATTAGGCATGTGGTTTAGAGTTCAAAATACGAAAACAGACGTTTCCTCGCTTCATCCAGGCGACTAGCTAAGATACTTTAAGATTTAAAAGTAATCCGTCTATCACTGTCTGTTTACCCGAGTCCAGTTGACGATATTATCGAGATGTGATCGTGACGTCTCATTTTTGTATGGGATTTGCGTAGTTCCCTGTCCGTACGACAAAGGCGCTGTACCAAATCCTATAGAAAAAGAAGACATCCCGATACTATCGGTATTTTTTAATCCATTATTTTTCCATAGATTTAGGTACGCGCTGTACCTAAATCTATGGAAAAATAATGGAACTCGATACTATCGGTATTTTTATTATTAGATAATTTTTCCATAGACTTCGCCCAGCGAGCTATGGAGAGAGCTATGCTCGGAGTTTCTCTGAAGGATATAAAGATTCGCAACGAATACCCATTAGAGGAGGCCCATGTCCAGCATTAGACTAATATAGGCTGATGATGAGGTACAGCGCCTCTATCATGCGGACGGGGAACTACGCAAATCCCATACAAATATGAGACGTCACGATTACGTCTCGATACTATCGTCAAATGGACTCGGGGCTCCGATCTATACCTTTTAGGCTTTTACGACCAAACGGCTGAATGGATTTTAATATTTGATAATAAATTACCTGCATAATATTAGTAGCCTTTTCATAGTTAACGCCTTCCATATTCGCTTGAAGCCAGTGTATGGCGTATATTGAGACGAAGGTGTGTGACGGTAGGCTGACGGTTTGTTGCAGGAATCCCACGCCCAACGTTGGCTGACGCATGCGTTCTACTATCTCGTTCAGAGAAGCGTTTGACTTTAGCTTTGGCTCTAAAACTCTGAAAGAAGAAAACTCGCTTTAAGTAATTAATAGTAAATAGGAATGACGACTGATTTTGAGAAACTACTCCGAAATGTTTTTAGACCTCTACTGAACACAAAATAAATCATGTTTCTTTATAAAAAAATGTTTTAAAGAGGTAATTGAACTTGTAAAAATGCAATTTCAATTTCGCTCTAAAAAGCTAGAATACTTAGTGATCTGTCTATGGTCGGACACGTCACCGATGCACAACATCTGATGATACAATGACAATAATATTGTCAAGAGAAGACAGTCACATCTTTACCATAGTTTTTCTGTGCCTTTACATATTGTGATAGCAAGACCTCACAGTTGTGTAGGTAATACTCTGGCTGGTGTTGAACGTGTCATCATGGCGGATCAAAACAACATTTAATCTCGATCAATATAAAAGCATAATACGTGTTTTGTAATCTATGGCTCAGGTATAATTAGATAAATAAATAAATAATGCTGGACAATTCACTATTATACTTATATATATATCACTATATATATCACTATTATACTATTACACTTATTATATTATATTTCATGTAACATGACACTTACCCATCATCGTAAGTGTCGTCAAGTTCACCAGTTTGTGATTGAGTCCTCTCCAGTACAGCATTTTTGGCCGCCCTATATACATTTAATTGGTTAAGACATGATTAAGTAACGCACATTTAATAAATATTGTTGGTTTTATTCAACAAGTTTTTAAGACAAAAACATTTGAGATTTTATTAACTCTGGCCTTCACGGGAAAAGTAACGACATCATCAGCTATAGACTAGAAAAATAGGGTTACAATGAATAATAAATTCATACTTGTGACACTATTTCTTGTGTCTATCAAATTTTCTATGGGTTCAAATGGGTCAATAAACAAACTTCAGTTGACAGATCAAAAACCAAGCTAGTTAGGCAGATGCATAGCTACCAAGCATAGGATGATTTGTAGAATAGAATATGATTATGGATGATGGAACACTATGGCACACAAAACTCTCTGACCATAGAAAAATGTACATAGTTTTGTCTGGCGGTGACGGTCTTAAGTTTAGTCAATGTGCCACAGTAAAGGCCAGGGGATCTACTCGTAAAACTGAATATGGAACTTTTTGATTCGCTTTCATGTTAACGCTATCTCATGCAAGTGAGTAAAGAGTTGGTTTTGCATAAAAACGAATCGAAAACTTCGATAGTCGTTTTCCGAGTAGATTTCCAGATCTACGCGATATTTGTTACCCAGTGGCAGCGGTAGTACCTTTTCATACGTCCCGGTTGTCGGATAGCCGGTGCCGGGTACCCGGCGGCGAAGTGTATGGGCATGTATGATAGCTTTCACACTCACCGGCGTTATTTGGATGTAGAATAAAGAGAATAGCATTTACTTCGACACACACATAAGTACAAAAAAACAATCAAAACTAAACATAGAACATGGCGGTTTATTTATAAACTAAATCACACAATGGTAGGCGTCAGATCGAGTTTCGCCTCCATGACGATTGATGATTGATTTATCGACGCTCAGCGCTGTTTTCAGCCAAAAACCTTCATGTTGGCGTTTATGTTTTGTTAAAGTAAGTTTGCCAAGCTTACTTTATCTAACAAAAACAAATAGTAAAAAGATGGTAACTAATTAAACTATCTATCTATATCAATAACTATAAATTGTATGTAGGTAAAACAAAGATAAATATAATAAAGGAAGGATATGATTCGCCGCTGGGTA
This sequence comes from Eupithecia exiguata, assembly GCA_947086465.1. Taxonomy (NCBI): domain Eukaryota; kingdom Metazoa; phylum Arthropoda; class Insecta; order Lepidoptera; family Geometridae; genus Eupithecia; species Eupithecia exiguata. The sequence continues at coordinate 5,738,458 of OX352230.1, read as the reverse complement.
TCCGACACTGGCTACCCGGCAACCGGGACGTGTGAAAGACACGTAAGATGCGCTCGGTTTTGCGCGGTCCTCGGTATTCCGCTATCGCTCTTGGTAACAAAACCGCGTAGATTTCAACAGGCCTTTAAATAAATGATTTGTAGTCATACTTACTTGTGGCTCATACTATTGTTTAGTGACTTAGTAGGTGAAACTTGCTGCAATGAAACATTCGTAAAGGATAAGAATAGCAAACGATAGATCAAGAGTTTCCTTTAAAGCTGATCTTCTAATGGAGGTTTAAACACACAATAAGATTTATAATCTGCCTGCCTTGTGACTAGATGGCGCTACTGATTGTAAAGATAGCCTCCATTAAAAGCAGCAGAAAAGAGAAAGGATAAAAATCTGGAAAAAAGAAAAATGGTATATAAGTAATTAGCAAATGGGCATGTTGAAAGTAACTCATAATTATCTCATTTTAGTTTCATAAATTAAAGAAAATAAAAAAAAGATTTAGAAAGCCAAGATTTGTATCGTAATAGGATCAAAGTGGCTTTTGGTGTTTTTAGTAATACACACGAATAAACGAAAATAGATATGTTAGTACATAAAATGTGCAAGGGTCAACTAACAATAGAAGCGTGAAAAGTGAAGGTGCACTGCGATGACTGCTAAAGCTACCAGCTACCATACCATGCAAACAAAACCACACACAATGTAAAACCACCTTAACGTTCTACAATACCTAAACTAACAGTTTTCTTAAAGATACCAGTTTCCAGCACTGTTTTGAGACGTTAAAATAAGTATGAATAACAGTTTTGTAACAATAGTATTAAAAACCTTTATTCACACTTATTTTCAATATGCTTGCTATTTGTAGAAAAGTTTATTAAAAGCCAACATGGCGAGTAATAATTTTCCTGCAGTCGATAAATTTCAAGCTTTTGATGAGTGTGAATAACATCAGGTCAAGAGATGAAAAGTTTGTATTAAAGTATACGATTAATTTCGGCCATTGATTAAAGTGCCGTTTTCGCACCCTGGGGGCACTATGAGGTTTTATAACTAAAACAGTTCAAAACGCATTTTAACTAACAATTCAAAGGCAGAAATTAATTAAATAAGTATTGCTATCAAACAAACTTAAGGTGTTATTTTTTTTTGCGACATTTCCTATTTTGATACTGGATTTAAAAACTCATAGTCCCCGGTATGTAATCGTTGAGCTTGACAGTCGAATGGGCGGTGAAAGAAATATATCACGTGTAAGACATTTATGCCTGTATTATGAAAGCTTGCTCAGTCATAAATCTATGCTTGAGTGACATTTATTACATAGAAATGGGTAACTCAAGCATAGATCGACTGAGCGAACTTTAGTAAAAATCTTTCGTAAAAGCCTTAGAGTAATTCGCACTGTTGAATGTAAAATGTAGGTACTGTATAATGTACTGACATAGCTTCATTCCTGAGTAACCGTGGTCGCTCGGGGAGGCGAGTGCTGCCCACTCGTTCTCTGAATGGAGAATTCGATACACCACCCTGACACACACAACATTCAGTTACAAATACTATATTGAATCATTAAAGGCATTGCGTTTTGAAATAGAATTATCGATTTTGCGACGTGTTACGCTATAATAAGGTCAATATAATGTATCTGTTCAGTGGACAAATTGACGCTAAAGCTAGAACACACTATTGTAGTACGATGTGTTGTGACGCATTAGAAGAATATCGGTTTTATACATTTACACAGGCAGGGTGGGGCGTAAAGAGTGGCCAAGCCTTTACCTACGGGTAGGTGGCATCGAAATGAATGGACAGGGGTAAAAAAGATGAAAATTGAAAAAAAGTCCAATTACTCGAAAACCGTGAGACTTCAACTGGGTACAGTTTTTTATTTTCTAAACAGTGTTGATGCCTCCTACCCATATAGGTAAAGTGTTAGCCACTCTTTACGCCACACCCTGTATGTATAGTTAGAAATACGTCATTATTACTGTGTGTTGTGTCGCTGTAATAATGTGCCTTTACAATACTAAATGTATAAAACTGATAATTATTCTACCTACGCATCACAATCACACCTCGCTACAAAATAGTGGTTCTAGCGGTCATAAAAGCTCTGCGCACATTAATCCAACGCCGCGCCGCTACAACGCAGCACAAAAAAGTGCATTTAAATATGGACTTAAACTCGTAATATTTAGATACATTTTACAGTGACAAATGGCTTTCCACAAACTTCAAACGAGTGGCCCGTGAGCTGTCTGTCATCTAATGCCGTCAATATGAAATGCATCTAAATATTACGAGTTATTATAGCACATATTTGAATGCAGATTTTTGTGCTGCGTGTTAGCAGTGCGGCTCTGATTTGCGAACACCCTAATAATTCAAAATTTAACATTCGATTTCAGAATGCAAAGCCAAGTCTAAACAAGTAAACAATTTAAAATAAACAAAAGAAGCGAGCAAACAAAATAATGCCACATATCGAGGTGCATTCCGTGCATTGCATAATTTTATAATAAGCAGTGCTTTTTACATTTTGGTTATGATTTTAAACGCAATTCTGATAACAATGTAGTCGTATTTTACATTTGCGTATTACTTCAATTCACCTGCAACATAAAATCGAATCGTATACATTTTCGGACAGGAATACTATAAGCTTTATTTCATTACTGTTAGGGTTCATTCGAATTACTTTGTCGAAAATGCATCGACTCAGTTGTTTTTAGAAAGATTGCGTAGAGATAGAAATTTCGCAATTAAAAGTGTATATCAGTAGGCAGAAGGATGAAATCACAACCACCTGAAGATCGAAAAGAAGGTATCTAATCTATGCACTGCCATCTATAAAATTACGTTTTCTATGGGATTAGTTTGTCATCGACTAAATACAAAATCGTTATGGTTAGTTTAATTAATTTGTGCATCTAAGGGTTAAAACAAATTTCACAAACCCATCCTGGATACAATGAATTGTGTAAGATATGCCAAATAAAAATAATTTTGAAATTAAACTCAACTTAGGATCCGAATTGCGATCTAAAAATAAATTTCCACAGAAATTATCAAACGGGGCTCTTTTCTGGTAGGAATTATTGACTATGCGCAAAAACATAGGTGTGGAACGCGCACTAAAACTTTACATTTAATATGTTTATGGAGTCATAGACAACAAGGATGACTGGTAACTTGAGATTACAATGAGGTATTATACCATTTAATGGTTATGGTTCATGGATTGTGCGGGAGAACATCAACATTCAATGTTAACTAACCTAACACGGAAGGTTCAAGTTACCAGTAAACCATAGACAAACTATACCAACTAGATTGTCTTTGGTACCATATAAGGGCTTTCATTTCTGTGGGTATCTGGGTATACCTGGGCACTCCGGGTGAGGATGGAGGTTGAATGGCGTCGCCTCGTGAGCGCCGATTCCGACTGTCCGGGCATTCCCGTTAGGCCGCCAGGCACCATCTGTATCACCGACACCTTACTGCCTGGCTATAAGGCCTATAATACTTTGCACGCTCCCATAAGGCCTAGAATACTTAGCACTTGTATCTTCTGTAGCCTGTGTAGACCGGACGCCTTCAAAGTATTGAAGGTTCTTGGCCTGAAGGCATTTTTTCACGCGGGTCAAATTGTGTTTGTCAAAGCGCCGTAAGACGCAATGCCTAACAACTGGATGGGCCGCATCATAGAATTTGTAAGCGCATACTCAGTAGTTTGGTAAATCACCGACTTATTTTTTTATCATTGTTGAGTTAAACTTTAAAGTTGGTCTTTTCCCTTTTATACAGTAAGTATGGTACGGTACCTAATTGAGCTATCTGAGAAAGAACTTTAGAATTTGAGTATGCGGATACGTTAGTTCTGATCTTTTTTGAAATTTTGACATGCTTGGACTCAAACAGGAAATTATAAATAATTACATATTATGGGCAACGTAAAAATAAAGTTTCATGCAGACATACACATTTTGTACAACATGTCAATGCTCATTGTTCTTTACAAGAACCTATGAGATTATATTAATTTTTCAAAAAAAATTGTGTCGTTTTTTTTTCTTCGTCATGCAATATTCAAATTTTAAATTTCTTGTTTGAGTAGCCACTGTTATAGTAATCAGTAGGTATTATATTTCAAAGCTATGATTAATCTACTTGTATTAAGGTATTTAGAAGATGTGCAAAACGAAGTATTCATGCGGTGCATTGTCTATATCTACGTGTCAAACTTGTGCAAATACGTTACATGCAAGTTGCATTTCTTATACAAATTGGCGAACAACTCCACAGATGAAAAAGTTGTTAACAAATTTGGTAAGTTATGCAAGATTGAAATAAAATTTGTACAACAATTAAATATTACTAATGTATAAAGAATTATATGTAAAAATTATGTTTAAACAAATTATATAACATCATGGAGAATAACACTTTATTTTAAGAAAATATGCAAAAAATTAGATTTCTCTTTAAAAATATATTGGTTGCAAAAAAAATTAAGTTTAGCTTTGCACTTACCCGTTGTTTGTTGGGTCGTTTCACCTTATTGAAGTATAGCTCAGTCATTTTGAGAAATCCTTCTGTAAGCTGATCTAAGTCATACCGCGTGGGCGTAGGGTAAATATTACAATGTGTCGTCTCGTCTTCAAGAATTTTCTTAGTCGCTGGATTGGACATCGGCAAGAGAAGGGTGCGGAAACGCCAGTATTTTAGAGGCTGGAAAAGTAGAGAACGTAAGTATAAAGATTATCTATTGAGTAAATTAAATCCGACGATGTAACCGTCATATTTTTATTATTATTCGCTTCTTCCACTAGTGGACAAAAAATGTAAGCGAACAAAATCATTAACATTTTGTTTCTTGTTTGATAATTACTATTTATAAAGCTGTTTATGTATAAAATTTGACTTGTCTTAGTGCTTTTTTGTAAGCCTAAAGAAATAAAGTTATTGACTTTTGACTTTTTGGCTTTTATCGATTTGTATTTGTAAAATCTTCGATAATATTTATCAATAATTACCTAGTAGACCATAATAAAGAGTATATTGACTTCACATTCACCAAAATCGGATGAGTAGTTTCGGCGCTTAGATGGAAAATACGTCGTCATGTGAATTTAAAACATCATGTAGGTAAGTATTTAAGACTAACTTTTACTGGTCCATATTATACTCGTAGTTGCAGTTGAATAAGTACAAGTCTCTATTTTCTCTATAGTCAATGAGACTCACGACACTTCGTAGGTGTCTAAAGTCGATTTGATACATTTTATTGATAAAAAAAGGTTTCAAAATACATATGAAATCGTTGTGCTATCTACAGACTACAAACATACTAGAGGTCAGGTGAAGCTGGCTCAACTGATCCAAATCAATACCAATCTGTAGCTTCCCCAAGATGCTGGCTACATTGCCCCGCTGTATGGCAAAGTCGATGCACTGCGCCAGATACTCACCCTCCATAGTCACGCGTCGCATCGACCAGACACTGTGATATAATTTTGAAAACAGTAAAGTTGATTGAAGACTTACTTCAACGAGAGCGAAGTCTGTGTCGCCCCGAGTGCAGATGTAATGGTCCATATAGTTCCAGTTATAAGTCTCCAGTTTCTCGGTAGTGAATGAGACCCACGACACTTCGTAGGTATCGTGGTTTGGCGCGTGGAAACGGTAGCGGTAGTGGATGTTGAACGGTGGGTATGGATGCCTGAAGAAAACAGATCAAATTATTTGTAAGAGCGTTTTAGACAAGGCAATTGTAAACGAAATTCGCAAACTGACTGGTTTACTTTGAACTAGGTATTGTAATGCCACAGATGGACTGGACACGTTAACGCATTCACTGCCCAGCCTCTATAAATACATACAGAAAGAAACCGGGGTCGTAGAACGACTTCTGCGTCTTGAGTCATGTATAGTCATGAGTATTAATAACCAGTAACACTTTTCAAGTGGGCCAGCAGGGCATATAAATAATACTAGACAATCCACCCAGCATCATCTAGCCCGAAGCTAAGCCGAGCTTGTGTTATGGGTACTAGATGACTGGTATACTTGATACATCATAATTATTACCTAGGTCTGTATCTAGTCACAGTGATTGTGGATCCAACAAGTGTCAGCTTGTGAAAGATCCTGCCGATAGAAAGCAGATATCTTTTCGTTGGAGTAACGGGCTTGTTGCTCTGCGGCGCCACTTTGGACGGCGGCGGCGTAGCGGTGGATGGGCAGTGAGATTCAATCACCTCGTTATCGTTTACACCCACGATAAGCTGGAAGCCCTGAAGACAAATAAAAAAGTTTATAAATTTTATGATAATTTTATTAAGAAAAATTAACCCCTGGAGGAAATTTAACTTTGAACCATCTTAACATTTGTACGGCTGCACTGATTGGGAGCAAACATGGCTGAGAACACTCGCGATGAAATAATTTTTTAAACGCACACGGTTTATCTATTTGGGTGTAATGATGACACAGTCACTTGGATTCACACAAATCAATAACACTCTGTTTTGTCGGGACATAAGAGCGTTTCATCATTACCCGGCGATACATTTTGCACATCGACCTTTGGAAAGAGACAATCAACTAATTTTGGCTTCGTAGAGCGTTATCTCTGTCGCACACTACCTATGTGACGTTTTGTCAGTCGTTGTTCAAGTGCGATGGAGTGCGGTCGCGTCCAGTTCAAAATATACATATATATAGAGTTGTTAACGTCCAAACTGGGCAAAGCTACACCAGTACGTGGTCGCTACTCTTGAGCCTTAATGGCCCCCCAAAGTCCATCGGTTCTACAAGCTCTCCCTAAGTTTCATATTTTAAGTAACAAAACCGAGAAGCCAACCTGAGCCAATCTCTGAGAAACCAGTTCCTTGAAAACTTCCGTTGTAGTCAATGGATCCTTGTAAATCGCCCTGTTCTGTGCAAAGTCCGCATTCACATCATCAGGAAGCAGATTGTAGTCAGACACTAGATAGTCGTTTTGTAGAGAGCGTTTGTCGGGGAAGTAATCCGTAGTGATCGGCAGGCAAGCGGGGATCGTCAGGGATTTCCAATCCACACCTGTTTTAGAAGAGTTTATTAGTAGTAGATATTATAAAGATTCATCTATCGGTCATTCTTTCTTTGTAGGCTAAAGCTAAAGTTTAGTCTCAGTGGAAAATTAGGTACAGTGGCGCCATCTTGTTAAAAATATAGAAGACCGTTACTTTACGAAGGTCTATTCACGAATAAAAAAAAACATGACTTTTATTGCTATAAAATTAAGATTTAATTTTTGAGGATTCTAAATTCAGTCAGTGTTGCCGTGCGGCATGCACAGATTTAAATTAATGAGTTGCCTCCTCACGAGGTTTTTGTCAGTAAATTAATCAAAATGCGATCTAATTGCATGAAGCGTTCCTATGTGAAGGTATGTTTAAGACATGTTTTTAGATCTTATTACAAGCGTAGAAGCTGGAATTGATAGGAATATCATGCAAATCGTGCGTTTCATTTCGTGGCAGAGCATATCTGAAATTAACGAACTTAAAAATGTTTTGACATGTGTTTTATCTCCTCGAAAGTGACAATATAAAAGCTTTGAATACTATAAAATATTTCCCCAGCGCCAAATAATAGTTTATTAAAACATAAAACACAATCTACTGAATGCAAATTCAATAAGTTTATATCAAACCTATAGCTCGGTTCGCTTTTGTAGCAAACGTTCCCATGTGATTTTGACCGTTATTTTCAATGCAGCGAAATCATGAAACATCAAAAACTATAATGAACAATTTGGAAAATGAAATGAAATGTGCATAATTATTTATGAGTCAGTAACACCATCGCGCAACGAAATAGTAGGTATTTTATTAAATTACATTAATTCGACAAATTATTTCTTCACAATGAATTTACAAAATGGATTCATTAAACTTTTGAGTTAAGTTAAGGTTACTGTCTCATGAACATAGTGTTTGTGCCAGAAAAACCATCATAATGTAGAAAATGGCGAATGAAATGAGAATAAATTTGGCAAACAAGTTAGGTAGGCAAAACTTAAAACAGAGAGTGTAAGTGTAAAAGTTAAAAAACCGTGCACACTCGAACACCATGCTATATTTTTTTTGTTAATATACAATTTTCTAACTTATTTGCCTCTATAAATGTACTTCATAGAAATCCTATATTACAATAGGAAAAAAAATGTACATCAAGTCCAAGTTCACTTTCCATCAACCATCCATCTCGTCATCACTATCATCAGCCTACAAATATTATAGATAGTAAACTGCTAAACCCCGTATAATAAGAGCTTGCTCAGTCATAGATATAGCTTGAGTTACGTTTATGCCATAGAAAATTGTTTCTCAAGTTCGTTTCATATATTGACTGAGCAAGCTTTCATAATACAGGCCTAAGACCCCATCAAAACCATGACCACTCTGCCAAGAGTAGCTGACTCTTGGCAGAGTGGTCGTGGTAATGATGGGGTCCTGATGAACGGCTGCTAGTGCTATACGTCGCCATAGTTCCCTGTCAGTTGCTTTGTGGGCGCAGTCGGTCATGGTATACTGAGTCAGAGTGGTGATGAGGTTCAACTATTTAGTTGCAGAGCGAGCACCAGACCTGTTTCCCTCCATTTTGCTCTGGACCACCAGACCTGTGTCCCTCCATTCTGCTCTGGACCACCAGACACTCCATCTAATCATTCATCATCATTCCGTACCACGAGCCCAAACTGCTAGACATTGGCCTTTCCTAATAATCTGAAAATAGGAGTCTTCAGCCTCATCAGCCAGCAGTCTTAGGCCCGTATTATAAAAGCTTTCTCAGTCATCGATCTATGCTTGAATAAGACGGGCCCTAGATTGCATCCCACAAGGCGTCCTACACTACGTTCCCGAGTAGCGATCTCCTCTCAAGAAGAAGTAATAGTCCAAGTAAGAAAATAAAATCACAGTAAGAAGTTTCCTAGTCCGTGTTTTACTAGTAGGTGTGGGAAACATACCTGTCGTTAAGGCAGGCGTCCACTCCTGCTCGCCAGTAGCACCCCACAACAGCGCTAGAGACGCGTTGTTGGTAGTCGAAACTGGACCTAATGCTGCGCCAATGATGCTCAATGTACCAGATGTGCTTATCATCCTCTTACGACTTGGTATATTACCTGTAAGCGTAATCAAAACGTCAATATTAATAGTCCTCCACTGCTGGGCAAAGGCCTGAGCTACCTCCTTCGTTCCTGCGCTACCTAGACGGAGGTAGCGCAGGAACGAAGGAGGTCAAGAAGGAAGAATAAGATACTGAAACACGCGGTGGTACCTTAGATAAAAGTAAAAATATATTTAAATTTTTTCGAAAGTGGAAGACTCAAATTAGGTCCACCCACCTCAGTTGTAGTCGGACCGGTGGCGCCGCCGACGATCGTGTTTCAGCTATTTGCAGACAGGGATAGAAATATACGATACATTCGTGTGATTCGTGCGTAAAAAGAGATAGCAATACACTTTTTGTTGCGAGTTGCAATACACGTTTTGTTGGAAGTGTCTCATTCAGGCGACCGCTTTTCGACTCTATGATAATGTGACAGTAAATATGTCGGTCACGACCACAATAATCTGCTGAACTTGACTACGTGCTCTTTGAGAGTATATATTATGGTGAACAAAGAAATTAATATGAATTAAATTGTTCAAGATAGTTTATGATGAACTTACCATCAACCTGATAAATAGGATGGTTGTTTGGCAAGTTGTTGAGTATCATAGAGGCGCCGTTTTCTTTCACGTTGTTCTCTCGTCCGTTGGCCCTCGAAGTGGCTTCACCGGCCGGTCGTGCTTGGTAATGATGCTGTTGTATAAGAACGCCGGTTGGACCTAGAAAGTAAAAGAAGATTATGTATGTACTTATGGTTTGTATTGATGCAATAATTTTTCTTTAAAGGGATTTTAAAGAACTTAAGAAAGTTCTAACGGTTAGATCCATCATCGAAGATCAGGGGCTAATCATCTAGCTCTGTGGTCTCTAGTTCTAGATCCCTAGTTTATTGTCTTTGCAAAGCCAAGTTATATGAGGCAACCGGTTCTAAAATACAGACAGAGAAAAAAACATTTCCAAGATTTTGACATCACTTTAGTCTTCATTTTCAAGCTCCTCTCCTTCCACCCTATTGGTGGAAAGCCCGCCTGTCGGTAAGTGGATATCGAAACATTCTCTTTGATTGTACATTAGTTCCATTTTGGCCAACAGATGTCGTCAGGAGATATCTGTACCAAACGAAGCGTTGAAAACTACCCACTTCTTTTTACGTAGGTATCTACTGCTCGCAGGTTTTGGTTTGTCTATTCTTTTGGTTCAATAGCTCTCGCAGGTCCGCTGCTTTCGCATGATGTTTCCAGAGGATTCTAATAAACTAACCTTTGGGAAATATATGAGTCCACCGCCGTCTGTTACTAGTAAGCTTGACAGTCACATGCGACGGATCAAACGGATTGATCAGCGCCCGCCCGGTTCTGATCACTGGCTTGTGGGAGGAGATGGAGCTTCGTGGAGACAGGCGGTTGCTTGATAGCGGGCCGTCGGTAGAGTCGCTGTTTGTATCGAACGATGCGGTTTTAGCTGTGGGAAAGAGATTGGCGAATAGGCTATTTGACTACATTAAAAATAAGTTCCAAATTGTTTTCATCCTAGTAAGTGACAACGTAACAGAACGTAATCAGTTGATTTTTATTAAAAATATGCCCTTTTTTTAGGTAAAAAACGGATTAAAATTACACATTTTTTGATACATGATCACGTGACCGAAAACGGTATGTGTTTGGTTGGATCGCAAGTGACGTCACACTTTTACAGGTTACAGTGTCAATGAGTTCTTCTTGTTAGGTGTGGTATGGCGGGGTGACGTCATAGCTTGGAAAACGGGAGCCATGACAGAGATTATCGTTTTGGCGCGGCATTATTTTATTCAAACTTTAAAATTAGTTTTTATAACTAATACGACTGGCCTTGAAGAAATATTAATTACATTTTGCATTATTTTCATCAGACAATACGTTAGAATTATTTCCCAGTAGTAGTCAAGTAGCCTATTGCAGACTTATTCCCGAGTTTTAAAGATTTAAAAATCAATCAAATGAATGTTCAAGAATAATAAATAAAAAAGTGTGGGGTGATGGATTTCTTACCATTTACACCATAACGAATAAATGGATTGGTCGAAATTATTGCATAGCTGTAGAAGAATAGTACCTATAACAATATTGACTAGGTACTTTTACTGTACTATTGATCTCTCCTATCAAATACACTTACATGCAGTCGATAATATATCCGCAATGCTGTGATGTATATCTGGATCCGACATCTTTCTGTGATGAATCGTCGAGTTAGGCGGACTCCGTCTGCTGATACCTTCTAGCCCAGCTACTGAAGTTTTCTTTGTACGGGTCACTCTTTGAACGCTGGGAAAAGATTGAACTCATGTTATTTGGTTTTTATAAAAAGTAAATAGAGAGTTTATTTTATGAGGTGGCACGCAGATGTATGGTAGTTTACTGTAATGATGGTGATCCATCATCACAGTCATTTAATAGCCCACTGCTGAGTATAGACTTCATTTCTATACTCAGCAGTGGATACAGCGATCAGACGCTCAGTTATTGTTTTAAAAACCCGGAGAGCCCTGGTACCCCACGGACCTAGGGTCTCGACTCCAAGGGGAGCAAATGCGTACTAAACTACTACTTACCTAATAAGACCTTTCTACAAAACTAAAAACCGACTACAAATTTCTGATTTACTTTCTGTATTAAAATTTTACGGGACAATAGAAATCCTGCGGCAATAAAACTATAATGGGGAATGGGGATCAGTCTCAAAACAAAAGCGAAAAAATACCAAAATTGGCGAACATATCGACTAACATACATAAAAAACAGACGGCCAAATTGAGAATCTCTTCCTTTTGTTTTTTGTTGGTTGAAAATTAGCAAGCAAGGTTGCAAGGCATGCTGATATGATAAGTTTCAAATCACGAAGTTTCTTACCAAGTGCTGTGAGCTGGCGGCAACTGAAACACCTGAGCATCATAGGCATCGTAATCAAATATTGAATTATGCATATACTCGTCCTCCTTCAAAAGCTTGCCTTTCTTTTCATCCTCATACATTTTCCGTAACGGCTCTTGGCTCTTTCGCGGCGGCAGTTTAATCCTCGGTATAAAGTTAGAATAAGCCACCTTCTTATTAGTCGAGTAAAAGGACAAGTTGATCCAATGCGGCATTGAGTAATCGTCGATAGAGTTCAAATTGTTGTCTTTATTGTGGAATTTTAGTAAGGGGACAGCGTGTAAGGGCTGTTCACCGACGCAAACCAAGTCGCTGCCTACTCCGTTGTCGATAATCCGTTGTTTGGTGACGTTCGTCAGTTCTCTATCAACCTCGAAAACACCGACGCCCGGTGTTATGACGACGCTGAGCTGGCCGGTGCGATCGAAGCAACGATCCAGATAATGTTTTTCGAACACTGCCAACAAAATATAAACATGTTAAAACTGCAATTTTTTCCATCTAAAGGTTGCCTGGAAGAGATAGCTTCTAAGCGCCCATTGTACTTGATTTATGAAATGTCTCTTTGTAATGGTTTTTATGGTGTACTTATACTAAAGAATTTTCGTATTGTGTTCTATTCAAACTTCGGGTATGAGAATTCATGACAAATTCTTTACGTAACGTGAGATTCTTTCGTGCGTTATCACTTTCGTCTAATGCAGCACCCACTCGCCGCGACACACCGAGACAAGCCAAGTGCAAGTGTTTACATAGTGCACTCATCGCGCTTCGGAGTCCTTCGAAGGATCTCGTCTTGTTTCGGCTCCGTCGCACATCAAGTGAAGACAACAAGAGTGTGCGTACGTACATGATGCTTTTCGTTGATACGACGAATACCCCAGACATTAGAAGAGACGTCTCTGCGTGTGTGTGCTGTCGCCAAAAAAGTGGTTTCTATGTATTTTAACACCACTGCTGCAATCACCAATCCGTCTAGCGTGGTGATTGTGGCAAATCCCTCTTTTTTGGGGAAGTTTGTTGAGAAGTAGACAAGAGTGCTGATGATGTAAACGAAAATATCATTAACGTAAAGGATTACCTAAAAAACTTAGAAATTAGCTTTACCATTCAAACTCATATTGAGAACTTCCAGAAAGTTCCCCTGAGCCGCTGTAGAATTGATGGCAGTCGGTATTTCGATGTTCGGCCGCTCATGGTACTGTAGGACTATTTTCTGGTAGTCTGTGAAAAGCCGACGCAATTGCAGTAAGACGTTGGACCAGTCTTCATATCTCTCGTTTTGGACTGCCACTCTGAAAAATAATTTCGTTCAAACTATGGATTGAAATTAATTTTAATTAACCATCGTAATGTCTGATTTACCCTTTGTTAAGTAGAAAGTGCTAGTGACAAGTGTAAGTATTGTATTGTATTTCTTTATTAATCTAAAACTTATATTATTCTTATTTAAGAGACACTATAAACCAGAGAAGGTTTGTCTAGCGTCTACGGTTACAGCGTGTTGCCACACATTTGGCTTGTGCAAGTTATAGATAAATAATAACTATTATTATCATAAACAAACTAAATCTAAGTAAGTACATACAAGTGTTATTTTTCGCTTCTTCCACTAGTGGACAAAAAATTGAAGCGAACAAAATCAAGAAGTTTGTTTCAATTTATAAAATTGTTATTCATGTTTATGTATAAAATTTGACTTGTCTAAGTGCTTTTTTGTAAGCCTAAAGAAATAAAGTTAATGAATTTTGACTTTTGTTGTGTGATTAGTAAAATCAGCGTGTAAGCGGAACTGATTTGATTGCTGAACATAGGCCTCCCCCTAACGACGACGCCACGAATAGCGGTCCTCAGCCGCCTCCATATGGATGGAGGCGGCTGAGGACCGCTATTCGTTCCCTGTGACCGCAACAATGTCGTCGGTCCATCGAGTGGGAGTTCATCCCACACTCCGTTTCGCATTGATCACGTGATGAGTAAAATCAGCTTGCAAATTGACGAATTTTACTAATCAAATCACTGATTACTTGCACTTCATAATTTAACAAATGCTGCAAATGTTTCTTCACTTGCTAGTTGATGCTAGGAGCGGTAAACTAAAGACAGGGCGCTAGAACGATAATGAGATATAATTTAAGCTATAAGTACCACAGAATAGAAAACAGTAAGGCTGGTACCTGTAAAAGTCTTCATAGAACATTCCTCTGTAATTTTTTTGCAAGCATTCTTTCATATGTTGCGGGAACTCTTCCAGAGATTTAGCTTTGTAGAATGTTCTTGAGAATAACACAATAGTGACTTCATGATTGCTTCCATTTTTCTGCAAAAATTAAGTACAGTATTTCTTTTTTAGTGACAGAGATTCTTGTATATTTTACTACCAGTTTGTACAGTAAGCGTCAGAGAAAGGGGTACACCTTTTGGTTAATGTTTTAAAACAATTTTAAGTACTGTCAGCTTCAAAGTAACGTATCCAACGTTACTTTGAAGCTTACAGTACTTAAAATTTTAGTTAATCAACAATAGAATTGGCAACCTGTAACTTAGTGCTCCTTTAATTTTTATACCTGTTTTTAATGATATCATGAAGAGTAAATTTACACACCTTCCACTTAGCAAAAAGTTCTGCCAGAAATCCATTGACAGCCTTCTCGAAGTACAAATCTCCATGGATATCAAAATCCCACATTTCAGATGACATCTGAATGAACAAGTACACCATTGAAGTTGAAGATCTAAACACAATCTTGGTGTCTTCAGTGATGACTCCGCAAGCTACACGGTCCCCTTGTGACCACATCTCGTAGACCTGGCATCTGATAGATGCTCCGCAATATTCTATTTTTTTGTTCAGATAGACACATGTTCCTATCTGTAAAGGCCAAAATATACTTAGAAGCTTTTAGTTTTAATTGAACATTTATTTTTAACAAGCAAAATTAAAATAGCCCTAACTAAAAAAGACCAATGATTTTAATTTCAAAGCACATATTAGAATTTAAAAGTGAACAAAAATTAAATTAAAGCCTGTGTGTCTTACCAAGCTATTTTTAAGACGCCACATTTCAGAGCGACCCATGTACTGATCTTTGAATGTGAGCTCCACAGAATCCAATGCAACATCACCAACATTCACTATGTTTACATACACATCGGCAAATGTTCTCAACTGGAATGTTGTGGCTATGCTTTGCTCTACACTTATGGTATCTGAAAATTATATATTCATACATGCTTAAAGGTCTCACATGTCTGTACTCTGATTAAAAAACCTGGATATTTTTTGTATGCAAAGGGGTTACAAAACCAAAAAATATTGGAAAACATTTAACAACATTTGTATCATCAAAGCAAAGTACAAACAAACAAAGCTCGAAACAAATTTGGTTTGAGAGCTTTCATTCATCCTATGATTGATCTTTTGTTCGTTTTTGAACTCAAACTAAATAAAAAAACACTATACATGTGAAATTGAGAAAATATCAAAATTTGATGATTATCATCTCACAAGTCAAGTTTTTAGTAAAAGGAAAAGTCCTAACACTGTAAATTTGTAGTTTATTCACAGAAAAAGTAATTTCTGAATCTCGACATGGGCCAAAAACCTATAATAGGGTACTTTCCGTTGACCTAGAACCATGAAATTTGGCTAGAAGCAAAATTATAAAATTAATACTCATACATTAACTCCATTTTTTATTGTTTTATAGTGAGTTAAGATCATTCTTATCGAAAACCGCCTATTACACCATAAATGAATTCATGAATGATAAAAATGTTAATACAAATATGATTTGACCCGGCTGATTATTTATTTAGTTTAACTGATATTATTTAAATTTATTTCTTTGATTTATTGACATTAATTATAATTTTTTTCTTTTTTTTTTATTGTTTTATTTTTAATTAGACGATAAGTATTTCAATTGTATTAAAAAGATTGCATGCCTATAGGCAGAAAACAATGATCCAAATGTGTACTACGTACTATGTAATCTTTAAAACATTGTATTTTCAAGCAATAAACGAACTTTGACTTTGAATAAAATGTTTAATTATGGTTGTTCGTCCTCGTTAAGCGAGTCCGACTAGCACTTGACAATTTATTTGGTATTGTTATCAATTTTCGTTAAGTTCTTGGATTCTAAATGAGCATTTTGTTATTTCAATACTAGTAAATTTACACTTGCCAACTTGTAACTAATTGTAGCCTTTTGAGTCTTACCCCTTCCTTTAGCAGGAACATCCACTTTAGCCACTTGTAAGAGTAATCTTGGGTAATCATTTTCAGGGTGATATATTTCCACAATATCCTTCTCATTGAGCCCTGGGTAATCTTTTAAGTTGATTATTAGATCTGCAGCTGTAAAATAACACCATTAAATCGTAAGAGCTCAAGATCTATAATATCAAAAACAACTAAACAACATTGATTGAATTAGTAACTTACTACTAAATGTGATCTGGTGAACTATGAGCTTGAAGGATTTCATTTTGATGGCTTATTTTACTAGGGGTTCATGTTTCGATTACTTATAAATATCATTGAATTGAAAGTGAAGATCCATCTGAAAAACTTTGATTTATATTCTCTCTCTTGGACTTTGATGAAAACCCAGTCGGTGTAAAATAAAAATCTTGGACCAACCAAACCAAAACAACACAAATAACGTAGATGTTCCTCTATGACAAATAATAAGTAAGACCAAAGAGTATACAATAACTACGTATGACTGTTATTAAGACTGTTCACCCTTTGATCGAGTAGGTAGAGGGTAGACACGAGTGTGAACATGACAGTGTGACTTGTCAAATGAATGACAATTATTCACAGAACAGAAAAGTAAGATAACTTACTTTTCAGAACAGAAAAGTAAGTTAACTTACTTTTCTGAACACAGAACAGAAAAGTAAATTAACTTACTTACAGAACAGAAAAGTAAGTTTTCTAGGCCCAAAAAACTATTTTGGGCTGTGTAGGTAGGGAATCAGTCTCTTCGTTTGGAAATATTTCTCGCTCTCGTTCATAATGAACTTATGTAAGAACTACCTACTCAAGGCTAGAAAAGGACCTGGACGCTCCTCATAATACCTGTTTGTAGGTATTACTATAATATAATGAGGGCTAGTAGTTGTAGCTTTTTATTTATTGACGGTTAATTAAAAGGCGTAGAAAGCTGAAATTCAGCGTGGATTTATTTGAATATGCGCTCCAAGTATTGGCAAATCATGTACAGTTATTATCTTGTTAAAACTCCCTTATTTGAGGCTCGAAATAAGTAAACCATTTTCAGTTGTAAAATTGATTTATTCTGTCGAAAATAAGTTAGGTATAGGATTTCACAGTTTTGTCAAGAAGATACGGATTCCTAATAGGCAGCCAATGCCATCACAGAACGCCTTTCATAAGTAGCTCAAGAGCTAGAGGATATTTTTGATTTTTAGAAAAACTCGTGCAATGCGTAAACCGTGCACTTTTTTGGAAAAAACTACTAGGGCTCATTTAGCAGAAACCAAACTGCCTCTGCTCACAAAAAATCATTTTTGTTCGTTCGGCTATTCCGAAGATATGGAAATCTGAAAAACGTTACTCCAGCGGTATTTTCAATAACTCCAAAACCACAGGGGGCACAAATGTCGCTGTTTGACCAAGGAAGTGCACAAATATAAGCTACCTTTTAAGCTACTTAAAATTTGGCTAGGGCTAATAGGTAAAAACCATGTCTGGAGTAACGTTTACAAATATAAGCTACCTTTTAAGCTACTTAAAATTTGGCTAGGGCTAATAGGTAAAAACCATGTCTGGAGTAACGTTTTCAGACGTTACTGCAGCGAAATGTTATTTTCTCGAATTACTCTGAAACCTTATGGAGATAAAAAAAAATCGGGCTCATTTGCAGGGCATAGGGTTCTAAGTTTTCTATCTATATAATCATCTTGATCCGAGTCCACATGTCGCCCCAGTAACGCACACGTTTCTCATGCGCGAAATGCTTTCTCCCTTGAACTGGATTTCTCTCTGACCAAGTGTTTGTCTGTAGTCCTATTTTCACCATCTTAAGGTTCATTTTTTATCCATGTCAAGTCGTCGGTGCACGTTTCAGGTTGGGTATATATTCCATTGTTAGATCTTCCATCACCTGTGGCTGTCAATGTCTGTTCAAATACCTTTTTAGACTCATAGTTAATTTCATTCAATTTAGTTGTATAAATTAAGTCTTGTATTTGTTTCTTCAACTCCAAAATATTTCTTTTGTCGATAACACCTCGTAGCTCAAAAGCAACATATTCGCCGAACACATCAAACTCATCTCTGGCTGGGTGTTTAATGATGCTGTCATGTGCATCCTTCAATACAGATAATGCTTCTTTATGTTCTGATGGCTTGACTCTTTTTAAACCCTTTTTTTCTGTGATAGATGACACATCCAATGCTCCCAATACACAAGGTACATCATGGTTTTCAATGAATGGCGCAATCAACAAGTTTGACTCTATGCTGTCATTTTGATCCTGGAAATAGTAATTGTTATTTAAATATGCTTTAGGTACTACTTTCTATTTTAATAACAACAAGATATATAGCATAGCATAGATGACGCTCATTAGGGGAGGCCTATGTCCAGCAGTGGACTGATATAGGCTGATGATACAGCATTGTACCATGTTAGTCCATGATAGTACAGTCAGCTGCAAAAATATGTCTACACTCCCATGTTTTGAAATTTGACTTAATAGTGTGTTTCTAATCATTGTGATAATTTATATATCGTATTTTGACAAGAACGATGACTACTTAGTATGAAAAATGTGTGTGTACACTTTTATATGATAAGTTCTGAGTAAAACAAAAGTGAAAACTTGGAAGGGTATACATATCTGAGCAGCTGACTGTACCTACTCATGGAGTTAGTGGATGCAAACTATAATTTATATAGTATGTCAATGTGACTTATATAAAATTATAGTTTGCATTCACTAACTCCATGAGTAGGCACTATCATGGACCAATATGGTAATAAGCTGTACATCATTTTTTTCAATGTTGGTGTACAAGTAAAGATATCAAAATGAAGGAGTTTTAAAAACTGTTCGCTTTAAAAGCTATTGAAGAGATCAAATATTCTAGAACCAAGACCATTGCCTGGCAGAACAGTAAATTCGCCTTTTGTTATAGTAGCTGATGATGCACTTGATAATATGTGAATGAAACCACATCCTGGTTCATGATAACCTTGGTTCTTGGCGATGTAATTCATTACAAATAACCCCTATCAAACAAGTTGCAAGAAAAGCGAGCTTTTCTAGTCGACAAGTGAGGGATGAATTGTAGCATATTTTTAAACTGATTTAGGAATCTTGGCAAAGTCATTATGCTTAAAAAAGGATTACAATATGTAGTAATAAGACAATATTTATCAATGTGTTTACTGATGCTGTGTGTCATGTTATCATCTACTATGCAATATATTCTACTTTGTTGTTTGTTCATATAAAGTGGATTTATGTAGGTAGGTTGATAACAGGTTGTAGTATGATTTTATTTACAAGTACCCTCACTTCTGCTATTCAGCTACCTAGCTGCAATATAGGTCTAAATCACAACAATGTGTTTTATATTAAAAAACTCTTACCTCGGATATAATATTATCACAGCTCCTAGTTGATTTTGGTAAATTATTATTTCTCAAAAAACCTAATGGTTTAAATCCATACCATGGGCTGACATATACATCATCGATGCCATATCCTGACTTTGTTTTCATTTTAATTAACTCCCTATTATACTGGTTCTTCAGGTTAGTTATCTTCTTATCAACATCACCAACATCAATGCCTATTTGCGAAGCAATTACTGCCAATGCATCTTTTTTTTTCTGACGATCTTTATATGTTTCATGTTTAACATTCCAAAGGCTTTCTTGTGCGTGCAATAGCTCAATTAAATCTAAAGTTGTTTTTTTTGACCACTCCATCCTCCATTAATGTATTCTCTTTGCAAAGAGCATACCAAAGGTACTATGTCTCTTTGTTAATAAACACCAAGAGTCCGTTCGTCCCTCGTTTCTCGTCCCCAGTAGTTTATTATAGATATGTGCCTCGTTTTCACCAAGAAACATTAAAAAATGTCAAGACAAGAAAAGTTGAAAACTTTACCAAACACAGATGGATATTACCATGGTACATGTTTTCTTGTACCATGGTTATCACAAAGTACCTGCTTTGTAGATACGAGTCACCTATAATATAACATTTGTTTGTAACTAGTTTATACTAAATCCCATAAACAGCCCTCGTTTTCACCACAAAATACGACTTTTTTGTTTTCAATACCAAAGTCAATACGGTAGGCAAAGAGTATACAATGCTACGTACAATACAATACTACGTAAGAAGTAAGAACGGTAGCGGTAGGGTATGGCCATAGAGTTAGTACTCTATGGGTAGGGCAATGAAAAAAGATATCCCCTTCCTTCGATATCAACAACTAACATAATCATACTTACCTCGCCAGAACGTGGCCTGGAGCTCGCACGTGAGGTACCTCGGCATTGAGATTGACAGGTCGTTGAGGATGCAGCCACAGGTTGACCGCGCGCTACAACAAGCGCGCGTCGCCCGAGCGCTCCTCCGACCTGTCCTGGGATCTCACCTGCCTCTGAGGACCAAAGTGCGGGTCTACAAGGCCTACGTACGGTCCCGTCTCACATACGCGGCGCCGGCCTGGTACGCTCTCGCCTCCAAGACCAACAAAGACCGGGTCCAGGCGCTGCAGAATGTTTCTTTGAGGATCTGCACGGGTGCGGGCCGCTACGTCAGGAACGACGTTATCGCCCGCGACCTGCAGATCCCCACTATCGAAGAGTTCATCGTGCAGTCGGCGCGGAGGATGTACGACCGCGCCGACAACGGCCACCACGACCACCTGCACCACATCGCGCCTCACCAGCCCCGGCCCACAGATGACGATCGCCCGTGGCGACCCCTCCCGCGGGACCTGATCCCCGCGGAACCACCATAAGTCCTTGGGTTACAAAAAAACAAAACAAAACAAAAAAAAAATAACCAAAACACATGCAGCCTCAAACAAAAAAAAAAAAAAAAAGAAAGAGACAAAAGAGCACACGTCTCAACCCAAGGACCGAGGGGTCGTCACCCCTCGAGTTGCAGCCGGGGTAAAGAGGCCAAGCCTCGAGGCCTCCCTCCGTGCCCCCAACAAGGGCCGGAACGAAACTTTGAACTTACCTCACTCAACATCTTATATGTAGTAGCAGCACTGGTGGGGCTGCTGGTGCTCGGCTGGTGAGTCTCTGAGTGTCACCGAAGGGGATCTCGTTTTTCATTGCTGAGTGTCATCGATCAAAGTTTCGTTCCGGCCCTTGTTGGGGGCACGGAGGGAGGCTTGGCCTCTTTACCCCGGCTGCAACTCGAGGGGTGACGACCCCTCGGTCCTTGGGTTGAGGCGTAATCGTAGATTGAGAATTTAACTAGATCATTGGCATGCGTGGCCGCAAAAAGGGACAGAGTAATACGAAGTGGTGTTGCCATACAATTTTGTTACCCTGACTTTAGGTTCGTATTTTCATGTCTGGTAGGTGGTATTTTAGTATCATACATCATTCATTACATTAGGTACCTACGTATGCGGGAGTAGGTAAACTTTTAATTTAATGAGCATAGAAATAAAACAACGTTCAGGTATCAATGTTAGGTTTCGTTTAAATTTATTACCACCGCCACATAATACGAGCTAACGTGTAAGTAGACATCATTTCAAATACTAAAATAATGTAATTTTGAAAATAATATTATTGCTAGATAATCAATTCAAACACTTACCAAGCAAGAACTTACAATAAAAATTGCACTTTGGAAATCACATTTCTTTTAAGTAATTAAATCTTACACATAAGGTATTGCTAAGATAAGACAACCATTATACGAAATTCAAAAGCACTTTTAAATTATACTTCAGGTAAAATGTGCAGAGAAAACCAAATTAAATTTTTTACACCTTAAACACAATATTACCTACGTCCTAGCCTATGTATCCAAATATTTTATATTCTGTTTTATTTATTAGGTATGTAATAATGACCATTGTGTGTGATGATTATGATTACTCTCCACAAATCATAGGATCACAAATCAATCAGTCTTTATTTCTATCAAAGAGCCTTAATCAATACCCATACACTTAATAAATAAAATTGTACATACACTAACTACACGGTACATACCTACTTACTAATTTACACTGGTGGTTTTATTTATACTGCGTTGTATTTCTCTTACAAACTCAAAGTTTTCATGATTTTCCTCACGTACCTTTTCCGTAGTAGGTATATATCTTACATGCCTGAAATAAAATATTGAAGCATTAATATGAAAATTATAAATAGTACTATAGTAATAGTAAGTTATATTAGTAACACCAAATCCCAATACCATTTAAATATTTTCGATTTAGTATTTTGATTAGTAGGTAGACTAAAACACAAAGTAGGTATAATTTTTCTATCCAAATCTCAAACAGTCCTTCACCCATCATCGTAGCACTGATTCTTTTTATGTATTTATTTATTTTACTTACCAGTCTTGGAACAGCATAAGAGAACAGATACGTTCACGTTTCTTTTTTGTTAACGATTTTCATGAAAATGTTTGAACAAATTACTAAATATTTTTGGGTTCCCAGTTTTTGCGACCCGTGGCTTCTATCCAAAGCAAACGTAAATCATTGTTTTCGGGAAATCTGTAACAAACAAAAACATATTTTAAGAATGTATGTAGATGTAGGTATTCATGTCTCAATGCGCCACGACATTTGGGGAATTTTATTTTCGAGTGCAGGCAACCCTAAATTTTCGTAATTTTAGGTTATATTTATTAGAATTATTTTAAAACATAGTTTTTGAGTCTTGTCTGTACGGAAATCTATGAAACTATACATTTTGAACCTTTTTTGAAGTCAAACGAGCTTGTACTTACGATTGGAATGACAAACTCGGCACTTTTCGTTCACCGTCACTTTTACATCCAAAAACACTGCACCGCACCATCGTTGCTTCAGATTTATATCGTTGAGAGACGCAGGAATGCCCGCAGAGTCACTTTCACACATTTAATTAGCAGAAAGTATCATTAGGTCGACAAAAACAAATACTATGTGATGTGCCCGGCATGTTTGTTTAGCTCTTATAAGAGCTAAACAATGAAAAAACTGGCACACTGGTAGAGACAGAGAAACTTTCATTCTATCTCATTTCTTCTCAGGCTACAAGCATATTTTTATCTCTCTCTTGTGTAAATGAAATGGGTATATGCAACACCTCTAGTGGTATATACTCTAAGGGCGTAATGCTCATTTGTCTCTTTTTTTTTTTTTTTCTGAGTGTCATCAATCCGTATAGTAACAATCTACGAATCAATCACTGTCATCCGTCTAGTGCGATCGTGGACGGAGAAAATCACCCCCCCCCTTGGTGCGATCAACGAGTAATACGGATGGGGTATTTTTTTCCGTCCACGGACAAGACCGCGTTAACGTAGTGGTTTTAATCTCTTTGGACCGCGTCGCGAGCGCATTAGATAGACGCGGCATTGTTTACATATTTTTGCTGGTATTACCAAAAAATGTGAATGTAAATAATGCTGAAAACTGTATCAATAGTAGCAAATTAGCAAAGGCACCGGTTTTCCTTCGCCTCATTATGTATTTATCGGATTTCAAGGGTTTAGTAAGCAATTTAGCTGTAGCTACAACAATTTTACAATTTTTATCTGGCATGTAAATAAACTTTTTGTACTTACTAATTCTTTGTTTAGTTTATGTAGCTGATATTACTTACAAGAAATTTTATCTGGGTTACAGCTTGGTGTGTAAGCAATATGTGGCAAACAAGAGCACTGCGGAAACTTCTGCGCTTCCTTTCTTATGCGGTTTCTTAGCGTAAGTAGTAATAAACACCTTTTTCAAAATTAAACCCTTTATACAGGCTTTGCCACATGAGGGAAAAGTATCCTCAATACTGTAGATAAAATAAATACTGAAAGAAGACTTCATTTTAATATAAAAAAAAACTGCATACAAAGGTTTTTGAATAATCGCCTGACTAAACAGGGAATTGAACCACAATTATAAAAAAAAAAACATAATAATTAAGTTTTTCTTGTTTAATTTAGCAATGCTAAAATGTGTCCCATTCTGTAGTATGCAAATTCTCACTTTTTTAACAATTTCCCTCCTTATTAATTAATTTATCTTTTCACATTAAATGTTTTAAGGTAGGTAATTTTTCTTTAGTTCATTTTGTAACTCTTGCACATTTTCATACCTCTTCATGTAAACTAAATCTTAGAGGGAGGCTACGTCTCAGGATCTCGGTAGCCATCTATTTGGTTCATAGGTATAGACACAGAGTAGATAATAGATGTAAAATGTCATGCACTTCCTTTAATTTAAGGTGCTATGTTATTTGGAAAAAGAATTCTTACGATTGAGCCTTTTATTTGGTATCATATAACTACAGGTGTTTTTTTACAATTCGGCGCATCTGATTCCATGTGACAGGTGACTATTAAAAATGTTTGAAGGCAGTTTACATTGTTTTTAAAATCAAAATACAGTCTTTTCTCAGTAAAATTTTCTATTAACATTATTTATGATAGGTCCTTTCCCTCCACGTGGCAAAGCCGTGGGAGTATCATGGTCTGTATAACAGTAAAACCTACCAGTATTACCTTACTGTATTCTAACATTTTAATATTTCCCTTCCAGGGCTGGATTATGGCTTCTGTACGGATGGTATATACCTGATGAAAAAATAATATTTGTAAATATTATTGGAATGGTGCTTATGTTGCTGTATGTGAATATATATTACAAATACACATTAAAAAAAGCATCCCTATTGAAGCAAATATGGGGGTGTATGTTATTTATCTTAATTGTTTTTGGATATTCATCTGTTGAAGAGGATCATGAAATGCTACTGTCCAGATTAGGTAAAGTTAATCTTAAGCTCATAATGCAATCTCCACTTGAGTGAAAGCACAAGCTTCTAACTTGGATAAAGCAAAGTACCTCCCTATACTCAAAATCAACTTAGATATTGTCTCTTGTTGCATTTTTGGCAGCTAAGAATGAAAATCTTTCAGAAATTTGTCAATTGAGTCTTGCTTAAAAGTTGAATCTGAAATGTGTTTGCCGAGCCTATTCAATTCAAACAAACCGTTCCTCTTTATAATATTAGTGTAGATAAAAATTAATATGATTGATCAATGGCTTGACTTTCTAAAAACTGTATTTTGTCTTTCAGGTCTGTTATCATGCTCATTCACAGTATTGACAATAGCAGCACCGATGAGCAAACTAGTGTATGTAATTAAATTGAAGAATACAGACTGCCTTCCGTTCCCGATGATACTCATGTCCTTCTTTGTGTCTTCTCTCTGGTTCTTGTATGGTGTTATTCAGAAAGATGTTTATCTTATGGTAAGTAACATTTACTATAATATAACTATATACATACTACGGAAATACAGGTGGGGGAGAGTCGAATATTACCGCGCCCCTAAGCGAGAATGCCTATATCTCTCCTTGGAATAGGGTTAGATAATTTTTTTGAGGATTTCGTTAAGAAATTATCAAGCTATGCCTAAAGCGTAGCAAAACCAAAAACAATAAATAAAAACGTCAAGTGCGAGTAACTAATTATTATAATAATTGTAATATAAATAAAAGACCTTGTTCCTTGCCAAATCAACTTGCTTCGAGCTCAACGGGAAGTAGGCTTTTCGTATAAAACAAAGTAAAGATTTTCGGATTTTCCCTTGCTTCTTGCCAAATTTCATGATTCTAGGTCAGCGGAAAGTACCCTATAGGTTTTGTGTGCATGAGATTCACTTGGAAAATTCAAAAAAATTGGGCATAAATGTCCCACAGGGCGTTGTCACGGCTGGGACACCGTTTTTAATCTCAATATTTCTATAAGTATTTACTTCCGCAATGTCCTATGTGGCTAAAACCAGTACACCTAACATTATTGTTACTTTTGCCAAGCCGGAAGACAAAAGATTCTATATGTTTTAGGTCAGGATAAAAAACTATGTGTTTGATGTGACGACAACCGATAAGCATTTCGTTGATATTTTATACCTTCTCATTAAAACTCGTAGTCGATTCTTCTGAAATTCACTATGACACAGCGTGGGTCCCAGCTCCCCCAGATTTAGAACACAGTGTCCTAAATCTGGGGGTCTCATAGCTGGTAGTGTCCTGGACACTACCAGCTATGAGACACTTGTGACTGTGCTAAATTCGTAGGTTAATCCATGTTTTTGTTTCAGGTACCGAATCTCGTAGGCGTCGTGCTTGCTATATCCCAGCTCTCTCTATTTGTGATATTTCCAAGCCCACCGCGGTCACCTATCTTAGCTAAAAGCATTCTTGCCTAAGGTATGAAATGATTTATTTATTGTAAGTAGCAAACAATGTATTTTTTCGAACTTCAAGAGCCATAATAAAAAAAAAGAGCCATGTCATTAGAGGCTGTATAAAATGTCGTCGCGATATAGATTAATGACCACTGCCTTCCAGTATTGATTTCTCATCTAGTTATGTGAAAACAGAATGAATAGCTGTTTAGTGCGTTAGCGACGGAAGTAGGTAGGTAAATTAAAAAATAATATGTCAAGTGCGAGTTGAACTCGCGCATCAAGGGTTCCGTTCAAACTTGTACTCGTAAGTACTTAATCAAACTTTTTTTTAAGTTTATTTTTTGTCTTTTTTTAATTGATAATAAAAATGATTTTTTCCTTTACATGTGCTATATATGGCCTTACTTCTTTCAAATTTCATCAATGAAAGTCCTCTAGGTTTTCGGTCCCTAGCGAGAATTAAAACATTTTTTTTGTGAATTGACATTAAATTTGCGGTTGTCGGATTTTTTCCTTTACTTGTGCTACAAGAGTTTACTTGTCAAATTTCATGATTCTGGGTAAACGGGAAGTACCCTATAGGTTTTTGGTCCATAGCGAGAATCAATAATTTTTTTGTGAATTTGCAACAAATTTACGTTTTTTAGACTTTTTCCTTTATTTGTGCTATAGGACCTTACTTCTTGCCAATTTTCATGATATTGGGTCAACGGGAAACCCTATGGGTTTGGGGTGCATGTGATTCCCAGGGAAAATTAAAAAAAATTGGAAAGAAACGGCTGTAACTTATGATTGCGTTGACTTAGAAATTTGATTTATATCGCGGCTCCAAGAGGCTACGCCTTCGAGTATATGATGTGAATTTCAACTCGATACTTCCACGCGTTTCTGAGAAAAGCGGGTTGACAGACGGATAGACGGACAACAAAGTGATCCTATAAGGGTTCCTTTTTTCCTTTTGCGGTACGGAACCCTAAATATACTACGTACTCGTTCATAGCAATTGTGTACGGTAATTCAGTCATGCTAATGAACTACTAAAACATGATGCAGCTATGTTTCTCATTTTACCTGAATCGAAAATCTGTAAATTAGAACTCAACACTTATTAAGAAAATAAGGACTAGTAAGAAATAAGAACTAGTATTAACAATTGAAAAAGATGTAATTAATTAAAATTATTTTATGAACATTTAACGATACACTATTGTCATCATTAATCTTAATTTATATAATTATAGTGATTTTAGTACATAGTACACACTATTTATTATCTATATATTACTTATGAACGCAAATGAAATATTTTTTCTTTTTGTAGAATCTATAGTTTAATTATAATATTTATATACAAGCTCAGGTACTTACCTGAGCTTACCTAGGTACTGATATTAAATGTATTATACTTAAATCCAAACCTTGAGTATGTGTTTTCATTTTACGTAACTAGAACAGATTAGATACAAATATCACTGATTTAGGAACCTAATCTATAGGTCTAGTAAATAAGGGGACATCCATAAATTACGAGGTGATTTCTGCGCTTTTTCGACCCCCCCCCCCCTTGGTGAGACGTCGTGAGATTTTGCTAGACCCCCACCCTTAATCTCACGTGAGATTTTACAAAACACGTAATTTAATGTAAAATTAAGGAAAGAAAGATGTTTCGTTTCGTGTTGAGCGTGTCGCCTGAGATTCCTTGTCCGCGGTTTGCGGTGCCAACCGCATTACTCTCCTCCGTTGGTAGTCAGGTAAAAATCTAACAATTAAATATACTAAGATTGTTCATTTCGCGTTGAAGCGAGATGAAATTTATTTGTGGTTTTAATTTTTCTGCGCTCTTATGGAATTGATAAGGGAAAAGTAATTCTAAGAAATTGAAATAAGTTCCCTTAAATTTTCGATTTCGGCGGGATAAAAAAAAAACTTATTTAATTTCTTAGAGATACCCAGAGTGCGGGTTAGCACTATAACAAAAAACCTCAGAAAAATTATTTGCTGCAAAAGGTTAAACGATTTTCATTTCCAAAATTGAATCCTGCGCCAACCCAACACGAAACCTACAACCTTTAGTAGGAAGGAACTGCTAAAATTCGTGGAAAAAATTATAAAACGCCTCACGTAATTTATTAATGAATGCCCCTAACCAACAGGCCCTATACAATATCACAGAACATAATAAACTAAAACTAAAGGTAAGGTACTAAGATGTTGATATCTTCCTAGCCGAATTTCGGCCACGGCACGGCGGCGGCGGCCAGTCTCAATCAATGTGCGCAGGACATAGGTGCACAAGTGTGTGCGCAAACACAGGTGCACAAAGTATACAAAATGTGTTGTACAAATCTTTACATGGGAAATCACTTCAGGTACTCAGCGTTTTTTTGAGGTACGTCGATAGTGATGCCTCTCTGAGATTACGCACAATTTATGTACCCGGCAGAAAACTTTACTTACATTTGACTTTTTTACACACGCACCAAATTCTATCAAGGCTATTTACAACACAGTTACCCATAGCATTATATCCAGTTATAATATCTAAGCCGTTAACAAGCGTAAAATTGTTATTGTCTTTTAAAACCGTCCCTTCATACGCAACTTCACCAGGCCTCATTGCAAACGCGATCACAAAAAACGTTTTACCTTCTAATGTATAAGAGTGTGTCCTTAGAACTTCATTTATTTCTAGAATCTCGCAAGCCCAGCACTTTTTGGTTCGCACATTCCGAGCTTTGACTTGCACATATGAAAGTACAGCTTGCACTATATTAGCACCATCTGAATCAGTCTTTTCGTCTACGTGCTTCATATCGTGGCAAGTGCACCACTTGTCATTGACACCTGCGTCGGCGCAAGTCCTGCGGTCTGACGCTGCTTCAAATAAATTTATACAAGTTGAACAACCCTTAGAAGTTATATCCGCTGAGTTCACAGACATGTTAGATATTTTCACCAAAGTTTTATGCAAGTCGTATGGCGATGCCAGTCGGTTCTGATTTAGCTGCAGGTTGTAATATTCCTCTTCGTGCCGTTCTCGGAAACCTTCTGGCACCCGCACTAATAACATTGGCATTCTTACTTTGTAGTAAGACTCCATCGGCCACCGTTTGTGACCAAATCGGACTCCATGATCGCTTAGAAAAATTACAAAAGTATTATTCAAGACTCCCAAATTCTCCATAGATTCAAATAAGTTAATAACGTCATCTTCAAACAGAGATGGTATATTGTCTTCTTGGTGGCTGTAGGAATTGACCCAGAAAAATCCAAAGAAATTCTCGTCTTTGTAAGTAGTAACAAAATCGTAAGCATAATTTACCACATGTTTCGCGGAAGGAAGATGGTTTGTGCATACTAGGTGATGTTTTTTAGTGGGTTTTTCTCCGGTGAGAAATAAAGGTCGCATGTAATGATTTGTGGGCATCGATTGGAATCCGTTGTATCTGAAGAAAGTGTCTGGTAATGAGAGGAAGTCTTCTCCGTAAGCTGTTGCATATCCCTCACGACGAAAGCGGCTCCATAACATTAGATCATTACAAGCGGACATGTTTGGTCTGCAGACACTGTACGTTGAGGATACATTCATCCCAGTTAATAAAGCCATTAGATTAGGATACGTGTTGTCGCCAGCCTGAAACATAGTTAGGTATTCATAAATTCATACTTACCTACTACTTACGTAACGCCTCTATTACGTATGGTAGCTGTAATGGAGTTTTTATTTCTACAGTTCTGAAAGAGAACGATGTTGTAAAACGTTGACGGTTTTGAAAACAACTGAGTCTATAGCGTAGGTGCTGTAGGGATATCATGAACACCTGATACGACTATGTTTTGTCTAATTCAATTTCCTGTAAAGTGGTTAATGTAGATCATACAAATTAACGATTATCTACGGTAGAGACCTAATGTCGATAGTACGTATAGTTCAGTTCTACTGTATTATTTGTATTTAACATAGTGACATTATTTCAAAATCAAAATCAAAAATTCTTTATTTCTATAAATACAAAAATGTATACTTAGAAAAGGTCAAATTCTTAAAATAAAACACTGACACGGAAATAAAGTGGTACTTTTGATTTCTGTCGCTTCGGTATGTAGACTAAAGTAAAGAAGCGACTAAGAAACCTTTAGCCTGTTAGTTGTTATTTTTCGAGTTGGATTAAAACCCGTCCCAAGCTTTTTTATCTTCTAAATAATCTGATATTTTGTAGTAAGCCTTTTTGCACAGAAAGGTTTTGACAATTTGTTCGAATTTATTTATTGATAGATTTTGCAACTCACTAGGAGTTTTATTTGGTCAACTTGTTGCTATGGCAAATTAAATGAAATGGGAATCAGTGTCTTTTGTAATTTTTTGTAACTATAGTACCTACAACTTCATTGTTGTGATGTGGGTGGGGGATTTCTGGAATATTTTTTCTGATACGAGACTGATCGATTTTATTTGGGGGATTTCAGGAACAATCCGTTGTGTGATGTAGGTACATATGTCAACAGATAAAACCAACGACTGTTATGAACTCAATTATTTTAACCACGCATTAGTTACAAAAAAATAGTTTAATTTGACGTCATAGGTACCTGTAATGTTTAAATTCTGTTTGCCGCAACAGCAGGAGCAGAGACTATTAAGATGATTGTTTTTTTATATTGAATGCGTTATTGTAATTTACCTAAGTACTTATGTTGAAAAAAATAAATGAGTTAGAATAGGTTCATAATGGGATACTTACCATGATTTGATTTTTGAGTTTTCCAATGTCATGGTAAATATCCCGATATAAATGACTTTTATGCATTAGTTTCAAAAGTTTATTATTAATAGGTCGGTGAATTACATATATTTGCATTTACCTTGTTGTATCCTCTGTAATCCAACCAGGCATGTTTCTGGATATATTTGGCCAACACAGGCATGTCGCTGAAAAACCTCGCACGCGACATTGTGTCCATACCAAGAACTAACACATTCCATTTTTCCTTTGTACTGTTCGTAATTGATTGCGTCTTTTTGATTTGCATATAGGAGTCTTCATAAAATATTTTCATCTTCAATTTCGTACTTTTACACTGCACTGTAATGACTTCTTCTTTGATGGCTATTTTAGTGCCATTTTTAAATGATTGACAAGTTGTGTATCTGCAACATAAAGAATTTATGAAAGGACTAGCTGCGCCCCGCGATGTTACCCGCGTTGATAAACATATTTGATAATCCCACGGGAACACTGCACTTTTCCGGGAACAAAAATATGCCTATTGCTTACGTGTAAACTAGGATATAAGCTATCCTGGTACCAGATTCATCCAAATCCCTCCTTTGGCGTGTAAAGGTGTATCAAACATACCCATACAAATTTTTTGTGCGAATAACTAGGAATTGAAAATGTAGTATAATAGAGTAGTAAAAAAACCAACTTAAGTTCAATGTCTTCTTTGCCTTTAACATTTGATCGATAAGCAAACTTGTAACAGCATTCATAGGAGTTACTTTTCACATGTTTTTTCATGTTGTCTTCATCTATAAGAAACATTATTTCATTGACATCAACTTTATGCAAGGCTACGAGTCGTGTGCCACATGATTCTTTCTGAATTATCGCCTGTGTGTATTTTAATTCTTTGCTGTAATTAGGGATGACACACCCAGTTGTGTTTAGTAGAAAGTCTTCATCACCTGTAAATAAATAAATCATTCTGGACATCCATATGCACAGTTTCATCTAGCCCCAAGCTAAGCAGAGCTTGTTTATGGTACTAGCTAGATGAGTGATATACATATTATAATGAAAATTACAATCAAATAAAAGAAATAAATTAAAACTAGTATTAAAAATTGAGCTAACTGAAGACTGTTGCTAACAATCTACGGGTAACTCAACTGATATAGGCAGTCGTTCCAGCTTTCAAAACAGATGCTAATGGTAAAGAGCCGTAAGCGCCCGGATACTCTACGCCAGTAAGAAGTAAAAATAGATTACCGACTATAAACCAAAAGTAATGTCATTTTTACAGGTTTACAAGCGCCTTAAGGCAACAAAAAGCCTACAATTCGGTCGGTTACATTGAAATGATACTTCCAAAACGCAGTTTTTTGCTTTGGCATAAGCGACAAAAAAGTCATTGTAGCGCCAGTCTAGGGAGTAAGCGCATTCGAAAAATTGGAAAATTTTAAGTAGGATGGTATTCATAACACATTTTCTTATGCCCTATTACCTTTTAACCGTCGATATACTCGTACTTAGAACTCGGTGCCTTACTAGCTTTGTGTTAGCGTTACTCCCATGTAAAGTGTATAAAACAGTACGTATATGAAGACGTAAGTAAACTATTTATGCTAATGCAAAAATATGATCGCTTATTATACTTATTCAAACAAAACTTTATGCAAAGTGACCGGAGTAGATACGTAAATATCGCTTACCAAACACAAGGTTATACGGCAGAAAATTCCTTTTTTGAAAGTAGGTTAACTTAATTTTTTGGTAGAGCCATTTTGTTCCAGTGCGGGCATCCCCGTATTTTGTATTTCTTGTATGTCTTGAATAGCCAAAAGCTAAATTATTTTTAACAACTTACCAGTAAAAAAATAAATGGGCTCTCTTTTGTTCTTAGCTCTCATTACCACACTATATCCAACCATACTAATGTCGTCATAATTATACAAAAACAAAGTTAATATAAGTGTACCCGAAAATATAAGTGCCGCCTTTTTCTGTAGAAGCATTTCTTAAACTGAAAAAGAAAATTAAATAATACTTAAATAGAAGTTTTTACAAAAGTAAAACTTGACTTCAAATTCTTTTACGTTCACACGGTTTTTTTTAAGTTCATTTGACAAATATAACCTAATCCCTTCCCGAGGTATTTAGTACCACAAATTTTTTATTCCTTTATAAAACATGTTGATACATACCTCGGAATTATTATCTGTACAACAGCGAAAGAATCTTTAAAATCGGTGTAACAATTGGTGATATTTTCGCCAATTGCAATAAAAATACAGGTGAATTTAAAAAGTATTTTTTAAAGTTACTTATAATTAAGCGAGGTTGTGGTCGAACGCATTACCATCTTCAATAAAAAGAAGGACTAAATCACCTAATTGTGACCCAATTTAATAGTGTTACTTACAATTTAAACTTTTTTATTATGTAGATAGGTACCGTTAATAACAATTTAAGTTATAACTATAACTCACCAAAAAGGATCCTGTCTATGTTAATTATCAACATACATAGATAACACTATATATATATATATATCCTTTATCGGAACTAGGAAACTGTGGCTACGTGGGCCGAGCACTATAGTTGTAGATAAAGAATTTGCAATTTTTCGTAGCTTCATCACAATACACTCGTCATTTCGATAGGGAGTTCTGGTAAATACTGAACACGCTACAATTCGATTTGAATGAAACGTGCTAAACTTCCGCTAATAACTTTACTCGCATGGAATCGAGCTATTGCTAATAGGTTATTTTTTACTCTATATGGGAATAAATAAAAAAATATGTTATTGAGATAGGTAAGGCAACAAGATAAAGTTAAAAACTACAACCCGACTACGTGAAAGTTATAAAAGTTTGAAACATTTACATTGACAAAATAGAATGACGTGTCGGTCATATTTGATAGGCATAGAGTTAAAAATGAAAATAGGTCGTAGGTATTGTAATTTTTCTCTATGGGGCCTGCAGCCTGCGGCTACCTAAACTTTAATACGCGTTTTGAAGGCTTATTCGGGGTCGGAGCCCTAAATCCTATAGCCTATAACCATCGGGGTATTGAGACGAATCAATCGATACATAATTTGTTGAAATCGAACCAGTAGTTTCAGCGCTACGTGGGAACAAAGAAATCGGCCACATACATACAAACATAGGGTGCTAACCTCATAACCCTCCCCTGTTGGTAGTCGGGTAAAAATAAAAAAATAAATTTTATAAAATTAAACCAAATATTTAAGTTTTTTAAATCTGTGTTTTCTAACACCATGAAATAGTAGGCGCAATGCAATTATGTACAACGGCTGTGTAGGCAAATAAAAATATTCGACTTGGTAGTACACATCAACAAAAATCTTCAACATTGAAAATTTCAGGACATAGCTGCCCAGCATTGATGTTTTTCACATTCGACTAAATAACGAACATCGTGCGCACAATGATCTAAATTCAATTTACTTTATCCTCTAGCGGATAAAAACGGCTTTTACACTCGGATATCAGAGAGAAAAATACTCGTTCCTTGCTAACGCTCAGGATTCTGCTTTTTGAATCCTTCGCTTGCTCGGTCATCAAAATTGAGCACGCGGTTAAAAAGCAACTTTGCACTCTTGTATAACAAATAACTATGGTTTGGTTTGGTAGTTTGGTACAGTGCTAGGTTTTATCAAAGTAAGTTAGGAATTTATGTTATTTAAATTCATTGTTTTTATTATGTTTAATATCTTTATTTATTACTAGTTTCTGAGTAGCTCGCGTTGTTTCTATGAAAAAGTTAAAAGGTTAATTTCTATTCCAAGGGAACTGTTTTAAGGATAAAAAGTTGCATATGTTTGATCATATGTCTTAGCATAGAGATTTATGTAAAATTTCAGGCCGATCCGTTCAGAAATTTTGGCGTGAAGAAGAAACGAACATCCATCCATGTGATACTGGAGTTTTGTCACACAGGCACAGTAGTGACTATGTCACTCCTGTAACAGATCATTTGTTTAAAAAAAAAATAAACATGGCAAAACACACAAACTCAGCCAAATGAATAACAATACAGTTTGCCACATGACAATGCACGGCTACCTCCGTAAGGAATGTGAACAGCATAACACTGTGCGCTTACAAACCCAATAAAAATCATGTTGGTAACATTGATTTAAAACTAATATTATAGAGAGGAAGGATTTGTATGTAACGAATAAACTTAAAAACTATTGGACCGATTTCAAAAATAATTTCACTATTAGAAAGCTTACTGTTTTGTTGTGTTTTTTCGAAGTAGGTTATAATAGGTTAATGTTAGTGCATCATAGAAATAGAAACCTATATATATATAACGATAATTCCTACCACTTCAGGTCAGGATGGGCCATCTGTTTGTTCCGTAGATTAGTAGACATAGCAGCATATAAAATCGATTTTCTAGGGAAAAGTAAAAACAAGGAAATATTTTTACTTTTATTCGCTGAGTATAATTTTAAATAAGCGCATAAAACAGCGAGTCGTATCACAGGCAGGAAAACATTATTTTTATTATCAACAAGTGTTATGTTATGAGAGAATGACAGAGAAAGATAAACCTTTACTGCAGGTTGATTATAGTGAATGATGTTATACCGGATGAAACATTTGAAAACAATAGGAAATGTGAATAATTCGCGACTTATCTATAACCTGACCTAACCATGCTGTTAGTGTGATTCGTCGTGCTTTCGATACCTATAGAGTCGGAAAACTCCAAGAAAAACTTTTTTTTTTTAATGTTAAATTAGCAATTCTCAATGTTTTGGCATATGCAAAATAAACGGTCTTTGCGTTTTACCGCGCATACACCAAAGCCCCTGTATGGTGAAATGATGCTGACAGACCCTACTAGTTCTCTCTTTCCATTCTTCAGTGATACAGTAGCTTCGTACGCCACGTTCCCTGGTGTAATATAGAATGCCACTACATAAAACATGCTGATTTTATCCTCGTTGTAATAAAAATGCATTCGTATAATATTTTTTAACGAAATACCGAGGCAAATCGAGCATTTTTTTGTCTTAACAGCTTTTATAATTGATTGAATGTGTGATACTACAAAATTGACACTTTGCACTCCTGCGGGGTCTTGATCCGACAGAGGAACTAAATTATGGCAAGCACACCACTTATCTCGAATGCCGACATCCCGGCATGTACGGTTCTCACTCACATCCTCGAATAAGCTATGACAGTTTGGGCATGCTTGCGATGTATCTTTTACGTTTTTATTTCTGCAATGAGATATATCATTTATAGCGATAAGTGTATTGTAGAGATCGTAAGGAGTTATTAATCGAAAACGGTTAATCGATAGTTGCTTGACTTTATTTGCGTGTCGCCTACTAAACTTCGTCGGCGTCAAAAATGCTAGAAACGGCAAGCGCTCATCATAAAATGATTCCGCTCTCAACCGATGTTCTCCAAACCGCAGGCCATGGTCGCTAAAAAATACTATGAACGTGTTCATTAAAACACCTGTATATGACAATTGATTAAAAAAGTTTTCCATAATTGAATCTGCATCTTGAGGCCTGCTGTTTACGTTATGGCTGTAAGAGTTCATCCAGAACAGCCCAAAAAACTGGTCGCCTCTGTAGGTGTTTGCAAAATCAACAGCGTAATTTAATAGTTGTTGCCCAGATGACACTTTTCCAGCGCATACCAGAGACCCGTTATTCTTTTCAGTCTCCCCTTTTATGAAGAAAGGCCTCATGTAGTGATCCGTGGGGGGAGTTTGGAAGGCATATTTATTCGTGAACGTATCTGGCAGACGTAGATAATCTTCTCCATACGCTGTTACGTATCCGGCCTTCTTGAATTTGTCCCAAATCATGAGATTTTGGCATTGGTCCATTTTGCCGGAGCAAGCTTTTAGCAACGAAGTTAAGTTCTGACCAGTTAATGCTGCCATCAAATTAGGAAATGTATTATCTTCTACCTGAAAATAGAAAATAGATGTTATGAAGTTTTAAAATTCTTTGTCGAACCTGAAAATGTCCTGTTTATAAAAATACTGACTTTGTGGTAAGCTGGAAAAGGTAGCCAGTAGTTTTCTTGAAAATAACGAACGGTCTTGGGCATTGTCAGGGCTAATCGAGGCGTGGACATGGAGTCCATTCCGATCATCAGCACGTTGTATTTGACACTGCAGTTGTCGTCCTTTTTTGAGACGTCAATACCTTTTGCGAATGCGTAAACATCGTCGTATATAGGATGGGATACATTTCGCTTATCATATTCAAAACATTTTACATTTATGAAGTCTGTCTTCAGTATAATGATGCCACTATCTTCAAATTTAAGGCATCTGGTATACCTGAAAAACCTATTTTTTTTACATAAAGCTCCAATCGGCATTATAGCAAAGCAGTTTTGACGTATGATCTTAACTTTTCCAGATGCATAACATATTCAGCGACGGGGCGCGGCGGGCGTAGGTCCGCCTGCGACGCAGGAGGTTGCGGGTTCGATTCCCGCCTTTGCACAGATGTTTTTACGATCAGCAAATATTTGTTCTGGGTGTTCTTGGTATTTTCTGTGTATACTATTAAGTATATCAGTCATCTAGTACCATAACACAAGCTCTGCTTAGCTTGGTGTTAGATGATGCTGTGTGGATGGTCCAGCATTATTTATTTATATTAAACTTACTTTATTTTAATGCCAGTGTTGTAACTGCTGTGAGACTTGTCAATGAACCGATAACAGCAGTAAAAACTTGCGCTTTTTCTCAGATATTTTTTCATTGTTTTTGGCTTTATCAATACCCTTACTTTGTCTCTATCAACCTTTTTCATGAATACAGCTCGTTTACCACATGTCCCATTTAGCTTTTTGCTTTGCTTTAAATATTTGTCATAACGCACGACCGATGACGGTATTTGGCATCCTGGGTTGTTAATTATTCTCGCTGAAAAAAAATTTAATCACACCAATTATAAACGTGAAAATTTGTATAGATGTTTGGATCGAAAATGCTCGTTACTTTTTCAACAGATCTTACTGAAATGTTGTAAAGATGTACATGGGTCTTGTCTTGACGAAGAATAACACATAGATTGATGTAATAAACTTATTTTTTCCGTAGATGTTTTTTAGGAGTAAGTATAGCGAGACCGCGGGCAGAAACGAGTCACACTATTATAAATTCAAAAGTTTGAATGTTTGTTACCTCTTCACGCCAAAACTACTGAACAGATCGGGATGATAAATACTGAGAATTTTGCATGCAGGTAGTTCTAAACCTGGATTAAAACGTAGGCTACTTTGTATTATTTATAAATGAGTTCCCATGGGATAGAAATAACCTAAAACAACGCGTGCCAAGCCGCGGACAGAAACTAGTACCTAGTTAATTAATTTATTGTTTCTATAATGTATCCTCAATTAACAAGAAACAGTTTCTTTTAGTTAAATTGTAATTGTGCATGACTTACATGATAACAATTCGACTTACATGATAACAATTCGACTTACATGATAACAATTCGTCACTTATCTCCATAGAACTATTCGAAGATGACAAATCGGGATATAATTCGCTCAGGGAGACGTGCTTCATCGGACGTTCAACCTTGATAGCAGCAGCTCTCTTCGCTACTGTGGGCTTAGTACGTAAACTTGTAACTCTATAAGAAGAAGGCTGCTTGATAGTCTCACTCAAACTACTTCTATTCCAGTAGTACAACAACATAGTTAAGGAACACGAACTAGCCACTAAGAGGCCTACTGCTATTTTGAATTGCTTCATCTTTAATCTTCTTCTGAGCCTTCTTATCCTGAAAAATTATATCTTTATAATTTGATTGTTTTCATCATCATCATCATAGCAGCCCTTTGTGTGTCCCACTACGCCTGGGTATTCTGCTGGGCCTCCTTTGCCAGCCTTCTCCTTTCTGTGCCTTTCGCATCCAGGTGTGCCCAGCGAATTTGATATCGTCATCAACCCAACACGCAAAAGGTCGTTTTGAAAAAAACTAAAAACCGACTTAAATTCCTTATTATTTACAGTTTTTCAAGTTTTTCGGTACAAATACTTATGGGACCACCTCGGGATCATTCTCCACAGCGAAAAGGAATTTCCAAAACGATTCATAATTGACGGAGAAATCGCCGAACATCATAAACAAATATTTACAGCCGAACATAGAACCTCCTCCGTCGTTTTTCGTTTCGTCGGCTATAAAGACACATAGTTGGCTGTTTGTGGCACGAATCTTGTCGATATGGGAAGTGTGAAACATGTAGCACCATTATGAAATTAGATGATAATAACCTTTGCCACTGCATACACTTTAAACAAAACATGATGTTGTTAGAGTTCCTATGTTACCGCACAACAGTATAACCTCCTTGGAAATTCACAGCAGTTTTGTCAGAGCTGGATTGAATACAACAGGTTGCGTGAGGAATGCCCTTGTTTACAAATATTTCAAAAACGTTCAATATGTTATGTAAACATATCTGCTATCAAATATCTTCTTGGACTTCTCAACACACTTTTTGCAACAAAATAAATCCAATCTTTTAAGTTTCATTGAATTCAGCCTCATCATCATCCACAACCTGACTTCACCCACTGCTGGGTATAGGCCTCCAAACTCTGGTACCACTGCACACGGTCCTGTGCCAATCTTATCCAGGTTCGCCCCACATTAACATTAATTGAATTCAGCCTCATGTTAACGAAAATTTCAAGGGGCTATACCTACCTAATACTCCTCACAACACCTTGATAAATAACATAAATCATTCACCATGCATAAAGCATTATGTACCTATATGTTTAGAGAAGTCACGATTTTCCCAGACCTTGTTCGTTAAGGTTTCGTAATCTTTAAATTCACCCAAACTGACTCATCAAGTAATTGCCCAGACGCCGGTTTGTAGCCGATTAATCGGTACTCCCAACGTTAAGCATCCTTATTTATTTCAGTATAAAAAGTTACCAAAAAGAACCCAACATACATAAATATTTGCTGTCGCTGACGCCACTCATAGATGTCTATTTTATTCACAGAAATTTAAAGGAATTTATCTTACCCATTACAGAAACGGAGCTTTTGTAGAGACCCCGATAATAGGCAATTTTGAAGCTTTTTCAGCACTAAAACGTCGTCGTTGAGTTAAATCCTAAGTTAACTGAGTATCTAACTCATGGGATGCTGAGCGGCCATTTTTGTTTTGGAGATGAGCGCATGCGTTGTAGGAAGCTCTGATTCCCCGGGGGTTTGTTATCCCGGCTTACCCTATCTATAAGGGAAATACTGCTTTGCTTTGGTACAGTGAGTAAGCAATTTTTACTTTCAGTTCAAACCACATCATAAATTACAATTAGCGTTGAACCTTTATACTTAATGTAAACAAATATAGTTCACCAGTAAAAATTATGTACATATCTATGTATTGTTTAATATTATAATTATTTTGTCTTAAATTTAATTGTAAATATAACAATTGCTTTCCTAAGGTAGAGCAATGATACAAAACATCTTTATTTTATTAAAGTAAAATTCCTTAAGATATCGTATTTCGAGCAATAAAATACCTTTTACTTTACTTTTGATGATGTTATGACAAGTTATTGAAAGTTGGAAGTAGGTAGAGCAAGTAGTAGGTACTTCTTAATGTATCTGCTTAATCTTCAATCTTTTAAAGTTTCCATATCAAATGTTCTCTTTATACTTATAAGACATTAATAATACGATAAGGGCAAGTCCACAGTAATTGGGTTCCTTTCCTAACAGATTTTTTTTTATTATGTCGGCTACAAATTCCCTATCTATGTCTTAGTTCTAGCTTATTTCAATGTTATTAACCATGAGTATTCTTTTGTACTGGCTAAAGCCGGTGTCCCACCGCCACACACGGAGCAGGTAGGTACGCACGCACCTGTGTCAATCTTTGCTTTGCAAGAAACTGCAGTTTTTTCTATCCGTGTGTCAGTGATGATGCCTAAAGTCCACGCTTTAAAAGAAAATGTAACGCACGAATACGAGATTAATGGCGTCATGCCTACACGCGTGGTTTGCTCGAATACGGCATCCACGCAGCTCAACGCTGTCAACACTAAGGTAGACCCACGTTGTTATACAAACAAACCCTCGCAGCTAAAATGCGCCACCTGGCCGTGCACAGCGTGTGTGTATTGTGTGTGCTGCAGTGGAAACGTAGACCCACACGTTGACAAACAAACGAACCCACGCCACGCAGCTAAATTGCGCCCCGTGGCCGTGCACGGCGTACACCGCGGTGGGACAGCGGCTTTATGGCCATCCGTGACTGTACTTATACGCGTGAAGGTCCCTGGCGGTTCATATTATTTTGACCTAGCCGTCATCACAGGCCCTCTGAGACAACGTTTGCATGCATACCATTCATTACCTATTTTGACTATAAGTACAGTGGGCGACATCTCGCGGCAACTGGTAGAGTCGTTTTGCTAGAATCTACCGAATATAAGAACCCACGTAATTATACGTCACGTATCACGAACCATTCATGGACTTAGTCTGAAAGCGATTTTCTACCTTGTTCTCATAGAGGGCGCTTTACTTGCTCTTTAATATGTTTAATACATCTGTTATGTAAGGTGATGAATAATGTATTATCTATCTATCTATGTCATGAGGTACCATGAATTTTTCTCTTATAAGGTTTTCGGATCAACGCCTTAAGAGCGCGCCTAATGCAAAATTTTGTGAAAAGGATAGACATAGGATTTCGCGTTCATAGGAGCGAGACAGAGCAAAGCAACGTCTGTGTAAAAATCAAGCTTTTGCTTATTATATTTTGATGATTAAAAAATAGAAAAGGAAACGATTAATTAATAAAACATTAGTCTGGCTATGTAATTCGTAAAAAATAATGTGGTGTTGTCGCTGATAATTTAAAGCATTTCAATTAAAACCGTTTTTTATCCGAAATTGAATTTTTTTTTATTATAGAAACCAGTATATTTTCAAAAATTCTGTTCAATTAGTCGATTTCTACAGGTTTTTTCCCTACCTACCATATTTTTTTAATTTGAAAATTTACGTTCTTTACCATAAATCGTGACTAAACTACACTACGACTAAACTAAATCGCACTAAAAAGTGTTTAAAAATAAAAAATTTGCTTGATTTTTGCATTAAGCGCACCCTTAAGTTTGTCTCTGAGACGTTCCATTTTTGTATGATATTTGCTTAGTTATAAATCCATACCGAGAAACTAACTCAAGGTTCAAAAAAACATACTTAAGGTACAAATAAACAAACATTACTGAAATAAGTTTAATAAATACTCATCACAATCACACGATATCGACACACTATTATAATACAATAAGTTACAATTTGACATTTGCCAGGCAAACTCCACACCTAGGTTCTATGTAGCTCTATATTCCTAGATTCTAGACTTCTAATCTAAGGGATTAATTTATACTTCTTAAAACTGAAATTAGCAAATATTTTAAGTTTCTGGTTTAAACTTAACCTAAGTACCTATATAGCACTCAAAGATAATCTAGGTATATGAAGCTATCTGTTGTTTTAAGAATTTTTTAAATCGGCTCATTAGTTACCTCTCGACACATTTTACCTTTTTATGATAACTAATTACCAGAAAGTATAAATCGTATAGAATTTTTAATGTCTATTTACAGTTTTATACATAAGAACTAAAAACTAAATGTAAGCTGGCAAATTAAGTTTTGACTATAAAGTTAAACTATTGTTCAGCAAGAACATTACTTAGATAAGTTTCAAAATTGTGGACTCGCATCACACTGATATTATATTAAATGCGAAAGTTTAGATGTATGAATGTTTGTTACTTCTTCACGCCAAAACTACTGAACGAATCGCACTGAAATTTTTCATAGAGGTAGTTCTAGGCTTGGATTAAAACAAAAGTACTTTTTGTCCCGAAAGAGCGCGTGCGCAGGGGCAGAAGCTAGAAACTAATGGTGATGGTGGTCGTTCCTTATTTTTTCTTAGTACAGTGGCAGAGTAAAACTCTTCAGTCTTAAGTTGGTGCTCTTCGTAAGATAATGGGACAATTAACAACTTAATCGGTTAACTTTGACGAAAATGTATGAAAACTTCAGTCAAAAACGTCAGTTAAGTGTACCTACCTAATTGTCTGATTTTCTGTTAGAAGACCACATGCCTTATTTATTGCAATCGTGGCTTATTCTAGTTCAGATGTTCTTGGTGTCTACTCAGAAGCAATGAATCATACGACCATCATCCTACTAAGTAAATCTTGTTTTTTTTTTTCAAATAATACTTGTTACAATAAACTATTAGGCCTCGAAAGTCTTCTAGGCTGGTATTCACCATAAGATAATCCTGATGTTTAAGGTGGGCGTGAACCGTCAAGCCTCCATACAAACGTACTTACCTATTCATTTGGAAACTACGTCACCGATTTTATTGAAATTTGCTTAAATATTCGGAAGAAATAGCTGTTTGCACCGTTCTAGTTAAAAAAAAAACATTGCATGAGAGCGAAAGTAATAAAATCGCTTGAAAATGAATTTAAATTAATTTTTATTCTCATTTTATGATGATTATGTATTTTGAAACTAAAACGGTACGATCATAGCTGTTTATTATCAAAATAGGTATGCAAAATTAAATTGCAATAAAGGGTGTAATTTCCAAATGAATCGAAAAGAACGTTGTATGGGAACTCAAAGGTTTGCACCCACCTTAAGGTATGAACACTTCTGTCAAAATCGACAATTAAAATGTAAGTACCCGATTATCTTTTTGAAGATGAAGCCTAAGCGCCTCCAAACACTATATAAACCATCCTTCGTAAAGGCCATAGATGAGAGGATAATCAAGTAATTTGCAACTTAACTAATGCAACCCAAATTTATACAAAACTGTAATTATGATCAGGGTATTAATATTTATAAATCTTTTGTTGATATTTGAGATCCACTACTGGGAATGTTTCCGATGAAGCCTGTTGGTGGGTTTTTGCTTTCACGGAGCTGGGCATCCTGAAAAGAGAAACACAAGTTTAAGGACTTACTTAGACTTAGGTAGGCACTTTAGAGAACACGATAACAGAAACACAGATCTTATCATGGAAGCTGAAAAGCCTCCGAAACGTCAGGTTATAAACAAAATATATAATATACGCGATCAATCCGGTTAAAACAGTGTTTTATTACAGATCTTATCTATTAGTTTTAATCACTTCTATGTCTGTCTTAGGCCCTTATTATGAAAGTTTGCGCAGTCATAGACCTACGCTTGAGTGCCGTTTATGCTCTAAAAAAGCGTTACTCAAGCATAACTTGATGACTGACCAAACATTTATA
Source organism: Eupithecia exiguata (assembly GCA_947086465.1). Lineage (NCBI taxonomy): Eukaryota > Metazoa > Arthropoda > Insecta > Lepidoptera > Geometridae > Eupithecia > Eupithecia exiguata. Next base: position 5,693,865 of record OX352230.1, on the reverse strand, counting down.
ATACGGGCCTTAGACCTAATAAATTAAAAATCACAAGTCATGTTTAATAAAAAGAATGGCAAATAAATGATTTGATTTGATTTGTTCTCTTACGGGAGTGACATAGTCACTGTGTGACAAAACTCCATTTATAATAAATAAAGATTAAAAAAACATCTTGGGAACTACTTTCCTACAGACACGTAAACACGTAAATCTAGTAATATAGTCCGCGTCGGGGTTTTAAAGTATAAATATTACTTTTACTTATTTATATACGCTTTTCTATGGCATAAACGTCACTCAAGCATAGATCTATGACTGAGCATGATTTCATAATATGGGCCTAGACTTTTAAAACTCGGTAATGCAGCAATCACTTCGAGAACTACGTGTTCCGTAAACTTAAGTCTTTATCACGCCCTTAATGAAAATAGAATGGTATTAAAATGTGCTTCATAGCATCGTATTCCTATTGTCTGCATAACGGACTCTACCATCGTGTCAAATCGCCCATGTATGCAAAACAGGTGGTCATTTGACATTTTTGGTCAGACCACCTGGACATATACAGTTAACATTTTAAAATGGATCGTTGTTGGTAGAGCAATATATTAGTGACAATTGAATCAGTTAAAAGTAGACGTGTAATCAGATGACATGTAATTTATGAAGCACTATTTATATTTAGTCACAATCAGATTGAAGTTTATCCATGATCGTTTTCAATGAAACGGTTGGTAAGTAAGTTTAAAAAACGTTGGTCTTGTATATAAGGTACCATATTGACTCTACCAACTTCATCAATCTTTTGTTGAGCTGAGAGTTTGACACCAATGTACCATACTGGGCAAAATCTCCTTTTCTACCTCGATTCTTTTCAATCCATTGCAATTAGCATGTAGGTATTAAAAAATAAAAAATAAAATCGGGGTTGACTCTACCAACTTTTACCACTCTTTTCTTGAGTTGATTTTTCCCATCTGACATTCCACTATTAGGTTCAAATGTCTTCTTTCTACATCGATTCTTCATTGCAATATACATGTCTTCATAAACAAAATCGAGAAATGTCTCCTAACCATTTCAAATAGTGGACATCTTGGCGATGCTGGTGCCATGCGACACCTGGAGGGTGCAGCAGCAGCAACAGCAACTGTGACACGCGCGTAAAACAAGGACTAACAAGGTATACAATTTTTTTTAGGGAATATCTGGACCAATTCATCGTCGTCTCGTACTCTACTATTTCGTCTCTCAAGGGGCGGTTGCTAATGGTTAAGGAACTTACTACAAATGCTGCATGCAATCTCGTCGGTATTATCACCGCATCCGTCTCTGCCGGAGCAGGAGACTGCTGTGCTTCGGCATCTCCCGTTTCCACATCGCATTGGGCAGAAATCTGCCGCTCGCCATCTGGAGATAAAACAAATGGATTTAAATGTAAGGTGTGTCTATCCCTTTATTTTCAAAGAATCATAGAACGCAATGGGATTCAAAGATTTTTTCGGGTGATGATGAAAATAATAGGATATACATTATACTTTACATTATTCACACGGCAATGCCTAGTCCCAGTGAAAGCAGGCACACATCCAAGTCATCCAATTTGCCAAAAAGCATGCTACATGCCGCTACATGTTTGAAATTAATCGATTTTTTTGTTCTTGTGCTTTGTTCACAATACAAACATTTGTTCCGCGGAGGGAATCAAATCCGCAACCTTGTTCTTTCGGGAAAACAATCGCCTACTACGCTACAGCGGTCTATAAATGGGCTCAGGAAAATAACAGTTTCCGTAATAATGAAACATCAACATCTGTCTAAACATAGACCAGAACTGATATCGTTAAAATCAAATATTTGGTCAAAGCAAAGTCGTTACGGGTCACGCGTGCTGTGGTTACGAAATGGCCCTTAAGGTGGATCGTCGCACTTAAACCGTTTTTGGACCTGCAGTGGCTAAAAATAATGTTAGCAAATGAAAAATACTTTTGCGATTTGCTTGTAACGGTGGTGTCATGAATTTATTAAATTTTCTAAAAATACAGATAGAATATTTTTACTGCTTCTACTTAGTTCTACCATTGATTTGTCCATGACAGTTAAAGGGCTCTACTTTCTGCTTGCATAGGAGAAAAGCCCGCTTATTCCCAGTAGTTTTGTGCAGTAGTTCTGTGCATCAAAAAATATTATAATTGCAAAAATGTTAGGCAAAGTCAAAATGACAGAGAACGTCAAAAATTTTGCAATTATAATATTTTTTTGATGCACAGAACTACTGGGATAAATGTTGTCCCAGTAGTTCTGTACAGAACTACAGCACAGAACTACTGGGAATAAGTGGAAAAGCCACCTTAACAGTTAGCTGTTCTCATACCCTCTAGAATTGCTTTTTAATGGATTCAAGTCCGCCTAAAACGATTGTATCGTCGGTAAAAAAAAATTGGTTCATGATTCTATTATTCTGCGCAACAAACCTATAAAACGTGATATGTTTACCACCGACAGAAAAAAGTAGGTAAGTATGTAAGGTAAGTAGGTACGTAAACGAAAACCATAAAATTCAATGAACGGTTTTAGACACATGTTAACAATAGATAATTTATAGCTTACTTACAATACCTACCTGTCGTTTTAATGTATATATTTTGTAATACAAAAATCACAATTTGTTAATGTGTGGCTCACTAATAGCGGTCCGTTACAAACCTCTGTGGTTTTTTGGGTGTTATTATTATTATTTTGTAATACCTAACCTTTAAGTTGATAAATAAAAAAAAAAAGGTGCCGATACAAGTACATAAAAGTACCTACTATTAGTGGGTTAACCCACTAGAAGTACCTACATAACGGTGGTTAACCCTATAAGATGTTGCCAAAAACCTATAATCGTTCCAAATATTGGGCCTAATTCAGTCAAATATATTTTGGCACCGCCGCGGTACCACTGGATTTTTTTTGTGGAAACGGACCTGCGCGAGCTACAAGCGAAAGACTACGTTCGAGAAACTGCACAGGATCAATGGCGACTTCACTAATCGGAAGCTAAGACACACCTCGGGTCGCTGAGTCATAGAAGTAAGTATGGTCAAAATTAGAGTGAGCTGCATAATATGTCAACAAGACCGAGAAAAAAAAACTATAATTTACGTGCTTTCAAAGATTCAAAGAGTTTGGCAGATAAATAAAAAAATCAATAAACCTACAATGTAGGTACATTTTGTCAAGTAAGATTCTGAAATCAGTAATAAAGTTAACTTTTCAACGACTCTACCTCGATTGCTCGTTACAAAGATGTGGGGGCTCGTCGGAAGCGTCCTTGCAGGATATAATGGCGTTGCAGAACTCGTACTCTGGCAGACACTCGCCGGAGTTACAACGGAACGTGTGCCTTGGACACCTGGAATTTAAACAAAGAAATTGAATTGGTATGTTCTTGGAAATAAGATTTCCTGTCGCTAACAGAACTTTTTTAACAGATTTCCTCTCTAATTCTTCATAATGTTCTTTGTCGAAAAGCTAGTCACCTCATGAGGTATGGGAGCGATAAAAAATAGTGCGTAAAAAATTCGACAAGTCAAAGACCAAGGCAGTTTTTTTCTCTTCCCCTCGTCGGTAGCGTGGCTTTGCAGTAGCGCTTGCGCTAGTGGTCTAAACGGTTTTTAAGTAGGTTGTAGCGTTGAAATATTCAAGATTAAAAAGATTTGACAGTGATACTGACCCTCTACGTTTGGTGGTGTGACAGTTCCTCTCGTCTTCTCCTCCGGGACACTGCACAGTGCCGTCGCAGCGCGAGGCGCGGGACACGCACGGCGCGCCGGGTCCGCCGCAACGGAACGAGTTCATGGGACACGGCTCGCCGGTACCATCTGGATATTATAAAAAACTCAAAGGTTACGACGAAACGAACCTAAAAGACAAAGAAGACGTGCACATCGCATGACGTCAGGAATAGGCAGAAGGCCAATATGAAATTAAGTCTCTGATTTTAGTCTTTGTAAGTCAGCATCGATGCCAATCTTATTAGCTCGATTTCCTGTCAATTTTAACGGCTTAGAAGTTCTCTCGAAAATTGTCTTCTAAAAACATCACCGGAAAAATGTCCAAATGATGTTTTTGAGGTGGAAATCTAAAAGAACTTCAGACATACCTTTCTTTAACCCCTCGCACTTCTCGTCAGATCCATCGGGGCAGTCCTTACGGCCGTCGCAGACGAAGTACCAGCTGATGCACGCGCCTGTGGACCGGCACTGTAACGCAATCAGCAATTTATTACGGCCACTTATCGGGTAAGATTGAGATGACACAATAACGGTTACCTATCATCAAGACGTGTTAACAATCAGACAAGTCTTAGAACTCTGGCAATCCATGATTGTATTCATTCGCATCTTCACTAATATTACAAAATGATTGGTTTGTTGGTTTGTGAGTTTTTTTATAGGATTTGGGGGTAATCTATGGGATTACCATTTTTGTCAAGCTTCAACTTCTTTTAATCAACTTCTTTTAATAATGGTGCCGCTTGCTTTTCGCTACGACTCTGCCAGTGTCAGTAAGGAGTATCATAAACTTCAATAATACATTTCTACGCAATGTAAAACATTTTATCTATTCTAGCCTGTAAAAAATCTGAATGCTAGGAGGGGCATTCTCACTAATAGAAAACTGCGTACCTACATTACGTAGGCTATGTCTAAGCCAGGTATCGCACCTGAGCGAAGTCGCAATCAGAACCTAGTATCCTTATAAGCAGATTGTCTATCCAACGTTAACCATAAAGGAACTTCAGAATACGACTCACACTGTTACATATTATGGTAATTTAAACGTTGTATCATGCATCGTTGCATCAACCTTTGATGTTTCCGACATCCTATTTGCATAGCTTGCACAGATCCAAATGGAATTGGAACCGTTACTTAAGCATTGATTATGCTAACTATCATGATAAATTTCATTGAGTTCGTACGCTTCGGAAAAGCTTCTTTGGTGAGGAAATGAATGATCAGCTTTTTTGGTTTTATTAGATATCTACTAAATAAATAAAATAATCACACTGATATTATAAATCCGAAAGTTTGGATATTTGGACGTTTGGTACCACTTCGCGCCAAAACTACTGAAGGGATCGGGCTGAAATTATGTAGGTGCAAGTAGTTCTAGGCCGGGAATAAAACATAGGCTAGTTTTTATCCCATAAATCAGTTACCATGTGATAGAAATAACCTTAAAAAACGCGTGCGAAGCCACGGGCAGAAACTAGTAAATAAATAATGCTGGGTAATCCACACAGCATCATCTAGCCCCAAGCTAAGCAGAGCTTGTGTTATGGGTACTAGATAACTGATATATGTATACAATACATTATATTCATAGATAGATAATTTTTATTATACGTAGAAAATACTCAGAACACCCTATCAAATATTTGATCATACATTTTCGTTTCTTCAGAACAAACGAAAATCAAAAAAATAATAATAAAGAAAATTATAATCAATTATTAGAAACAAATTAGAACTAGTATTTACAATTCAAACAATTGAGCTAATGGCAAACAATCTATAGGTAGCTCAAAGATGTTTCAAATATCTCAGAATTTTAGCTATGAAAAAGTATTTAGACTTGACGTGGCTCTAAAGAGATGTAACTTACTTGGAAAGTAGCTGGTAAACATCCTCTATTTCTAGCTGAGCAAGCAGAAGTGGAGTTGTTCCTGAACGCGCAATCACAGCGCTTATTGATACATTTGGAGTAGGGGTCAACTGTCTGGCATTGGGAATCGTTCTTGCAAGCATATCCCAGAGATGCAGGGCCGTCGTCTTCTAATCTGGAGCGAAACTTTTCTGAAAACAAACAATCTCGATAAGTTAAAAAAGTCTCGCTTGCAATATTGTGCGTAATTTTTTTGATACGTAATTTGATTGTTACCTTTTAAGGTTGACTTCTTCTTATGACTGGTCTTCTGTGATTTTCGTTCCGTAGTTTGCTCCTTTACAGCAGTCTTCTTGTTAGACTTCTTCTCAGCTGAAGGCTGCGTGACAACTCTATAAATTGGCTGATCGTTTGCGTGTAAATTGGCTGTCATCTCATCAACCCCTATGATTGAGACATCAGTATCTTTTCTGTTTGAAACTAGCTTTGATGGTTCAACGGTTGGTACTTTCAGAACTGCTTGCATTAGTGGACTGTTTTCTTCAATGCTCAGCACATCATTCGTGTACGGTACTTGACTTGGTGACGCACCGTCGGCTTTCGGTGGAATTAAATTGGCTGTTGGTTTTGGTACTTTCTGGTGAGGCACAGGCTGGTTGGTGAAGTCGTAAGACTCTGCCACTACAGCTTCCGTGGGTGGCGGTCTATTTGAAATACATTTATCGCCACTTTGCTTAAAATTGTTACCACAAGCACACCGTCCGAATAGATTTAGTATCACAAATTCGCAGCGACTTTCCTTGTCCCACAAGCGGCAATGTTCGTTACTGTAGCAAACGTGACCAGGCGGAGCCGCTGCAAAATTTAAAAAATTCAAAATTCAATAACTTTATTTCTTTAGGCTTGCAAAATAAGCACTTAGACAAGTCAAATTTTATACATAAACTGTTTTCTGCAAAACATAAAGCATTTTCATCATCCAGGTTCTATATTTGTGGTGGATGATTGAATGTCAATTGGACGTGGAAAGTTAATATATTTATTGACCTCGTGATGCAACGGGTGGTTGACGGCAATTTTCTTAAGGCTGGTCATACGGTCTACCATCACATGCTCTAATAGCTGCGAGTTACAGTTTAACTTATGTGTGTCGTGTACAACGAGCTACTACATATGCAAAAGTACTTTAAAAAAATAGAGAAAATACCAAGCCACTTCGTATTCAAATCATAAACCAAGTAAGCGTTTTTATTCCTATTTGCATTGATAACCGATAAACAATGACAGTGTAATTATATGCCGTGGACACAAACCCGTAGCTAAGTGATATTGTTGGTAATTTAATCATTAAAATAATCGGAAAAGATAATGCACAGCACGCTATGTTTGTAATTGATGGCGTCGACCCTAACGCGCGCGATGAAAGGCTAAATGCGTTATACTTACAAAGATACCTAAAACTTTCATACAGTTACGAATTACTCGAGATAACTGACACGTTAATACATGAGATTAATTTGTAACATACTAGGCATTATTTTGCACGTCTGAGAAATCTACTCTAACGGTCCTTTCCAAGTACAATTTTATGATTTGAACTCCTGACCTTATCCATAAACAAGCAACTAGTAATTTTATTAGGTTAGCGGCGATTATGTTCTCCCATGCGTGTTATAATGCTTCCTTATTAAGTAACCAAACCGTATTTTGGTTCGCAAAAAACGGGGTCAGCAAGGAGTTGAAAGTCAGTACCGTTTTGTAGATTTTATTTTATTAACAACAGCAACATTCCGCAAGGTGCTTCCGAGCTTAACATGAAAGCTAAGCATCCAATACAGTTTAGCACTTCTCACGGCAGAATAGAAGCCCATTTAAGCGGGTATTATGAATGGTAATTGCGAGGTTCTCATGAGCTTGTGGATTTGACACAACAATCACCTCATTTTTCTCAGAGACTAATGATATCTCGCGGAAATGGTCTCTATTAAGCGAGCTTCTACTGCGTTAAAGGGCTTATTGACTCTAGGGTTCTTATGTGCTTTCAACAACAAACGAGCCATATTTACGGTTAATACTTAGCGGTGGGAAAAACCTTTCTAATACAATTTGGAGAGTTTGGAGATAGAACCAGCACATGTTCTGCTGGATGTTATGGTTGTCATCATCAGCAGTCTCGAGATTTATCCTACGCTATGATAATCAGGTGGTATGCCTTGTTATGTTTATAACAGACCAGACCTTGTAAAAATACAGAGAAAGGTGTGGAACGGATAGGCCTGTATCACAATAAGCTATACTAATAGAATATATTTTTTCTTTTGAATTGCTTCGTCTCATTTCGTGATCTACCTTAAAGGCATCATCGTAATCGAAACTTTCTTCTTCCCGTTTGATAGAATTACACGGTGAATTTCTTTCTAGACAATACTCCTCCGTGACTCGAGCAAATTGGCACGAGGCAATCGAAATACGATGTTGAAAACGAAAGTGAACTCACACCTAGTTAACGGTGCTAATTCAGGGAAATGTAATGGGAAAAAGACTAGTTTTTGCTATTGCTAATAGAGATGGACAGAGACTTTTGTTTAGAGTGAGACAAAGCCAAAGTTAATAACTTTATTTTTTTAGGCTTACAAAATAATCACTCAGACAAGTCAAATTTGATACTATAAACAGCTTTTTATATAGTAATTATTATCAAATAAGGTTTTTGGAAAAGCCATTTGCAAATCAACATTGTATGCCCCACGTAAGTACAACTCTATGACATACTACTAAGTCTGCTCACTTTTTAAGTAGGTATGATAATTGATACCTAATAATTAGTGATATGGTGGGTGACCCATATGACACACATATACATATAAATGAATATTTACATCAATTCCTTTTATTTCAAACTCTTAGTTAATTTTATAGTTCTTTCACATACGATTTAAAGTGAAAAACTGTGAATCCAAGGACAGGTATGACAAGGAACTATTGCCGCCACATGCCAGCTGATCATCCGATAAGGTATTTCCAATTGGCGTTTGTATTAATTGAACTGTTCCTGCTCCTAACAAGTCTTTATGACACTTTGGATTGGAAAAAGATTAATAGTTACAGCGTTACGCTTTTTGAACAGCCATTACACCGCTACATGTGATACTTTTCCTTTTATTTGATCGAACTTCTTTTATTATCGACTTCCTCACGAAAACCTCGCGCTATGTCACGGTTATCCGGGTATGTCCGCTACAAAAATATACTTAACATGTTTGATTTTATTACGATACTTTTTTATAGTTTGTAGGTTTATAATGGTGGGAGATTCTGTAGGTTTTTCTCGTAGGTACAAGTTGCAGGGACACCGACAGTACTACTGTCTGTACGTAAAAAAACTGCTACCTCTGCACCTCGTAGAGCTTTAGGATCATCAAAAACTAAGAAAAAGCATAGTAAATTATAAGGATTCTTACGTGATAAGCAAGTGTGCTTCCTAAACTGCAGATGTCCATCAGTGCACCGGCAAACGCCTTCCAAGCAAGCACTGTACGCCACTTTCAGCGTACATTGCTCTGATACAATACATTCTGAGCCTAGTAGTGTAGCTGAAACAAAAATAAACGAGTTATCAAAATGAAATGACATTAGTGTAAGTAAAATACATATAAAATGCCAGCTGCTGCCCACGGCTTTGCACACGCTTTCAAGTAGCCTATGTCCGATCTCGGGATTCCATTTACCTCCCTAAAAAATTCATTAAGATTCGTTCAGCCGTTTAGGCGTGAAAACAGACAGACACTTTCAAATTTATAATATTAGTATCAACATAGAGATGTGGCATTACACGGGGTACAAAATAGTCCTAATAGATCAGAAGTCGGTGGATGTCACCGACTTCTATGTACAGAATTATATTTAGGAATTAATATAGGAATTTGTTACTAGGAGGAACAAATTCCTTTTCTTAAAAAGGCCCCTCAAGGGATCGAAGGCATACATTTTAAACATCGTGTGATAAGGTAACCGAAGATCTTCCTTTGAATATTATGCACCCTCGCCTTTTTACCCGACTACCAACAGGGGAGGGTTATGAGGTTAGCACCCTATGTTTGTATGTTTGTATGTTTGTATATTTGTATGTTTGTATGTATGTGGCCGATTTCTTTGTTCCCACGTAGCGCTGAAACTACTGGTTCGATTTCAACAAATTATGTATCGATTGATTCGTCTCAATACCCCGATGGTTATAGGCTATAGGATTTAGGGCTCCGACCCCGAATAAGCCTTCAAAACGCGTATTAAAGTTTAGGTAGCCGCAGGCTGCTGCCCCATAGAGAAAAATTACACTACCTACGACCTATTTTCATTTTCAACTCTATGCCTATCAAATATGACCAAGTTTCAAACTTTTATAACTTTCACGTAGTCGGGTTGTAGTTTTTAACTTTATCTTGTTCTAAACCTCCCCCACTGTTAAATTATTTGATCATCGCGACTTTTTAAACCAAATAAAAACAAAAGCTTTCGATATTTTCATTTGTTTTTGTTTTCGACGCTCCGTTATTTGCATAAAATCAACACCCGAACAATAATAATAAGTGAACGTGTAAACTGGGTTTCATTTGTTAGATTATCAAAACAATACCCACTTAGTTCTGTAGCAGTAGCAGCATTGCCAATGTAGGCTACAAGGGTTCACGACCTATAGGCGTGTGCGACCCTATTTTATTTCAAGTTCATCCGTTCGATGGGTGTGGTCGACAATTTGCATCGAATGGCCGAGGTTCAACAAGTTATTTACATCCAACACTGTTTTTGTGCCATGCATTTTACACTGCAAAAATATAGAGTAACGGAGCTTTAAGCCTCCGGTGGTCTGAATCCGATTACCACTTTATTTATGTGCATTCGTAGCTATATCATGAAAGCTTGCGTTGAATTCGGTTTTGTTACACTGTAATTCAATTTGTTGCTATAAATAGCTGCCAGACAGGCACAAAGCTCGTGATATGCTTTTAAAATACTTTGCGTAGGTACCTCTTCATTTTAATTTATTCAAATTGTCAACGCTCAGCGATAGCATGAACCTTGGCTGACTCTGTTTATGCATAATGCAACTCTTATGCATTAGTAAACATAGGCATTAAGTAACCATTGGGTTTAAGAGTTGGTTTTCGCAATACAAAGATTATGAGACGAGACACTAGTTTTAAGATAGTAAACACCACCGTGGTAAACTCGCAAATCCGTTCCATGACACACATTATAAATGAACCTATTAAACATTTTATGACGCTCATTCAATTACTGTTTATGCACATAGTACCTACTTATCCATTCGTTATAAATTTGCTTCTGTACAATTTGTGTAGTTTTCTGAGAGAATCAGGGTAAAATTGAATCGTCAAAAGGTAACCTAAGAATCTTATAACTGTTTTACACAATTAATGTACTGCTAAGCATTCAAAGGGACTATGAACATTCACCTTCATTCACACGGAATTTAAATAAGACTAGACGAACTATGAATTCAATTAGTCGTCACGCCGCGCCGTCGTCGCCGCATATCTAGGAAAGTATGTTCGGGTTCACACTACAATTACGATTATTTGAATTATCAACTTCACTCACAATCTACGATTCTTGACACATTAATCTAAAAACGAGCACAATGTCCGAATGGAACACTTACGTTTATTGCATTTAGCACGAAGCAGACAGCTGTGAAAAAGATAGTGTGCGTGACTTTTCGATTTTCAATTGAGATCATAATCCGTTCAGAGTCAAGGTCGATTTGATTCAGCACAGTTGAAGGTTGAGGGGAGTGAAGCGGCATTGGTTTGACAGATGCATTTGTTGCCACATTGGTAGGGATCATCTTGCTATAGTGTTCCGATATTGTGGTAGGTCGCGCTTTTAGATATTAACCTATCAATAAACATATAGGTATTCATTGAATTTTAATTTACTGTATGTATGCAACATAGTCTGCATAGTAAGGGTTGTTATAATAATTCCGGTGGTTCAGCTCTATCTTAGGTAAGCCCGTTAATATACTTAAAGCTTTCGCATCATCGTACACTAAAAACTTTTTACAATTGTCGTGATTTTCCACTCGCTATGCATCTGGGTTAATGTACCCAGAAATAGGCATTTGTGCACCGTATTGTAAAAACTGTCGCGTCACGCCTGCATGCCTTGCTGGCTTTATGGATTTCTAAGAGAGACATGCTCCTTAAATCTTATATGCCGAGCACAAAAGCCCCGACCTTCAGTGAAATATACTGCTGACTTTTTACGAAGGTTATACGTTGGGATAGAGCAATAAATTGTAGTTTATATTTCATGAGATATGTCTGGATAAGACATAAAGCTTCCTGAGTTTTTATGTTATTTCCCAAGTTAAAGAAGATAGGGTCTTGTCGCCGATACTGAGAATACATTTTCCATAAATGCCTCACATAATTGTTCCTTGCGCAAAAGATTTATCTGGTACAGGTTAAGTAAAGTAAGAATAACAAGGCGTGCTCATGCGCATAAAAATAAAACAGGGCGAGGTCCAAGGGCAAGACCTACCAAGCCTTGCTACCATGGAGCATAGCGGGACAATTTCACGTTTTGAAACTGGCCGATAACTCATTCCCGCCTGAGGCAAGCTATCGTCAAGCTTTACACAAATTGCCCTCACAAACAAACAGATATGTATGAGGGTTTCGATACGTATACCTGTAGCGGAACAAAAATGTATTATCATAATATCTCATTGGTTTCGTGAACGACACTTTAGACGGTTAATTTAGGTTTTTGCTAACACTACTAATGTACAAAACTTATTTATAAACAGTAAGTTTTGTACAACATACGTTTTATGTTATTTTAAAGTCAAACTTGAATATTATTATAATCATAACCAACTCTCTTTCCTACTCTACCATATTAACTATCTTCTTTAGTTTGTTGCTAAAGTTGACGAGTGTATAAGAGATTTGTTTAGTAAAATATCTCGTGTCCATGTAATATTTTGTAAATACTTTCAATTCCGCAAGGATGTTTTAATAATAAATGATGTTTTTGTAATAACATAAATGGAAATTCCTGCCGCCAATGGTACCGTCTTAATCGTATAAAACATGTTGTAGCATGTTAACTTACCATAAACAAACACATACGTAAATTTATTTTAATAGCTGTTATAAAGTTACTTAAAACTAGACAGGTAAAGTAACCTGCTTATGTTTTTCCATGCATAAAGCAGTAGTTATTATTCGTGACCGTGAAATATCTTCCCGAGATGACCCCCGCTTGCTTAGAAATGAGTTTGAGACGCTTGGCACACTGACCAAGGAGGATTTAAATTCCATGAAGACGCGCTATGAATGCACGCAAACCATTCCAACTGTGCACAAAGACATTAGATAGAAGTCATACTTAGTTGTAAAGTGTGTGAGAGTTGTAAACGTGAGCAAGTTTCTTTTTTCAGAAGATTCCTTTGTGCAAATTAAGATTTCCGCGAACGTATTTCATACTCGCATTCATTCCCTTAAAAGGTCCGGATGGAGTTATGATTATTGATAATGTCGGTCGGTAGCTCGGTCGCCTGGGTAGCGGCCCCATACGATCCTGGTTTGAAATGCCGCCCAACTGGACCTACAGGTCGGGGAAGTGTGTTACTCGCATCCGCAAGTGGTTCCTTATAACGAACCTAATCACACGCCGCTCGCCGTGACCAAGTGAATGAATAAATTGTTTTCCAGAAATAAACATGGACCGTTACAGCTAACATTCCGAGGATCCACTGTGAAATCGTAATTTAGAACTTTGCCGGTGCTTCAAAGTTCGCAATGACACCCGTAAACGGCGAGGAACCGTTGTAATCCACCCATGAGCCAGTTGCTCGATTTGGTTGGATACGATTGAAGCAAAGAAAGTGAGACAAGCGTGGGATAATAGAGCTATCTGGGTGAGATCTGCGATTCCAACCGTGATATCGCTCGATCCGTATTCCGACGTTACAATTTCGAACTTTGCCAAATCCTAATCTGATCAATGTTAGATTCGTCTAGACAGAATCGATTTAACTTTTTTGTTATGCTGAAAATGTTTATTTTAAACTATGAAACCATACACAGGGTAAGACCTATACATATTGCCATGCAACCAGCGTCTTGGGAACGTTTTCGACTGGTATTGATATAGATCAGTTTAGTTTGCAGTTAGCTCTATTGTTTCAATTATAAATACTCTGAGTTCTAATTTGTTTCTATTTGATTGTAATTTTCTTTGTTAATAAAGACTATATGATATTGCAACTAGTGAAAGTAACGTGAATATAAACGGTGAACGCTTCACGCAAATAACTTTATTATCTCAATGGGATCAAAGTTGTACCGACCATTGACTACAGACATTTTGATTGATGCTGCAAGCTTACAATGGCGAGCAAATTCGATATTGCCGTGAACTGTAATTTCGGGAGGCTGTGATGAAAACTGCCAATGGTATTATGGAGATATTGCCAGTGAAAGTAATTTGGCTCACCGCAGACTTTACCACACAGTTGATAACTTAATCATCAAAGTGAATACCTATCTAATGATTGGTAGGAGTGAAAACCACGGGAAGCTCGCAGGAACGATGTAATCATTTATTAAGAAGCAACGCAGTGTTGCATGAGGAAATAATTCTTGAACTCTACCATGTCAGTATGGAAGACAGAATATAAGAAAGCATAAAATGAGTTACATCAGACTAATATTATAAATGCGACAGTTTGGATGGATGGATGTTTGTTATTTCTTCACGCTAAAACTAGGTACTGAACAGATCGGGTTGCATTTTGTACAGGTAGTATTAGGCAGTTCTAGGTAGTTCTTAGCCTATGGAATAAAACATGCTACTTTTTATCCCATTAACCAGTTCCCGTGGAATAGAAATAACCTTAAAACGTTTCCATGGAAACAACGCGTTTGAAGCCGCGGGCAGAAACTAGTAGGCAATGTAAAAGAAAAGTTCATATAAAAGTAACCATATACAGAGGAAAAGGAGCTGTGTCTATTTCTCAGACAAGAGCAAGATTAAAACCTACTCTAAAGAGCATCATCATTTCTGGGCTCGTAAAAAAATCAAAAAGCTCACACTCAAGACACGTAGCGTTGTTGACTTGCGCGTAGTAAGGCTGACACGCGCACACGCCTCGAGAGCAATGCGCGTTGTTCACGCCGCAATCACTACTCGACCTGCAGTGGCTTCCTAGCAGTGCACTGCTCCCGGGCAGCATCTGGAATAATAAAAACGTGTGAGTAATATATTGAGCATTATGGCAAAAGGAGCTTTCTTGGGACGACCAGTAGTAACTTCTTCTGGGCAGTAAGTAACTTCTTTCTATTGACGATATCTGTGGCGTAGCGGGCAAAGGTCGGCCTGCGACACAGGTGGTTGCGTGTTCGATTCCCACCTCGGGACTAATATTTGTACCTACGTCAGCAGATATTGGTTCCGGGTGTTCGGTGTGTTTTCTATGTATGTTAAAAGATATACATATATGACTTTTGACTGTAATATGTATATCAGTTATCTAGTATGGGTACTAGATAGTACAAGTTTGGGGCTAGATAGATTATACTGTATGAATTGTCCAGCATTATTTATATAGTTAATTTCTCAGGTGGTGGGTAGAGTCGGCCTCTAAACGAATGAACGCGGACGGAAAACAGCCACATCTAGCCTGCCTACTTATTACCAAATTCTGCATACTTAACCATTCAGATATTTAATGGATTTACGACAAGACGTAGGTACTCAGGTCTTCATAAGACAAAAGACATAAATTATTGGCACAGATTAAAAGCCTTTATTCTGTACTCAGTTAATACGGGCAGATCTTGTTGATGATGTTACCACAAGTAAAGTGAGTGTCTCGGCATTCATAATATTTTTAATTTCACAGTGGATATTTTCTCGTTGTAAAGGGCATCGTTCTGTCTCTCGCATGTTCTTGACCTTGGGAACTGGAATATTTCAGCACGCTAAGTAAACACGAAGCTTCGAGTGCCGCTTGCTTAAAACGCATGAAGCACAAATGCCTAGTTACTTACAAGTACTTTTATTACAATACCCATTGCTTAATAAGTCTCGTCTCGCAGTGTATGATTGTTATGAAGCATTTTGCGGAGAAAAACAAAGACATTCTTTATGATTTGATGAGAAATCATAAGACAAAACTATTTGGTTATTTATACGCCGGGTATGTCTTGATAAATAGGGAACTAGCAGTCGCGTGCCTTGTGCCAGTTTTTGTTTAGGCATTGAATCATTGTGCAAATTGCTATGACATTCCTTGTTACCTACGTTGTCTTCGCTCATGGAGGACATCCGTTCCGCCTACGATCGTGATCCATCATCCAGAAAGTGACTCTATTTTAACTAGGTGTGATATTACTTACGACAAAATGAATTTTTTGCACTTGAATTGACGGATCACTTACTATAGAAAAAGTCGAGGAAAACGGTTGTTCTTTTCATGTCACTTTTTGTATGTTTATCTAAGTTTAACAAGGCGTTAAAAAACTTAAGTAAATAAGATCTGTGAATAGATCTAGCACAGAAATTGCAGCAACATTATTTTGTTGCAGCAAAAGTACGAAAAAACACCAGTAGGTTGGTAAGTCTGTATTGATCGAAATTTAAAATTTAATGTAGATGTTCGGAAGTGTGGTATAACTTATTCAGACTACACCGGCCGGAACTCGAATTATATGGAACGGAAGAGGGTAACGTAGGAAGGAAGGCCCTGGATACAAATCCCTTATTATCTTTTTGGTATAAAATGAAAGGAACATGAGTAGTGAAATCAATGTTATAGTGACATGCGATAATAATAATGAATATTTTATTATTTACAAGTTATTATTTACAACCGGAAGGTACTGGCGAAGTTACGAATTGAGACGATGGCGTAAAATTGAATTGAGTCGTTTCTAAACCGACTGACCCAATTCCAACGACTCCTTATTATTTACAACTAAGTATTACCGACATCCAAACGAGTCTACTAAAAAACAACTCCGTTACCAAACTACCATGAATGCGGTTTCTTCGATTGTGTGTAATTATCTATCGGAATCGGATTTTGAGCACGTTAACAACTGTGAAACAATATCATCAACGTTCAAATCATCAGCAATCCAATTTGATTTGTTCTCTTCGTAACCTGAGTGGGTGGTGTTGGAAATAAAGGCTGTTGTCGGCTTCGATAAAAGTAAAAAAAAGTTTTTTACCTATTTTTACTTATATCGAAGGTTGTCGGTCTTATTTTTTCCTCTCATTGGTCATCACAATTGTGTTTTCCAATCTGATTTTATAGAAAAGTTCATGTTTATTACCGTCATAACTCCAATAGTACCTATCATCTGAACCTCCTGTCTCAATTTCTTTACCTTTCATGCAATGCCATAAAATGTTTGCTTATACCTTGAGTTCTCGCAACTCAAACTCATCTATAGCTAGAGTCGCATCGGACAGAGCAATCAGCATCGAGTGCACAACTTTCATTTGATAGCCGTAATGACTTACTCAGGATCATTGATGCTGTTTTTTTGCCTAACATCCGCCATCAGGGTGTCTTGCGATAAGGTCTTCTCAGTTTTCTCGTCATAATCATTTAGAAAACAGTGTAATGTTTTTCTGCAGTAAGGTTCCTACGTGGAAATAAACCTGTTTCGTTACTAACTACATTATTTTATCATTTTGATTTATGCTACCTACATAGTGGTTTTAAAATTACTTCTAGCTCGTGTCCAAGGCAATTAAAATTTCCACAAAATTAAACATGCAACAGGCTGCGTGTACAACGACCTTTTTACGAATTCATTGCCGTTATTATCAAAACCCGTAATTATTAATACTTTACGTGATTATGCAACAGAAGGTAATGATGTCTTAATAAGCTCCTGTGATGTTATCATCAGCAAATGAGTTGTGAATTTTCTTATTAGCGCACCCAAGAGAGCGTAACTTGGTATGGAAATTATCAGTGAGATGGGAGACACAATGTAGAGTACCTAATAGAAGGGAAATAATGTTGGGTGTGATGATTCTCTTCCTTCTTGTGAGTTTACTTACCTTTACGGAGTACTAGGTATAGTATAGGTATTCCGTGCTTTTACTTTATTTTGTCTGTCTGAACTATAATACGTAATGTGTAGAGGTACTTACCTACTCCTCGACATTTAAACTTTGTTTTGACTATCGTTTTTAGACCAGTCTCGATATCTTTTTTGGTCCATCCGTCTCACCTCAGTTTGGAGGTTTTTACAGCTTTTATTCTTGACATAATTGGAATGAAACTGCAAAGAATGTGCCTGCTCGTGAAGATTTATGTGCGCGTGTTTCAGAATGACACTTTATATTTTTTAAAGTAGGTAAAATTCTTGAATTGTACTTTCGGACACAGTTAACTTTTATGTGGGATACTCGATTTAATTTATATCAATAAAAGTTCCAACATAATAGAATACCTATTCGTCTAAGAGTATTTGCAATCGAAGCACACACAAATATTACTGTTTGTACTTACCAATAAAAGTTTGATTGATGTATCTTTCTTAGGTGTGCAGAGTTTCTTATTTTAGAGTCATTTCTTGCTGACCATAAAACCGTAGGTCATAAAAAATCTACTTTATTTCCTTGGGTTATAATGTGTTCCATTAAAATGATCTGAATATTTTATTAATACTTAAATTCAAAACTTTTATTCGTGTTAAACTGGGTTTTGTTACCCATGTGAGCTTTAACCATAATATTAAGCTTATTTTCTTTGCAATGAGCAAGACTTGGTGCCTTAACTGCATATTGGTCGATCGTTTCTGTGAGAACAATAGGTAGCAAGCCAAACCACATCACCAAGTATTTATGCATGTTGTGGTCACCTCCTTCATCGCTGGATGGTCATTTATGCCCTTCTGGCAATATTTTCTGTCAATTTTCTAAACTTCGATAGTTTCAAGCCAATTTGAGGATTTTGGACCGTTTTTAGATCGTCATCAGCATATGCTAGTTCACTTGATAAAGCCTTAGGAAAATAATAAATATCAATATCAGTAGGTACCCAGTAGCTCCCTACATAATTGTGCTTTTGATTTTCTGGTAGTAGGTACCTATACCTCCAATATTTATCTTCAAATCTAGATGATTTTGATAGCCATATCAAAACCTGCCCGCGGAGTACTTTATAACACCACGTTCGTGGGTGTCACTGATAGTATTTTCCAAACCAGTTGGCGGCTAACTGTATTACCGAGACAAAATTGCTTTTCGTCCCAAAATATTTGCATGTTGTTATTTCCATTTCGCTACAGTTATAGAGGTTTTAGTTTTAAACGGGATAATCGAGTTCCACCGCCTAAACCGCAGGCAGAAAATAGATTTGTTGTGCTTATGAAATATGCAGACGGGTTAACTGAACTTGTATTGTTTGCCAATCAAAGCACATCCCAGAATGAGTACGCTTTGGAATTCCTGGCAGGTTTTATACGCTCTACTATTAACGATGCATACTTTATCAATTTGAAATGTATTTCTATGACTATAAAACTCAATTTTCCTTAGTTAATAAAAAGCCCGTACTCCGGAAGCTATCGTGCTTGCGAACATTTGAGTGAGCTTATTGAGAACAAAGTAATAAGCACATAAACTATTTTTTTTTGTTGCGTGAGGGAACTGTGGCTTTGTATCAAACGCATTAAGATCTTTGATGTGAAATGAAACGTAAACGGTAGGTAGGGTAACGTTTCGTTACCCTAGCAATTATTTTCAGCTATAGCTCTACAAATGTAGATACGCGCTCAGCTAGAAATTGTGAAGGAACTCAAAGCTTTTTTTAATCCCATCCTGTATTTTTTTAGTCCCTGATACCTATCTATTAGAGATAGGCTCTGTAAGATCATCAATATCCCATAGTAATCACTTTTCACCTTGACGCTAAAAGTGATTAACTTTCTTACACTATTCTCATTCTACAGACACTTATTTATGTTAGACTTTTGTTTGAGCTATTCCATTAGGTATAGTAAAGTTAGTTTTAGGTATGAGATTTGAAAATATGAAGCCAAAAATACGTTCCGGATGGTTAGGTCTGAATGTCAAAATGTACTGATCTACATAACGTACGTACTTCAAAAAGAACTTTTCCCGGAAATACTGATTTTCTATAGGTCTTCATTATTAAATGTCAGAAATTAAACTGTCAAATGTATGTACAGTCACTGATAAAAAAAAATTAGGAAAAAAATTATAATAACCGAGACAAAAAATAAAATGTTTTCCTTTAATTGACATCCCGAGAAAAACCACCCTTTGTGTCTAAGTGACCGCCAACTTCCGATACAGGTCCGTCAACCTGATGGGGCTCTACCAAGAAGTAGAGCCCTTCGCAAAGCCATCAAAAAGCCACTAGATAGAGCTTTGTGGTTGGTAGATCTGATAGAGTAGGTACTTGTAGGTAAGTCACCTTTCTTAAGCGACTACCGAGAAAATGTCCATCTCATCTTTACAGAATAACTTATTTATTAGTTACTAGTTTCTGCCCGCTGCTTCGCACGCGTTGTTCAAGCTTTTTTATATCCTATGGGACCTGATTTATAGAATAAAAAGTAGCCTATGTTTTATTCCAGGCTTAGAAAATCAGCCACGAAAATTAAGCCCGTTCTTTAGTTTTGCCGTGAAGAAGTAACAAACATCCAAACTTTCGCATTATAACATAAGTGCTATTTGATGTGTTGTTGTTTCATAGTACATATACCTATGCAATAAGTATAGGTATATGTTGCTTAAGACTGCGTCATAAAGGTAGTCACTAGGAATTTGTCAAACTTGTCCTTTAGGAATCTGAGTGTCAAAAAATGAATAAATTTTAAAACAATATTTAATTTTCATTAATTTAGAAAATAATAACACTAGGCTTTACTTCTGAGGTTCTTTTTAAATGAAGGCTACTTTTTAAATGAATCTACCTTTCGTAGGAGGGACGGTGAATATCAAAGTCACTTAGGTATACATTACAGTGTGTATTAAGTATGTGTATTGTGTAGTTACGAAAGTAGCTAAAAATGATTTTCCAAATCGGCAAATTTGAGGTTAGTTTTTTTTTGTTTTTAATGTTCAACATTTTTTTAAGGGTCGACCTAAAATTAATTCTTACGAAAACATTATGTACAACAAAACGAAAGAAATCATTATTGTAAAATGACGAAACCGTGATTCCATCAAAATTAAGTCAAATAATTGCGAGACTACTTTTATGTGTGTATTTTTTTTTAGGAGGCGCCGAAAACATTAGCCGACGAGACAAAGCGACTCAGTCAATTTCACCAAACAAAACATATCATGATTATTCTGTGTTCACGGTAAATTCCCTTCTATTTCAGTTAATGTGGTAGCAAGATAACGTTATTCCCGCGTTTCTGCGTAAAATATTATGGTAATGCCCTCGTATATATTTGCAAAGCAGGAAGACCGGACTGACTACCGGTTATACCTACTGACGGAAATGTGCGCAAACTGATTCAAAAGTGCCTGTTTTTGTAATGGTCGCCACTCGAGATATCACTTTAAAAAAGCTTTAAGGCTTTACGGCTTATCTCTTAGTTTTATGAATACCCTACCTTTCGTTTATCAAGAAGTGTTTTTATATTTAAATCTTTTTAGCGATTATCATTGCAAGGATTGGGTAAGGACCTAAACGACATTTAAAGCAGTTAAAAAGCTCGCCCAAAACTTTGTTTTTAGTGCAGTGTAGTTGAATTCAAAATAACGTCAAAAGTCAAAACTACAGTAGGCATGGAATTTTGCGCGAACTTTAAATTCAAAATACTTAGGATAGGGCTCTTTTTACTTTAACCACAGATTAAATAATGTAACTTCGTAACTTTAACTTAGTTCTTTTAAATTTATGAATAAACAACAAAAATTTTAAGAAAAATAATTTTTTTTGTTACATCGGTAAATGTTTTCACGTAAGATCTGAACAAAACCGAAAATGAATCAAGATGAATTTATTGAGCCATAGATTATGAAACATGTATTATATTTTATTTTGATAGAGATTAATTATTATTTTGATTAAATAAAATTAAAAAATACAGTCCGCCATGACACGTTGAACACCAATCACTGACATACTGAGTTGTGACGTCATGCCGTCACAATACATATGTAATGGCACAAAATAACTATGGTCTGACTTTCTTTATTAACAAAGAAAATTACAATCAAATAATATAATTATATTAAAACTAGTATTTACAATTGAAACAACTGAGCAAACTGCAGACTGTTGCAAACAATCTACAAGTAGCTCAACTGATCCATATCAATACCAGTCGGAAGCGTGCCCAAGACGCTAGCTGCATTGCCCCGCTGTATAGCAATGCTGATGCGCTTTGCCAGAGACCTACTCACCAGAGTCACCAGCTCTCGGGTCACGCGTCGCTTCGATCAGACACTCGGATAATTTTTTGAAAACCCGGAGTGTCGGTACCTGACTTTCTTCCCTTGACAATATTATGGTCATTCATAATATTGTCGAGCATGTCAAGATGTTCGTGCATCGGTGACGTCATTTATTATTTATTCATTTATTCACATTTGACTAGGCAGACGACGCTAGTAGCGTTTTAGAGCGAAAATAAAATTGAGTTTTATAAGGTTTATTAATTGTTCCTTCCTTAATAATATTTTTTGTAGAAATATGATGTATTTTGTTATCAGTAGATGTCTAAATTATCTCGGAGTAGCTTCGCAAATTCAGGCATCATGCAACCGACTACGAAAACAGGAGGAGGCTCTATAATGGGATGTATACGTATGTTGCTATGAAACTGCCTGCTTTTTGTGTAAACGACAAATTGAGTAGGGTAGGTAACACGATTTTTTACAAACTTCATCTACTCTTTTGCACGTGACTCCCATATTTGATCAACTTGGGCTGGGGTGCAGAGCTCTCCAAAAGCTACTTAAAGTAGACAAGAGCCATTGTTATCGGGATTGTTGGTAATTTGATGTCATCGCGCTCACCGAAAGATTTTAATTTAGGTATCAAACCGCTACCCCGTTTTCGGGATAAATCGAAATCTTTCGGCTGGGATTTACAAATTCTTAGGGGGAAACTACCTATTTGAATTGATACCGTGGAGAGGATTCACAATCAATTCTAAGGAGCTTGCTCAGTCATAGATCCATGCTTGAGTGACGTGTATGTCATAGAAAAGCGTTACTCAAGCAAAAATCGATGACTGAGCTAGCTTTCATAATACGTAATAATAACTTTTTGATAACAAAAAAGTTTAAACTGTAGGTAGTCAAATTATAACAAGCGGATTAAAAAAATTGAAGACAGGGCGCTATGGCGCTCATTAGAGGAGGCCTATGTCCAGCAGTGGACTAATATAGGCTGATGATGATGATGATGGATGAAAAAGCGGCTGTTAGTCTCTTTAGTATCATTTACATCTGTAAATGATACTAAAGAGACTAACATCCATAGATTTCATTCTGAAAAATTAGGTACCTAAGTCGAAACTAATCGGTACTAACCGATTGGTCGTGCGTGGTCGATTGGAAAGGAAAGTCTGGCTAATAATGCAGTTGTAATCAACCTTAACTTTATCGCTTTTCGTAATGAGTTTTCCAATTAATCTGGTTCGCTTTGTTTACTATAATGAAGTAGCTTTTCTCTCCACCTTTTGCGTTTTCTAAAGAATCTATATTTATCCAGGTAGCTACTCTATTACGCCACAAATTGAGTTCATTTGTGAAGCAAATTGAATATGAGCTCCTTCGCAATATTATCTCCCTTGAGCACGCACCCCCGCGGCCCGTCGTCTAGACACGCGCGTAGGATGAAATAAAACTCTTGTAAACAACTCAAGGAGTTTGTTATCTTCACCAGTCCACAGATAAGATAATACTCCACCACTTTCTGTTTTCATGATCTCGTGACGTGCTGGCATTGTTTTTATTGTTATGGAGCACTTTGCATGTGAATTTTAACAAACTTTCTCCGCATTTAATGTTTCTGACGAGAGAAATGTCCTGAATGATAACCTTTCCAAATTATTATTTGGTAAGTAGGTAGTAAATACCAAGTAGGTACCTTAATGCTTAATTTAAATAAAAAACGTCAAAAATGCCATTGTCTTTATAACTTTTCAATGCTGTGATTTTTCTTCGTCCCGGCGGCTGTGAGAAAATTCCACTATTATTTATTTTAAGAAAGCAAAACCAAATACCCACTAGTGCCACAGGTACCTATCTACAAAATCGTAAAAGAATAGCTACAGACCGCAGCTTCGCCATTTTCTGATAAAAAAAGTTTATGTCCTGCCTAAGGATACAATCTGATAATAACAATGACAAAAGCGGCCCGAGATACCTCCTATTAATAACGCAAATAGAAAGTATGAACTAAAGAAGTACGATTAAGTGATTAGATTACACATAATCGTACTTTCATAGGTAATCTATATGTTTAGAATCAGTAAGTAGATACCTACCTTTAATAAAATAAGTATTCAAAACAATCTTCGATGCGGTAAATCACTTCATCGTACATCGATGTGAACAAACGAAAAATCGATGGAGCGTGTAATAAGCAACACACAGCATGACCGCTTTTCACACTAACATCGCGTGTAGTAACTTGAAGAATCTTTTTCATGAAGCAAATCACTTTTGCTACCAGTATATTATATATGCACAAAATACAGTTAGATGTCCCATGGGTTCCTAGAGTACCTTAGTACCTATGATGAGTGTATGGATGGACATATTGGGTCGACATAGAAACTAATAGTTCTTCGAATTCCACATCTGATTTCGGATAACGATGCTTTGGATATTAAACGATACTCTTGATTCCAATTTTCCTAAAATATTAGCAGCATTCATATAAAATGCAATGGTCATAGGTAAAGCCCTTCGAAATGATCTCAAAATCTCCCTCACAAAATGCTCTACATAGCGCACTAATCTCCGGTCGTGACGGTCTGGAGCCGAGTATATAATTGGGTATTACCGCTAATACCTCTTTATTACGAACCTCCTGCGTGTTCGTTTGATATATCTTGATACGTGTAGATTATAACTTAAATTTGCTTAAATTAGACTAATAGAAGTCTTGAAAACGACTTAACATTCAACAGCGGAAAAGACTAACGACAGCTATGTATGATTGTCCCATTTCCGAGCAGTAAAATCAAAGTTACTTAGCAAGCGTACTATATTTATACGAGCTAAAACCACTTCGAACGGTCATGTAAAACAGCAATAATAATTTCCGTAATTTCTCTACAAATCGATAAGTAAACTTTCCCTGTTGACAAAACGAAAACGATGACAGGACTAGTTCCAATTAATCCCTAGCAAGGGTCGTATCAATTGTGCTCGAAAACCGTCGGATTACAAATATTATAGAAACGCAGTAATTCGGACAGTGATTTATAGTGCGGGGGTGATGCCACGCCACCCTAGCTCTGTACTGCTATTCATTCTGCGGCTTGGGGCAGTGGACCGCGGTCCGTACGTAAACAACATTGATTTCTGGAAATCTCCGAGACAAGTTCGAGTTGACGGACAGTGTTGACACAACTTGAAGGGTCACGATTTTTGTTACGTTCCCGGTTTTGTAAAGGACGATTATCCAACGGCAAAACTTAGATTTTGTTTTGATGTAGACCTACAGGTATACGTTATAGCCTTGTAGTTACTGTTTCATCAGAGCGTTAACACGGATATCTACTACGGCGAGCTCATGACACTGATTTAAAATGTTAGAAAATAGGATAAGTCATAAAATGAGTCATCGGTTTAGTTGTCAACTTTGTTAAAAGATGAAAAGTAGGCAGGTAGGCCTTCATTTATGAATTTCAGTTTCTATGCAATGGCAAACTCTCTTCACGCTACACTGTTGGGAATTCCAATGAATGGATCATGATAAAAAAAAATGATTCCGCAATATAATCTAATTTAGTCAGTCATGCGCTTGTCACGAGAGAGATACAAATTTTGCTGACCCATTACAATAACGGGAATAGAAATCTAGAATGTCTTGTCCGTGTTTTTTGCGCGCAAATTGTTTTTCATTGTGTTGGTATTAACTGTTTTATTTAATTACGATACTGATTAAAAGCAATTACAGATAGAGGCAACTAGGACACACATGTCAAATCGGATCTTAGTCTGCCCGCTTCGGTAAGACCCCTGCGGTTGTCGGACAACTTTTTTAACGCATCTCAGTTTCACAGCCTGTCATCGCTGATTACTTAATTAAATTAAATGCTATCTGCTGCAAACATTATCTAGATCTCAGTGTAGAGATGTGTTCATTTTTTGCGGCCGTAACACGATTAGCCGAGATCCCAAACAAATCATTGCCGATAACGCTCGAGCACGCTCACAAAATGAGTTTAGACATCAAATCTGACATGATACCATTATCTTCTGTATTCAATACGATTGGAGATGACACCAAAATGTAGGTTAGGATTTAGAAAGTACGATCTAAGCGGGTAAGTGGGCAATTCCCATGGTCTTAGAAGGCTTCGATGCCTGGAGGCGTTAAGCGCACACTTATATGGATCGATAGGGCATGTAGGGTCGTAGGCACAGCGACCTCACCATTGACGGCGATCGCGGCAACGGTACCCTGCACTGACCACGTCCATTCACCATGCAAGCCCCTGCCTAGCTGCATTGACTTGATTGTACCTAACACAATACTTGAATAGGCTTTAATGTTCCTTATTTACGGTAGTGCAATCAAGAGTCATCATTACCGCCACGGTTTATGTTATGACTATTTATTTTTCCGTTATAAACTTAATAAACCTCAATGGCGGATCAATTCAGCATGCTATTTTAAAAAGTGGGTCTTCAATTAGCCCGGAGGCCTATTTGAAATTGGATAACGATTAATCTGCGAGTTGGCTCGGAAATCGCAAAAGACCAGCTTGGTCTGAAATCGTAGTCTATCGAATGCGGATTTGATTCTATCTGATTTCGTTTCTGCAAGCAGTCAAATTAGAATAGAGAATTGTTGAAATAATAGCGTCCTATTAGCCATATTAACTAGTTAGTATGTAAGGTACCTATCTACCTGTCTGCTGGAACTGCTCGTTATCTATCTCTCCTCTAAATTGTGAGCCAAATTAAGAATGATATTGCTATTATGTTCAAAATAAGGTTCGATTCGTATCTAAACGGTATTGACACTATCAGCACCTATCGGTTTGGATATCATAAATTGGCTCACGCTTGAAAAACGATTTAAATCATTGTACAAAAAGCGTTCTATTATGCAACTATAATTGGCTTGGGTCAGTGACTTGAAGACGAGGCAAACACATGTGACATCATTGATAGGTAGACCTACTGGATTTTTTCTTTGATTAACTTTTTGTTTTCCTATCACTTTCTCGGTAGGTTAATATAGAAACTTCGAATTCATGTTTAACCAACTCCGAACCTAATGAATGAATAACCGAATTAATAGGTATATATATTTCAGTCAGACAACTTGGTGCATAGCACCACACAATAGAAATATTAAAATTTAACTAAATAATAATAACTAACAATATCTAGGCATTGTACTGTACAGGTATATATATATATATATATTCAGGCATTTAGGATATATAGGTACCTAGATATTTTAATAAACATCTATACATACATATAGGAACGGCGGCGCGGCGGTACGGTACTAATGTGGTACTTCTAATGTGATTTGTAACGCCTGATGAGTCGTTACAGGCTACAATGGTTTTGATCAAAATGAAAAAAGTTCTAAGCGATCGATGTGTGTTGATGAAAATACCAAATGAATTGATTGCACAGTTAACAGTTTACCCGTACCCATTTAATTGAATCTTTTCAATTAATATAAACTGACAAGAAAGATTTCAGCGTTCAGGGATTCATTTCTACCTTTCGTGTGGTGAACTCTACTTTTAATAACCTGTAGGTAACAGCTACTGTTTAATTTATGTAGTTCCTATCCTATATTACGATCACCTCGCTGAGGAAATGGATGCGTGTGCTTTCGAAGAAGATCGCAATAAAAACAAAGAGTATTGTAATTGAGGACAGCCACCCTCTGCTTTATGGAGTAACACCGCGGTCACAGTAAATGGTAGAGCGAGTTGGAACGTTCTCCTATTTTATACGTACATTTTTCGGACACTTGATAGAGTAACAGCCGGTTTTTTATCCGCTTGTTACAATTTGACAATAGTTTAAACTTTTTGTTAACCAGTGTGTTTACTTGTGTGTGGAGACACCAAAACATGGTTCTACAAATAAACGAAATTTAATTAGGATAAGTGTTATAAGTATATTATGTTATATTAGTGCTTTGTGTAGGAGTGGTAGTCCCTCTGCGTAAAACTCGATTTTGTATTTTAACCAGTAAAAATACAAAATCAAGCTTTACGCAGAGGGACTACACTTCTAAACAAAGCACAAATAAGAATAAAAATAAGTTTTTTTTTGTAAAATAGTTTTATTGTCAAATTGTGACAAGCGGATGAAAACCGGCTGTAAGGACCTCGTGCAACTTTTGTCATGTTTCGGTTTATTTCTTGGTTATAGTTTGCTTGGGTATAGTTGTACCTACCATTATTTTAAATGTAATTTCTCCAGAGATCAAAGGATGAGTTGTATCTGACTCTGATGATAATATATCATAACGTTGATTAATTAAGGGATTTGACTGCCGAAGTTTTTTGAGATTTAAATCCAGGAGAGATGGCGTTTGCACACACCGCACAAGCTGCATCATTGGTCGAGCCCGAGCACCAACTATGGTATCATCTTTGCCTCCGCTCCCGGGCGTTCCCTAATTGCACGGCCGGAGACGATTCCCACGCGCTCGATTATCAACCTTACCGTGTATACCGACATTATGTAACACTAATCAAAATTCCGTGAATCGAACTGTTCATAACTCGTTCTTTCGACGCCTGACGGTACCAAATTCTGCAGAAAAATTTATATGACTCTAGAGAAGCGTAGTTATGTCTCTCATATTTTTCCAGCTGATTTACAAAGTCCGCAAATGAAAAATTACGCTTTCGCAAAAAAACTATAAGTACTTGAAAGGAGGCTAGGCCATAACACATGAGTTTTTGAATAGGAAATGTATTTCCTGGTGCAATGTATGACATCCTTATCACCGGACAGCAATTAGCTGGAAAGTGTGCTGGTCATGGAAACACGCGAGGCGCACGCGTCTTTGCTCAGACCGTATGCTCCGAATAAAATGCCGGTACGATGAATACGAATCATGTGAACCAAAGGTGTAATTGGGTGCAACCAAGCGGCGTTTGTAATTGATACAGCAACGCAATCTAGCGGTTCTTTGTACGCAGGTACGCCCTACGCACGGTTGTGGAATAAAATTTCTGCCATGTGTCTTTCTTGCAGCTTATTTTTAGTGTTCCGTACCTCAAAAGGAAAAAAGGAACCCTTATAGGATCACTTTATTGTCCGTCTGCCAACCCTCTTTTCTCAGAAACGCGTGGAGGTATCGAGTTGTAATTCACATCATAATACTCAGGTTTGTAACCTCTTCGAGCCTCAACATAAATCCAATTTCTAAGTGAACGCAATCAAAAATTACAGTTGTTTATGCCCAATTTTTTTTTTTTTTCCAAGGAAATCAAATGCACACAAAACATATAGGGTACTTCCCGTTGACCCAAAATTATGAAAATTAAAGTAAAAAAAGTAAGGTCTTGTAGGCTCCAAGTTACTTTTTGCCAATTTTTGCCGGAAAAATCCGAATACCGTGACTTTGTTGTTAACACACAAAAAAAAAATTTATTCTCGCTATAAACCAAAATACTTAGGGTACTTCCCGTTGACCTAGAATCATGATATTTGGCAAAAAAAAAGTTCTTTCAAATATATAAAAATTGAAATAGTAATAGTAGCATTAAGTTTTTGGGTGTTTATCTAGACAGCCATTTTTGCTAGATCGATCATGTAAACGAAGTGACAAGAAAGCTAAATAAATTCGTATATAGGTACCTACTCTCCAGTGTATAAGAGATATATTTTCTTTAGATGCGACCCTCAAGGCTTATCATGGTTATTTAACATAGAAAGCAATGCGGGCTTTCATTGTTAAAAAATTGCATAAGGTCAATTTGTAGAGCATACAAATTGGATTCTTGCGCTCCGCTGTTTAAAAAGCTGGAAATATTACCACTTCCTTGTCTTTACATAAAACAAGCCATTTTATCTGTGAAGTCTAAGCCCACTTATTTTAAATCTAAAAAAGATATCGAATCCTCACGAAAAAATCTAGATCGTTGTAGATAGACAGACAGTTAAGAAACAAGTCCTATAATAAACTTTACTACCCCGGATTTAATCTAGCACTAGAAAGAAGCATCCTGCATGAGATGGATTCAAGGAGCTACCCATCAATAGACTGAAACCAAAGCGAATACACACGCTTAGTGAATATTTTGACCACTGTAAAAAAACTGACCCTAATTATGAACCTACTGGGAAATTAAATGACATTACAATAAAAATTGCCTGGTTTTTCCTTCTTTTCAATAATAGTTGTGTTTAATTTAATTAAACATTTTGAACCATCTCACTTGAATAAGTGAAAATGTGGCCTAAGATGATGGAGCACGCTTTTCGAGAAGGAACTTGTTAACCCTGGATTTGAAGACTCCAGAATGTACTCTGACGGGAAAACAGACGCTGGAAGCTCATTCCACTCTTTGGCCGTGCTTATTATTAGTCCGTCAGGCTTGTTTATAAAGTGGAGGTTTTTATTGTGTGAGTTCATTCGTTCCTGTAGATTTACCACGAACGTTCAATAGACTTTCCTGATGGACTTCTTTTTTCTCTCATGCGTTATAAAAGACGGTTAATTGTAGAGTCAATTTTAAAATTCGAATCGTACAGGAGTAAAACTGCAATAACAATTTTGATCTCTTATGGATGCCAAGTAGGTACTATAGTATAGTTAGTAGTACTTTAGGTCTTTGCACCTGCAGTAGATTTAAACAAGGATTTACAATCATCATCAGCCTATATTAGTCCACTGTTGGACATAGGCCTCCTCTAATGAGCACCATAGCGCCCTGTTCAGCTTGCCGCATCTGCCTCTCATCTGTCTTTCGCAAATCGTCATCCAAACTGGTCGGAGGGCGCCCTACACTACGTTTGCCGAGTCGTGGTCTCCACTCAAGAACACGTTTACCCCATCGGTTGTCTGTTCTTCTCGAGATATGGCCAGCCCACTGCCACTTCAGCTTGCTAATCCTTTGTATTCGTTACGAATTCTATCCTTCAGAGAAACTCCGAGCATTTACAACGTGTCAAGTCAATCCATCTCAGTTTATGAAACAAGCAGAAATGTAGGTACCTAGACTGTATTTATACTGTTCCATCGTACATACTGTAAAATCTACAAGCTTTTACACTACAAGTTCTAAAGCTCTACAAGTTTTAACTGTTGATAGAACAGGGTCTGCCGCATAGCTACCTTATTGATTGAAAATGATCGATGATATTAAACTTTTGAAGTGTTGCTGCAATCAAAGACCGATATACTTAGGTAGGTGCTCTACACGTCGTTCAGAGAGGCTCTATCGAAGGCGGAGTAGAATCAAGTTAGAACCACAGACAACTTTAAGTTTCTACGTGGGTATGTTGTAATGCTTGCTTACAGTTATTATGCGTCCGATATCGTATACTAATGAGATTAAAAGCTTGATGTAAGCATGTAATAGCACGTTTGTTGTGATGGTTCATGGCATAATTTTAAACGTTTTTGTCGTCATCGATCCGACAAAAATTATAGGTTTAACGCAAGTTTTTTTTGCGTTTTTAACCGACTTAAAAAAAAATCTGTGTTCGGCTCAATTTGTGTTTTTTTTTTCGTCGATTTCCCAGTCATCTATGGTCCGATTTGGATGATTCCTTTGCAGTTGTATAGAAAATGATTCCGAGGTGATCCCATAAAACGGTAGGTCCCTTAGTTGTATTCCCAAGAAATTATTAAAATTTAAAAAACAGTTTAAAACTATATAGGATTCGAAGTCGGCTTTTTTTTAATAAATAGCTGAGTTTAACAAAAATGAAAAGGATGTTTTCACATTCAAATTGACATTTTGGTACCTATCTACCTATTTAGTATTTAAAGAGGTTTTTATGCATTCTTATTATCAAGTAACTATTAAATAATTTGTCTTACCATAAAATAAACCACCACGAAATATGGTATCAATACTTTCTTCATTTTCACGGAGTCACATAAACTTCAAAAAAAAAAATGCGTGGTCCCGAGCGTAATAATTCCCGCCAATGGAGCTATTTCGCTGTAAACCGCGCGCGACTGTTTGCTGTCGCGAAGCCCGCCAAACTGAAGGAAGGAAGCCAGCCAGTACGAGCTTCGCGAACGGTCTTTGAATGGCCCACTCCACGAGGGAGAAATGGCAGGAGTTGCGGGCGGGAGGGACGTGTGTAGGGGAAACCTCGTCCACCGCCTGCGGTAATTCACTAAGAAAAGTTATTTGACGACCCACCGCATTGGGGGATCGAAATCGAAGACGTTGGGTGACGTTGGTATAATAGAAAATTGTAAACGTTTTATGCCAGCTTAAGGGCTGACGTCCACTAAAAGTTGGCTTACCGTAGGAAAAATAGGTATAAAAATACCGAGAGAAAGTACAATGAGCGGTCTTATAGCTTAGACACGTTCTCTTCCAGGCAACCCTTTGGATTAAATTGTGTTAAATTTTCTCCAAATTGTTCTCGCGATAGAGCCATGTTTTCACGTGGTGTGTGACAAGTGGTGCCGCCGTATTGCTGGTACCTACTACTCAATATCCTGGAGATGCGGGCTTTAATTTAAGGTAAAAATATTCCGTTTATAAATATAAATAAATAATAAATAAAATAATGCTGGACAATTCACACAGCATTATCTAGCCCCAAGCTAAGCAGAGCTTGTGTTATGGGTACTAGATAACTGATATACATAATATAATACAATACATAGATAGATATTTTTTTTTTATTATTATACATAGAAAAACGACCAGAACACCCTGAACAAATGTCTGCAGATCGTACACACATTTGTCCCGAGGCGGGAATCGAACACGCAACCTCCTGCGTCGCAGGCGGACCTTCGCCCACCGCGCCACATCGGTCGTCATATCACGGCATGTTAACGTTCGTCATCGATCTCGGACGCTTTATCGAAAATTGGAACTGCAGAATAGACCATGTTAACCGCAGTTGCTGATGTTGAATCTCAAGAACGGTTCTTTTGTATGATAGATAACACAGCATTTATTTTTTTTAGTTCAGAAAACCAAACCAAATGAATCGCCCTATACAGGGTGCCACGTAACATTGTATACTAATCCGAAAGGAGCTAATTCTGAACCGCGAATGGATCAAAATGAATGTGTTTTTGATTTTCAATTAGGTACCTACCTAAGCTATGTTTTTTTACTTTTTTTTAAGTCGACTCGACCGACTGGAAGTACGTAGGGAAGTATATGCTACGTACAGGTTTTGATCTCTTGTGAGATTAAAAAAATCGTTAGTGAATTATCTACAAATTTGCGGTTTTCAGATTTTTCCTTGACCTTCCTTCTTGCTAAATTTCATGATTCTAGGTCAATGGGACGTTATGTGTAGGTACATGTGATTCCCATGGAAATCTCAAAAACTGGGTGTAATTTTTGATTGCGTTGACTTAGAATATCACGGTTCCAAGAGAGTTTTAACTCAATACCTTCACGCGTTCCGAGGAGAAGAGGATTGACAGACGGACAGACGACGGACAAAAAAGTGATCCTTTATGGGTTCCATTTACCTTTTGATTTTTCCTTTAGCCTATTAAGCTGAAATAGGGTGATTCTGAACCCCGAGACCAGGAGATCAACTTTGTTCTACGAGTTTTTTGATTTCGGCCATTTTGTTACGTTTTTTATAAATTGGGCCCTTACTTACTATAAGAACACAAATTACATATTATGTAATTTGTGTTCTTTTACGTAATGTATATTCTTACATTATTCTTATGAAGAAACACTTGCTTTGCTGAAAAACAAGCAAAAAATATTGTAAAATACTTTAAAATGTTGAGTGCGTGTAAAAAAAAGAAAGCAACGAAAACGAAAACTTACGTTTTTTCTTATTCAAAAAATTCAAGAATTAAAAAAAAAAATCACAGGTTGATCCCCTCGGGGTCCAAAATCACCCCCTTTCGGCTTAGTACCTACATATGTTACGTGGCACCCAGTGTTTATAAAACCGATTTAGGGTCAATCCTAAGGAATATCGGTCTCATAAAATGAACCTACACGAAATCTATGACAGGGAAATTACGTACATACATCACATGTTGATTGAATAGGTATACGGATAGGTAGAGTTACTCGAATAAGAAGCCTACGTCATAGTTGTTACGATGGGCACCTGCCTACAGAGCAGCGGTGCCTACAAAAAAATTAGAGCAACCTCGGAGTTAAGTTTGCTTATTTTTGTGTTCAGGCAAAACATTAGCTTTGAGTAGGTATGGGTACGGGACTAACAAAACAGCGCTAGTACTATCGGTCAAGATATCCGCCGGGCCCCCATAGATTCACAATGAGCACTTTCAAAAATCACACGTCTAAGATACAACAACGGACAGGATTTCCTATTTTCAGTTAAAAAAATCTCTTGTCTATTAGAAATCAGCGTTTAACTTATTTTTGTTCTAAATTCATGGATAGAGGCTATTGTTTTAGAATTTATTTTATGTACCTATATTTTTTCATATATAAAGACTGGTTTTCAATTACTGATTCGAAGATTTATAAAATGATAGCAACAGTTTATTTATTGTTAGGTAGGTACTAATTTTTTTTCGTGTTGCACTCTATTTTCTTTGTATTGACTACAAAGAAGCATTTCTGTGACTGCCTTAGGCAATTTAACTATCTTACCTACATAACTTACTACTTGTGATTTGAAATAAAAGATTCTAATAGGTACCAAACGAAATTACCTACTAGGTTACGGTAACATTTTGTAATTGTTCCATTTGTTCCTGTAAAAAAACAGTCAGCACGGCACAAAAATCGCACAACTCCGTATCTCTGGAACTAGATTCGTAGAGGGTTCTGAATTAGTACCAAAGTGAGTTTGTCCCCTTTTCTTCATAACGAGCGATAGAGCGTCAGACACCTATTTTATCGTAGACCTTCGTAGCGCGTGCTACGTGCTACGCCGCCGCGCCGGCTGGTGCTGACGTGGGCGTAGCATACAAAAGACTTCAACGCACACTCACTTTTGTAAATCAAACTGAATTTGCCCGGGAGTTAGTAAACAAATTAGAATTAAAACCGACTTAAAAAAGAAGGGTTTTTTCAATTGGGCCCTATGTTTTAAAAAAAATACTTACTAATCAAGGACCAACCAAAATATCATCATACATTATCAGCTCGGGATCACCCACAGCCGGGTATGGATAGTCCTCAGACCTACTTGGTACGCGATATTATAATCTATGATAAAGATACAACGAGACGTAGCCAGAATGCCAAACGAAAGGTGGCCTACCTTAGTCACCCTAATGGAAAGGCCCTGAGGACAAAAGAAGAATTGATGAAAAAAAAAAATGTTTCGTAAATGTAACTCATAAAACTACAAATTTAAATACACTATAATTATAAAATACCTACCTACAATGAAAAAAAATTAAGAAAAAGAGAAAAAAGGTAGCAAGATGGTCAAACGAAATCGAAATCTTAATAATATGTAAAAAAGATGAATCAGGAACCCTCGAAGTCAGAATCCACATATTTGTTCTGTGTCAGAATTTAGGCAGATGACTCCAAAACTAATATAGGTACGGGTTCACTCATTAGACTTCAATATTAGCATATCTAGGTATCAGTAACGCTAGGAAGACACAGCTCCATATTCCAATGTGAATGCGTAGCAATAACCCAGGCCGTACCTACAGCCGTGCAGAAGAGAGGAATCAATGACCAATGCTGACTGCAAACAGCTGCAACTCCAAGCTCGTATACGAATGTCACTCAGTAGGTATTGGAAAGGATAGGTATCCACCGAGAACAGGACATTCTTTCAATAGATTCAAGGACATAGCGGATCTCTAGGTAATGATGCCGCGGACAGCCCTCTCTGCAGGGGCTGCCACAGCGACGACGACTCAGCTGCCCACGTAGTCCTCGAATGCGGGGGAATAACAGCACTACGAACAGAAATTCCGCATTTGCATTGACGCAAAAAAAGCGTGTGTAACTTGTCAGACATCTACCTAATAAAACCTACTGAAGTTAAGTGCGTCTAATTTAACTTTTGTTGTTTTCTTCTGCTGACCTTATGACGCAAATCATAAATAACGGTTGAGACAAAATGAAATAAAAACTGCGCTCTGACGAAAGTCGAACAAAGGCGAATGTGTCCGGGATCAATTTGGTATCTAATCTACCTATTCACAAGGTAGATAGATACCAATTTGAATGACATACACTAGATACCTACTTATGGAATCTATACCTACACGTTATTTTAAAAACAATTCGAATGACCAAGCAGCTACCTATTAACATAAGTTAAGGTTCAAGCATAAACTTACTGCCACTTTTATAAGAATTCCTTTATTAAGACGATAATACACGATGTACAAGTAATAAATAAAATGCATAATTTACCCTTAATACCTTAATTGTGACATAAGTAAAAGCTTAGGAATCAAAGAATACTTAGAACTAAAGTCTGCATCTGTTGTTCTGTTCTTTCAGTCATTTTCCTAGAGCTGTACGTAAGTTATCTGCGAGCTTATCCATGAACTCGAATGTTTCATAGTAGTCCGACCTCTTTACATTGTTCATGCCTTTGATGCAGATAGCGAGATCTTTTGTCATAATCCCAGACTCAATTGTGTCGATGCAAACCTTTTCTAAAGTCTCCGCGAAGTTTTTCAGTTCGTTGTTTTCATCCAGCTTAGCGCGGTGAAGAAGGCCACGTGTCCACGCGAAGATGGAAGCGATAGGATTCGTGGAGGTTTCTTTTCCTTGCTGGTAGAAGCGGTAGTGTCTCGTGACCGTACCGTGAGCGGCCTCAGCCTCCACAGTCTTGCCATCGGGACAGAGAAGCACCGATGTCATAAGACCCAAAGATCCGTAACCTTGAGCGACGGAATCCGACTGAACATCACCGTCGTAGTTCTTGCAAGCCCATACGAACCCACCTTCAGACTTCATGGCATATGCGACCATATCGTCGATCAATCTATGCTCGTACCAAATACCGGCAGCTTCGTACTGTGCCTTGTATTCTTTTTCGTAAATTTCTTGGAAGATATCCTTGAATCGTCCATCGTATTTTTTGAGAATAGTGTTCTTTGTGCTGAGGTACAATGGGTACTTCCTGCCGAGTGCGTATTGGAAAGAGGAGTGCGCAAAGTCAATGATAGAAGCATCAGTGTTGAACATACCTAGGGCGACACCGGCGCCTTTGTAGTCATGGACTACGTGTCTCTCAGGTTCTCCATTCGGTGGAGTAAAGACCAGTTCTAGTTTACCAGGTCCAGGTACGACAAAGTCAGTCGCCTTGTACTGGTCAGCGTGGGCATGACGACCAATGATGATGGGATTATTCCAGCCGGTTACAAGACGAGGGATGTTCTTGCAAATAATAGCCTCCCTGAATACTGTACCGCCGAGAATGTTACGGATAGTTCCGTTTGGACTTTTCCACATCTTCTTCAGATTGAATTCCTCTACTCTCTTCTCATCAGGTGTGATGGTGGCGCACTTGATTCCGACATTGTATTTCTTGACGGCTTCAGCGCAGTCGATGGTTACCTGATCGTCTGTCAGGTCACGGTTCTCCATGCCTAGATCAAACACGTGTAGTTCTATGTCCAGGAATGGGAGAATTAGCTTTTGTTTGATGGTGTCCCAAATGATCCTGGTCATTTCATCACCGAGGATGTCGACGACGGGTCCAGCCTTGATCTTCGACATGTTTAGTTCTGGAAACAAAGAAAGAAAACAGATAAAAAAGAAAATTTTTATTAACTTCGGCGTTATACAGACAGACGTCAGAGTAGCTTTTTTTATTTAAATATTTTTCGTATTCTGTTGTAAATTAATATGTAAACTGCTAAGTAATACGGCAACTACGAGTATTATACGCAATAGTATAATAGTTGCCGTAATTTTTAATTAGTCAAACAATAAACAGCTGTAAAGAACCTAATATTTTAACAAATAATAATGGAAAACCACAATTCATAAAATCAATAGTTATCTGTCTACCTGCATATTATCAAGAATTCAACCACATTTTCGTGGTTTTAAAAAACATACAATATCAGGGTGTCCTTCAATGTTATTGAAAAATAAAAGGATAGTATCTGGTTATTATTAACTACTTCGGTACAAATAATATGTATTCAGTTGAGCTACTTGTAGATTGTTTGCAACAGTCTGCAGTTAGCTAAATTGTTTCAATTGTAAATACTAGTTTTAATTTAATTCTATTGTTTGATTGTAACTTTCTTTGTTAATAAAGATTTTACCATATGTATGCAAATAAACTATCATCATCATCATCATCAGCCTATATCAGTCCACTGCTGGACATAAGCCTCCCCTAATGAGCGCCATAGCGCCCTGTCTTCAGCTTGCCGCATCCAGCATCTGCCAGCAGTCTTTCGCAAATCGTCATCCCACCTGGTCGGAACACCTGGCATGAAAGATAAAAAAAATACTATACTAGCTTCTGTATGAGGCCTCGTAAGTGTTTTGTCATCCATTCCATCGGTGTATAGAAGTTCTATAAGATCATTTCATTAGTTTTGGCATTGTCATCGCACAAACATTTTACAACGGCACAAACTTCGCTTTTTTAATATTCACAGGATAATTTAAGAATTATTATGTAGATGCCCTAATTGCGTAGATTACAATTACTATTTTGATACTAAAGGTTAATAACACTCCTTTATCATTAGCGACAGTCAACTCTTTATCTAACTTAAGTAATAAATAAGTGAACAACCCCTGTGACTTTATGCAAACATTTATTTCATAACATACCTACAAAATGAATGTTATTCACCAAAATACAGATACTTTCTTAAAACAAGGTCAGATAATATATAAAAACAATAAACAAAAGATAGAGAACATTATTTACTGTTAAAAAAATATCTTAGCTACTATGACAAGTATTTTTAACCTGCCAAGCCAAGTGATTCGTACCACAAACAGCCATTGTTAGTTTTCTGTATAATATGAAGTTAACATCAATTAGAATTTCATTAAGTAATTAAATGACTACTGAAAACAACACCTTGGAATCAGAGATTAGTAGCAATAGTTTTTTGAGTAAATGTATAAAATTTAGTTAGTTAACACTATAGTGATGAGAAATAGGTACTACTAAAGGGAAATTTAATAAATTTTAACACCTACTAATTATGAAAAATAATTAAATAGTAAACATATTAATATCTCTCTACAAACATCTTGGTGCATCAGAGAAATATCCTAAGAAATATGTAATTCTTAGAAATGCATTGCTTTTAAAAGTGTATGAAAAATGTATGTCAGTTTGCATAACTTGAGTATAGTTTGTCCGCATTATGAGGTAAACAAATAGAGTGAAACAATGAGTGTTTAATAAGGTTTTCATTTCAATGTTCGCTGAATCAATTGCCCAAGTAAACTGCTTAGCACATTCACTGCCCAACCTTTAGCGGTACATACTGCAGGTTGGATATGGCCATGTGCGTCACGGGCACTGATTTTGTTAACTTATCAATGGTACATCTTTGTACCATTGATTGGTACAATACTAGTACTAGCAGTGGGGCATTTGATACCAGCTGATTAGATTAAAGATGATAAGATATTTGGGTACCTACCTGACAAGGATAATAATCATCATCATCAGCCTCTATTAGTCCACAGCTGAACATAGGCCTCCCCTAATGAGCGCCATAGCACCGCATCCAGCATCTGCCAGTAGTCTTTCGCAAATCGTCATCCCACCTGATCGGTGGGCGTCCTACATGTTTGCCGAGTTGCGGTCTCCACTCAAGAACATGTTTACCCCAGCGGTTGTCAGTTTTTTTCTAGATATGGCGAGCCCACTGCCACTTCAACTTGCTAATCCTATATCGATAACCTTGGTTCTCTGTCAGATGTATTTGTTGCGAGTCCTATCCTTCAGATAAACTCCGAGCATAGCATAATAGTACAGTCAGTTTGTACTTCACTAACAAAAATAGTAGTGTAAAGAAATAAAGAATGTGTTTTTATGTGTTTAGATTCTCTGTATTTTGCCTTTTACCTTGAACTAGGTGAGTATAATTCTTGAGAACCTACCTTGAGAACTTGTTTACCAATGAATTAAGCTGGTATGTTGCTTTGTAGCCAGAGTGGTCCAAAGTTCAACAGGCTTTGATTGAATAAGCAAATAATACAAAATTGTCCTCGTTAAGGTGAAGAAAATAGGTAATAATATTTCGAATAAAAAAGGATGTCTGTTACTAATAAATTCAATTGAATTCATAAAAGAGAAGTTGCTTACCTAGTCGCGGTAGGAATTTGTGAAAATAAGTAAACGTGTAGCTACGCCCACTCTACAGAAATAACTGTCTGTCGCGTCGACCGACTTCGACTTTAACTGGTTGGGAGTGCGAAGCGGCCGCAAGGCGAGCGAGTGAGCGAGCGGTACCGACTTCACTTGTACGAGTTGTACGACAAGAAGATTTACGTAGTAGTAGAGTTTACTGGCATAATACCTTATTTTACGAGTTCGTGACGTGGCGTCAGATCATACCTACCTTTAGCTTTTTTTGTTCTTCAGTAGAAAATAATCGATCCGCTGGAGGTATTTGTTGGGTTCGCCGGACGAATGATTGGAGAAATTATGACTTTCTGAGATGCACTTGTAAATAGTAATCCACTAGTAAGAGACGATAAGAATTCAATTAGAAACCATTCCTCTATAAAAAATTAAACAAATAATAAAACAGCGCAGACCAAAATAAAATAAATTCGGGTAGGGTAACGTAACGTAACATAACACGGCAACAGGGTTGCCAACCGTAGAATTTTTTTCCTCATATTAAACAGCTAAAAATCTCGTATTATGGCTTTCGAGCCTCTTGTACATTCCTTTAAAAGATGACTAAACCAAAATTAATGCATATTAAACTGTTGAATTTAGGACGTTTTACTCAACGAAATAAACTATTGCAAAAACAAAACATCACCTTGTATTAACATAATCTTTTACATTACTCACGTAAATAACTAATGAACGAGATTTGTTTATATAGGTTCAAAACTTTGCATAGGTAACTATGTACTTCTAGTCTTAGTTTTCATCTCCAAATATTATATCAGGAACATCCTCATTCTCATCGTTTTTCTTTTAATTTTTGCACGAGATTTTTGTTTATTTTGTGAAGTTACACCTCTGGTTGGTGCTATGTGTGATCGAGACGACAGACGAATAATGCGAAGAACAAAAATTAACAAAATGTTTTATTTCTCGGGGATTTCTCGGTTCATGGGATAGCGAGCGAACCATAGACAATCATCGCGCCAATGCGACTGTCATTTTTGGTGTAAGTGTTATGTTATGTCAAAACCTCGTACATAATTGTACGAGGTTGATAGTGCCCTCGTACCTCGTACGGAAGACCACAAATCTCGTATTTGTACGAGGAACCTCGTACAGTTGGCAACCTTGCACGGCAAGTTATCCAACGCAACAGTGTTGCCGGCAGTCAAACAAAATGAAAAAGCTCCGAACCAAACGCAAATTTGGTCTGAAATGTGACAAAAAGATCCGTTTTGTAAAATACCAAAAGCTGAAAATATAATAAGTAGGTAAGCATAAGCGCTATGGCACTCATTAGGGGAGGCCCATGTCCAGCAGTGGACTGATTTAGGTAGATGATGATGAAGCATAAGCACCTCTCACACTAATATTAATAGGCAAAAGTGTGAATGTTCCTACGTTTGCACACTCAAAAGACTGAACGGATTTCAATGAAATTTTGTACAATACAATACAATTCTAAAGTAATATCGCCAAGGATAGCACGGTAAACAAACAGAAAACATCAGTGATAGCGGCGAGCGGAGCGAGCCGCGACAGATTTTGACTTTTGCGCCAATAAATTGGCCAAAATGGCAAAAAAACCATGAGAATGATTGATAACGGCTAGGGAAAAAAAGTAAGACGTTCTAGTAGCAAAAGCAAGAAATGAAAAGAAAATAATGTCAGTTATCTCTTTCTAAGTAATCAACGTCGCGTCGTATTAGTGTGAAACTAAGGCTTACGGCAGAAATAGATTCTAATATAGTTAGGCTAGGTAAACCATACAACGCATCATTTACAATACAATACAGAATTATTCAAACTACCGTAAAACTAACTTTTGTATTGCTATCTGTAGCTACTACGTTAGTAATGTTATAATATTCTATGCTACTACAGTGCGCACTACGAATAATTAATACAGTGATTATGCCGTCTCAATAGGCGTTTTGGTCCGAAAAGCTCCGCAGAGCGTCACGGTCCGCAAAAGATCCGCAGAGGTACAAAAAAGTCCAAAACAGACCAAAAAGATTCGCACCAGCAACGCTGTTAGCCAATCACAATACGAGTATGTACCAAATAGTATACAATAACATTATTATACCGATACATAACCGATATTTGATCAAAGATTTGGATACAAGTATCTACCCGCGGCTTCGCACGGGTGGTTTCTGTAAAAAAGTACACAGTGTCGCCAATCGGCCTTGTACCTCGCCCACAAGTACTTATACCAAATTGTTTTGGTATTCACTTACCAAATACACAAAATAAAATTGTATTTCTTTAAAAAAAAAAACAACGAGTGGCCCTGGCAACACTGGCGTGGACGCCATGTTGTCGTGGGAAAGAAAACGAGCAGCACTAAGTAAAGTACTCGAAAAAGTTAGAAGTCAATCAATATGAGAATCCCACACACAGGTTAATTCTTTCCCACGGAAACTGAAATTTTATGGGTTAAATTCTAGCCTATAGTTTATTTCAAGTCAAGAGCTCCACTTATACACCCGATCTGGTGAGAAGTTATGGCGTAAAAAAGTAACAATCATCCATCTATCCATCCAATTTTCGTATTTTTAATATTAGAGTGATGTGATATTGGATGAGTGGAATGGGCCTCCACCCAATTTTTTAAATCAAATATTCAACACAGAACATAGATAATGGATGAGTGGAATGGGACCCTCTAGGACACAAAACAAACAAAACGGAATGGAATATTAAGATATTGTATATACTAAATATCAATTAATCAGTGATCTTTAAGTCTTCAACATTATAATAAGTGGCTGTACGTCGTCAAATGCAGGATGGTGGAGGTTTACACTATGAAATAGTACCGAGGCACCATTTTATTACGCCATACAAAAAAAGCATAGATAAACTAAAACACATCAACTGTCATCAGCAACATTAGCGCATTTGTACCTACACAGACAACTGATGTCATGACCACAGAGCAATATGGCGTCCACTGCGTTCAGCATTTCCTTCAAAAGACTTGAAAGTGTAAATTTGGTTCGACGTTACTTTTCCGCTAGATTTATTGCTTGTGAAAAGCAGAAAATATATAAAACCACAAAAATTTAATCTCGTGCCAACTCACGTCTTTTATTATTACTTATTTTTTAACAACTTTAATAACAAAGAAAATTACAATCAAATAATAAAATCAAATTGAAATTAGTATTTACAATTGAAACTATTGAGCTAACTGCAGACTATTGCAAACAATCTACAGGTAGCTCATCTGATTCATATCTAGGCAATAGGTATCTAATTAATATACTTTTCATAAATGGCATGGGTGTTATATCACGCGCGTTAAAATTTTGATACGTTGGCATCCCCATTGACTCTCTTTCGGTTGCTTGTCTTTTGACTTTGACGTTTAGTTGCGTGCGTTGTTGTTTCATTTCATTTTCATTCAGTTTTTTTCATCTTGATTGATTGATTTTTGTTTCGAACGAATGGTCGATTCCATTCGAAATTCTCGCTCGCTTGCTTGCCTGCACTGCAAACTAAAGATGCGCGACTGCGAATGATCTGACAAGTCGAATGATCTACAACTACTAATTTACTCATTCGACTTGAATATTAGTAATATACTAATCTTCCAAGTCGAATGACAACTACTAATTAGTAATTACTAATGCCTCTACGAATTGATCATCCGTGATTTTGTGAGCCATG
Source organism: Eupithecia exiguata (assembly GCA_947086465.1). NCBI lineage: Eukaryota > Metazoa > Arthropoda > Insecta > Lepidoptera > Geometridae > Eupithecia > Eupithecia exiguata. The sequence goes on along the minus strand of OX352230.1, from coordinate 5,649,864 downwards.
CTGCGCGCAGCGTTGCGATGTGGTTCCGCCGTGGCGTGCTAGATGGCGCTAATTGTGAGTTTTCGATTGATTTCATCCACCCGATCCTATACAATAGTATAAAATAATATTTTGTGTAAAACGAAACGTAACTCCAAAAACAAGGGGTTTCGTTCTTTTTTTTTATTCTATCAAGCTATTCATATTGTTAAAATAAGATTGCTTCATGTTCGTTTTTTTTTATTAAAACTCCTGATATTACATCCACCTTTTTATTTTTAAACTTACTAACTTGTACTCTTAGAACTTTTACCTGTGAAGCATCGTGTGGCGGCGAAGTAGAAACCCGGAGTGTGCCGGAGTCGAATGAAATGTTGGTATGATACTATCTCTCTCTAACTAAGGCCGCTCCCGCCCCAGCTTGACTATCCACGTCAAATAACCGACGACTGCCGAGTCGCTCCGACTCGGCAGTCGTCGACTCAGTCAGTCGGACTCAATTCGTTAGTGTTCGAATCGGAGTCGATGACTGCCGAGTCGACTCGGCAGTCGTTGATTAACGAATTGATACCGACTGACTAAGTCGACGACTGCCGAGTCGGAGTCGATGACTGCCGAGTCGGACCGACTCGGCGCAGTCGTGCAGTCGTCGACTCAATTCGTTATTCGACGACTGCCGAGTCGAATCAACTCCGATTCGAATGGTTCGAATGATTTGTGAAGTCGAATAATTCGACTAAAATCATTCACAGTCGCGCATCTTTACTGCAAACCTACACGTGAAAAGAAAACAAATTCATCATCGACATAATATCTTACAAAATCATGAATTAGAAATTATGCAGCTTTGTGATAGAATCGTATCAAAACATACAGAAACAACGTTACGAGATGGTGGTGCAAAAAAACTGGAATATTAATGAGTTATCTCTACAAACCACCGAATCGGAAAATCCAAACACAGCGACCACTACCCTAACTTTCCAAGTGCCTCGAGCCGTGAACGTCCGAACTACAGCCTCAAACAACATGCAGACGGTAAGATCATACTCAAAAAATAAAATGCACGCTGGTTTTTTGAAAATTGGGACTCGTCCTTGAAAAGTAGGTCAATTCAAGGCTGCCCTTGATTACGGCCTTCCAATGAAGGACCGTTCTCGGGAATTTTGGGTAGGTAAGGTAGGTAGGTACCTCTCAAAACAAATAGTATAACATAAATATAGACATTTAATCAGGCTCTATACGGCTTCAGCAAATTGTTAAAAATATTTTCTCTTGAAAGTCGAAAAAGTTTTCAAAAAATTCTCAGTAGTTTTTATTAATGGTACTATTGTGTTGATCAAACTATTTTTGAATTAGTAATTCTTGTTGATGTCATTTTGGTTCTTATTGTTCATGAGTATATAATTATTTTTGTTACAGAAGCAACCTATATCCCGGCAAATAGCCATAAACACACTGGCAGCTATGCACAGACGTTTCAGCCTGCCAGGGCCAGTGCAACCTCACTCGAGGCCTATTGCCGAGTTCCGAGCCAGTGCCAATAAATCCCTGGACCTGCTTCGTCAAACAATACAGTCAGCTGTAACAAGAGATATTGATCAAGTTATCAGAAAGTATCTCGAGGTAAATTATAATTTTTACATTGTTGACAACAGCCCCTTTGAATGCGATTAGTGATGACTTTCTAAGGATTGTATCAATTATTTATAGTCATGTGAATTCTGTTACCATGCTACCTTTAAGAAATGAAATACGTTTCCAAAAAAATTCGATTTTGGCGGGACTCGAACCTGCGCCCCACCCTCAGTACGGGTGTGCTCTAACCAACTAAGCCACGAAACCCTTAGTCGGTTCAACAGAAAATTTTTGGGACCTCTTATGGACTATAGCGCCGGTGGCTCCACCTACAGGGGTAACATTACAGTTTACCCCTGTAGGTGGCGCCACCGGCGCTGGTGCGTGGTAACCGGCGCGAGGTAAGCAAAGCACTATAACAAAAACCATGCTACCTTTGCTTTGTAGTTTTAAAACATCTGGGCCGAGCTTGAGACAGCTAATTCATAAGCTGTGAAGAAACATTAACAAGAATTGTCATAAATCAATTTATTCGTTATCTTTTTATTACAGTAAGCATTCGCACCACACTATATTATAAATGTGAACGTTTGGATGTTTGTTACCTCTTCTCGCCAATACTGCTAAACAGATTGTGGTGAAATTAAAAAAATATAATTATATGCATGGAATTAAACATAGGTTACTTTTAAACCAATATTCAGTACCCATGGGATAGAAATATCCTTTAAATGTTTATATTCAACAAACGTGTGCGAAGCCGCCGTCAGAAGCTAGTAGACAATCTTACTAAATACTTTGTTTTCAGAAATTCTTTGTCCCTGCTGTTGACAACATAAGGCAGAATCTTGGAGGTGATTCTGTGAGTGAAGATCAGGTAAGATCATTTCATTGATTAGAAATTGATTTGAATCCAAGCTTCAGAAAACTTACCTCATGCATTTAATTGCTCAAGTTATTTTTTTATATGTAAAATTTTTACCAATACCAATAATAGTGAAAGAAAAATATAAGGTTATTATGGTTTTTAACAAAAAACTAAAACTTTTACACAGCATTTGCACAAGCGCAGCGAAAAAGGCAAATTCAAGGTTTTAAAAATTGTGAATTTGCAATTTCGAATCAACTTGCCTTTTAGTGTTGGAAAGTTATTTCGAATTTCTGAGATTAGTTTTAATGTGTCTAAAATGATATTCACCAATATTTCCTTCGTTTTGTGACCCCCTTGTGTTCAAAAAATATCTATGATTCTACAACTGAGTCTAGGGCTTTAAGCTGACCACTTTAATGCTGCCAATGCAACTGATAGTGTCCATACAACAAGACAGTACCATGTTTTATGCTACCACTCTTAATACACAAATTATACAGAAATTAATGATACATTTCAGGTCAAGGCAGTATGTCGTGCAATGCTTGATGCTGCCCGTCTGGTGTACACCCCACAGAAGTCTGCAACACCAGAAAACAATGAAGCTGGCCTTAGTGTGGACACCAAGTTTGGGATCAAGCAAGAAATAAAATTTAACATCAAGCAAGAAGTAAGTATTCTGCCTGCTGTATTAAATTGACTATAAGCATATTCTTATTTTGTTAGCAAAAGATTGATTGACCAACCAGTAAACTACACTCCTGTGTGAGATATTTGTGCAGTGCATATCACACTTAGAAGTCACGAATTCCGCGGTCTTCTTAGAAAATGTATTGGTTTAAACCTAGATTTATCAAATAGGTGTTCTATATTCCTATAGTTTCAAGTTGCACTTTAATTTTCAGGGCTCACAGAACAAGCGTAAGGATGAAAGCGACTCTGACATTGTTACAAAGCGCAAGAAAATCAAAGAGGAGATACCTGATGGGGTCACACCTCCCCCGACACCATCACCATCTCTCAGGGACCCGGATAAATGGGATCCGGCGCGTCTTACTTCTGAAACGCTGTTTATTATGGGATCTCATGCTCACAAGGTAAAATTATTTACTTATTTATTAGCTTCTGACCGCGGTTTTTCATGCGTTTTCAAATAGCCATGCCCATCCCTGGGATATTTTTTAACCCCTGCAAAAAGTACATTGACATCCGTTCAGCTGTTTAGGCGTAAAAAGGTAACATACAGACAGACTGAGCTACTTTCGCTTTTATAATTATTAGTATGGATTTTCAAAAATGGCCTACGGCCTATAGCTCACTGGGTTATGGGTAATTCACTGACACTGCCTGCAGGTTCTGCCCATCATCACGAACACGTTTGTGAAGACGTTCAGGTCCTAATTCTTAATTTTATTATTGGTAGTAGGTAGGTAGCCCCTTAATTCAATAATCGTTCTTCAGAGAGGCTTTATTTAATTTAAAAACGGCGGTGGGAGTCTGAGAGTTAGGGTACTGATAGATATTAACTTAATACTACTGCAATGCATACATAGTTTATGTATAGATTGAATAAGTTCGTTTTCGGGGCTACTCGATAGTTAACTTCAAAAGGAGTCAAAAATCTACGTCAGCTGTCCTTCAAATATTTACCCTTAGGCGCGTCGGTCACTGGACCAAGACAGTCGAGGCGACGGCGCCGCCGCGCCGCAACTACGGTTGCTTTAGATATTAAGAAGAACAAGGCATCACGGACGAGGTGAAGGCGCGGCGGGGTCGAAGCGGGGGCGTTATCCCAACCCGCGACGAGCCTCGGGCTCCATTTTGAAGGCATTTGTATAAAGAAAATTTTGCACCTGCACCTCGACTCTTTACAGGGTGCGACGTATAGAGTAGTCAAGCATTTACGTACGTACATACGTACGGGCATCATACCTGTTCAGAAAATAAATAAAACGTCAAGTACGAACCGGACTCGCGCAACGAGGATTCTGTAACTAAACATTATATTGGTTCTGGTTAACCGAAAGTACCCTACAGGTTTTAAGTCCACGGCGAGATTAAAATTTTTTTTTCTTCTAGATTTGTGTTTTGCTTGCCGTCGTCGGCAAGCACACGTTTTGACGTAATGGCAATAAAAAATTTAACCTATTGTGAAACATCAAAACAGTTTTGTATTTCTTTAAGTTTTTCCCATAAATTTCTAAACACCATATGAAATTTTAGGTACTCGGTCTAGGCAATGCTAGAGGGCGCCTGTACTCAAGGCACGCTGGCCTGCTGAGGTACCCTGCTGATACCACCGACAAGGAATGGATTGCTGGTCACAATTTGGTCAATGCGGTTGGCGGCAAAACTTATATCATGGTAAGGATAAAGGACATTTACCCACATTAAAAATACACGTCTATACATTACTTGACGACTTGACGATTACAGTGACTTTTGAAACAGCGTTTTCAAAGCTAAAATTAAGGCGTAAACGAGTTTCCACTTGGTTGGCTCGAGTTTTTAGTTTGACCCAATGTTTTGGCTAAAATGAATGGACTATATTTGATTGTAATTTTCTTTGTTAATAAAGATTGAACTATTTTGAGAACTATTTTAGCTACTACATTGCACTAATCCCCACGCTGGCCATGCGGTTTGGGGATCGGTGGTAGATCTATTCTGCAAGAGGCGCTGCTGCCAGCCTCCCGGTGTATGTCTCTTTGTCGCCTCTTATGACACCACGGGAAGAGTTGGGGTGGTGCAAAATCTATCCCCTCGTTTTCACCAAGAAACATGTTTACAACTAGTTGCCAAACCCTAGTGTTTACGTAAACCTGATGCAACTAGTTGCAAAACCCTAGTGTTTACGTAAACCTTATGTATCCTAAGTTTAAACACTATTAACCAAAATATCTTTATGGCAATAGGTAATATCGATCTTAATCTATTATTCCTTTTGACTTCAGGTTTTGGAAGACATAGAAGAACTAGCCAAAAGCGAAGCATACAAACATACCTCACTACCTATGCTAGGCGAGCTAACCGGGTTCAAGGCGCCCCAATTCATGCTACGCAAAATAAAGGCATTCGCGATGAAAAGAAACCTCAGTGAGACAACCAATGATAGCCCACAACCCTCCACAAGCAACACTCAAGTGGTCGAACCGTACCAACAGTATCAGCTAGACAACATCAAGATAGAACAAGACTTTGATACCGATAATTTCAACGCAAGCCAATACAACATCGGAACTTCCGACAACACCAAAGATTTCTCCGACGTACCTACAGATTCTGATCTATGCGATATAAAAGTCGAAGACATTGATGATATCAAAGTCGATGGCATAAAAGTAGAAGATTTGGATGAGATGAAAGTCGACGGGATTAAAGTTGATGATTTAGTAGCGGACGTCGACGTGAAGATTGAGAGTTTGGATGATATCGATGGGATAAAAGTGGAAGATATAAAGCTGGAACATGATGATTTCACGCTTTGCAAGCAGAGTGACGACGATCAGAATTTGGATGGACTGTTGGATGCTGATATCGAGTTTCTGAGCCGTAATTTGGAGAATATTGAGAGCGATGCGGATGCTAGGAAGGCTATTGAAAATCTCACTGGAGCTAATCCTGACACGCTCACTTTGGTGGGCGATGAGTTTGATCTCAGTGCTACTTTGAACACAAACAATGTAAGTTAAAACCTTAATTTTGTATTAGCATTTCCTATTAATATAATAGGATAATAATAGGAATTGGCATACCAAGCTATGCTTAGGTACTGTAAGATGAAACGCGGTCGTCGACTAAAGCTTCGGATAAACCTGCGCGTCAGACACGCAGGACGTGCGATGCAAATTTTCAATATTTTCTGCTTTCTACAGGGAAAAAAAACTGTAAAATAAGTAGTTTCGGTTCAAAGAAAATAGTTTTGGATTCGCGGCAAACTATCTTAACGCTAGTTAGATTTTATTTTATTTTGCGCGGATGTGTGTGCAATATGTGCCGAGTCTGAATAGAAAACCTGATTTGGATCGAATCATAATATCCCTGCAGCAGGGTAATTCTGTCGAAATCCAAGCCTGTTTCGAAAAAAATAATATGATTCCTTTCTTTTGCATGTATTAATAGTGGCAAAAAATTATTACAGTTCACGAACAAAGAAACAAAATGCATCACGGTACAGTCGACTGCAAGCGGAATGGTCCACAGCGTCCCGGTCGCTCACATCGCGCCGCGTCGCATCACCGGGAGTACTGTCCACTACTATACTAGTCCGACTGTACCGAGCGGCCAAAGGAGCGTTCAGTTGCCGCAAGCTACAGTCACTATACAAAGCTTGCCGAGCTCTACGTCGCAGGTTATTCGAGGGTTAGTACAATTTGAGGGTCTTATTCCTGAAATAATGTATTCCACGACGGCGTTCACACAGTTTGCTACTAATACAACTGTATTAATTAATTTCTTAATACAACTGTTCCAAACGGGCACAGGAACGTTCAGTTGCCAAATGTTACAGACGTGATTTTAGAGGTCTACCTCGCAAGTTATTCGAGGGTTAGTATGATTTTTTGTACTTCGGTAATTTTGTTCCCCATTGGCACTCAATATGTTGTTACAAACATGTCCGTAAATTTAAGTGGGACCTCCAACAAATTTATTAAACTACTACATACATCCTTACCGCGTTGAATTGGTTCACCGCTTGCCAATATATTTCTAGAATAGCAATACAAAGTAACAGGCACCTATATGCGGCATATCGCGCATCGCCTTCGCATAAAATTAAGTCCATGTGTTATTTCAGGTCATATTCCCCATAATTACCAAATCAAAACCGAAACCTTTTTTTCCGTAGATACAAGAGAGAACACAGAATAAGTAAAATTCTTAAAATTAAAATAGAAATGGATAATTATTATTTAATTATGAATTATTTTATTTTATAAGGAAGTGTCTTTATTAACAAAGAAAATACAATCAAATAATAGAAATAAATTAGAACTAGTATTTACAATTAAGAGAATTGAGCTAACTGAAGACTGTTTCAAACAATAAATATCTCCATTCAGTGGCAACAAACATGCTTCACAGATTGTCACAATTTCTCGTTAGTAAAATTAGAAGCAAAAATAACTAATCCTAACATCTTTCCCAGGATACCCATCAACACAAAAACCGGCACGTTCAGCACCGTGATGTCCCAAGGCACCGCCAGCACAATCATCGGCTTCGGTTCCCGTACCTCCAACGCAACCATCATCGGAACGCCCCAATATGTCAACGTAACCTCCAAGTCATTCCCTACTGGAAATATCCTGCACAACGCCATCGTATCCAGAAACATAATAAACCGCAATGCCATGTCTTTCAACTTATCGACCGTGAAACCGGCGACGACGACCTCCATTCCAAAGATAAGTACAACTACAGATTTCGACAGTATCTCCACTACCAAAGACATGATTGATAACGCTTGCAATTCCTCCGTAATGTTAAAGAAAGTACTAACTTTAGGCAGTACAGGAACTAAGTCATTCATGATGCAGAATACACAGAAGGTTCTATCGACTGGGTTCGCAACGGGGTCCTCCCCGCCTCCGAATGTTACCATCGTCAGTTCGGGAACCAGCGTGGGAGTGCTTAATAACGGGCATAATATAGTGAACACTTCGGGAACTTTGAGCGCTACGCACGCGACTTTATCTGCGTTACTTTCGTCGAGGGATATCGTGCGCGCTAACAAAAATTAACCTATAGAACAAATTAACCACAAAAATATCAATAAACGGCGGTTATGTCCACTGGACAGTCGGACTTGATCCTGAAAATGACACGATATTATGCGGTTTTCAAGTCTTTATTCGACTACCGTAAAAGAGGCATCATTCTTTACTAGAATTTGATCTCATATAGATACGTAATAACGTAATACCTACGTAGATTTTTCTTGAGAATTAAAATTTCCATTCCCCAATTTTTGATCTCAATGTCTAGACAATCTAGATGTTTCTTAGGATCCTGTAGGATAAAAACAGTTTTGTTGTGAAATGGTAGCTTCAATGTTAAGCATATTAAGATTTAGATTTAGTAGACTTCTAGATTCGATGACTTTTTTCTTATTATAGAAATCATTTAGAACGGGATATTTACCATGATTCAATTTTTGAGTTTTCCAATATTTCGGCACAGTTTCATGCGCCATGATCACGGAAGAACTAAAGTCACTGCGAGTTGGTTTTTATTGGCAGACATACCGATCTACCCTCATTCTTTGTCTTTTGCTACGAACATTACCACTACCACCGGTTTCACTTTCGAACGCAACTCGATCACGACACACTACACTGACGTAAATATCCCGTTCGAAATGATTTCTATAGGTAGTAATAACCATGATAGTTTCATAAGTTTTATTTTTTCTTATTTATGAAAGCTTAATTTGATAATTTTCAGCTCAAACATATGCTCCGTTATTTAATCACTAAGACAAAATAATACAGAAAATATATTTTTATACAAACATTACCAAAGCTTGTAGATAAATAGAGAATTATGTTAATATTAAACACGTTGATATTTTTACTTGATTAAGAATAAGCAACGTAATAACTACCTCCTTCGTTGTATTGTATATTCTAAGGCTAGTTTTCACCAACTAATTACTAGAAACATAAAAAAAGTATGTCGTTGACACGATCACTGTTATTTATAATTATTGTAAATCGGTACATATATGCTATGTTCTTATTTTTTTCTTAAGTACCTTATGCTTGTTTCCTAAAAAACTAATTAGTCCGTTAGTTAGATTATCAGAACATATTAAACACCTATTTTTTATTTTGTCAATGGAACAAAAAATTGTTTATAGCCAGTTAAAGTGACGTCCGCGTGACTGACGTCCTTTTACTGCCGGGCGATCTTTTAAGCAACTTTGTGACGTCACGAGCCCCCACTCCCAAACTTTGACGCGCTGTATCTTAGTAATTTTTTGTTTGATTCACAAAAGAAAAAATACGTATCCAATATCTTCTGATAATCTTACTGGCGGACTAATTAGACTACAAACTAGCCTATTGTTATGACAAAAAGGCCAAACTATCCGATTGCCTTTATAAAAGTGTCAAAGCATAGACAACAGTAAGGTTTTTGTTATAGTGCTTATTTCATTTCTCATAGACAACAGTGTTTCGTGATTAGGTGGTAAAATGTGCTTATCTTATGCTCGGTTGTGACTTTTAAATTTGTGATTATGAAATAAGCTGTTATTTATTATAGTTCATACTATATACAATTATTATGGGTGTTTTTCCACTGAAGCAGAGCGGGCCGATGAGATAAAAAAACGCTTTACAATTACAGAGAACCGTCAGCAAATTAAATAGCGTCATGCATCGTAAAATTGTAAATGGAGAACAATTTTTGTGTGTGACGAATGAAACGAAAAAAGTTGATTTCCCTTATTTATACGACACAAAAGATACTTGCTTTTTGTATGCTCAGGGTCCGCCAAAAATAAGTGAAATTAGTGAATTTTGCTGGTCGACGAAATACCTTGAGCGACTGGAGACTCAGAATCGCTCTATGGTACCGTACCTATGCAAACTCGAAAGATTAACGGAGTTCTGCTTAGTGGAAAATATCCTGAAGCTTTATTCCTATGTCCATGACGCTTGCTTTTCATGTAGAAAATTAATCTTCTCTCTCATCTGCCAAAACGTAACTGAAAACGACATAAGTACAAAATATCTATAATATCTAAGTATTTACCAAAGTTTCTTACTAGTAGAAAATATTGTAGAATATGCATTTATTTAATTTATGTGATTAGAATTCGGGTATATTGTAGCACTTAGATTTTTGAGGTTGTGTCTACTTCGCACTTAGATATATTTATTGTAGGTACACCAAATATTTTGATCTTGCAAGCTTTTTAGCTCCCAAAGGAATTTGCTTTGAAGGAAAGGCTGCTTTTTATTAGTTTTTTTAAGTTAACGTTATTTTATTATCTGAGAATTCTGACACGTCTTTTTCTAAGCTTAAAACAGATGTGGATTATTACATTCCTAGCAACAAAATACAGCGAGTATGCTAAAATTACGAAGCGTCTGACCAAAGAAAAGTTTTAAAATAAGTTAATTATTGACCTAGTATTACGTGCTAGGGCGCGTTCCGTTCCCACTGTTTTATATTATAATCGTAAATTATCGTTGGCCGACCATGGTCTCTAGCTGTTCCCTGTATTGTATTCCCTGTGTAAGTACTGTACGGTTTGTCGTCATTGTGTTGTCGCGATTATTTGATAGTTGAACGACTATCGTGTTTAGTTGTTTCCAGTGGCAATTGGCAGCGCGTTCCGTACCTACTGAGAGGGTCGCGGGTTCAAGTCCCCTCGAAGTAGAAACATTTTTGGGAAATTATTAAATTTTCTTAGAATAATCTAAATGATTAAGCTTATTTCCTATAGTTTTACGTATGTTATTTGAATTTTTTAACGTGTCCAAGATTCCTGTTAGGTCTGAAGGAAGTATAGCACTTTTGATACTTGACATTAATTTAATAGTGATATTTTTATCGTGGCTACGAGATAGTCGCAACGACGATGAGATATTTGCCGTGACGACGATTCGATCGTGACGTTTTTTATCGTTTTACATCTGCTGTTCTCAGTGCCAAATAAGGTGGCAGTACAGGTCGTTCAACCCCCCCTCGCATAATACAGGAAAATATCGCTATTCTATCGCTTTCCATACAAACATGAAGCGATATCGGCATCGCTTGGATCGTGGTAAGGAGGTACTAGGAAGCATAAGCGAAATTGCACAACCCAAAAAAACAAAATCGGGAATAATAATTGACTTTAAACGTTTTCAATGATTTCACGTATTTTAATGTTTACACCAGAGTAATTTAAAATGAGAGATATTTAAATAAAATAATGAATAATATTGTAATTATAAGTGCGAAATTACATTTACATGACTGAAAAAAATATATTGATTGTGTCGAATACAAGAAAAAATATAGAAAACGTTTATATATTCAAAATAACACAGGTACCTACTGTATGCGCAGTAATAATAAGTTTCCAAAAAAAATAAAAACTTAAAAAAAATGCACGATTTTAAGTTGTGCCCGTTTCAGATTTCGTGACGGAGATAGGTCAACGTCCTGTATTGCCAAGCTATGTGGCACCTAGTATAGCTCTTCCCAATATAACGAAAATCTATCGTCACAACAAATACAAGTCGTGGACGGCAGTTAATCGTGCCGTCCCATATGTGAACACCTCCATTTAAATATACAAGCCACGATGAATGAACTGCGTGCAGTTCTGTAGTCACAACACAGTGGGAACGCGCCCTTAGAATACAAACCAAGTCTGCTTTTTAGGCTTTACGATGCAATATTTTTTAGTGTATTATATGTTTTTTATACTGCGGCTTTAATTTACCATTTTGTAGGATATTTCTTTTAAATCAGGCATTTTTGCGTTGCAATATCTAGCTTACATGCTTGCTTTTTGTGCAATTAATTTGTAACTATTATGAGACTGTTTATTTGCTTTATTACTGTGATCGCGTAGCTTTTATCTATTCAATTATATTTAAGGGAGTGTTATTATTTATAAGGGAATGATTTATTTGTTCAATGTTGTATTTGTGTAAGCATCTGCAGATTTTTGGGCATTTTAAAGGTAAACGTCCATTTAACGTCTTACGCCAGCATCATCTTCTCTGCACAATCCAGTGTAATACTGCAAACAAAACAACGACGACCCACACATTGCCAATGTTTATTCATTCATAGTCGTATATGTTCAAGAAAGCACGCTAAATTGACGCAACAATCTTATCACTAAGCTTTAAAGTAGGCGCGAACCTCTAAGCTCCCATACAAACGTACTTTCCGATTCATTTCGACATTATCTCTTTTTTTCAAAAAATAAATTGCATATTAATCGGATGAGAAATAAAATTTTCCAGTGATTTTATTTCTTTTACTCTCATTTAATGATGATATGGTTTTTTGAAAAACGAAAACAGTACAAACATAGCTATTTCCTATCTGATTATGTATGCGAAATTTCATTAAAATCGGGGACGTATGTTTTAAATCATCGGAATCGGAAAGTACGTTTGTATGGTGGCTTAGAGGTCCGCATCCACCTTAAAGTTCGAAGTAGCAAGGAACCGCTACTTTTTATAGTTTTACCGTTCATTGTTAAGTTTTCTATAGTTCGGATCTGGTGCTGTGGCGTTACAGAGGACGCTGACCACGTTTAAAACACAGATCGTATCATAGTAACGATTAACTAGGGAATCCAATCCCGCAAGCCTGCGGGATCGAGGACATCGATCCCTCGGATCCACGGGATTTTCGGAACTGGAAAAACTTAAATTTTCTTTTTTTTCAACGTCCTAATTAGTATATTAAAATGTGTGGACTCAAGGGGTATCTCCGGGTCTAGCGTAACTTGACATTTATCACTTTCGGTCAAACGCACACACAAACAAAACGCAATGGCATCAGGTGTATAAATGGATTTATTTTAAGAATTCGTATATTCATTACAAAAAAAAGTATTATTTTCGGTGTTTTATTTGCTCTTCACCGCGGCAATTCACACGTTTTTCCGAAATAAAAAGTAAAACAGACTGAGTTACTGCGGTAAACCATTATTTTGTATTGTATTTGCATTAATTTTTTCACGGAATAATAAAATAAAATATCATGTCACAATCTTACGTAATCTGTCGGCTTGATAAGTATCAAAGCTGTCGTCGTCCCTATATTCTAGAGTTGACAAGTTTCACATTACTATTAAAATATTTTTTTGATAGCGCGATCTAATTTTTCAAGTTTAGTCAAAGTTCATTTAGCAAGTGATTTTTTTGGTTGAATTTACAACGTATAAGATTTTTTTAGTAAATTGATTTTAGAATAGGTTACTAGGTGAATAGGTAATTACAAGACCTTGGGGGTCTTGTAATTTACCTATAGGGGGTCAAATTGATCAATTTCGAAACAAAAGAAAATGGTTTATCTGACACCTGCTCAGAAAGATGCTTATTCCTTTTACGACCATAAGGTAGAAAACACGTCATTTCATGCACTTTTCTATGTGCTCAAGTTTCTCCCGCTAAACGCGTAGGAGAAATGTGTATGGTTTTATTTCTAACGTAATTTTAATTTATATCCTGAAATCCGGTAGCTATGTTTATTTTCATTAAAGGTAAAACGTCAAAAAGTTTTTACCCCGAATCCGCCATATGATATTGACCTCTTCCGTATTCGGAACACACATAAACAAAATAAAGAACCACGAGAAAATTGCACGTGCGCGTATTTATTGCCACATTTGAGTTTACAATTTGAGTTTATTCGAGTAATTTTGAAGATTCTAAAACGATGATTTTCCTCGTGTAGGTGTAGTATAAAGCACCATATATCGCTCGGGACAAAAAGCGATTCCTACCTCGTGTGTGAGGCTTCGATTCTTAATGAGGCCTAGGCGAATAAATATGTATTCAGAAGGACGTCTGTGTACATTTTTGTATTCCGTTTTTCTATAAGATTTCAATATTTCAGTTTCGCTAAATCCCGCGGGTCCCCCATGTGTCCTGTATTTTTGATCCTGCAAAAATGGTGCGGGATCTCGCGTTCGCGGGATTGGATTCCCTACACTAGTAGGGTTAATATAAAACCTAATAGAATTTGTTAATAAACCAAGATGACAAATGCCCATTGTCTGCAGATATAATAATTAGTTTTGTCATTGTTTAGCGGCTGTTATAGATATCTAAGTTATTTTTAAGTTAGTTTGTAAATTGTTGTTAAATGTTGTGAGATTTGAAATCCAAAACAGGTTTTAATACTGCTCTGATAATATCTGCTCAAAAATATTGGATTACACATTTGCTATATCCACGCGCCTAGCGAACCTTAAGTATGTAGCCTAGAGTGGGAAGTATCAAAATTAGACCTAATATATTCCAAATAATTATGTCTGTTTTCAATAATACATTATAAAATATGTTATAGAAAAAATCAATATTAGTCTTTGTAATAAATATTTCGTGGTTGTGTATTCTAAAAATAGGTTGTAGGGTTGTTCACTTCTGTAAGAATTCTATTTATTTATAATGCTATGTGAAACTATCACGTAGGTGGTAGAATTTGAATTTTACAGGTATCTGTTAAAAATAATATCCGTCGATTAGCCATTATTCAAGAGCTTATGTGGGTAGGAACTTCTAAGCTGCCATACGAATATATGAATACGTACGTTTGTACGTTTGTAAACGGAGCTTAGAGGTTCGCACCCACCTTAAACTTAACGTTGATCTTTTAAAAATCAAAACCGTTTTTCAGTTACAGTTAGCCTATAATGTCCCACTGTTGGACAAAGACATCCCCCTGATCCCCCCATGCATCACGGTTCTGAGCTAGTTGGACCCACGTTCTATCGAAGGTCTCTCGTTCGTTTATAAAACCGTTTTAAATGCGAGAAACCTAACCCCATAAATACGTAACACTGAAACGTCTCTATAACAAAACTGAATTTCTAAATCCAAACTGTACCTGTCTAGCCAACTTAAAGTTAGCTGGCGCAGTCAGCTATAACCAGTTCTGACCCATTTCTATTTATTCCTGTCTGGCCCGAAAAGCGACCGTCTGAAAAGGTTATTTTATTTAGCTACAATTGGCTTTCAT
The DNA here is from genome assembly GCA_947086465.1 of Eupithecia exiguata. NCBI lineage: Eukaryota > Metazoa > Arthropoda > Insecta > Lepidoptera > Geometridae > Eupithecia > Eupithecia exiguata. Next base: position 5,634,728 of record OX352230.1, on the reverse strand, counting down.
TTTATAAAGCTGTTCTGATTTAACCTAGCCTAATTGGTAGTTATTGACGATCTTTTAAGCGCAGCGAGAGAAAGTCCGCCTTAGACGCAGAAGGATGTGAGTGCAATTCCCGCCTCGGGGATGTTTGTAAGATCTGCAGTATTTCGGCTTTGGGTGGTTTCATAGCATAAACCTGCTAACTTTGAAGCTGGATGATGCGATATGAAATGTCTTGCTATATTTATTTATGTTTTAAAGGCATTTAATGGAATATTTAAGAGAAATTCTTTATAAAACTATACAGAATAACTTACCTCGCTCCCTGTGTAAACTCTTGACACCACAAGTACCTGAGCTGGATTACAAATTGTTTATGTCCCAGCTTAAAATTACTGAGCCTTCCCTTCCGAATGTCTTTGTAACTACACGACGGATATTATTTACCGAAGTTTACCGAGGTTAATCCCCTTTGTCAAAGTAAACATCATAAGTCACAATGTACGCCTATCAGAAGGAACATTTCTTTATCTGTTAGAGTCGTTCTAACTAACGTGAAATTTAATAGTACGGTCTGAATAGCTGAAAAGGCTATGTAAGGACGAAATACAGCTGGATATTAGCGTTTTATGTGAAGTGTTCCTACTGATTGTTTTCTATAATGTAACAAAATCCTTGTAACTGAAACTGAATACTCTCGTAAGAAGTAAAACTCTGAGTTGTTGTGAATCCACAAATGTTTGACCTAGTTGTAAATGTAAGTAACCCTTTTCTCGATATTATCGTGTGCTCGTGTTAAACCGTAATAAAACTGTGTTTACAGATGTATTTTTGATTTTATAATTTTTATTTCTAAGCTCTTATAGATTTAATACATCGTTATATATATTACGTGCCCGAACTACTATGCTGGTAGGTATTCTATTCTAGTTATTTTAATTTAGAATACTAAAATAAAAAAAACTTATCATATAAAGCTGAACAAAACTAAACAGAAAGTCGTTTTAAGTTGGTAAGTACTTTAAAAATGTCTACTTGGGTTAAGGTCGCGGGTTGTCGCGTTTTTTTGTGTTTTTTAATTTTTTCTGCGTTCCACAAGCCAGCAAAAAAGTATTTAACACAAATCGTAAACCATTTTCTATGAACTCATGTTTATTATATTTAAGTTTGACCTATGGTTTGACAATTCACTAATCACATTTCAGCCATATAAGTATGTATCCTCAATACTTAAAAAATATGACATGATATAATTCATCTGTTTATAGACGAAACTCTCGCGTTAACAAAACAAAACAAAATTTAATGAATGAGTAGAAATCTCTTCATACGAAAAAACTCGATCTTTGTCATTTGTAACTCTGTAAAACTTTTCAATTAAACTTACTTTAATTTTGAACTTGTAATATTTCACCCGGATGTGAAAGCGTTTGCTTCGTATCGTGCCTCTACACTTAGCGTAATCAATGACTCTTGAACATTATCGTGAAGTGAAATTCGAGTCTCGGAGAAGCGCGAAAATTATTAGAAAATCCAGATTATTTAGGTACCTCGTAGTCAGTAGATGCCGTCACATTAGGCAGCAGAAATGGACCGGTTAAATCCATAAATTATTCATCATAAATAACGGCCACAGTTCGTTGAAAATTCGCCCATACATATTGTATGTACAAAGTTGACCTAAATTGTTAGTTGATCGAAATAGAAAATCGAAGCGGAACCGAATTAGACCAGTGCCTCAGCGACTGAAGTAAGAAGTTCTAGGCATAAAAAGTTTCATTTTAACTCGAGCTAAGAAAGCGATTGCGTCATAAAAACAAGAATTTATCGTTACATATCGTAGCCTACGCGCGTAGCGGTGTCGTAGGCATTTCGTAGCGCCCGCTACGGCTGGCATTGACGTCACGGATCGTGGTTTCTTTGGCGAGGCTATTTCACAATCTTGCTGCGCTCTATCACCACTTAACATCATTATTATCTGTTTTGTTCGGTGCGTCGAGATTACGTCGTTTGAATTTTTAGAGCCATGATGACAATCGAACAATTATTTCGTCAGAAAATATGAATGTAGGTTTGATGATTTGAAAATTTGCTGAAATACCTACTATTTGGTTCTTAGTGGGTTTTTTAATGCCAAAATTTTTATGAACGTTCCTAAATAAAGTTCTTTTTTGCAACATTTCTTGAACTTCTTTAGTTCGTCTTAGAATAAAATAAATCCTGAAAAAAAGTTTTTGTTCCGATAGCCTATCAATATAATAATTTCTTATTGTTCGTCGGCATTGTATCTGTACGAGTGAGTGAATGTCTATGAGGGGGTGGCAGGCGGGTGCTTGGGCGCGCGGTGGGCGTGCTCCGGGCGGGTGTGGGCGCGCGGGCGGGCGGCCGGTCGCGACCACGTGCCGCGCGCTCACGTGGCGGCCCGTCGTCGTGCCCGCGCGCGCGCGTCCTATGAATAATTGTGTACGAAGTGAATGAATCGATGCGGCAGAGGCGGCGGAGGGGGCGCGGGGCGCGCGGTGGCGGCGGGCGCGCTGCGTGGAGGGGTGCGCCGCGCCGCGCCAGTCTCGTGCCGGTAGTCGGTAGTGCAGCCGAGCGAGTCCGGGAGCCGTCCCCGTGCCGCGTCCTCCGTACGTAGTCGTAGTGTGCGCCCGAACCGGCAAGCCCAGCGCCGCCGGCGTCCGACCCCATGGAGAACCAAACTCAGGATGACGCCAGGAGCCCCGTCGAGGCGTCCAACGACCCGGGGTACGTACCCCGCGCGCGGATGCCGGTCTCTCCCGACCTCTTCCGTGTTTCACGGTTTGTTTATTGTTACAGGAAGATGTTCGTCGGAGGACTCAGCTGGCAGACTAGTCCAGGTACGCTCCTCGGTCTCCGCGGCTCGACTGCGTACCACGCGGAAGTGCATCCGATGCACCGGACCCGATGCGCTCGCCGAATCCCTATACGCACTCGCTCTAATCAGGAAATCGCTTTACGAGCCGTTTCATGATGGTAGAGAAACCTTTTCAGTGATCAAGTTCCGACTTTGGAACGTAAACACCGGTAAAGTTTGGTAATCAGCTGATTACTTAACAGTTCTGAAGTTAAGGTTTTCTTGACAGGGCGATGGTTCATTCGGTTCATATCTTTTCATTGTTGATGCTGCAAGGTTTCAGGGGTCGTACATATGTGTAAAGCGCTTTTATTCAGCTGAATAATCGGGATATTTCGGAAGTCAGGTGTGCTTGTAGCGGCCATGCCGGTTGCGCGCGCAACCTCCGGCTGCCTCCACCCTTGAAGAAGGTGTACAAAATCGGTCCTTATTGTCTATAGATTTGGGTTTCAAATAGCGTTGAGTACTATCGCCGGTTCTATCTATCCTTAACAGTTATCACAACATAACCTCAACCTTAAGTACGTAGAGCACGGCACCGACCGGCGCGACTCTGTAGACTAGGTAGTTCCTCGACTTTAGGCGGAGTACAGATAGACTTACATAACATTGGCCTTAAGTTATAAAACCTGTAATTTAATTTACTGTTTTTTTTAAATACATAAACCCCTACTAAATCTTGTTTTATTCCAAAACCTGGCACGAAATTTTAGTAAGGCACTATAAATCTCGTTACTTGGATAATTTTTTCAGGAAGAAAGAAAAAGATCGATTTTTTCCATAGCTGGGTTTTTTAAACATGAGACCAACTTCCCTGCATTTCGTTCAACTTTTCCTATAGCTGTCGCCGCGACATGCTCCAATCGAACGCACATTGACTTACTAAGTACTCACTACAATACAATCTATCCTCATCTTTTACAAAATGGCTATTTAACTCAGATAAAATCAAACACAATGACTTTGTTTAGTCGCATTGTCATGTTTATGGGGAACATTCAGTTTTATTACATGTCTAACAAATTAATTGCGCCAGAGCGCATCAGCGCGTACGCAAAAAGGTCCGGTGCGCGCGCGGACATCTCCGCTGTCCGCGGTATTGGGTCGAGCGCCCACACTGCACTTTGATCTTCTATATCTATGCCAACTTTGTTCTTCTCCTGGATATCTAGGCCGCTGCAACGGCAACGAACAATAGTTGAGACATTATCGGATCCTATTGATTCCTCATCTAATCTAACATCGAGACAATTAACTCTCGCTAGAGAGTTAATGACTTATCAGTCATTCTCAATGATGGTCCGATCAACATCGGGTCTGCTAAAATTTAAATAAATACTAGTCAATGAAAATAGCTTTCAGATCACGAGGATATTATGTTCACCATGCGAGACGTTTTCAGAGCACGTGTTCAAATTGCCATTTCAACTTTGACAGCGCGTTTCCCGCGTCTATTACTAGGATAGATATTTTTTCCGCTTTATAAAACTTCATCTCTGGTCAATGTCCTGAGTTTGTTGGTAGATTTCGTGTGGTGTATTTGCTCAAGATGTTTGCACCTCGTTGGAGCCGTAGTAGATAAGATAATTTTTGAATTTTTCTATCACGACTTATGAGTTTGCTTGCCTATCACTTTAAAATGATAGCGACCGTCAGTTTGGTCGCCCTAATCTCGGCGCTACAATAGCTATCCATTCCTTTTTTATCACAATTTGACTTGTTAAATTTGGTACAAGTACCTACCTAAGATACCTACTATGTATGTATCAATCACAACTTAGATAACATTGACAAACTCCACAAAACGAACATAAGAAAAGGGTTATGATAATGTAATATCCCTCACAATATTTTGTGTAAAGCCTCTCTATCATAGATAGAGTAGAATAATCAATTTACAACTGAATTATAATACTTAATCCTATCGGCATCACAACTCAACAATCTGCACCTAATTACTTACATAGTTTTATACAATAACCTCTTCATTGATTTTAAATGATGGGAAGTCGCAAATATCTAATTGTTTTCACAAGATTAAATTCCACTTAATTTTGAATTAATTAGGGGAGGGGGGCCTAAAGCGGGCACTGGGCCTAAAGCGGTCACCCCTTATTAAAGTCGAAATTTATCTGACAAATGCGGCACGATTGCGCGCGAATACGCCCCCCGCCACGAGCCTCTCGCGGCAGTCACCCGGTCTGCCTGCGACCGAAAGCACGCGTGTGGGAGCGCGTAAATTTATTTCGGTGCTTTTTGAAAAAAAATACACGGTAAGTTGATTGTGTTTTCACTTATTGTATGTCAGTGGTCTTAATTTCAAAATGTAGTTACTGTTTCGTATCTATCTGGTAGTGTTTTGGTTGTTTTTGCTTGACTCTAATCAATCAGTTTGGGGTTCGCACGTGGTGATGAAAAATAACCGTCGCAAAGGGCAAAGCGGGCCGGGCAAAGTGGGCATGCCCGCTTTGCCCGAATTAGACTTTTTTATCAAACATAACTTTTTTGTTGTAGATGGTAAACAAGTACAAGAGAAAAACCTTACAAGCTGCCTGGGATGAAACATCTATGAAAAAAGCCCTTAAAGATGTTAATGAATTGCATAAATCTGTAAAAAGTACTGCTAAAAAATATGGAATCCCAAGGTCCACTCTGCAAAGACACCTTCATTCGGGATGTTTCAAAAAGAAGCTAGGACGGCATACTACAGTATTTACTCCTGAGCAAGAAATGGAGCTTCTAGAATACGTGTTTCATATGGATGGTCTATTTTACGGCTTATCAAAGACAGAGTTTCTCGAGCTCGTATATCAGTATGCTGAAATGAATGGTATTACACACCCATTTAAAAATGGTACTGCTGGAAGTGATTGGTACAAAGGCTTTGTCATGCGGCACCCTGATCTAACTCTTCGGAAACCAGAACCAACCTCGATAGCCCGAGCTCGGGGATTTAACAGACCCCAAGTTTACAGATTTTTTGATTTGCTGGAGGCCGAAATAGAGAAACATGAGATAGATGCTACTCGTTTATATAACATGGACGAGACTGGCATCCAAACTTCTTCCAACAAACCACCTAGAGTATTGACCAAAGTTGGAAAACGACAGGTTGGTTTTATCGCAAGTACCGAAAGAGGAAGAACAACGACTGTAATCTGCTGCTGCAATGCTGCGGGGTCTTTCGTGCCGCCATTCCTGATCTTCGCTCGAAAAAAAATGAATTCTCGCCTGCTCGATGGAGCTCCACCATGTGCCCAAGGTACTTGTTCAGACAATGGATGGATAAATGGTCCCGTGTTTCTGGAATGGCTGCGGTTTTTTGTTGAAACTGTCCGTCCGACAGCCGAAAAAAAAGTTATTCTTGTGATGGATAATCATGAATCACACAAGTTTCTTCCAGCCTTGGAATATGCATCAAAAAATAACGTGATTTTTGTGTCGTTAGCACCACACACTACGCACAAAATGCAACCGCTTGATATCTGTGTCTACGGGCCACTAAAGGTGTATTTTGAACAAGCTATCGCTACATTTCAAAAGGCCCATGCTGGAAGAATAATCAACCAAAATGACATTGCCAAGCTATTTGCTGGCGCCTATATGAAAGCTGCAACGACGCAAAACGCTGTCAATGGTTTCAAATCTTCAGGGCTTTTACCAACTGATAGATATATTTTTGATGACGCAGATTTTTTGCCAGCTACCGTCACGGAGAATACAATAATTGAAACAGAATCCAATGATCAACAACCTGGACCATCATTGCAATCTGATGAAGACCTTGACAAAACCCCTTCCCCTTCAGTCATTGAACAGATGATACATACCCGCGAAATGGATCTCCTGGATTGTCGACCTGATAACATGAACTGGACTAACGTGCACGCTTCTGACGTCGGTAATACGATTTATTCTGCTTCGGCGACCCCGACTATCGAAACTACACCAGGGACTCCTCCTTTGTTAATGGGGGATGAAACACCACGAGCAGTAACACCTGATAGACCGTACTGTATTACAGAAAATGCAGATATGCCCGTTCCATCTTTTGCCTCAGATATAACAACAAATACAGCAACGATCACTGATATCCAAATAGAACCAAGCACTAGTGGATTGCACCATAGTCCAATGATGATAAGACCCTTACCAAAAGTTGCTCCGAACAAAACAGCTAGGAAAAGAAAAACACAAAAAGCAGAAGTTTTAACTAGCACACCAATAAAAGATCAACAGAGGGAAAAACTGGATCAAAAACGTAAGAAAGAAGAAAACAAAATCAAAGCTCTAAAAAAGAAATTAGAAGGAGACTTGTCAAAACAGAAGAAGGGAATATCCAGGCAAAAAAAGGGTAAAGATAACGTGAAGAAAACAAAGAAAAATAAAGAAAACGAACAATCTAACTGCATATGCATTATGTGCAACGAACCATATGAAGACCCTCCCACAGAGGATTGGATCCGTTGTGATGACTGCCAGTTATGGGCACACGATGCATGCACCTCATACTCCGGCATTGGTGCATACTATTGTGACAATTGTCAAGAAATATAATTATTTGATTGTGTTAATAAGACTGGTTAAAGACTTAGACTTAGGTACCTAGAATTATTAAGATTATGGTAACAAAGAAGATAATGACTGACTTAAAGTTCCTGCCATTAATGTTAAAAAATACCAAATGATTAAACTGTTACTTATATTGATAATTTGATAGATAAAAGTGATATTAGTATTATTATAAGAGATAATTTGTGATTTAGTTAGCTTTTTGTTTATAAATAAACAATTTCATGAATAATAACTATTTGATTGTGTTAATAAGACTGGTTAAAGACTTAGACTTAGGTACCTAGAATTATTAAGATTATGGTAACAAAGAAGATAATGACTGACTTAAAGTTCCTGCCATTAATGTTAAAAAATACCAAATTATTAAACTGTTACTTATATTGATAATTTGATAGATAAAAGTGATATTAGTATTATTATAAGAGATAATTTGTGATTTAGTTAGCTTTTTGTTTATAAATAAACAATTTCATGAATAATAACTGTTTAATTTTTAACTTCGACGGTAATATTTCTGACATTACTCAAGTTTTTATGCGATACTATTAACATGCCCGCTTTGCCCAAAGCACATGCCCGCTTTAGGCACCCCCCTGGGGCAAAGCGGTCACCAGTAAGGGTTTTTTTTTAAATGTCCACACCTTGGCATTTCAGAAGTTATGAATAATTTAACCATGCAAAATTAAAGTATATAAAATGCAGTCCACGCTATGGTAAATTTTTTACAGAAAATCGTTTAAATAACCTATTTTATTTTCAAATTTAACTTAAGGTGCCCGCTTTAGGCCCCCCTCCCCTACGCTTCTCAGACGATTGATTTGCTATTTCCCTACATTATGCTCACTCGATGGCATCATAAACCTAAATGACCTCGTCTGGGTCATGCGCAGAGTTTTATATCATTTTAATAGATAAACGGAAGCGCACACTATTCGAATTTTCTTTAGCGGTTTCATCGTGGGTATGCGTTTTATTATTGAGTAGGAAGTTATTACATTTTAAGATCTCTGAGGAGTGGGGCTTTCGTACTAGACTCTGCAGTTGTTTCCCGATAGAAATGAAGTCCAAATCTACCTAAATCTACCTACTTATCGCGTTCCCTATTGCTAGCTTGTACTATTTTTCCCAACGCGAAGCGACCTTTCAACAGGTTTACACACTGTCGTGGTCCCATGATGGCTTTAACTACCTACTATTTTTAATTTGTTGTTATATTTTTTAACTAGGTACTCGTACATATGAATAGTTGGTTGATATTGGTTGGCGAAGTAGGTTACTCATACCTGACCCTTAAGTCTGCCCACAAACCATAATCGAGACTGTCTCAACTTCGCAAGGGAAGGAATTAGGAACCACACAAATATCTACTATCCGAAATATTTTACCCAATGTCCGTATTATCAGATGACCTCAGACCGACCAGAGTAACAAAATGTATATTGCAAAAAAGCATATTTTATCTTTGAGGAAGAATTAAAGTAATTCGCCTAATAGATAATCGACATACACTCACGTGACCATTTTTTGCTAAAATAAGTACCTAATAATGCTCTGATAATTGCGTAAATGTATAAACATATTTCGGGTTAGGGTCCAACTCGTCTGTGAAAGAACTCTTCCGACAAAATAGCCGTTACTTTTCAAGGGTTCCGCATCGAAATCTTATATACATCCAGTTTATTAGGTACTAGCGGCCTGCCCGGATAGATATAGGTATTTAACCAAAAACTAAAACTTATAAATTTTAACACACTCTTGGCAAACTTTCCATGCTAAAAAAACTCCATCAAGTCTGCTTTTGACAAAACAAACAATACCATCCGTTTGGGAGCTGCAAGCGTCAAGTTGAAGACAGGGCGCCATGGCGCTTATTAGGGGAGGCATATGTTCAGCCGTGGACTAACATAGGCTGATGATGATGATGGTAATATGCCTCCTCCTTAAGTCACCTAAACGTTGTTTTTTCAACAAAATAAGTAGGTGGGTACAATAAAGTTATTAACAAAAATACCGGTAGTAAGTCCAAAAACACTTAGGTACAACGACTTATTTAAAGCCGACCAATTCAAGTGTACCTAGTACAAAGCCTACGTGTATTACAAGTAGGTACGTAGGTTGAAATACTTCACCATAGCTTGCAGCTTGATGTATCTTATTGTAATTCAAAACTTTAACTGCAACACATGTACTAAAGAATGCCAGGTCTGGTTACGAGAGGTCGCACAGTGTGTCGCCTAGTACAAGCTAGCTGGACAAAATTATTTATCGATCTTTTTTACTTTTAAAGTGTTTGTTATTTATGTTTATATACATCTAAGTTATTGGAAGTGTACAGTTTTAACGAAAAAAAATAAAAAACCTTTTTTTCAATATTTAATATATTTGTATATGTCTTATCACTAGGTACATACATAAAAAATAAAAAAATAAAACAAAAAAAGAAACAATAAATTTACCTACTCATCATCATCACTTAATTCTTCTTCAGAAGAATCTTCTTCTGTGTACTCATTGTGAGATACAACACTTGTAGTATCTACCAAACTTCTATTTTTTGTTTTTGGCTCTAAAATTAAATCTAAAACCTCGGAAGGAAGAGAACCTATCTTTTTTTTGGGAATCTCCCTGAGACTGTTGTAATTACAGGATCAGACGTGATGATTAACATGTTCAGTAAATCTGTATTCGTAGCAATACGTGACTGCTTTCGGGTGTTTGTACGCGTGACTTGTTGATTTTGATTCAACGTAGTACGCCAGGGCTTCGTTGCCAGACAAACATCGTTGCTCTTTCATTTCTTGAGTCGCCTTCAGAGAATCTTTGATTTTTTCTGGACTCTCACTGACTTGCCTGATCAGGTTGGCCACAGTTCTCTTCCCTGAAAGTAATTAATAGAAGTTAAGTTTATATTTATTAACGTATAAGTAATCAAACGATAGGCATCAAAAATAAATATTTAAATAAGTATACTTATATTAATATAATTTATAAATAATATGTACCTGATAGACGTGAAGATATCTCAGCTGCAGTGAGCAGTTCTTCAGAACTTCGGGATTGAATAAGATCATCAACACGTCTACGTTTAGTCTTGGAAGCGGCATCTTGCAAGTCTACTTTCGGTCTTCCAGGGCCAGCCATGGGCTGTTGTGATGATGTGGATGGCTCTGCAATGTCGTCTAACGTATGAAACGTTATATCACCCTCTAGCCACGACTTATTCGAAGACAGAAAGCGACCTCGCATTCTGCGAGAATTCTGCCATTTTTCAGATATTTTCGCAGAAAATCTCGCAATAGCTGCCTTGATATTCTTCAAAGATTGCTCCGATATGCTGCCCAGATCATGTTTTGTTGCAACAAAATTTAAAAGCGCAGAATTTCTCTCATCCTTGGATGTTTTGAACCATTCTTCGAAAAACTCCATTTTCGATACGGCAAAAGTGTCTCCTACAAATAAAATCATAAAAAAAAATGGGCAAATTCGTGCAGCCAAAAATACATGCATTTAAAACTAGAATGATGTATCTTTCGCTTGATAATAAAAACAGGCCGGGTAAATGTGGGTAACGTTACTTATCGTCTTTTAAATTACAAATTTAAGGTTTTTTTAGTAACATATTTCAAATCATACGTTTTTTTTGGTAACGTGTTAAACAATATTGAATAATAATATCACTATAAACAACTTACCCTTGGTTATTGAATCCATCACTAATTCACAACTTAACAACAAGAAAGAGCACATAAAATGTTTTCGTATTAGAAGCTTAAACGCAACTAAATTAATGCAATTTACTTGAGTATTTATATACTTACCCTCATTGCGAATGTTTTGACACATTTCTTGGAAAATATTACCTGTCATTAGGATTAGCAACTCATACGCTAACTACCCTCATTAACAGTTTCCAGAATCGTTAATGTTGTTTTTGTCCAGCTAGCTTGTTCTAGGCGACACACTGTGGGTCGCCAGACTTCGCTCACAAAACGCTGAACCTGCTACGGTTAGTGTACGGTTATTATCAGCCAGTCAAGACTATTGTTTGCCTCAATCGTGCGCGTGCGCATGTCTAAAGACTGCTCTACTTCCTTCGACTATTCAATGTTTGACTTATTATTTTCTGTTTGTTTTGTCGGTACAAGTCTCTGCCTGTGGTTTCTACCAGTTTCTGCTTGTGGCTGAGGCATGCGTTTTTCCGATCCGTTCTGTATTTTCGGAGCTGTATTATGTTATGACACATCTTTTCATCCAAAAGTACCGACATCTTCAAAAACTTTCGTTTTTCTATTGTCAGTGAGATATACGATAGACCGTTTATAACAGTCTTGTCAACGTTTTCGATGTTTCTCGTATAGTAGGTACCTATAGATGTCTCTTCTCGGATCCACAATTTCAAATTCCTACTGTGACCAAAAAAACAGTACCTATTTGAGGTAACGTCAACCTTTAATTTATAAACATGAAATATGGAAAATTAAGATCTTCCCTGAACTTCTAAGTGATAGCTATTCAGACGCCATTAAATATTCAAAAGCAAAGAGTTGGAGAACGTTTTAAGTTTGAAACTGAAAGGTTTTCAATTCGTCACTTTACCTTCATCAATTATTAATCCTGGAATTTTGCATACTCTGAATAATGCAGCAGAAGACTGATGCAGAACGAACAGATTGCCCTTATTCAATTCCCAATTTGACTAAAGTCAATTCGAAAGCGGGTTACCGGTATTCCCCTGTTTTCCTTTTGCCTGTTTTTTGATGAGTTCGTTTAATTTGAATTAGAAGAATGAATAGTTTTGGGTTTGGTTGTTTCTTAAACTTGAATCTGAATAATATTGCAAGTAAATTTTACAAAAAAAGTTGTTACTTTTTAACACATGCTGCACCGATTTTATTTAAACAAAGATAAGAAAACTCGCATTTTACCTTTTAATTCAAAAAAATTACATCTGAATCAGTTCATTAATTTGGGAGTACCTAAGAACGCCACAGACAGACACAGAAACGCTCGTCAAGTCCCCTCTTTTTTGGAGAGTTGAAAAGTTGATTTCCTGATTCTTATTCTTATGACTACGTAGTACGCTTTCTATGTAAATGTTGCCTAAGACGAAGGACTCGCAATGACGTACAATAGCCTCAAACTTCCTGCCAATCAGGTGGACCTAGCGGCTGCCTGCAAACGTTGTTTCGTCTCAAATCCGCTTTTATAACTACCGATTAACTCAACGGTCTTGCGTTCATCGGAAAATATTATAAGGTAGGTGTGAATACAGACATAGTAAATATTTCTGTGGGTGCGAACCTCTAAGGTCATACAAACGTACTTTCCGATTCATTTGGAAATTACACCCTTTATTGCAATGAAATGTTGCTTAAGTACATAATCGGATAAAAAATAGCTATGTTTGTACCGTTTTAGTTTTCCAAAATACATTAAATGAGAACGAAAATTCATTTCAAATTCATTTAAAAGCAAGTTCATTAATTTCGATGGTTTTCATAAGTGACTATCTAGCTAGTTAGAAAGAGATAAATAGCAATCGCAGAAAAAATCTGTAACCTGTCTAAATTACATGGATTTGCAATCAGCATCTAAATATTACATTTGCACTTTGCTTATTGAACGCAAACTTAACGTAAAATAAAGTCATTATTTTCCTATTTGTTTTAACTCCAGCCAATATCTCGATTGTTCGAAAAATTGCTCACAAAGTATGTCTAAAACTGATGTTGCAGTAAAAAAATCGTCCAAGCGCCTATTATTAGTTATCTTGACGTGACGGTAGTAGATCATTATCGCTCTTTTGAGCGGATGTCATTCCCGAAGCGTTTTATTTTTAAAAATTTGAACGAGGAAAATCTTTGTGGCCTATTTCATTGTCGCGGTTTATTTTCTGCAGGCCTTTAATTAAATGACTCTTCGTTAGTTCTCGATATGTTATGTTACCGTTTAAATAGGCAGTGCTACTTTAGAAAATAAATAGCGCGTTGCGTCAATATTTACATTGGTAAGTAATTTTTTTTTGACGAAGCTATAGTAAATTACAAGTGCTAAAATACTTTAGTGCTCAACTTAACTCGTGATCAAGTGTTCTCGCTCAACTTTCGAACCTACCGGTCAATATTTCAGTAGCCGAGCTAAACTGCTACTGCCATAGGTTCATTTGCCGTCTGAAAATAGAACCCAAGTCTTAAACAAGTCTACAAACAAGCAACTAAGTATACAATCGACGAATCGATCTGACGTAGATCTATGAGATCCCTACTTAGAATAAAACCACAAGTTTCTAATTCAAAAGGTTATTGAAAGCCACAGCTCCCCTTCCAGGCTTCAAAGTAAATTCGGGCCGCATTTGGGTACGGAACTATCCGGCGACCACTGATCTGACAGGGAAAAGATTTAGCAAGTGGCCAGAGGAAAGAGTGCAAACCGCATTACCGCAAATCGTGGTAGTAATCTCTACTAAGCTTCCAATACTGGCAAACAACGTAAGGGATTCTAGAGAGTGGATATACCTACGTTTCGTTTTGCCAGTTATTCCGGCCTAGCCGCAAATAGACTTGGGTGCGCGTGCGAACACTTCTTCAGCTCGCATAAATCAGGACAGAAAAAAATAATAAATCAATCGGATGCTTCTAGCTTTTACATTGAATGAAACGAGCAATAAACATTATTCTGTTTTCCATTGCATCGGTCATCTTTTTCAGGAAACGCCTCACAAAAAATACCATTGAAACTTCAAGCAGAAATTACAAAAACAGCATACAATATGAAGGTTCATAATGTGCAGAATTCTTGCATAACCGAGCACAAATAATTCCCTGCTTGCATAACTTGCAATCCTTACTACATCCAGCCAGACGAAACTACATCTGGAAATGTTCGGAGACGACACACGCCGTTGCGTTGTTGTCATTACTCATCTGTCTCTTACACGACTTCATACCGAAACCGTCTCTGTCGAACGAAATGTCACATTTCACTGTTCGGCGATAACGAACTTTAGATTCTAGGAAGTAGGTGTATTTTGGAGGCACGGTTTTTGGTATTTAGAACCTTATGGCCGAGCGAAGGTGACAAAGCGTCGCATCTTCAAACGAGATGCTAATTGAAGGAAGCGTGAAGCGGGCTTTAGCTAGGTCTTTGGGAAAAAATGACACGGTGGAACTTACTTTTGTAATATTGTACCTACTCTGAATGATGGTTATCTTTTGGGATGACGCCCGGAGATGATGCTCTGCAGTCAAAAGTCTTGTACCTACCTTCTTACTGCAGTATATCGTCGAAAGAAAAATGCGTCAACGTGTATGTATTTTTGTCCTGACTTTATCTTAATTCTTATCTAAAACATCTATCAGGAAAAATATGTGTTTTGTTACAGAGTCAACGGTACGTACCTAGTGTTGATAAGGTTAGATTACTAAGGTACGAGTACGTTGATGATTTCATCCGAAACATTCTATTTATGGGTTAGGTACCTAGGTACTGTAGAGAAGTCAAGTAGGTAGGTACTCAGTAGAAAATCTACTTCGCGTAGATTTTGAGCGCGCAGATTTCTCCTTATTTGAACGGTTGTTTAAGATCAAAAATAATATTTTCACGGAACAAATATACCGTTTCCAGTCCAACTTTTCGTATCGCGTTTCTAACAAAACTGCTAACTACCTAGGTAGCAAAATGTTCTCATTATGTTACAAACTGTACAACAATGACCGGTGGTAGGTGTAAGTTTTTACGTAGAACACGGCAATTAGCACTTCCATTCAGGGTTCTACGTTGATAACTAAGCAATCACGAACTTCTCGCCAACTCTATGTCCCCTAAATTTAGAGTAGGTAATACTTTCTCTTCTTAGCTAATTACTCCATATAAAGTTGTGGAGTCAGCTCCATTTCGACCTATCCTCGAAAGATTTTCAGATTTTAAGAACCTTTTTTCGTTAGGCTCACAAAATGTAAGAACTTATTTGCATAAGTTCTTTTGACAATGAATCGAAATTAAAAAATATTAATATTTTTTTTTATTCACATTATTTAAAAAAATATAAAATTGCGTCCACTAGTTCACTATAGTCTATTAGAGACCAAGGCTGTTAATGTGAGGACATGAGGTAAGTCAAAATATAGAGTCATACTATTTCAGACATTAATTTGTGGATTTATAGATTAATTAGCTGTAATAATTAAAATAAATAATAATTTTCGTTTACAGGATCTTATTTCAAAATAAAAACTGGACAAATAAAATGAAAAACAGATTTTCTATGGACCATTGCAATGACATTCAATAACCTACCAAATTAAAATAGGGACCTCTCTTGTACTAAGGATATCGTAATCAAGAATGGGTTATTCCAGTTTTTTTAGGGGGATTTCCTTTGAAATCCCCCCTGAGGGGGAAAAATGGAACAAAAAATGATGAGTTCCCGTTTTCCCCCTTAAAAATCCCCCACAAGGGGAAAACTGGAATGGAAAAAAATCAACTCTGAACGTAGAATCCTAGGCGCATTATCTGGTAAGATGTATCCAGTTAATGAGAGACATTATTCAATGACGATCTGTAGCCATTCATTATCGAACACTTATACAAGATAGATGATAGTTAAAATAGATTAATGTTAGCGAGTAGGTACCAACAATATCACGAATTAGAGCAAAGTTCGCGCTACTTAAGCGATAAAGAGGTACAGATAAGGAACTGATTCTAAACAGTTTTGTGTTGCATCAATGATAATATAGGTTCACAGTCAAACCCAACTAGGTACTTATACATACCTACTACGATTTAGAATTCTAGATATTTTATGTCAACAAAGACATTTAAGAATGAAAATTTAACAAAAACTGATAACAATAACAGAAAACAACAAGTCAACAGTGACGTTATCAATAAAATTAAAACAAACTTCGACAACGGATAATCACATGTGCAGCGAAAAATGTTAAAATTTGAATGCGAACGAACGAGAGATCAATTAAATGATGAATGAAAGCATTCAAAACGAAAAACTGTTTCGAGATTAACAATGTCTATAGACGAACTATTAGACAGTCCCTATAGATAACCTAAATTTTGGTTGGATGGTTCACCGTAAAAAATATTCTCACCAGAAGATTATTTTATATATTGTAAGAATCCTTAATAATAACAACACGCGGGTTCGTAATCCCGCGCTTAAAAGCCACGTATCTTGAACAGTATTATCATTCGAGTAGAGGAACATGGAATTCATGTTTCACAATACACTTAACGTCTCGCTTTATTTTGTCGTAAGTAGTTTTGTGAGCAACGCAGTTAATTAACTTCAACTTAATATCCTTGAATAAAGATTCATATTGTTTTGGCAAATGACTGGCTTCGCCATATCTCTTAGTGGTGTAGTAAAAGGAAGTATAGAATATTTTATCTAGCGGTTTATTATAGATTATTACATTCCTCCCTATATTATGCTTATGTGTCTGAATACTAATAAGCTCAATACGGAGCTTTCTTAGAAAACATGAATACGCCGAGGCTTTTTAGTATTTTCCGCCCATTCTCCGATATATTTTTTGCGAAATGTGTGATTTTATTTCATCATCCGGGAATGATCATGAGTAAATTTAAATATTCCTAAATAATTAAATTTGATCAATGATTAACGGCTCCTATGACGTGCAATATTTAATTAATCGTTTAATAAGCTCACTGCGGGTTAATAATTACCTAGATAGTTAATGACCGAACTGAATTCAGAATATTCTATATTTTCTCTTAATTACTAGGATGGTCATCCCAAATAGTTAAACAAATCTAATCGCACGTCCGTTCCTGTACCTTCTTATTGAAACGTACAAAGTCACCAAAAAAAAAGAAAGTAGATTAAGTATGTAAGCTAAGCTCTAATAAGTAAAAACAAGTATCAGTATCTCTACGTTATCTGAAAATCCTTCAACTTATTTGAACGATTCCTTTCAAGTCTGTCCTTTTGTGGTTACATCCTTTTAGACAAGACACTTGTGCAAGAATTATTTTATGAGAACCCTGCATTGTGGCTGCTCTACTTAAAAGTTTAATATGTGGAGAATGATCCTATTGTGAAACTATTTCGTTTTATTATGTTGGCACAAGATGGAGGCAGTTCAAGAGTTCCACCAAAGAATATAGACATAGTTACCCAGTGGAACCTGATGCAGGTACTCTTCTCACGTTGGACGTCGGACAGCCTCCGGAGTGAGTTTTAGTTGCTACAATCAATAGCAGTTTACGGACTTTGAGTGCTTAATGGATGTCCACCAGACGCGTCTTTCTCGTTTCTTCGATCGATTTTCTCGGTTTTAGCACAACTTTAAAGTTTAGAACTGGCCATTAAATTTACGCTGCAGCCGAACGAGGCGTGAATTGACGTAAATAATTTCACGAAACGTTTGACAATTATTATCATGTCGATGGATTTGCAGTGCTATCAAGTTTGGTAGAGTTCGGAAATACCTACTTATCCCTAGATATAAGATAGATAACAGAAAATTGTGTGATCCATGTTAAATCTTTTCAGATACTTAAATAAATAATAAATAATGCTGGACAGTTCAAACAGCATTATCTAGCCCCAAGCTAAGCAGAGCTTGTGTTATGGGTACTAGATAACTGATATACATAATACAATACGTTACATAGATAAATGTTTATTGTTATACATAGAAAACGACCAGAACATCCGGAATAAATACCTGCAGATCGTACAAATATTTGTCCCAAGGCGGGAATCGAACCCGCATCCTCCTGCGTCGCAGGCAGGCCTTCGCCCACCGCGCCACAGAGGTACTTACACGATTATATCAGAACACATCCAGTTATTTCTTGATTCAACAGTAAATTAACAACCACCTTCATACATAATGAGCTTTCAATGAATGCTATGTTCATCCATTCAATCAAACCAGATCCCTCAACATGTAATTGTAACAGATGAAGGTAATTTATCTCCACGTACTACCTACCGGTGACTCAAGACACTCTAACAACGAGCACTTATCTATAGATATCTACGCAAAGAATGCTTCGATCGTCATCGGCAGTCCTCACGACTTTTTGCTTTCAGGTTAGTTACGTGCAAAGAGCACTGGACTCTGTAAACAAAAATACACAGTCTAAAATCGTTACGGTTTATTTATACGACGTAATGAAACCAGATAGTAAATGTTTGATTTTGAAAAATTGTAAGAGTGCAGTTGTGCTGTGATTTTGGGAGAAAGTGTTGGATTGAAGCCAGCACATTTCGATGTCGTTATAAGTTTGAATGCATAGAAATAAATAAGTTCATTTCAATCTCTACCACGTACTTCTTCGGACTTTTCTAGGTTTTACAGAGTAGTTAGGTACTAAATCTTTTAACGCTAAAAAGTTTTATCTCCAGCCTTCTTTTGTTCGTTTGTCGGTTTGTTTGTAGTAGTGGGCACTTTTCTGCAATACCATCGACTTTCGTTTTACTTTTGTAATTTGAAATATCTGACGTCTCCAAGAGTACCTAGGTACAGTAAGGTCTAAACAAAACCTAATATTTTTGTAAACTTGGTTTAAATGCCGAAACCAACAAACTATCACGATTTAAAACCTCTACGACATGAACTACTTAGAACCATAGATTTAAATCTATGCTTAGAACGTGGTTATTCGTCACGTAGGTAACGCATTCCTGCTAAAACTTTTTCTTATTAACAGTCACTTACATGCAATTAAATGTATAAAACTCATTGCTTGTACCTACAAGGATAAACTTACTATGTTTATCAAAAACATACTGTAGAAAGTTAGGTTGTAAAATGACTTTTGGGTGTGTGTTGCTCCACGTTTTTATCGTTGCATTTGTAGAGTTACTGCGGAAACAGCGCGCTTGCATTTCGAGCCACATTTCAAACACATACCTAATCCTCTATCAACATGTGCCAGATCAATAGACGTTAAATGCAGCAGAAACGGTAGCTACGTAATAAATCTTTCATTAACTTTCTTACAGTGTGCGTCTTCGTCCTTTTGCATCGTTGTCCTTTTGTCAGTTCGCTTCTAAGTAGGTACTTACCTATTTTTGACTAGCAGTTGATTTCGCACGCAAGTTCGCAAGTTTTCTTTGCACTGTTGTATTGAAAATCACAATTTATTCTACAAATTACTGTGGAGCGTGTAAAATTGAACGGAAAATCTGAAGGAAAATTTTCTTGGAAATCGTAATTATTTAGAAATAAAACCGGCCAAGTGTGAGTCGGACTCGCGCTCGAAGGGTTACGGAACCCTTCGAGCCATATAAAAACGGCAAAAAATCACGTTTGTTATATGGGAGCCCCCTTAAACATTTATTTTATTCTGTTTTTTAGTATTTGTTGTTATAGCGGCAACAGAAATACATCATCTGTGAAAATTACAACTGTCTAACTAGAACGGTTCATGAGATACAGCCTGGTGACAGACGGACAGACGGACAGCGAAGTCTTAGTAATAGGGTCCCGTTTCTATCCTTTGGGTACGGAACGCTAACAAATACTCACTAGCATGGGACAGCTCATGGTAGAATACTAGGCAACTAGGCAACAATGCATTCAGTCAAGTTTGAGAAATAACTTGTCAAACAAAATTCCAAAGTTTGTGTGACACGAAATTCCCCGCCCTAGAATGCTAACGCCTGCTCTGCCCACTAATAACCCTATATCTACCGTGTTGACTTCTGATTATGGCTTCTTGCGACCTTAAGACGTTCACACTACACGAAGTACTAACATAAAGGTGTAGGCACACTCATTCTCATACAATACAAGCATCTAAGTAGGATAAAACAATATTCAAAGGCACATAGCAACACAAAACATTGCTTTATTGTCTCAAAAGGTCAGGCGAGTTCGAGACAAGCTACTTTAAAAAAATCTACAACTTCTAAGCCATTTGATTTGACTCATCTTACATTAACGACTTCACCGGTTTTGTCCAAACAAAACCTTTGGTCAAGTCACCTTACAAACACAAAAGCTAAATTTAAATCGCTCCATCACCGATATAAAGGAGGTTTGACATTAGAAGAGTTAGTCTTCAATTAGTTTTATAATAAAGATAAACATACAAATACATACACATAACTGATGCTTTCGTAAAAAATCTATCGCGCTATAGAGCTTTATGCGGACGGACTTCAAATTACTCGACTCTAATCAAATAGGAAAGTCGGACAAAAAGTTGGTACTAAAAGTAAAAAAAAAACATTAAGAATTTCAAAATCCCCGCTAAACCTGACTAATAATATAATATGTTTACTTACCAAAATGCGGTGGTACAATGGTTCCTATAAATAATAGGACACACATTTCCCAACTTACATGGGATGCAAATATAATATTTTTACACTAATTAAATCACAAAATTTTACTTACACATAATAATTAATACGAGTAATTAGGTACATCATTTAAATAATGTCAGTGTATTAATTCATTTAGGTATACATTATAATAATATTTTTTACTATGTAGCCACAGTCGCAGCTCTTTGGTAAATTTTGCCAATGGAAGACTTTTTATTGTTTGAGGTAGGTATTGCATTATATATTTTTCCGCACATTCCGAAACAGTTTTTTTTGGTATAAACGGGTCCTGGGATTCTTACTGAAAACTATCCTATCAGGATTCCGTGTATTTCTCGGATACAGGTCTTAGGAACCTTAAATAATTTTTGCTGTACCTACGTACTTGATTTACGATTTACGCTTTACTCCGCAAAGCCATTGCTTTGCGGAGTAAAGCGCCGAAGGATGCGTGCACACACATTTGTGTGCACGCATCTTTACGTACCATACGCGTTAGAGCGTTAGTGTTCCCTACAACGTCCCTATTTACACGGAAATGCAAATATTAGTTTAGGAGAAGGGTTGTTCTGCACTTCAGTGGGCTTACACTAAGTGTGGGATTAAATAACGGAATACCAGCTTTTATTTTATGTTGCTCTATTTTTACTCAACTTTCTTGTATAATTCGTGTGCGATCAGATGGGATGGATCTATATTAAACTTAAATAAAACTGGCCAAGTGCGAGTTGGACTCGCGCACGAAGGATTCCGTACCATTATCTATAAAAACTGAAGAAAAAAATTATGTCTGTTGTATGGGAACACCCCTTAATATTTGTTTTATTTAAATTTATTTTTAAGTATTTTCTGTGAATATTTCAAGCGTTGCCGTTATCAATATCGAGCAAAAAGGATCAAAAAATCACGTTTGTTTTATGGGAGCCCCCTTAAATATTTATTTTATTCTGTTTTTTAGTATGTTTTGTTAAAGCGGCAACAGAAATACATCATCTGCGAAAATTGCCTAAATATCACGGTTCATGAGATACAGCCTGGTGACAGACGGACAGACGCACAGCGGAGTCTTGGTAATAGGGTTTTGTTTTACCCTTTGGGTACGGAACCCTAAAAAAATGAGGAGGAACATGCATGGGTGGGGCATTTCCTGAGTCAAGTTTCTATTCAAGCCCATTGTCTACGAGGTCCAGACGTACACTGACACTATGACATAATATGGTATCATTGTAGAATCGCCACGTAGGTATAAACCTTAGATTGGCTTCGTTAGATGAAAGAAACTCCAGATGGTGCGCGCTGTGCTATTAGCACGATGCGATAGATATATTTATAAATGATATTATTCTTTTGATTCCGATACGTTTGATGTGCGTCCCTCCACCTGTAGTTTTTTCATCTGAGCTAGAAACACGGAAACGTGTTGTGCCTATGGCGATTCTGCCACCATATTGTAATTTTTGTTGTTTGTAATGACTGTCTTTTTTCGTCTAAAATTATTGAGTTGAGCAAAAGGGAACAAAATGAATTGCACAAAAGGGAAGCCCCGTTGTGCAACTATCCGCAGTTGAGCAAAAGGGAACAAAATGAGTTGTACCTACAAAAGGAGAGCTCCGTTGCGCAACTATTTCCAGTTGAGCAACTTCAGTTGCACGAAAGGGAGTTCGCGACGCCATTGTCATAGTGAAGCGATTAGTTAGCATTAAAAGGATTCCAGAGTTACATGTGACGTAAAATCGGCTCTAAATATTAACATTGGCAAGGTTCTGTCCTATTCCGATAGCGCATGGAATTATAAATATGTACCTACTTGATCTTTATTAACAAAGAAAATTACCGTCAGATAATAGAAACAAATTAGAACTAGTATTTGCAATTGTAACAATTGAGCTAACTGCTGACTGTTGCAAACAATCTACGGGTAGCTCAACTGATCCTTAACAATGCTAGATGGATGCGTCCACAAGACGCTGACTGCATTGGCCCGCTGTATAGCAATGCTGATGCGCTGCGCCAGATAATAACCAGCTCTCGGATCACGCGTCGCTTCGACCAGAAGCTCAGATATTTTTAATTACTAACCTACTTGATTAATTAATAAGCAGAAAATTGACCATCCTCTAGCGTGACCGTTCTCATATAAACTGCATGTACCTAATTCAGCTGAAGAATTTTCCCATACATTCCCATCTGGAATGGAGCCCGCATCTGCTGAAGGAAGCGAGTGTCAGCGGCTCTGCACGTGGTCTTAGGTTTTGACTTATAGCCGGAAAGACTTATTGCGTACAGAAGTAGGTACTTAATATTGGAGGTTTAGCAATTTTTTTTCTTGACCTCCAGTATTACAACATTGTTTAAAAATATAAACTTTATTAACAACGAAAATTACAATCAAATAATAGAATTAAATTAAAACAAGTGTAAGGTTTTTTGTTATAGTGCTAACCCGCACTCTGGGTATCTCTAAGAAATGAAATACTACAATACAATACAATAGTGTTTACAATTGAAACAATTGAGCTAACTGCAGACTGTTACAAACAATCTACAGGTAGCTCAACTGAAAATGTGTTTACGCCACGCAAGTAATTTTTAGGGTTCCGTACCAAAGGGTAAAAACGGGACCCTATTACTGAGACTCCGTTGTCCGTCTGTCCGTCTATCATCAGGCTGTATCTCATGAACCGTGATAGTTAGACAGTTGGAATTTTCACAGATTATGTATTTCTGTTGCCGCTATAACAACAAATACAAAAAATAGATAGAATAAAATAAATATTTAACGGGCTCCCATACAATAAACATGATTTTTTTGCCGTTTTTGTAGATAATGGTACGGAATCCTTCGTGCGCGAGTTTGACTCGCACTTGGCCGGTATTATTTTTTAGCGAGGAGCTACTCGCAAAAAAAACGAAATTTCAGATTTGTTGTTTTGCAAAAACCACTCATGTCACCAACATAAGATAGCACTAGGTAGGTACACGAAAACGAAAGAGAAACTTCGATGTTACTTATATTGGTAGGTACGTAAGTACTATATTTTAGTGGTATTTATTCTGTGGCATGGGCCCAGAGTAGGTATAGAAAAATTCAGGTACATACGAACTTGAGTTCATGTCAAATGATAAATCCTAACCTAACACAAGTGTATGCAAACACCACGGATATAATTACATTATGTACATTCAAACAATCAGATACCTAATAAAACATACGTGAATTCAATTATGTGTACGCTACCATCACGGACACATCTCCCGCCACTCGAGAGCCGAGTGGCAGGCCGTATGCGCACGATTGCAGTGACCTTTGCGCACGCATCTCGCCCTCAGATACGCTAATCCACTTAGAGACAAACACTATGTACCTTACCTACTTACATGTCATTGAACATAGCATGTTCATAGATTTAGCGACGCTTGAATTACCTACAGAGCCGAAGTGGCTAAACTTAAGTCATTTGCATCAAGTCGTTCTTCTAAACGACTATTTATTTAAAAAGAAATTAATTAACTGGCTAAATGAACGTAATATTTATGATATTAATGAATTTATTAATTTTAAGCCCTAGAAATAATAATTAATTGCTTACTATTGAATAGTGAAACATGAGCTCATAATTTTATCTACTAATCACCTTGTTAAATACCATGTTTTGTGCAATAAATATACCATTTATCATTTAAAATGTACCTAATCAAACAAGTGTAATTTTTTTTCCCGACAAAAAATCCAAAAACAGGATTGTGATAGCTTAGGCAAAAAGCAGTCGCAAAATGTTAATTTTGGTTACCTAATAAAATACCAAAATAAATATACAGTATTTTATTTTGGTTTTTTATGGCCACTTAATATCGATTTAATATTTTTAGTGGTTTAATAACACTATAGGTACATATATAATCTAATTGAGAGACTTTTAAAAATGGGTGTATTACCCTATTAACTACATTCTAATTGACGTTTTTGACAGATGTTTTCATAATTCTATTTCACTTCAATGTTACCGCCGCTGTTAATTGTCCGATTTTTCTTTCGAAGAACACCAACCCTAGTAATGTCGCAGACGTTGTGTTTATTTCGATCATAAAGAAAGGAATGGCAACATTTTTAGTGCTTTTAAATTAGTTAGGTTTATGCAACAATAGACTGAACAATAGAACTACCAATGTATTAAAAAGAAACTGACCTCTATCTTTGTTTATAGCGGTAGGTAGAGTCAGGAACAATTGAGACTTTACTTTTTTTTGTCACACATAAAAAACATCGAAGTCTTATTATTTTTAAGAAGTGAGTAGAGACTGTCTTAGCCTATTAATCCAAAATAGTCCAGCTGAGAGTAAACTTGCAATGCAATGATGCCGACACTCCCAGCTTTAACACGCGGAAATAGTTGTTCCGACGTGTTTCGTCCGCTCATCAAATGCTCAATCCTATCGACAAAAATACACTTAACTACTCGCATAAAACCAACGCAGTTTAGATGCGAAATGAATATTGATTGATTGCATTTCAATTTTGAAAGTTGAATGAACTATGGCGCGATAAAAAACTAGCAGATTATTTTTTCCGAGGCTTAATAAAACCGTCAATCGACAGCTACGTTTTTAGAGTTAGTGTAGGTAAATTTTTATGGACGTGTAAAACGCATTCTTCAGCTATAACAAGTCCAAGGCGTTTGGTTTATTGTACGCGGACATAATCGAAGGCAACCTGAACCACTTTCGTCACGGGCTGGTACTAAAACTATTTCATAGAACTTATTACAGTTAGTTTGCTGGAAATAGCAAAGACTAATGACTTCATTGTTTTGAGGCTGATCTCTTAGCTTGGCACATGCACGCGGACATACTACCGATGTGCAAAGAAATAAACAAAATCTTGAGTCCATTCACTCTCCGCTGACATTTCCAACTGCGGCGTATCGTGCCAATCTCCCTGTTTTATTCCATTCCATTTTATTTAGACGATATGACGGACGTTTCCTGATATTAAATTCTATTGATTATGTAAAAAGTTCTGCGGGTTTATTAGTCTTATCTGTCTTCACCTCATCACTATTTGTCCCAGTTTTCTTGCTGAAAAATCTAAGGAAGATTTTTCATTTCAGGTTTTAAAAATAAGCTGTAACTGAAAAAAATATTCATAAATTCGTTTATTAGCTCTTATGTGTGATATAACACTCTTTTCAAATAATACTTACAAGACTCCTTTATGTACCTATGATTATTTCGCAGGTTAGAAACAAAATATAAAATATACGCGATCAATCCGGTTAAAATAGTGTTTTATTATTTCGCAGAAATTTAAAAATCATTGAATAGACGTAGGGAGGTTGAGACGTAGAATGCAATAAGCTGGTGAAGATATTATTATCTATAAGCTTTATGGAATGGTATACTTACCTAATAAACTAGTCAAAATTGTTATGCAAAGCGCGTTGACAGCAATACTCTCAAGGCTGGCAACAATACTGAAATATTATTTTGTCATAATGTCCAATCTATAATTAAAGTCTGAAGAGAGTTGAACTGTTTCGAAAATAGCCGTAGGTACCTACAGTGGCGTCGTAAATCTCGGTTACGACGAAAGTTACTGTGTAAATCATCGGTCTCACGTTAAGGAACATTGAATTTTACTGCACACCTATAACAATAAAATTATAAAGCGCAATTAACAACGAGATCAATTAAAACATAACAGGACCACCGCTTGCCACAAATTCTTTGCCCTATGCGGCTTAGCCGAACTTACTTCTCCAACTGCAAATCTCATCATGTAGATACTAAAAACGCGATTCAAATAACAATACGCGATTCGCTATGATGGTAAACCGCGAGTCTGCAAATGCATCGAGGCGTGCAAAATCATTACTTTGAAATGCTCTACAATATCCTATTTCTATTTGCGTTCCACCTCTAAAATATACCGCACAAAATTAATAGTTGAATCACGGACTAATGGTAGGTATGTGGAGTTTCAAAGTGCATTTGTAGGAATTCAAGTAAACAAAACGTTGCTTGGGCACGCGTGGGTAACTTTTGCTTCATGTGCTCAGTGGGGCTTATTACATCCGTAAGGGACGTAGCTTATCACATCACGCTATAAGGTATCCAATGGCAAGAATGCCGAATTGTTTTCGCGATACCAGGAACTTCTAATTGTAACCAACTAGTAGGTACCTGTAAATCAATAAGTGAATCAAGTTCAAGATTGTTCAAAGTCAAGACGAAAAACTCACATTTTATAGAGACTTAAGTCACTTCCGAATTTTCTCCTAAAATTACAAAAAAAATCTAATGTTATCGTTAGACATAGACAAGTCAAATTCTGACTAAAACATATTTCAAGTTCATCGCTAACTCCCTGGCTTTTATGATACCACTGTCGTGGTTTGATGTTTCTCTGAACAGCATTTCGTGTAATGATATAAATCGTACGTAACTGCTAGTTTCCAATGAATGGGTCAGTAATCATCTGCATTTGAGGCCATTATCTCAATTGGCGGGCGCAATGAGGCGACCTCAGCCGGACACCGCACCCGACTTGACAATGTCGGTTGTTGGCTTCACAAATGCTTTTCTGTATCTTTACACTATTTGAACACGATCATGCTATTTTCAATCGTTGCCTCGATCTATTCAAAATTTCAAAGTCGTTGATGATAGGTTTTTAGTTACCTTTTATCAATGGTTACCTACATTATATTTTGAAAGACCGCTGGCAGATGCTGGATGCGGCAAGCTGAAGACAGGGCGCTATGGCGCTCATTAGGGGAGGCCTATGTCCAGCCGTGGACTGATATAGGCTGATGATGATGACATTAAATTTTGCATAATATATAGGTGATAGGTTTTTTTATTGTTGTTCATATCATAAGCTAAGTCAAATATGATTAACTCTTAGAAATTCGATTCAAAAGCAACGATCAGTCGTAATATCGACGCGCAAGATAATTCCGATATACAATTTCATAGGTACTATAACATTAAATGTTATAGTACCTATGAACAAAATAGGTAGAGTACCTACAGGTACCAAATTTTGGTACCTGTAGGTACTCTACCTATTTTGGATGTATGTATTCTGACTGTTCTAAGTAAACTGTCTCATTCAAATTAGAATCGCGTTTCGCAATTACCAAGGTTAATAGCAAACAAATATACGCACCTAAATATTATTTTGTTTACATGATACATTATCTATTTACGTTTACGAATCTGGAACACTTTATCTCTTTTGTAACTTGACTTGCCTGATTTCAACCGATTTCTTACTTCGAGATCGTCTAGACCTGCGTGTGTATCGGCTTTGTTGGTTATTTATTGATCGTAAATTATGATTTTATATTGATTTTATCTTTCAAAAGTAGGATTGCATCTTCACGTTAATATTAAATACATAGAGCAAACTCAGTAAAGAAAGCTATTAAAGTAGAGGCTATGTATAAAAATAAGACGCGCCTCGGCAATCCCAATAGAAACATTACGAATATTTATATTTAAACCGTTACATGTGTTTTGTTTCATGCTAGATCATAAGATATATTATTATTACAGGATGATTTAATATAACAATCACGTCTTTTCCAGGTACATACAAATTCATTAGCTTCTAATATTAACTCATAATGGTAATTCTAAATAATTACAATATTATAGTTTTTATCTGTAGACTGTACTTAAGAATCTTCTTGTTTCTTATTTATATTCACTTGTCTCGGTCTATTGTCGTAAATTACCAGCAACATTGAGTATTAGTAACCAATTGCTGCAATTGTGTGAAAGTAGAACTTACCTATATATGTATAACCAATAGTTGTGTTTTAGTTATATAGATTAGCGCCGGTTAGCGGCTATAGATTTTTATTTTAACGTTAGTACATTTGAGTAGATCTCAAGTCTTACAAAACGACACCCAAATACCTCCACTTTACAGTAATGGTACAGGCCAATCTTGTTCTCACGAACATTAATCAGCATGCTAGCATAAGCCTTTACACCCTGATATTCACGGAGTATATTGAACAATCCCTGTATTTTATAAGACCAACCACTGTTATAAAATTACTTACACGTTAGATTCACGGAGAAAAATATTTTTCCCAGGGTTACGCAAGCGGTAATTGTGGTGGAGCACCTTAGTTGCCATCTTCTGAAGTTTGGTAAGTGAGGCACTCCATTAATACACAGTCTGCCCGACGTGATTCCGGAGAGAAATATTTTGTTGATTGTACCGCCCGTGCCCTGTGGTCACAGCTTATTGACACGGACAGTAACTGTGCGGAACATAACGCATAAATACATCTTTCCCGGGAACCACCGGAAGCACATCTCACGTAGAGTAGCCGCTTGCGACCATTATCTACTGCTTACTAGTCTCGTACTTTTTAGTTCTGCGTCTAACGAACGTTCCACGTCACGCTATGCATGATTATGATAAGAGCACGAACTTTCACTGTTACTGTTGTATTTTAGTGTTAATGCACATTTTTTATATAGTTCCTCTATTAGTTATAGTTTGCAACTTAACTAGTTTGAACTTAGTTAGATTTTGCAGCGATCGAATTCTCGCGGTAATTGGCAACTGTCGGAGTAATCTCGGAAGGCTCCGGAGGGCTCACTCGGTGAACCCGGCGAGGAACCGATGCGTGTAATGAAAGTCTGAGTTCGATCTTACCGTCGTGCAGCTATATAGGTACCTAATCACTTCCAGCAGCGCCTCACTGCGTATGTCGAACGTTCTATCATTTTAGCATTAGAGAATCCGCGCGAGAAATTCCTTCTTTTCGGGATCAGCTTTTGAAAGCGGGGCTCATTATTCCGACTGCAGTGGTGTGTTCGAATCCCAACTAGAGGTCGAGTCGCTCCGTGTTTATACGCGATTCAGGGGCATACGCCCAGACGACGCTCGCTCGCTTCTAATCCGATTATGTGTAACAAAATGCTACGCGCAGCCACTCATGGCGACGCCGACCAGTTTCCTCAGTGTTTGTTACATGTACTCGCACTTTGTCTGCGATTCATGTCACTCGTGACTTGCGTAATTACATCGTTAAAATTGAAAAAGCAACGGGGGAGGCATCCCTAATGACATGCATGCGGGGTTGCGTGTAAAAATGTTTCAAAGCCTGTTAGTTACATGAGTGGAAAATGCAGAGAAATATTACTACCATTAATTGCATACATACCTATATCTACATTTAATGAAGTGATAGTTTGCATTGTTGAAGAAAATGCTTTTATTAAAATTGTGAATAGGTAATCAGATTCGTTTTGACACGCGCTGAAAATTATTTAATGGCTTGGTAGCAAAATAAAACGCTCCCAACAACGAAAATGAGTTTATATGTTAAAATAAGTAGATTTCAAATGACAAATCAAATACCAAAGGGGCAACGTTTTAAAAGCACAGCTGCCTACGATTTAACAGTGGGAAGAATATTTAACTGCTTTTGGCTTTTACGTCTCCGATAAAAGTATAAAATTCCCACTCCTGAATACAAGGGGACATGAAGTTACGAGCTCTCCTGTAATCCGATTACGTGACAAAATGTTTGACCGCACTCACACATAAAGCAGGAATCTGCGATGGCTTACCTACCGGACTTTGATTTTCGACAAAAAGGTTCCGTTTGGGCGAGCCGAGTCCACTTTAGTTTTTTTAACAGCTAAATGCAGTTTCAAATGCAGTTCTAAATGCTTGAGAATCAATTTCAAATAATCTGATCCGTAATTCTTTCTTAGGTCTCTGTCAAAAGTGTCGATATCTTTTTATTGCTTTTGAAGTTTTACATGTATTTGTAACTTGTGTAAATGTGTTCCTTCAGCCACTTTCGCGAGACACCCTATATAATCTCACAAATTGATATTTAATTTTGTTTTACTGCTTCTGAATTCTGTTACGTTTTAGACCACTTGTTTATGAGGGTCAGACATACAAGCACTTTTTTTAGATTCGACAGGACCTAATTGGGTTGTTATAGGTCTATATAAAATCACTAAATATCAAGTGAAATCGTATGCTAGGCTCAATAACTCATGTTTGTTTTTTGAGGCTTGTGGTACTTAAATACCTCTATATAGAAAAAGATGAGCAATAATAGATTTATACGAGAATTTTTTAAAATGAGCATTGAATATTGGAACTAGATACAAAGTTATCCTGTAAGGATTACGAACTATTCTAGTTTTGCAATTGGGAATCAATAAAATTCTAACATATTGGTTCTTTTTTGCTTTTATGTAGGGTTTCTATTCTACTTTCTTAGATTTATGTAGGTAAGATACAGCCGTTGGGGCAATCTGGTTTAAATTTATTGATTCCCCTACTGTGGCTATGCCCAATGCCGAATTTACCGTCGGGCACTCGTAAGAATAGGTTTCTGATTCGTAAACATTTTTATGGAAAAAAGGTTGGCCTTATCTTTTCTATTAGCGGTGTAAAACATGCAGGTGAGTTTTGGGGTAGATTTATATTTTTGTGGTAATTTACGGCTTAGAATTTGTTTGTTCCACAATTTATAGTACCTACACCGTCGAAACGGTTAGCGTAGGTAAACCATTTCTTTGTTTCTTGATGGTCAATATAGAGCGCAGGCATCAGGGAACCTAAAGCCTATTGAAACATCGATCAAAAAACAACTAGCCATAAGTCTTCAATCATATTGACAGCCATATAAGTCTTGTTTTGAAAGGTAAATTACAGGTGTTGCTTTCCAGTAGGTTGGCTAGGCTATATTACAAAGGTGCTTAAATATTTGATGTCACCATGACGAGGTGAGTACCTCAGTTAACGATTTCTAAGACCTAACTCAGTGGACATAAAGTCTAAAGCTACTTTTAGCTCAAAAGTCAGCGACACAATAAGCAAGCTAAAACAGATCTTAAAAAACTTTGAAAAATTTCAAACATAGAAAAACTTCAATACTTTGCATTATTTGCTTAGTTGTATGTGTCGCGGGTGTCAAGAGTACTAATTTATAACATCCAAAAATGTTCAATGAATCAATATCATTTCCTTTCAAATTATTGAACATAAATTTGACGCTGCCATACCAATAAAATTCAAAATTTCGGCATTTCTAAATCGTACAACATTGCTTGATCTGTCGATGTACGTATGTTTATGCGGATCAAATCGTAAAATAAGTTGAATCTAAAATATCACAAGAAACAAAACGTTAAATCAATTGAAGCATATAGAACTTCCGAGTTTTTTCGTGGTAAAGCTGTGAATAGAGACCTTTCTAACTAATTTAAAACGGTCTACAGCTGCTGACAGCCTGATTGAGCTCCAAACGAATGGTCATTATTAAAGTTCAACAACCCCTTTCGATGGAAAACTCAACGATATTTTTGTATGAAAGGCTTTTTGTTTAGCCATGGCACAAGGGTTGGCTTGAGGCTAATGTTCGAGTTAAATGAAAGATGGAACTGTTTTGCAATCTGTACACGCTACGTAATGAAAAAGAGAAAGAAATTGGGCTCTTAGGTACCATAACTCTATACAAGTTAATTTATACTAGTCAAAATTTTTCATGCTAAACAGCAAAGACTAAAACCGGTAACGAGTAAATTAACAAATGTGGGCACTTCCGTGACAGGAAAGAAACACTTATCGCGTCCAATGTAAGTACGGTTAGCAACACAAATTGTTGTAGATTAGCGATAGCTTGCATCAAAATTAAGCTGGAATTTACCGAGGCATATGTGCTTTTTATGCCACTTGGCAAAGTGGTTGGAAAATTCTGGAATTTTGAACAAGTGCGATACTTTTAGTAAAAACTTATTGAAGCATATCGTCTAAAGAATGTGAAATGTTAAATAACATAACATAACGTAATTTTAACCAACTTCAAGTAGGAGGTTCTATGATTGAATGCATGTTTTTTAAGTATAGGTGTTGGTATATTTTTCCGTCTTTTATGGACCGATTATAAAAATTCGTTCGTTATTGTATGAAAAATGTTCCCGAATTGGTCCCATAAAAGGTATATTCCCGACAACTAAGATTATTTTTTGAACAGTACTTTTGAAAAATCACAACTAGTTACAAAAAATTTAGTGATATCTTCGCCAATTCTTAATAGATTTTGATGATTCTTTCGTTATTGTCTAAAGGTTGATTTTGAGGTGGTTAAATTCTCGAATTCAGGAATTTACACGTGCGCCGTAAAACGTATCTAAAACATCATCACATGTTTCACAATCACCGGTCTAATGGTTTCCATGGCAACGGTCGCAAACAAGAGGTCTTACATAGTTGACGGATGGCGGATCGCATAAAACGAAGGACGACCGATCCTGGACTGATGATTTGGTTGGGGTTTTGTACGCAAAGGGTCCCAGCATATCCTATTGCTAGGCCCCCTGTGTGTCTGTCTACCTGTCTGTCCGTCCGTCTGTCACCGGGTTGTATTTTATCATTATTCAGGCATTCGAAGTCGGCTTATACTTTTTAAAATACACCAAATTATTTTAATGGCATTGACAGGAACGTGATCGATTTCCGAAACAACGAATTCTACAAAAATGGATACTCTGATAAATTTATGCAAACCGTACAGCAAACCTAGCTTATATTCATGATATGTCATCAAAACGTCTCCATTTGTCATCTTAATACCGAGGCCGGCAAAATTAAAAGGATGATTCATGAACTGCATGAGGTATGGTTATTAGTGACAAAATAAGATTTGGTTCTTAACAAAATTTATAACCTACTTTGTAATAAGTATTGGGATGTTAGAAAAACAGATAGTTATAAGCTGAGCGGATAACGATGTCAATATATTTGCAGAGTGGCTTTTTGAGCAGTTTTTATTAAGTTCTTATTTTCTCATAAATTGAGCTCAAAACTCCTGTCACGAGTTTTTTCTCTCATAGTTTTGGATTTGGCCTTTCATTCTCATATCTAAGAGACAGTCTGTATAATATATCGCCAAAAGGTAGAAACTTTATCCATTTGAAAAAATCTTGAAGGGTAGATTAGTTACGTAGAAATTAATTCCCTGCGGATTGAAGAGCAGTAAACGTGAAAAATACCATACCAATGTGGTTTTTAAAACGGAAATTACAACCATATTTGATTGAGATTCAATGTAAGTACCGAGTGAAAGGTTTTCCTGCGTGTTTTTTTTCTTAAAGCAACAATTGAAAGCGTTTCTATGACCAAGCTATGTTGCTAGTGCGCTATTCAGTTAATTTTATAATATCAATGCCGCAAATGTGACTATCAAAGAGCAACAAATCACTCAAAATCATTCCAAAATTATCATCGAGTTTGTAAGAAACGATTGGTTCGTTGTCATGCTACGATAAGTACCTAGTTCCTCTCGATCCGGTAGGGGCGCTACAAGGCGCTAAATGTATAAGAAGGACTCGAAATCGATGGAATTCGTAAGATAATGCGTACAACCCGTACCTAAACACTTAATAAAGTAGAGGTTACTTTTCCCGGGAAAAACTAGTTTAAAATTTTTTGGTGCACTTAGCATCAATTTTTCTAGTCTACTTCGTAAGTTTTGGTGCACTCACCATAGGCTAACCTAACTGTATAAATAAATAAAATAAAATCTTTCAAGTGTGTTCATAAAAAGTTATTCCCATACGAAAATTGTTCCCGTCTCAAGATAACGTTCTGCCAACATCTAGTTCTGTTAGGTATTCTATCATTTTGATAAAGCAAAATGTTTTCTTTCCGAGTGCTTAAGATAAGAGTGTTTGACTTCGCTACGCAATCTCAGCGGCAAAAAATCAGGATGTTGCGATAGCGGTACACTTGTCAAACAAAAGCTTGTTGCATTGAAGATAAGGATGGGGGAGATAGGTTTTTTACACCCGTGACATAGGACTAAGGCAAAAGCTAAGTTTAAAATTATTTGACACCAGTTTTACACTGAGGCCCGTATCGTATAGGTACAGGGTTATTGGTAAATTAGTGACAATACGTGAACTGCAGGTTCAGCCCATCATCACAAACACGTTTGTGAAGACGCCCTTATTTAAAGTCTCGAGACCATGATCAATTGGTGCTAGTGAAAAACAAGATCCGTCAAGTGCGAGTGTACATCGCGCACCGATGGTTTCGAAAATTTGCCAATTATACAAGTATCTATGTACCCACTGGTTAGACTTTGCTATTTAACTCAAACTGAAAACTTTTCGACTTTTTTCAAAATATTTCGAAAAGTATGAAATCTACAGAAATTACAAATACTGTTTTGAAATGTACAATCCAATACCTTTCATTTGATACCTCACTTGCACCCCTAGGTCTCTTTTAAAATTTCAACATCAAAATTTGTACTGAAAATTTTCATTTTTCATTAATTTATATAATTTTTTTTCTGAAATCTGTAATGGCACATGAAATTTATTATTTTTCAAATTTCAAGTTTCTGAGATATTCAAGAAAGACTGGGGACTGACAGAGCGAGACCTTAAGGGTTTCGAAACCGCTCTCGAAACCCTAATAACTTCGGTCAAACTTTATACTGTTATTTTAACTAAATATCCAGCTGACGAAGTAAATCTGCTCGGTCTATTATTAACGCATCCTAATAATAAAAACAAAACACTAAACGACGGTTTAAAAACAAAAGTGGACAAGTTGTTAATCTTATTTTTTATGTCATTGAGTTCAAATAGAAATAAACATTTGAGAGAATAAAATATCTAAAGAAATGATTAAAAGCTCATGGTTGATAATATCATACAATATCTTAAATGTTACTAAGACTAAAGTGTTGTAGCTAATAAGTCTCAGTCAGGTTTTACTATAAATTATGAAATCAGTTTTCTAATAAAAGAAATGTTTAAAGATGAATTGGCAAGCATAACTTAAGGATTACCGAAAATAAAACGGATAAGAGCATCCCATTTCTCTTCTCTGATTCCGTCCATATATTTTCCTAAATGATCCAGACTAGTGTATAATACTATCGTCAAAACATACGAGTGTATTCTTGTTTTGCGCTGACATAATGTTTTGTTTCATGATATACGGTTACTATAACCGTATGAAAATTATGTTGTACTAGCTTTTGCCCGCTTCTCCTTCCGCGTTTTTCGGGAAAAAAGTATCTAGTTTATAGCTATTTTATTCTACAACCAAAACTTTATGCGTGAAATGTTCCATAATGTTCAGTAGTTTTGGCGTTGTTTTGTGTCTAACACATTGTAAATTTCGCATTTAATATTATACCGGTAGAGAAGAAAATTATTACTACCTTGCTAGCTTCCTACGCACACTAACAGGTAGAATTAACGAGGCATTAACGTCACATTATCATTTTAAAAACAACCATAACAAAGTTTTATCTCTTCGCGAACGAAGTGATCGTTTTGTCTCGGTTTAGGAATTTGGATTGAGTCTTTTGAAATTCAGCTTTATGTAAAAGGGAAAACAGTTTGATTTGGATTGCAGACAAATACACTTTGTAACAATTACTTTACACTGATTTGTGTTACTATAATGAGATCAATTCATGATAGAATTGTTTTGTTGAAATATTACATAGAATAATCAATGAAGACAATGCCAAGCAAATAGTTTTATATCGGTAGAGTTGCATTTCGGTATTTAAGTTAGGTATATAATGTAGGTAGGAACTTAGGTATATTAAAATAGTAGGTATGTATAAATTCTAAATTCTATCGATACCAGACGGTAGTCGTCGCTAGCATAGACAAGTGCATAATTGATGTAATCTTCATTTGACGTCCATTACATATGCATGTTCTATTCCGGATTTTGTGGGCTCCCGCTTGCGTTAGAAAGGGATTTCAACTCAAAGTTAGCCGGAGTAAGTCTGAATATGCAGTAAGCGAAATTTGAGGCGTACAACACGTATGGGACGCGTCAACCCGAGCAGTGAAGCGTAGGTGCTCGACTGCGTAGCGTCGAAATCTGGTTTCAGCAGGACATGCCCCAGAATTTGCATTTCACATATCTTGCCGCGTTCCTGTTTGAAATATTCAAACTTAATCAACTCGTCAACTAAACTCGGAGTCACCGCGACCCTTTTGATCAAAAATTTCCCATTTAATTAAGACGTTGCATTTGATACGGACGCGCCCGGATTACGTTCCATTTTAAAACGTTTCTTGGCCGACTTGAGGAATAATACTTGCGTTATGTTAATGGAACGGCACATAAGAAGTCAAGAAAAGTCTAACAAACAAATTGTATCCAGGAGGTCACTGCAGCTGGCATGTATTTATTCAAATGTGGATGGGAGCATGAATAAATTACATGTAATATCAATGCCAGATAACGACAGTAATTGCCCTATAAAGACGAGGAACGATGTCACAACGCCTAGAATCGCAATTAGGTATGGCCGCAAGCATGTTGTCACGAACACACGCAGTTATGTATAAAATGTTAATGAAATAATCATTTATGGATACCAACTTATTGCAGGTTATGAGTAACACTTTTTTGAAATACTGAAAACAGCGCGGGCCTTATAAATAGTACCTACGTAACACCTGCAAAACAGTACTCCCGGTTGTTGATGATTTAAAAGCGTTGCCGCCAGATACCATCGAAACTTCAATTCTAGAGAAAAAAGTCAATTTTTTTAAATCATTTAAACAAACAATGAAGAGGCACTATTTTCCGCAGCAAGCTCGGGCCCGTGGACTCATCACTATCCGGATAATTCAGAAGCAACTTTTGAAGCCAAATGGATGGCAATATGGAGCGTTCGCAAAAGCGTTTTCTGGAAAAAGAATGCACGATCATAAACTTTGTTCACTTCATACGCGTATAATTCAAAAATTTGGCCAAGGAATCCATAGCGAGCACAATCGTGAGTGCGCAGAGTAATATGGTCTACAATGTATGTCGGATTTAGGGTATTCCGGAGCTATTGGAATATATACGGGCGCAGTTTGCATTCGTGAGATATTCGAATGGGCCGCCGGTGTCGCCAGCGTCGCTTCAGATATTGGTAAAGCGTTGGAAGCCTTCCATGAACGGACGATTGGAGACGTTTCAAACGTCAATGGAGCAAGACGAAAACTCTCAGAGTGCAGAAAGATAGCGTTGAGTGCCAGGACTAATTCACTTAATTATCGTTACACCAAGTTCAAATTAGTTATAAAAACACGTCACACATTTCCATTAGTCTGTGAGTCGGATGTAATTATGTCTTTTCAATTCACAAAAACATTTCATCATTTTGTTACACGTGTCTTTAATCATCAACCCGGGTGTCTGTACTTGATGGAGTCACATTCTATTCTCAGTCTACTGAAAACCGAAGCTAGATTGAATTGGGACACATTGAAATTTAGCAACTGTCTGTCGAGTTCGGTTTTCGCCGTATTTAAATTTTATAATTGGTAATAGCTTTCAACGTTTTAGCTGTGAGTAGGTTGAGATATTCTGGGAAGGCAGCAAATTTAATTTTATGTTTGTTGACGGAGTATAAACTGGTTGCATCCGTGTGAGACACTAAAAAGTTAAACAGTTCCGCAATTATTTTGAATTGGCGGGTGGTATTATCTATATTTCGGACACCAAAAGTAGTAAAGTGCGAAAAACTATATACCAATGGTGACATTTGCCATAATAAACATTAAATATAATAAAAATGTAGGGGACAGAATACAAAAAGATCAGACATATGAGTGTATAAAATGTCATTAAAACCAAATTTTGGCATTGTTCCAGACCATTGCCACAGAAATATTGTTTGCCGTCTTTGCAGAAAGCAAAACCTACTCACAGAAATTCTCAAGTTCTCTTACATCTTTGATCGATGAGTGGGTTATATTTTCTAGATAACACTTAATATCGGACCACAGATCATAAAATCTAAATACTTATATTAAAAGTTTATCTCGTAAATTCCATATTGCTTGAATCATTCGGACTGAATCGCATTAGAATAATAAAATAAATGCGTCGATATTACGATAATAGATAGTACAATTTCAGCGATAATCAGCTTCGCTAAACAACTGCGTGAAATATATGCTAATAATACTTCATAGTGGTCGCGATATAGAGTGTTTTGTGAGGCACGAGAATATCCACAGTGGTCACCTAATTATTTCATAATGTGATTTGTTGATTGAAATGATGGATAGTTAAATATAGCATAGAGGCAGCGGGCTGGCCATATCTCGAGAAGAACCGACAACCGCTGGGGTAAACGTGTTCTTGAGAGACCGCGACTCGGGAAACGTAGTGTAAGATGCCCTCCGACCAGGTGGGATGACGATTTGCGAAAGACTGCTGGCAGATGCTGGATGCGGCAAGCTGAAGACAGGGCGCTATGGCGCTCATTAGGGGAGGCCTATGTCCAGCTGTGGACTAATGTAGGCTGATAATGATGATAGTGAAATATAATGGTAGTATGGGTTGATGGCATCGTCAGTTGCAGGGCATAGGTAGTTGGATGCGAAAAACACAGGACAGAGGAAGCTAGTAGAAGTAAAGGGAAGGTACCCATCAGTGGGTGATCCTGGGCTAGCATGATGATCATCATGATCTCATCTCATCTCAAAAATCAATGTGACGATATGCCACATATCATTGCCAAAATCCGTAAATGTCATCCCATCCGCCATTTTATGTCTTACCTAACTGCGTCGCTCCGCGTTAGAACGCTGCTGTGTGTCGTGTCGACTCTTATGTCGTTTGTATTGTGATGACATTTAGCCCGCCTTTGAGAAAGTGATAAATCTGACAAGACTTCCTGAGCATGGCCACTCTGTCATGCTAATACGCAACCGATACTTTTGTACCGGCACAATGCTAAATGCAATGCAAATGGGACATGTTGACATGACGTCTTCAAAGTTCATACATGATAAACGGTAGTCAAGAAACATAACCATTTTTCATAAGTTCTTAGAAGAGCTTTCTTTCCTCTTACTCTGTTTTTTTGTGATTTTACTAAACGTTAGTTTAGATAAATATTACAATGACACGCACAAAACCATCAATTCATTAGTAGCATGATTCTATGGTTGTGTAGACCGTAAATTCAACCGCAGTCGTGAACGAAACCCGACTAAAAATAACGTCACCCACATTGATTGATGTCAGGTCTCACGCACGCTGCTTTTGACATCTCCCCGTCAAGAAAAAGAGTGACTGGCTCCCGGCTGCGGTATTTTTTCTATTAGTCGTAGGTACGGGAGAGATCGGTCACATGAGCTAATGAATTTTAGACGCTTTGGAACAGGAAATTCTTCGTCACACAAAACGCGACGAGCTCCGAACAAAACGTAACTCTGTTGTCGTCGAACGCCGACGCCGGCGGCAGAAATAGGAAAATGATTTTTATTTCATTTCTGTTAGTGTGATGGGGAATTGTAGGCTACCCTCACTTCTCTCCCTAGCGAGTGGGTATTAAAAGTGTTGCTGGGGGCAAGTTTTATTCGATATTTCACGTAGACGAGACGATTGAGTTAGCAGGCTTGCGCAGGAGGCTGGGCGCAATCTCCGGTTGCGTCGCGGAAGAACCCCCCTCCCACCGCCATTGGCGACGCAACCGACGCGACGCGCTGCTCTGTCAACCCAGCCCCGTGGAAGAATCATGCGTGACTAATTGATAAACTCTGTGATATTAAAAATTTCAAATTTGCATATAACAAGCACACCCCTGTTGGTCAGTTTCTGACAAAGGTCAGGGAGATTGTTCATGTTACCTTAGTACGGTAGGTAAAGTACCTAACTGATCTTGCCTTACGTTGATGATTAACTTTTTTAATCTAAATCACACTGTAGGTACTACTTTTTGGGGTTCTAGTAGGATAAGACAAGATAATGCTGGACAATTCACACAGTATTCATCTAGCACCAAGTTAAGCAGAGCTTGTGTTATGG
This sequence comes from Eupithecia exiguata, assembly GCA_947086465.1. NCBI lineage: Eukaryota > Metazoa > Arthropoda > Insecta > Lepidoptera > Geometridae > Eupithecia > Eupithecia exiguata. The sequence continues at coordinate 5,594,126 of OX352230.1, read as the reverse complement.
GTACTAGGTAGCTCACAATGAAAGTTACCTTGTTTTTTTAACAAGCGTCGGATTTTACAAAAGTAAATCTAAATTTTTGTTCAGACAATAAAATAAAGCGAGTTAGGTAAAGGAAAACTCAGATGGCATTTTCCAATCGCAGTCAGAGATCTAGTTTCCGTTGCGATAAGTAAGTTACTGGCATTAGCAAGGGAGAGGGTGGAGGGTGGATAGATAGCTCATCCGTACAATTAATAAACGAACCGACATGGAATTTGAACAGATGCGATGATTTGTGAAATTTCGTTACTGCTCAAGATTATATCTGTGGATCTAGCGATTTGTATTCGTACCCCGGTGTTTATTAAATAATATCCACCTACGATTTGGAATTAATTGGTAAATGGCGCAATTTAAGAGTATGGGAGATTTTATTGGAGAATCCAAAATAACCTATGAACTTTTTCTAAAAATATCTAAAACAAGATCATCAAATGCAAGACTAATCGGTTATTTGTGAAGAAAAATCACATCCTGCAGCTTAAGCTTAGTCATTTGTTTCTTTCAAAGCATTTGGTTTATTTAAAGCATTTGTTTTTAAAGGTGTGACATAATGTCTCGCTTGCTCCGGCTTATGTTACCAACGCATATTATTGTCAAGTGTCCTCGTGTCAAATGTCTCTCCGGACGACTGCAATAGAATGCAGTGCGTTCAAAGCGAACAGACCTGTTTGCTTATCAATACTTCCTACTCAAAACACTGCTCTAACATCCCCCAGATAGAGTCGACATTTCCCCGCACGAACAAAGTCCTAGATAGCCTTCAGCAGTTCATTTGTTTCCGTTAGCACTTCTCGTCTTCGGGAAAGTATCAAATGTTGGTCTTCTTTTTTATTGAAGACACACGTTTCAGTGTGTTGTGACAGTAGCCTAAATAAATAACAGGGTCCCAAAGATTATTTGACAGTTGAACTTCTAAAATTGAACGTCAGACCGCAGTGATGTGTTAAAATATTCGTCACGTGTCCAAATATAGTCCTAGCAAATTCATGATCTATCGTGAACACGTGAATTTAGGGAGGTTGATAACGTAGTCTGCCCGATGGTGGTGAGCTAATTGAAATATGGCGAGTTCTGACTGTGACACCCTTTTATTTATGCGCATATTCAATAGTAATGAGAGCAAATAGCACTTAGTGGTAACAGGCATGAAAATGATGTTCTAGTTCAATTTACAAGTTAAATGTACATTTTAGCGCAAACTATCGTTGGTTATTTTGATAGTTTCGTAAATAAAAAGATCTAATTCAACTTTCTCTTTTCCACTTACCTTCTTGATTTAAGGTAAGTTAACCCATTTACCTTCTTGATTTTTAACAGCATAGGATTTTTTTATTTTTGTCGAGCAAACGTATTTCCCTCTCTATTTTTCATAATTAAAATTCTATATTTAATAATCGAAACAATAAGAACGAATACTTACAATTGAGCATACAGCAGTCTGTTGAAAACAATCTACAGGTAGCTCAACTGACCCGTATCAATATTTGTCGGAAGCGTGCCCATTTTTTAATCAATCACTGTAAGATTCCAGGGTCGTATTTTGTGAAGTTTTACGACTTGCCGACCTCAACACTGAACTTTAGGTCTGATAGTGATAATACTTCCCAAGGGATTGATTGAATTGGTTTTCATAGTCGGTATCTATTTCGTTTATTTGGCACTATTAAATTTAATGTCAATTCTACTCATTCGAAGAATTGATGCGTTCGGCTGATGTTTACTTCCTTTTTCGAAACTATATCGTCGATTATTACTATTACATATGTATCATATATATACCTAATTCTGATCAAAGCAAAGTTCCAAGACCTCCTCTTCATCATAGTACTCCATAATTTCATCTTTTTATGAAATTCTGCCCAGATTTACAGCTCATAGCTATGTCGTCACCCCGGGATTTATAGTTTTGTGTTATTCACGTGTAAGCTTGTTGAGGCAACATTGTATCTGCGGTCGCCTGTCAGGTACCGCTATTGTTAATATTAGCGCATAAATTGTCCTTACAATACGCCATTTGAGTACCGCTTGCGATTCGCTGGTGCGTGCGAAAGACAGGGCTAGAGTACCTACCTACCCATACAACGTGAAATAACATGGTGAGATTGTTTCTCGGAAATTTTATAAGCGGTACACAACTGACCATAGTCACAACTAGTCATAAGCTGTTTATTGATAACAACCATTTAAAGAGAAGTAATCTAAACAATCAATAAAACCCCAAACATTCGTCAAGTGGTTTCTTAAAAAAATCCCTGTATGTGAGTACATTAACAAAAACCTTAGAAGAGATGATTTTCAACTGTTAAAATAAATACTATTGATTCTGTCTGACCCAAAAACCGACCATAGAGAAAAAATTATGTTGCCGTTGAATTAAGTAAATCCTTTGGCAGATTTTTAAAATATGTAACTAGTAGTTCGTCTATCAACAAACAATGACTTTGCCCTTTACATTTTTTTGTAAATCTCTGGGGGTCTGAATGAAAAAATGTAATTATGGGTCCAAATCAATCAGCATTCTCTCAGTGTCAAGTTTAACATAATTAGTAACAATGAGGACACGTGTTCAAAAGATGACAAGATTTTTTTGCCTTAATACTAAGCCGGGTATTTTAATGTAATAAACTAATAAATAAAGCACCAGATTGAAATATTATGGTTCCGCACGTGTTGATTAGAGCGGAGCGTGTCTACGACATCATTAATTAGTTTGTTTTCATCAATGAAAATTAATGTGACAATAATTATGAGACTTAACGGAAAAATAACGGTAGATATATATGTATAGATACATAGCAGATAATTTTTCTCCCTAATCAATCTAAGAATCCCTCGTTTCATGCTTGAATCCATTTGAAGATTCTTTTGATGAAAATAAAATTCACTACGACACTTCTACTTCGACGGTACAGCACTCACTCTGTCTTCTCTAAGTACTTATTGCTAGTGTGTAGGTACGTTCACAGCACCCGAAACTTTTTATAATGTATTTAACAAAACGTTATTTAATTTTTTTTTTCCATTTCCTTGCGTACAGAACAGCCACTACACATCAAATCCAAACGTAGATGGATTATAACTAGAGGGTTAGCATGCGTGGCCGAGAAGAGAGACGGAGAATAAAAATTTATATATTAAAATTAACATACAAATGTAAAAATACTCAAAATGTAAAAATGTATGTTACATTTGGAGCCTTGTCTCTATGGAAATCTAAGAAAGTGTAAATTTTGAACCTTTTTGTTGTCAAGAGAACTTGTACTTACGAGTGGAATGACAAATTCCGCAGTTTTCTTCAATACACTAAAAAACACTGAACCGAACCATTGTTGCTACAGTTCTTAACGTTATGAGGTGCAGGAATTCCCAAAAACACTTTATCACATTGTAATTACAAAAATATAATTTTACGACAATAATATTTTTTTTTTGTCCAAGTCCGTCTATGTCCCAGTATGTTTTTTAACCCACATGTGCTGAAAAACCGGCACGCTGAATGAGACAGCAAGCCATTCGTTCTATCTTTTTTCTTCTCAGGCTATATAAGCATAAGTTATTCTCTTCTGTGAATGAGACGGCATTTGCACTAGCTCTTTAAGCTTCTTACTCTAAGCATCCAAATAATTATCATCCAATAGCTTAAAAAATCACTTGAAATTACCTACTCCATCCCAAGACTGCAGGAAGATGCTGGATGCTTCAAGCTGAAGACAGGGCGTTATGAATCTCATTACGGGAGGCCCATGTCCAGCAGTGGAATAACAGTCCGATGAACATCTAGTACAAGTGCATGGATGTGCCTATGTCCTGTTACTGCATGGATAATACGTGGTTTCCGAGAGCACGTATCTGTTCAGTGACATCTCGGACTTATGTAGGTCTAACAGGATGATGCTATTAGTATGTCCTGGTGATACTCCTAGGCTCAAGGATTTATTAATAGGTTTGAGGAAGCAAGTGTTAATGTGGATGGATGAGAATGTTTTGACTACGGTGTCACTTCAGATGGCACATAGACTAAAGCTTTGCTAGGACTAATTTGAATAGGAAGGTCTTTAGCTACAACGTCGAGAAAATTTTTATCCTAAGCCCCAGGCCTTGAAAACGCATTCTCGATCCGTCTTACATGACGTGCATCGCAGCATTCATAACGAAGAAGATGTTTGCGTAACTTGTCACAAAATCCTCTCAACAATCGATCACTGTCTACGTAGGAATATACCTAACATTTTATCAATATAGTACATTGACCTGTTTAGTTTCACTCAAACAATGATGCTTTGCACGTACAGTACACGGTGACTAAACGATCTGATAAGCATACATGTAGATGCAATGTCCCGTCTCAGTTATCTTATTTAATTGAGTTTTAGATAATTTTAACAACATCTTTAGCTTGGGTTTGTGGGATGCGGATAGGTACTTTTTAGGGTTCCGTACCCAAAGGGTAAAATCGGGACCCTATTACTAAGACTTCGCTGTCCGTCTGTCACCAGGCTGTATCTCATGAACCGTGATAGTTAGTCAGTTGAAATTTTCACAGATGATGTATTTCTGTTGCCGCTATAACAACAAATACTAAAAAACAGAATAAAATTAATATTTAAGGGGGCACCCATACAACAAACGTGATTTTTTTGCAGTTTTTATATATAATGGTACGGAACCCTTCGTGCGCGAGTTCGACTTGCACTTGGCCGGTTTTTTTTATAGTAGTTTATGGTGGGACGTTGAACGAATCATGCAACAACAAACCAAGCAAACATAACAATGCGTTTTTGATGCCCAAGATGAATTTACTTGATTAATAAAAATTTATTTACAAAGAAAATTACAATCAAATAATAGAATCAAATTAGAACTAGTATTTAGAATTGAAACAATTGAGCTAACTGCAGACTGTTGCAAACAATCTACAGGTAGCTCAACTGATCCATATCAATAGCAGTCGGAAGCTTTCCAAAGACGCTGGAACTTGTTCCGCTGTATGGCAATGCTGATGCGCTGCATCAGATACTCACCAGATCTGGGGTCACGCGTCGCTTCGACCAGACGACGCTCAGATAATTTAAATATACCTATATTTTTTATAATATACAGCATCAATAAATTATATATGTTCCATCCTCAGCCTTTGTAGGCAATAATACATTGAAATCAGTGCGTTACTATTCGAAAATGAAAATAGCTGTGAAAGTACAGGTTAGGGTACAACTCATCCGAATTAAAATTGTCTTGGTTTTTGATTCGGATGAGTTGTACCCATAACAAAAAGTGAAGTGGCCACATATTTTTCAAGGGTTCCGCATCGAAGTTTTATAAACATCCAGTTTGTATATAGAGTTATGTCTCTTCCAGCTTCGTGAAATGTTTTGCTGTCAATAGTCACGGAATAAGTACGATGCGGTACGATGACGTAACGTAGGCGGTAACGAAACTGGATCGGCTATGTAAAAATAGATCCATTAGAAGAAATAAACAAAAGTTTATGAGAGATAAATTTAATGCAGCGTTCTGAATAAAAGCATCTGGTTTAGTTTCAGAAGATAGGCAAGGTGGGGTAAGAACAAATTGACATCCTGTGTGTAAATTTTTTTTTCGTTTCAATCTTTTCACTGAATGTTTTAGTTCTGGTTTCTGTTGACCGTCTACCATTGTACCACCTGTTCACACAATTTCGCAAAACTTTTATAATTACATCTACTTTCTGCCCGCGGTTTCGCACGCCTTGTAATCTATAACAATATATATATTATAATCTATCCTATGAGAATTATTTATGGGATAAAAAGTAGCCTATGTTTTATTCCAACCCTAGAACTACCTGTATGTAAAATTTCAGCCCAATCCGTTCAGTAGTTTTGGCGTGAAGAGGTAAACCAAGCATCCAAACATCTAAGTAAACATCCAAACTTGCGCATTTGTAATATTTGTGGGATGTAATGTGATTTTAGCCCTGCCCCCCTAGCACGGGGATCGTTGTCTAGGGTAGAATAGACAATAATGACATTGCATCGCCATACATTGCGTAAATTATTGAAGTTGGAGGAATGCATTTCAAATAATTTACGCATTCGATGACGAAATGACATAATTTTTCTTTCTTCTCATCCCACTGCTGGTCAAATGCCTCCCCGCATTCTCTCCAGACACAATCTTGAGGCTGCCTCCGTCCAATTGATCAAACATTTGTCCAATTCGTCCCTCCGCCATCTCCGCCTTGATCAAGCGTTTATAACTTTAATTTATATTCATACGGTCGTTTTTTCCCACCCGAGTACCTAACTCGGGGTGGTAGAAAGTCATCAGCGAGAATCGTAAAGGTCATACTCATAATAAAAGCTTCGCATAAGCAATCCTGCTGAGTAATTTCATGCCGCGATGAATGAAATAGAACGGGGCGCCGGGCGACCCCATTCCTGCAACGCGATCTGCCCCATATCTCTCATCTTCTCTGGCTAAGTGGTAATAATTGACTCATTTATCGGTTTACATACCGAATATACAATGTTGTGAAGTTATTAACATTTCGGTAGGTCTGTGGTTTGTTAGTGTTGCCTGCAACTACTACAATATGCCAACTGACACGAGAGTTACATTTACTCACCTTGCACTAGCAAGGGAACGTTTTTGTCTCTCAGAACCTTTTTCATTGCATGGATAGCTATCATAGTCACATTATCCCTGTCTGTTGTGGCATGAATAGTAAGTAACTGTAACTCTTGTGTTAGTAGGTATAGGTACCAAAATCACTATAGCGTTGAAGATTAATTGGAAAAATGGATACTTTCAATGAATGGCAGCATAGCTTTTCTCTTTACTATACAGACAATACGCTGAGAAAATTAAGCTTGATATTGTGGGTGTCTAAATTTGGAGCGCTTTTTCTTCTTTAGAATTATTTAATCGCGCTAGATTTGGCGTAAAAATTGTGATGCTGGCAACACCACGGCCGATTGAGACTTAAGGTAAACACCGCAGACGTTGTTTATATTGTCGAGCAACTTCTTAAGAAACGTGAGCTCGTCGTGCTCTAGATGAGATGGCCGCGTTGAGATACAAGAGCTGTTTATTTTTCTTAGCGCTTTTTGAATCTGCCTGTTGGAAATTAAGCGCTTATTTTTGAGATTCTGAACTTTTCTAACGGATTTTTCTCATTTTACTAGAAACAGTAGAAATAGTTAAGCTATCCTAGTTATTTGGTCTTGACCGTAGTGATAAATAAACCACTTCTATTAGAATTGTTGCTCGCTGTAGTAAAATGCGGTTTTCCATATTTAGGTATTTGCCTATAAATTATGAATGTTGTACTATAAATTTTATGATCACAGTAAAACCAAGAATAATTCTCTAGTTAAACTGGTCGGGGTTGGTCATATTTTTGTACCTATACATACTTTGGTAATAGGTACTCTTACCAAAGATGAGACTTCTAATATAAACATATTACATAGGTATGAAAGTTTTATAGGTCTGGGTCATAAATAACGAGAAACAGCAAAACCCATACTTAGTCAATTCCGAAGTTCCCAAAGGTTCATTAAAAGATTTAAACTGTCTCCTACGCGCATAAACGATCACAGTTCGCAAAAGTGAAGTAGTAAAAAAATAGTTTTTCTCGAAATAGTACGGCTTCAGTCTTTGAAGCAGACGGCGTGCACGACGCGATTACTTGTGAAAGGCTTTGAACGCTATCGTGGGCTGCATTGCACACCCCATGTCACATTTGTATAAACCTACCTTATTAATGCAGGAATTATTATATTCAACTATGTAGGCGACCCGGGCAGTCCCAAAAAGGGCTTATTTTGGAAAGCTACTTTTGTTACACAGGGATAACAAACTGAAATAAAACCCATTTTTTGAGATGCTGTTACTAAATGATATTGTAAAAACCCGATTGCAACAGAATAGGTAGTGCTTTTCTCAAAATTAGGAGTTCCAATCATTCTCAGATCGTGATCAGTCAACTAACTACTCTCCGCAAATATGCCGTCTTGACATAAGGTATTTCAACTCGAGGAACGTATTAAACATGCAAAAACGTCCAAAAATACGTCGAATATGCAATGGGTCTATTAGCTAAAGTGCTGATAAAAGAGGATCGAGTTATTCTTGTCTTGTCACAGACTGGGTCAGGAGTCAGGCGGTTTTATATTTGTGAACAAATGATACAGCGGCGCCTCCATTAAAGTTGCATTCGGACAGGTAGACGGTAGACTGGGCTGATGCTAAACTTGGAACGATCGGAGCGTGCTATTGCTGGTCTGGATTACTCCACTTGAATTTCAGCTGGAAGTATTGATGAATTTAAAATGTGTGCTCAAAGCTGGCGATATTTTTGTCTAGTCTCGATATAGCTTGTGGTTTTGGAATGCTTTAGATATTCGCTTTATTTGGAAATGTGAATTTATATATAAATCACAATGCCTTTTCAAAGAATGTCTGCAAAAGAAATGTCAATTTTGGAAGGAAATCTTATAAAATTGACATCACTTTTGGCATTTCCTTGAGAAGTACTAATACATTTTCATCTTGTTTCAGGTAGAATTATGCAATAAATTGCACAAGAAGTTTTTTGAGAAGTTCATTGAGTCAGTTTCACCTGATATCTTGGAAGAAATGTAAGTTGAAATGGTTAGAGTGGATTATCTTTCGCTGGTCAACCAAGCAGATCCTGCCTATCTTGATATAGGTAGAGTTTTAGCGAGCGGGCAGTTTTCTTTTCTACAGACATTTTATCCGATATCTTTCCTCATGTCCTTACATTTATAATAAAGTCATCAGTGTCATCATGACAATAGCCCATGCCCAAACAAGTGGACGAAATTGACTATAAGACCTTTGGTTGTATGTAAATTATTGATACTAAGCTCTGACATAGCTTAAATAAATAGTAAGAGAATATTAGAAAAGATTCTGACAATAACCGCAAATATGATAGCCGTTGGCACGAGGACGTGAGTACTGAGCGGGAGAAGTGAGCGGTGCCGAGCCAAATTTTTATCAAACACATTTAGGCACCTACTTGTGAGATTCCGACCACTCAACGATCACTCGTAATACTTAATTTATTATATCTTCTCATTTAAACTAGATTCTTGGGTTGATCACAAAAATTAAGCGGTGTGTATTTAAGTTAAGAAAACTCTTTCAACGTCTATTTAGGCATAGGAATGTGGTGGGTACCTATTTTGTGTAGGAAGTGCTAAGAAAAATCTCAAAGCTCCGTGACAAATTGTAGACACTAATGACAGCTGAAAAGGGAAGAAAACAGCAACTTGTTGTTCGAACTGCATACCAGCTGCGATTGAACTTTGACGACTAAATTAAACAGAGCGAGACGCACTCATTTAGCATCAATATAAATAGATTGATTTGTAATCGATTAGGTTCAGATAACTTGTTTGACTAACTTTAGTACTAAGTTGAATGTCCTCTAGCGTTAGTGCATTTGTAAGTGCTTCGAATTCGAGATGCAAATTGTAAGTTACATTTAAAGCATTCAAAATATGTTAGTAGATTAAAACATAAACTTCAAAGCTTTCCCATTAAAAGCAAACAACAGGCAATTAACAAAAACTCACGCTTAAAATTCTTACATTTTGAAGGAAAATTTAATTTAATCTTAATGAGCAATAAAAGCAAGAATAAAATCAGATTTTTGGCATTTTCTTGAAATATTTTACAGTTTTAAGAGGGAAAAAGTCTCATTGCTTAAGCTTGGAGGGCGTGGGGTGCAATAATAGGACATAATATATTCAGAACGAGTCAAATAAAATTAGCACGGTGAAAAATGTAAACGATTATTTTACTGCCTCGAGGACGTGCGAGCATAATGCCTACAGCTATGGGGACGAGAAAAGACTTCGTCGACTTGGGAATGTCTTCGAGCTTGTTAAAAGAAATAGGCTAAAGAATGAGCGAAAGCATGTTCTGGTTTATTAAAAGTATATTTATAGTTTAATAAAAAATAATGAATTAAACCCAGAACTAGAAACTTGATTCACACAAGAAACAAACGAGGTGTATGAGTAGGTTCTTTTACTTTGTAATTTTTTTATTGATCGTAAAAGTATGGATATAAAGAAAGATAAATACCTACGTAACTTCTATAATTGAGTCAATGTGTTTTTTAGTTTATTTATTTATTCGTTCACAAATCAGATAACAATCGAATTATGTAAACATAAAGTACTTTTACAATTTAAATGTAGATTGAAATAAATTACATACAAAATAAATAAATATAAATAAATAATAGTGGATAATTCACACAGCATTAACTAGCCCCAAGCTAAGCAGTGCTTGTGTTATGACTGTTATGAGTACTACATAACTGATATACATTACATAGATAGACTTTTTTATTATACATAGAAAACGACCAGAGCACCCGGAACTAATACCTGTAAATCGTACAAATATTTGTCCCAAGGCGGGAATCGAACCCGCAGCCTCCTGCATCGCAGGTGCACCTTCGCCCAACACGCCACTGAGATCGTCAATATGTAATGTGAATCTGTGCATTTGTAAGTCTGCATTTCCAGTAACAGAAGCTTTCAGTAGAAAAATGTTAGTTGCTCAATACTTTTCAAGAGTTAGGTTCCTATACTCTTGTTATTGTCATCAATTTACTTTACTAAAGCAGATTTAGACTACCAAAAGGTCGTATTCAAAAAGGCCATAATTTAATAGATGACTTTCTAATATTAATTTCTATGCACCGAGAAGTAAAAGAAAGCAATTTATCGCAACCTTTGCCTGCCTTCGGTCCATTACTGCTTATTAACGCTATAAATTCACTACGGAGTTCACTATTAATTGAAATGCATTCTGTTCACTTTGCTAATGGTAGTGTGACGTCATAACGCGCATTTGAATTTCCTATTTCTAGATCAATATGTTATTCAATGCCTGAATTCTAATAGAAAGTTCAATAGCAAATTTATACCCCATAAATTTGGGTATCTAGCTTGCTTTAAGATAGTAATTATGTCTGCTACTTTAGCTAGCAGAAAATGAAGGTTCCTGCATGGCTATCTGTACAAGAACGGACAATGAAACCGTAGTTCAGTTTGATTTAGCTAAGTTGAAAGGTCATTTACATTGTATTTACAGATTCCCTCTTGTAATATCGTGTAGCTCCAGTTACAGCTAATTATGGTGTTGAAATAACTCATCATCATCATCAGCTTATACGCCTCCTAGCCTCCTAGCCTCCCCTAATGAGCGCCATAGCGCCCTGTCTTCAGCCGCATCCAGCATCTGTCAGCAGTCTTTCGCAAATCGTCATCCCACCTGTTCGGAGGGCGTCCTACACTACGTTAGCCGAGTCGCGGTCTCCACTCAAGAAGACGTTGCGGTTGTCGGTTCTTCTCGAGATATGGCCAGCCCATTGCCACTTCAGATTGCTAATCCTTTGAGCTATGTCGATAATCGTGGTTCTCTGTCGGATGTATTTGTTGCAAATCCTATCTTTCAGAGAAACTCCGAGCATAGCTGTCTCCATAGCTCGCTGGGCGACTTTAAACTGATGAACAGCCTTACCATGAGTGTCCATGTCTCAGCTCCTTAGGTCATGACGGGTAGGACGCACTGATTGAAAACTCTCGTTTTCAAGCATTGCGATATAGATGACGACGAGAAGACTCGACGTAGCCGACTGCTGTTAGTATAAATAACTGCATCTAAAAATATTATGTCAAACAACTCGTCTGTTGAAACATCAAAGTGCTTCAATGCAACGTTTTGTGTTCTTATTTAAACTCAGATAGGACTTTATTTTTCGCCAACACAAGTTCCGTGAATTTCGCGCTTGCATTTACTACCTGTCTATCTTAGTTCGGAGTTTGGAGGATTCTCCAACATGGAATTGAGATGCTTTTAGAACTCGCAGAGCTGCATAAGAAGGGTATTTTTAAATTCTTCTACCTACGGGAAACTTGAGTTTCTTATCTAAAGTGAAAGAGTTCTTGAAGACATTTGAACTTATTAGGTATTCCTTTTTGTAGTCTACATCATAGTGGTCTTGAAATTTAAGCAACCTAAGCTAAATATTTATAATTCAGTGGCTCTTACAGTCAGTCACTTCCATTAGAACTAATTTCAGAGTCGAAAGCCCACGACAACGCCAGTAAAGTTCAACGCTTTTAAAAGTTTAGCTGTGCGAATGGGCGTATTAGGCCGGGAAAGGCTCTTAGCGTGCGGTTTTATCGGGGGACATATGTATGAATGGAGTTAATTGGACAATCAGCTCATTGAGGCATGCTGGATCGGGCAGTTTGGCGGGCGCTGGTGCTCTCCGTGCCAGTTGGCCGCTCACTCGCTAATCAGAGGAACATTTGTGTTTTCGGGTATCGTGTGCTTCGATATGTCAATGCGCGATGAATCAGCTTTGAGTTTGAAATCTATTGTCTTATTATCGAGTTGGCAAGAGATATTGTATCAGTTGACAATAAAATAGATTCGACAGCATGATGCTCATCTGCGCAAGAAGTTTCCAAAACCTGGTGTAATCAACACTAGGTTTTGTGTACTTACGCAAAGCCCCTCTCCTCCAGATGATTGGTAAATGGATGTATGCTAAAAAAGTATATGCCGCGTAAATGTGGTGGTCGAGGATTTTTAAACGCCAAGACCCTACATAACCGTGAGGTATGCAATCTCAGAAATCATTTCATTCAAGCTGAATAACAGATGTATCGCGATGTGGTTGCAGTTGAAGAACCGTACCCCTCTCGCCTTAGCTAACGAGAACTGGCGCAAACCTACGGTGATGAGCATTTAGGACAGGAAGACTATAGGGAGAACAAAGCACTGCATAGGAGATTCTACAAGGTTCCCACAGGACCTGATGCAGATCTCATAAGCTCAGTAAACTGGCTACGTTTCTTGGCTCTTTGTGTGTATGTGTGGGTGTGCTTGCTCTCCCGAGGCAACAGTCTCGTGAGATTCTGGGCAACAGGGGGCCATGTGTGTGTATGTACATAAATGTAGGGGTGTGTGCAAAGTGTATTGTAAATACTGTTGGTGGCGGATATAAATCCCTACAAATGATGATTGCAAAAATACTCCAGTATGTTAATTGCTAGTTTCACACGCTTGGGGCTTTCCATCAGCGAAAGCTCGGTAATTAATGCAGATTTATTTTAAACTTTCTTTACTTCTGAGTGTGATTACGACCGCAAAGGCTTCTGCGGAATTATTAAAATGGTGTTAGTTTGAATAGAAGTAAGTACGTAATAATGAATGATTCTAACAAGCTTTGCGGTAAATAAGTACTTATTTCAATATTCATACAAGGTCCATTATATAATAAAGATGAACGTTGTAAAACCAAGCAAAGACATGGCTTACAGTTAGGTAAACTGTATGATGGCAATGACTTTGAGGTCATACACTTTTGTTTCACTAGCCCGTCGTCTCTTGATTTTTGCGACAAAACAAGACACGAATCAGCGCTGTTAGCATAACAAGGTAAACTTGTCGTTAGGTATAACCCGGCCGATTGTAATAGGGATGAGCTGTAAGGATCAGTCAAAGGGGAGTGAACTCTTGGAATCTGCTGGGTTACTGTATGCATCCGTTCGGGCGCACTCGAGTCTGAAAGCCAGCACGCGTGACGTGACGTGACGTAGGCTAGGACGGGAAGTGGAATGAGGGTTGCCAATGAACTTGACGAATAAATATTGCCCTATAATTTTGAAGGCACTATGACTTCGCTTTAAGAAGATATAATGTGACTTTGTTTGCTAGAGGAATAAGAAAATTATCAAGAAGCTATCAAAAGTTGGAGAAGATAAACACTTTTTTTTTCAAAACATGGACACAAACGATAAAAGTCTGAACAGAGTGTAAAGTCGGAGTGAAAAATTGGAAACTTGTTTTCGATGAGAACTTTAAAATGTTCATTGGTTAAACCTGAATATGGAAATCTGAATGCCGGTAGCCCTAGTGTAGGTGCGAAGCATAATTTCACGGTGCGTAGGTCAGGCAGGAGACAATATAACTACACGGGAGACATTCAGTTCTACAACATTGAATTATTCCGCTACTCGGTAGTTGAACATGCTTTTGAAATTACCTATTATTATATTAAGCCGAGCTTCTCGAGAATTCATACTTTACTAGCTCTAAGTACTTACATTTAGGAATGGTCTTTTAAGAGTGGTTTAGTATTCGACATAAATTAGGTAGCATCGACCTACATACGTATTTAGGTATAGGTTCAACATCGAGCTTCAATTTTTTTTTATCGAGTTCAAGGAGTATTTTTTTATGTATGTTCATCGATACCCCTTCAATTATGGATCGATTGAAAATGTTTTCGCTATTGTATAGAGAATGATACCTTTTTATTCCATAGGGATAAATGTATTTATCCAGTCAAGCTAAGAAAAAGCAACATAATTAAGTTTAACAATTAAACAAATAAATAATGCTGGACAATTCACACAGCATTATCTAGCCCCAAGCTAAGCAGAGCTGGTGTTATGGGTAGTAGATAACTTTTATACATAATAGAATACAATACATAAATATATATTTTTTATTATACATAGAAAACGACCACAACACCCTGAACAAGGTACATGTCGTAATTGGTAAAATAACGCTAGTTTCATCTCTACCTTCTGAAATAACTGCTCATCAGCATACAAAGGTCCACTGATTATTATGCTTCCCCCAAGAAGAAGGGTTTCGTCATAGCACGCCCGACAGGTGGATTAGTGAATTTCGTGTTAGTGTATTTCGTGAGTAATTTTTCACTTAGCAACCAAGATTTTAGGGAACTTATTTTTTAACCTGTAAATGTTCACCCACCGAAAGGAATCCATTTTATTACAGTGGCGTTAAATTGTGTAATTATTATCCACCCTCTATAAAATTGCTTTAGAGAAATGAGTTCCGTTTCATAATTAGGTTATCTAATGCTCTTCTGTAGAAATAAGATATTTAAATGTGGACACACTTTTTACAGGGTAGGTATATAGATATGTATAGAGCATTAAACAAAGTAGGGTTAAAGTAAAAAAGTAGAGAGTTAGGGGGGGGGGGGGGGGGGTCCAATCTTTATCCTCGGATCTTTGACCTCGTAATGACGGTGTTTTTTTTCAGTTCTTATCAAGATAATTATCAATTTTTTGCAAAAAAAACTCGAACAAAACAGACTTATAGCAGTTAAGAACTGTTTTTAAAGTTTTCCGACTAAGTTCTTACCCTATCTTTTTTTGGCTATGTACTTTGCTATCGAGACAGACAAGCTATAACCTAGACGCTAAGCGTACGCCTGAGCACTGTAAGCCTGTAACCCGATCCTCTGTCATTATGCTGAGATAAGTGGCGGGAGGCAGACCGCTATTATTCAAAGGGTACTTCCTACCCCTGCCTTTGGGGGCTGCTTCCAACATGAATTGTCTCGTCGAGACTGTATTTAACGAAATTGTCCTTAAAGTGTGTGGATGAAACGAAACCAGATAATGGACCGATGAATGAAGATCCGAGCTTAGATTCTAGTTTCATAAAACGTTTCAAGTTTTTTCAAGAGCCTACATACAAAGACACGTTACAAATTACAATCAGATCTTCTTGATCAAGTATATAATAATCAAGTAAGATACTAAGGTTTTTTGTTATAGTACTTATACCAGCACTTTGGGTATCTCTAAGAAATTATGAATTATTAAAAGAATTACGTCACTTCTTAAAGTAAGATACTTCTAAGGTTTTTTTTTGTTATAGTGCTTACCCGCACTTTGGGTATCTCTAAGAAATGAAATAAGTTCCCAAAAAATTACGGTCACGCCACCACCACCGGCGCTATAGTCCGTAAGAGGTCCCAAAGATTTTGGGTTGAACCGACTAAGGGTTTCGTGGCTTAGTTGGTTAGAGCACACCCGTACTGAGGGTGGGGCGCGGGTTCGAGTCCCGCCGAAACAGAACATATTTGGGAACTTATTTCATTTCTTCAAGATACTTCTATAATAACCTGTTCATTTTATTTATTCACAAACAATGGGTAAAATGTTGTTGGTTTTTAGTTACGCATTGCCTGATTGAAATAAATCTCTGATAGAAAAGTAGTTTTCCAACAGAGCGAAGATCTTAGGTATCAATTCAGGTATATCTTTCTCAGAGAGCTGCAATTTGATAGTGAAGAAATTTGATCCTATCATCTCTTGGGTCGAGCACCTACCTACCTATGTTTATATCTTTCTAGATAGGTTATAAGCAGAGTATGTAATGTAATACACGGACCACGGACCTTTAGATCAAGAGATATTTTGAGAGTTTTACTTACTCGTACCTGTGTACGAAGATAGGTACACTTCTTTCTTATTTAAAAACCCGAGGAATGTAACATACGGGTCAAACCCTACGGGTTAAAAGTGTTATAAATTTAAGTCTATATTCTTTTTGAAAAAAATACAATAACTTTTTTTTCTTTTTAAAACTCCGAATAGAGTCCACAGGTTGCTTGCTTTTATTTCGGAAACAGCTAGCTTTTTTCTAGCCTTTGCCCTAGGTTTTACATGCTTTTTTCGGAATTAAAAACTAATTAAGCTAGTAGCATATATGTTAAGTCAGGCCTAGCACTATCTCTGTGCAAAATTTCAGCCTGATCCTTTCAGTAGTTTTGGCGTGAGAAGCGTAAGTTTCCTGAGCCGCATGTGACTCGCGGACAGGGAACGTGTTAAAAATATTCAAACATCCAAACTTTTCGCTTATAGTACTAATGTTAGTGGTATAATGATATCTTAATGCGGGTTCATCCTCATGCCCATTCGTATTAAATGGAAAATATGATGCGTGTAAAACATCACTTCATATAAGTATAGAATAAACCAAGCTCTACCTTGTTTATTAATAACATAGATGAATAGATAAATTACTTGACCCATAGCTTCCCAGGAGTGCCTCGCAACTTCTCCATCGGCTATAAGTTTTAATTTCATTACAAATCAGAAGAAAGGAAAGTACTTTTTATGTGTTTTCTATTCGTAGGAAGACAGGGCTGGAGTTAAGGTCCTGATTTACATGCCAGATATGGGCATGCAATAGTGTACATCTCACTAATATTATAAACGTGAAAGTTTAGATGGATGGATAGATGGATGGATATTTGTTCCTTTATCACGCCAGAACGGCTGAACGGATCTGGATGAAATTTGGCACAGAGATAGATTATAGTCTGGAATAGAACATAGGCTACTTTTTATCCCGTAATTCCCACGGGAACGGGAACTACGCGGGTGAAACCGCAAGGCGCTGCTAGTATTTTATAAGTTAGGCTAGCAGTATACGTAGATTTATTTCAATAACCAATAGGCAAAACGATTGTGGGACTAGCTTAAGTGTATTGGTACATGCCAGTAAACCTACCTTAAAGCTTTTTGTTTGGGGAATAGAAATAGTTTAAACAGAAACACTCACTGACTCTTAAATAACACTAAACGGCCAAATACTGTCTTTATAAATAAATGAATACTTTTTAATATAATGTGGCTTGTAAAAGTCTAGTATCGCATTGACATGGCATCCCTTAAGTGAATAAAGTTACTCTGGTTTCTACAAAAAAAAAAATAGTTTACAAATTCTTTCATGACTAAAGCCTGGTGACGGTATCAAGTCAAGAGGTAATTGGAGCACCCATTCGGACCTACCCCTAAATACAGTCCTGGCGAATAGAATGAAACGAGATTCGCGCCAGCTTTACATAAATGGATTAGAATGCTGATTTTGTTGGAATTTCTTGAGGGAATAAGTGTTTTTAGATTTAAACAAATATTTTGTTGAAATTGACGTAAGACCCTAATTTGTGATGAGGGTGTTACAATTTAGTAAACCTTACTCAACTTTAACCAGCTAAGTTAATCTGGAGTTGTTTGTTTTCTTCTATAGATATAAGTAGATTGAGAAAAACACTGCTTAGCCATCGTTACACATATTATGCATATATACACACACTATATACAAGTATACGTGTGCTAATCGCACATACAATATTTTTCGTCTTAGTAAAATAATTACAACTAATATTAACACACAACAACTAAGCCGTCACCAGAAGGCAGAGTGCCCAGAATGCTGGCAGCTTTGCCACGTTGAATGGCAATGCTAATTCGTAGAGCGAAATAAAAGTCAGCATTCCGATCACCTGTGGAATCTAGCAGTCTTATCGCACATATAAAAAAACAGTGTGTCCTTTGATGTATATCTAGGTAAACGGGAATAATCAATTTTGAACAGTGAACCCTTATAGGATTCATTTTCTGACTGTCCCGAGTATAAACTAAAAAAAGAACCTTTTTTAAAATTTCAAAATTAAGCCACCACTTTTAGCAGAGTGCTTTCATTATGTTCTGATATCGGACGTATAGTCGAAAATAAAATAACGCACGTCCAACTGGCTTGGCACGTTATTTAGCGTCGTAAATACGTAAATACCGGGCTTTAAGTTAAATTTCGCCTATTTTAATACAGATTTTAAGCAAATTACTCGGGTAATAACAGTTGATAGGTTATTTTCGGGATTAAAGTGTGAATAATTCACAACGCCTATGTGATGTGTGTAGAAATTGCGCGTTGCTGAGATAATAATGAGAAGAAAGAAACTTTGATTGGGGAAGATTTTTATTTAAAAAAATACGTACCTATATGAAATAGTGTATTTAGTTCAATATTCACACCATAATAATATATCGTCCACTCACACTAAGCGGTTATCCTCCACCTTCATCATTCGTACCGCTGGGGTTTGGAACACGCTCCCTGCCGCTGTTTTTCCGGTCAATTACAACCTGGGTCCAGCGGTCTCTTCAAGACAAGAGTGAATAGGTATCTTCTAGACCTTCGTGATACATCGTCGGCCACATCTTCACTTTCCATCAGTGAGATTGTGGTCAAACGAAGGAAAACAAAGCAAAAAATTAATAAATAAATATGCTAGAAAGATCTGAGTGATTTCAGATGTCATTTGACAAAACAAGGGTTTTCCTTAATTAGCTCTACTAGCATGTAAAGTATCTTGTCCAATAAGCAAAGGAAAGAGGCAAGAATCTAGTGCCCTAGTGCCCTAGATTCTTGCCTAGTTTTAAGATCTTTGTGCAGCATGTTCCGCAATAAATTTTCTTGAATCTTGAATCTAAGGGTGCGTCCAGATTAAGTAATCTATATTTATAAAAGAGAAGATAAAACTGGGTGACACATCAAGAAAAATCTGAAACTACAAGTACTACTCTGACATTTTGCATGGAGTTTCCGTTTAGGACGTAGGCTGAGAACGTATTTTTGAAAATTCACATAGAGGGTTTTAAAGGTTTTGTCATAATAACCTTAATGTTGTAAAGGATTGGTAGTAAAACTTTGGCTTTGATAGTTTACATGGAAACCAACATTACTTAGGATATTACTAAAGACCACGCGAATGAAATCGCGGGCGGGTCAGCTAGTCAAAATTCAAAAATTTTAAATTCAATAACTTTATTTCTTTAGGCTTACAAAATAAGCACTTAGACAAGTCAAATTTTATACATAAACAGTATTATAAATGTTATGTTATATAACACGTCCACAGTATTAAGAAGTTGAATAAGAATACATCCAGATTATTAAACATGTTAAATAACTGTTTTATAGCATGTTTTGTTACATAATTTATACGTAGGTACCTTAAACACCCATTTCTTACGATAACGATATTACAAAGTTCCTATTACACACCCAATGGCGCAGTTCTGTAGGTGACAAGAAAGACAGGAACAAAACACGTTCTTCCTAGTTGCGCTACAATTGGATTTTAAGTGCTACACCTACCTGAAAGTTTCAAACTGCGCGAAGTTACGAGTTAGTTGAAAATAAAAGCTTGTAAATTGTTCTGTTATTATGCACCTGTCTTGTTCACTATTTAGTTTAGGTAAAGGATGGCAATGTTTATACCATTAAAATGGAGATCATTATTAATTCATATATCAATGTTAAATGTAAAATACAATACAAAAAATCTTTATTGATCAATTTATTCCAGGCAACGTTGTGAACGTTGTGATACATGTATTAACTACATCATCATCAGCAGCCAGTCAATTAGTCCACTGCTGGACAAAGGATCAATAGATAATAATAATAAATAATAATATAATAAAAGACAATGTTATCTACGATTGAAATAAATGAAATAACGACTGTATTTAGAAAGCGAAACGGCATAACAAAATAGAGAAATGACATGAACCGATTTATATAGTCCTGTATCACTTTTTTTTCTCACTTTAGATTGACTGCTCGAGACATCAATTGAGCGCGTACATCAATTGAGAAGAGTATGAAACCGAAGGTACGCTTTATGGGCTCCATGATGACGATGGTGTCGGTCTTTTATGGGTAGCTTAATCTCATTCACTATCACTATGAGTGGAGGCTAGCAAATTAAACCAGACGCAATTGCGTTTAAACTCTAAACAAAACTACTCCAAGTTTCCTTTGTAATCAAGAGCCAGGCGACAAGTCATTTCATTTACATAAACACTTTTGCATAAACCGAGCTACATCTAATAGGAATCTCTTTGTATTTGCATTACTCAGATAAAATTTCTAAGTTTTTAATATTAGGAATTAAGTGCGATATGTTTTTATGGTTTTCTAAATGTTTATCACCAATCTTTGTACCTTTGCCTTTGTGTAAGAGTCCGTTCAACAGACTTTTTTTCCATGGGACATAATTTGTAAAGAATAATTAAGCCAGTTATGGCCAGAATCTTGACCGAGTCATGCATATTTTTTCTTTCAGAACCAAGCAGACTTTGGTAATTGAAAAAAAAGCAGGAATACCCAGCAAAGTTGGCTTACCCCTGTAGATCAGACACCAAAGGACTCCAAAAGCAGTCGAAATCCTCGTTCCCAACTATACCCCTTAAGCCATACTCGATGCATAAATCCGTAGTTAGTTAAGCTGTGTAAGCTCTAACCCTATTGCGGGTTGAATTAGTCGCAGGCCAGAGTAGTCGTTTAATAGTCGCAGTGGCAAAGAAACGCTATTAAATAAATGGGCGTAGGTGCGTGTCCTTAATAGTGTCGCTTTTAAGCTGCGCCAGGGATGAACAACAGGTGATATGAGACTTGTAGGACAAATCCTAAGTATAATTAAACGTTAAATGCGAGTTGGACTCGCGCATCAAGGGTTCCGCACAAACTTGTACTCATAAGTAATCATTTTTTTTGTAAATTGTCATCTTGCCACATGATTCTAGGTCAACGGGAAATACCCTATAGGTTTTGTGTAACTTAGAAGTTTGATTTATATCGCGGCTCCAAGAGGTTACGAACCTGAGTTATGATGTGAATTTCAACGCGATAAACTTGACGCGTTTCCGAGAATAAAGTGTTGACAGACGGACGGACGGACAGCACCAGTAGTGATCCTATAAGTGTTTCCTATATGGGTACCTCTTTTCCTTTTGAGGTACGGAACCCTAAAAATCGTTTAGAGTTTAAATGTGCTTAAGATTGAGTTCGTCGACATTTTAGTTTACATTTTTGGTCCACAACAATAATGTTCAAATTTGTCAGAGTTAGTGGTTTTAAAACTTACGTCTTGATAAGTACTATCGTAGCCAGCTTCTCTGTAAGCACCTACAAAGATTTTAAAATAACGTTCAAGTACGTAGTCATTATGTTCTGGCTTGACTGATCAGGAAACTAAGGCCCGTATTATGAAAGCTTACTCAGTCATAGACCTCTGCTTGAGTAACGATTTTGTATGGCATAAACGTCACTCAAGCATGAGCAAGCTTTTATAATACGGGCCTAAGAGTTACCAAGAATATTCTGAAACATATTGTCGACACTTTCATAACGTTAAATAGATGTAAAAACTGCTATAGCATCGTTCGTTTCTTTCCCAACTCTGCTTTCGCTCGATTTTTTCTAGAAACATTGCCAGGTCCAAAAAACAAAACTCTTTGTTCAAGAGCCTCGTTTTACCCCTGACTCCTCTTAGTACCTCAGGTTAACCCTAGGATTTGCCGAGGCGTCATCCGTATGGTAATTGCGCCTATTCACACATGGCCGCGTGAGATATAACTTAGTCGTCATAAACGAAATGCTTAACTCAGAGGCGATAAGAGACGTGTTAAGTCGAACAGCACACGCTTTGTATTTTGTTGAAGTCTTTCACAATTCTTAGTATAGGTATTAATATAATTTGAAGCTTTTTCATGAATCCGTAGAGTTAATAGGTACTACATGTAAAAAAACAATCAGACTGAGTTTTTGGAATGTTTTACTTAATTACGATTCTCACGACACTTTCTCTTCTCACGTACCTATGTACTTCTGTAGTATGAAGATAATATAAATAATAGGTTCGGATAATCTTTCAAGGTTTCCCCTGTAGGTGGAGCTAAAACGACGCTTAAGTCGTAAGAGGTCCCTGATATTTTCGACGAGGCTCGTGTCGATCTCATTGCTTAGTTGGTTAGAGCGTACCTGTACTGAAGGTGAGGCGCGGGTTCGAATCCTGCCGAAATAGAAAGTTTTGGGACATTATAATATTTTCGTAGTATGAAGATTTCGTCAGTATACGAAGTGCTAAAGGTTTGTTTAACCGAAATTGCGTAATTTGGCTTTTACCGACCAAATTTTTATTTAATGTCAGTATAACCCGTAATTTATTCAAATATAGCTATAGAGTGCACTCTATACCACCTGAAATGGGTGTCTTGATATCATCATCATCATCAGCCTACATCAGTCCACTGCTGGACATAGGCCTCCCCTAATGAGCGCCATCGCACCCTGTCTTCAGCTTGCCGCATCCAGCATCTGCCAGCAGTCTTTCGCAAATCGTCATCCCACCTGGTCGGAGGGCTTGATATAAAATTGTCTTAAACAGATCTGGGGATTCGTAGACACCAACTGTAATGAGTCCAACCCATGTAACGAGGTGCATGCGTGGCAGTTCATTGTAGTAATTGTATCCTTGATGATGAAACTAATTGTTGTAATGAATCATTGGAAGCAATTACCAACATTCATTCACTACCAGCCACAATGAAGTACACACTAGACGGTTAATGCAACTGCGTAGGTAGGTAAATAATATTGTACAGATAGGAAAAAAACTCTTGAGGTGTACGAATTCGTGGTTTGCATTTGGGTCGAAATGAAGTTTCGAAGACTTCACGAACTGTGTATCCCTTTATTTGTGAGAATACAAAAAAATATATACAAATACTAGGTGTTCCTCGCGGTTTCACCCGCGTTAAATTCGAATTTCACATTTCTGGGGGATGGTCTTTTTTACCGTTCAGTACGAATCATCATTATCATCGTCGTTCAGTACGAATATTCCCGTAAATCTCCCATGGGAATTTAATGTTTTACCGGGACAAAAATTAGCCTATGTTACTTTCCACCCTTTCAACTAACTCTATGCCAAAAATCAAATCGATCGGTTGCTTAGTTAGGGCGTGAAGGAAGAACAAACTAACACACTTTCGAATTTATAATATTAGTAAGGAAGTAAGGATTTTGTGTCTGCCATTTTTTTTAAATTCCGTGTTCGAGGATATGTTTGAAACCCAGACGGACCGCAAAATGATCCCTTATAATCACTGTTACTGCAACAGTAACCTATTTTTTGGTTGATGTTATTCTGTAACCTAATATATTAATTGAAGAGACCACGCGATTTGTAAATTACAGTTATATCACAAAACCAAAGCGGCTCAGTCATTTGGCGCGTGTGAACGAGCATGGTCAGTGGTTTTCCATAGGCTTGTATTGTCATCTTTTTATACGCCGGACAGTATTGTGCCCTTCTCTGTAGTTACAGTTGGTACTTGTGTTGGAACATTGTATTTCCCACGGCTCTCTTATTTCATTCTAATAGGTAGCGAATAGTTGCGACAGTTGCGCCTACAATATCAAATGTTTATCTATGATGTCCTGAATGCAACATGGTATCATTTTCTTTTTGAATCAAAAGTCAATAACTTTAACTTTATTTCTTTAGGCGTAAAAAATAAGACAAGTCAAATTTTGTACATAAACAACTTGATAAATAGTAATTAATATCAAATAAGAAACAAAATGTTATTGATTTTGTTCGCTTCAATTTTTTGCCCACTTGTGGCATAATGAACGGTATTACTCATTAAACATCTCTTAAACGGCCAATTCCTTATTATTAGATGAACAAAAACGTACGTAATTAAATAAAATTTACTCTAAAAATATATTTTTTTCTACAATATTTTAACATTCTTTTACTATACTAATAAGCTATAAAATTTATATTTTTGTCTTTCCTTATTACTTTAACTAAATACACTTATTTTTTATTAATTAATTTTAGTAAAATCTCAGATTTTGTTCAGCGCAAAGCCCTGAGAGATATTTTTGAATTGAAATGGAACGAAAAAGAGGAACAAGAAAGCATCTATCAGAGGAGCTTATCTGCTCTTCATTTAAATTTACAGCTGTCAACAACATCTTTCATTGAAATTCATTTGCTGAAATATGTACATTATGTGTATCTAAGGTGAAATAAACGAATTGAATTAAATTGAATTTACTACCAATACAATTAATACTTTTAATCTTTTTTACTATAAAATCTATCGTAAGTAGTTTGTCGAATTCGGATTTTCTTACGGATGTAAAGGGGTAAACTACGAACCGTATTTGTGTTGGAAGAACTTCTTTGAATCTTAACCTACAGTGGAGAATAAAATGGTATTGATTACAATTTTTTTAATGCAAGGCAGCCCAAACGGATAGAATTTCAAAAGTTTATGATTTTTTCTCAATGTGACATTGAAGCCTCAGATATTCATATCTTTGCAACACCTGCCTGATTTTTATGATAACTTAAATTTGCATAATTCAAAAGAATATAATACGATACATTATAATAAATGTTCCACTAGTGTCATTGATCTCAAGCTCTTTAGAATCACATTTTAAACAAAATCAAATGAACATTAAAGGACCAAGATGGCTTCCTTGAGTTATTCTTCACTCAAATTTACAGTCAACATTGCCCAGCTGTAGGTTTTATATACTTCCGATAATATGAATACTCCATCAATATATTAATCCAGGCCTTCAGTGCAAAATTATTGGTGATGGTTACAAATTAGTAAATGCAAGTCAGCCCAGAGGGAAATCATATGCATATGAAAGTTTCCAACTAGCGAAGTGACGCAATTCCAATATCAAAGCTAGCTACTGCATAATGTAGACGCGTTGAAGGTTTATTGCTGAAGAAATTGCAGTTCTGTGTAGGTTTTATAACGATTTCTCACAACTTCTGGCCTGTGCTTTGAATACTATGTTTTTGGATAACTTGGCGATATCTTTATGATTTAGTCAGATATATCTACAGTTTTAATTTCTATTATTTGAATTTTCTGACATGTCCAAGAGTCCTAAGTCTGTATTAAGTGCACAACGAACAAAGAGAGTTTTTCGGAGTTTCCAATCTGCACCAATCTTATGTTCGGTGTACAATTCCGGAATATTATCATAAGAAAACTTGATATCATATCAATTAGATATGGAATTTTTTTTTCATATGATGGGTTCAGGATCTCAGTTCTTCCTCTCTCTTCCCTATTTCTTCTACAAATCGTCTCTGACCACCGTAATCCTCGTCTTCGCCATTTTATTAGAATAACGCTGGCGTCCAGGCTATCAGGCTTACCCTGTTCGCCGGCAGTAAAGCCGATAGGTACATGCTATGTTGAATTATGACAATCCAATAACGGGTTAGGTGGCCAGGGCCCAAATTGTCCGTATCGCCGTTGCCAAGTTGCACAAAGCCTGCCCTCGCACAAGCATCATACATGAGCACAGAAGTTTCGACCCAAAAGCCTTTATCTTCAGTTAGTAATTCAAAATATTCAGTATTCAAATGATTTCCTGTTCGTTACTATCAGACTCTTGTCTTGGTCACAGAATAGTTACTTTATATACTACCTTTTAGGACTTAGGTTGGTGTTAGTAATGAAGTAAAGAAATTACCTCCTTTACTTTAATTGTTGGTTGAATGCAACATAAAGCACATGCAGGTGGTAAGTAAATCGTAGGATTCACTGAGCACGTTTAGTATATGTATACATACTAACTGGACTACTACGAAATGTTCAACTATGTTTCCAGGACAGAACATCAAGCACGAGAACACAAATAAGTAATCTACAGTTTCAAATTTAAGATCTTCTATGAGGTATAATGTAATTTTTTTACTGTGCAAAATGCACAAAAGCCTTTGTGCGCGTATTGACGAAAAATATTCCGTGTTCCCGTTCCCGATACGTTGTTCAGTAAATTACCAAATATTTTTTTGAATCTGGATGATATTAATGGACCTGACCTAATCGGACCTACTATTTCGAAGTGAATCCATCGTAGAATCAGGGACTTTATCGAGCTTTATGGTTGAATCTAATCTTTATGGATGACGATTTGCGAAAGACTGCTGGCAGATGCTGGATGCGGCAAGCTGAAGACAGGGCGCTATGGCGCTCATTAGGGGAGGCCTATGTCCAGCTGTGGACGGATATAAGCTGATGATGATGGTTGAATCTGTCTCTTCGTGCATTGTATATTTTTTTAACCATTGTCAGTAGAAACACTATAGGTATGTATTTTATGTGAATGGTAAAAGATACAATATAATGATGATTGTTTCAACCTAGGTTTATGTGTGCTATTTCTACCTGTATTTTCTATAAAACTTGGTATAATTCAAGGGCAGTTTTGCCTTGTTGCATTGTTTGTTCTGCAGGCAAATAACTATAGATACCAACCTATGTTTCCTATGTTTGATTTAACTCGTGCGACAATGGCATTGCAATGAGGTCGTACTTGTTTGATTGTCAGTCTTAGCAGTTTGCAAATGGTATAGGTCATGTATGCAAGGTACTTTTGCGGTTTTACCCGCTTTTAAGTTACTCACCGCCGGAATCAGCCCGTGCCCGTTTGTGGAATGTTTAGGTCGATTACAAAACGAACGCTCATTTGTTGGGAATACCTAAATAATATCATTTTACGAGAGAATTTTTATGTAACGATAGGCATATAATAACAATAATATAAAAAAATGGTTTGTTTAAAATGGGCTGATTCTTCGATCCGGTGGCGATATACAATATTTTACGTTTTAATATTAATAAGTTATATTTATTTCACGTTTGTATTTTATACAAAATATTTCCGAAATGGTTGCCATGGTATCTACCTACTATTCTCGATAGAAACTGTATAGTAGAGAGAGTTAAACATACTCTGAAACCTTAATCTTTCAGCGTATTTTGACTCTCTCTTCCTGGTTTTACATCCTACACTGGTAAGCGGTCATCTTTTCTGTATTTTTCTTGCACTTCTGTCTTAACCACTCCATTAGTTATTGATATCCGATCCATTACTTATTGCAACTGTCGCCTCGTAATTCCCAATTATCTTCAAAGTATGAAATCCGTATGACAACCAAATTTATACCCGTACGTCTAGCGGACGCTACAATGAGGAGATTGGTGTCATGGCAGTCGTCCGGTGGACACCACGTCACGAGGACGCATCCGACACTTTTCCGATACATTGCTGTCACTGTTCCATGTTATTTTAAAACATGTAACAAACAACATGATTTTAATGTGGAATTTTGCTTTGGAGAATTTAGTGGGCATGTATGAAAAATTGGTTTCTGGGTTTGCTATGACTTTTTTCTATCGCTTCCTAATATTATGAGACTTATGAATAAATTACAGTCTTATATTATGTAGGTATCTACTTTGTTATCATCATTATCATCATCAACCCGTCAGCACCCACTTCTGGGCATAGCATGCGTCCTCTTTTTATAAAGGCTTTAAATTTTGGAGTATCAGATTTTGTGTGACTTATCCAATATTAAAATAAGGAAATTGGCATTTTTTTCCAAGTGAATGTCAGAGTTGTTTCTCTAACTCTAAATCTAACGTCTCTATGAACCCATAAACCGTAGGATGGGCTAAAGATTTTGATTTCTATAAACCGTTCTACCGTAGCAGCCAGCTAGCCTCTAGTTTTACCTACTCTAGAGCCTCGCTTGTAATTCTATCTACTTATAGTAGGCACTCTCTTTTTAGTTTCTTCTCAAGCGTTACATTTATTGAACCGTAAATTACTAAGATTTTCTAAATTACGAAGTAAATTACAAAGCTTTTGATATCAGATCAGGTAATTAAATGAAAATTACAATTATGTGAATACATACTTAATTTTTTTTTGGTCATGGGAGACTATACGTTTGTACTCTGGCGAAACGTATGTCTGTAACGTATGTCTGCAGCTCCTATTGTGGAAGGGAGAAGATAGGATAAGGTCATGCAATGCCTGCGCACAATCCCCAAATGTATGTTATGTTATTACCAGAGATTCATACAAAAGTATCTTCATGTAAAATAATTAGATTATCAACAATTATTATGATTTTTGATAAAGACTCAAGAAGGAAGTAGTTTCAAAACACACGCGGCTCAAAAAATTGTCAATTGCCCCTGGTCCACCTACCCACGTGCTAGGTACACTTCGATGGAATATTAGATAAAATAATTTTTCGTTGTCCACCAGAATATCCTAATGCTGACACAGTGTTAAATGACCTAAAGAAAAATCTGTAATTTTTCGAAAAAAAATATAAATATCATAACTTTACGCTAAAGATACTGGCCATAAACACCAAATTCTCTAACGCTTTTGAAGTATTTATTGAATAAGATCTCATTCACGATTTCAATTACAGGTAAGGACATAACTCGAAATCAATAAACCGACGCGATGTTATGTTGATTCTGATCCCAGGAACTAAAGGCTTGAAGTGTCACATTATCACATTCGACTTTCGAAACTCGTCAAAATCACGCAATGCATATTCATTTTAAGCTTGAAAACGTGAAGAATCCGCAGCCGACATCCGAGGTGGGTTAATGACTTCGAGGTCGGCCATTGTTTACCAAACAATGCTACGAGCGAGCAATCCTCGGCTACGCTTCACTAGGTGACGAGACTTGTGTGAAAAATGTCACGGCTCGGTAATGAGTCTGAAAATTTAATTGGGATTCTATTGTAGGGATAATATAGGTCAGGCATTGAGAACCAGAAACACATTAATAATACAAATGCAAAAGTTAGAAATACAGGGTTATTCGTAATTCACTGACACTGCGTGGACATCATCATTCGCATCGCTGGGGTTTGCAACACGCTTCTGTTTTTCCGGTCAACTACAACCTGGGTCTATTCAATACAAGAGAGAGTAGTATCTTCTAGACTTTCGTGATACACCGTCGGCTACTTCTTCCTTTCCAACAGGTGAGATTGTGATCAAACGAAGGTCTATTAACTATAAAAAAACTACGGGTTCTGCCCATCGCGCATCGTCACGAAAATGTTCGTGAATACGAGAAGAACGGCCTTGAGTCTTCACGAACGTGGTCGTGATGATGGGTAGAACCTGCAGTTCACGCAGTGTCAGCGAATTACCAATAACTCTGTACAGTTTCAACAACTTATCTATAACAGAAATACAATAACAGGCTTTAAGAATTTGAGGACCGTTTCTTATCAAAAGGCTTTGTATCAATCCACACTAAGTCATCCACCATCTTTTGCCTAATTATCAGTAAAAAAACCAATGGAGGCTAATTACTTACCTACCAACTTCAAAATAAGCTGATCTAATCAAAGGATTTCTTTCTCGCTTCAGTACATCAGATCATTATAATACGATAAAGACAAAGTAAGGGCAAAAACAGAAGAAAAGAAATTAAAATTTCCCTTCCTCAAAGTTGGACGTCGCGAACAGAATTGGGGTGAGGCATGAGGCAATCTTGTTATGCAGCTCTTTCAATGCACGCAGGGCTATCAGAGAGCGTCACTTTAATTGGTTTTAAAAAAATAAGCTTTATAGAGAAGGTACTATAGTCATGATAACGATAGCTTTGATTTCAGTTACGTGGTTTGACATCAATTTCTAGATCTGTCCTTTTGGAGCAGTTTTACTCAGCCAAATACGAAAAGAGAGACCTAAGCTCTCCTACACGTATACCTATAACTCCGCGAACCAACTCTACTGCCATAAGTGCCGTAGAGTATTCAAGACCAAGTTCGGTCTCGTGAGCCATATTGGGGCTCATGATAGAAAGAAGAATCTGTAATGTCTAAAATCGTCGTCATCGAAATCGATGACGAGGCCTATCTATATATTCAGCCAATTTTTATTGCAAGATTTATTTAAGATTGAGCTACGAGTATGATTGTCAATATGTCTGTCGAAATGTACAGTACATTTCTATTATTTACAATTATTTTCCATTACACTGGCAGAATTGTATCTAACCAGACACATATTGCCATTAACAAAGAATCATCATTATCACCAATAATTCATTATTCATTAATTTATTACTTTCTACATAAACATGTGTACTGATTTAGTACACATGCTTATGTAGAAAGTAATAAATTAAAGTGACAAGTTTTCCCAATTTTATCACCTGTTGGACTGTTTCATCTTGAGCTGTAGGTATCTGAAATACCTACCCTCTTAATTAACTTCGACAGTTCCGTTAAATATAAAAGCCCTACAGAATGGAAAAGGAAGGGGAAAGAATAACTGGGCTCTCGGATAATTAATGGTTTCATTTATGTTTCTGCACTCGAGAGCCGTGATTGTGAGTTAGCAGCCTTTTCACTTTTTTCGAGTTTCAAATTGCCATTGTTTGAGTGGTAATTGAAAAGGTCGCTGTAATCAATGGGTAATCGCGTTTCTTCGTTAAGGCTCAATTTTTCGGTAGTTTAAAGTGTGAAAGAAAAGTTCTATAAATTTATTGTTTTGTTTTAAAAATCAGATCACTTTACACTATAATATACAGTTCCGCCTGTTCTTTCGCTTCTGCTCTATCCAGCTAATGATCTCTCTCTGATTTACTTTTGATTGTCTAATTTCTTGTTTTGTATATAAAGTGCGATAGTCATGGCTGCTAGCTGTAAATCCCGTTGCATGTCTTCGTAGTGACTGCACTTAGTTTGAATGCAATGTGATTTAGCGACGTATTCGTGGCGTAGGGCTGCAATCAAATGTCAGCTAATTCCAAACGATCCGCTATAAATATGATGTATGGAGTTGCGTCCCGTTGCCACATTTATTGTACAGATGATTTCACTGTCTGCAGATTTGCGGTCTTGCCCTTATTTCTGGAATGGTTGCATAATTTGTAATTTTAGGTTTGGTATTATCATCATCAGAGGCTAGATGATGTTTCGTGATTGTTTCAGTATCATTTTGTTTATTAATTATTGCCGGCATTAAGAGCACATTGATAATTACGAGTGTTTTTTCATTGATCTCAATGATACCTCACTAATTCCAAAGCGTAAGATTGAAAAGGGGCGATCTGTCGATCAGAACTTTTAAAATGTAGCCTGAAAAGACCCTGGCACCCTTTTGAATAAGAACCGTGTAAACTCTGCCCTCGTTCTTATTCCGGTCCCAGAGAAAATCAACGTTTAAATCTTGGTTAGAGAGTGCATTATGCAAATTAGAGTGGGGATTCTGTTGTACCTCAGTATTTATTATTCGAGACGCGATCGCAACCCTGACCCCATGAACCCGACGTCACAGGACGAGAGTTTACGAGTCAATAGCTTCTTGGGGATAGCTGGATTAGTTTGATCGAGTTAGGCAAGCAAAGATGCAAGTTGTGGGGATTAAACTACGGAATGTTTGTCCCGGTAGCTCTTAGAAGTTGTCCGCATCAGAATGATATAATTCTGATGACAGAATGGAAAAGGAAGGGGTCGGAATAATTATACCATCTATTTTGTTGTCTGTTGTGTCTTTATTAGATGCCATCTAAAAAGAAAGAGTGAGACACACCTTAAAGAACTTCATAAACAACGGAGAAACGATAAAAGAAATAACGAAGTACCCCCCAATCCATTTAAAGTTACCAAAATAAAGTTCAGCATCAAAATAACTTCAGAAAGAAGTAATGGAGGCCGCCATAAAGAGCGATATTACGAAAGCCTCAAACTGAAAAGCGTCTTGCGGACTCTGACGTTGCAACTTTGATAGCCATTATTCTCGCGAAAATGTTTTTCACGAGGGTTTGCCTATTTTAAATAGTTGTTTTAATGGGACGCCTTTAATTAGAAGCTGTACTGAGTGAAATGGAGGCTCCTCTTCTGATTTAATGAGGAAGCGATCGCGTGATCCCTTTCGCACAGATTTGGCTCCGCCCATCGGGCGGTGAAAATCAATAACATACTGTAGAGTGCGTTTGGTGTCGTACCTTGCCGACGTAGGCTGCAGACGGATGTAACGAGCTAGACACGCGCCACTTCTATTCTTTGCCCCAAACGGGCTCCCACCTCCATCACTTAAGTGCTGCCAAAATTGCCATACATAGCAAAGGCATAGGCCCTATACTACCTATAAAGTCCTTTAAGGCACTTAATCAACTCCTCTCCTAGAAATCCTAGAAAAAAGCATGATTTATAATTGTTAAGTAAGGACTTAGTAGTAATCTAGAATCCTACATTCTATTAAAATATAAAACAGTGTCACCGCCGGAGAATCGTAAAATATTTCCTAACATTTTGCAACACCGCAAAAGCAGTAAAACCCACCCCTTATAATTAAATACCTACGTAACAAATTATAAAATTGAGATCCTCGCAAATTCCAGAAAACGTTGCTAACAGTCAACGCACTTACTAAGTTAAGTATAAGCCGATTTTCAGTTGAACAATTACATTCTTGAAGGTCGTTAAAAACCCCTAAAAGCTTTTAACGGAATTAATACAGCATTAATGATTTTGTGTAATACCACAGAAGAAACAAAAGTAACTTAAGACAAAACTCTCACTCCTTTTCAATTTAGCATCATCAGCCTATATCAGTCCACTGCTGGATATAGGCGTCCCCTAATGAGTGCCATAGTGCCCTGTCTTCAGCTTGCCGCATCCAGCATCTGCTAACAGTCTTTCGCAAATCGTTATCCCACCTGGTCAGAGGGCGTCCTACACTACGTCCTTTTCAATTACTCCCCCTAAATGATCTATGTAACCAAACTATAACTTAGTTGTAGTAGGAAAAAAAAGGAATAACGTTTTTATGTAGAAACTTAAACTAGGTATAATATCATAACAATGTAATGGTATTGAGTCTTAAAACCAACGGAATAAGACTTTAATTTCATCATTAGTCTTTACCAGCTAAACCTTTATTTAGAACTTTAAAACAATGCAGAAAAGTCTAGATATCGTTACGGTCTAGTCTGCACAGATATCGCGTTGCCGATAATTCCCGGAGATCCTAAGGTAGGTTCGTACGACGCGAGCACCTGCATTCATTATGGGGTTTAGCTTCATCCTTAACATTAATAGGGGATAAACCACTTTCAAATAAAATTTTGATACCTTCTGAAGATTAATTGCTTTCATTTTGGTGGCACAGTACATTTTTAATTCAAGTCAAACGAAGGTTTATTTTTATTGTCAAAATAGACCTTCGTTTGACCACAATCTCACCTGATGAAAAGTGAAGATGTGGCCAACGATGTATCACAAAGGTCTAGGAGATACCCACCTATTTGTCTTGAAGAGACCCAGGTTGGAATTGACCGGAAAAGCAGCAGTAGGGAGCGTGTTTCAAACCCCAGCGGCACTTCTCCAAAGTACCTACGTAAACGACAGACACCGGATATCCGTGTCAAAGATGCTGACACTGATTAAACCAAAGATAAATCGTTTAGTTTTTGGTACAACATTGAGCAATGGTAACATTGGGGCAAGATAATGTAGAATGATTGCGAATAACTCTCACAAAAGAGTTGCTATAACCCCAAGATCTATAAAAATTATTACCAGATAACCAACAAATAATTACTACCAAGATACCAGCCGTCTATCAAGATTCGTACGAGCACTATACCGGATTCAAAGAATCCGCAACTTTGTCTGGTATTCCAGAATTTAATTTAAAAATTCCGAAGTATAACGAGACAGGTGAACCGAACTGCTAAGCGGGTTATGAATTTTCCCCACACGGAGCTAGTTTCGGGAATTTTTCCCGACTCCCTGAAAACTTTACGGCTGATCCCATGCGCGCCACTACTGCCTAGAAATACTTGTCCTAACAAGTTTTGACGTCTTCTGATTCTGAAACCTAGGTAATAATAAATCTAAGTACCTGTGAAAGTGTGAAAATTTGTATTTATTAAATAATTAAAATAATTTAATTGAATTTTAATTTAATATTCGAATGATTTTACCATGATCCTTTTTATTACGACTGGCTTCGAGTCCAAAGTTCTCGCATCACAGGACGTTGATATGAATGTCCAGACGCTTAGCATAGTGATATTGCCTCGTGAGAAGTAGGTACGTGATAGTAAACAAGCAATGTCCGATCTTATGGGACCGATCGATGTGGCGCGGCGAGCGAAGGTTCGCCTGCAACGCAGAAGGTTGCGGGCCCGCCTAGGGACAATTTTTTTTACGATACGCAGATATTTGTTCCGGGTGTTCTAGGTATTTAATAACAATAATCAAATATCTATCAATGTAATGTATTATACCTATCAGACATCTAGTAGGTACCCATAACACAAGCTCTGCTTAGCCTGTGGCTAGACTGTGAATTGTCCAGCATTATTTATTTATTTAACTAGGTAGGCATAGTTACAGTTCGTAAATCAAATGTCCGGGTCAAGGACTCCCACCTAGAGATAACGTTGTTTATTGGTGAAAAACAGAGGTAAACAACCAAATTATTTATTCACAAGAAAAATTGGCTGCCATTATTCCGCCTTACAGCTACTATTTCGGAAATAACCGTTGCTGGTTATTTGACTGCTTACGAATTCAGTCTATTTAGTTGGTAGCACTATGTTACGGGCACTAAACTAAACTAAGTATCGTATTATGAAAGATTTCTCAGTCATCGATCTGTTGAGTAATGCATTTCTATGGCATAAACGGCACTGAAGCATAGATCTATGACGAGGCAAGCTTTCATAATACGGGCCTTAGTTAGTACTCGTAGTAAGGTAGCAGTAGCAGTAGTCGGCCCAATTTTAAACTATAATTAGGATAAAGTCTTCAAGTATTCATTCAAAGAGTGTTGGTTTAGTTCACTTAATTCTCATGCTGACTGTACATAAATCCACGATGGAGGAACCGATGACGAATTTACCCATAAAAAATAATATTTTATGCGACGATGACAAATTTACCCTCCAAGTATGGAACTTAAAAGTAGCACAAAAAATGGACCGATGACGAATTTACCCTAACCCAATTTAATAAAATAAATACGTCAACTGTCTAATATAGTTTTGGATAATCTAGAGCCAAAAAAGACCTTTGTGTAACATAAAAGCGGAACTTCTATGTAACTTCACAAATCAGGTACCGGACCGGACTCCACCAAAGTGGAGATGTGCGGAGATGTCCGAAGTGTCCGAAGCTGTGCGTACTAGCTAGACTAGAGCAGAGATGTGGGCTAGATAAACCTAGAGGTGTGCTGGATAGAACGCAATAGGACGCGCGTCAAATCACAACCATAAAAATATTGGGAGCTACATAACCTGTCGGTACCGTACCTTATAACGTACGCACAAAATAATTTATAATATAGAGTTCACGAAAACGCCTTAAAGCTTGGGAGTTCCTTCATCACTTTTAATTGTCCATAAATCACCTACCAGTTAAAATTAAGATCCCATTTGGCAAATTTTACGATAGAAGTTTGAGGAACAGCTCAAAGACGAGTGTGTGCAGTTTCGTCACTGGTTGTTAAGATTTACACTGTTGTAATACAGCTTAGGGTAGAGCAGTTGATCCACTGAGCTCAAACAAGCTGGGAACGGATGATGATATACGAGTAAATTTTCTCTATTAACAAAGAAAATTACAATTTAAGAATAATAAATAATGTTTGACCATTTATACAGCTCAGTTCAATCATCTAGGCCCCATACCAGAGAATATACACTAACCAGTACTAAGAATAGAAATATTGAGCTTAATGCAGGCTGTTGCAAACAATCATCAGGTAGCTCAACGGATATCAATACCAATCGGAAAAATCCCCAAGACACTGGTTGCATTGCTCCGCTGTATGCCAATGCTGATTCGTTGCGTCAGATACTCACCATCGCTATAATCATCATCATCATCATCAGCCTATAGTAGTCCACAGTTGGACATAGGCCTCCCTTAATGAGCGCCATATTAATGGGATCTAATAGAGTTGAAATTTTTACTTCCTAATTTATTGTTACTTCCTTGTATTTTCTTTCAATCCATTCTAAATATAAGAGAAGTAGCCAAGTCGTTCTTGTCTGTAGGTAATTTGAAATGTGCATTTCCGTCGAGTACCTAGTCATTTTGTCGAATTCAAACACCATTGCTATTTTGGGCTGTTTCCGTCACATGAAAATGAGATGCATGCTAGATTACGTGATATGTATGTGCTGCGTTGATAATATCATTCCATACGCATTTCATTTTCAACTTGATTTGTTTACGGACACAGTGGTCGGTTTTGATAGTGTTTCATCTTTATGCCTCAGAAAGCACGTTAGGCCGTTGGTCTTTCGCCTGACCTCCCCCCGGCCGTGCCGAGTGAGGGGAATAGGTAGTGTACTTGAGACTGGCCGCTTTGGCCGGAATTCAGGTAGGTGAACATCAGCAGTCGA
Organism: Eupithecia exiguata; assembly: GCA_947086465.1. NCBI lineage: Eukaryota > Metazoa > Arthropoda > Insecta > Lepidoptera > Geometridae > Eupithecia > Eupithecia exiguata. The sequence continues at coordinate 5,557,329 of OX352230.1, read as the reverse complement.
AATGGAAGGTATTGTCGAAAGAAGTAATTTCTCGTGGAGATTATGGCAAACCCATCCTCGCGATTCCCCCAAAGCTACTTCAAATTCCTGAATACTAATAAAATACAGCCTGCTGACAGACGGACGGACAGACAGGAGGCTTAGTAATAGGATTTATGTTGGGACCCTTTGCGTACAAAACCCTAACGAAATCATTAGTACAGGATTGGTTGTCCTTCGTTTTAAGCAATCCGCCATTGGTCAACTTTGTTAGACTTCTTGTTTATGCCCGTTACCATGATAACCTTTATACCAGTGAGTGAAAATTATCATGTGATGATGTTTTACCACACCAAAATCATCCTTTAGACAACAACGAAAGAATCATCAAAATACCACTATTGAGAATTGACGAAGTTATCACCAAAATTGTTATAGCTAGTCTAGTAACGTAGTAGTATAAATATTATGTGGTTTAAGCTTCACGGGATATATACTAATCCCTCATACGGGTAAAGGCGTGTCCAAACATAGCGCAGCGAGTGCGCGGCAGCGACACGCGGCAATCCTGTGTCTCCTCGACACAGCCCTGATGCGCGACTAGAGTGTAGACATCCCTGAAATGTATGCGCGACGGGGCGGCGCGGCCGCTCAAACACAGCGCGGCAATCGCGCGCCGCATGTCGCTCACGCTTGCCGCGCTATGTTTGGACACGCCTTAAGTGTGCGAATTTTCATACAATTCCAGCAATTAATTCTAAACAAACAATTTTCGTGCTTCCTCGGTGCGTTAGGCACGGATAGGTATGTGTTCAGCTGACCTAGGCCTTAGTTAGAATAACCTGTGTCTGACTGAACTTGCCCTAAGTTTGGTGTGGTGTAGTTTATACTACCTAAACTACCTTACCTAATGATTGCGTGCCTGTCTGACAGACAAGGCTCGACAGACAACAATCCCTATCGTACAATTGAACTTTGGAAGGTTTATTAGTTTAGGCTGGAAAAGTTTTGGGAAATTCCTACGGGATGACAGTAACAAAGTTCAAGCATTGACGTTTCTAGGTGGGCAATGGATCAGAAAGTAGCGGGTTCGCATCAAGCCGCAGGAAAAATGTTTGTTAGATCTGCAAAAAATGTTTCCTAGTCTGGGTGATTGCACTCAAAAACACCCAGATCTAAAACCTGGAATTTTATTATATGAACGACTTTATTAACAAAGAAAATTACAATCAAATAATAGAATTAAATTAAAACTAGTATTTACAATTGCAACAATTGAGCTAACTGCAGACTGTTGCAAACAATCTGCAAGTAGCTCAACTGATCCATATCAATACCAGTCGGAAGCGTGCCCAAGACGTTAGCTTATATAAATACTTACATAATATGAAACATGTAAACATTGAAATTCATAGTGTATATTCAATGTACATATGTATTTAGAAAACAAATTATGAGGTGTTTGGTCATTGATTTTCCTAACCAATCAGGGTTAATTTGAGATATTATCAAATAATCAGCAGGGCAGGTACTTCCGACATTTGAATGTAGTCGAAATTCAAATCAAATGCAAACCTCAATATTAGTAAAAAAAAAACAGAAGACACATTCTAAAAAGGTTGTATATCTTAAAACTCAAGCCAGCCTTTTCCATCTCAAAGTTTACCTGCAATATGAAGGGATACTTGAGCTGGCCGAGGTCTTTTGTGTGTAAGAAAGCGGAAAGTAACATGCTACATGTTACTTTCCGTATGCGTGGATATTTTCTTAAATGGAACATTTTGTGTGTACCTACGAGAAGGTATATTTTGTGTTGGAGGAAGGTATTTTGTTTGGATTCTATGTTGTGGTAACTAAGTCTAGATAGTTTTCATTTCAGAAGTGACTTTTTGACTTTTTGAAAGAGTGATCTTTGGTACAGGACCGGACAGAATGGCGTTAGAGAGATGGGGTCTATACTATACCCTGTGGGTGCTTACAGGCTGAAAGATAGATATACAGGGTGACTTTTTGTAATCGGAGTAGAAGCAAAATCGACACCAAAAACTTTAAAAAAAAAATTGAAAACGCATACAGTTTTTGTTTTCTCATAAATCAAGGTAGTTAAGGTAGTAATGGTTTTGGATTTAGCCAACCACTCCTGTAAAAGCCAACCTGTGTAGAAGCTACGTCAGCCAGTCTGTCAGATAACCTTCTGAGCAAGCATAATAATTATAATAATAACAATAAAATGTTTATTGCAATTACTTAAAAAACTATACATACCGGTTCTGGATTAACCATTTAAGCAAAGTTTGCTTGTGTTAAGAGATGCTCTTACCATTAATACAATAACAATATTTAAGTATTTGCGTTCTAAGATATAGGTACTAACTTAAGACTTAAGATTAAAATAATAAGAGAACAGACATTAGATAAAGAGTAAGGGTTTTAAATTAATAATAACAAACAATAAACAATGGTTTTAAACAAAAGCTCCATCATAAGCAACGAAAATGGATAAATCATTCCGAAAAAATATTTAACTTCCCGAATTCTTCATATTATTAACATACTTGGTTATCTTGGTAAACTTCTAAATAGACTTATCTAGGTTGGTATTACAAAGAGATAAAATTCGTTTGTTTACGAGTCTATTTGGCTTATCTTAATAGTTATAATCCATTAATAAAAATTATTTACGAAAGCTACAAAATCCCTGAGTGATGTAGAATTATAAACTAGTTAAACTCGATGTAGAAAATTTATTAACAAACTACGACACAAATAACAAAAACTGACTTCAGTTTCAGATAGAATTTTAAGCAATATTTATTGAAGGAAGGATCTCATAACGACAAGTAATGTAAATAGCGTCTAAAAAACGCGGTAACAGAGTTGTTTTTAGGTTAAGTATGGATAGTTTATTACAAACATTCTACATCGAGTTCGGCTAGGGTACTTTCTGAACCTAGCTTCGTGTAAAAACTAACGCGTCACATAAAACACGTGCATGTCACAAGCTCGTTACTCATACAGGTTTTTATTTTAACACATTAATCGGATAAAAGTGGTGTTAACACTTAAACAACTTTAATTGGTCAATTTTGTTAAATGGACATGCTGCGCCATAGCTGCCAATTATTTAGAAACAAGTTGGCATTAAATGTTTAATTTTAGTAGGCTTTTGTTTTCGATGCTCTATATAAAAATATTGTTAGTTATAGTTTTAATTCTTTTGTTTTGGACATTTTAAATTACTTTCGAGACGTTTGTTATATAATTTATCTGTTTTGAGTTGTATTTATATCATAATAATATTTAACTGCACCTAACACAAAACTATCATAATAACAAATGTCAAATAATTTTTAGCAATATGATTTTATGATTAAATACATTTACACATAAAGCCATAGAACTTTACCTCACCAGTTTAACTAAAATATAACATTATGGCCATATAATAAAAAGTACCCACTCCTTTAGGTTATCACCTGCCTTATCAGGCCAAGCACATCAAATATGAAGTTCCCATCCAAATATCATTGTGTCAATAAACAGTCACGATCACCCCCAGGTGTTTCCAAACCCCTAACATTCCTTTAATACAAATAGCTGGTAAATATTAAATCTTTGCGGCCACTACGCGTTTAGCTCAATAGCTCTACATTTTTAGTTTTTATAAAAACACCATGTAGGATTGTATTAAGGTACAATTATCGGCTATTAATTGGTCAATTCTTTTTGGAACGAATTTAAAAAGCCGTTCATAAGCGATAAATAGAGTGACAATGTTAAGTATTTGGGGTTAGACGATACAGTGAGATGCATATCAATAATAATAATAAACAATGCTGGACAATTCACACAGCATTATCTAGCCCAAGGTAAGCAGAGCTTGTGTTATGGGTACTAGATAACTGATATACTTAATATAATACAATAAATAGATATTTTTTATTATACATAGAAAATGACCAGAACACCCTGAACAAATGTCTGCAGATCGTACACACATTTGTCCCGAGGCGGGAATCGAACCCGTTGCGGGTCCGATTCCTCCTGCGTCGCAGGCAGACTTTCGCCCACCGCGCGACATCGGTCGCATATTCATTACCTGTATATTTATATCATAAAGCTTTTAATTCGAGGTATTCGGGAAGCTCTTAAAATTGTAGAGAGATTGTAGAGCGAGCAGACTGCCCCATCCAGAACAGGTGGATGCAAATACTCATGGGCTCTATTTCGTATTAATTTTAATTTTTTTATTAGTTTTATTGTGACATTTTTATTTAATTCTTGTTATTGTGTGATGTATAGTTTTAATTTTTGTGTATAGGTATCTAATAATAATATTGTATGGATTTTGTTTTTGTGTATAATAATATTGTATGGATTTTTATAATCTGAAATAAATGAATAATAATAATTAAAAAGTAATCAAGATTTCAATTTCTTACTCCCAAATACTCAAACGCAACTCAGATATAAGCACGACTCAAGGTCACGACAAATTTTAACAGATTTTAATTGAAAACTGTCAAAAAATAGCCTGCCAATAATGATCGATTTGTTTAAATTATTCTTTTGCCGTAAATTTAGAACAATTCAGAACACAAATCAAAATACTCCCGAGAGAATAAACAGTCCAACTATGCAACAGATATCCAATAAAACGAAAATCCGACCAAGCGAATCGAATCCTTGAAGCAATCAGTTGTGGTGTGTTGTGTTGGCTGAAACATAAAATATGTATTTTCAGCAGAATATTAGCTCCAATGCTACGCGGAATTGATAGATATTCCGGTAGGATTAAAACTCCATCTCTTTTTGATGGAGCAGACAGTTATTGTAATAATAAACGTAATGTATTTTTTTGTCGAACAGAGAAGATTTAACGGGAGAAAATATGTATATTTGTTTGAAATCAAAAATATTATATCAAACAAGTTGATAATGATATAATGAAAATTTATTTTTCGTCTGATTCTTTTCTTTTAGCCGTGATCTAATACCACGAGTACCACGACGGTTTTCTACTTGAACTTTTCGATACTGCATTCTACTTTTGTCTTTGCTGTCTACGCAGCAAGCAGACAACTCAATAGTTGAACGCAGCACAGGCTATGCAGTTATAAAGTGCCAACTAATGTACTTTCTTTTTGCCCATGTCAATCGATAAGTCTTTGTCTAATCATTGTCTACATTTAGATACATAGATTTCCTCCCGATGTGAGCCACAAATGCTACATGTCAGTAAAGGACTGCACTTAGATATATATAGATCGTCGCGAACATTGTTAGAGCATGCATCTGTAGATAGATATTTGGTATTACCGGTAGATGGTTACTCAGTGTAGGTGTTTCCTTTGGCTTGTTTTTTTTATTCTATTCCATAAAAACCGGTAGTATGAAACTATAATACTTCATTGATAAAAACCTTTTTATATTAGTACACGTACCTACGCTGTAGATGATTAAAAAGTAATAAATAATATCTAATCGCAATATAGAACCTAAATCACTTTTGGCATTGGATATGCGAATCTTTCGTCCCTGATTCAAACTGTCCCAAATTCCCGATAGCAGATACACAATAACAGTAACTCAAGAAAACTTTTCAGTGCTAGTATTGTTTACACTATTTGTAGAAGGAAAATAAACTTGATACTCTTACTTTGTTGGATTGGCAATTGAATGTTTTTGCGACTTGGCCACGAAAAACTGGCTGTAGACAAGACATGAGTCTCAATCGATGCTTTCAATTTATATTTCACAAGATAAAGTTAAAAACTACAACCCGACTACGTGAAAGTTATAAAAGTTTGAAACATTTACATTGACAAAATAGAATGACGTATCGGTCATATTTGATAGGCATAGAGTTGAAAATGAAAATAGGTCGTAGTTATTGTAATTTTTCTCTATGGGGCCTGCAGCCTGCGGCTACCTAAACTTTAATACGCGTTTTGAAGGCTTATTCGGGGTCGGAGCCCTAAATCCTATAGCCTATAACCATCGGGGTATTGAGACGAATCAATCGATACATAATTTGTTGAAATCGAACCAGTAGTTTCAGCGCTACGTGGGAACAAAGAAATCGGCCACATACATACAAACATACAAACATAGGGTGCTAACCTCATAACCCTCCCCTGTTGGTAGTCGGGTAAAAATTAATTTAATTTGCTCAGGTTGATATTTAGAGCTTAAGTAATCCATTGTATGTGTAAATTTTCAGTTCCAGTACTGACCTACACTACCTGAAATATTTAGTTCTAGTACACTCGCTTCACGAATCACCACCAGCTAGCAGCAGAAATCGTGGCACGAAAGCTATTCACCAAAGAATATGCACCCAATCGGTAGTAATAAAATCGAACTGATATGCAAATCTTGTAATCGAATCATCTAACAATCGTTTCGCAAAGTCCTCTCACATTCACTGTGCATTTCGGAATCACCACTTCGTTTTTCCTGTAAGCGGACATAACTTGGTCAGATTCGCAGTATCAATATTTGCAAAAGTGCCGGCTGTATGATTGCCAATGAATATTTCTCTGTTCCATTAATCGGGGAATGCGAAAATGCCGACGATCGTGCACGCTTACTCCTGAGAGTGCTCACTGTTTCCATTTTATTGACTTGCATCTCGCACCACTTATTTAATGGGGAACAATTTTACTATGTACCTGCCTTCCTACCTATTTGTGTTACCGCGAAGAAGATTTACCTACTCATTAAATATGGTCAGCTAAAAGGCTTACAATATATATTTTCTCTATAAATGTATCTTCAAATCATATCAATAAAGACCATCGTATCTCTAAAGATGTTCGTGCTAGATCTTATTCAGAACCTGACATGCGTGGCAGTCAAACTGAGGCCCGGCCCAGCTTTGTTAAGTTAACCTTTCAAACGTTCGTAACGTGTGCAATGTTCGAATTTGCGTTCAGATTTCCCGTACATATTTGACGACAACCTGTAGGTATTTTATTTATTGTTAATTTGTGAAAATTGTATTTCTGTTGACGCCGAGTCTATGTAGATTATCTTTTGTTTTTTATTTGTTGTACGCGAGCGTTATTATGAAAGCGTTCGAATGTTCGATTGTTTTATCTGTTTGTTTGTTTGTTCGGGTTTATTAAAAAAGATTTTGCTTTTTCATGGTAATAATTTGAGCTTTGTTTCGCTGAGTTATTGTTAAAACTAATTTGAGCAATTGGTACCTAAGTTTTCTCTCTGGTAGACCTTGTTTTTTGCGGCTATTAAAATAATGGACGTGAGTTGAGTCTAGGTACTAGAAAGAAAAATGAAACGGTCTGAAGAAATTTGAGATAAGTAGGTAAATTTTAATGCATTGACAGAATCAACATTGAGTTAATGAAAAGTAGGTACTGCATGAAGCAATTTGATGAGACCAACTACAACTACAACAAGCAACTAACATTAGTTGCTTGTTGGTCCTTTTTAAATTTGCTCTTAATTTTTTTGCACTCATCTTCAAGGTAAAGCTTTACGCAAACATGGTTGCAAACTCTGGCCTAGCATACCTATAAAATTAGTGTGCGCGTTTGTTTTCTAAAGACAAGTGGTCGGAAATAGACTGGTCAGCCACGCGTCTGCGGGCTGGACGCAAATATTCCACGATGATATTTTATGATACCGAGCACACTGCGACGTAAGGTTCATGCGTTTAATAATATTATCGTATGAAAATGAAAAAGTTCGTTTTAAAATACGAATTTTGAAGGATTATCGTCAAATTTTAAGTGCCAGAATTTTATTAAGAGCGAATGTATAAATAATCCGTTGGAAATAAATACGGACATTTTTTTTGATAAAATCTGATCTTGACTGCAACCATTATAAAAATGAAGGAGATACACATATTATTCTTCGGATTCTACCGCCTCTTTGTGTGACCTTTTTTGCTATAAGTCATGTAAATGCAATATAATACATTGTACCTACCACAATTGAATTAATTTCGTCAGATCTGTGCTAAGGTCCGTGATTCGCGTCATGAGACGTGGAGTGCGTACGCACTTGCGCCAGCGCAGCGTCATGTGGCGCGTGATTGTCGTGTCGTGATGACGTGAACTGATTAGGTGTTTAGGTAGGTATTTTGTGGTAGTTTTAGTGGGTGCTGATTGTCATCCGATCTTTATAATTATACCTATCTTCTTTGATGTTTATTTCATTCACGTGTGATCAAAGTGATCATGCTTCATAAAGAAAATAAGAAAATTCGAAGTTGAAGGCTGTATTTTCTTATATACGATTGTAATGTGTTGTTTTTTTTAAATAAAATAATAACTAAAAGAGGGGCCTCCGTAATTAACTTCGTGATTTTAAAAGAATCAATTAAACTGTCTGGTAAGTTATTAATGGTGTTCTGTTCATAGTATTTTATTTAAGCAGCCAGGTTAGAAATTAAGGGCACTATTACCGTGTTAAAGGCCTGCCAAAGGCTAAAAATACACGGAATGGTAAACTAAGAAAGTACGTTGACATTTTGTTCACAAGCTTGCAATTTGAAAGGTTGAAAAAATATTTAAGTTATTCGTGTAAAATAAAATTAGATTGAAAATATTTCAAAAACTATTCATCCGAATAAAACTTTCACTAAATTAATTTGTAAGATCCTCCGGTATGCGAACTGTTCTAAGCTCCGCGTTAGATAAAAATAATGATGCCGTTTCAATAAAAGACATTTTATTTCTGAAAGCACATTGTTTTGGTTTTGTTGATAATTTATTTTCACGCATGCGTCAGCGTTCATCTGGCCGAGCAGTCATGTGACAGTGACGGTTTCCCCGTTTTTTTACGTCTTAGGCGCGTTGCCCACCGAAATTATTATTTTCTGAAAATACAACATATCTCACAGCTTGATTTTAATGCACATGAGCATGAGTACCTAGTGGTATTCATGCTCTCTGTCCGGTGTACTTGTCATCGTGCAAACGTATTGAGAAGGTGGACAGGGGGCCTAAGTTTGACACTTTTTTACTTTTTACGCAGTAGGTAGGCGTTCACAAGAGAAATTAACACAATGTGAAATATTGAACGCCAACGATGACTTAATGAGAATCTAATTTGTTGCTCGTTAATTGTTGGATTTCTTGCAGGTACCCGTTTATTTTTAAAAAGCATTTTGTACTTAAGTACTTACAAAGTAAATTTTTCTTTTGATCCAGAAAATTTAAAATGATAAGTTGTCATTTTTAGGTGGAGATCTAGTTTGATTCCATTATTTACCTATAGGAGGGTAGGTTTCTAAACACATTAAATGAATTACTACTAAAAGTTTATCACCTTAATGTTTTCACATTATTTTGCCCGACGCTGATCAAAGCTAAGAGCTCTCACGTTAATCTTTCTTAATATAAACTAACTGGTCGCGATAATTCATTCTTTTTCCGGAACCGAATTCTATCAGCAGGATGGATGGTATATTTTAATCGGAATAAATTTTAAATATTTTCGGGTGCGTCTCATTATGTCTAAGGCGTTTGATAAATGAGCGTATCGGGAAACTCGGGTACGCCTTACACGTCACTGTGACGGGATATAAATGAGTTTTATATCGTCTGTTTGCACCTCAGCCCATCTCTCAGCTCCTTGATCGGTTATCGGGAATAGAGAACGTCTAAACGTCCACTTGTTTGGTTCATTTGTTCATTTTGCTGCTACCAACTTAGACGGCTAGTTGAAATGTTTGGCGACCGTCCAACGCTGTAAATTAACGCCCTTTTTTATTGTTCACAGGTAAATCACCCATGTCTTTGGAAGCGGAAATTTCAAGATAGGAGAGCGTCGCAACGGGGACTGTGCAATTATTTAGTTTTGTTTTGTTCCCGTCGTGGACGTCACAAAACGTTACAGAGATATCTGAATTTACGAATTTAATAAATGAAAAGAATTGTGGTAACTCGGCAGTCTTGTAATAAACATCCGTGTGTAGTCAAAGTAGTTTTTTATTGAGATGCTGACTGTTAAAGTTGCATTCACATTAAAATACGTAGCCTAATAAATAAATAACGTAGGAATCAGGCGTAGGCATTAGCAAATTAATTTTCACGCCAAAAATTAGAGGGTAGGTAAATCAAAAACGTAATTGTGTACCCTAGTACTTGTACTAAAAAGCTGACGCAGCAAAGTTTGCAGCAGCGATTGCCAAAGTTTAATACAACGTGTAGGTACGTTGCCTACGTAGTCATGCCTTGTTCAAGTGGTTTTGGCAAGCGGACGTCTGTTCAACTTAATAAGGCCCCACCATAACCGGCTTAAGGATCAGGCTTCGGCGGAAGTCGTAATGACTAGGGGAACTAGGGTTCGAAAGGGGAGACTTAAAAAGCAGGAAGGATTTTTAAAAACATATCGATAAGCAATGTAACTCTTATAAATTTCGACTTGAAGTGACTCAGAAAGAGTTTTTCATTTAAGTAGATATCTCTTTAAAGTTTAGACATTTATAACTGAGTTTCTGTCAAAAGTGGCATTATTGCGTTTATTATTGATAAAGTAGTTTTTACAGAGCCAGGGTATTAAAATTTTACATAGAGTAGTTTCTTCGGACTATAAATAAGAAGGTAAGTTTATTACGTTCGCAGGGTACAAGTTAACAAGTTAAAATGAACATGTACATATTGTCAGAATATAAATTAAAAATTACGATAAGTCAAAATAGCATCTACTAAATTACGACATCATGGACGGCCTCTGTGGTGCTGTGGGCGAAGGTCCGCCTGCGACGCAGGAGGTTGCGGGTTCGATTTCCGCTTCTGGGCATATGTTTGTACGATCTGCAGATATTTTTTCAGGGTGTTCTGGTCGTTTTCTATGTATAATATCAAATATATATCTGTGTATTGTATTATGTATATCAGTTATCTTGTACTTATAACAGAAGCTCTGCTTAGCTTGGGGCTAGATAATGCTGTGTGAATTGTCCAGCATTATTATAATAGATTTATTTATCACAAATGCCAAACACTACAGCAGAATATAAATGTAAATACTGTGCATGTTTACAATGATGTAGACCTTGCGTGGAAGCAAAATTAAAAACGTTTATGGCGCCTATCAGATCTCCATATGAAAACAATAATAGGCAATCTCCGCTGCAATTAAGAGTGCCCGGAGAACAGCGCGCTTCAATCAGCGAATCAATCAACATTGGGAACGTACCACTTGCCAGCGACAGATTTATCGCGAAAATAGATGTTACGCGCTTTTTAGGTTGGGTATTTTTGAAGCGTCAATATTGTTTTCACTTTTGAGTAAATGTAATACGTAAAAATATATATAATCCTAACGAAGCCGGTGGCCGCATTACCCCGCCGCCATCCCACGGTTAGACACTTCAATATTTTCATGTTCCTTAGTACACAAAAGTTCGTTCACCATCTAAAACGATTTTTCTTTAAACCATCATTTCATAAGAATGACTGCACTGATTTTCATTAAACATAGCTAAAGGCACCGTAATCCGTCATGCCATGACGTCACCTTATAAATAAGAAAAAGTAAAAAATCTAAATCCGTTCACCTGTTTAAAAGCTAGTATGCCAAATACATTCACGGTTCGGAGATACAAACGTACCTAAAGCAAAGATTTAAATCGTAAAGTATATTTGTGGTCGGCGGTCAAAAGCCTATGACGTTTTTTTACAAAACAAGGAATGGTGTAGATATAATACCATTGAGATATAAATATACATTCCTACCAAGAAATGGATACTTATTTTACTATAAAAACTATCGTAGTTTGACGAATTCATTACATACATTCATGAGTGACACGGAACGCGCGCGCCTAGAACCGCACTCACCCTGAAGAAGTCCCTCGTTAAGGGATGAAAAATTGGTGTTCTTCCAACACAAATAAGGTTCGATGTTAACCCGCTTACCCGTAATTAATACCTACCAATTCCATAGGTTATTTCCAGACTTTATTTTCAAAATAACATACTAGTACATGTATATTCTATAGGTACAGTCAGCTACACAATATATTGCTTTAAGAATAAACGTTTTTGTATGTTTGTATTGTATTGGACTGCTTGTTGCAGCCGACTTTACTTATTTAGAATGCGGATGTTTGAGAAGACTGTTAGATGATAATATTATCTCGACCGCACGAGGAAAGTGAAAGACAATAGGGTAATTGTATAAACAATAGCTAAGTAGGTACCTACAATGTATGTTTAGTTTTAAGTATCTCTCCTTTGCCAAACATAAGTTAAACAAAGTGATATTATGATCTCTGGCACTCGCTTGTAATAATTCACCTTTGTAATGGTAAAATTGTTCCAAATGTAATTAATAATTTGATTGTTTAAAAAAAACCTCTTTAATGTCCTTAGTATACTTATGCACACAATTTTTCAGGACAAATACTGATCAGTCGGGAATCTTTTTTTATGACAGCGCCTCGGGATTATTCTCCATACAGTAGCGAAAGAATTTTTCAAATTGGTCCATAACTGACGGATAAATCGACGAACATACATAAAAACATATATACAGCCGACCATAGAACCTCCTTTTTTGAAGTCAGTTAAAAAGAAATTAGGTTCTGTTCTTATGCCAAACAAATTTTAGAAGATAACGTTTACCCTGTCAGGGCGTGGGATTTAATCGTTTGTTCTCCAAATTAAAGAGTCTAAGAAAGTTAAAAGAGTCTAAACGATTAAACTTTTAACTTTCATTAAGTACTAAGGTACCAATAAAAGCAATAATAACGTAGTGCAGTCAAATGTTTTGTGAAAAAATCCCATTAGAAGTCACAGAAATTGAAATAAGCATTTAGATTCCTGTGATAGAAGTACCGTGGATCTAATGAAAAATAAAGTTCTCGATTGATCTAACGGTAATAATCATTTATAATTTAGCTTTTGACTACTCTGAAATAAAGAAACAAACACGCCAAAAGTGATAACGATCAACGCAAATTATTCATTTCGAAAATAAAATAACCCAAAAACGTATGCAAAGTAACAGAAAAAGAAAACTGTGGAGCAGGCTCGCGACTCGTGTTAATTGAATATTCATACTGCCAAGGAAATCTGAAACGGCAAAAAATATAGGATTAACACGGCTCCCAAGGGCAGTCCGTCAACACATATACCCTATATTTTGTTGCTCTACACCCCTTGGTTTCTTTTATTCAAGATATTTACATCCTTCGAGTTGTTCACGATTGTGTCGGAACATTTACAAAAGAATGTTCAATTCACCCCCGAGCTACTAAATTATTGTAATCCGACATAACCATAACCGAGGCGCACTTTCTAACGGTGAATTAAAGATAGTTAGAGCTGAAAATATAAATAAATAAATAATACTGGACAATTCACACAGCATTATCTAGCCCCAAGCTAAGCAGAGCTTGTGTTATGGGTACTAGATAACTGATATACATAATATAATACAATACATAGATATGTTTTAGTATACATAGAAAACGACCAGAACACCCTGAACAAATGTCTGCAGATCGTCGAAACATTTGTCGGGAATCGAACCCGCATCCACGTGCGTTGCAGGCAGGCCAATCCACCGCTCCACAGAGATTGTCAACAATATGGAACGACAAACCCAATATATTCTAAATGTTTGCCAAAATATGACTTCTTTCATAACTATTAGTTAGACACTTTATTAACAGACACTTGAACTAAACATAAACAAACATCGAGCTTAAATATTTATAAATAGATGTTTAAAATTCTGTGTCCTTTAATTTAGATTGCCATTCTGTCAATTCTTATTTCGTTGGTCTCAATTATGGTTTAAAGATTTAAAGAAAATCAAATTTAAAGAAAAAACAAGGCAGACTAACTTAACATCAAACTAACTGAACATCTTGTTGCCAAGCATTCCACATTAGTGAGCCTTTTCATCAAAAGAAATTTTTTTACGAAGCGAGTTGCGTTTTGGAATGATCATTAAAAGTTGCTTAGCATCTTTTTTTATACTAGCTTAATTATTTTTATACTAAACATATACTGACCATCGTATGGTAATCATAAAGTATAACAAATAGTTCCAAGATGACATTAATAATTTTAAAATAATAATTGGCTCTCTGATGTTATTCGCTATATCTATTTTAGTTAGTTTAAGCTGTTGATTTACCATTAAATTAAATAAATAAAAAAATACTTTATTGATGATTTAACTAAACTAAGACAAATCAGCCAGACATAATGTCATTAACTGACTATTATTTTTGTCTTGAAAAACTCACAAGACTGTTAATCAATAGAATTCCTGAAATCAGTTGACTACCCCATAAATTAAATTGGACTGCTTACATCAAAGGCAATCGTCCATTTATTTCGATCTCGATAGACTCACCCGAACGCTGGATTAAGCGCGAGTCGGTTATTTATAGATCTAAAATATAAAAGCAATTATAAAACGTTCAAAAATAAGCGTTTTTGCGAAGACTTACTTCATAATTTTTACTGAAAAGAATCTTTGAGAACAAAAAAAAACAATCTGGCGCGGAGGTCGACAAACGTGTTGGTTGACTATCTACCTAGGTATCGCGTCACGTCGTCTGTCGGCAAAACCAGGTAGGATTTTTCAGCGCAAAATTAGTTAACTAACTTCTAGGTAGCAGAAATATGAAGGAAATACATTTGATTATTTCAGTGAAAATCAAAATTAATACTACCTAATATTGTGTACGATGGGTTTTTTGTTATTATAGTGTTTCCCGCACACACAACAAATGAAAAAAGTTCCGAAATCGAAAATTTTTGGGAACTTACTTCATTTATTGTGTTCGATATCACTAATCAATGCTTTCGTAGGTTTACCAAAATATTTTATGTAGATATTTTGCAGAAATTAATAACCCAGAGTACTATAATAAATAAAAACCTTAGATATTTGGCGTTAGCGCTGTAACCTATAAAATGACTATTATTTACAAGAACCCATTGTGATCCCTTCACAGCGATTTAGGCTGTGGTTGCGGTTCACGAGATGTGACGATGACGACCGAAGCTTTGTGCCGAAGAATTTTTGAGGGTTCTTCAGTCGATGGCTTCCCGGTTGCCACTTACCCACGCCAGCCTTGTTGACCGTCGCTCACCCCGACATAGGCAATATCTTGTATTTTAAGTTGAAAAATGCTTTTAAATAGACATAGAAAAACTGTATAAATGCAAAAGTTTGGATGACTGGATGGATGGATGTTTGTTACTTCTTCACGCTTAAACAACTGAAAGGATCAGGCTGAAATTTTGCATAGGCGTAGGTCTAGTCTTAGAGTAAAATATTGGCTTTTAATATCATAAATCAGTTCCTTTAAACACCTAAAACTTTTCCATAGAAATAACTCGTGCGAAGCCGCGCGCTTAAGCTAGTGCCTAGCTAAACCAGAAATGAACATTTTTATAGAGTTTAATTTTTATCCATTACACTTTTAAATAAATAAAAAAAACACTCGAATCATTAAATTAAAAGCCAATAGTTTGTTTGTACACTGATCACCTCCATAATTAACTAAAATTACTATAATGGTTGATTACCACAGATTTGGTTTTGGTGATAAATTATACTGTTGACGTTCACTGTACTTACAATAATTTTGGTATGAGGGACGAATCTGGACAAAGATTGACGTGCGGGACGAACAAAGACTTTTTAATGGCGTGGGCCAAACATTAGCGACGAAAATGGCATAAATCTCAACAACTCTTGTCAACGTCAATTCGGCAAGAGATAGAATTATTTGACAAGATCTTTGATCTTTGGTTGCTTAATCATCCTACGAACAATAAACTGTAAAAATCATTTACTTTTACAAATTTAAATAGTAATCTAAAGTTATGCGTCCGACATATCGGAATCGGAGCGTACTCAGCATTAGGCGACGTCGGTATTTGTGCACGCTGTAGCATAGAAATCAATATAAAGCAACAGATATTTACGCTTACGACGACGCTCTGATTCAATGCGGTGGACGCACAGCTTTAGATTAGTATGTATTCGTTACGAATCCTATACTTCAGAGAAACTCCGAGAAAGAGCTAGGTTCCTCGTTTGCATTTTTAAATTCACTACACAACACTATTGAACAGAACTTGCATTTGCATAACTCATTTTCAGATCCACATCCTCTCGCAATTTGTAACCGCAAAAATAAATCAAATCCATAGTCGTTTAGCACAATATAAAAATTCCAGAGCACCGTTATCCGGTCACCGGTCCTTTGCGGCTTCATCCTTTCAGTTCTAGATGACCCTCAAGAGTGCTTCGCGGTCCGCCGACATGCGGGCAATGGGTTGAACCCCATGCACTCTTACGAATAGTGTATTACACCAATTTTTGAAAAGTGTCTCAATTATGTTCTATAGGTGCAAATGAACCACAAAAAAATACAACCATTTTATTGAATCGATAAGTGCGCTAAAAATTCTTTTAAAAATTACATTTTCAAGTTGCGCGCGAAACGAAAAAACTGGCGCAGTGGACGCAATATTGTTCTGTGGTCATGACGTCAGTTGGATGTGAGACCTGAACAAATGCGTTGATCACCTGTCATCAGTAACAGCTGATGACAGTTGATTCTTTTAGTTTGCCTACACAGCTATACACTTACTACAAGTCATACACTTAACAACATTGCGTCTACTATTTCTTGGTGTTTAAAAATAGATGAAAATAAACTAGTCTTTAAATTTTATTTTCAAACCACATGCTCGACAATGCCGAATTATAGGTCATGTAAACCCTACCGAAAGCAAGACATTAAATCCCTTGGTATTAGCCGGGTTATAATGTTGTACTGAATTTCATTATAACCCGCTGGTTAATAATATGATTTCACTTTTCATAATTCTTATTACTATATGCATAAAGTTTAATTTTGCTAAACACAATTTGTCCTAGGCCATGGCCTACTTGATTTGACAAAATAAATGAAGTTTGCCTCCGTGTGAACCCCGGTCCGGAGGAGCGCGGTGTTCGAAATTCGAATTTCGAATCTAGGACCACGGCTTGTGCTTTCGAATTTGGAACGTCGCGCGCCTTCATTTGTTCACGCGTGACGAACAAATCGAGTTCTTGTAGGTGCCTATAGAAGATTTAATTTCAAAAATAATATTGAAAATGTCGAGTGATGAAAGTGTTTTGACTCCTGAGTTTATCAAATTAGATGCCATAGGCATTGTCAACAATCTGCTGCCAGAGAAGTCAAAGGAAAACATTATTTATCTACTGAGCCTGTTTTTTTGTCTCGCATAAGGTGTGAAAAGTAGAGTATACACCTCGGGGATAAGACTGTTTTAGTCTTGGGCGGTTGAACCCCTCACTGCACTCAGGACTCAGTCTTAATTCCCTCGCTTCGCTCAGGAATTAACTTATAACTCCCTCGCTACGCTCAGGAGTTAAATTATGAGTCCTTCGTTACGTTCGGGATTCAATTCGCTCCCGTGACATAAAACAGTGCTTTATCCCCTTAGTGTAGGTATAATCTACTATTTGTTATTTTACGAACATTATCCGACTGGTTTTTGAAGCAATCTCAATTATATATTTTTAGATTTTTTCTCATAAAAAGTAAAATATCCTATTCTGTTCAGTTATCATTTTTATTAGTTATTTGTTAACCTCTGTGACGCGGTGCGGCGGGCGATGGTCTGCCTGTAAAGTGTGTGTAAGGAGGTTGCGGGTTCAATTCCTCTCTCGAGAAAAATGTTTGTATGATTCTAATTCTAAGTGGGGGATTTGGTATCTGTACTGACATCTCGCATGGGAGTGTATTATGCATTGTCCCCCTGCCTAACCAGCCCAGCTTCTTGAAATACCGAAGCAGGACTCTTGGTGATTGACAGCTTCGTTTCAGCTTTTCCGTGGGTGTGGTTGGATTTGATGTGAAGGGGATACAAAACCCACGGAATATTGGTGGATAATTTAACGACATTATTGGTACCATCTAAGTAAAGCACAGAAGCTCGGAACAATTTTTAGTTTAAAAGCTATTCATTATTTTTGGTCTCGTTCGTTTTCGAATTGAAATTTAATTTTTTTCGCTTAATTACTTTGTTGTTACCTTGTTTCTGTTATTGTTTTTAGGGTTCCGTACCCAAAGGGTAAAAACGGGACCCTATTACTAAGACTTCGCTGTCCGTCTGTCCGTCTGTCACCAGGCTGTATCTCATGAACCGTGATAGTTAGAAAGTTAAAATTTTCACAGATGATGTATTTCTGTTGCCGCTATAACAACAAATACTAAAAAACAGAATAAAATTAACATTTAATCTCTCCGCTCCCATACAACAAACGTGTTTTTTTGCCGTTTTTATAAATAATGGTACGGAACCCTGCGTGCGCGAGTCCGACTCGCACTTGGCCGGTTTAATTGATAAGTTGTCATTCATATATCCAATACTACAATACCTACACACCTACACCAACAGTCAACATACACCCGCACTACACGGTAGCCATTATGTACCAACATAATGGCACAAATGTTGGCCAACGTGTAGAGGATAGATAACCTTATTTATTGTCCGAACAATTTGAATATCAATTCGAATTTCCAATAACTTAATCTTGTGTTTAGAGTAAGTATACTACAAGACATCTTGTCCTTGGTAAAAATTGTTAATTCGTTGTGATGTTCCACATTCAATCTCATTTATCATAGAGTAACTTTAACCAAGGAGGCCGGAAAAATGAGGACTTAATTGAAATGCGAAGTAACCTCTGTGTAGAAAAAAAGCTTTGTGCCGTGACAGAGTTGAAACAAATTTATATATACATCTATCTACAAATTTATTTCGTGCCCGTTTAAATAGAAAGATTTGAAACAAAATAATACAAAGAAGATCATCTCAATCAGAGTTTTACCACCTGCAGCGTCAGCGTTGTATCATTAGTCATTACTTTACATTCGACTATTGCCAACATATTTCAACATATTATAAGAAACGAAAAATAAAAAATAAATATTGCTCTTAATCCACAGCTTATCTAAGAACATGAACTCAATTAAAATCCTAATTCTTGCCTATATGTAACGGTTAACCCCAAATTCCAACTATTTTATTAAAAACAGATAGCTTACCGGCCTAAAATAAACTAAATTATTATAAATTAGTTGAGTTAAGTTAGGTAGAATTAGGAAATCACAATTAGGTAAGTACGCGATAAACAATGAACTATCCAACGATAAATATTTAACATTGACTGTACTAGCTGTTCTTAAGGTGAATAGTAAGGCAAATGACCTTGGGCATTTGGCAGCCGAGCGGGGACACCCCCGCGCCATCTATGCAGCAAGGAGTGCATGTTTTCGATTCAAAAAACCGAGCGCGCGCGGTCCTGGAACCTTAGTCGATATACCCTATCCAAATAATACGCTCCACTGCCGTTAGATGGCGCGCACAAGTGTAGTACGCACACAGAGTAATGATGAACAGAGAGATCCTTGAGAGAAACAGTTCAAAGGAGTAATTGTATAAAAATATTATATGTGTAGAGAATGGTTAGGCTTAGGATTAAAACATTACTAAACAAAATATCTAAACTCTGTAAACTGCATAGGTCTAATAGTATTTTAGTAAAACGAATATTATTAAACTAATTTTTGTTGAAGTTTTTATTTATCATCATCATCATCAGCATATACTAGTTAAGTTTTTATTAATATTGATGAATACACTCTGCATGAAAATATAAATTCACTATCTTGTCATTTTTAGGGTTCCGTAACTCAAAAGAAAAAAAGGAACCCGTATAGAATCACTTTGTTGACCGTCTGTCAACCCTCTTTTCTCAGAAACGTGTTAAAATTCACATCATTTATTTATTTATCATAATTATAACCACCAACAAAAGAATCAAAACCAAAATCAATAATTCTTTATTTCCATAAATACAAAAATGTACACTTAGAAAATGTCAAATTCTTAAAATAAAACACTGACACGGAAATAAAGTGGTACTTTTGATTTCTGTCGCTTCGGTATGTAGACAAAAAGTAAAGAAGCGACTAAGAAACCTTTAGCCTGTTAGTTGTTATTTTTCGAGTTGGAGCAAAACCCATCCCAAGCTTTTTTATCTTCTAAATAATCTGATATTTTGTAGTAAGCCTTTTTGCACAGAAAGGTTTTGACATCATCATCATCATCATCATTAGCCTATATCAGTCCACTGCTGGACATAGGCCTCCCCCAATGAGCGCCATAGCGCCCTGTCTTCAGCTTGCCGCATCCAGCATCTGCCAGCAGTCTTTCGCAAATCGTCATCCCACCTGGTCAGAGGGCGTCCTACACTACGTTTGCCGAGTCGCAAGGTTTTGACAATTTGTTTGAATTTATTTATTTATAGATTATAATTAATATAATGTTTAGTTACGGAACCCTCGTTGCGCGAGTCCGAGTCGCACTTGGCGTTTTTATTTTTATTCATCTTTGTTTTCAGCGCTAGGTAAGAGGTTGGTAGGTACTTATGACGTGGTAAGTTGATCCGGAAAGAAGTAATTCACCGGAACCCTTTATCTTCTTTTTCTGAAAAATAAAGAAATAAATATATTTATTGGCCTGCAAGAAAAAATATTCTCCCTTAGAGAATATTTTTTCTTAGTAGTGCTTTGCGTGAAAAAAACAGTAAGTAGGAAATTAATATTTCATAGAATATGGTAGGTAAACAATGTAATAATAAGAAAAATACATGACATGGTATCCCCCGATGGGATAGGTACGATTAGAAGAGCTTAGCGTTAAAAATACAGTTCTACAGAACTTCAAGTTACCTACAAGAGGTGAGCTGGTAGATGGCTGGTCTGGGGAAAAAGAAGTTGCTGAAGCCGTTTTTCTTCTTTTAGGTTCTTTCAGCTGAAAGAAGAATAATTAACAGTAATATTGACCCACAAGCAAAATACAAATAATTAAATAGAACACCCGTAATACCCGATAGGATTGGCAAAACCGTATATGTGCGAAAAATGCAGTGGGTAGGCAACATAATAGAATTTGGTAAATTTCTTACAGCTTGGACTCTATTGATGTATTGAATGACAATTCACTATCATCAATTGTCACGTTCCATGTTTCCGTGTCCACATTACGACTGCTATGTGCAACAGAATCCTTGTTAATCTCTATTGCAGATTCAGATATTTGTGGTTGCCTGAAATACAAAATTATATAGGTAGATAAGTGCCTAAGTTACATTTATTAGGTAGGTATGTAAAAGTTGTGCGAGTAAAAAGTTAGTATTGAGACACGATGCTGGTAGCTAATAGGTACTGGCTAGATTTTTAGTAAAATCCCTATAATACAAATATAATAATAATATAATATCCAAGTAACGAACTAAATATTTAGGTACGTAGTAAGAAAAAATTAATGTAATTCATTTGTGACCATTACTAAAGTTTCTCCTCTCGATATGTTCTAACCGATGGCATCATAAATAAAACCGACCAAGTGCGAGTCAGACTCGCGCACGAAGGGTTCCGTACTGTTATCTATAACAACGAGCAAAAAAATTACGTTTTTTGTATGGGAGCCCCCTTAAATATATATTTTATTCTGTTTTTTAGTATTTGTTTTTATAGCGGCAACAGAAATACTGAAAGACAGAGTCTGTGAAAATTTCAATTGTCTAACTATCACGGTTCATGAGATACAGTCTGCCCCCCTACCACGGGGATTGTTGTCTAGGGTAGAATAGACAATAATGACATTGCATCGCCATACATTGCGTACATTATTGAAGTTGATGGAATGCATTTCAAATAATTAACGCATTGGATGACGAAGTGACGTATTTTTTCTCTATTCTACCCTAGACAACAATCCCCGTGCTAGGGGGGCTGGTGACAGACAGATAGACGGACAGCAGAGTCTTAGTAATAGGGTCACGATTTACCCTTTGGGTACGGACCCCTAAAATTGAGGGTTAATTGGGATGCGAAAATCGTTATTTGAATGAGTAAAAATCAAGAGTTTAGGTACTTCACAGTATTGGCTAGGTACCAACCTAAGTAGTAAAGGAATAAAAGGAATTTACATAGGTAAGTTTCTGTAACGGCACTACTCTACTCCATGCATCGATGCATCGATATTAGATTATGCCTGAGAACTTGACTAGGAAGACTAAACAATTATTTATTACAGGTAGGTATAGCATAGTACAAGATAGGTTACTTACTCAACAGCATCACCCATTTGCCGAACTTGTGCTTTTAAAGCATTTGCATGACGTGATCTACATTTTCGCAACCACTTCGATGGAACTCGACGTTTCTGTCCACGTTTATTTGCCATAATATAAATATAAGACTAAAACACAACTCCAGAAGAAATATTCGATACAAAAAATAACACTGCATTTTAGAAATTATGTACCTATACTTTTATTTTTGAAACTGCTTGAGTGAGACTCGCGCGCGATCATACAATACACATAACATAGGTACTAAAGCAAGATCTGGCAACGTCGCTCATAGTGCGAGCCGGCGGCATGTACGAGAGCTTGCAACGTCGCGTTTTCTCCTAGCGCGCGCCGCGCGCCCCGTGTCGCCCGCGAGCCCGCGCGCCCTCGCTCGGTCAGTTGTTGGTACTACAACATTGCCTGATCATATTTTGCGAGCAAACGTTTGTGGGAGAGTGATGTTTTAATAGGCGCAAATAGTTTTTACGTTAAAACTCCTTATTTTGACTTCATTTGAAAACAAATGGACCGGGAATAGAAGCGTACGAGCTATAGAAATAACTATACTGAGTTTGGTAGTAAACGAATAAGACACACCGTCAAAAAGTGTGCTCAATTATCTGAAGATATTGTTACTTCAACCTTGTTCTGAGTGCTAACTATAACTACCGGCAAGCATTTGGAACCGGCACTAGATACTTTAAGATATGTGTTACCGGATATATAAATTTCAAACGTTCACGATCTATATTTTCGTCAGAAACATTGTCCAAAAAGACGTCGTTTTCGTCTTTTACCCCTACAATTCGCCTTAACCCATTTGTTCGAGCCCAGGTTGTAGTCCGCCTCATTAAAGGTTTACGAAACGCTCAGGAACGTAATAATATTTTTAATGACTCGGACGGTTAGAAACAACGATTTTAAATGGCACTATGATTGCAGCATTACGGCCACACAGGTTTTAAGCAGTGATTCTGGCCTGAATTTGTTTCTGAAATTCAATTTTGAGGTGTCGTTTTGTGGTATACTAACGGTTACCCGACCATTGTACATGTTATTTTAATATAGAGTACTACAATGTAGGGACGGTTGCTTGTTAATGACGAATATCATTTGAGATAAATCGGGGAATTAACCTTCACTATCTAAACTTAATTTAATTAAATAGGTATTTCATCATTTCAAACCCTACAACACGAAACTAGAGCTCAGTTTAAAATGACCGAGATGCTGCAATCGGGGTTGGTTTTGCAGTCTCCCTTGATTTGATTCCTGCTATGTCGTAGTTCAGTAATGTGCTATGAGATGGCGCTGATATTATTTTTCAGCGGGCGATATGATTTTTTATTTTCGTGGAATGGTTCGTGCTTTTTGTGACTTTTCGTATTTGCAGGTTAAGTATGACCAATGAGATTCATTAACTATTCTTAGGTTATGACAAATAAGGTCTTAGTTATAAATTGTTTTCAAAGTTTTAATGAATTACCTCGTAAAAGCTCGTCAAACTTTTCAGTTTTCGGAATCTGTTTTCATTCTACAATCAGTTAATTGCAATTATGTAAGTAGGTGCTTTGTAGAAAACTTGGTATGCACTTGTTAATTATACTTTATAGTTTCTTTACCTGAAGGTCAAGAACTCTAGATAGAGTCGTTTTTAGTGCAAAAAAATAAAACCTCAAATAATAATAATGATGTCAAAGCAAAATGACAAAGTATAGGTATTTAGGTGGTATTTAAGGTACATAGTTAAGGTGCATAGTTTGATTGCTTTGAAAAAACAAAAAACCTAGAAGTCGGTTTTTCCTTTAAATTTACAATGTTTTAAGTTTGGTGGAACAAGTACTCCCTATTATATTTATATTAATATAATTCATATTAATATTTAATCATATTTTTTAGGATGACCTGGTGATCATTCTCTATACAAAAGCGAAAACGACGAACAGACGACGTTAAAAAATCATATTATATCTACAGCCGAGAATACGGCTCTTCCTTTTTTCGAAAACATTTAAAAAGTACTTAATTGATTCAAAAAGGATTGCTTATGATTATTTCAATTAAACTAGCTCTGATTTGTTACTTTGATTGTGATCTGGTACATATATAGTGATCTGTGATTGTGATTGTAACTTACTTTATTCATGAATCTTATAATAATAAGTATTTTGTTTTTGAAATATACGCAAAAAAAAGTTTTTAAATAATTTGTTATTCGAAATTAAATTAGGTACAATTTAATCAATTTAGCTAGATTTTGTCAGAAATATTCGCAAAAAAAATATAAACGTTAAATGATATGGACTTACTAGGTACTTCATAACAACAAGTTGTAGTACAATTCCCTTATCAAGCGCAACGTTTTGTTGTACCTACAAAGTGGAAAGGAACTCAATCAAACTGAAGTTTATTTTGTTACTTTGGTGTTACAGTACGTACTATGATGGAGGTAAGTGTGCAAATTGAAAACTTTTTCAAATGCTCGTAGAAGGACAAATTTAATAAAATGACCGCCAACAGTGAATTATTCAGAGTTGCCGACGAGACGTTATACATTATTTATGATAGCACGCCGCCGTGTCGACTATTCTATATTTACCTACCTACCTTATTACTACAGTGGATGTATCTGACTGACTTCAAGAACTTTTCTGTAAGAAATCTCTAAGAAAATAAAAAAAAATCCCAATTTTTTTTTGCTCCTATTTTTTTTTTGAATTTTTTGGTCCTGCCGAAATCGAAAATTTTTGGGAACATTTTCCGCTATCTCATTAATATATTTGTAAATTTTTTTTTCACATTCAGAGATACATATACATATATGTACGTAGGTAGAGTAAAATACCCTATTGACAAGTCCCAACATGTCATTGCACCGTTTCACATCATAAAAGTCCCAGGATCGGGACCAGTCCACACGTCCATCATCCTGCGGTTTTGCATCTTGGGCACGTAGTTGCAATATTGAGGGACTTCGCGAGGCGTCACGGTGTGCTGTCAAAGCCGGTTTGAGAGGGCGATATTTTTCAGGATATGCCAGGGCTTAAGCTAGTAACGTAACCTAGGTATTTATTAATCGTTAGTTTTGAAAAGGGTGGACGTAAAAATTTAAATCGGTGTCAAATTTAACATTAGCTAGGTACAATAAAAGCCAATAGGATCACGGTGTGTTACGTAGTTAGGTATTTTTTGGTAGATGGTAGTATCTATGTTAGATGTTCTGATTATCTACTATGTTTTGATGGGTCCACATACTGGCCGAAACGTTATTAATGTCCCGTCGGCGTTCTTTGTAATGACAAGTTTGACAGCTCAATCATAGACTCGCCGTAACTTGGTTAACTTGTGGACCAACTAAACACTATTGATAGAGACACTGGCAGAGTTGTGGCAACACAGACACCGAGATACCAATGCTTGAACGTAATCAACGATTTTAATTTCTCAATTAAATTATAGCTATAGCCTAGTCACCTTTTGTTTAGAATGAAATAAGTGAATGAATGATTATTCATTCATTCCATTCATGCCATTAAAATTCCAATCATTCATGCCAAATGGCAAAAATTTAGATATTCCAGTCAAACTAATTATATTTTTGAATCGTTTGTACCTACCAAAAATTTATTAATCCGTCTCAGTTGATTAGTTTGTTTTGTTCTGTGTGCCGAACCACCACATTATTTAAAATGTGTTATGTAATTTTTCAATTCTATCTTCAACAAAATCATTCAAACTATCTCCGAAAAATTCGAAAAGATTCGAACAGACTTAAACCTGGACCATCCCTCTAATATGAAGTCCCGAGTTTCAAACAAAAGGACTAACAAGACACTTGTGTCCAGAACTTGCGAGTCGTTAACGTGTTCTTGTCTTGTCGACTTTCGACGACGGAATGA
Source organism: Eupithecia exiguata (assembly GCA_947086465.1). NCBI lineage: Eukaryota > Metazoa > Arthropoda > Insecta > Lepidoptera > Geometridae > Eupithecia > Eupithecia exiguata. The sequence goes on along the minus strand of OX352230.1, from coordinate 5,531,278 downwards.
AATTTTATAACACACTGTGAGATTCTTGAAGTATATTTCTCGTACGCTGTAGTAACAGGCTTACTTTATCGCAATATCATTTTTCCATAACCTTCCGTATTGAAAATGGACCTACGTAGACTTTTTTGCTTTATGGAACTTTGGAAAATAGTAAAATAATCATCCTATAGATAAAATACTGCTCTATTTTTCTCAAGCTGTGCTGACCTGGCATTTTCTCTTGTGTATGATCTAAAAAAGTACTATATAAAAAAGTTAGTTACCTCCTTTCTTCAAAAATACTTCTACTTTCTTTGTAAATTCTATGCGTAAAAATACCTACCGGCAGGGTGATGTGAAAATTTCTACCAGATTTTGCAGATTACGCAAATTATGTGCATGCTCAAAGACGTGGGTAAAAGTGGAGGAACTGGGATTTGCACTGACATCTCGCATGGGAGTTTATTGTGCATTGTCCCCCTGCCGAACCAGGCCCTAACCAGCCCAGCTCCTTGAAGTATCGGAACAGGACTCTTAGTGATTGACAGCTTCGTTTCAGCATTCCAGTGTGTGTGGTTGGATTTGATACCTTTATTAAGACTCTTCAATCCCGGTTTCCGTCTGGCCTCCTTTGTGACCCTGTAATGTACCACAACGTGTTCCAGAGTCTCTTCTTCCTGGAAGCAGCCACGGCATAGGCTGCTATCTGTGGCTCCAGTCTTGAATAGACGTGTACTACCTACATAATTGTGTTTCTCGCAGATGACGAGTCTCACCCGTGGAGCTATAATACTCTTAGCTATCGCATATTATCCTGCAATACTCATATACTACACTCAAGAGCAATGAATCCGGGTCACTCAAAGAATCCAAAAAATCTCGGAAAGTAAGAATGCTAGGTTAATGCAATAAATTGTATTTAATAGACAATTTAATACTCCTTAAATGAAAGTTAAAAAAATATGAGTCACCATACATTTTATTTACACAAAATTACATAAAGAAAAAAAACTGCTGATCTCTCCTTAAAACAAAAATAGGAAACATGAAATTTTTGAACTTTATGACGATTTTCTTGAATTTCAATACTTCGTATCACCTCCTCGTGCTTCCATTACTGCGTTTACGCGGTTTGGCATGCTGTACACCAAGTTCCTTATACGATTTTGGGGAATATTCTCCCATTCCTCTGTGAGAGCAATTTTGAGCTCAGGAAGCGTGATTGGGGGAGGGTTTCGTTGTTTTACGCATCTCCCTAGCTCGTCCCAAGCATGCTCGATCGGGTTCATATCCGGGCTGCGCGCTGGCCACTCCATACAAGTAATGTTCATCTCTTGAAGGTAGTCATTCACAATCCTACCTGTATGAGGTCGGGCATTGTCATGCATAAATATAGCATCCTCACCCAAATTGACCATAAATGGACCAACGTGTTCGTTTAGGATTTCTTCCACATATCTTACGCTAGTTAAAGAGCCGTTTTCTATGATCACCAGCTCTGTGCGACTTTCAGAGGAAATTCCGGCCCACACAAGTACAGACCCACCACCGTAGGCTACTTTTTCTTCGATGCATGCTTGCTTGAATCTTTCCCCTGGTCTTCTATACACTCTGTGTCTTCCATCGTGCTTGTAGAGCATAAATTTTGATTCGTCGGAGAACATAACTTTCGACCAATCTTCAATACTCCAATACTGGATTCTTTGAGTGACCCGGATTCATTGCTCTCGAGTGTATTTCGAGTCCAAACAATTTGTCATCTGAAAATGCTATGCGAAACAGTAATAGCAATGCAAATCCCGCAGGTGTAGCGTCATACCGTGCGCGTGCGCATATGCTTCAAATCAAATGAAGCACGCTGTAACGATCATAGCCATCTGAATAATGGACCGTTTGTGCCAACACGATACTGTAGTAGAAACGAAATTTAGTCGACGAAAAGGTGAAAACTCGATTGTCTTAGGCCTTAGGTATGACTATTGCGTTGTTTACGTAAACTATTAACAAGATAAAGTTAAAAACTACAACCCGACTACGTGAAAGTTATAAAAGTTTGAAACATTTACATTGACAAAATAGAATGACGTATCGGTCATATTTGATAGGCATAGAGTTGAAAATGAAAATAGGTCGTAGGTAATGTAATTTTTCTCTATGGGGCCTGCAGCCTGCGGCTACCTAAACTTTGATACGCGTTTTGAAGGCTTATTCGGGGTCGTAGCCCTAAATCCTATAGCCTATAACCATCGGGGTATTGAGACGAATCAATCGATACATAATTTATTGAAATCGAACCAGTAGTTTCAGCGCTACGTGGGAACAAAGAAATCGGCCACATACATACAAACATACAAACATAGGGTGCTAACCTCATAACCCTCCCCTGTTGGTAGTCGGGTAAAAAAATATGGTTTCCCTCTATACATTAACCCCTGAATACTCAAACGCAAACAAGGTTTAAACTCGTCTCAAGTAACGATTTTTTGAAAGATTTACATTGAAAACTGTCAAAAAGTCGTTACCTAAGGTTTGAGTACCTATTCGTGGGTTAGCGCCTTGCATAGTGCGAAAAGCAGGCAGATAAAAGCAAAGTAAAACTAACTCTGAACAAATAAATAAAAATAAATGAGAGTAGGAAAGTGGCGTGTCATGGGGAAGGACTATGTCCAGCAGTGAACGTATTTGAGCTGATATGATGATGCTGAAGATGTCGTAGCCAAATTTCGATCGGCGGCCTGTTTTAAATGAGACTAAACAGATGTGCAGGACATATTACCTATAGTGCACGAGTGTGCGCACAAACATAGGTGCACTCTATTATACTCTCTCACTGGTCGCTGGCTTGTATTCTTGTCGGTCTGCCATCCCATCGGATATGATGATGATTATGAGAATAGGAAACACTGAAAATTCGGTTAGTACCTACCTACTTATTATGGCTAATTCCAGTCTTCTTCCTTGACAATTCCCCCTTAAGGGGGACAGCTGGAATTTCATTAAAAAAAAATCCAGGATACCCCCTCCCCGTTTTTTTCTTCATCTATGTAGGTTGGTATGTATTATGTAGACTTTATTAAAATCTTCAAAGTATTTTAAAAACAAATTAATTGAAAATACAATGTAGCTAAGTAATTTGAGTGATACATCATAGCTGACCGTTTCGTTTGATGATTTATGAGTTGTAACGGTCATTAACTGTAAGTGGAAACAGTGACATTACCCGAACTGTCACAGCTGTCATTTACAAACCCTACTAATTAAGCTTGTTGGGTTATTGAAAACAAATTGTTTTGGAGTGAAGAGGCGTGGAACAAATTAACTTATGCGAAATTAGTTTTCTTTAAGACTACCTACCTCAACAGGTTGAAGTCATATTAATTTTATGATGTACCATTGACCTATCTCTGTGGCGCGGTGGGTGAAGGTCCACCTGCGACGCAAGATGTTGCGGGTTCGGTTTCCGACTCAGGACAAATGTTTTTACGATCTGCAGATATTTGCTCTGGGTGTTTTGGTCGTTTTCTATGCATTAGTAAACTCTATGCATAGATATCTATGTATTGTATTATATTATGTATATCTGTTATATCTGTTATCTTGTACCCATAACACAAGCTTTGCTTAGCTTGGGGCTAGATAATATTCCTTCTACTTTCTTAAAACAGTTGTCAAGTACATTGTGTTTTTTCAATGTGACGTCAATCGAAAAAAAAATGACTTTTAGCTCTTTCGTAAAGATACATAAATAAATAATGCTGGACAATTCACACAACATAATCTAGCTCCAAGCTAAGCAGAGCTTGTTTTTTGGGATAACTGATAGGAAAGCTTTATCGATAATATTGTAAAAAATTTGAGTATCAAACCTACTAATGTAGGTATAACTTTTTTAGACGAATTGTTAATTTTAATTACCAAAACTGAAAGGTAGGTATTCAATCACTGCGAAACACATTTCCAAAGCTCAAAATTAAATTTTAAGTAAATTCCTCCTAATCACAAATTAATTTACCATAAAGCGCAAATCAAAATTACCACTAAACGCAATCCTGATTTCGTTATGTACGGATCGAATTATAGTAATGTCATTAGTAGGTTAGTTATCATTCAGTACTCATGCAAGTTTTTTAAGAACCTGGTTTCTGCCTACTAGTGTACGAGTTGAGTGAAACTTTAGTGCTTAAGAAATGGCATCTAGTTTTTTTCTGTATTAACGGTCCGCCCCAGCTTTAAACGGGTATATTCCATAGCCATGGATGCATAGATAATGTAGTATTCTAATGGTGAAAGAACTTTTCAAATGGTCCAGTAGTTTCGGAGCCTATTAAATTCAAACAAACAAACAAATCTCTCCACTTTATAATATTATATAGAAAAGTACCTATACCTAGGTATTTAGAATCAACATTTCTTTTCATATAGACGATATCCGTAATACTACAGACCCGACAGAATTGTTGTCCGCACTAGCCAAAGAACCCAAAGGTTAGCAGGTAGAGAATGCTATCTAGCATTATGTTCACCTATCTACATTAAACACAAATAAAAAGAAATCAATTTACCGTATCTAAAATCAGTAAAAAATATCGATCAAACATTACAGGTAGCAACTTTTTTCTTCGTAGCTACGCACGCGTTGTTTCTATGAAAACGATTCATGGTTATTAATATCCCATGGAAACTGATTTATGGGATAAAAAGTAGTCTTTGTGTTATTTTAGGCCTAGAACTACCTGTATGCAGTACTTTTTTTACTTTACTTTTTAGTACTTTTGGCGTAAAGAAGTAACATCCATCCATCCGTTAATTCAAACTTTCGCTTTTGTAATTTTTTATTAGTGTGATTTACTACGCAAAAAGGAACTATGTATGTGATTTTTACTTGTACCCACTTGTGATGTACCACATAAACCATCCTTCGTAGATTTAAAGGCCAGATGATGATAATGAATGTACCGAACTGACCAAAACAAACGGTATAAGCTCGCGCACCACCGCCCTGTTGGACGAGTTTCAGATTTCAGTTTCTATAATTGCGGATTAAAATTTTAATGGTCAGAGCTGTGAAAGGTTACTTAATTAACAATAGAGCAATTAAGTTCGGCAACGCAGATGGAATAATCGATGCGGTAAAATGCTGGCGGGTTGCGTTTCGCTCGGCGGGTGCATATTGCGTTTCGGTTCCGCTGACGACGCGGCCGCTGATTACTACCTTTTCTGTTGGAGCCTGTCGGTTATTGGACCATATCTGAGTGGAGTTTTGACATTCTGTTCGAGTAGATACCTACTTCTACCTACATAAAGCTATAACTGGCGTGTTCTATATATTTGTGGTTACGATTTTGGAAGCGCAGCGTTTCGTTTTGGCATCGCTGCAAGGATTTTGTTTTGTTTGTAATTGACTTCTTAAATAAACAAATAAAGTTAGTTTGTAATATTTTTTTATACTTAAAGAAAGAGTTTCTTAATTTGTCTGTTTGTTTTCATATTGTAAAGAAGAGGCACTTCGAGCTAACTTACTATAAGAAAACTTTGTTGAACAGCAGGATCGTTCTACAGATAACGCAACGGTCAAAAGCTGTCTACAAAAATGCAGCATTTTGGCCAAGACCGTACCGGTCTTAAAAGTTAACCTATAGATTTTACTTATACAGTGCCATACAACCAAGAAAGCCCTTCTCTGTAACTTGATGAAAACTAAGTATTATCTGATTCCCGATATCGGAAATACTTGTTATAAAGTTTAATTAAATGTAATAATGTTTGGGCGATGATAAATGTCTTTATGAGTAATCGGAAGTCCGGATTGGATATTAAATTTATTGGTATGTAAGCGCCTACTTTATAGGTCGGACTTAAACCTAATATCTTGTAAGGGGAAATATTCACTGAAATTCAATTAACGTAGAAGAGAATTATCTAAAAAAAGGGGAGATTAGGTACTAACTTCTCGAATATGAATGGCTCAAATTAGGTCCAATTAGGTCCTCAGTAATCGTCGGACCTACGCTCAGGTTCAGGCTGAAATTTCGCATAGATCTAGTTCTAAATCTGGAATAACATAACTTCTTTATATCCTGAATAAAAGCGTGCGAAGCCGTGGGCAGAAGCTAGTTATTAATAAAATTTTATATTAGCTATATCTTTCGTAAATTGAATAAGCGTTGGGTAATTTAAATCTTGTTTTTAAAACTGCTTACAAACGATAAATGAAAACCTTTTCTAAAAGTGCACTATAGGTCCCTGAAAGCCCGTCCCCGTGTTACTTGCAACAGTAACTTGTTAGACTTCTGCAATAAATCTTTCCCTTGGTTAAAGGAAATTGCGTTTATCGCCTGCGCCTTATGACGTATGCCTCACCTTGCGTTAGGGCACGGCCTCACTGCAAGATTGACGGCCTGACTGCTGGACTGTAGATAAATAAGGAGTTTAATCATCAAAACACTATGTTTGAGTTATAAATGAGAAATATCTCAGATCTTACCTTTGAACCATTGATCTTATATGTATGTAACTACTTAGGTATAAACTCTACTACTAAGGGTAGACACTAAACTAAGCAAAGAAAATTATTGAGGTAAGTTTATAAGTCAGTATTTAGGGACGTCATCATCATCAGCCTATATTTGTCCACAGCTGGACATAGGCCTAGGGGACGTGATGATGGTAAAAAGGCTAAGATTATAAAGATTAAGTAGTTTGAGATGAGAAGGGGCCGGCCATGCTGCAAGCGTCTGGCTTAGCTCGTCACCTAATTGATGTGTGATGTCCCTGATGTTACAGGCGTCCATAGGCTGCGGTAACCGCTTCCCATCAGGTGGGCCGTATGCCTGTTTGCCACCTCGGTAGTATAAAAAATAAAATAAAAACCTGGATGTACGATAGGCTGGATGTAGGTGGCAGTACGATATGCGAGCTTATTTCCTTCAGGATAATAAAGTCGATGGATGTACTAGCGGTTACTGGCTGTATTAGTTGATATTGACACTTAACTCCTCAACGGCACGTAAGGCAACCAAGCTTCGAAAGTTACTGTGATGATTGCATTGATCTAAGCGTGTAGCTTAGATAACATCAATGCAATCAGCAAAGTAACTATTGAAGCAGCCAGCGCAACCTCTATCAAAGCAACCGTTGAAACAACCATTTAATCAATATTGGAAGCAACCATCTTGCAGTGCGGCCGAGGCCTTACACTGCTAATGACTCAATTTATACCACCACTTCACAACCACATCCCACTAATGAACTAGAAACCTTAGATAAATACGCATAAGACCTATATTGCTATACTCTGTAATAATGCAGGGAAAAATTAGTATTTAATTGTAAATCAAGCTTTACAAACTTTGATTAAGAGGTGCAAACCTGACGGTGTGTTTATTGAATTGGAAAATAACAGTGGTAAGTTTTAATTTGTTTAAGTTGTAGACCAAACATGGTTATCATTTTCTTATTGGAAAAAGGTTTAAATTACTTTCTTTTTAGAGCACGTTTAGTTACCGCTTACACGCGCTACCCACGTCATGACTTATCTAAAAATGCTGTTCAGTTCTGCTGATAATTTGAGGGTAGTTTTACACTGCCGAGCCTTAGGTAAAACAACATGGCCGACGCAAACGTGTTGCGTATGTCTGATATGTGTTACACGAAAATAGTCGTACTAGGTACCTATGTCCAAAAATAAAAAGGATATAAGAATACCTTTCTAAATAATTTTAAACAGAGAAACAGAAAGGAGATTTTTTAATAGAGTACCTACCCACATTATATCGATGTTAGAGTATTAAAAAAGTTAAACAAGTATCTAAATTGAATATTACTCCACTAGAGGGTGAAACAAATTGAAAAGCAAATAAAAAAGCTCTCTGATAAAAACGACCTCAACTTTTTCAATTACAAACTTGCATGGCGCGCGAGGATGTTAAGTATGGGAACTATGACCAACTTGCTATGATCGTCCGATCATAGCCAGTCGTATATAAAAACGAAGGAAAGAAAGCGACCGCCTTCTATCCTTAGTTTTTTAGGGTTCCGTACCCAAAGGGTAAAACGGGACCCTATTACTAAGACTCCGCTGTCCGTCTGTCCGTCTGTCACCAGGCCATATCTTATGAATCCTGATAGTTAGACAGTTGAATTTTTCACAGATGATGTATTTCTGTTGCCGCTATAACAACAAATTCTAAAAAACAGAATAAAATAATTATTTAAGGGGGCTCCCATACAATAAACGTGATTGTTTTGATCGTTTTTGTTCGATTTTGATAACGGCAACAGGTAGACGTTTGAAATATTCACAGAATATTTAGCTATATATTCACTATAACAATAAAATATTAAATTAAAATGAAACAAATATTTTAAGGGGCGCCCCGCCCATACAACGGACATGATTTTTTTTGCCGTTTTTATAGATAATGGTATGGAAACCGTCGTGCGCGAGTCCGACTCGCACTTGGTCGGTTTTATTAAAGTATGACATGAAATAGTTTCTTTTAACACTTTCGTGGCATGGTTGTGCAACTCTTCGTATAGCGGCGCCTCGCATCGCCGAGGCTGGGTATTGAATGCGACATAATATACGGAATACTTCATAGCATTTAACTATTAAATCGTGGAGTCAGCTGAAGTACAAGTGCCTTAGAATTACAAAGTGGTTGAGGAGGTGGTACAGTTTTATTTTCAAATTGAACTCTATCATTTGGGTCTCCCTGAATGAGTGCCATAGCACCCTGCTCTTGAGATTGCCCCATCAAGCACTAGCCGTCTTTCGCAGGTCGTCACGCTACCTAGCTGAGGGCGTCCTACACTACATTTGCCGAGCCGCGGTCTCCACCCATGAACACGTACTGACTAGTAGTTTGGTCAGTACAACCTAATACTAGACATTTAGCTGTATTAAACCTTCGGTAACGAATGGAACTTTATCATTTTGGCCTCCCCGAATGAGTGCCATAGCACCCTGTCTTCAGATTGCCTCATCAAGCACTAGCCGGCCGTCTTTCACAGGTCGTCATGCTACCTGGCTACTATTTTGGTCAATACAACCTAATATTAGACATTCAGCTGTACTAAACCTTCGGTAATATAATTTTTATCTTGGACAGCGAGTGTGGTAAAGCGATTAGGGTCTAAGTAAGAGTCCACTAAGCTCCATTTCCATCGGTGCGAACGAGAAAATTAAATTTCTATTAAAATTTTCAGAAAAGAGACTTAACTTTTATCAGTTATGAACTTTCGTGACATTTTATGAAGAATTATTATCGCCTTATCTCTTACTTCTCGACGAGGGTGGCCGGTGTTTTCGCTTGCTGCAGTTTTTTACTTCTTTTTGACTCAGCTGTTTTAAATTGATATTTTGTACAACATAAAACCGCGACATATAATCTTTCTGACCATAAACAAAATGTCTCTATCCAATCTTAGTCTCTTAGTTTAAACTTTTTGTTAACCCCTAGTGGGTGCGGGGCCCACTAGGGGTTAACAAAAAGTTTAAACTATTGTCAAAAATAACAACCTTTTGAAAAACCTGCTGTTAGGCTACAATCAATTAACCATCTATTGTGATGACAGGTGATGACAGCCTAGGCTCGCCAACATGACATGTTAATGATCCACCCACATCGTGGATGGGTAATTTTTACCCTAAAGCTAACATTAATCCAAAACTGTTACGGCACAGCTCAAAAGTGTGCATTTAAATATCCCCTATATTTAAATGCACACTATTGAGCTGTGTGTGTGTGTTTGAGATTATGCTCGTTATCTTAAGATACATTATATATATAACATTAGAATGTGACGAAATGGCTTACTGAGCTGTTTGTCATCTGATGCCGTCAATATGAAATGCATCTAAACTTTATGAGTTTACAGCCCATATTTAAATGTACATATTTGTGTTGTGTGGCAGCGGCGCGCCCCTGATAAAGGGTGGTTTGTCGCGGGATGGCGCGAGATTCATTTTTTTTTTGTGGTTTTTATTTTTTTCTGCGTCTCACAAAACCAGCAAACCACAAAGTTGATTTTAGTATAAGTTCATAGAAAAGAACTTATAATAAAATCGACTTTGTATCATTTGTGCTTTGGAAGCATTTGGGAAAAAGTAGATTCATAGCACAAAATTTCGTATTTTCCCAAATGCTCTAAAAATACCAGTGAATCGAAGTGGGTTTTATCACGAGTTCATAGAAAATGGTTTACGATTTGTGGCAAATTACTAATTTTTTCACTAATTTTATTGGTGGGGAACGCAGAAAAAATTTAAAAACAACAAAAAAATTGAATCCCGCGACGAACAACCGTAAGACCTCCAAATCTCACTAAGCCTACAAAAGTACACTACACATACACATGATTGTAATAAAATAAATATGAATATAAATTCACACAACTGCTACGGTCACACTGACCACAATTTGCTTGGAAGATTTCTAAACACACTTTAATTCAATCGAACCAATTTTGTCTATTTTTTTCGCTAGTGTAATTTTCACATTCTATTATAGCCTAACTCTATTCTAGCCAAATTGGATTTGCAATGTTGTAAACAAACCACTCATACTTAAACAAAAATTCACTTTGAACAATCATAACTTGTCGATTTGAGACTCTTCCTTCAATAAATATTACTATTAGGTATATCTGAAACTCGAGGCCAAACAAATTAATTTAGTTTTTGTGTAGTGGTTTGTTTACATACATTTCAGATAAAGTTTGACTACTTTAGTGTAGAGTACAAAACACCAGACCATGCCAAATTTTTTAAAATGTTTCGTACCTACAAAAATTGCAATAATGAGTTCTAAAATAAAAGCCGTAAAAGTAGAACTGAAAACTGAAACCGCCGTAAATTTGCGACATTGTCCGCTACAAACGCAACCAGCAAAGTTAATTTGGAGAACATATTCATTTAGATGACAAATGTTAAAGCCATATAAACGCTTTTATCCTCATTTTTAGCCGACTACCAACGGAGGACGGTTATGATTCTGATTCTAAGTTTTCGACACTCATTGAGAAGTGGTTTAGAACGTTTGTTGGAAATGATCGCACACACAATTATGATTAAGGTAAGCCTTGATTTAATGGAACACCACCAAAATACCTAACAGCACACATGCGGCCATTGCTGGGAGGCACGTTCAGCTCTGGATGCATGAACCAACAAGGAGGTCTTATTCATTACGGATGTAAGCGGGTTAGCTACGAACCTTATTTGTGTGAAAGAACACCAACGTTTCATTCCTTAACAAGGACATCTTCAGGGTAAGTGTGGTTCTAGACGCGTGCGTACCGAATCCCTTCGAACACTGCGCGCTATTGCTCGCTTCGCACCACCCGCGAGCGTCGGGAGCGGGGCTGCTACGTACATCCGTAATGAATTCGTCAAACTACGATAGTTCTTAGGAGGGCTTAGACACAATGACCACGTGTGGCAGCGGATTGATCATCGCAGCAGTAGAACCAGAAAACGGCTGCTACGCTGCCTCTGGTATGATCCCTTAGTCGGCTGTTTTAGGGGTCGATTCTTACGCCTCGATCGCCAAGGCTATTCGAACCACCAAAGAAAAGAGATAATTTGCATGTTCATAACATTCATTACGTAAAGGGATACCTAACCAAAAACGTAAACATTATAAGATTGAGGGAAACCGAACATACCATTTCGTCATCGGGATATGATTCTTCAGAAAGTTTAAAAGAATCATATGGGGCATATTTAAATTTTAACTGTTGGTTTACATAATTAACGTAATTGGAATATCGGCGCCCATGTAAAATAATCTCACTCCCTTTTTAGGTGTCAAACAGCTATTGGCAATAGATTGGCAAATAAAGAGAATAAGTTAGCAGGGCTATTCACAAATCGAAAAGGTTTTGAATCGCTGTCACGTCTCGTTTTGATTGGACGTGCTTTGAAAGTGATAGCTAGGATTGTTAAAATTGAAATTTTTATATTTTTTTAGGGTTCCAATGGTGAATGCTTTAGTATAAAGTGTTTTTTGTTGATGAACCATCCATTGTGATGACAGATCACTCTCCGGTTTGATGTTTCTTTGTTTCTTCGCATACAAATATCAACATATCCGCTCGGTGGTCTCTTTGAAGCTGAGCGGAGACGCGTGAATAACAATGTTCCATCTGTTGTCTAAATAAAAAAATCTCTTCTTTTTTTTTGATGGTGATGATCAAACGGTTAGCCATCATCTCACTTGAATAAGTGGAGCACGCTTTCCCAGAATGAACTTATTCATCCTGGATTTGAAGACTCGAAGATTGTACTCGGGAAAACAGACGCTAGAAACTCATTCCAATCCGTGCTTATTGTGAATGTAGAGTAGAATGTTTTGGTTCAACACTGAGGTATATCGACCAGGTAAGGGTTATATTTTACTGTGCGTCTGCTGGTCCTTTCAGCTCCACTCAGTTCAGCTCAGCTTAGGTAGATTCTGACCCTAATTAGGAACTCAGGCCACTGAGACCTTTATCTATACATCTACGGACACAGAATCTATGGACTGTCCAAAGTCAAAAGAGGTGCTTTTAGTCTGGTTAAAATATTTCTATTTATGAAACGCTTCAATGGTAGAGCAACCTAACAAATATAATTTCCCTTAAGTGCAAGTTCTTTAAAAAAATAGTCGTAGTATTGGTAGTGTACGAGGACCCACACAGGACTCGACACGACTTGTTTTTTTGTACTTTACTCATATTCGATTCAATCCGTCGCGGTTTGTCGATATTTAGAAACGTTTTATTTTTGTTTCGAGAATTGCGCAGGGTGGCCGCTTGTAATAGACATTTATTGAATGATGCTGTATTGGATTTAGAGAAACATTGTACATTTGAGTTTGGATTTCTTATTATGAGTGATAAAAAATAGAAATTTGACTTCAAACAAAACGACAAAACATTATTAGATGGTGTAGTGTGGCTGTACGCTCTAGTCGAAATTAAATGTAAGAAGTATTAAGGTTTCAGACACTACTGAAGGTATTGCCTCAGAAATCTGGTGGCCATCATCACAAACAAAGTCTGTTAGGTAGGTATCTCCCGTTATGAATGAATGAATATGTTTATTTTGAACTGTTTTTTATTATAATTTGTGAATCCAATGTGATAATTACCTACTTGTGAAACAAAATATTATTCGCCATCAAGTGGTAGGTATAAAACCCTGCGTTTTCGACTGTATTCAACTATAATCAGAGTTATGAGGTCACAGCACTTTCCGACGCAGCAGTGACGTTCCATTCATTATGCCGCGCTGCGAATGCGATCTGGATAAAGCGACTCTAATTATTTCCGTAGGTTCTCTTTCATCATCGGAGTGGAACGTGATGAAAAGCATTGATTTTTAGCAGCGATGAGTTGGACTTTTAAAGAGGCAGAACTTTTCAAACCGCGTCTCTGCTTGCGAGTCAAAAGTCGGCAAGCATAGTCTTGCTGAATTTAAGACGAAAGGGGATTGGTTCCACAACCCGGGGAAGTTGCTTTTTGTTCTGTGTCCGACTTTTTTTTATTCGTATGTTAAAATTTCCAGAGAACCCATTATTTATTCATAAAAAAGTAGGTAAGAGATGTATGAATAGTCTAAATAGTAAATAAAAACTAATGTTTGAACTAGGCAACTATGGAAAATATTAGGATAGAAACAATGAAATGGTTTTCCCGGGTGTATGACGTGCGTAACATTGAGTATACAGGGTGCCACAAAACATGTGTACTAAGCTGGAAAGGGATGATTCTAGACCCCGAGGGAATCCTTTTTTTTCTACGATTTTTTGAATTTCGAACATTATTTTATACTTTTTATAAAAAAATGCTACTTTTTTTCATATTCGTGTTCTTTTACGTGTATTCCTATATTGTTATTATTGTTTTCATATTTAAAAGAATTCTCATATATTTTTTGTAATATACTACTTTAAAGACAAAACACTGGCTTAGCTGAAAATTATATTATTTTTGAAATATATGTCTTATAAACTTAGGTACATAATGCCAGAGTGCGTGTAAAAGAACACAAATAGGAAGAAAAAAGTTTTTCGGAAACAATCATTCGAAATTTTAAAAATCGTGATATTGATATGGATCAGTTGAGCTACCTGTAGATTGTTGGCAATAGTCTGCAGCTTACTCAATTGTTTCAATTGTAAATACTAGTTCTAATTTATTTCTATTAATTGATTGTAGTTTTGTTTGCTTATAAAGATTTATTACAACAAAAAACATCTTTATTCACAACTTGATCCCCTCTCACGTACACTGCACCCTGTATCATCATCATCATCATCAGCCTATATCAGTCCACTGCTGGACATAGGCCTCCCCTAATGAGCGCCATAGCGCCCTGTCTTCAGCTTGCTGCACCCTGTATAAGTGGATTTAAATACAGAAAATACAATAAAATTTGACCAGATACCTATTTCAAAATAGGTTAACATTATTCCTTGCTGGACATTATTCAGTGAACTGTAATACAAATAGACATGACGGACACTGCTTCAGACATGACATCTATTCGCGATCCAGGATATGATATAAATAAGCCAGCAGGTGCATAGCACAATGATTGCTATCTCGACGAGAAAGGTGCATTCCGAAGAAGCAGCGGTAGTCTAACTCAATAAGTATTGTATAAAATTTGCAAAATTTATAAACACAGAAATACAGATCATTTATTTGCACACACAATGGTCTTGATTATAGAATAGGTACCGTACATGTACTGCTTTAGTCTAGGCATGCAAATTAGTTTTTCTGGGGTAACTATACATTTTCAAATTATTACATTTTCAATATAAAAATACTTTTTTGACAGACGAGACGAGAGACTTTTTCAACTGTCTAAATATCACAGTTCATGAAATACAGCCTGGTGTACAGTTGATATATTTCTTTTTTGTTGCAGCTATAAGAACAAATACTAAAAAATTGAATAAAATGAATATTTAAAAGGCTCCCATACAACAAACGTGATATTTTTGCCATTTTTATAGATTTTTATAGTACGGAACCCTTCTTGCGCGAGTCCCACTCGCACTTGACCGGCTTATTTATTAAATAACGACAGCTAAATGACGGCTCAAGCTTCTTGCAAAGCTCAAGCTGTGTAACGGAAGACGGGTACATCAACTTATTTAAGACGCGAAGAGAAGATAAAAATCTGGGGAGTAAAAATTTTACGACATGTGAAATCGGGACTTCAGTAGAAGATAGCAGAATAATTTTATACGATACGCTTTCAAGTGTAAAATGAACATTTTTTATCGGCAGCGTGTGTGTTATCGATCGACTTATGAATGAGACAGCTTAAGGTGTAATGTGCGAGGGTGATAAGGTAAGTATTTTTAAACGCTTCTGCGATAATGGGGTTCCGATGTGTTTTTAGTGAATGGAAGTGGGGTATACGCCTGATAAATGATGAAAGGTCGATTACCTACATTGTAAAGGTCGGATAGATGCAAATTATAAAGCATTCGGTAGATATTTTGTTAAATTATTGTCCTAACCTTACTTGCAAGTCAAATTATTTTGTCAAAAAATATACTACAAAAAATGTGATAATCTACTATACTAATGTTATAAAGAGGTAACACACTTACTAGTGGTTTATTTTTCGCTTCTTCCACTAGTGGACAAAAAATTGAAGCGAACAAAATCAATAACATTTTGTTTCTTATTTGATAATAATTACTATTATTAAGCTGTTTATGTATAAAATTTGACTTGTCTAAGTGCTTATTTTGTAAGCCTAAAGAAATAAAGTTATTGAATTTTGAATTTTTGTAAAGTTTGTGAATTGTGTGTTTGTGAGGTTCTAGGGGGTAATCTCTGGATAATAAATCTAATGAACTGCTCTATCTAATGCTGCTGCATAAATAATGCTCTAATGAACTGATTTTGAAAATTCTTTTACCAATAGAAATCCACGTCATTTGTGAGTGAGTGAGGTGGACCGCTAGTTTTTACCCGACTACTGACAGGGGAGGGTTATCTATAAAGTAGATATGTACCTACCTACCTTCCTACTACATAAATAAAGAAAATTATCGGTAAGTGTATGGATTTTCCGGCAAGGTTATTTAGAAACTTCATGCTAATTACTTTGAGTCAGTGCTAAAATCAATATTAAATCAATGATAAATTTTAAAACATAAACCAGTTATTTCTACGCTGGAGATGATATTGAATAAAATTGAAATGGTTATCAATTCAGATTATTTATTATTCTGTCAAACATTTTCTACGATGTATTATGACGGTTGTGAGAGAGACCGTTGTCTGAAATGTCAGTTTGCAAACACGCTCTAATTCCTTCCAGCAGCGGTTTGCAATAGAAATAACTTCAGACGTTGACAAATAACCGCACTAAATCTTCAAATTTTCTATGGAATGTAGTGAGTTAGTGACAATCTGCAAAATATCGAAATACTCGTAGTGAACGCGAGTATTGGTTGGATTTTGGAAATTTCTAATGTTATAGAAAGTACAAATATTCAAAAATAAATTAATTATCTAAATTATTTTTATAAAGGTAGTGACTTAGTCAGTCGTTTTGAGAAATGGGTCAAGGTCTATCTACTTATGGAGTAGGTACTTCCGTTGTCAATTTCAATACTAAAATGGATTTTCGTAGAGTTTGGTATTCTTTGAATGACGTCTGGGACCGGACTTAGGACGAGTTTCGATAAAAATAAATGCATTATTTGAGTTCACTCAGAAATCGCTAAACAAACGATAATACCAAAAAAAGACGAAAATACGTCCATACTCTACATTATTTTTGTGAGAACCGTAATGTAATGTCTATAGAACAAATCAGTGATAAAACTAGGGCCTATTTGCGGTTCTGTAAACGTTTACAACACCATTATAGTACTAATCAGGAACACTAATTAGCACGTTGAAAACGTTCTCAAAACTTTTATAGTACCAAATTTTGTTACTTGGGAACATATCTAATGTTAAAAACATTATATTCTTACTCATGTT
This sequence comes from Eupithecia exiguata, assembly GCA_947086465.1. Lineage (NCBI taxonomy): Eukaryota > Metazoa > Arthropoda > Insecta > Lepidoptera > Geometridae > Eupithecia > Eupithecia exiguata. The sequence goes on along the minus strand of OX352230.1, from coordinate 5,514,295 downwards.
TTAAAAGCTGTCAAAACAGAATTTAATATTTTGTCATTTTGACGGTTAATTATAATGATTAGGGAGGTGCTGTTCTGATGATTACCTGTCATGCCTGTCACCGTAGCGCACCACTGCTGTCACTGAAACGACGCGACGACGACGACGACGGTGCGTTGGTTACGCCAAGTCTCAGCTTTGTTTCATCTAGAGTTTCCTACCAGTAGTTGAAAGTCATTGTGATAAAAGAAGATGCCTGCGATGTGACAAAAGTGACAAAAATCGCAGCGCGTGCAAGTTTTTTTTTCTTTTTTTCCACTGAAAGATTTGTAGGATGTTTGCTGCGAACCCACACTACTAAAAAAACTTCTAATCAATTGTCGTTTCAAGTATGTAAAAGAATTATTCTTAATATGAACCATTTCTTGATAAATTACTTTTAGCATCGGTGGTGGTGTATTCGTTTTTCCGACCTGACAATATTCAGTAACATGGGTCATTGAACTAATACTTATTACGATGCCATTGGCGTTCCAAGTTCAAAATAAATAAAAACGATATCGCAATTATTCGATACTCTCTGCTCTGCTCGCAAGTCGATAAAACATCTCGTTACGATGAAGTAAACGTTCCAACTTTAAAGTTAAATGCGCTTTTGCTGGTTCATTACTTTTAATTGATTGTAAACATTCGTTTTATTCTTTAAACATTGATGTTGAATTTAATTTTCATTGCTGGCAAGTTTGTTTCGATTTGTAAGTATCTTTTGATGGTAGCCATCATCAGGTAGGTATCATCTATTTTACCTATTAAACTAAAGAAATTAAAATAAAAGAATAGAAATAAGATAGAACTACTTTTTACAATTGAAACAGTTGAACGAACTGCAGACTGTTGCAAACAATCTAGAGGTAGCTAAAATGATCCATATGGTACCATCATCATCATGTTTAATCATCTAATTTGACCAGACAAGGTTCATGAGATGACTGACTGGTCAAAACTATTGGATGGATTTCTTTAGATCCATAGTTAGCTAAATCATAGAAGAAATATCTAAGATTATAATTTTTGCTAAACAATTGTGTGTTTAGATAAATATTAAATTTTCATCAAGGCGTTTCTCTGTGTTGTCTATTTTGAATAGGAGCTTCGCGTTCGTAAAATTGGTATCTAACGAATATATTCATAAGGACAAAAATTATCTAGAGGTTGGTCTAGGAAGGCAGGATTTTACTTTAAAAATAATAATAATTAACGCATTCATTGCCCAGCCTTGGCAGTGGAACCGGCAGCAGGGGCGTACACTGCAGCCGCCGCGCCGCCGTCGCCACGCCGCCGCGCCGCTCTGCCACGGGGTGTCGCAGACCGACATGTGCGTCTTCAACCATGAAAGTGTTAATACAATCCTCTATAACTACGACTCCAAGTAACTCCCACATAATTAAAGTTACAAATTATAAGGTAGGAAATTGACCGGGAGCCGAGTGGGCAAGAGGTGAAACTTACAAAGTACTGCCGCGGGCGAAGTTATCCACACCCTTGTCGTTTAACATCAATTTGTGAAGCCTATTTAATTTTAAACAACGTTTCACTTTAATTAACCAGAAGGCTTGTTCCGGGAATGTTCGACGTCGAAGTAAAATGAGTCTGAATTTAAACAGCTGGGTCATTCCCACGTTTTTGTACAACGTTGGAAAGATCTCAAATTTCATATTTCTTAATTCATTTATTGCAATCATAATTATACACAGGTGAATGAACATGATTATTATACTAATATCACATAGTTATATTTAATAATATCACTATACATTGAATGAGTGGTATCGTCAAAAAATGTATAAACCGTAAAATAGCATTTTTAACTAGAATTTCCTTTGATGTAAGTATTGAAATTAATGTCAGATGTGTCCTTTAAATTGTCAGGTATTATTTTATAGCTCTCTCGCCGACTTCAGCGTTCAGACTCCACTACAGTTTGACGAGAGACTAATGTTAGACGATACGTCAAGCCTGACATGAACACTAGGGAGGCTGTCGTAGTATCTTGTTTTCATTGTTGTGCTAAGAAAACAAACCAACGGTTACCAACTTTCACTGTGTCATAACTAAAGCTGAGAATTCAGGGAAATCTAAACAAAGTAGTATGAAAGTAATTTCCCACCTTCACAGTCTGTTTGTAGAAGGAAACACTCCGACTACAAAATAATTGGAAATGTTTTGTAGATTTGACAAGTACAAAATAGGTGGGTATATGTTACCTTTTCCCGATAGCAGGTTACCTAACTAATTTCACATTTTTAGATGACCCAAAAATGCCAAATGCCAAAAAAACCATAAACAGTCAACTGAGCCCCGTGTCCATTTTATGATAGATTGAGAAGTTTTTTTTATTGGTGTGTGAGACGTGACCGTGACAGTCTCATTTTTCTATAGATTTTGGTACAGCGCCTCTATCGTGCGGACATGGAACTACAAATCCCATACAAATATGTGACGTCACGACACGAAGTCTTGACATGTCTCGATACTATCTTTAAATGGACTCGGGGGATCGGAACTGTTCGGAAAACCTTCTGCTAAAAAAGATGGGCATTGAATTCTTTAAAAGTACAGTCATCGCCAAGTTTTTAAATGTCAAAAACGGTTCTTTGCCTTCTGTATTTTTTATGCGGTTTCTTGTACTTTCTAGATACCGTTCACCGGTATTTTGAGTTCCAGTATTTCGTAGGAGTCACTTATAACTTATAACGTTATAACACTTTCTGAAGATTATGGCTTCAACCCTCAACAGCCTACAATGGTCCACTGCTGGATGCAGGTCTCCCCCTGATAATCGCCTTATTGATTTTTGATTTATCATTTCATTCGCCTTTATCTCATGGGTGCTAAAGCACATAATCCCCACACTGGGCACGAATGTTCCATTCTATGCTACTGCCCCCCCCCCGGCGTATGTCCCTTAGGCCCGTATTATGAAAGCATGCTCAGTCATCGAGCTCTGCTTGAGTGATGCTTATGTCTAGTTTTGAGTGAATACTAATTTTCAAACAATGCTTGGGAGCTCATGTCAAAATCTACACTCACTCAAGTAGCCGTCAAGAGCGGATTTCCTCCGTCCACGCCTTCGAGTAACTGCTTAGACATATTATTGAACGGTTACCAAGCATTACTTGAGTGATAAACGCTTGAGTAGAGATCACGTAATGACTGCTTAAGTAATGCTTGGGGAAGCTTTCATAATAGGGGCCTTAGTCGCCTCTTACGACACCCACGGGAAGACTTGGGGTGGTGAAAATTGTAAGCCGGCACCACACGGCTAAATAACGCCTACATTAGGTATAGCAATACAGCTTGCGTTTGCCTTGATTAGACAAATCAAATATCGACTTTGATTTGTCCAATCGAGGCAAACGCAAGCATGGCATATGCCCAGAGAATGCCTATTCAGAGAGAGGCGTACCCAGCTGTAGGTGCTGAAAATCTGATGATGATATCCCTCCCGAGTGAAGTGAATCTGTGATTGCTCATGCAGAAGCGAGACAGCACATTCCTTCCATTCGTATTTTAGAGAGCTTCAAATTGAACTTTAGTATGCAAGTTACACACGTTAGCTGCAGGCAAATAGATAAATCTGTACGCCAAGGTGAATCGCTATATTTTAGGTGGATTTAAACTTTGAAGGATATTTTTATTGGAAAAGAGAATACCTTTTAGAAAACGCTTTTACATGACAAATTCTTATGTTTGTACCTATCTACTAAAACTCTTGAAACTATGGTTATTAACACTAAGGCCCGTACAATATGAAAGCTTGCTCAGTCATAGATTTATGCTTGAGTGACGTTTATGCCGTAGAAAAGCGTTACTCAAGCATAGATCGATGACTAAGTAAGCTTTCATATTACGGGCCTTAGGCTGTCTGTCCATTGACGCGAAGCAGCGGAGATTGAGGAAGTAATGCGGAGCGGAGTTGCGGACTGTGTGTGTCCACTGATGCTTCCCGCATTACCTCGCTCCGCGCTTCACGGTTTTGTATGAATTTTTAAATATGTAATTCCACACCTATTGGCACAGCTCCGCTTCGCTCCTGTCCGCTCCAGTGGACAGGCAGCCTAAAACATTACAAATCATCGTAAATATCTCGTAGTAGATTCCTTAATGTAGTAATTAACACATTTATGAAGTAGGTAATTTTAACTAACGTAGGTAAGTAAGTAAGTGAACTATGTAGAATAGAATATAGAATAGAATAGAAAAACATTTATTTGGACACAGGTACACACAAATATAAAATAAAGGGGAACACAAGAACAAATTTAACATGGAGGTAAGGTGACACAAAAGGGTGGTAGTAAGAATAAGGTGACTCTGCCTCCATGACCCTGCGCCGATGTAAATACTTTAGTAAATGCGAATTTGACTTCAACCATATGAAAGAGTGAAAACTTTTTATTAAAAAATCTGTCTGATACTGACTGACTCGATGCTCGAAAACTTTTTGTCGAGTCCTTCTGATTGCAATGGAAGAATCTGATAACGAAGTAGGTACATATGAAGGTACATAAAGTCGTTTTTGGTATTGTGTCATAGCTACTACTACTCAACAGCCTACGATTTATTGTGAGTCATATCTCGTATCTTTTGTTTTTTCCTTCAGATGGAAAACAAAAGAGAAGTGAAGTGGAGTTCTTAGTTTTTTCAAAATCTATCAAATGGCATGATGACGTGATACCCAATGATTAGAAATCGTAATGTTATAAAAATTACCATGCTATACCAAGTTAAATCTAAGCTACCACTACTATATCTTGAGGACAAGCAAACTCACAGGCACTCCTCCAGCAAGGATATATTGTGCGTCTCAGCATTATAAAGTCGACGTATTATTCAGACATGAATGGCCTCAGACTCCTATTGTGTTGACCCTTTTCTGGCTTCAATTTAATTTCACACGTTTTACTACCTTTGAATGGCTTATGCTCTAGCGGAGGTATTGACAGAGCTACTTGCTTAAGGACTTATTTAAATACCAATGCTGAAGTGAAATTTATATTTTGAAGTCAGCACACAACCATGGCGTACCATGTTGAATTACGAGGAGTGTAATGTGATTTTTTCCGCGATCTGTTGGCTGAACTATAAGCAGAATTTTTGGGCTTTCTGTTTACGTCGGTAGAAGCACTCTCATTCCTGGGTTTTATGATCCTTTCAATTATATTGTTTCTATTCAGCCTCCTCTGACATAGGGGTTTTGTAAGCTTCCGAGCCAACTGGTTGGGGTGGGTTTCGAGTGTATCTCGGTACGCCTTAGCTGTTTGGATCTCACAAGCCACATTCAGGATTTTTAGAATTAACAGTTCTTTGTTCCATAAATATCACGGTGAAATAGAACATAGAAAAGAGGAACACTGAGGAATAATAGTGAATATCAACAGTGGAACAGTAATGTCATTTATATACCAAGTACCTATCTACATCATCTTCGGCCTATAAATTCACTCCTGGACATAGGCCTCCCCTATGAGCGCCTTACGTTACATTGTACGCCTTCTTCAGCTTGCAGCTGCATCTGATTACAGTCTTTCGTAGTACGTCATCATCCATCCATCCTACACTACGTTTTCCTAGTCTCAGTCTTCACTCAAGAACACATTTACCTACCCCGGTGCGCTAGGGTAATTATTAAATTAAATTAATTTTATATAGATTATTAGTAATTATTAATTAATTTGGGAACTGTTATTGATTTCGGTTCTGCGCGAGATATGGCGGGCCCACTTCTGCTTTTATTAATAAAATTAGTTATGGTTGCAAATAATTAAAACAACGCGCCATTTACAGCAATTTTTACCTCTAACTGCAACTGAAGACAGGTTACAGTTGAAAGGCTTTTAGTCTTCCAAACCACATACCTTACCTACATTATGTAACTATCTAATTAAACCCAGGAACGTTTTGCTATTGTTCAACTGCTCTTTGCCAGATCTGTCTTTGTCTCATAGAAATACTGCACAGAATACACAGAATGGAATAGACAGTCCGCGGTAAATGTACAAATGAGCCGCGTTCTAATTGCGTGAGTTTAACTTTTTGTGTGTTCGCATTGTTATGCTAACTATTTTCAGCTTTGTTGTGGCGAGGGTGAAAGTTTTAGTTTTTTGTGGCTTTCGTGCCATAAATAAGGTATTCTTTTTCAAAATAAATTTATTAGATATTTGGTTAATCTATTAGCTACAGAATATCAAGCCAAGCTCGTTTCGCAACTTGATGCATGAAATGCTAACCGCAAAAAGTGAGTTTATGCATAGTTTGACAACGTTAAAGTACCAGGGCTTTATAACTGACTAGGAGGTTTCTTTTAACACTCGCACAAGGATATGGACATGGTTTACCTGCAGTTTTGAACACGTTAGTAATTAACAAGATACCAAGAGGGGATCTTGTGACTAACGTATGAGTGGCTAGATTTGTTAATCACGAGGGACCGTGGTCATCTATTACGTAGACTGAAATGGAATGCCCTATAAAGCAAACTTTTAGTTCAAGTATCGGCTAAACTGAAACTTATATCGCTTGTTAAAAAATCTTATGATGAGCATCAGTTTTCTTAAAGTACAAATACAAAATACAAAAACAATATTTAATAAACAACATCACTTACATTTATGCAAAAATAGAAAAGTGCGCGGGGGGCCATAGGAGCTGACTTAATAGTGTTTGTGTATAAATAATGTTTGCTTTTATTTCGTACCATTGTGCAAAAATATTTTAAAGACCCTGGTTTGTAGTTAGTACTAACTTGGACTCGCGATTACTCTCTGTCATAACGAGAAGGTAACGCTGGACCAATTCGGTATAACAATTTTTTTGATTGAAGCAAAGAGCAAAGTATCATCATTTGAAAATAGAAGCATAGGTCTACAATAGACGACCTCTGTGGCACGGTGGGCGAAGGTCTGCCTGCGATGCAAGAGATGGAAGAGGGTTCGATTCCCGCCTCGGGACAAATATTTGTACGATCTGCAGAAATTCGTTCAGGGTGTTCTGGTCTGGTACGTAGTACCTAGTTAAACATAATTTGTTTTTTGTAGCAAAAACAAACTTGGCGGCTACCCAACTAAGTGTTACGGGTTGTTTGATACGACGTAACTAACGCATCAGATACAATCAGTATCTGCAGTTATGTACTCTCAGTTTTCTGGTAGATAACAAAATAACTAATAACTCAAACGCATCAAACAGGTGCTTCGTTTTCAAATTCCTTAGTGGTATAATAAAACCGTGTTGTTCTTCTAGCTGGTTTAGGCTAGTGCCAAGCCTACTAGCTTACATAGCTAGTCTCCCTTGCAAGACAATGATAGTGCACAAGTGTACGCAGACACGTGTCTGCACTCTCTATTTAGAGAGTGCACCAGCTGTCATTAGTGAGTGAGGGAATCCTGACTCTTACCATTTGACGACACGACTCACGAGCGGGGAGATGTCAGACGCAGGACAACGGATACGACAACAGTCGTACCTATACGTAAAAAAAACTAAGAATACTAACAAAGGCGCCAAAAGTGAATAAATACAAAAATCGCAAAAGCTAATAGTTCAGAAAGCAAGACAGTTAAAAAAACAAAACATAAAAATCAAAATTTCTAGAAGCAAACGATTCCACAGTAAATCAGAATCGAACAGAAAGCTGGGACATGTGTCTCAATAACGCCTTTTGCGATATGCGATAGGTAGCCGTTGCGCGATCTTTTATTTTCATTCGATGGAGTGTAGGTAGTCTATTCTCGGTAGACTATTGCAGAATTTGTAGACTACAGTGTTTTATTACTTTTGCTTCACTTCACAATTACACCTTTACAAAGATTAATATAATTTAACGTAAGAAATGAAAGGAATGCCCGATATCTAAAATTTTCATGTAAACGTATGCATTTGGCTATTTTTGTAAGTTATTGACACTTCGTTAAAATGTGATATTGCTCGATATTTCACATCACATCGTCAGCCTATATTAACAATGCTGGCCACTGCTGGACTTTGGCCTCCCCTCGTATACGCTTTAGTGGTTCATAAAAAACTTTTTTTTATTTAAAAAAAAATCTTTTTTAGCCTCACCACGCACGATATATGTAGAAGGTAAACACATAAGCAAGCTAGAAACAAGTTCCATAGAATTCAAGCGAAGATTAAGGAGAACATTCAAGACTTTTTTCAATTCTTGAATATTTATCATTTTTGTTTGATGTTTTTTTTTGCATGCTGTGTCGGCCCGTAATAGATTTTCATGTTTTTCTAATTGTACTTGTTAAAGTCTACTTTGTAAGTTTTGGTGCACTCACCTTATGGGGCTTTAACCTAACTGTATAAATAAATAAATAAATAAATTCTCCTTATTCCCTTGAATTAATAAAACTTCAAACCTGTACCTTTACTGTAGGTACCTTCCTCGGCAAAGAGGACCTATACTTTAGTAGTTATGGGTTTAGTTTCCAAAATCGCAACTCCCAAGGCTTAGACCCCCGAGACAGTGGGAGGGGGTCAACCCGACATTTACATGAGGGGTCAACCGTTACTATCTCTCTGATTTACAACCGTATTCAATTGTTAGCGGCACTTGTATCACCAGCTGTCACCGACGAATAGATCGTTTACTTACACTGTCTGTCGCTTTAGTATGTAGTACAGTAACTGGTTTAGTAAATTGTTTGTATTTGCATTTTTCGTATGATTTTGTGGAAGAAAGTTACTAGGTACTTAATAGTCGTTACATTTAAGGGCCCTATAACAGAAATAAAAAAAACTATGATTGGAAACCATAATGACGTCACTAGTCGCGCCACCAATGAAATGGTATGAATACTTATATTTTACTTAGCTTGGTTGCGCAACCAAATTTGTTACAGGCAACCAAATCACCCGCTGGTGACGCAACCATTAATATAATATAGTGCTATTTGTTCTTGAGTGGAGACCGCGACTCGGCAAATGTAGTGTAGGATGCCCTCCGACCAGGTGGGATGACGATTTGCGAAAGACTGCTGGCAGATGCTGGATGCGGCAAGCTGAAGACATGGCACTATGGCGCTCATTAGGGGAGGCCTATGTCCAGCAGTGGACTGATATAGGCTGATGATGATGATGATGAGTGCTATTTGGCGTCTCTCTCACTCCACCACCAGTTGGTGGTGGTCTTGTTTTGGTGTTTCTCGCTTGGTAGCTCGAGACACCATGGTGGCGCGACCAGTGGCGCCACCATGAAGTTCGAATGACATAGTAGCTTATGAGCTACCTGGTTCACGACACGTTTTCGTCTTTCTTCCCTTTTGAACTCAGTACTCTTTAGGCCCAACCGTTAGTCGCTCTTAGAAAACAAAATTGGGTGACGGTTGGTAATTAATCCCTCTTTCCACACTAGTCCTACGATAAAGCTATTAAACATATAAAAGTAAACATCTACATTTTCGAATGGATCAGTTTGCTGGCTACAATTCCAAAATATGCAGACTAACCTTCCAGAGATTTCCAATAAATCCTTCAGATTTTTAGACTACCGAGAAAACAGAAAAAAATTAGAAGCAGCTGAAGGAAAATACCTACCGTATTTTTCCACTATTTCCTACATAACCAATTTCTATTCTTAAACAGCTGTATAAATCAGATCTACCCCAACAAAAAACTCTGACATCAATATACCGACACCCGAATCCGACTGGACAATTTGAATTTCAAATCTTATTAGCGATTCACCTCCACACAATTTCGGAACTATGGGTGCGTACATTGCCCAGCCAATAAACAAAGCAGCTAGTACGAGTTTGATTGCACAATACCATAATTTGTTGAAATCGAACTTGCAGTTTCAGCGCTACGTGGGAACAAAGAAATTGGCATACATACAAACACACAAACATAGGGTGCTAACCTCATAACCCTCCGCTGTTGGTAGTCGGGTAAAAATGAAAAAGTTTTCGAGAACGTGATAGTTACCACTGACTTGTCTAAGTCGTACTGCCCAAATGCACTAATCACTCAGAATCTCGATTATAGAATCGAGTAGATATGAAATGATTGGATACTATGAAAAGAATTTCTTCTCAGTCTATGCTAAGGTCTATGTTTTATGTAAGGCGATAAGGAATGAAACGGAAACTCTTATAGTTTTTGTAAACTATGTTAAACTCATTCTAAAGCCTCAGTACAGTATTGGTTACTTACGTATATAGCGATTTCATTCATGCAATAAATTTAGGGATTTACGGAACCAACGTATTTTGCTAAAAAGTCCTTAGGTTTTCTGAAGAGGTTCTTGTATGTAGATGTTCTATGAAATGTTTACAGTTAACGAAGAGTTCTGTTAGACATCGTTTGCTAGAGTATAAATATCACTATCAGTGTCCATGACGCATATGCTGATCTCGGATCTAGCTCGATGCACGCAGTGGCTAAGCAGTGAACGCGTTAGGACGGCTAACCTTTAAGTACATTCGCATAAATTTCCAAGAAAATAAAACTTCAGAAACGCATTAAATGTATTAACGTGCTGTAAAGCTCTTTCAAAGTTTCGAGGTGAAATAGGCTGCGTTTTTCTTTGGCGGCTTTCGTAGGCTTTCGTAAGAAGTCTCCTCGTGAGTATACAGGTTGGATTTATGCACGGTTTGAGCGGCATTCGTTCTTTGTTTCAGGTAATGACCCTGCTTTCAGAGCGGCCTCAATGGGCCTTTAAAGAGGCCAGATAGTCGGAGGACATTCTTAGCGGCGGATGTGCGACGCTTTCAGACTTATTGTAGTGTAACGGCTTAGATTTTTCTAGTTTTAGAAGGATTTTTGCTTTTTTTTGGTTTGTTTTCTACTTAAATTTTGTTATGAAATTTTATTTATTTATTTGAGAAATAAGTCTACTCCCCTTTAAATCTAAATAAAACAAAACTTTAACACTAGAAGACGTCCAAGTAATTTCCTAATTCGTGGGGGTTTTTCAAATACTGAGAATACGGTAAAAAATACGGTAGAAATCTAATATAGATGGGATTTTCACTGTCGAAAAATTCAGTAATGCTTCTATGACAGGTTTTTTAAGTTGGTCTCTTCGATCAAAAATAAGGAGTTCGCGGCCTCCCCCGTAGATTCCTAGAGCCTTACAAAAATGTCAATCAAAATTGGGTTCGTTTTGTTTTGACGCAGACAGTTTGCGCAGAGCCTGACAAGTTTTTTCCATACGGAACAAGAGATTGGTGGAGTCGAATTCATTTTATTTTATTTTGTAAGTAGGTAGGTACCTACCTGAGAATTATATACCTACCTACTCAGTTTATTTTCTATAAGGATTAATTAACAGAATTCAGGTAAAGATAACGAATCATTTATTGATGAAACTATAAATTGGTGTCTCAACAGTAGGTATTTATACAAAAGGGTCATTTCAGACATACAATAATTTAAACTTACAATACAATTTCAGGCAGGCACTCTAGATTAAAAAGAACTGGTTCCTGTCTGCGGCTTTGCACGAGTTTTTTTTACGGGAAAAAAATAAACGTTTTATAAATTCATACTTCTGGTAGGTAGGTAAGAACCTAGTCTTTCTTTTATTAGAGAGTCTACGCAAATGAAATTTTAGGGCCGGCCAACTAATTATTTTAAAAATCATCAACTAGTAATATTAAACTTATTTTTATGAAAAATATATTAATACATACTATAAATGAAAAAAAAAATTTAGAAGAAATAGCCTCTCCATTTATCAATTTAGAACAAAATTAATATTTTAACATAGGCAAACCAAACAACAATATTTTATGCTGATTTCACAAGTATATGACTCACATCTCAATATACGGGTAAAAAATATATATAAACTTACTGAAAATAAGAAATTCCAACCTTTTTCAGCACTTTGGACGAGTGATTCTTGCATTTTTTGTACCCATGCTTTTTGTCTGAACGCTAAAATGACACTAGTTGAAAAGCTTTCCTAACATGTCAAAATGTATCTCTTTTGCTACTGAAGGTTGTGGCGTGCGCATTGTGAATCTAAGGGGGGCCGGCAAAGCCGGACATTTTTGATCGATGGTTGGTCTACAATACTAAAGTCTTGATGGATGTTTTTAATTCAACAACGTGCAAAAACTTAACCGTATTTACAAGAAATCCAATGGACTGGTAGGTTACTTCGACTTTCATCACCTTAAGAAATTTCATTTGAACTCAAACTTACTTACTACTCCGTACTTTGTAAATTTTAATGGAGTTAAGTAAATCGATTCGAAACCTTTTTAAATAACTTTCAAGGATTCTTGGAACCGATAGAGAAAATTAGCTGGCTATTAAGCAGCCACCACACGGTATGGAGTCCAGGCTATCGATAAATTCTATAGTAACGTAACTACCTACATACATATTCGATTGAATTGTTAGGTAAAGTTAAGTATGAATAATCGCAACAGAATGGACGTGTTCTAGCTTGAAATAAAGTAACTTTTGAAATTAGCACTGTAATCTGAGGATGTGTGACGTCACTTGCGATCCAACCAAACACATAGCGTTTTCGGTCACGTGATTATGTATAAAAAAAATTGTAATTTTAATCCCATTTTTTACATAAAAAAGGCATATTTTTAATAAAAATCACCTGATTACGCTTTGTTACGTTGTCAATGACTATGATGAAAACAATTTGGATTTTTTTTTAATGTATTCAAGTTTTTATTATATTCGTAGTACCAGTATATTCGTAGTTCTGAGATGGATTTGTCTCAGACCGTGTCTTTAGCCGTCTGGTTGTTTTTTGACAATGCGAAGTAAAAATGAAGTAAAAGGGCACGCCAGCTATTAAAGAGCCTGAACGATTCTGATTGGATGAATAAATGATTGAATTTTCAATTAAGATTAGAGCGAAACGCGACGGGGAAGTTTGTTGACGATTGTTCGCGAAGACGATTGCTGATTTATTGATGAGTATTATTGTAATTGAAGTTTCTACGAATTTAGTTCCTGTTTCTGTAAAAATAAGCTATCGATCTATCTATACGTTTTTGCTTACATCCTCACGTGGGTGAGACGAACCCTTTTTTATAAAAACCTCTCTCAACCTAAAGCTAAGAGTCGATTGTTTTCTGCTGTTGCCAGGCAAAAATAAAAGTAATAAATAATAACTGAAACCTTGGTTATAAGTTTGGCCAAGGTACCTAAGTATTTTTATAAATACTTCCTAGTAAGTTACATTAAATTTATTTACACGGAGAAAACAACGAGGGGTCATTTAGTCAATTTGTAAAAATGATTTTAGTAGGCTAACTAGCGCCATCTAGCTAAAGTCTTTGGATTTATTTCGTCTGAAATGAGAAGCTTCAGAATGCAGCTCAAGGCCTTGAATGGCACGAGATGAGATGAGGTTTTCAGCCCGCGGCGTTTTGTAGCTGCAGTGATAGAGTAAAAACGCGCCGCTGCAGTTTTATTTATGGCTGGTTATCTTCGGAGTCTTGTATTCTAACATTGTTTAGAAAACAAGCTCACTAGCTTCTGAGCTTGATCTAGGTACTTATGAATAAGAATAAAAGTTTCATCAAGTCTAAATTAAGGTCATTTTTCGTTTATACGCACGTTGACTAATACGCATAATGACCAATGAAAAAAGCATCATGAATTCGCAAAATGACCAATCGCAAAATGACCAATACGTGAAATGACCAATAGAAATAACATAATGAATACGCAAAATGACCAATACGTGAAATGACCAATACGGCAAATGACCATTATGTAAATTAACCAATTTTTTAACGACGCAAAAAGATGGTAAATGAATCAGAAAATGTCAATTATGTCAGATAATGACGGAAAAATCAAACACAAATATAGTTATATCATAATCCATGTCACTTTCTTCTGTTTGTATTTGTAAAACTACACCTAGATCTGTCAATTTACGCCCAAACCTAATAAATCTCTTTCTGAAAAAATAGAGAAATCAATTTAGATCCAGTCTCAAATTTATTAATAAATGGACTAAACTAACGACGGAGGATGCCAGCAATTACCTAAAGACCCACGCTGCCTTCCGAACCGTATGAAAATGAATGCAAAATGTTAATTAGCGCCATAAATATCGGATATTAGCCGGGCATAAGCCGGAGAGATTTAGTTGACAACCTTTACAGCACTTGCCAGTTAACGGCAACGACTTAGCTAAATCGGTCATGTGCAGCATAAATTGAAAACGAGATTCAATATCAACCTTACGACGGTAGCAATAGAGACGAGGCTTCACAAAGAAGCCCTTTAAGGCTTAGAGCGTCTATTTCGCCGTGCGCCGGTACGTTGACCGGCCCATTTCGTTGCAACACAGTCGATAATTATGTTGTCAACTGACTACAGAAAACGGGCCATACAAAGCGGATCTGGGCCGGATCAGTCGTTTTTGCACGACAAAGGCCATTACGCGATCCGTTTCCGAGCGGAAAGTCAACACTGTTATGAAGTTTTCATTGAGTTTTCGCCGGAAAATCGGTTAACGTGGGAAAGCTGCGATTGCGATTTGAATGGATAATGAGCTACGGTGTTCGTTAATTGAGTCTATATGTAAATAAACAGCGCACTGAGTGAGTTCAATCATTGCTAGGCTCAAAGGCTAGTGCGCTATTTTATTGTTGGCCAACTCTGATTGCCGGCAAACTCCACAGTTTGCTTACGCGGACTTGTTTTGCAGACATTGTTTTTTTAAGCCCCGCTGAATTGACGTTTACAGCGAAATGAAAATTTATTACAACGATGCCTAGAACTAAACTATAATTGTACGTTGATCAGAACTTTACAATGATGTTAAATTAGATAGCCAAACATTCTAGGGTATAATAGGATCTAATAAATCACGCTAAGTATAGTTTTAACCAAATTGGATTATTGAAAATACCAAACCAAGCTATACCTAGGTTCTAAGCATTTGAATAGCTGAGAAGATAAAAAAACCATTCTCGCAAAGCATGGTTCAAATAAGAATAACAATATACAGCGTATTCCCCGAATAACGGCAGTCCCCAAAATAGGTAAGACTAGATCAAGAATTATCGAAATGTTTGAAAAAGTTGCCAGAACCTCTTCCTCACTAAATGGCAGTCATTTGAAATTTATCTTTCCCCTAGTGGTTATGCTCGTACTTTACTTGCCATATTTCTTTTAATTTCTGTGTATTTTTTCAATAGTTTTACAAATTAATTTCACAGTTGATTGTTAATAATCGATAGATAATATTTCCAAGAATACTTCAAAAGTTATGTCGAATCCCCACTCATGGAAAGCAACATTTCGAATGGCTGCCATTCAGTGGAACTGGTCACTTTCTAACAAATTTGTCGATAATTTTTGATCTAATTTTACTCACTTTGTGGAGTGCAGATATTCGGGGAACAACCTGCATAAATCATATAACTCAGATACAAAGGCTAAAGTCATAATTTATGCCTTTACGCTGAAGCAATAAAGCACATTCTTAATTGGATCCCCTAAATAGCTCCACCTGTAATTCGTTCGATTCAAATGACGTTTCACTCAGTTATTCATTGCACTCGCGTTTCATTTGTGGTTTATTCAATGTAATAATTAATTTGCATTAATTTATTATCTATTTGCGCAATCGGAACTGAATTAACCCTGTTTGTTAGTAAAGACAAGCGAACATTTTACCTTAGATTGCCGCCTTATGTTTGCAATTTACAAAAAAAAACAGTTTTTTGTTCCTTTTTTCGACATTACATTATGAAGAGTAGCTTCCAGTTTTTTAGAGCTATAATGTACATTAAAATTTATACAATAAGCAAGAACAAAAACCATTACCAAAAATTAGTTTCCTATTGGGGGTGAGTCTATTTGACGTTAGACAGTAACGAGGCGTGATATTGACGTCTCTTTTTTGTTTTTGTTTGCGTAGTTCTCTGTACGTACGATAGAGGCGCTGTACCAAAATCTATTGACAAATTAGACGTCACGATCACGTCTCCTTCGTCAAATAGACTTGCTCCGCAAATCTTCGTGCAATGGACAAAATAAATCACGAAAGATAGACTTTCACGAAAATCATCTAAATAGCTTCCCATTAGCCAAGTCACTCGAGAACACAGTTAGGTAGAGAGTTAGGTATAGAATTCGCAGCGCATTTAATACGGTTCAGCATCAATTAAAACTGTCCACCGTGATTTATTTTATTGGTTCTACAATTGATTACATTACGGCAAATTGACCGCAACGAATTGCGATCTCGCGACGCAGCTGTGTATTGAAAACTCTGAATTTCGTTTAGGTAAATACACAATAATCTACATTATTGTTGCCTAGAGAGATGGTCTGATTCTTCTCTCCCAGAAATCTTAATTATAGGGTAGGTTCATGAAAACAGAAGGCGGTAAATAATAGATTCAGGCGTTACTTTGCAGAAATTTATTTCAAAATTTAAGGATGAAAATGTGTGATAACAATTCCGCGCGAAACCTTCTCCGATAACATCTAACAAAAAGTAGTCCGCGTTGTAGAAAAAAAAACCACACCACAGCTGGACTTGGTGCGCGGAGCTTGGAGTGGCAACATCTTTGGTGGGACTCTGCCGTTGTTGCTTGGCGCTCTCAGGGTCAGGGTCGAGTATTGTGGTGTCCTGATGATGTCTCGTGGAGAGACGAAACTAGCTGACGTCTTGCTCTTATAGATTTTTTCATTTTGTAGTTAGTGTGGTTTTTTCTTTTACAACGCGGACTACAATTTGTTATATATAATTGGAGAAGGTATTGCGAGGAATTGTTACTAAATGTTTTCGTCCTTATATTTTACGGAAGGAGGTACTGATATCTTAAAATATCAGTTTATTAAAAGCAAAGCTGAACGCTTGCCGATAATGAGGCGCTATGCTCCATTGAGACGTCTTAATGCATGACCAGTAGTGGAATTATAAAGGATAAAAATAATATGTCAATAATAATGATGACCACTTGTGGCGCGGTGGGTGAAGTTCCGCCTGCGACGCAGGAGATTGCGGGTTCGATTCCCGCCTCGGAACAAATGTCTGTACAATCGCAGATCCAGATGTTCTGGTCGTTTTCTATTTGTATGTAAAATATTCTATTATGTATATCAGTTATCTAGTACCCATAACACAAGCTCTGCTTAGCTTGGGGCTAGAAAATGCTGTGTGAATTGTCCAGCATTATTTATTTATTCTACACAGCTCTTCCATCTCACAAAGTTTTCGTAGCAAAGAGTTCTTAGTACAGTAGGCAATCGTTTCTCTGTACTACCACGTACTTTGTATTACACTATTTGAGTGACCAGTAGAACAAACAACTATCCAATTCAACCTCATATTAGCGATATTAGTTTGCACTTTTGTTTCCACCTTCCAGAGATATTAGATAACTATTATAACATACAAACTATCAATCACTAACTAATTGCATTATTTATCTACCCTCCCAGAAAACGCGCTGTCATCGACTTATGTAATTTTACTTAGTGGTCTCCTAATGTGTTATCTCTTAATATTTTTCCGCTTCATGGTGCTGATACAAAAATAATGAGATTGGCTTTTATCTATCACCGTCTTACATCAAAGAGTTATTCTATTGATTTATAAAGAGTTTGTAAACGAATCATCTTCTAAGCTTTATTACCCCGGATTTAATCTAGCACTCACTAGAAAGAATGCATTCTGCATGAGTATTATGATATTTAATGCTCTACCTGATGGATTCAAAGAGCTACCCATCAATAGACTGAAACCAAAGTTACATAAATGGCTTGACTGCTGCTTTTACTCGCTTAGTGAATATTTTGACCACTGTAAAAAAAAAACCCTAATTTATGAACCTGCTGGGAAATGACATGTAATTAATCTATTGAGTAAAAAATGTCTAGCTCGTTTTTCATAATTATTTTTTCATTGTATGTATAATGTATAATTTAAAATTTTGCATGCCATCATTACTGGTACAACATAATGAACTTATATCTAGATCGAGACCTTATTTTGTATGCACATATGTTACTTGCAAATAAATGTATGACTATGACTATAAATGTTTATCGATAAAAATTTACTTCTTTCTTTCTACCTTCCTAAATTTCATCTTTCTAAAGCTGCCCAAACATCACTCAGATAATTAATTATTTTGAAAGCGACAGTTTTGGGTGATCGCTTATTTTACCCTTGACTTCAGGCATCCTTCATTCATTGAACAGACAGCTCAATTCTAGTTAATGGTAAGAGGGTTGTCAATTACATTTCTGCTGCCATTAGGGTTCACTCACATGAGGCTACATCTTGCTCTGTTTTGTAGAGATAGGAAACTTGGCTTAAACATTAAAAACCACAAATGATTTCGTTTTTGTTATTTATCTGGAAAACATACAGTTAATATGAACTTAACAAAAATACCAAACATGTGTAGCATTATTTATTTGAAACATAAAACAGCAAAACCTCCATCATTTGACTTGTCTAAGTGCTTATTTTATAAGCCTAAAGAAATAAACGTTATTGAGTATTAAATACAAAATTAGTACAATAGACAGTTCAGAGTACAATATACAACTTTTAACACAATTATGTATCAAACAAAACCCATTACTATAGCAAAATGGTAACGATAAAATGGTAGAATTGTGTGTAGTTCAAATACTACTAATACTACCTACCAAAATTATAATAATTACGATAGTAATTATATTGTTATATATCGATATTGTTTTTTATTGCCGGCCAAGTATTGCTGGTAGTTTTTATTTAACGGCCGACCAAAACATAAAATGCTGCCCAAATAGATATTTAGCTGATTTTGCCGGCATTCAAATGGAAGAACTCACTCCTTAATAGACCACGTTTCAAAAAATATCTCCATGTTCTTTTTCAACTTCTTAGGCAATACTCATGTCAAAAAAGTCCCTAGAAGTCGTCTGATCAATTAATTATCTAATGACTGTGTAGTTGAATACAATCAGATCAATAAATCATTTAGCAAAGCACAATGATTACTGGTCGTCGATTTGAACTAGCTTCGTGTGAATGATGCTTTAGGCTCGAACCGAAACCGCACCAAACATTCCAAATACGAGCTCCAGATATTTATTACCCAAGTTTAGGATAACTGTACTTGGTACTAGCATCCAAAATATTTTATGTCAACAAAGGATTTTTTAAATGAGAACTTCACAAAAACGAAAACAGAAAACAACTAGGTAGTAACAGATAAATAATAGATTCAGGCGATACTTTGCGGAATCCACTGAAAAATATAACGATGAAAATATTTACTCATAATTCCGCGCAAAACCTTCTTCGATAAGATCTAACAAGTTGTAGTCCGCGTTGTAGAAGAAAAAACCAACCGGACTACAAAATGTAACCTGTCATTTTGTAGTTGGTGTAATTTTTTCTTCTACATTGCGGACTACAATTTTTTAGATCTTATCGGAGAAGATGTTGGTTGCGCGGAATTGTTACAAAATATTTCATCCTTATATTTTTTTAGATAGGAACAGAGTAAGTGACCTTACTCTAAATTACAAACTTCCATAACTCATAATTGCACAAGAGAAGAAAATTGTGTAAAAATAAATAAATAAGAGTTCTAAAACGGATTACTGACGAATTAAATTATGAATGAAAGCTACGAAAACTACTACTTTACAAAAAAAAACAATCTCGGACATCTGCGATTTGCTCTGATGATAATCAGTGTCATAAAATATTATCCTTCAATATTTATATGATTTTGTAATTCCTTTGTTAACAAAAATTATTTAGGATTCTAGAACAGAGTATAGGCTGGCATTTCTAAAATAACTAGTAAGTTAAACAAATGGCACTGGATTTCAATCTATTCAAGCAACTTTGGTATTTAAATCAAGTTCAAGCTTTGGTACTGTTGGCTCCATTTGTCTTGCTAAGTTGCTCTCGGGAGACGCATTCATTTTACACCCATGGTCTGCCTAGGTCAAGTTAGGTTATCCTAAGTATTTTGTCTGTAAAACGTAACTAGGGGTCATGTGGTACAGTCTGCAAGATTCCTCAGACCTAAGTAGCGCAGCGGGCGAAAGGTCCGCCTACGGCGCAGGAGATTGCGGGTTCGATTCCTGCCTCGTAACAAATGCTTGTACGATCTGCAAATATATACTACTAGCAGCACCTTGCGGTGTCACCCGCGTAGTTCCCGTTCCCGTGGGAATTCCGGGATAAAAAGTAGCCTATGTTCTATTCCAGACTATAATCTATCTCTGTGCCAAATTTCATCCAGATCCGTTCAGCCGTTCTGGCGTGATAAAGGAACAAACATCCATCCATCTATCCATCCATCTAAACTTTCACGTTTAAAATATTTGTGAGATTTATTCCATTTTGGGTGTTTTCTATGTATGATAAAAAATATATATCTATGTATGGTATATCAGATATACCCGGTAGGTACCCATAACACAAGCTCTGCTTAGCTTGGGGCTAGATAATGATATGTGGAATGATCAGCGTTATTTATTATATTGAATACAAGCTGCTGCCCACGGCTTCGCACGCGTTTTTCAAGTAGCCTATGTCCGTCCCCAGGATATCATTTACCTCCCAACCAAATTTCATTGAGATTCGTTCAGCCGTTTAGGCATGAAAAGGTTACAGACATACAGACAGACAGAGTTACTTTCGAATTTATAATATAATTTCATTTCATTTATTTCACCGTAGGTATAACATATACACTTGATGTCATTATTTCTAGTACACAAATAAGTAAATTACAATCAAATAATACAATTAAATTAAAACTAGTATTTACGATTGAAACAATTGAGCTAACTGCAGACTGTTCAGTAATTCAGTATTTTTATTCACACAAACAAACAAAGCAAACAATCTACAAGTATCTAAGTTACAAAAGGAAACACCATAAGGGATTTTACAATACTTGGCTGGCTAAAAGGGCCTAGGGCTTACAAATATTACAATTAAAATATGTCAGAATTATGGATATGGATATTGATTTAAAAACCGACTTGATTTATGCAAATAAAACAACACCTCGTTAGAAATTTAAGCGCGAAGCAAAAGGGAGGAATCTGCGGAAAGGGGCGCCACGGCTATTCTTGCTTAGTTAAATATTTTCAGTAGATTCACGCAGTGAGGAGGGTCGGTGGCCGGCAGCCCCAGCCAGAATTCTGGCGATTGTGATGATATATGACCGCGCATTATTTTCTTATCTTTTCTCTTTCTAACTCCACCAACCATACTTCATTCTCACCCGTATTATAAACGTTTTACTTTTCGTATCTCATAATAGACGCCTTGGGCTCAAATGATGTTAGTATAACGTGAATTCCGGTAATATGTCATACGTACCTGAAGGTACCTTGCTCTGTGATGATTACGTTTCGAGAGGGAACGATATAAATGAATTTTTGTTTGAACGTTTCTTACAAGGAAATTGTTTTTTGAGAGTGACGCTGTATTGTTCGTTGTGGAAAGAAAATAGAGCTGAGAAACTCTTGTTTCCCAATAAACCATTAAATATTTACAATTGAAACAATTGAGCTAACTGCAGACTTTTGGAAACAATCTACAAGTAAGTTACATATTATGGAAACACCATAAGGGATTTTACAATACTTGGCTGGCTAAAAGGGCCTAGGGTTTACAAAAATTTCAATTAAAATATGTCCGAATTACCTTACCTTATATTAAAGTTGTACATTAAGAAAATTATCAAATTTTTATAAATCTCATTGTTTTGTGTAGTTTTTGGTACGCAGTAGTGTAGGTACCTACATTGTAGTAAGCGTCACGTGTCGACACGCGCGTTTTGTTTGGCCTCCACGAAAAACCAGCGCTGTGGCGGGATATTTCCTGCCATAGCATCTACCTGAGTGCAGGCCGTTTTTATTGACATAAATCTAGTTTTGAATCCTTTGTTTATCTGGTTGTATTCGTTGCGTATTTGACTACGAAATAAACGATCTTTATATTTTTAAGATCCGACCTAAATTCAAAAAACCTCATAGTTAAAGTACACTAATGATAAAAAATATCTATCTATGTACTGTATTATAATATGTATATCAGTTATCTAGTACCCATAACACAAGCTCTGCTTAGCTTGGGGCTAGATAATGCTGTGTAAATAGTCCAGCATTATTATTTTATATTTATTTTAAAAAAAACTGTGTCTGGCACAGAGGTTTTTTTTAAGCCAGACTGACCAGCTTTACGAGATCATTTTCAATGTTTACTTTGCAAATTTAAAAACATAATACGTTACATTTACCATTTGTGTTGATGGACAGCCGGCGAGCATTACCATCGTTTTGAAAGTCAAACCGTACAGTAACAGTTATCAGTGTAGTAAACAAGTTGACCTTGCCACCACCTTGACTGTAACGAAGTCCAGCGAATTCGGGCAGCGGGACGCGACCCAAATCCCACGAAACCACGAATACCGATGAGACCCGAACAAGAAATATGAAAAAAATCCAGATTTAATTCAATGTATTCGTCCTCGAACCAACGTGTTCGTATGTAGATTGTTTGTCTACCAATTTCGGGTGCTAAAAGGACTATTTCTGATACATATTCAGTATTTATGAGAGCTCAATAATACTCCAACATATTTTACGCGACGAAGTTTTGTTTTTCCAGCCACTTAGTTTTAATAAAATAACGTCGGGAAAAATGTGGTTTCTGATGGAAGAAAAATTTCTGCAAAATGTGTCGTTATACGATCAAAACTTAATTGCATTGACCGCGCTTCGGCGACGGACGTCCGGTGATCTTGTAAAGCGAAGAAAATGGATTAAAATAAAAATAAAACATACTTTTATCGGAGAGACTACGGAAGTGATAGAAGCAGTGGGTAGGGCATAAGGTATTGCATTCTTGTCTATTGTATTGAAAAGTAGCTTGTATCTTATTGCGCGTTCTACAGAAACTTTGCTGAAGTTGCGCTGAACTTAACGTAGCTTTACGCAAGATTGAATGAAATTGAGCAAAGTTTCTTGAATCCGTTTTCCATAAAACTTAAGACCATCGATATTTAATAAGAATATTATATTACTACTATTATATTTTTTTATTTTAGGTTCATTGTCATGCTAGACAATGGTTGTCATAACTCTGAGGCTGCGTAATTTGAGATGCGTCTCTATTATGTTTTAGCGGTCTTTAACCGAGACATCATTGTCACTGGAATTTTCCAATAAGAAAACGAAACAATATCCTTTCGGAACAAACAGGTAGTCTGTTTGCGTTGCAACAGTAGTTTTCGTATTTTTTTTATTGTATAATTCAGTGTACTAGGCATAACGATTTCGAGATATCCTAACTAACATTATAAATCCGAAAGTGTGTTTGTTTGTTTGTCCTTTCTTCACGGCCTAATTATGCAACCAAGCGACTTGATTTTTGCCATAGTGTTAGTTGAAAGAATGGAGAGTAACATAGGCTACTTTTGTCCTGGTATAACATCAAATTCCCATGGGAGATTTACGGGAATATTCGTATTTTTATATTAACGTGGGTGAAACCGCGGAGAACAACTAGTCTGTAATATTATGATCTTGTTTAAATAAATAATTTGAATTTGGTTACATCTGCATACAACAGGCGATCCAGTCATACTGAAAACGAGTGTACCTACGTCTATTTGTCTATATTTTGAAAGTTATTCGTTTTTTGCCGTGATTCCAATGTTGTCGGTACGCTATCCCGGGCTGGAAGCCACAACGGAAAATAAAATTGATATCGCTCCGCCGCGAGCGCTCCGAGAAAAAGCATTTCGAAATAAATGACTTTTTAAATTTCATCGTTGCACACAGTTTCTCTATCAATTGTCGAGGCTCGCTCCACGTAACTGGATTTCGTGGCGGGCATTTATTGTGTGCGACATACGACAAGACGTCGACTTTTACGGTATGAAATGAAAGAAGCATGACCGGAGGATCGACAATCAGCGAAATTGCATTTAAACTTCTCTTTATAGGTATTAGAAATAATTTGGTTTGATCATACAAAAGAGTTTCTATTGTCTGGATCCTGATTGAAATACAAATAACATAATTATAACAGGGATTACAAATACCAGGACGACTAAATTTTACAGTTTTTACGATATACTTAATAGAAGTTTTTTCATTTAGTATCGAGGTTATTTATAATTTTTTTTAAGTATTTAGACCTGGCGTCTTCACGAAAGCGTTTGTGATGATGGGCAGAACCTGCAGTTCACGTAGTGTTACTAATTTACCAATAACCCTGTATATATATTTTTTTACCCTCGTATATTTATTTATTCACTTTAATGAAGTAAATGAATACAAATACACTACCTATTTGATATAAGTATGTACTTTACTGAGTATCAAAATTAAGAGGTCGATGGTCACAAATGTCACAATAACACAAGTAAACGATGACAAGATGTTGTCGACAAGAGAACCTCGTGTAAAAGTTTTCGTGTAATTTCGTTATTAAAACTATAAAAAGGACCAGTAGCTTACAACTGCGGTCATTTTGATGTGGTAAATTTTTACATCACTTGTTGTTTTACGATGCAACTTTTAAGACGCAGTAAAGCGTTAAGTGTTTAACAGGATATTAAATGTACAGTGTTGCTAAATAGGAGTAAAAGGTGAGTTGTAATTACCTACTGAACTTGATGCTTATGGTAGTGACATCTGAGAATTTCAGACCACCAGTGTGTTCGCTGGAATTGTTGAATAATTAAATAGCCGTTAAAATTTTATAACATTTTTAAGGAGATAGTATTTACGTACTGCGAAAGTTAGTGTTGTGAAAAATGTGCCGATAAATTGATCCTTCCTATTTCTATATTTCGCAGCATCTAAATCGCGTTAATGCAATGTCAAAGTGATTACTAAGGTTTTTGTTATTTTAGAGCTTAAGCCTACGCACTCTGGGTAATGTCTAAGAAATTAAATAAGTTCCCAAAAAAAAACAATTTCGGCGGGATTGAACCCGCGCTTCACCCTTTTTGGGAACTTATATAATATCTCAAAACGATCAAACAACGACGAGGTGACTCTACCTCTTTTTAAAAATGCCCATTTGATGCCGTTGAACTTGACTTAAATAATGTTCCGAAAAGTTTCAAAATACAAAACTAAACACTCATTTAGCAAACAATAAACATACTTTTAGCACGCCAGTCACGTCACTAAAAAAACTAAAAATATACCTTGGTATTCTAACAAAATCAGGTGGCGTCCCTATTCTGGTGCAAGCGAGCGCATAAACAAATTACCAACTGCACATCTCATTAGCGTCACTCATATCGGCGGCGACTTGCGACAGGCGTCTTCTGAAAGCTCAAATTTTTGACGTCCTGCCAGTTTAAAAAAATCACCGGTATTGAGTAAAGGTTCAAGCACATGTAGGCCCCTCTCCGCCTCAATTAGAGCTGAATGCACACCGTCCCCGCGGCGACCACTAGCAGCTCGGTGTCCACGCACGATCGTCAAAGAGCCGTATATGATCGTGCAACTTACTACAAGCGAGCGTCCACGCGGCTACAGCGTGCGGGCCACTCGCTTGAAGCTTGCGGTTAGCAAGACGCCGAAGAGTAGCTAGGTTGCTGCTAGCTCGCATGCTGTGCGTTGTCTGGTATTTTGGACTGTCACTGAAAAATTTATCTAAAATTTACTCAGCCAATATTTTATTGCTCATTTTTTATTGTGTGGTAGTGGTGCGGAATGTATGTGCTATATCCTTCACACTGCGCCTTTATATCGGATTTCTTGTCGATGTGGTTACTATGATAGGTACCAATTAGGGATAGATATTATGAAATGAATAAAATAGTAAGCGTTATTCATAAAATATGTAGGTAATATTTTCTGTAATTCATAAGTATTTTTATGCTAACGCACTACGCAACAGCGGAACTGCGCGGTCGCGGCACTTTATGACAAATTAGAACAAATCACCAAATAAGCCGCGCGGCTTTTTTCGTCATTTGTTCTAATTTGACGGCCGCGCAGTTCCGCTGACGCGTAGTGCGCTTCCACCTGAAATATCACGAATAAAATTAATAATCTCACACTAAACCACATACTAGCTATTGTTGCTGGATATTAGTGATTTGTTCCATTTTTTCACTAGCTTCTGCCCGCGGCTTCGCACGTACTTTACCGGGATCAAAAGTAGCCTATGTCCCTGGGACACCGTCTACCTCCTGCCAAATTTCATTATGATCCGTTCAGCCGTTTAGGCGTGAATAGGTAACAAACAGCCAGACCTTCGAATTTATAATATTAGTATGGATTTATTTACATGCTTGTTAATTTTGAAAGACACATTGTTATAATTTACTAATTACGAGTGAGGTGTAATCAGTTGATGTCGATGTTTTTTATTGTTGTCGGTAATTGACGGCGCTCGCCACCATCTCTCTTTTATAGTGAATATGTGGAGATACCGCCTCACCCGCGACGCGACCTCGCCGCGACGCCGCTCAACTTACAAATGAACGACGCGCCATAAATTCGATAGCATTCGAAAAACTGGCTGATAGTTGCTGAAGGTACTTCGGAAGGCACTTTGTTAACCAAATACTAAGGGGTCTGCCCTTAGTAGACGTGGTAATGCAGCCAGCAATCTAGTACTCTGCCTTCTGGTGACGGCTTAGACTTTTAAGAAATTGATATAAGTGTAAATTTGACGTTTTGTTGTTTTATGTCTTTGTTGAAATAAATCAGTGCATACAGAATAAGGACACGGCCTGTCAGTCCACGTTCAAGATCACGGCCTCTCAACGGAATTATGTATGTGCTCCGAATGACAAACAACTGAGCTGCATAAGTTACCATCGAACAAAATGGAACGTTTTAACTGAATAATGGAAATTAACAGTTGTTTACTCATAGAATGTACTAGTAGAGTGCGATTTCAGTTTGTTATTTTGCTTTGAAATGAGTTAAAGCTTTTCATTTGTTTGGTGGATTGCTGAGTGATTTGTTTAATGTAGAATTGGAGTTGAACCTGAATTACCTGAACACTTACATACAACCCCCTGAATACTACGACATGAAAAATAGCTTCTCTATCCTTAAATAATTGAATTGATAAATGAAATGTTACCTGTTCTATCAAAACAAGTTCAGAGAAAATTCCACATTGAAGAATTAAGAGTGAAGAAGGTATTTTTTTATTGTATTGTATTTATAAAATAAAAATGTGTGAGTAGACTTTTATATGATAAGTTCCGAGTAAAGTAAAAGTGAAAACTTGGAAGTGTATCCATATCTGAGCAGCTGACTGTACTTAATTCTTAATTTCGATGTTTTCCAACACAAAATGAGCTAGACTAGAGTTAGACGAAACAAGTACCCTGAACTGATAAACTGTCTACTCATATTCATAACGAAGTGAAAATCGCTCCATAAAACCGCTCATTCTTTAAATTGAATATTATTATGATTTCCCCGATCGCTGTTAGTACGTAATGAAGCGCGTGGATCCTCGGAGGGCAGTACAAGGAGGCAGTGATGCGATGAGCTGGGCATCAGGAATCAATTAGGTACCGCTAGCGACCACGGCGTGCCTACCGCATGAATTATTGAGGACGCTCTCCGCTGGTAAGCCTCACTATGCAAACTCGATCGTGAAAAGAGGCGACGGGAGTGTCGATCTTAAAAATAGTCGATGGTTAAAGAATATTTATAAATACTATTTAACGGGTATTTATCGCGTTTAATTACCTTATTTTCCCGACGTCAGAGTCATCCCGTGACCACGGCAGTGTGTAAACCTGTCGAAACGTCGGGAAAATAAGGTAATTAAACGCGATAAATACCCGTTAAATAGTATTTATAAATATGTGTTCAGATCGCGTAAGTTTAAAAAAAAAAATGGTTAAAGAATACTCGATTTAAAACGCCGAAAAAAACTGAGCGACATGTCAAAAACATAAATAGCTATTTTCTGATTCGAATACCTATATAAACAGGTGGTATATAAATAAATTATTACAGTTTTAATATGTCATAGTAGGACGAACAGAAACTGGTCTCCCTCGTGGTCCTACTAGTAGGACAAAATAGTAGGACCACGAGAAATCGGCACTTAGAACACCAGTTGGCCCGGGCCTTTGCTTTTTCAGTCCAACCTACGGCACTTACGTTCACGTAGGTCTTTTTCGACTTCTTCGTTTCAGCGGTATATTGGACGTTAGATAGGCCTTTGACCACTTGGACGACCTGCGTACGATGATCTGACTGCTCGATGACCAGATCAAGATTTATCTCCTATTTTTTGGTTGACTAGGAACATGAACTTCCGCTTGGAAGAAACCGTGACATAAAAGCCATCCTAGGTACATGGTAAACAACCAGAACAAATATCTGCAGATCGTACTAACATTTTTCCCGAGGCGGGAATTGAACTCGCAACCTCATGTGTCGGACCTTCGCCTACCGGGGTTGAAATAAATGGTTTAAGCAAGTTTTCATTTGTTTATTCAATATTAATTCGGCTGAAAAGCACTTTTAGGAGAGCCTGGAAAATATTATTAAAACTCAATCTTCGATTAATAAAATTTACTTGTTCGATATTATAAGGTTACACCAAAAATATTATGTTTACTTTCACGTCATCTATTTTTAGGGTCCCGTACCCAAAGGGTAAAACGGAACCCTACTAAGACTCCGCTGTCCATCTGTCCGTCCGTCCGTCCGTGATGACTACTTTTGTCCCAATTATTGAGATGAGTTCTAGTCGAGTGTCAACAGCGAGTTAAATTCTAGTTAAATTCGACAAATCCTCGGTTTTCAAGTAGAGACCGCCAGCAATAACGGCTAGGCCGATTAGCGACCAAACTAGATTTCCTTGTCAGATTATCCTGTCCATCATACGTTGGGAGTGAATTTGGCTGCCAGAATTCTAGCTCAGGTGCGCTGGTGTAACTTTCTGCCGTGGATTTATGTTTAAATTGGAACATTTCTAGAACATTCATGAAATAAACAAGTCTTGTGAATTACGAGGTTAATATAATTTAGTTGATTTATATAGAATTAGGTTGAAGTGTTTATTGTTTGCAATTTAGTTGGTTAGCACTATGTCGATAATTAATTACATATTATGTAGAATATTGTTATTTTTGAAAAGATACACCTGAGTCACACCACTGCCACCACCTATTTTATCTTATTATTACGTTAACGCATTCACTGCTCAGCCTAGCGACCAACAGGGGCGAGCCGCTGCTACACGGTGGTGCTGACCGACATGTGGTGCGTCTTGGGCGATAAAAGTGTTAGAAAAAGGAATTTTTAAAAATCTTCTGTTCTTGTCTGTTATATTTTATTTTGTATAGTTTAGACAGGGATGTGTACTTGCTCTTAGTAGCCACCAGACTCTGTGTTCACATCTCTGCCTTAACTATACAAAAAGCAACCTTAAACTTATACGTAACCCTTAAAAACCCTTTTATGAAAAAAAAAAATTTTGATACTTAGCTTAATCAACTAAACGAATAAGGTAGGTGTACCTAGATCGACTAGTTCGGATCTGTCACTTATGCTGATTCTCTGATATTCAATTATCAGCTTGCATTTCGACCCATTCGAGTTCCAATATCTATGAATATTAGGTAATTCCGTTGAACAGTATTCAAATTTAAATTTTCATAATGCACAAATTCATATTACGATTTGAATAAGCTGTTAAATGTTTTGATTATTTACGAGGTTGATGTGATTGATTATATTACAGTTCGTCCCTAAAATATAGGCGTTTTCCAAAAAAGATAAAACACATATTGTATCTTTTTTACCTTAGAACTAATAGATGGCGTGGATTTCTAATGGAGAAGAGCTAGTTTGTCATATCTAAATAAGCAAGTTCTAGCCACTTTAATTTGGCGGCTTCAAGGATTTTTTAATCTACGTTAGTATAAAAATTCCTTGGGCGGCCCCATGTAAAAAGCACCATCTTTTTAGTTTGTTAGAACTTCATATTAATCGACATTATGAAAACGCTTCATTGCTGGATGTTTGCGAAGGGAAAATCTTTCTTCATTGAATGTTTCACGGTGAAGAGAGGATGTCAATAGGATCTTATGAAATGAAATGAAATGAAAATATTTATTGAAAAAGAAATACACAGTAACAATAGTTAAATCTAACTAGTTAGGTGTTATCAGTTTCTCGTCAAGTAAAATTTGGTACAAATTATAACGAATTAGGCATATAGAGATCAGGAAAGGTTCGTCTTTGAGGAATTACAAATTCTTTATAGTAATTTTCTAGGAATTCGCTAACAGTGTATATAGTTTTATGTCAAAATAAATACGGTCTATAGTCTATGCCACATTAATATGACAGCCCCAAGTTAAATGCCTCTTATTTTGAGTTTTTCGAACTAATATTCAACATTACGAAAACGGTTCATTGATGAATATTTCGCGGAGAAGAGAGAAAGTCAATGGGATGTCATGTCAAAATAAAAACGGTATATGGCATATTCCTCATTAATATGACGGCTCCCAGTAAAAAGCGGCCTCTTAAGTCAAACTTTTTTAAAGAAAACGCGTCGTACTCAACGTCACCAATTCCTTTTATTAAAATCTTACGACACCCAAACCGGCCATTTTCTCCTGAAACATGTAAGCAATATAGGTAAGGGTAAGTTCTGTTATGATGAAGCCTTCCGTGTAATAGGAGTTGGCTCATTACCCTAATTCAGTTTAGCCGCACAGGCCAAATGCATTTATGCCTTCCTTGATAAGATCAATCAAGAGAACGTTTATTGTATTATTAGTAGGTAACCTAATGTAGAGCTTATTGTGATGTGGTAATGATTGGGTGCAATTTGGGCTGAATTCAGTTAAATCGTTTGGGCATTAGATCATTAGGAATCTCTAGAGGTTTAATGTTTTCATCAAATTCGCTTATTTCAGTCAGGTAGAATAGATAAAATATCATTATCATCAGCCTATCTTAGTCCACTGCTGGACATAGGCGTGAGGCGGTGCCCTAATGAGCACCATAGCGCCGTGTCTTTACCTTGCCGCATCTAGCATCTGCCAGCAGTCTTTCGCAAATCGTCATCCCACATGGTTGGAGGGAGTCCTACACTACGTTTGCCGAGTCGCGGTCTCCACTCAAGAACACGTTTACCCCAGCGGTTGTCGGTTCATCTCGAGATATGGCCAGCCCACTGCCACTTCAGCTTGCAAATCTTGAGGACGCTTCAGTCTGGTATTGATATGGATCAGTTGAGCTACCGGTAGATGTTTGCAACAGTCTCAATTGTAAATACTTTTCTTAATTTGTTTTTATCATTTTTTTTATTTCATTATGCAGATTACGTAATGAAATTCAGAATTTTTTAATGTTGCTGATATATTTTTTCTGGCCTCTCCTTACGACGATGGCTATGCATGACTATATTAGTTTCTGGGAGAGGACTGAGTACGCAAGAAGGTATAATTTACAAGAAAGACAAATCTGTTTTAAAAATAGGCCCATCGCTGGCTTTCTGTTATGGAAATCGCGAAAATTCTAACAAAAGGGACACCGAAAGTCCGATGTCCACGGATTAGGCGGAGTCGACTCTACTGCAACATTGTGAGACTACGGTTTCAGTTCCCCAATGCGTTTTAATTATGTCGCCAGCGTCATAGCGCATCAGAAGTTCTCTGAGCAGGGATTCAGAAGTTGGGCGACGATACTTCGAGGTAGCCGCACTCGTGTCCGTGCATGGTAATCCATTGCAAGTGTGGGAAGACAAACAACCTGTTAGTCTAGGAAAGTTTATTCTAAAGGTAGGTATTATTCTAAGCTCCGTAGCAGTGCTTTTGACCACAGTAACGTTCGCATAATGGTTTGGTATCTTCACTATAAAATCTAATAAATCTGATAGCTTGCGAAATAAATATAAATTTAACCTATGTATACCTCAAATTAACAATTCTATGTTTCACAAAAGCACATATATAACAGCTATTAAAATATTCAATAATTTACCAGTAGAAATAAAACAACTTGATGGAAATATGTTTAAACTTAAGATAAGGAAATGGCTTGTTAATAATGTTCACTACAATTTAAAGGAATTTTTCGAAAATTAGGTCTCTGTTGCCATATTATGTATGATTAATTCATATGATACTTTTACCTAATAAGGTGTAGGTGTAACTTTGTAACTATGTAACTATGTAATTTTTTAAAAATATTATTGTATGTCCGAATAGGAAGTTGTTGATTCTAATTATAATTTCGTTATAAGACCTTCATGTTACTATGATTCACACAATTTTACAATAAATTATTCTTATTCTTGTAAAGGGTAGAGAGAGAAGAAAGAATTAAGGTGTATATAGGCAGGGATGCTGCTTCTCTAATGATATAATTATTGTACAATGGTGCGTTGAATGGTGCAAAGTTCAGCATCATCGTTAGACTATAGTAAGATCTACCACAAGAAATTGAAAGATTATCTCAGTGTGATAAGTGAAGATAAGTGAAGATGAGTAGTAAAATTTTATCTCGGTTTAAATATGTCGTAAAATATAATTTAATTTCATAAATTCCACGAGCAATGGTTCTTAAAATCGATTGCTTTAGAAGCTTCGTAAAAATCTGAAATTCTAGAACATTTCGCTAGCGCCAGCACTTAAAAGAATTTTATCCGATGGCTTTAGAAGTTACCTAGAATATGCGAAAATCTTCGAAAAGCTATCTCGATTCTTTGAGTTATGTACTATGTTCAACTCTCCGCAAATATATGAGCATTTGAGATCGAACTCGACTTTGAAATACGGCCTATTGGCAAAGTTTTATTGTATCTGTCACAGGTGCAATGATACCCTTGTTTTAGTTTTGTGTTAGTACCTACGAATATTGTTTGAATTACTTGTTCATTTCATCAATGTGACCTTGTTTTTGTTATAAAAATAAGGTTATTTTAAATGCATTTTAATTCTTAATATACGAGTAGGACTGACCCTGACTTTGGATTAAAAGATTACTATGATTGGTCCTACCTGTGTAATGAGAAATAATATTAAAACTGGTTCGATTGGTTCGGATTGTGCAATTCATCTGATGGTAAAATACGTAAATGTAGGGAGACGGTATTGCAGAATGGAAGTTACGATATTTTCAATTTCACGAAACAATTATTCCGCCATGTCATCAATCGGGTTCCCGCTTTGATTGCGCGGCAAATTCGCTTTGTTTGAACACAAAAATTGCAATATAAAGAGCCACCACATCATTCCCTTTCGGGTTAACGTGGATTGCTCCCAAAATGTAATATTGTTTGCAATTCATTTCCAACGAACGATTGCCCATTTTTGTTTCATTTATTTTTGATTCCGACACTAACTTAATATCGAAAGCGACTCGTATAATAGAAATCCGACAAAAACTATACAATTGAATTCATATAATTTAATTGAACGGAAAATCTCTCCGAGGAAATTGTAAAGAAAGTTGTGGAAGGCGCGAGTGGGGAAGCGCCCAGGGCAAAATATAATACTTGGGATAGAACAAATGCGGAAGCACCTTGTTGCGCCGACTTCTTTGTACGAGCGTCAATAATAACACTTGTCTTTATTTTCCTGTGTAAGGTAAATTTTCTCTTTGTGAAATTCTGAGAATATTCATAAAAGACAAAATCTATGTGATAACTGTTTGATATGCGATACAGGGTAACCCAACCATCTAATTCGCATTTAATCAGCTCGCTGAGATAACTTGGAATGAAAAATAAAGTTTTAAGAAACAGATGTTCATCTTGGAATTGGAGAAGTCGAGGAAGGAGCTCTCTTCTTACGGAGCGACGTAATCAGACTGCAGCCTCGAGCTAATCTTGATGTACTATTCCTAGAGCCGCCTATGCCCGTGTTATTGTACTCTTTTCACGTTCGTACTATTACTGTTCCTATATACACAGCTTTATGTACGTATTCTCATTCAAGTGCGGTATCTGTTGTCTACTTTCTGAAGGCCCACCCTTTTTTGCGTATAATGGCTTTTGACTCAACTTTTTTCCTTGTTTAACAAACTTTACAAAGTTGTCGGTGTAGTTGTCAACATCTAAATCATAAATAAAATGTGAGCGCTTAAAGCGGATGAACTTTAAAGGACTTAGCGGGATGAAAGTTAAAAAGCGGTGCATTTCATGCAGCGCAGGTGACCAGAGGTTTATCAGCGCATCGCAGGCACAGGAACCGGAGCTGGAGTCCGGCGGGGCCGGGCTGGGGTGGGGGGAGGGCCAGCCGGCACACACCTATCGCGAGAGGAACCTCCGCGACGTGGATAATCGCCTCATTTATAAAGTTTAGCGGCACAAAGCTGCGAGAGTTTTTGATTGAAAACAAACTTAGAAGGGACAGCCTCATTTGAATAAGTATTCTGCGAATAAAGTGTGGCTTTATGTTTTCCTTTAGGTGTTTTTTTCTCTTTGTTATGCAAAACAATGTTCCACCTTGCTTAGGTACTAGAACACGCTTTATTTTTGAGTGAAAGACTCTTTTGAAGTTAAGCTTTCCTGTATAAATTATTTTATTTTGTGTGTATTGTTCTAAAAAGCTTGGCCTTTGAGAGTTTAATGGTCGTTGTGACTTTTCGCCTTAGACCCTCAGTTTGTCATTGTTGCGCCGTGCCGCAGAGAAGCCACTATCCCGCTACGTACCGTGCAATTTGCAATCTTAGATAAGAGGCCTTTAGAATACGGGATGCAAAAACTTTCCTTTTGTTACAGACTTTCGAGTTTTTCATTAGTCCAAACAAGGGGATGTTTCTCTTCTGCTTCCGGGCTGCTATTGAGTGACAATGAGGACTTATCGACAGATCTGTAAATTGTAGCCTTGCTAATTTTCTCTATCTGAACCACAATGCTAGTAGGCTCTCGCACTGTCTAGACGATTTTATTAACGGAAGTGAATAATTTTGCCATTTACAAAAAAAAAGCATTGAATTTTCAGACAAAGTAACTTAGATTTGGTATCTTTACTTTTGCTTTGCAAGAAGAAAATCATTCCAATACTGTCAACATAATTGTTCACTACTGACTAAATGGTTAGGTATCCACAAGTACCTTAGTAAGCGATCAAATTGCTATACTTTAACGGAAACCGCTGTACCGCTCAACCAATACAAAGCAATAAACTCGCATTCTCCCTTCTTTATCACCTCTGTCAAATCAACCCGGAAGCTACCAGCTACCAGTTAGTTTGTATCAGATTGCACCTTATTCCTCGAACGAACCACTGACAATTGACACGTCGATAAAATTAAAAAGCCCAGTTAACACATGACATACAGACTAAGCTTGGTTTAACGATACCCCATAAAACAGAACACCTTTTATTACTCGACCATCTGAAAGCAACATGTTGTAGTGACAATGTTGTCCGAATGGGTATCTAATATGGGTATAATTTACGTATTCAGCTATTAATTATTTGTTCATAAAAATGTAACTTCTTTTTCTATTTCTGGTCATTGGTACTTATTTCATAGACACTTTTATGGAGATTAAACTACTAAAGTAGGTTTAAATTGTCTAAAGGTTGCATTCGGCGGTGGCGGCATGGCGGCCGCGGCCCGGCAGCCCCGACCGGGTCGCGCCGGGCAGCGGCCGTCGTGCCGCCATCGCCGAGATCCGAATGCTACTTAAGACTAAAGTTGACGGGCCGCAGACAAGTTGACAAAACACTGTCGGCTATAACTAATAAGTCTATTTGTTCCGAGCAATGAGTACATAAACTGAAATATCGGTACAACCCACTGCCGCGTCGGGTTGAGTCACTGACTTAGGTGTAAAACTTTAGGATCTTTAGAAAAGCTTATCTCGAAAAGAATCTCTAGAAAGCAATCGTAAAGAAGAGACTCACTGCAGACCAACGGTTACCAAAAAATAAATAAAACGTACAGCCGAATATAGAATCTCCAGCTTTTTTGAAGTCAGTTAAAATAGAATAAACTAGCGTAAGCTGCGTATAATTTAATTATTTAAAACAGAAAGCTCATAATATCCCGTATTAAAATGCCTAGGCAGTTATAAATCCAGCGAATTTTACAGCTAGGTAAGTAAATCACAGATAGCCGGCAAAATCCAATTATCGCCTGCACAATGGGTCACGAAACAATCTAAACTAAGAAAATTAATCTTCAGAGTCCAGAGACCGTCTGTGCAAACTTAGACAATGGATTTATAGTTCATCGATTTAGAGTTGTGAATGAATTTCTGGACACCATGCCGAGAGTTCGGGCACAATGGCAATGTTATTCCGTCATATTATTACTGAGGCTTAGCAGTTTCTATTTTGAGCAAAATCCTATTGATTTAAAATGTAGGATGAATTTACTAAATTGTAAAACAATAGCGCGCTCACCTGTTAATAAATTGAAATCGAATTGTTAGGTTTAATTCTCAGAAATATTATCATTCCTGGAAGTCAGATACTGTCTAAGAAATTTAATAATGTCCAAAAGATATCGACTTTGACGGGACTTGAACCCGCAACCCTCAGTAGGAGATGCTAATTTCTTAGAAAATTGCCCCAATTGCGAGGCTTACGCACTATAATAGCAAAAACGTCAGATACATCAAAGGTATAGATAGGTACAATGAAATTTACAATGATTGCATAAAATTTAATAAATAAAATACCTGAAAATTGCCTCGAGATGGTTCGTGAAAACGATTTTCGTGACGGCCGCCTGGCCCCTGATAAATTAAAGTTATTATTGAGTTTATTGTTATATCTATATAATTATATTTATAATTGCCGGTCTTGAAAGCTTTGTTAGTTAAATTGATCAAAAGTACATCTTTGAAGAGGACATCAGATAAACAAAACACTTTCGGTTTCTAGTCAACATGTTGAATACCTGGATGAGCTTAGATTTCGCAGAAATGGCTGGGTCCGGTTGCACCACACGGATGCCTGACAACGATGGTTGGGGTTACCTGAGATCTGAAAACGTGATATTGTTCTGTCACTCCTGCCTCGCTGGTTAACAAATACTCTTGTGCGTTGTCGCATGTAGTTTTGCAACGAACTACATGAAGTTGGTGTTCATAGCTTGGCAGTGGAGATGTCGCACGCTGCAAGCAGTATTTAGTGTCTACCTGAATGAATATTCATTATAAAAACTATCGTAATTTGACGAATTCATTACGGATGTAAGCGGGTTAACAACGAACCTTATTTAAAGCTTATTTTAAGGTTCGTAGTTAACCCGCTTATATCCGTAATGAATATTCATTATAATAACGCGTAAAGCGCCAATGACGTAATTATAATCAACCCACACTCAACATCGTTGCACATCCTAATTTTCAACTAACTTACAAAACAATGCGTACCGAGTATTCATAGCTTAACACGTTCACTGCCCAGCCGTCTTGAGGACTATCAGGTACATGTGCGTCGTGTGCCATGAAAGTGTTAACTAATTCCTCTAGCTCTATGAATGGTGATAATTGACCTCAAAATAGATAAGTATTTTTTTAAATATCGATCTGTAAGCACAACTACGAATCGATTATCGTATTTCTAAATTTAAACCATTTTGCGAAACGAGCTGAGCATTCGAATAAAAGGAAGGTAATATTATAAATTGAACGCAAACTTCAAGGAATTTCGGATCTCGTTGGTAACGAAGCAAATAAAGCAAACTGCAGTGGGCTTGCAATTGCGTCGGCCTACAGATTCCGCAGGAAAATTTGCTTTTGATATGAAAATTTACGTTATATTTTGAAGCAAATCAGCTGCAGGGAAAATATGGGAAAATGTTACTTTATCTCGGTATTTTCAAGATAAAATGATAAATCTTGCCAAAACAGATTTGAAACTTAGCTGTTTATGAATATTCACAGGCAATATCAATACGTACGCCAATGAATTGGTAAAAACGTTTGTTTTTCAGTCTGTATTGGTAACGCGCCTAAATATTTCACAGCACCCGATGCACGAGGCTCGTCGAATGAAAATTTCACATATTGATGATGTTGCTACATACAAACCAAACAATGCCATAACGATTGGTTGATTTCAATCCATGAAACTGATGATTTTAATTTATAAGAATAATAACGAGTTTTTGTTACTATAATGGTTTTACATCGATATTGAAATAAACGAGTTTCATTTGAAGATTCAATTTATTTTTGTAGCTAACGGCTATTCTAAAGTTTGTTGTTAATTTCGATTTCGTCTCGTCAATCTTTTTATTTCATTATAGGGTTCATTCGAGTTGGTTCTAATTGCGATTGCTAACATAATTATTGATTACGTGAGAAACGATCAGCAAGGAAATACTCATCATTGTGTTGCCTAAATTACATTTACAATAAAACCGGCCAAGTGCGAGTATCGCACGAAGGGTTCCGTACCATTATCTATAAGAACGGCAAAAAAATCATGGGAGCTTTCCTTAAAATATTTGTTTTATTTTAATTTAATATTTTATTTTTATAGTGAATATTAAACTAAATATTCTGTGAATATTTCAAGCGTCTACCTGTTGCCGTTATCAATATCAAGTAAAAGCGATCAAAAAAATCACGTTTATTGTCCCCCTTAAATTTTATTCTGTTTTTTAGTATTTTTTAATAAAGCGGTAACAGAAATACATCATCTGAGCGGCGGAGTCTTAGTAATAGGGTCCCGTTTTACCCTTTGGGTACGGAACCCCTAAAAACCCTACAAGATGAAAAGTAAGTAAAGTAAGCAATACAGAAAACTATACGAAATTAAACTTTGTATTTTTCTTGTATTAAAACGAACGGTGCATTCGTGAGATCCGCTTGGCTGGGCGCATTTCCTTCACGCTGTCACATTTTTATCTTTGCCTAGTTTTGAATTACGACTTCTGCGCGTTATTCTTTACTTTGACATTCATTTGACTTTAAACCGTTTTATCCGATTTAATTTATAGTTTAGTATTATGATTCTGATTTTTTTTATATACAAAAAAATAATTTAGTGGATCCTCCACTAGCAAAGCAATACCTTCGAGAGCGTACATCATAAATAACACAAAGGTTCTGTTTGAGTAGATGTGAACAACAAGTGAATGCGAGCTATAAAGTACCATAATGATAAATGTTGATGCAAAATACATCTAGCTAGGTAAGAGGTATTGAGCTATTGAGCTATGCTCGGAGTTTCTCTGAAGGATAGAATTCGTAACGAATACATCCGACAGAGAACGAGGGTTATCGACATAGCTCAGAGGATTAGCAAGCTGAAGTGGCAGTGGGCTGGCCATATCTCCAGAAGAACCGACAACCGCTGGGGTAAACGTGTTCTTGAGTGGCGACCGCGACTCGGGAAACGTAGTTTAGGACGCCCTCCGACCAGGTGGGATGATGATTTGCGAAAGACTGCTGGCAGATGCTGGATACGTCAAGCTGAAGACAGGGCGCTATGGCGCTCATTAGGGGAGGCCTATGTCCAACAGTGGACCACTATAGGCTGATGATGATGATGATGAGGTAAGAGGACTAGGTAACCATCATATAAGCCAGTAAATTTTCCAATGGCTCGAATGTAAAATATCAAAATTGGCGGCTCGCTGTCCCTAGTCCCGTCATTTCGGCACATTTAATATTTAAGGTATTCTGCTCACGCCCCGTCTTCAACGGTCGTCCTGATTGCCGCTAAATTGAACTAAAAACTTCTCCAATGCTCCCAAAACGTTTCAATTATATCCTGTATTTTAGGATAACACGCTCTGTTCCACGTTTTAGACAAGATAATGAATTGCGGATAAATTGGGTCTGTTCACAGAAATTAAACTGATGAGAATTTATTGTATAGATTTTCTTATATTTTTGCTTAATAATAATATTTACTTTATAGCCTAAGCTTTTTTATCGCAAATTTAAGCGACTACTATTTACAATCACGAGAACTTTCCTGAGATAAAATTGGTATCTACCGAAGAATCTTCTAAAATCGCGTCGTAATTTAAAAATTTCCTTCCTGCATTTTGAGATTAAATTTAAAGTTTTCTTATTTGTAAGTAGTTTACCTACTCTTGTAATTTATTGCCGCAGCATGTAGAACTACGGTGCTAAGATGATTTCAATAGAACTTGAAAAGTTAATGTAAACTTCTGTTACATCGCATTGCGCAATTATCACCAAGTCCTGATTGAATTCTTTAGTCAATTTGAGTATAAACTTTGCACATAGACCATCAGTAAATGCAGAATTTTGTATTTTTATTCGTCAAAGTAATTACTGTGAGTGGAAGAAAAACCACATATTCATGACATCTGCAACTATATACCATAGCCAAACCCCTTGTAGAATGTTTATAAACAAACCGGCAACACTGGGCGGTTTGTTAACCTAAAATCCGCTCTGTTTCCGCGTGTTTTCATACCCAATTTTCATTACTTGTCGATTTCAGATCATTCCTTTCATAAATATTGCTTTCAATTATATCTGAAACTGGTTTGTTTACAAACATTACACAAGGAAATGGCTAAGGTATAGACTCCTTATCCCGTAGGTAAATACTTAGTTAATTATACATTGCTTTGGTTAATTTAATAATTCATTTTTGAATTATTTTTTTTCAATTTGGTTATATTTTAATTTTATACGATAAATCGTGACACGCTATAATATAAAGTTAAATTTGACCAAGCATCAGCGTTTCATTAGCACGCATGTCATGTCTGGAAGTTCCGTCCGTGTTGTCGGTAGACTATTCAGAATTAAAATGGATTCGTTTATAAAGGCATTTACGGGGGGTTCGAATTTTCGATGAGGGAGAATCGGCAGGTGAGTGACTTGTTTGCCGCTGGGCCACGTTTAGAAAAGGAGCAAAACTCTGGACAGTTTAGCCGGCGCCGCCAATGCGGAGCACCCTCTATAAATCAGCTGGCGATTGACGCCTTCCTACAGGGAGTGATCTATTCCGCCCCTCCATGATACAGCTTTACTTGGAAGGATTTTTCTCTTACGGATAAGTTTCGACGTTGAAAACTTGAAATTCACAACAATGCGCTATTGATGGAGACTTAAGCGGGATGTTTTAGTGTCGGCCTCAAGAGACAAAGCTGAAAATTTTAGTATCAAACCCGAGAAGCATCTGAAACTGAATCTATAATCACTTTTGTAACCAAACGTTTTTAGTTTTATTCCATTGTATAATTGAATAAAACTTTACGTTGTGAAGAAAGTGTAAAGTGTATTAAAAAAGTTGAGTTTGTAAACTATGTTCTGATTAAATATTGGTTTTGTTTCAGGTAAACATTGTCCCTGTCAGCTTTGGAAACCCCACAACACCACGTAACTATGAAAATAAGCTTCTTTTAACCCCAGTTTAACATTAAACGTAAGCATCTACTTAAGCATTCACAGTCCCGGCGTTATCACTTAAAAGAGCGCATAAAAAGGCATAAAACGATAAAACGCTGTCTAGGAAAATCAGTGGTTTTGATATAAATTTTAATGTCGTCAAAACGGATGTAAAATGAATATGGAGAGAATTAACAAAGGAGAGCCGGTTGTAGTTCACAGACTGCAAAGATCTCAAGCGTTATGGGCTCGGAGTTAGGACATAGCAATATTTTATTACAGAACAGACACTTTGATTGAGCTAGGTATTTCTAAACAAGCTACACCATCTTCGACACGAAAGGCAATCTTGGCGGAGCTTTGAATGCGCCTGAGAAATATAATTTCGATCGGACAGCAATCAGGCCCTGTTGAAAACGGCGCGTGATTCGACTCTCTAAAATATTGAATGTACTTGTGGGAACTGCGCTCCGAATGTGAAATTCGCAAGTGATGTGTAAATATTGGGGTAGCTTTATTTGGGCGTTGAAATCACGGTTGAAGCGCGTGGAGCTTTTCTAGTGGGTCTTTGCGATTAAGTTGGTAATTGCCATTAAGGTCAGATTTTTGCATTTAAACATCCATAGTAAATCATCTATCCATTCGACTCTCTAAGCCATTTTCATAATACATCTTTTACTGTGAGTTTATAAAGACTGAATTGGCATTTTCAGTCACATTTTGGTCTACTAGCTTGAGAACAGACAATTTCCAAGTGGTCTACCTTTGCTGAAATGCCCAACACTCGTCTTACGAAAGTATGCGAAATGAAAACAACTGACCGCTATGTAAACCGCCATTGTTGGCCACCAGCTCATATAATAATTTACTTTTGTCCAAAATAAGCTGAATATATTTTTGGACTAAAGTATTAACAGGAGGATCGCGTGACGGTCCGCCATGCCTCATCCGGACGAGAAAGAGTGGCCACTGTATTTGTTAATCTTGCTTTCATTGTGTAAAATATTAACCGAGGAATTCCCCAAAATAGTAGATCTATCACGCTAGGTACTGCTCAAGTTTTCAGATAGGTTTAATTCCTATTCATGAGAAAAAATGCGGAAGTGTGTAGGGCCGAGTTCCACTAAATTAATGGCTTCACCATAACAATGGAAAGTAAACGATTTTATTATAATTAATGGACACATTATGGCATTTTACCTTTGATGAAAGAAACTACAGACGGAGGAACGCGTGTCAAAAATGCTAAGATTAAAACCAATCTGTATCTCCACGCAAATAGCACCGCGGACACTATCTAGAGTTTCTTTCATCTATGGGCGATACTACGAAAATACTATTTGAGCGAATTCGGACCCGTGTTTTTTTGGCACATTTTTTGTGTAAAAGTTATTAGTGAGCAAGAATTTTTCCGTTTTTGTACAAAAAAATTGAGAAGCGAATCAATTAATTTTTTTAATAAATAAAAAATTTTTTTTTTTTTAAATTACCAATTTGTATTTACATAGATTAAAATTTTACATATTTATAATTTTCTAAGCCAGAATAAATAAATGTTTATGTTTTTTGATTGTTTAATATACTTACCTTCAATCTATTGTTAGCTATAAATTGTCACTTTTTTAGTTCTTTTGTCCTCAATCGCATTCGAAATAGATAACTGTTTTTTGAACAATAACCTACACAATACCAGTCAATTAGAGAAACAGCGCGGCTCTGCCCATTAAGGTTTTAAAACCATTTGCATAGTATAGTAATGTCATTTAGGTCCCAACTGCACAGTATTGACTACATTATTGTGCCATGTTCCTGTTCGAAGTTCTCTCGGCTCTCTATGGGGATGCTCTTGCCACTAATGTCTTCGATAATTGGCATCCGAACTTCGAATGTAGCCAACTAGCCAATCACAGATGGAACCAGTGGAGTGGAGCGTTAATTTTTATGAATACTGCTTTTGCGTTATTAGTACTACTAGCAGCGCCTCGCGGTTTCACCCGCGTAGTTCCCGTTCCCGTGGGAATTCCAGGATAAAAAGTAGCCTATGTCCTATTCCAGACTATAATCTATCTCTGTGCCAAATTTCATTCAGATCCGTTCAGCCGTTCTGGCGTGATAAAGGAACAAACATCCATCCATCCATCCATCTAAACTTTCACGTTTATAATATTAGTGAGATTACTGCACTGAAATTTCTTCTTCGATTTTGTGCAAATTATTTAAGTAGGATACAAGGCAGAGTAGGTACCTTATAAAAAAATATTGGTTAAAAGTTTCGTAGAGCTTTACTAAGCGGAAACTGAGACAAATAGTCGCTTTAAATATGTAGAAATAACGAAAAGAAACCAGTAAACAACATTAAATTCGACCTCTGTGGCGCGGTGGGCGAAAGCTTGCGACGCAGGAGGTTGCGGGTTCGATTCCCGCCTCGGGACAAATGTGTGTACGGTCTGCAGATATTTGTTCAGGGTGTTCTGGTCGTTTATCTCATCTCACTAATATTATAAACGTGAAAGTTTAGATGGATGGATGGATGTTTGTTCCTTTATCACGCCAGAACGGCAAAACGGATCAGGATGAAATTTGGCACAGAGATAGATTATAGTCTGGAATAGGACATAGGCTACTTTTTATCCCGAAATTCCTACAGGAACGGGAACTACGCGGGTGAAACCGCGAGGCGCTGCTAGTATATAATATATAATAAAAAATATCTTTCTACGTATTGTATTATATTATGTATATCAGTTATCTAGTACCCATAACACAAGCTCTGCTTAGCTTGGGGCTAGATAATGCTGTGTGAATTGTCCAGCATTATTTATTTATTTAATTACTAAATTTGAACTAAACAATTTTCAACATTTACTTAAGTCTTCTTGTGGTGCCTTATAAGTCA
This sequence comes from Eupithecia exiguata, assembly GCA_947086465.1. Lineage (NCBI taxonomy): Eukaryota > Metazoa > Arthropoda > Insecta > Lepidoptera > Geometridae > Eupithecia > Eupithecia exiguata. The sequence goes on along the minus strand of OX352230.1, from coordinate 5,470,112 downwards.
AGGGTGTACCGGTAAAATTAACACTATAATCCCGGGTATCATGTAACGAAAACCTACGCATTAAATTGGATTTATCAATATTGGTGTAATAAATTATTAAACTAAGAAGCTGTCTGGGGTCCCGGAAGTAATGGTAAATGGGTAACTTCCATGCAAATTTCTGGGATCCATGGACTTGGAAGATGAGCCTAAATAAATAAACAAAATAAAAATTCAAAAATTTCTTTATTCAGACATTGTCCATAGATTATTTTCTCCGTTACAAAAAAATCAAGACCACAAAACAAAATATAAATTTACATGAATTAAGTATTCATGTATACCATGTAGTCAAATCAGATGTATTCGTGAATCCCTCATAATATTTTCGCCACTTTTTTTTCACTCAACAATTCTCTCGATTTCAAAGATAAAAACGAATCTATGTATGTGTGAGTTCACAAACATAATTATAACTTCAGTGGTTTCACGCATATCACTAATATAAATAAGAAAATGAGACTCATTTATCGCATTTTTTGGCTACAGTTCCTTTGTGTCTACTACTATTCTAAGCTTTTTCGTGGAAGACATCAATGGTTCTCGATTACGTTTATCGAATGTTTTTTGTATAATCTTAGACTAAGGCATCTGATCAATTTCTATGTTTAATAAAAAATATCTGTCTGTGTATTGTATTGTATTAAGTAGGTATATCAGTTATCTAGTACCTAAAACACAAGCTCTGCTTAACTTGGGGCTAGTTAATGCTGTGTGAATTATCCAGCATTATTTATTTATTTATTATATTGGTACTGAAGAACTACTCAAAACAATACGGATAAGTTAGTTTAAATCTTTTCTCTCTTTGTTTTATCGGTTTGAATCTTTCTTCTCCTATATTATTACAAATAACATTGTCTAGGCTCGAATTACGGCAAATTACCCAATTTTAAAGGTAGATTCAAACAAGTCGTGCTATTTCGGTGCCTATTTCAATTTAAGGACAGGGCTTGCAAAACTTACACAACTTCCAACTTAAGTTTACAAGAAACTCCATCCTTCGCACTGTCTATTAAATCTACAAGATACACTTCCAGATACTGAGATGTTTTCGAAACGTTATACAATTCATTACTAGTTTGGTTTTGACTTGCGTTGACTTGATGATACTGTTTTGTGGTGATGATTTCTGTGACGCAGTATGATGGGGGTTTCATTCCCGCTATTAGAAAAATATAGAGGTCATACAAACATGCTCTGTTAATATTGGTTCGTGGACTGGGTGTTTTAAAGTTATTAAAATCCGACTCATTTATTCGGTTGTTACATAGGTCGACATTTAACACTATAAAAAAACAAAAACTCTAAATGAAAAAAAAATAAAACGTTCATGTTTTTAATTTATCCTAAATGAATTATGTACTTTGAAATTACTTTGCGTTGAGCTTGGGAAAGAGAATGGAAAAAACATTTACTATTCGAAGTCTACATTTTCTAATTGAGTTTACGTTTTACTATTAGGTGACTAGTTGATGTCAAAAACAATAAAAAATCCTATCCAAATGTCGAATGAATAGCCTTTAACAGTACAGGCATAGGTCTCCCCTGATAAGCGTGTTATAAGCCAGGCCTGTATTATAAAGAAAGCTTGGTCAGTCATCAATCGATGCTTGAGTAACGCTTCTCTATGGCATAAACGTCACTCAAGCATAGATATATGACTGAGCAAGCTTTCATAATACAGGCCTTAGTCTCTCGTAGTCGCCTCTTATGACACTCGCGGGAAGAGGTGGGGTGATGCAAATTCTAAGCCCGCACCAGACAGCAATCCAAATGTCATAATAAATAAAATTCAACGTTTATTGCACGACCAAAGTCTATAAGGTAGCACAAATGCCAAAATCAGTACAAAGATGAAGTTCCCCAGTGTTCCCAATTTTAGTGGGAACTAACCAACTAGTTCCGATCAAAGATCCAACGTAACATCTTGTGATGGCCTCAAGTAATCCCAGATGCCGGCTGGCGATGAATTAAAGTCACTCAGACTAGCCGACTTGAGCTGGTTTAGTTAGACCGAGTACACATTAGGCGTTTTAAAGCGCGCGCTTTGGTAACAGTAACGCAAATCATCATTCAACATTCGAGCCGCCTGGGGTTTGGTTTGCTGCTGTTTTTCCGGTCAATTACAACCTGGGTCTCCTTAAGACAAGAGTGAAATCTTTTAGGCCTTCGTGATACATCGTTGGCCATATTTTCACTTTACGTCAGGTGAAATTTTTTAAACGAGAACTATCGACTATAAGAAAACGCGCCTTTTATGGAAATACGTCTCGAGCGTAGTTATAAATGGTTTCTTTTGATTTCCTAGGTTCTACAAGCAATATAAAAAGCAGTAACGTAGTATTTGGACCATTGTAAGCCATAATTATGTTTGTTTTGTATTGACCTTATGTTGGATATAATAATAAATTTCTTACATAACAATCCACTTCAAAAAGACAATTGAGCAGAAGTTTCGTTTATCAAGGGTTCATAGCAAATGACTTACAATAACTGCAAAACTACCTGTTTACCTATTGATACCGTTTCTGAGTTCTCCAGGTGATATGTACTTGGAGAACTCAGATATTATAAATTGCCGGTATTTTTTTCGTGCTGCCTATCTATATCGCCATGAACCGAAAAACCGTCTGCAAGCAAAGGGTGCGCTTCAAAACGCCTTATGTGTATTCGTTCTTGGTGTTGGTATCTCTATTGTCTAGACGGAGCTTAGTTTGATTTCATTGTTAATATTCGATGAACTGATGTTTTGATCAAGGAATTGGCAAGTGTTTAAATTTATATCGACAGGTAGATATGTTTGGTGTTATGGAATTGAATTGATGGTACAGGTGAACTTAAACTCCAAGGCAAGTGTACTCCATGTGGTTAAGAGTCACGCAAAGAGGCAATCAATACTAAGTACTATTTATTACTAAGCAGAAGTTTTTTTTTATAAAATGGGGCATTTGGGACGCTAAAACTTTAATCACTCACAATTAAATAAGTTCCCAAAAAAAAACGATTTCGGCAGGACTCGAACCCGCGCCCCACACTCAGTACGGATGTGCTCTAACCAAATAAGCCACGAAATCTTAATAACTAGAGTAACTTTTGGGAAATTATTTAATTTCTTAGAGATTACCCAGAGTACGAGGGCTTACGCACTATACCTAATACAAAAACCTTACGATAAAGTTTGATTTTCATTAATAAGCTCAGTTCTAGGCTGTATCTCTTTTTAGTTGTATTGATTTGATAGTTAATGTGAGTGATTAAAATTCAGGAATCTAACTCCTGTTTAGAGGTGATGGATACGCTTAACTTTTAACTTTCCTACAATTTACTTAAGATTTTGTTTAAAATACGAAAACTTTAAATGTGTTAGGAAAATTTTTAAACAACACAAAATGGTTTTAGTGCGGAGTTCGTGAGAAGTAGAGATTTTTGGTGATGCTTTGTTTAATTATGTTTGAAACGTGTACCTAACGCGATTTGCTTGAAACTAAGCATGGACGGGACAGGTAAAAAAACATTTTTTTATCGAAAACGGTTTTCGGAATTTCATAACAGGGTTTTGACTGATCTTGAGAATATTTTTTACCCTAAATCCCACGCGAATGAAATCGCGAACGGGTCAGCTAGTAAAAAATATTCTCTTGATGATATCGCTCTATACGTGTACAGTACGTGCATGATTTTATTAGTAGATATAGAGAATACTATCGTCAGTGACATAGATACTCTCTCGTAGGTGATCCTTAAGGTAAACACCCAGAACCTAATAATTACTATTTATTAAGCTGTTTATGTATAAAATTTGGCTTGTCTAAGTGCATATTTTGTAAGCCTAAAGAAACTAAGTTATTGACTTTTGAACCACGCGTATACACGCCTCATCTTAAGTAGCACTAAAATGTACCGGTATGTGCGGTGTGCATGTCAAATTACGTTTCCTAGAAGCCACTCTATAAACTAAAGTTATTACTAATAGAACTCAGTACCTTCGTTCATTAGCAGGTGTAAAAGCCAACACACAAAATTGTGGCATACAATACTATTTCAGTTGAAATTTTCACTGAAACCTTTGCTTCTCGTGAGAAAAAGTAAAATTCTCCTTATGGTCTTCGTTCGCATCCTCCTTTTTTTGGTGGCCCAGCTTTCGAGTCTCAACTTAATTATTTATTATTAAATAACGATTCCGACATAATATCCTTTCCACTGGATTGCTTGTCGTCAGATATGTTGCATGATATCGCTAGCTTATTCTATCCTACGTCATTGCTACAATGATGAAAAGAGAGCGAAACAACAAGAAAATTTACTGTTAGCGGTAAACACAGCCGCTAAATTTCTGCCCGCCACGGGCGCGTGGCAATCATAGTCCAGTTTTTTTACCCGTGGCGGGAAGCCTGGCAGCTGAAAGGATATTCAGTGTCCAATGAGAACACTAAACTGCAGAACTTTCTCATGCACCTCCATGTCCTCCACGATCTACACTACAAGCCCATTCCGGATCACTGCTGGAGCAGACATTCCTCTGATAAAAGCTTAAACCCATTGTGTTTATCATATGGGTAACGCACATAATCTCCACGCTGCTGGGGGCATGCAAGTTGGGGATTGCAGTTCTGTGGTAAAATGTCTGGTGATACTGCTCGTCCCCCCGTGTATATACACTTGTATTACCTTTAAACGCACCTTGGCGCAACCTTTATGTCTCCCAAAAATTTTAATGACATGCAACAAGGATGTCAATTACCAATTATTATTGTTCTCAGCCTATTCCGTCCCACTGCAGAGCAAAGGTAGTATCAATTCTAAAACAGGTAAAAAGTAACAATTAAAAGTGTTGAAAAATTAAAATCATAAACGAAACATAAATAAAATACCATACTAAACCCAGTGACACAGCTCTGGCCATAATAATTCATAATGCGATATTCAAACATTACGCTCCGTTTTATGAGTTGAAGAAGCTGTATATGAATCTTATGTTTAGTCCGTGGTATGTTTATTGATGTCAATGATGGTGATTGTTTGCGTTTTGGCATTTGAACTGCGAATACAGAATGGAAACAGATAGTTAAGTAAACTTTGGAGGTTTAAGCTCAAACACATTGTCTTCACAATATATTATTCTTATTCAAATTAACTGGAAAATCCGTCCAAAATAACAAAATATCATATTTTAATACAAACTAAAACCTACCAAGGTAGGTTATTTTATAATAGGTATTATAGATTATAATAGTTAAGTAGTTTCTATGCGCGGCTTCTGAGTTGTGTCTATGGAAACGTTTAAAGGTTATTTCTATCCCATGGGAACAGTTTTATGGGATAAAATGTTTGATTCCAGGCTTAGAGCTACATCAATACAAAATTTCACCCTGATCCGTTCTGAAGTTTTGGCGTGAAGAAGTAACAAATATCCATCCATCCAAATTTGTAATATAAGTGTGATAATTTTATTGCCCCCCGACCAGGTGGGATGATGATTTGCCAAAAAGTTGCTGGCAGATGCTGGATGCGTCAAGCTGAAGACAGGGCGCTATGGCGCTCATTAGGGGAGGCCTATAGTCCCGCAGTAGACTACTATAGGCTGATGATGATGATGATGAATTTTATTGCTATAGGTATTATAGGAAAACCGTAAAATCGGATTTAATTTTTTTAGTATTTACAAGTTATTTACAAACCTGACCCATAAGACGACGCATCGACCTTTGTGTAACAGAAACATTTTAACCGAACTATTTATAATTAAAGAAACCAATTCAACACTAGCACTTCCCGGCACGTCTGCTCCCATTCAGGTTTGCGATACCAAAATGAATGGACGCCACGAAATTAGCAACGTAACGTTTGCCAGCTCATTTCTCATGTGGAAGAACACGCGACAGATGCAGGGTATATAGCTTAGCCTACAGAGCTGATATTAATCAGTGATGACAAGAAGGTATTATTGTTCAAGCTTCTAGATTTAGTTTCAACCGCGTGACTCTAATATGTATAACATGACCTGATAATATCAAAACGCCGGACGTGCTGCACATTATATTATCACTGGGTGCCCCATGGTTGCACCCGCGTTAAATTCGATAAGACGTGAAGGAAGATCATTTTTACGGATATTCCCGTAAATCTCTTATGAGAATTTGATATTTTATCAGGACAAAAAGTAGCCTATGTTACTCTCTATCCTTTTTACTAAGTCTATGTCAAAAATCAAGTCGATTGGTTGCTTAGGCAGGAAGGACAAACAAACAAACACAGCTTCGCATTTATAATCTTAGTTAGGATTAGGATTTTGATAACTTATAGTTATTTTTATATCAATTTAATGTTCGTTGGTAGATAATTAGAAACAGCTGCAAGAAACATAAAGAATCGACAAATAGTAGTTACAATAAATAATATAAAAATAATGCTGTACAATTCACACAGCATTATCTAACCCCAAGCTAAGAAGAGCTTTTGTTCTGAGTACTAGATAACTGATATACCTACATAGTACGATATAATACATAGATAGATATTTTCTTTGACACGTAGTATTTTTCTATGTATCAAAGAAAATATCCATCTATTTAGTGTGTCCAGAACATCGGGAACAAATATCTGCTGTACATACACTTGTCCCTAGGCAGGAATTGAACAGGCAACCTCTTCCGAAGGCGGACCATCACGCACCGCGTCACAGAAAGTTCTGGAAAATTTCAGTACGAAGCATTTTTTCCCCGATATAACATGATCAAAAGCAATTTTTGGCAATCCATTTTACATGATAAACAGGTACATTCAATTTCCATAGCCACATAGCGTGCTAAATGCAAATTGCTGCCCGATACAATATCAGTTGACGTCGCGTCAGCGGGAATGATTGAGTGGGCGATAGTTGCACATCACCTCTAATATATTAACAGTTATATACCTCATTGTCGGGAGGAGCAGTCAACCAGTGGAAGGCAGATAGGTGAATGTAAAGCCTGTATCCCTGAGGGGTAGGTAGAGACGGCAGCCCACTTGCTATTCTGACAGTGACAAGCCTAATTCCAGAACTCTACTTATGTTTGCAACTAGGTTTGAGTGGAAATTTTGTTTGTTTTGACAGATTTTCATTGAAAAATGTCCGCGTAGCTGTAATTTTTTTGCTTGTAATTTTAAATCCCAAAAATTTACGATCTCGACGGGATTCGAACCCGCACCTAAAAAACTAAATGTAAATTTGGTCTTTGAGCAGAATTGGATAACTTCATTGTTTCCTCAGTAGGTGGCGCTGACGGCGTAAGTGCCGAAAGAACTCCCAAAGATTTTCGGGTCGACTAGATAAGATCACGTAGCTTAGTTGGAAAAAGAGCAACCCTGCGCTGAAGGGGAAGGTGCGGGTTCGAATCCCGTCGAGATCGTAAATTTTTGGGATTTATTAATTTCTTAGAAATTACCCAGAGTACTATAATAAATAAAAACCTTAGAACGAAGGAATACAAATAAAAGTTTTTTTACCTTACCGTAACTTTCGTTACTAATGGATTGAGACTTTGTTCAATTAGGAGAGAACAGAGCAGCTAAACAGTATCATGCAACAGTATTTTCTAAATATATCACCGAAATTGCGCCTTTGTCTCCGCTAGCTCCGAGATTAGTTGACAATGTCACAACGCAAGTTCCTCTAAAGTTCATCTTGAAACTTGCGCCGGGCTCCCTTAAATTGAAACAGTAAGTACAACATCTGCAGTGGCTGATGGTTAAGTTGAATAAAATTAATCTGGTGCAGCCGCCAGTATAGGCACGAGTTTGTGATGTACCTACGGAAGTTATTGGTCATCGGCATTTTGGTTTCCCTATGGCTGGAGGTAGTGAACAACCGATAGTTTGCAGTGTGTACCATAGGCGCTTAGCAATTTATCAGCGCCGCATTACACCCATTTCTTTATTCTATTGAAATACCAGTGTTCGATCAGGCACCTAACCTTCGGTTGAGCCTAAATCCAGCCTACGACCCTATACAAAATATTAACGGCTGTTGTGCAAAATCGTCATTTGTTTCCTAAAATAGAACACAGAACCAGAGCAGCGGAACCAAAACAAATGAAAGTCGTTCTCCTGAATCGGCAAAAAAACGTAAAAAGCAATATTTTACCACGTGTGTATTATGGGTGAATCTGAATGTGTCAGTGCGTAATTTATCGCGGTACGTGTTTTTTGTGGAGGCTCTCACTTGACCTCATAAAACACAGAGTAGGGACGAAACCAGAGGGAGAGTCACTTGAGCGGAGCGGGCCGCATCGAGAGTGGGAAAAACAAGCGATCGCCACTCGACGAGACGCGCCGATGACACTTCACACGTCGTCGCGATTTTTACAACGTACCCACTCCACTGTGGCGTTTTTCACTCGTAATCACTTTGATGTATGCTAGCTCTTCGCTTTCGCGCTTTTGCTTTGTTCGGAATAATGTAAAAAGAGACATTCATTTTTCAAAATAACTTAACCTAAAAATAAAATTCTGTGTGAACTTGTCAGCTAGCTGGGATGATATTGATGAGCTACAATAATTATTTGTTGAAAATGAGAGCTAAAAAAATTTTATATGTACTTGAAATTCAGCTAGGGAAGCAGTCAATAATAGGTTAATTCTAAAAATTGTTTCTATGTTGAACAAATAATTATTATTCCGCATGAGAGCAAAAAACTATTTTATTCACTCTGTTTCTGTAGCAAACTCAACGTTTTCGTGCGAAAGAGATAAAAATAAATTTGCCGAACTTGCATTAAAGCAAATAAAATGAGATCTGGAACAATTCTAGAGTTTTATTAAAGACTTTTTAAGTCACAATAATACACACAACCGCGTACTTATGAGTTGTATCACAGCATAAACTGTAGCATAAAGCTGTAGGCTGTGGTTGTATTTTACCTTGTTGGTAAAGCCCTGGGAAAGGAGCACTTACGACAAATCAAAGTTGCATAAAACACACTACGTGACTCAGTCGGGGGCTTGTTAGATGATTATTCAATATTTATGTGTCGATTGTCGAATCGGCGAATGCACCGAGCCGAGTGAGAGCTTTTCTCGTTCGAGTAAATGTGTCACTTTGAAGTAACTCGCAAACTAAATTGTGCTCTATTATTCTGGTGGTACGTTTGGTTCGGAAATGTCTGCCAAGAAAGGAGAGAGACAGTTTGTTTAGTAGGTAAAAACAACATTGGAATCGAGTTTTTGCAGAGAGCAAAATGCAAAGTGTGACAAGATAAAATAATATCTGCCATTTTTAGCGTTTTATTTTGTTTTCGAAACGCTACGCTGCTGGTTGAATTTTATGATAGTTAGTCAGTAGGTTCTTACTAACTATTATAAAACTGTAGTTATTATATTACATGCAGGGATTATTACCTATTGAGAGAGAAGTCGGTAGTTGAGCAAAAATCTTATTCACACTTGTTACACACGTGTTAATGTTTAATTATTTTTAGTGTAGGAGAGTAAGTTCAAAATCAATCGAAGGCTATTTCAAAGCTTTATATCAGTGTCAACCACCTCAGGAATACAGTTCTAGTTTGGCAGTTTTATTACAGTGAGACATCAATCCCTTACTATTGTCTCCTCCATGTGACCGAACGTGCTGGCAAGCAGCCAACCGCAATACACGAAAGGTAGACTTTGGATGTCGACGGGCTCACAGCAGATGGCAATAGTAGCCGCTTAGTTAAAAAGTGGAGGGCTAACGTGCCATCACAGCACTGGATTTCTGTGTCAGTCATTTGCTTTTGTTTTGGATTAAAAAGAACACACCATTTTACTAATTTAAATTATGATCCGATTAGATAGAAGACGTCATTCTGGCGCAAACTTGTCCTAACGTTTAACGTTTGTTTTGTGAAATTGTTTATGTTCTCTATGTTAAACTGTTACTTTTTTTTTTCTTAAACTATATTCTTATGTACCTACTTATGTTTTGTACTGCAGCAGCAAATAAATGAATGTCTATGTCTATGTCTATGTCTAACGTTACATCTTCATATAGTTCTACTAATATTTTAAAGGCGAAAGTTTCCACCAGTATGAATTGTGAGTACGGAGACAACATTAACACTGCTTAGTGGTTCAGACGGAAATTTTGTACTGATAAACTAAGGTGCCTAGAATAACATATAGGGTATGCATTATACCGAAAAAAAACGCACGTGAAGCTGCGGGTAGAAGCTAGTCTCACTATATAATATTATAAACGTGAAAGTTTAGATGGATGGATGGATGTTTGTTCCTTTATCACGCCAGAATGGCTGAACGGATCTGAATGAAATTTGGCACAGAGATAGATTATAGTCTGGAATAGGACATAGGCTACTTTTTATCCCGAAATTCCTACGGGAACGGGAACTACGCGGGTGAAACCGCGAGGCGCTGCTAGTAGAGTTATAAATCTGAACACTTGTTCCCAGGGACACCAAATATTGCTAGCTTTCGGGTCATCTGCTTTCAATAATTCGATTATATTATAAAAGAGGTAGATATCTCTAGATTTAGTGATCATCTCAGCCAGCTGTATCAACATTAGACAATTCTGGAATTCTATGGAACATATTAGATTCGTGCGAAGTCGATTTCACCGAATCTGTGGTGAAAGTAGGTACGTAGGTACCTAGAGACACCACAGATCACCACAGATTCGATTCTACTACCATCCAATCATTAAACGGAGGTGCGTTTAATGATTGTGATGGCCACTGTTTGAATCAGACTTCATAAAAAACAGGACACTACTTTGGAATAGTCTACAAACGTTAAATGCAACATTTAGAACAACAAGTCTTTGCATTTTATGTTACGATCTTTTCCGTTCTAGGTTTCACCAGGAAACGTTTTGTTTGCACAGTTTTATCTTTAATGTAAGAATAAGAAAAATCTAGTTAGATAGGTTGTTCCAATATAACCTTATTACCGTAGTTTTAAAGCAAATAGTGCGTTGCGCCAATGCTGCTACGACACGTTTAACACCTCCATGTGCGTCATGAGCATTGAAAGAGTTATTAGCGTATCTGAACAAATATATAAAATTCAAATCAACCAATAAACTGCAGTGTTCAAATCTGTCTCCCTGATTGCATTTCAATGAACAGGTGTCTATATTTACATTTGAAAAGCACATAGAAACAGCTACAACGTCAATTTTAGTGCATTCCGTCGCAAAACTATTACTGCACCACGGACGTTTTATTTGCTGACAGAACTGAAAATTTGCGTCAGGCTAAGTGCCAAATTTATAACATTCGAATAGTACGAAAGGTTTTTCGCTAATTGGTACAGTTTTGCAAGGATTGTTAGAGTTAAAATATGCGCTGCGGACTGTTCTCGTTTACATTTTGATTGATTGCTTCATTACTTTCGATAGTGATGGAGTGCTGTTGGATAATCACGCGTCTCATCCGAAGCTTTCACTTGTATTGAAAAGTGTATTGATCGTACGTTGGATATGAGACGCAACGCAAAATTTTATTTTATGTTACGGACATTTCGAGATTCAAGTTTAGTAGAGAACACCTCTGTCATTAAATACGATCACTACATCTTAGCGTATTATTCTTAAGTCAGTTACTGACGGGGTCGTTATGTAACCTGTTACATAGCGTGCGTTCTTGCAATTGGTACGGGAAACAAGGCGCTTGCAACGAGCAAATAGATAGATTTTAGCACATTACTAAAAGGAAAAGTGAAACTTTTGAAACTATCATAGTTATTAACATAAAAATCATTTAGGACGGGAGCATTTTCTCGAGTCTAGTCCTGACCACTGGATCGAGTTACACAATCCACAAGTAATTTCAACAGAGCGACATTACATACCAAGAATTGTACAGGAGGCCATTGAGATTACCAAACACAGAAACTTCAACCACGAAAAAGGTTTCCAACTATCCGGAACCTGAAACCCTGTGGTGATATTGTGTAAAAACCGTAGCAGTGATGTACCAGGCCGCGTTCAGAAACCTTCAGTGTTGTGTGTCGTGATCGAGTTGCGTTCGAAAGTGAAACCGGTGGTAGTGGTAACGTTCGAAGTGAAAGACAAAGAATAAGGGTAGATCGGTATGTCCGCCAATAAAAATCAACTCGCAGTGACTTTAGTTCTTCCGTGATCATGGTGCATGAAACTGTGCCGAAATATTGGACAACTTAAAAATCTAATCATGGTAAATATCCCGTTTTAAATGTTTTCTAGGAAAAGTGAAATCTTTTATACGGGTAACTTAATAGGCTATATTAAACATGAAACAACAACGATTCGTTATTATTTATATTGAAATAAAAAATGATACGATCATGTCATTCCAAACCCGGGACTCGAACCAATTATCCCCAGCAAAAAGCATTACGGTCACAAGCCAATACAATTTGATGCCTCTTTTTGACCGTGATGATGATAATGTGCACAATTATTATACACCCTGTACCTCTCTCTCCATTGGCCGTGTTAATATCAGTAAATAGGTTTAATATCCTCGACCACGGCGACGATATCTGATTTATATTAATATCGAGATTCAACTTATCGAAAATCAGGAACGGTAATTACCTACTGATGGATAATATATCGCGTGAAAGTTTTTGCAGATTCCGTTTCGTTTTGAATGTAAAATAAATGATTTAACGTTTGAGACATTAATTATCTTTTATTGTGATTTTCGTGTTGTTCATTTTGATTTCGTTTATTTTAACAAAATCATTTTTGGACTTCATATCCAATGGAAGCCTGTACATAATTTTAATTTAGTACCGATTCATCGATGATGATATATACTTAAATTCATGGCAACAAAAGTTTTGTTCATAACGTAGGTAACATACTTTATACAAAAATATATCTACTTTGAACTCTAACTAATTTAGCTAAATGAACCCAACAAACTACAGCGCTGCAAATAAACAAACACAGTTTAACTTCACAATTAGGTACCAGGATGGATTTACCTAGTTTTTACCTAATTTACGAACGAAAATTAGCGCGAGGCTAGTTAATGCCAGGCCATGTCAGTTCATTTTGTCCAGGCTAGTTCGATTTTATGGTGGTTGAGCAGGTGCGAGGCCACAGAACAAATATCGGATTTCTGTTAAGCAAGAATAGCGAATTAATAGATGATTAATTATTTGCAGAAGGTTTGATCCAATTTCCAAAACAACTGGTAGGCTACTTCTAAGGACGAACTTACAAGAATAGGTACTGTAAGGTATTAATGTAAGGTATTTTTAATCTACACTCTTTGGTGTAGAAATCCTGGCTTTGCAATAAATTATTATACCAAAATTTTATGCGAGATTTATCACGTACTCGAATACCTACATCGATCGTGAGGAAGCCGACGAGCGAAGAATACCGGCCAAAATATGACGAAACTCGTGTCGTTGATATTGGCAATACTGACCATATGATACGACTATTGCGGATCTGGCCACGGCACGTTTTTTTATGCTATTGGCCTCCATCTCTCTCATGTATGTGAAGATGTGGCCTAAGATGGAGTCCGCTTTATGGAACTTTTAAACTCTAGATCTGAAGACTTTGAGTTTCTAATCTACGGGGAAACAGATGATGATGGCTCATTAACCTTTATACCAGTTCTTATAGTAAATGTAGAGTGGCATTTTTTAGTTCGACACGGTGGTATGTCGTCCAGGTACGGGTGGTATTTTTGTGCGTCTGCTAGTCCTATGGTGGAAAGGAGACGATATAAGGTCGTACACCTGCACACCATCACCAGTTTTTGATGGTTGGTGGAAGTTCTCTCCAGGCGGGTAAAGGGCACAAAGAGCTCAAAGTATCCTGGCCAGGCACAGGTTTTCGGATCAGTCTCATTAAATTATTTATTTATCTGAACATTATATTACTTAATAGACAAGGCTAGTTTTAAAATGATAATACAATCGGTCCCGTAAATATACTCAAAAAAAAGGTTACAAAAAGTTATTGCAACACAGGTGATGGTGTTTACTGCTCTTGAGTTTCGTACGTAGGTAAGTCTCTTTGAGCGGTTTACGAAAAAGCAGAATTTTCCCTTTGCCGTCGTACAATACGAATCAAAACATAAATTAATCAAATTATCCCCTTCAGTCATTACAAGCTGAAATAAATTTATAAGTTCCGGAGAAGGTTTTGATTCGTTTCGCCACCGACCACGACAAGTTTCCTACTTTAGCGAATTCTGTACAAAAGTTAGTAGATTAAAACTGCCAATTAGAGGGCATTTGAATTCCAAGTTGTTTTTGAATTCACGTAATTACTGTTGGGTGAACAATTACAAGGAGGGAGATATTATTTTTACTATGTTTTATTGGTCCTTAATTTGTTAAATTGCAAGACTGGCTGAAAATGACAGTTTAAATCGAATCAAATCAAATGTGTTTTAAATGCGACTATATCGTACTAAGGTTACAAAATTTTAACAGTCTCAAATTTGGACCCAGCTAGGGCACAGCAAGATAAAAGAATAGAATAGAATATTATTTATTTGTAACTCTATCAACAGATACAGAAAAATAAGAGAAAGCTTCTGTCGATAAGAGTCACAAAACGGTCTCTGTCTCAGCATGAGCTAGTTGTAAACACTTTACAACCAACGCTGATCTTCCGACAGAGCCGTTTGGTGACGTCACGGAAGATAACACGTATACGACACAAAACAATCAAAAATATAACTAAGATAAGTACTTGGTACTTCAATAACTAACTAGTGGTGTCCTAATATTAGTAAGAATTAATGTTAATTCAGAATAACGTATGCTTGAGACCACACAAAGTAATACCAATAAATCATGAATTTGTGAGGAATATATTATAGTTGTTGAGTCAACCCTTATAAAAATGTTCTCGCAACAATCTTTCAAATAAGAGAAGTCGCTAGAGAAAGTCTACAAACAAATAAATAATAGATTAATAATTATTTTATTGTACCACACAAACACAGAAAACTGTACAGAAATAAATGCTACGAGTAGACGAAGTACAGCGATAAGGCGACCTTATCGCTAATAAATATTCTCTTCCAGGCGACCTTAGGATGGACTGGACATGTAAGAACAACAAAGACAGGATCTGTCTTTCCTGTTCTTACATGTCCAGTCCATCCCAAGGTTGCCTGGAAGAGAGAGCCATCTGGTGGCACTTGAAAAAAAATAATAATAAAGGAAAACTCAAAACAACACGAACCATGGTATATTCAGTAATAATGTCTGTCAAAACTCAATTCTTGTAATAATCAGCAACAATAATAATTAAACCAGTTAAAATAAATGACCTGACGTAAACTTTGCTTCATAATAATTTAACAGGTTAAATCGATAAATTTATACGCCATTAAAATTAATTGATCGTGCCACGTTCAGTGGATCGATACTCATTAAAATTGAGCCGCTTCCCACCGAATCAACGTTAGGTTATTCTAATAACTATAAATTTTCTTAAACTAGAGTTAGGTCCTTACATCAATTTAAAACTTGAAAAACTGATAAAACTTTTGAAACTAACATGGTTATTAACAAGAATCATTTAGAACAGGATATTTACCATGATTCAATTTTCGAGTTTTCCAATATTTCGGTACAAAAAAAAATCGAGCCACCGTGCTATTATAGTCCGTAAGAGGTCCCAAAGATTTTCGGTTGAACCGACTAAGGGTTTCGTGGCTTATTTGGTTAGAGCTCACCCGTACTGAGGGTGGGGCGCGGGTTCGAGTCCCGCCGAAACCGATATTTTTTGGGAACTTATTTCATTTCTTAGAGATACCCAAAGTGCAGGTAGGCACTATAACAAAAAACCTTTAAAAAATCGAAATACTGGAAAGCTCGAAAATTAAATCATGGTAAATATATTGAAAAACTGAGTTATCGTCTTTAGTTACCATTATTAATTAGGTTATTTGTTATACATTTGATGTCACCTCTTGAATATTATAGACGACCTCTATTGCGACCTCTGTGGCGCGGTGGTCGAAAGTCCGCCTGCGATGCAGGGGGTTGCGGGTTCGATTCCCGCCTTGGGCCAAATGTTTGTACAATCTGCAAATTTTGTGACGGATGATCTGGTCGTTTTCTATGTATAGTAAAAAAATATCTTCCTATGTACCATAAAAAAAACTGTGTATTGTATTGTATTACGTACCTATATCAGTTATCTAGTAGGTATAACACAAGTTCTGCTTAACTTGGGTCTAGATAATGCTGTGTAAATTGTCCAGCGTTATTTATTTATTTATAGACCTCTGCTGATGAACATTATAAGCAGGTTACTCTGAAAATGCATCAAACGCATGCACATCGCTGCTTTTAGAAGAAAAACTCACGCCTCGATTTTCTGTTTAGTTTATGGTTTCGACGCGTCCTATCTAATTTCAGACTCCATCAACGAGAAGTTTTCTCTAGATTTTATTCAAATTAATGTTGGCAATAGCTGTCTTTCTGGCCGTAATGAGCAAGCGAAGTCGCGGCTCCAGCTTGTGATGTTATAATTCAGAAGGTGTCAGTTCGGAAGTGAGACTCCAATTTAATGGTAGTTGAACAACTGCTGTGTCGTCTTTTGCGAGTCTCGTAATATTGTTAACTAGCTTGTGCGCATAGTTTTGCTTGTTTTAGGTTTTGCTTGTCTTCACGAAAGAGATTTCAGGAATTATAACCCGAAATTTTCTTGATTTTCTAGATTTGTTTTATATAAAGTCTTAAAATATAGAGTCACATTGATTCAACAGTGGACTACTATAGGCTGATGATGATGATGATAATTGATTCAACTAAAACGCTGACCTTGAGTTATCATAAACGTAATTAAGTAGGTAAGTCATTATCATAAGTACTCGGTGACTAAAATTAATTTTGACAGTCTCAACCAAAAATTAGACCTAAATCCGCCTCTTTTATTCGTTTAGACGCACATTGACTAATACGCATATTGACCAATGAAAAAAACATCATGTATACGCAAAATGACCAACCGCAAAATAACCAATACGTGAAATGACCAATGGAAATAACATCATGAATACGCAAAATGACCAATCGCAAAATAACCAATACGTGAAAATTACCAATACGTGAAATCACCAATACGCCAAATGACCATTAAGTAAATTAACCAATTTTTTAACCTCGACGCAAAAAAATGGAAGATTTATTTAGCAAAGAACCCTTATATTGAAACATTCCGCCCTTGCGTTTCTAATTACCTTCCTATTACATTCCCTCACATGTAAAAGAAGTGAATTAACAATGACGCTCATATAATCCGCTAAACCGGCAGAACCCTTGTTATCTTTCCTCTGTATATTTTATTTAGATGACGCCTACGAGGCAATACTGGACAGACCGGGTGGATTCGGCACAGTTGTTCAACAGCCATAAAATTAGCATTTGGCTTGCTAGTAGCATTTTCATCCGAACACAAGTTGTGGTGGCACCTGAATTATTCGACCGCTTTTTTCAAGAAGATTGAGTGTTTTTTTAGACTCCGTGTAAGGAATAAACTGATACTTCAAGTGAAAATACAGGTGAGTATGTAGCTGTTTGTTTTAAGGTGGGCCTAAACCTCTAAGCTCCCATACAAGTGTACTATTCGATTCATTTGGATAGAACGTCCCCGATTTTAATGAAATTTTGCATACGGAATCGGACTTCGCTGCCCGTCTGTCCATCTGTCCGTCTGTCACCAGGCTGTATCTCATGAACCGTGATAGTTAGACAGTTGAAATTTTCACAGATGATGTATTTCTGTTGCCGCTATAACAACAACTTAAAAAACAGAATACAATAAATTAAGGGGGCTCCCATACAACAAACGTGATTTTTTTGCCGTTTTTATAGATAATGGTACGGAACCCTTCGTGCGCAAGTCCGACTCGCACTTGGCCGGTTTTATTCAAAATACATTATCATCATAAAGTGAGAGAGAAAATTTATTTTCATCTATTTTCACGCGATTTTATTACTTTCGCTCTAATTTGATGATGATTATGTATTTGGAAAAACTAAAACGATACAAACAGCTATTTTTTTTCGATTATGTATGCAAAATTTCATTAAAATCGGGGTCGTAGTTTCCAAATGAATCGAATAGTACGTTTGTATGGGAGCTTAGAGGTTCAGGCCCACCTGTAAGGATCACAGCGTCACTACATAGTATAAAACATATTCGCTTCCCACTGTCTGTTCATATGTACGAATATGCTTAGATCATTAAAACTACTCAACGGATTTTAATGCCTTTTTTAATAGATAGAGTGATTCAAGAAGAAGGTTTATACGTATAATACAATACAATACAAATACAATACAAAATTCTTTATTGTACACCACAAAATAAAACTAGATATAGAAGAAACAGATATAAACATTAAACATACGTAACGTACAATGGGCGGCCTTATCGCTTAGCAGCGATTTCTTCCAGGCAACCTTTGGATGGAAAGAAATTTGAAAATTTAAGAAAGGCATGTTACATGTATCCGTGCGAAGCCGGGGCGGGTCGCTAGTTTATAAATAAAAATATAAAACTGATTTAATAATTTTTCAATACAAACAACACAATATAATATTTTTGAGGAATATAAGAGCCAACCTATAAGACAAGTAAAGCCAACCTATCCTTCTAGTATCGGAAAACGCATCTACGCTGTAAGCACGGTGATTAATGGTGAAGTCGGCATGCAATCGTTACTTTTCATTACTGTTTGCTGTTTGGAAGTGCAGTACCGAAGGCTTGCGGTCAGATTAGAAAAGTTCCCGGCAAAACAACTCGAAAATCGACTTTAAAAGCATGGACCAACATTTGGTTTTAGAAGCGCAACCGCTGTCGAATTGAAGGGAAGTTTAAATTGGAATGTATCCCGCACTAAGCCTCTCGTGATTGGTCTGTTTGTTCTTAATTAGTATTAATCGAAAACTTTTGCCGGTATAGATAGTTTGTATCGATTTGCAGCTCCAGGAAAGTTTTCAGGTAAAAGTTCTGCTTATTTTATAGTTACCTGTACGGTACTCTTTGACAATTTTAATATATCACCGGAATATTTCATTTTGTATTTTATTTTAAAATATTTACAAAGCTGTGCGCGGTCTCGTTTCAAAAAGCTTCATAATTTTAATGAATATCACAAAATTAATTTAATCAGTATTCTGGGTAGTGACCGGAAGTTATGTAAAATATACCTTTAAACAGAAATGTGTATCAGCATATTCATTTAAGAGCGGTCTCGGTTTCCATTAACGAGCTCAGAAGGTCAAACAAAATCTACGCTTCTTGCATTTTGAAGTTTTGAAACAATTTAGGGTTGTTTATGTCTCTCGTGTTACCCTACACACAATGACCGTACTACTAAATTGTATTGTGCTTGCTTTTGCTGACTAAGAGATACCGAAAAAATATATTTAACCTTGTAAAGTAGGAAATTAATAAATCCCAAAAATTTACGATCTCGACGGGATTCGAACCCGCACCTTCCCCTTCAGCGCAGGGTTGCTCTTTGCGTCGAGATCGTAAATTTTTGGGATTTATTAATTGCTTAGAAATTACCCAGATAATATATAAAATAATAAATAAAAATAAGAATAATAAATAAAAACCTTAGAATCTTGTAAAGTAGGTTAAACATTTACGTCTTGCTAGAAACCCAAAATTTTGTCTAAACCTCTACCCATATCCACTAATGTATGTAAACGTCGTGTTGAAGAAGTGTAAAGTGGTTTTGCTGGATTCTTGTCGGAGAAAATCTGTTTTGACACGATAAACATTCCACATTCTGCGCGTCGAACATTTGCCTGACGACTCCTTCAATCATTTGAAGAAAACGACTCTTATCGTCTTACTTTTATGGAGTGTGAATCGAAAAGGCTTCGATGTTCTGTAAAAGGACCCTTCTATTGTGGCTATGTGATGGGGGGATGTACGGTAGGGCCATGAAAATATTGACCTATTTCGGATTACTAAAGGAATGTTTGCTGTGATCTCTTAGATGATGTTCCTACTCGTTGGTTACAAATGTTTTGGGCTGAGAATAAGTCTGATCATTTTCGTTTCAGTAAGCAACTTAATATTTGACTTAGTTTTTAATGTATAAGTTTAAAAAAAAAAACAGTTTACCCCTTGATTTTTGATTGATTTTCAACAGGGAAAACTGGAATGATTATTTTTTCCATTGTTTCAAGATCAGTTTTCCCTCTTAACTTATCTTCAAGGGGGAAAACTGGTTCTTTTTCCAATCAAGTTTTCCCTTTTAAGGCTTTCTTTAATGAGAAATCTGGTTTGTTAAAATTCGTTTGTTTCAGGCAAAGAATCCATATCACAAAAAATCACACACAGTTTCAAAAACGTACAAAAATAGAATTGAAATTAACAAAAATAACACGGAGCAAAGCTGCTGCACGTCACATCCTGTTTCTATCCATATGAAGGGAAATCCAGTGCATAAAAATAGAATTTTTATAAACCTGGTCAGAGACAGCCTTCAAAATGCTATTTTAGAGCGGACTAATCTACCCCAGAAAGATGCTACGCGAGAACGGACGATGGCGAAGAAGTTGGGCACTCCCGGTTCGGAGAACATGCTCGACGCACTGCAGCCGTTAACCCCATGAGCACCCGGTACGCGTTATTGTACTGGATTCCTGTTGGTGTTTATGGCCTTTTTGGTGAAATTCGAAACAGTTCGTGAAACGGCGTGCGAGCATGTTACTCCTCACCACGAGCGCCCTTCGTTCTCGCTCAATATCCTCGTCGTCCCTCAGCGTCCTCATCAGCATGCCCTAAGTACTTGAACCGCTCTACCACCTTGATGGTAGAGCCGTTCATGCGAACCTCAGGCACCCTGTCCGGACCACGACTCGACCTAAATACCATCATTTCGGTAAAAAATCTGAAAAGAATGAAATTTGGCCAAAACAACTTTTTGTTTTCTGGGCCCGCAGGTTAATCGGGTCATAGACGTTATATCTCATGAAAAACCATAGAGGCAAGATTGAAATAAAATTAAACGTATATTTTTTGTTTGTTTCAGAGGGTCTTCGTGACTATTTTAGCAAATACGGCGAAGTCGCAGAAGTTATGGTTATGAAAGATCCTACAACTAGGCGGTCGAGGTAAGTCATACTTGCTTAAAATATTAGTAATATTTATTGTTTCATAAACTTTTCAGGCGAATAAACCGTACGCATAACTTAGCAAGGTTAGGTAGTGTAGTAACGAGGTAAAAGAAAATGTTAATACAAGTTCAAAACAGTCCTTTTAAAACTGAGCATTATGGATAGTTCGATAATGCTCAGTTCTAAAGAACGGCTTTAATATTGTTATCAAGACGTAGACTCGACTCATACATTTACACATTTTCTCATGGATATAAAAAATATCAGAAGCATTATCGCTGAACACGAAAAAAGTTTCATATTCCAATATAATGAGAACCTCTTCTTTTTCCAGTCTCTATTTATTTGCCAGTCTATTCAAGAAATTAAAACGTATAACTGTTTTCATACCGATAAAATTAAAACACGTGCCATATTATTGAAATAGCTATAAAGGCTGTATAAAAGTGCTCGCTCGGCTAACACCCAGCTAGACTGATGCCAGTTTCTTATGTCAATAGGCCAACCGAACTGACTGATTATTGAAAATAGTTTGAGTAATCAGAAGCAGGAATGCTTTGCATAGTAGGTTAACAATGAGCTGGCCGGTGGCATGAACTGACCAACTCCCCAAAAGTTATCGGTTTGCAAATAAGTTTCATTCTATAGAGGCATACTCGTTTCCAAATTTGCGGTTACCTTTGAATTGTAAGCAGTTTAATGTTGGACTCCAAATTTAGAAACTTAACGAGGGAACTCGAATTATTTCAACTGAATTAGGCATTTGGATGAGTTGAATAAGGATTCGGGTATTCGGTTTATAGGTTCAACTGAATTCCTTTCGCTTAGCGCTGGCATAGCTCGGATTCATTGCTGACCCTTGTTAGTTCAGCTTTAAAGTCGATATTGTTCTATTATTTATTGGAGTTCCACGTATTGAAATGGGTAGCCTTGAGACGATCGGCCGTACAATCAAGGCGCTGTGTATACAACTGTGTAGCTTACCAACTCAGTAGACAAGAAATAAGTTGTCAAAGTGTCGAGGCAAAGTTGCTCTGTTACAACGTCTCCTGTTTGCTAAACCGTCGGTTCCACAGCTCTATAGTTCTCCCCATCTGAAATAATATACTGAGCACCGATATTGGAGTGGCTTAGCTTGGAATCTCAATGCAATAGAAGCGAATAATACTACCGATACGGCTAAATGTAAAGCGATCGTCTTTTGTTTTTGCTTATTGCTCTAAAATAGCCAATAAACCTCCGTTTATACAGGCTGGCTATTTGAGATGGAATAGATGGCCAATTCCAAATCTATGAGAGGTAAAGAAATGTCGTGAAAGGAGTCATGAGCTCAATTTAATAGGAAGTAAAAACTGCATATTTGTGTTTTATATAATAATACAAAATAATGAAATAATCTCTAACTTTTGTAAATCGAATTAAATGATTTTTTAAATTGTAAGTCACCCTGTATTTTTGTACTAACTGATTCGGTTGCTGATAAGGATCAATCTTTGCAAATAAACGCATTATTGAAAATGAAAATAAATGGCTATTTTTACGATTTTGGTATTTATATTTTATTTTTTAGTAATTTTAGTATTTGGGGGAGTATTTAAACCAAGTATCATAGTGAACATTTTTCAATGAACTTTTCGAACAACTGGAGTTCTTGCCGCTAGCCAGAAATCTTAGATATTTATGTTAATGATGTATTTAAATGAGGTTTATCCTCAGAACATCTATTCTTCATGAATTTTGTAAGGTAGCAATTTTTTTTTACTAGTATTTGAAATAAAATTTGAGGATTGATTGGATTAAAAACAGGCATGTTACAACAACACCAAGGCCCAAAGTTTATAACAGACTAGTCTCACTATTAAAATTCCTCTACAAGTTTCACCATTCCCAGTGAGCAGTGCATGCATTAGGTTCCAATCTTGCGACACCTAACTTCGGAAACTCGTGCAGTCTTCCGAAGTGCCCACGCACACACAAAGTTTGCTCCTAATTCTTTAGATCAAAGGAATTCGCCCCCGTTCGAGTTCCCAACTACAGTTTATGCAAGCAAACTAAATCAATATTGAAAGTCAATGAATCAAGAGTAATATATTCGGGTACATAATAAATGTGCGCTACCTGAAGGCAATATCTGAAAAATTTGCCTTCTCGATATTGCTTACAAGGGAGTTTCCTTTCTCCCCAAAATTTAATGCGTCGTTCACATTTTTTTATAAAAGAAGTAGGTAAGTGAAATAATTTGCGGTCCATGCTTTATTTCCTTTTATTTATTTTAATGGTAGGTCTCCTTTCATTGTTTTTTCTTTGAGGCTCAGGGGAAGGTTTCTTTATAAAAAAATATGCTAAATTCGCCCACCAACGTATCGTAATAAATGTCGGCTTTCTGCAAAATGATAAGAAAAGTAAATTGAACTAATTTTGATGGTTTCATGAAAATTAATTAACGGCATATTTCTTTTCAAAACTTATTTCAAATATTCAGCAGAGTAGGCGTTTATCATACACTCTAAGTAAATTATCTTAAATAAATATCTTTTTATCATAATTTTATGGTCAAAGTTAGCCTCGACGCCCATTTCGTGTTACGGGGTCGCGCGGATGAAATTAACATGATTTATCTACAATAATTCATTTTAAAAACGCTTTAGAAAATATTCAATGGGGGTATTTTTTTCAGGGCGTGTACGAACGTGGAGTGCCTGATATACGCGGGCTGAATGCTCGTTTATATCATAGCGAGAGCTTACACGGCTTTGAGCCCGTCTCCATTCACGCCAGTTTCATTCGTTTCGGTTCCCACTAAAATCTAAAATCAATAAAGGATTACGACATAAATGCAAAGATTACACTGTTCGTTCCTCTCGCAGTGTGAAAAATGTGCGCCTTTACATGAGCCGACCGAAATAAAACCACGAATCACTATGAGGCTGTAAGTAGCGTTACAGATTATACTGGACACGGCTCACTCATTTATTATCCGCCTATAAGACATTCATATCTACTTTTCCAGTTGTGTCAAACCTAACAAAGATTTCTCTAAATTTATTGCATTATCATATCTCATCGCATTAAAAGTATTGATACGATATCGTTGCTAGAATAAGCCGACGAAACTTCAATTCAAATCGCGTCATGCCACGCTTCGTTGGCAATCTAGCTGTTCTCTCAGAGCTGTAGTAGTACCATAAAAGGCGGATCCAGTGAAATCGCTTCGGCAAACACCTACAGAGGAACGAGCAGTGTTAAATGAGAGGGATTGCGAGCCCCACCCGCTCCCTACCCAGTGCTTAAGAAGACATCTAGTAACTGGGATGATTGAAATCATTCGCTTTTATCCGGCAAGTGCAAATCAAAGGGCGGATACGGTATAGAAAGTCTTACTTTTTTCCAGCCCCAAGCTAAGCAGAGCTTGTGTTATGGCTACTAAATAACTAATATACATTATATAATACAATACATAGATAGATATTTTTCATTATACATAGAAAACGACTAGAACACCCTGAACAAATGTCTGCACTTCGTACAAATATTTGTCCCGAGGCAGGAATCAAAACCACAACCTCCTGCGTTGCAGACAGGCCTTCGCCCGCCGCGCCATAGAGGTCGTCAGTCTGACTTTTTTGTGTATAATATATGAACTTTTAAAAAAAAATATCAATTATAACTTACTCGTATATTTGTGTCAAACGGTTTAACACTTATTAAAAATAACTCAGGTTGTGTTCAACTTTAAAGATCTCATAAAAAGATCTCTTGGACGTTTTGGTTATATCTATATTTCACAAGTGGACTAACATGTGAATAAATAAATGAATTAATATAAAACGTTGGACTACTCCGACCATGAGTCTTTCTTGCGGTTTCTCTTTCTTGTTTTTTAGGGTTTCGTACCCGTTGGGTGAAAACGGGACTCTGTTACTCCTCCGCTGTCTGCCTGTCTGTCTGTCCGTCCATCTGTCAGCGGGCTGTATACCATGAACCGTAAAAGGTAGACAATTGAAATTTTCACAGAGTGTGTATCTCTTGCCATGTATCTCTCTAACAATAAATAATAAAATGTAATAAATATTATTATGAAAGGGGGTAAAAAAACGTGATTATTTGTGGCTATTTTTACTCTACGTTTATCTCTTGAACTGTAAAAGTTAGATAGTTTATTTTTTACAGAGTGCGCATTACTATTGCTACTACGCTAACAAACAATAAAAAATAATTTCCTATCCAAATTAATTTCCAATAGAATTATTTGACCCATGAACTAATTGTATTTAAAAAGAAAACTTGTTTTATTGCAATAAAACACTGTTTTTACCGGATTGATCGCGTATATTTTATATTTGTTTATAACCTGACGTTTCTTCCTTCCTTTCGTCTTCTAATCTTGTTTTATTGCGAAAGTAAATCAAGAGTGAAATGGAACCCGTACGTGTACGAGTCGACTCGCACTTGGCCGGTTTATTTATAACAAAATATTGTAATTTTGCTACTCCATCTATAGTATTTCGTAGTAACTAATTGGACCTAAGTGATCTTTATTTCGGGGCTTGCGCTCGCCTTCTTTGTCAGGCCAAAAACATAACAATCAGATCTATTCAATATGTTAGTACAAATCCCTAGTTATGCTTAGAATAGGCATCTAGGCATCTAGATGCTAGACAGGGCTAAGTTGTCTCTTAATTGGTAGTGGCTGTTAGTATCGTTGAATAATGAACGATCGATCTAGCTTCCATCCTAGACTATTAATGCATTGTAACAATGTGGGGGACGTATTCAGGGCCCTATTAGGTCTACGACCAGATTGATAGAGAAATGTATAGTTCGCGTTAGGATCCTCTAAAGTTTTTTCAGTTTGGAGGCATCCATAAATTTTCTTTCAATTCAACTAGTAAACATAGTAATTTTATAGTATAAACAACTGGTAACATGGTAAAAAAAAGTATTTTTTTAGTAGGTGGATTTTGTTACTTCTTTCAATAAATCTATTAAAAAGGTTTAAAATTAAAAAATAAGTATTTTTTCCTTGGGACTATTTACGAAATAGGCCATAGTATCGTAAATCTCACAGCGGAATAGCCCTTTAGCACTGGTGGTTTAAGCTATCGTGTTATTACAACCGATTGCGTTGCTGAATTGCTTCGGCCGTTGCTGCAATACTCGTCAGTATAAACCCTAACTTAATATCCAAACATAATAGACGACTATTAGGTACTAAACCATCACGGGATGGTTTAGTGGAACCATCCAACATAAAAACCTAAGGAAATTATTCAGTCCAAAAATCAATTTCTGACTGTTTTATACAAACGCTCTATAATGAAAAAAATTTGTTTCTGGGAAATCGTTTTCTGTTATCGTGATTATAATTATGTCTTCACATCGAAATTGAAGTTCGAAGTTTTTTAATGTGTGTACAAACGTTGTGTTATGTCTTCGCTTCGAACTTTAAGTTCGAAGCGAAGATGTAACACAACGTTTGTTCACACATTAAAACGACGATGTACTTTATGTTCGATGCGAAGACATAAAATGACAATCCAGTAACTGGGATGATTCAAACATTTGTTCACACATTAAAAAACTTCCCAAATTTGCAGGTACTATACGGTTCTGATATCGCACTAAAAAGAAGACATTTTTCAGCAATTTTAATTAAAATTCCCTAACCAAGCAAAAACCGAGCGAGCAAATTAAACCGCAAACATTTTTCATGCAACAATTTCCACGATAAAATACTAATTACATGATTTTAAACGCGGGGTTCATTACTAGTTCGATAATCGGTCTGGAGCACCGCGGATGCATAATCAAGTTGTTCAGCTAGTCCGATCGGCGCAGGGCAGAGATTAAGGTGCAGAAGCATCTGGTAAAGAAGATTCCCTGCATTCTTTTCAGAAGTATGACCTTTGAAAAGACTGCAGCCTGAATAGGCTACTTAAATATTACTGGGAAATAATTCTAACGTATTGTCTGATAAAAATAATGCAAAATGTAATGAATATTTCTTCAAGGCCAATCGTATTCGTTATAAAAAACTAATTTTAAAGTTTGAATAAAATAATGCCGCCAAAACGATTATCTCTGTCATGGCTCCCGCTTTCAAGCTATGACGCATACCACACCTAACAAGAAGAACTCATTGACACTTTAATCTGTAAAAGTGTGACGTCACTTGCGATCCAACCAAACACAGCGTTTTCGGTCACATGATCATATATCAAAAAATGTGTAATTTTAATCCCGATTTTTTACCTAAAAGGGCATATTTTTAATAAAAATCCCCTGATTATGCTTTGTTACGTTGTCACTGACAAGGATGAAAACAATTTGGAACTTATTTTTAATGTAGTCAAATAGCCTATTTGATGATAAGGTATTCAACTGACTAAACCAACCCCGTTATATCTTTGTCATCCTACCATTGTCGCATTACTTTCGTAAGAAAAAAGCCTGTGAAAAGAAAGTGAACCTATTTTTGCGCACACACTTGTGCACTATTAGTATATCCTACGCACGTGGTCGTTGAACCTGGCTGGTAGTTTCTGTTGAAACTGTCTGCCGTGGCCGAAGTTCGGCTAGGAAGAAATCATGCTAAGCCTATAGTTTATGATTAACAATTTTTAAGTTTTTGAATTTCTAACATAAAATTATTGATAAGTCAGTTCTGTGCACTATCTACCAAATCTATGGTCGCTGTAAGGGGAGAGCTAGTCGTAAAACTATTACGGCAACGCTCCGTGCGCCGGCTTCATTAGTCGTCCATCGTATGAAGCTATCAGTCGGTTATGATAAAAAGACCAATATTAGTACTTGCTTACTATGTACGCTTTGTGACATGATAATTATGCTGATATAAACACCTAAATTGATTAGATAAAGAAATCTTTGTTTGTACCACAAAAATATGTGTAAAACGTGGCCTTGAAGAGGTTGGAGTTTTCAATATACCTATTTTAACATGACCTAAACATGACTTCAAAAATTATGTGGCCAAAGCATTTGAATGAGTTCTACTTTTTCACAAACTATGATACTTTGGGCAATACCACGAAAAATCATTAAAAAACATGACAAGAAAAAATGCTCACAATTTAATCGTAAAATATACAAAAACTAACATACGATATGAACTTTTAGAGCTCGTTTTCGACTCGCTCTTGGCGCGTATATTTTTTTAAGAACTTTAAAAAAACTGACCTTTCTAACATAGTGAATGATAAATATATAGCCCCTATACATCATTGTATATTATTATGGTCTCTATTATCCCAGTTAGGAATGATTTATACATGTCTACGGCGTAGACCTCTACGAGCTACGCCGTAGCGCCGTAGACGATCAAGTTGTAATTAGATTGTTGTTGATTAGTTTTTGACGTAATTTCTAGGACGATTTGTAATTTAGAGGGTGGGTCTAAATGATTCTAAATCTATTTAAAACGGGGCGATTCCTTTAAATAACTATTGCCTTTATCAATCAGACAGACTTATATTTAAAATTATTTATTCATTAAAACCCTGTTTCCGAGCGTGAAGTAAATGTGTAAATTTTATTTTATTTATATGTTTCGTTGCATAAATGCAATGAAAAAGATATCCCATACTAGGTTTTTCCATCAAGTCCACATTAAACAGAACTTTTATTTTAACCGGCAAATGAAGTAATGTTTGTTAGGATGTAATTATGTTGCATTACTGAAAAAAAATAGATTTCAGTTACTTGAATACTCTACTACATTTAATTTTTGTGGCAACACTTTGTCGTAGTAATGTATTCTCTCCAAAAACTATAGTATTTGCCAAACAACAAATTTCAAACTAAAATTTATATTGGCGCCTTTACAAACGTGTTTGTGATGATTGGCAGGACCTGCAGTTCAGTATTTTCACTAATTTACCAATAACCCTGTATACGTGAATAGTCAGATTGCACAACGGTAGATTGTGATTAAAGCAATCTTCATGTCCGTATTGCGGCTTGTATCTCTTTCTGGCGATAGAATATTCACTGTAACTGTAAAGCTAGGAATACATTGAATCAATGCGAATGTTCTTTAAAAAAATCACAAAAAAATTATTATTACTTATGTATGCCGCGGTAGCATTTTCGTTTTTTGCTGCTGATCATTTCCATTGTTACTAGTGGCCTACGCCAAAAAGGGCGACTGCTAACTAACTAACAATCAAATTCATTCACCTAAATAAAGAAATGTAAATTTGTATATGA
The DNA here is from genome assembly GCA_947086465.1 of Eupithecia exiguata. Lineage (NCBI taxonomy): Eukaryota > Metazoa > Arthropoda > Insecta > Lepidoptera > Geometridae > Eupithecia > Eupithecia exiguata. The sequence goes on along the minus strand of OX352230.1, from coordinate 5,440,751 downwards.
CTAACACGAGTTTGTTCCACAGTATATAGTTAAATAAGTTAGTAGGAAATAAAGGCTAATTTTATTTATGTATGCCGGAGACGAATTAAGAAACTAGTGTTTATGTTGGGCCATCCAGATGACGTACCTTGCGGAGCCCTATCCGTCAAATACATATAGTGCAACTTTTTATCGGTGTTTCTCTTTCATCAATGATACTATCGTTGGTTTTATAATTAATAAGAAATCTTATAATAAGTAATAACCGAATTCGAATGCCCCCTTTGTATTTTCTTTATTGGATTCTTTGTTACCTACATAAATGTGGGTTAAAGTAAAACTCGTTCGTGAAAACACTCGTCCGCGGGTGAGTTGTCTACTTCACTTTTTGGTAGGGGTACAACGCGTCTGAATCAAAAATTTCTTGGTTTTTGATTCGGAGGAGTTGTACCTTTAACCCACATTTATGTAGGTAACAAACAAAACAAAGTAAATACAAAACAGACATTTAATTACGGTAATTACTTTTGTTTAATATCATATACCGTACCCATAAATGTAACAACAACTTCCTGATTTCTAAACTGACCGTTTACCAATAAAATTGTTTACTCTGTTATGGAATTACTACACTTTCAAAATACTCATTGTGTTTACAGAAACTCTTAATTACAATATAAGTATTTTTGGAGGTTTGTATTTGGTTTCATACTGAAAATGTAGTTTTGTTTGGTAGTTTTTGATCGTTCTTTGTAAATTGTTTTGACTTGGATTTCAGTTTCTGGTTGTTACAACATAATTTTATAATAATACCGATTGACAGAGACAAAACAACACATAAGTATATGAGTTACCCTCGCACTCGCAATCTCTAAGAAATAACCGCGGTTTCAATAGTCCCGTAATAGATTTTTTGGGATAATATACAGGGTTATTGGTAAATTAGTGACAATACGTTAACTGCAGGTTCAGCCCATCATCACAAACACGTTTGTGAAGACGCCAGGTCTTCATTCTCAATTTTGGTAATGGTAAAGGGTACCCCCCGCAATTCAATAATCGTTCGTTAGAGTGGTTTTATTTGAAACTCAACTTGAAAACAGCTCTGCCCTGAATTTACAGAAGATATGAGAGTGAAAGATCGGTAACTCTTTGGGTTCCAGACAAAGATGTTTTTTCATTTAGTATCAGACGTGACTTATATTTTTTTTAGAAAATAGACTTGGTGCCTTTACGAACGTGTTTGTGATGATGGGCAGGACCTGCAGTTCACTTATTGTCACTAATTTACCAATAACCCTGTATATATTTTTTTAAGTATTTCAATAAAAATTCACATGCATGTATTGTACACACAACCTACGATGAAAGTGTACCGATTCAGGCTAGATCTAACAAGAGCATGTGCTGTTGCAATCGCTCCGACCACTCACTCCTATTACCCATTTGGTTAAATTTAACATCGGACCTGTATGGCGATACCGATTTGGTTAACGATATCTTTGTACGTGCGATACTAGGAGGTTCTGTATCGATACTAGGAACTGTCTGACAGAACTACACTTCACCTCTTTCTTGCCTTTAGAGATCAAATTTTGAATCTTGTACAAATCGGTCTGAAATATTGGTAGGAATAATTACGTTTGGTCAGATCTCCCTTTATCTGGCTTATTTTAATTTTTATACAGGGTGTAAAAAAAAATAAAGATTAAACTTCTTCTGATGTTGAAGCCTCAACACTACGTTGACGTCATTAAGACCTCAACGCATTCACTGCCCAGCAACAACGAGAGGTTGTGGCGGGATGTATGCTTGGCCCATTTAAGTGCCAGCTTTGTTGGGTTGCTTTCATTACTATATCCAAAGAAGTAAAAAAGCACTTTTACAAAGATAAATAGTAGAATATTAAAATTAAAAAGACTATTCTTGCAAAGCTTTAAGGAGTAGCCGCAGTATCCACTTAAAAAGTGCAAATATTTAATTTCAATATCTTGATTCACATTTCATCCAGCACTTGAACAAGTTATTTCCAGGCATGCCGCCCGCACTCTGCCAAGGATTACCTATTGAAACCTCGGACAGGAATAAATAGACAACACTAGATCAGTCGGTTATAAATCCAGTGTCAAATGACTAGTAGCCTTATAGTATCAGATAAAATGATATTACTTAAAGTTTTTTTTTAACTTAAATGTAATATAACATGTTTTAAATCTAGTTTCTGCCCACGGTTTTGCATTGTGTGGTTTTTGGGATAAAAAGATACGTTATTCAAGGTTAACAAAGATTAAATACTTGATCTATGGAAATGTTAAAGGTTATTTGTATCCCATGGGATCCTATGGAAAGAGCTCGGAGTCTCTCAAGGATAAGATTCGTAACAAATACATCCATGCAACAGTGAACCAAAGTTATCGATATAGCTCTAAGATTTTAAAGCTGAAGTGGCAGTGGGCCCGACATATCTCGTGAAGAACCGACAACCGCTGGAGTGAACATGTTCTTGAGTGGAGAACACGACTCGGCAAACCTAGTGTGGTGCTCATTAGGGAAGGCCTATGTCCAGCAGTTGACCAACGTAGGCTGAGGCTGATGTGTCCTAAGGGAACTGATTTTTGAAATTAAAAATAGCCTATGTGTTATTCCACCTTGGTCTGGATTAACATCTATGCAAAATGTAGCCCGATCCGTTCCGTAGTTTTTGCTTGAAGATTTAACAAACATACATCCATCCATCCATCCATACACAGGTACTTTAGCATTTATAATACGAGCGTGATTAGTGTGACTACACTCAGATTTCAGTAGGTGCAAATGACATACGATAGATGCAAAACACTGATGTCACTATTTTCAACTAATTAGTAAACGTATTAAATTATAGGAGAAGGGAGAAGTTCTAAAATAAATCACCTGGCATTTATTAGAAGCACTTTCTAAAGTAATATAAATTTATTATTGAATCCCAAATACTTACAAAAAGTTATTGAAGAAAATGACACGAATAAAATTCTCTCCGAATTTATTGTTAAAGTTGACGGAACAACGTAATTATTATCTTTGTTAAAATTGTAATAGGTACTTAAAAGTTGACGAAACGAAAATGGTTTTTCTTCTTGTTTTGTGATTTATTTTTATTTTGAAAAAACTTTCTATCATATTGCGTTAAAATAGATAGAAGCTCTTTTTGTTTTTTAAAGACTATGTAATATCTTTAAAACTTTAAGATATATCGCAAAACTATAAATCCTTTCAAGATTCGTCATCTTTTTGGTTGGTTCCCAAGATTTTGTTTCATAGTCTCTTAAGCACAATTGCATCTTCTCCTCGACATCCTTACAATGCAAGTTACAATCTCAATTTTATATCAAACTTGAGATACCAGCTGTAGAAACGGTCGTATTGCTATCGTAAAACAAACGCTTCACCGGGCCAAAAGGTAAGATTTTCGTTTGGACTGCGGGCGGCAGATTGTCGCAGATATTTCTCATAGTGTCACCACTTGGATACAGACAGAAGCACCTTAGCTTAGTATTACTGTTTCTGCTGTAGGTACTTTCTGCACTTGTCAATAGTAAACAACTTCAAAAAGAGATGGAATTCAAGTTTATAATATTGATTCTGAAAAATATTGGCGCGAGTTGGGACATAAAACGAAAAGTTTGCTCCAGGTGAAAATGTTAGAAGTTGGAATTACAGTATTTTAGGAGCAAAGTAAACAATGAACGAAACAAGATTAATTTTCTAGAAGATTCTTGCTGTAGATATCTCGTTCGTAATATACGATTACGTGTCATAAGTTTTATGCCCGAAAGTTTCAAAGTAAATTCGAACATCCATCGATAAATCTTGGCGACGCTCGGAACGATTTCATTTTCGAATTTCAGGAGCGATTGCCTCCACTGTTAAAGTTTGCCTGAAAAATGTTCACGGACGATTGACTCGCTATAAACGGAAATAAAAAGTTTTGTGTTAGAGCAATCGCATTGTACCTACATTGAGCATATAAACCAAAGAGAAAACTCCGGAGAGGATCACAATTCGAAACGTTCCTGGATTTCCTGGACTTAAAATGTGACTAACTTTTTACACCATTTATTGTAAAACTTAGTTCTTTTGTCGCATATGTACCCATTTTTACGGTTGTATGGAACTCGGTTCGCATTCCGAACTCTTTCCATTGAAGATAATTATGCAATAAGCTTAGTATAAAAACTAATTCGCCGCAGCAATAAGCGTAACTCGAAATTCATGGCGCACAAGTTTAATTCAGTTAGGCTAGTGAAGCGAGAGCTGCGTTCCGCATTATCATTACTAAACAGCTTTTATTATTCCACGATATTTGGCTAGAGGGGCCTCACACGCGCGCTAATGGAATAAAAAGTAAGGTTACAAAGTAAAAAGATACAGAGCACCTCCCGCGGCGACGGTTCGTGCGAATTTCGACTGAAAATTTTATACGTTCAATCTATTCTCAGCACTTTTATGCTGTGTCTCGCGATCCCGCCGCTCCCGCGCAAAACAGTTTCCTTTTCAATTATTGCCCACTTGTGGAACGGGATCCGATGGAAAAACAAAAGAGCTCAAAATGATATTTTATAGACAAGTCGCTTTATTCAATGTTTACTGCACCACGATTTGTTCGCGAGTAAGATCTGTGATGTTCAAAGAAAATTATTGACAGAACGTGCCGAGATAGACTCACTCGCCCCGATGGCGGGCTTGGGGGAAGCTCTCTACCAAACTCTTACGATTCGATTGCTTATAATGTTGTTCAAATATTTTGCTTAATTTGGTTATTCTACAAAAAATCGATATCTTACGCTAACCTGCGTTAAAATCTCATATTAAATGAGTTCTTTTAAAGACTCGTAAAATTATATGGTTCCTCGTAACTGTAATTCACGTAAAGCGTTAAGAGAATAAAAATTCCAGCGAGAAAATGAGCACTGACAAATAAACGTATTAGCGTTTATGTTATGTCAGGTAGCTGGGAAACTAGCGGAAATTTTATTTTCTGAATAATTAACTTAAGGCGACGACCTATGACGCCATTTTGTGAAAAGGACAGGGATAAGATTTCACGTTCATAGGAGCGGGACAAAGCAGAGCGGCGTAAGCGCACAAATCAAGTGTTTGGGCGGTGAGAAAACTTCGCACGTGTCATTATGTACCCAAGTGTTATATTTTTTATTCTAATTCATTCAAATGACTAACTAGGAAACTAAAACAAACTTCTACCGATGAGAAGGGTTTTTCCTCCGAGGACTTAGTGGTCAGTTGACTTAGTGGTAAGCAAAAAAATCGAGTGTTTACTTATAATCTATTAATTATAGGGTATTTATTTGCAAAAATAAGTCAGAGATAAGGAACCTTAGCTATTCTATTATTGAATACGGCGATGACAGTAAAAAAACTTGAGTTTAAGTAAACGGTGGTAACTAAGAAAAGTAATAGTACTTTTCACAATTATTTCCGATTTTTAAAATAGTTATTTTTCAGTTTTGAAACAAAAGGGACATGCCTTGTATTGCATAGATTATTATGTATATTTTCGAAGCTTTTTCGATGAAGATTACGGAAAAACGGTTTTAACATAACCCAATTGACGTTAATTCACATAAATGCGTTAAGTGCATCATCAAATAAGTACCCAAAAAAACAAACTGAACTTTGATCCCATTATGAAAATGTAATATTCTATGATTCAAAACACTTTATGTTTCTAAATACACCAGTCAATAAAACGTATGTTGACTTAACCATAATGAATACATCATTGAGTTATGCCACTATAACATGCAAGCGTGTTAATATTAATTTCGCATACATAAATTATTTTTTCTCAAAATCCACACGCTGTAGTTGGCTGTACATAAATTGGACTTATCGTGTTCAAAGTTTATGCCTGCCTACATACCTAATTATGGAAATGTAGGCGATCTTTTAACGTGAATTATTTTCAATGTGTGTTAGTGACCGGCATAATGCGTAGTAGTACATACTATAAATAGATTGCACGAGGTCTTACGCAGACATAAAGAAAATTTTTGAGTGCCAAATTCATTCGTATTAATGTAATGATTTATATTAACACGTTTCTATAATCATCATTTGGTCAAAGACACTGTGTAGATTTATCTATCTGAGATGTACCTAATATGTCATTACCATCACAGCCAAACGAATGATCATTCATAGCCGCTGAATCTGTGAGTCAGCGGCTATGAATGATGAAATGGGCAAACGATGAACTGCGTAAGCGATGAACTGAAGGACAATGATCTGAAGTGGTAGGATGATAAAAAGGATGCAAGCATACTTTTTGGCTAAGCTGTTATGTAAGTTTCTAAGTACACAGACACAGTGAGAAGGCTCAAAAGACCAAACCTTTTGAGTTAGTAAGGTGTTAATTATAGTTTAAGTGCATAAGTGCTATCTTAAAGAACACATAAACAAAGTGTCACCTTAAGTTTAGAGACAATAAGAAAAGTGCCGATGGACACGTTTTTATAATAATAATAATGCTGGACAATTCATACAGCATTATCTAGCTAAGTAGAGCTTGTGTCAAGTAATACGTTGCTAAAAATTGAGTTAATACGAAATTACGCATATGGCTAGATTGTAATTATACTCTAGTATATCAAAAAATAATTTTTGTGTGTATACTAGACAGAAAATAAAAATAATATAAGTTTCTGAATAAATATAACAAGAAAACCAAATAATATGGTAAAATTGATTGCAAAGTTCAACCTTGTTTGAAGCTCTGGCATTCCCATAAAACAAATTTCATGCCCATTGGATAAGGAACCTTAAAATGATATTCAAAATGATTGCTCATTTTTACTGTTTACAAAAACAGCAGCAATTTTGCTACCCCGACAATTTTGACAACAGCAACCAACGTCGATCTCATTCATTGTTATGTTTATTGCTCGAACATTGTCAGATGAACATTGCCAATGAAATTATCTGCGATAAGGGACGTTTGACCAAGTATCGATATAACTCGGCAGCTGATGAACACGAGATATCGATTCAACGTCGCATCGAGTAGACCCGCATCGGATCCCGACGCAACTACCGAACGATCAATGCAATACAGAATACCAACATTTTGCATAATTGATGTCCCATTCACGGCTACGGAACACTTATTCATATTCATGATTTTCACAATTTTTTCAATTTGTACGCCAGCAAGTGTATTAACGGTATTGCCATGTCGAATTTGCGCCAATACAATCTGTGTAAAAGCTAAATGGGGAGCGAGACCGTGCCGCAGCACAAAGCAGATATAACTTCTAATGCGATATTTTTGATGGCTGTCCGCTATCAAATCGGTTCAATTGTGTCTGCTCACGTGTGTTATATTTTAGATTGCAGCGAGAATCGAACTGTTACACAATAGAAAAACTATTTTAGAGAAACGGATTCGTATTCGCTTTACTAATAGCTCGAAAAGGGGTAACGGTTCGAGCGAGAGTGTATAACATTGGTCACTACTGAAATTGATGGACCCGAACATCGCTCAAAAGGAAAATAAGAGAAAAAAACGTAACGAAACTGATTCCCAGTAGCACCGGAGCCTTGTAGGTAATGGGAGATTGTAAAAGGAGGCAATAAAAGCTTAGTATTGTGTGCGAGCCGTAGGGGACTCCCTGTATTGTGTTCGGGTCCGCAGAGGCCCCTAAGAATCGTCTGACCACGGACGCGGTCAAATTGTACAGAAATGAAATTATCAAGGTACGCTGCCGATTTTCCGAACCAATGAATCAAGATCCAATTCCCTTTTGTAATAGAACATCGTCGCGGAACGCGCCTATGAAGCTACACTGACCACTCAGTGGTCGCTTAGGCGCCGTACACAATGTGTCTGCTTAAACATCTGTAGGCTTATTTATGTACTGCTCGTGTAGTGCCCACATTCCGGCGGCTTGTCGAATGTTATTATGACACGCAATAGGAATAATAAACTGATTTAGCAACATTTCATTTGTTTTCCGCAGTTTTATGCTAAATTGTTACATTGTGTGATATTGTTTGGAATTAACTGTGTTTGGGCTTATATGAATTATGCATACTATTTAAACAGTGGCTTTAGTCAATCATGAGTTAAAATACATTTTAACTTGCTAAAAATAAATCATTATCATCATCATTTGCAACCGGATTTTAACCACTGCTGGGTATTAGGCCTCCCGAAGTTTGTGCTATCTACCACGTTCCTGTGCTAACCGCCTCCATTCACGCACCCTGACGCGTACTATGTTGTCGACCCACCTTGTAACTGGGCGCCCGACGTTTCTTCGCAGCCATGGAGCTCAAATGGAGTTGGGCTGGACACAGCAAGGCTAGGTGGAGCAAAACAGCAACTGATTGGTGGCCAACAATGGGCAAAAGAAAAAAAAACAGATTAGAAATTGCTTTCATAAATATCAAAGGAGTGCTTTATCATAATTGTTCCTTATTATTTTTCTTCTTACCCAGCATAATAAAGAGAAATTCAATACACAAAACGTTGTCATCGATTCAGTGGCTTAGAAAAGCTTAGCATAGGTTCAAAATTTTGCAAGCATTCTATTTATTATTCATAACAACGTGTAGGATATTCACGTTTAGTTCGAGTCGAAGTCGGCCCGTAATCTGCGTCAAATTGACTTTTCCGGGAAAGCTGACGAGTCTTCGGCAGTAATATGCCATAAACGACCCAAACGTATTGGACCCGTTGCTGGGAGGTTGATAAATTCCGTTGATATTTGAATGCGTATATTCCTTTCGGTTTATAGCCGGCCGTCCCTTCAATAAATACTCGGCTCTCGTGAAAATTTTGTTGACGTCCGTTTAAGCCTTTATTAATGAAAATCTATAGACATCAAGATGCACAGTGCCGTTCGCAAAGCTATTAAGGGGATTTAATGCCGTTAGAAGTTGCCACATCACCACAGGCTAATTCCGATTCGGAAAAAACAATTTTCCCTAAAGTTATAAACCTACAGATTTCCATTTCTTCGTCGAGCCACTGGAAAGTAATTCCTTCGGTTTGAAGATAAAATTTACGTCATTTCCTCTCTTCTGAGACCGGGAAAAATTATCAGGCATCGGTTCGCCAGTAAGACTATTTAAAATTAATGAATAATGTTATCTTATAATGATTTTGAGAAGTTTAATTAAAGTTTTCCTTTTTTGCCGCATTTCCTCACTTTTTGATTGTGTAAATATTATCTTGTTTATTTTCCCCCAGGATTCAGATAAAGCGGTTTCCTGAAAAGTTTGAGTTTGTTATTTTATCTTTAGCTTTTTATTATTTTCTAACGAAACGAACAAATGACTAACTAAACTTACCTTGGACTTTGTCTTTTATTGCAGAGATAGTGTTAAATATTTTTCAGAAACAACATCTTTAGAAATAATAATCATCTATCACTTTAAAACAAAATTATGAAACGTGATGGAACATAACTAAAGAAGATTTCAGGCAGTATAGACAACAACTTAAAGCCCTGTTTATTCGTGTTCAAGAGAAAATAACTCGGCAGACAGTTTACTTTAACAAATGAGTCCTGTTCTGTTAAGGTCCATTTCTACAGGCAAGTGCTTATGGCAAGTCTATGAAATTTAGCGTGGAAATTTGCCTATAAAGTAGAGACTTTACCAGCCAGATATCGCCAGCGATATTTTCGTCATAGATCTATGACACGAGATCTATGACGAAAATATCGCTGGCGATAAAATTGACCGTAGACGGTAAATATTTGGAAATAAAATAATTATAGGTACAACAAGATAGAAACGTTTATTTATTTCTAAAATTCATAACTAAGCAAGCGGCTATAGATCTTGTTTTGTGGCATTACAACCACACACAAAAAAGGATATGACGGTTTAACGGCGAGATAATTGGTGATATAAAAAAAAGCATTTTTACCAAACGTGACACTCAGGACATTGATTCTACTACATTCACTACAAAAAAATATACCAGTCTCGATACAAACCACCCAAAACATAATCTTAATTTATATTAAAAGTAAAGCAGACAGGGAAATTCACACTAATATCATAAATTCGAAGGTTTGGATGTATGGATGTTTGTAGCCTCATCACCCCAAAACTACTGAACGGATCGGGCTGAAATTTTGCGCGCAGGTAATTCTAATCCTAGGATTAGCTGGAATCAAATAAAGTTTTACTTTTTATCCCATAAATCAGTTCCCATGAGATAGAAATAAAATTTTTACGTATACATAGAACAAAGCGTGCGAAGCCGCAGGCAGGAACTAGTACTTAAATAAAAGTCTGAAACATTTGGAAAATCGTGAGCATTCAAAGGACTAGAAACGGTAAGCGTTATACACCTTTGAGTGAGCAAAATAAATATCCCCCTGATCTTGAATGCATTTCGTTGGTAGAATCCAGGTTATTTGCGCAGTTTGAAATTGACTTAACGCTCACCGTACTTCTAGAAACTGAAGGAAAATACCGACGGTCAAACGTTTCTAGGTAGGTTCTTAGCTGGGCATCCAGAAACTATTGAGTTTGTGTAAGCACAAAGCTAGTAACAAGTAAATTGCGTCCACGAACATAGAGTAGGAAAATAATATTTTCTTAGATATTTTCCTAGCACAGGAAACATTATTTACTGTATACAAGATGAAAATTCCTTATTTTCACTGTAATCATTATTGAATGTCGAATCAAAATGCGATGCATATAATGTGAACCATACGTTTGCTTAAAAAAATGGCGTCATGAATCGAGGGGGTTGGGGGTTCTCGCTGTAATTACTGGCAATTTGTAATGGCCATGTGATTGCCGGGAACGTCGACTCTAAACTGTGCTATTAATTTCGTACATTTGATTAACGAAACTACTTGTTATGTTAATGAGCGGAAAGAATGCACGAACGTGTTAACGCGACGCCTTGTCGACACGTCGTGTTCGCGATTTTGCTTCGTGCTTTGTAATTGTTGGGGAATTTGTTAAACTTTGTTTTTCGTTTTGACTGTGGTTTGTCACAGGTATTCGGTTTAATTAATTAAACTAACGCCTTGACTGGTGGTCTGAACTTCGAAGCTAACCTATTTGCTTGTAATAATGGAACTTATTAATATTTCATGTTTACGAGGCTGGTCCTGCTGCAAAATTTATCTACGATCAGCTTAAACCTTATTATATAATATATTATTATAAAAGCGACCGACCTTGCGTACACTTCCCAGGATATCTTGTGAAGTGAACGCAGGGTGCTAACGGCGATTTGCTATCACAACACAATTTTGCCGTCGACTGTTTGTGTTTGTCGTGACATCGTACCGAACATCGTCCCTCTACTCCACGACAGTTTAATCGAGGTTCGTCTCAAAATCACGTTAGTATACCACCCTAAGCTGTTTATGGAAGGTATACAACTGTGACTAGCAAATAACTTCAATTAATTTTACATTTACAAAGAAGATAAAGATCATACAAATAATGGAAATAGGAAGATCAAAGATCACAGATTTGAAATAGAGACGGGTAACTTCACAAATTGTTTCTGCTTATTTTTTCCTTTGTTTTAAATGGAAATATTAGCACCGAATTTAAGTTCTGACCATGACCTTGATTTGTACTGAAGGTTTAGCCTTCTCTACGATAAATAATTATTTCTTTGCGTTCATCTCTGTTTCGACAAATATTTATGGAGATCTTTTATTGCATGAAGCCATTACCTTACGAACATTAATAGATCAATCGAGTGCATCAGCAAACTTCGTCTGAGCTTAGTCTGTCAATTGAACGGGAATTCTCAGTTAGGAATCAGTGCACATTCGATAGTAATACATAGGTATAGTCTATCAAATATGGGCTCAAAATATCGTATACTTAAAGGTGAGTATAGACTAGCAAATTAACTAGTAACAGAACGTCGATCATGCGCTGTTTATATATGTAATCGAAACACACTTCGAACATGAAGCTCGATGTTTTGTTACAACCTGCTTTTAAAAACCAACGAGCATTTGGGTGTAACATTTTATCGAGAAAGGGCACAAGGGGGCAAAATGTAGGTAAGGAAGAAATTAATGAGGTAAATGCTCACTCGGTGAGCATTACGTCAAACACAGCGTTGAGCATTTTCTGGTACGTTCGTTACATTACATTAATGTAATGCTTTAAAAATCAGCATCATCATCATTAAATTCACCTTAAGGAACATTAACAGTACCGGTATAATATACGCATGGTATCATTAAGATTACAAACAAAAGCCACTCAGTTTTACACAACGAGAATGGGCGAATTACATAGAGAACCTAATCTCGAATTCAACTTCAAATAAATAATGCTATTACTAATAATAATTAATAGATATTTATACGATTTTTTCCCCTGACCAAAATGCTCACCCAAATTTGCTTCCCCAAAAGCGTTCGTGACCTACCGCCTATATCGATTACATCTCAAAGTAGACAGGTACCTACAGAAACTTTATAACACGGAAAGGGATACAAACGCACGCAAGCCTTCCCCTGCATGGAAATTAGACTATTTCAATATATTTTGTCCAAATACGGCAACCATGTCTAAATTATGTCTTACATGTTTCGGTGAAATTTGATTTTACCTGCATTGGTTATGGATGGAGGTACCTATTTCAGTTTTATTACACACAATGGGGTCGTTTTATGTATTTTGCATCATTTTAACATATAGGTTCACCTTCCTACATTTTATTCTGCACTGTAAATAATAATATTGGTGAAAAAATAACTTCTTCCCGTATAATTAAAATCTTGTGTTAAAAAAAACATCTAAATCGCCTGTAACAATCGCTAGACAGGCTAGTGAAGTTGAATTGGACACATTTACCACGAGTTTTAATCTAACAAATAAAATCTGATGACAGTCTCGATCGGGATTACAGTCCCCTAGTTTTATTTTAACAATATAAAAACTCAATTTCAATCCAATTCTCACTGTATTCACACTAATAAATACCCGTTGCTATAACACGTAACCGTTATACAAACGGCAAGCGAGCCCGATTCTCCGATTGTTTATTTCGTTCAGTTTTACAAAGGGTGCTCTCGTCAAAGGCCTCGACTGATTTTATGCATTAATTAAGGCCACAGACCGAGATTTACAATTACACGGGCTCCTATAAACAAACTTGATTGCTTTACAAAAACTCAAATAACTAAGGCAGTGTCTCAAGTAGGGGCTCATTTGAATATCAAAGACGAAATTCAAATTACGCCGTTTACAATAAAGGTTCAGCCGAGCAGTATTACGAGCTGATGTAAATTTCCGATACTCATTTCGAGGATGAAGTTCTGATGTCTTAGTTGTCCTGTAAACTAGAGTCATGAGCCAGCAGTAAACAAAAAGTACTCTTATTTTGTAGCGGCTGTATTTTATGCCTATGGACATCGACACATTATGTGCCAGTACAGTAAAATTCATAATATTCTTGTAAAGTCAAGTCACACAACAGATCATGTGTGAACATTTTCAAGAACGTTTTTAATAATAGTTATTTGTTATACAAGAGTGCAGAGTTGCTTTTTAACCGCGTGCTCAATTTTGGTGACCGAGCAAGCGAAGGATTCAAAAATTAGAATCCTGAGCGTTAGCGAGGGAATCAAAAGAGCACGAGGTCAAAAATCTTTGCAATCGAGTGCAACACGTAACTTTTCATTCCACCTCAGCGAGGAAAGAGTATTTTTGGTTTTCGATATCTGAGTGCAAAAGCCGGTTTTATCCGCTAGAGGATAAAGTAAATTGAATTAAGAACATCGTGCACACGATGTTCTAAATTCAATTTACAAAGAACAAAAAATAAAAGAATACTCTTTCCGAGATGGAGGGATGAAAATTATATTTTAAAATATGAAACGTTTTATTTTTGTTGAACTTATTTAAATGTATAAAGTAAACTTGTACTTCACTAGCTCATCGATGTTCTATTTTATTGCAAAAAAGTAAAAAGGCATTCGTTACAAGATACTTCAAACGAAATAAGTAGATGAGCCAGTCAATATTCAAGCAAACAAGTTAAAAGAAAAAGCCGTGGTAACTCTTCGCTTTATCTGTCCCTTCTGACCCAAAATTTATTCGATGCTTTTACGGTTGACTTAAATGCCAAAGCATAGAGGTTAGGTCGCAAATCAAGTTCTTTTGGACTTTTTAGTTAGGGTTTTACTTGTTTTAGAACTTTTCTGATCATTTGGGACATTATTTTAAATAAAGTTTTTGATAATTACAGTCGTAGAAAAATAATGCTGGACTTTACATATCTGTTTTTACATGAAACCTGCACAGGCTGTACCTACACCCGGAAATAATTCCAAAGTATTTACTTACCTTGCAAAGTACAAACAAAGACATTGTTACTGATATTTTTTTGTAAAGCAATTGCGAAATGAGCCTATCACCTCAATTATTATTTCTCGAAGAAACACAATTTGTTACATGACTTTTGGAGTAACGTTAACCAGCATAAGATCACTCAATTTCCGCATGATGCCATCTTCAGCGGACAATAGGACCGTTTATGTGAGAGGAGGCATCTTCGTACGTGAGAAGTTAACTGGCATAATAGGATCAGGCTATGAATCTGAGCGCCCAACTCCATTGAAATGTTATTCCAGGGTTTGATTTCGATTGGGATCAACGTCTGTATAGTCTGAAGCTCCTGCACTTTGTCAATTGAACAATGGATTTCAAACTTAAATACATACAACCCAGTTTAGTGGTAGGGCTTTTTTGAGCGTTTGATTAAGCCATTGTGCTCCCTAGTCTGAAAATCATGAAGCTTATTTTCCTTATCTCTGGGATACGTCGGGTTGGTAGGTACGCATCAAATTCGGTGCATTGTTATGTAAATACTCGTGGTTCGGTTTGCCAGCGTCAGTGAACAAGACAAAGCGACGTTGACGACCGACGTTGGCTGCTCCTATCGACCAGACATCGACCCATCCTACCCGAAATTCTGTAGTTATTTTAGTGTATTACCTCCTACAGCATCTACCGACGAGTACATGTTGGTAGGAATTTCTGACAGGCTTTTGATAGCGGATATAGACGAAGTCCGGTCCGGTCTACGAGCAAGTTGTTTCATTGTCACATATCAAATACTTGACGATTTTGGTTAACGCAACGACATCAATTACCAGCGTTACAAATA
The DNA here is from genome assembly GCA_947086465.1 of Eupithecia exiguata. Taxonomy (NCBI): domain Eukaryota; kingdom Metazoa; phylum Arthropoda; class Insecta; order Lepidoptera; family Geometridae; genus Eupithecia; species Eupithecia exiguata. The sequence continues at coordinate 5,425,594 of OX352230.1, read as the reverse complement.
AGCCGCCGGCTGCACCAATTTACAAAAAAACTGAAGTCTCGATATATATAAAAAATATAAAGGTGAGGTAAGGTTAAAAACCGTTGCTACGGCATTCTTGTAACATATTATAACCAACAAAACTTGCTTGCAAGCTTGACAGTTCATCCCAAATTCACGCCTGTAACGCTCGACATCAGTAGAATTTGTTTCCCTGCACGAATTCACGCAGGTGCCTCTAAAACGCATAGAAATTCAAATTGCGTTTACATTTTTTCTCCTGGGGCACCTCGTATCACTCAGATGCAAGCCTTGAGATGCAAAGTGTGTGAGTGGGAGAGCTTTTTATATTTGCGGGAACCACGCTTGGTTTGCATAATATTGCTTCTTTAACATTCCTCTGTAGATCTATGAAACAAAACGGAACAAATTCAAAGCGGGGGTTTTTTGTTCAAGCGAGTATAGGAATCATGAAGTAGGTATATAAGATATAAGTAGAATCTTGTTTATGAGGAGATTATACGTTTTATTATAATGAGTATATAATAGTCCATGCCTGAGTCCATTAGGAAAGCTGGATCTGTACCTATTTTCAAAGCTCGCGTCAAAGATTTCTATTTGACAAAAAAGTGAAAATTGCTACTATTTTTTTTCTTATTTATGCGCTTGGTACTTATTTATTCCGTATCTATTCCCTATTTTGTAAAAAAAATGTTATTTTTATGTAGGTATGTTTTCTACTTGCAAAGGAATATTTATAAATTATTTTTTGTAATATATCGTATAGACACCCCTGCCTTTCTAAAATTTTCAAATTTCTATACATCCAAAGGTTTCCTGAAAGAAATAGCTTCTAAGCGACAAGACCGCCCATTGTACTTTTACGTTTTTATGTCTATGTTTCTTTTGATCTTTTTTGTGGTGATAAAGAATTTTGTATTGTTTTGGACGAGTATATAGTTGAGTCTTATCTTGCACACAGCGTATAAAATAGCAAAGCCTCGTAAAATTTGCGCAGAAGGACGATTGTGTAGAACTCTTAACTGATTGGACTATATTAGGTTCCGATTATGAAATATTATAATGATTTTATTATTTAATAAACCAAAATTTAATAAAGGAATCGTAAAATCAACGCAACATGCGATTAGTTACTTTAGATTCCCAGTCAGTGGGAACAATCTGCATAATATTGCTTCCTTAATATGCCAACCACCGACAAAAGACTCCGTTGAAATTGCTTTTTTCAGAGCGAGGAGTCAATGAATTCGTAGAATAGTGGTTCTCGTCTTGATATGTTTGTTTAGTCAAATGCGATGGGAATACGGAAGTAAAATACTCCACGGAGCTTCTTTTAGTTTGTCAATCTTTTTACGGTTCGGTACTTCGATTTCTTGAAAGGATTGTCGTGAGTTTGTTTTGTTTGTGCTAAATTCAGCTTTGTATTTCTCACACTGAGAAATTCCTGTAGATATATTATTTAGGTTTTTTTTTGTATTCATTGCAAGCAATGGTCAAAACACACATCATTATAATCAATGTAATATCGTAATTATCCAGACCGACCCTATAATGACTCACTCAAAATCAAAACGAGTCAGAAATTGTAACCAATTATTATTTTTTCGCGAAAGAGAAATTTATTCTGAAGAGGCTTCACTAACGACTTTTCAGAACTTGGTTAACAACCCGGTTTAATCATTTAAGTTTTCAATGAAAATAAAAATCGTAAAAATACTTTCGTAGGAATCCACAATCGTAAACGAAGATCTGACGACCACCTGTCACGCTTTATGTTAACTTTGCTGTGCGCCCTGAGTGTAGCAAAATCGAACAAATAATACAATTTGTAATTAGCACCCATTGGATTTCATATAACTGTATCTAACATGCTTTGATTTTCCTTAAAATAATTCTGATGCAAAAACTCGACTGATGTTTTTTTTAAAGATTAACGATTTAATAGCCTTATAAACATAATGACAAATATTATATATAATATTATATATACTATAACATCAATCAGGATTTTTTTATGTCGTCTCGTACATAAAACTCGCATCCAAAATTTCTTAGTCACTGTGCGCCCTACCCAAGGGTTTTCGAACTTTCATCGTTTACTTTCGCAATCGATGTTGTCAGCAAACGTAATGTCGAACGTACCTGTAGGTTTGATTACTTTTTTATGGCGATATTGAAAAGACATAAACCTCGCAATGTCAACAAACGGTATTATAAATCTTACATACAAAACTTCCGGCATGCAATAACATTAGCAATAGTTTACAATCAAATCCCATAAATTCGTAGCTGTCGTCAAGATGCCGCTCTCCCTAGACCCCAATATTCCCAATATTCCGAACAAGACAGCGCTCCAAATTATCAATAGTCCGACTTGTGTCGCAAATGTGTCATATAAGAGCACCTGGCTCTTTTCATGACAGCCTCGGCACACGTGGATATTGACGTTGTTATTTGCTCTCAAGTTTATTTATTCGAAACTTGCGCCCGCTTCGGATGACCGCTGTCCAGTCAGAACCTGACACTGAATTCTCCTGACCCTTTATTTTCATTTGCCAAGAATATTTCGGTTGTCCTCGCGATATTACATTCCGATTCGACTTTTTATTCGTGATACATTTTTCCAATTGTCTCCGCTGCACGGCTGCGAACTAACGGAATAGAGTTTTCAGTTTTGATTGATAAAGGTAGACAGGTTTACGTTTCTTCTTTGTTTGCAAAATTCGATTTTGGAGGTGGCACAGGATTCCAGTTTAACTTGATTCTGGTGATTCTAAGGTTATGAAGTTGAGAAAAGTTATGATTTTTGGTGTCCCAATTCCGTGAATTTCATTTATCAAAACTACTTGAAATAAGTAACTAATTTTGCAGAGTGTGTCGAGTTTACTGTGATAAACGTATTTAGATTAAGATGTATGAACGCGATATTATCCCATTTGTCGAAACAACGCTCGAGCTGTGTTAATATTTGATGTGTTCTCGACTTTTCTCAAATTTAACGCGCCGATTAAACAACGCCAGGCGAAGGATTTTATGTGAATATTTAAAATGCTATATTGGTTCTAGTTGTTCATAAAAACAACTCAGTTTTTGGTTTAGGTACCACCTTGTAACGTTAATTCATTGCGTGTGTTTCCCACGCGTGAAGTTTAATTATGTGAGTATAAAACCGCTATGAATAGATTTATTTGATAGATTTAGAAGAAAATTCATAGATACAAATAAAAACAGGATATCTGCAATCTTGATAGGGAAGGGGTTGCTGAGGGCAAATTGGACACATTGTTGCATCCCGCAGGTTGTTGGACCATTAAAATAGAAGGATTACTTTTATAGCCCGGTTGGCCCGCTTGAGATAATATCGGTAAATTTTATGGTCGTAATAAAGGGAATTCGATTTTAGCTAGTCATCTGTATGCGATTATGTTTAGACTGGATTATTATAAGGAACCTGTATTGTTTTGCAAACAATAACAAACCTCGTTTAGGGTATATTTATGCATGCCCGATTTAGTTTTAGTAATTTGTAAAGGTACCCCACCTATGCTGGATATATGAATACCTATGGTTTATAAACCCTCAACAAATAGATAAGTCATACATGCCATTTATGCATATAATCTGGTATTCATACATCCAACATAGGTGTTTACACCTTTACACATTTGTCTAGTTAATAAATATATTTTTTAATCTAGTTATTTACACATCTGGTAACTGAGTCTACGTTTTTCAAACTAAAACATTTCTTAAGTAATAAAAGATTTTACTAGCGAAAAACTTTTTAAAACTTAAAATCGCAATCGGAAACTAGGTTAATGAGATTCACTCAAGAAAAACATCTCGCATACATTATTCAAGCTCCCTCCAAGTTATTCCGCGTTCACGCGTTCATTAGGCCCAAACAAACTTACGATTCGAGTAACACTCACGCCCACTTATCATCCCGGACAAACTATTCATAAGTATTTCGGGCATTCACAAGCACTCGCAGCACCCGCCTTGTTATTTAAATTTATCACTCAACTTTTATCCTCTAAATTCATTGTAACAGGTAATATTTCACAGGTTATTAATTACGTTACTCCGGCATCTCACGGTGTAACTCTTATTACATTATGTCAGTTGCAAATTGAAAAATTCCCCGGGCGTGTGTCCCGTCTCTTCGAAGTATTTTGGCAAAATTATTCTCATTCATTAAGTCGAGAAGTGGAGGGCGCGTTCGCGAGATTGCCGACCTACCATTCACTTGTGAGTAACGAGGTGACTTCCTGTTATTAGTTATGTTGGCAAATTGTTTTTCTTACGCTTTTCTGCCTCTCGTTTCTATCGATTTTACATAAAAAACATATAGAATTATACCTGTAATAAAACCAGTGTTACGAATAGTTTTATTTACTCCCTCGCTCAATGGTGCGTGAAACGGTCCTAAAATCCAAATCGGTGGGATTTGTCGTTTTGCTCGTATTTTTTTCAATAAAACCTTTTTGGTTTCTGTGTAAAAAGTTGTGAAACATATTAATTAGGGATCTGGGGTACCCGCAAAGGTCGGCGGTGTCCAGTTGACGCGTCCGTAATAGAATGGTGTCCCCGGACTCCACGCGTCTCTCCAAGTGCCAATCCATTAATTAAAACTTATTTTGTAGCTGCAAACACGATTACTGAGCTTCAAAATACAGCCACTCCGTGGGCCTAGTTGTGGAAGTTCCTGATACTTACATTTATGGAGCACATTTGGATAATAGATCACGTAGGGGAGGCAAAAGAAAGTAACATATTATTCTGCCTTCGAATAGCTATGTTCAAAATAGTATAAAAGTGATGTTACTTACTGGATTTTTACTTACTGAAAACGTTGAAAACTCGAATATAGACTTTGCTTTGCAAAATGCTAGGAGTCCAATTTCGACATACAATAAAATTCACTCGAAGCTTCCGAAAAGATGGAAAATCCCTCAAAAGAGTAACGTTTAGTACGAGACAAAGAGCGATCTAAATCTCCTCTGGCGAGGCTTCCACCGGGCCACTATTTACTTTTCTCTGGGGATCTCGCACTTCGTCAGCTCGTGGCGTCCGAACCCAATTTCTCAAAGCGGAAAACCTGCACTTTATCTCTACAAATCGAATGCAGGGAATATTTCAGGTTGGCATTAAACGTGTGGGTACATTGTAGACAATGAGCCGGGCCGGCGACGTGTCCTACGCCCGCCCCGGGCCATAATCCTGAAGTGTTCGCGTACGTGCCACCGCCGCCATTCGAAGATAATTCCTCCTTATAATTTCCCATGCTTAAGTCAGCGTAATGAAGTTTATTCGTCGCTATTTCATTGCGAGTCGTTTGCAAGAGTCGGCGAGGAATGTAATCAGTTGCGAACTAATACCGTGTCGTTGAAGCCCCCCTTCGCGTATGGAAATGCCTCGTTGAAGCCGCCGTTAGTTCTTTTGATTGCTGGCTCCTCCATGTCGAATTAAAACCAAGATCGAGCTTGGGTGATTTCAACAAAATTAAAGGAGCATTTCATTTTCAGCAATTGCTCCTTACGGTTAATATTAGTATGATTGTGGGCGTTCTTGCTGTGAATCCGAGGACCTAGTTATTTTGCCTTTAACGTTCATTTTAATTACGTGAATATCTCTTAAACTTGACGTTGCCTGTTTACGCACATCACTGGCGTTATTTTGAGCGAGAACCCTTTCAGCCTTTGATATAGCACAGAAGTTTGACCCTCAAAGAAAACGCAGACATGCGGTTGGAGCGGAAGTAAAGTAAGATATCGCATGCGGTACGCCCAAGTTCACGCAAGATTAAGTGCATGCTATTATAAACTTTAAATTGTAGGGATACGATCGAGACTTTCATATCAGGGTGACTTGAAATAGTATGAGTAATGCATTTAAGAAACGTTTTAGTTGCAAAATAAAACTTTGACTCGCGGAGCATGACGGAGCACGATGCTGTGTGGTTCTTCAGACATACTACATTAAAATAATTTTGAATAATGCATGTATTTGTTTTAGGTGGTTATTTGCAAGAGCTATGCTACATTATGTGTGTTATTGGTTTAAAAACTAAATCTTTATCTACGAAGCTTTACTGAAGAATAGTTTGTCTTATCTACATACCTACTTTCAAAGCAAGGAGTCGCTTCCGCTTGCGCCTTTCCTTCAACCTATATGCAAATTAAATTACACTTGAGTTTCGCTGACTTCGCCACAGTGTGGAAGGGATGGCCCATTTCTTCAGCGCTACATCGGTACCTACTAAAGATTATCTTTAATATAATGAACGAGCTCGCTTTGAATATTGTGTGAACTTGAATATTCCTGTTGCTGTTGAATGTACAGAAGGCAATAATTTTAGCAGTAGAAACGTATTTTTTTTACGATATTATGATATTATATACGATGCCTCGTTGAAGCCGCCGTTAGTTCTTTTGATTGCTGGCTCCTCCATGTCGAATTAAAACCAAGATCGAGCTTGGGTGATTTCAACAAAATTAAAGGAGCATTTCATTTTCAGCAATTGCTCCTTACGGTTAATATTAGTATGATTGTGGGCGTTCTTGCTGTGAATCCGAGGACCTAGTTATTTTGCCTTTAACGTTCATTTTAATTACGTGAATATCTCTTAAACTTGACGTTGCCTGTTTACGCACATCACTGGCGTTATTTTGAGCGAGAACCCTTTCAGCCTTTGATATAGCACAGAAGTTTGACCCTCAAAGAAAACGCAGACATGCGGTTGGAGCGGAAGTAAAGTAAGATATCGCATGCGGTACGCCCAAGTTCACGCAAGATTAAGTGCATGCTATTATAAACTTTAAATTGTAGGGATACGATCGAGACTTTCATATCAGGGTGACTTGAAATAGTATGAGTAATGCATTTAAGAAACGTTTTAGTTGCAAAATAAAACTTTGACTCGCGGAGCATGACGGAGCACGATGCTGTGTGGTTCTTCAGACATACTACATTAAAATAATTTTGAATAATGCATGTATTTGTTTTAGGTGGTTATTTGCAAGAGCTATGCTACATTATGTGTGTTATTGGTTTAAAAACTAAATCTTTATCTACGAAGCTTTACTGAAGAATAGTTTGTCTTATCTACATACCTACTTTCAAAGCAAGGAGTCGCTTCCGCTTGCGCCTTTCCTTCAACCTATATGCAAATTAAATTACACTTGAGTTTCGCTGACTTCGCCACAGTGTGGAAGGGATGGCCCATTTCTTCAGCGCTACATCGGTACCTACTAAAGATTATCTTTAATATAATGAACGAGCTCGCTTTGAATATTGTGTGAACTTGAATATTCCTGTTGCTGTTGAATGTACAGAAGGCAATAATTTTAGCAGTAGAAACGTATTTTTTTTACGATATATAAATTTTACTTTCAATGTAGCAATCATAAAGGGACACAGATATTACAACTTAGCTAAGCCCGTGGCTTAGCTCACATAGAATTTTCTTGTTTTGCGCGGAACCCTATTTATTGATAGTTACTCTGCTATTCCGGATGGAGACAAGTCCATCAAATCAAAGATCATTAAAATCCGTCAAACCGTTCTTGAGTTATAAGGAGTGTAACACACCCGACTTCGTTTTATTTACTTAAATCATCATCATAATGATATATGTATCGTGATTTCTCTAGGGATTAGGGGGAGGCCTTTGCCCAGCAGTGGGATGACCAGGGCTAATAACAATAATAATAATATCATCATCATCATACGTAGCCGGATTTTACCCACTGCCTGCTGGTAATAGGCCTCCCGATGTTTGTTTTATCCACCTACATAGGTACTGGGCTAACGGTCTTTATCTATTTACATTTATGTTAAAAATATGTTTAATAATGACATACTAGCAAACCGCAAACGTTATGACAAAAACAGTTCAGGGCAATATCGTTTTTCAAATGCTAAACAAGAATGTCTCAACCGCTGAAATGAGTGTTCCTAAAGAGCCGTGAAAGTGTACCACTAAGTATAACAGCGCAAACATTACCACAAAAGACACCGAAGGGGTGGCACATACAGAGAACAACAATAAACTTGGCCGGATCCGCTGACCACTGCAAAAAGCGCATACCCCGCCGCGTCCCGAACACAATACCAACTTAAATTGTTCGTGAAAACGCTATGCTCTCGACGGTTTCAATTTCCTCGCGAACAGCCCTGCAGATGTTCGGACGACTCATAAATATGATTTGAAAATCGTTTTATGTATAACTCATAAAGTTTTATCTTTGCCACGAACGTCGAGGTTCTCGATCTAAACGGTTCCAGTTAGTTTCCTTCACAAAAGCTGCAGACGTTTTAATATCAGACCGTCTGCTAACACGGCATGTATCTGCCGGTGTAAATTTCGCAGCGGCAAAACGGCTCTACGACACGCCACCTCCGCATGGTCAAATAATACCGTCCTAATGGCTAACTATTGCAGCTATAGCCTAATGCATTTTGGTGAAATGGAATAATGTCGGCTGCCGAGCCACTGCTAGCCGGAGGTTGCGCTTTAGATAGTGCTTAGTGCAGTCGAGTCCGACGGAAGTACCACGCTGCTATTCAATTTCGGCTTATTAAAATACAGTTATTATGGTGTTATGAATAAGTCTGGCCAGTCTGCGAATCTAGCAATGTGAATGTAACTTTACGAGGGCAGCTCTCAGCTTAGAGATATTTCTATTATGTTTAGCTGGAATGCATTTTAAATAATGAAACATGCTTGCATTCAATCCTCAGGTGTGGTTATAATTTTGTGAATTTTCCTTCAACTGTTTATTTAATTGTAGTTCTGTTTTAATAACTCGGCAATTACAGTCGAATCTCCCATCTGTCTTTCGGAAATTGACTCTAGATCTCCCTGCATTTCAGCAAGCTGTGTATGCTCTTCACCATAAAGTTTGTCATTGTAGAGGTTGTAATTCACTGGAAATCCATTACAAGCCTACTTGTGCATACAAATAATGCAGCAGTAGCACATATAACCTATACATTATCAATACAGGCGGCTTATGTAATTATTAGCAAAGTAAACATAGGCCTCTATCGTGGCATCCTTGTACTCATTCCGCAAACAATGGCAGAGTAAACAAATACCATTGAATTATTGCTCCTGCAATAATTATGACTACATGCCAATTCGATTTGGGGTATTAGACTTAAACAATGGGGTAATGGTATTTGGTGAAATGTTTTGGAGCCTTAAGTATCGGGGATCCTATTAGGTTTTGGACCGTTTTCATTATTTTACAATCTCAGTGTACCAGATATGGACATGAGAACATAGGGTTTAGATTACCAAATGGTGTTAAGTTGAATGTTTACTATAGTTTGTTATTCCCTAAATTCTAATTATAATCTTTAATAACAAAGAAAATTAAAATCAAATAATAGAATTAAATTAAATCTAGTATTTACAATTGAAACAATTGAGCTAACTGCAGACTGTTGCAAACAATCTACAAGTAGCTCAACTGATCCATATGAATACCAATAATCTAGAATCAATACCTAAATTCAATAAATAAATATTTATTTCGAAATCAGTCGGTCATTCAATTGCCATAAAGCAATCCAGCGTACCTGTGAGATTGAGCATAAGTGTCTTCTATATCTGATGAACCCACCGTGCAGCGTCGTCTTCAAAATGCGCTTTATACAAACCAAATTCTCTTTCGGTCTAACCTAGCAGCTAGCATTTGTAAACTCAGCAGCTTAACATATAGCTTTAGAATAATAGCCAATATCCAATAGCTCTGTTTTGCTCTGCCTAAAGGAGACATAGCTGAGAGTTTAAACCTCCCACCGAGCCATCCCGGTTTACTGAATTTTGTACATGGAATTTCTATTTGCTAATTAGCAACAACGGTATTTGCGGTATTACATTACACACAATGTCACTTAGCTGAAGAACAACATTAGCTAATAATATGATTTCTCTATGGGTACTAGAGTATGAATTATATTATGACAGTTACTCGCTACCTGTGCTAACTTAAAGTTTCCAAAGAATTTAACTTTCACCTGCAAAGAGTACAACCATTGCAGTTCTCAAAGAAAAATATGCTTGCCTGAAATCAGTTTCGACTGGCTATAAGGCAACATCCTCAGGTAAAAACTCCGACCACAAGCTATCAAAGTCAAGCTGCAGAACCTCACAAGTTGATCACTCGTAGGATGGAAGCTGTTGCTATCACACATTCGCAGCTCCAACAGTCGAAGTTGTTACCAACTCGCGACTGTACTAGCCCGGTACATAGAGTACCTGATAAATAAACAAGGCGTGTGTTGAAACCGATAAGACTGAGCGACAGAGCGACTCTGTAGAGTTCAAGCCGAGCACAACGGATATGTATACCTATACCAAACGTATTCTTCCTGATGATGCATTGAAGGTATAGCATCTATTGAAGAACTTCTTTGTGCAACCTTCCTTTGTTTTCATTATTCCAGCAAATTGAAATTTCTCGTCTGTGTCTACATGTCTATCATAAGGTTGTCTGTCTGGGGCATCGTGCCTCCAAAGCCGAAGAATCAATTTTAAGTTTGTATTATATTCCTGACAGGTGAACGCGAACGTGTTCTTAGCTTTGTTTGAAGAAAATCAGTACAACTGCTCAGTGTCTGTGGTGTGTGTGCTACGGTTGTGTGAATGTGCGTGGCCGTGGAATTCCGTTTTATTTAAATAAGCTTTTGAATTTCGAATTTTTCTGATATTAGTTGAGCTGAGAAACTACAAAATCCATTATTCGTGTCAGGTCGCAAAATGCAGTGGAGCGACGCAACTGTGAGATTAGGCCGTCCGAATTTAAGCTTAAATTTTAATCGCCGGTTAAACCTTCCCGAACGCCACTTCGGGAAGCGTCCTTAAAGAAAATTTAAGCGACATTTTCTTGAATGTATGCCATCATACGATATTACATTTAATCAAGGTGGAATAATAATGTTAAAACTTTTGGCTAGAATTTCTGGTACGTTGGATTTGTTGGAAAATAATTTTATCTTTGTCTTGGTGGTAAATGATCTTAGACTTTTAGATAACTCTCTTCGTTTCTCGTTTCCAGGCGATTTTACTTATAACAAGTTCATTTTTCAACTCCTGACACATTTTGATATAATGATAAACGTGCGTCTAAATAAACTAGCAAATAATATGTCAATTCCAGATTTATGTGTACAAGAATGAATGAATTTACATGATACAACCTTTACCTCAAAATATACATTGTTTGAAAAGAGGCTCGTCGGTTTGCTTCGCCGCGAGACAACTCTCTTGCTGCAACAGTTAAGCTCGGCTTGGGTTGTGATTGTGATTGAGACTGCTTCGGAAGAGATACGTGAATATGGCGCAGCCTGAGGGATCTTGGATCGAATTATTAATAGTAGACTAATAAAATAGGTTCGCAATTTCAAAAGAAATATACATAATTTTTTTGATCAGGTCAAAGGTTATTAACTTGTATTTGTAGTGTTTATTACAGACACTTAGGAACAAGGTGTAAGAATTCAAGCAAGCAAAAATTAAAAACTCATAACGGAATTGAACCCCTTTGTACGGGAATGTGTTGTGATTTTTGAATATGCTGGTAAAAGTTGTAAGAATTTCAAATACCTGTCCCATAGTAACTATAATTCTTCATTGCCTGTATCAAGTTAAAATTCTCTATATAAAATGTATAGGTGAGTCATTGTAACGATGACAAAAACTCGTAAAAAAGCTAATCCTGCCAAATCGCAAAAATCAGGAAGTGTTATTTTTCACTCCGCTTTATTCCAACCCGAGTCTACATCGCCATCCAACATCGGGTGGGATTCTAATCAATTTAATTTATCAGAGATCCCCCGAGTCGGGCATTCACTTCATTTAATGCGCGTATTTTGCGGCTCGGCTGATTGTTTTGAACCATTCGCCTGTGCGGTCCATTTAGATTAATTATTGGATTACTTAATTTTCAGGGATCCCGTGATTGGTTGCATGATGGGTGGTGGTCTTGCATGATCTTTCATTTTATAGGTTATTTGTTTTTTTTGCAAGACAAATTATTAAGTCTTTTTTTTGATAATCTTGAGACATGTTGAAAGGGGTTCTGGGTTCTGACTAGAAAAATGGCCCACGTGGGAACTGTGGGAAGGAACCATTGGTTATCTTTTGAGAAATACCAGTTGTTTTTAATAAAACACAATATACCTATGTAGTAATTGTAAAACTCAAAACACATACCTTAATCAAACAAATACGCGAACGGCAAACGAAACTTCAGTCAATAATCACTACGTTAATTACCAAATTGTTCTAATTTCGGCCAGACAGGTCAAATATCACCTTACATATTTACACTCGCGCAATTTGTAACATAATAGAGTGAGTCAAACAGATTCGATTATTGTTTGCGTTCAAATTGTAGCGGTAATACGTCATACCGATAACGGAGTCCACTTTATTTATCGTATTTGTAGATGGGCTTTTGAACAAATCATTTGCGATTCACTAACTAATAGACTCATCGTGGTAACATTACTGGTAATTTATCTGTAGGGCTGCTTTATAATGTTCTCCCTCAATTTCTACGAAAAAACATGCAATACATTCAACATCAAATTAAATATAAAATAAATAATTTTATATTTAATTTGATGTTGAAAATTCAAACGTAAATTCTTCACTTTTCAATCAAAAGTTTTGTAATTGACAAGTTAGAAAGCTGATAAATAAATGCAAGAAAGTACGATTCATATTACAAAAATGAACCTAAAATTCCCACAAAAAAAAAATGAAACGGTTTTAACCGTTCCGCCCGAAAATACTCAAACAAAACTAAAAAAAATACCTACATAACTCGAAAATTATGAAAAATCGGGGAACATACATGGGGTTTTTAGGAGTAAAGCATAATTTAGTTTTTGATGTTACTGTTTGTTTATTGTCTGTTGATTTGTCTGATAATTTTTTACAGAAATTATATAATGAAATAGATTTTTGTAAATTAGATTATGCTCTAGGTACGAAAAAACACATTGTGGGTCGACATCACAGCTATTCCGCATATTTCGCAAATAACATAAAAAAATTATAAACATTAGAAAACTAATAAAGAGTGCTTCTTAGCTTCTCTCAGTTTTTTGTTTATTTCCTAAAGTCAATTCCGCTACATTTTGAACGCCCAAATTTTTAAAAAAAATCCGTAACCGATAGATAACTGTTTTATTTCGACGCCAACTAGTTATTATGTCAAATGAAATGAAAACTAAACCTATAACTGCATCAGCATATCCGCTGCCAGGCATGGGTACAGCTAAATACCTAGATCACAGATACGCTTAGCATATCATGTGAGGGAAAAAGAACCGATGATTTTTCAGTTAATTCACTGTGGTCTGAATCGATTTTCATAGCTATGAAAGAACACGCCCTACGTATATAGTCAACTAGTTTCTGCCCGCGGCTTTTCACGTGTTGTTTATATAGAAACGTTTAAAGGTTATTTCTATCCCATGGGCACTGTTCTATGGGATAAAAGCCTTTATTTGATTCCAGGCTAAAAATTACATCTATGCGAAATGTCAGCCTGATCCGATCAGTAATTTTGGCGAGAAGACTTCTTCAAAGTTTGAATGAATGGATGGGTGGATGTTTGTTACTTAACAAGCTTCCATCCATCCATTTATTCAAACTTTCGCAATTATAATATTATTACAGTGATTTTTAAACAAAATTATATCAAACTACTTCAAAATTGGTTTAGAAGTTACTAAGGGACAGACATACACACAAATTAAACAATAAACTTATAAAACTCTTTTTTACGCCATCGGTGGTTAAAAATTCCAGTTTGCTCGTAATACCTTAGCTCCCAGTATCAAAACTAAATCTCGCCGTCATAAATTAAGGGCGTAGTAACGCCACCGGTGGCTGAGCGTTTAAGTTTCATCGTGCATAACCGAAAGGGGTGGGAAACAAAGCTTTACGCACTAATGTGGCTTTGCCCGGGCTTGTTGTGCGTAAAATTATGGCTAAATAGTGCAACCAGGGCTGAAAGTTAGCGATTTGTGCAGGCTCAGAGAAGTACGATTTATTCCGGGTTTAATTTATTAAGGCGAATATGAAGGCAAAAACACAAAAATTAGGTGTTTTTGAACCCGTTTTCTGACAGAAATATTGATTGTGGAGTTTTGAAATTTATATATCCTGTAACACATATCTTGAAGGAGTTCTTGGCGGTCCCAAATGTTTGCCGTTAATTATAGTTTAGTTGTTATAGTGTTAGTTATAGTGTGTGTTTAGTTGCTTCGAACTCACTTTTTATCGGTGTCTCAAATTCGATCAGTACCAAATTCAGTATAGTGATTCACATAATTCATACCTATATCTTGGAGGTCCATTATCGTCGAAAAGCAGTCAAAATAACGATATTAAACGTAAAAACGTATTTTTGCCTACAAAATCTGTGATACAAACCTGATCAGTTACTCGTCACCTAATCGCAGAGGATCGTATTATTTGGTTGATTAGGGCACTACATGGTATGCTGAATCGAAAACAAGCACTCATTGCTGCGTATAAGCGCGCGGACATGCCCAAGGTCATTTGCCTTACTATTCGCCTTCAGTGGAGCGTGTTCTTGCTTACATTAAAATATCCATCATGTTTATTTTACTCTGACATACGATTTTAAAATGGTTTTGAATTTTGGGAATGCTTTCAACGTTAATGTGACTGAAATCAAACTATCATACAATCTATACTAGTATTATAAATGTAAAAGTGTGTTTGTTTGTTTGTTTATTTGTTTGTTTGTTTGTCCTTCCTTCATACCCTAACTAAGCAACCAATCGGCTTGATTTTTGGCATGGAGTTAGTTGAAAGGATGGAGAGTAACATAGGCTTACTTATACTTTTTATCCCATAAATCAGTTCCCATGGGATAAAAATAACCTTAAACAACGCGTGCGAAGCCGCGAGCAGCAGATAGTAATGTTATAACTTCGAAAGTAACTCTGTCTGTCTGTCTATCTGTCTGTTACTATTTCACGGCTGAACGGATCCTAATGAAATTTGGCAGGGAGGTAATGGTATCCCGGGGACGGACTACTTGAAAAGCGCGTGCGGAGCCGCCGGCAACGGCTAGTAATACCTACTATAATAATACGAGTATAATCATGCATTCATTACGAATATAAGCGGGTTAACTAAGAACCTTGTTTGTATTGGAAGAACACTGACGTTTCATGCCTTAACGAGGGATGTAACTAACGTTGGTGTTCTTCCAACAAAACCTACTCCGATTTAGAATCCAAGATATTTTATGTCAACAAAGACATATATGAATGAAAACTTTACAGAAACTGATGACAGAACACAACAAGACAACAGCAAGATAATTATTAAAGCACAAATACATATAAACTTCAACAATGCATAATTTCACATGCGCAGCGAAAAATGTTTAATTTTGAATTCGAAAACGATCGAGATATCAATTAAATGATGAGAGCTTTGAAAACCAAAAAATGAATTCGGGCTTCTGTGCTTGGTTTGTTAAAAATCAATGTCGTTAAATATTTTCCACCAATATTCCTTAGGTTTTTTAACACCTTTGTTTACAATATATATTAAGGTTTTGAAATCGTAGTTAGGCAACCCGTTTATATTCATAATGAATTCGTCAAACTGCGAAATGTATCAAAGTAAAATTATACATACATATATGTATGTATACATTTTAGTAAAGTACTGATTTATCTGTCTAGCTTTCTAGAAAATTTCCTTTGTTATTAAAGACTGACGTTTCACCAGGTAAATCCTTCTAAAGCGATCCAATTCAGATAATGGCCGTAAACTAGCTTGTTTGTCACGTAAAATGTTTCAAGAGAATCGGACACGTGATATCTAGAACTGATTACTAACCTAAATATTTTGAACCGATTTCGTAGAACATTGGAAATAATTAAGTATTTTTTTAAGTTCGGCTGAAATAAATATGTTGGTATCTCTCTTCTTCATTGTGTTCTTCATTACTGAAGGAATATAAATAATAATAATAATAATATAGTGTATTCAATTTATATAATAGTTTATTAACAAAGAAAATGACAATCAAATAATTCAAAAATAATATAGTTTTTTCTTTTACATCACTTTAAATTTGTTCTAATACATCTCGGCACTTTAATGATAATTAAGTAATTAAGTTTAATTAACAATTTTATGGTTGAGGGTTTACATTCACGTCAAGCAACATTTTACTTAGATATGGGATACATAGAAATAATTGAAATGCCAGACATTCGATTGTTCATAAAAGTTTTAAAAAGATATTATTTATTTGTGAAATAAATCCAATACATTATTTTCCGTTGACTTTCAGTAACCGACCGGGTTAGAGAAAGCCGTCCCAACATACCTATTAATTATAAGAAACGCCAATCGAAGACGCCAACCCCCAACTAATAAAGGAGACAATATTGCATTCGATTCGTATAAATGCGGGCAACATTTGGGGCGTGATATTAATTTCGCCAGTAATTGCTATCGGCTGGAGCCTGCAGCCATGGCCCATGAATACGGGAGTTACCGCTATTTGTTCCTGACGTTGCGGTTTAGGAGCCATTCAGACGGACAACTTTTCAGCATTATTAGTCTTACATCCAAAGGCAAAGTAACCGCTAAGTTTTGTTTTAACGTTGTTGTACCACAAAAGTAGTATCAACAACGGTTTGATTAAATATAATTAATCATTTTAGACTGATTTCAGCCGTAGGATATAAAGACGTATTAGTCGCATTTTTTTGGCTACACTCGTTTGTGTCTACTGTAATTCTAAACCTTTTTCGTGTAATACATCTATGGTTCTCGATTACTTTTATCGAATGTTTTGTATTGACTCTAATTATGGGTAGGTACAGTAGCGAAGGATCCATAAAAACGGTCCCCTGTTTGAATCAACCCTAACCTTGCTGTTGTCAGTTATGGTCGAGTATTTGTTAAAAAAAAAAATTTAGAACCGAGTATTACGTAGATTGATTTCGTTTTATTAAATTTACTACATTTATTAGAAGCCCTAGTCTGGATCTGTGTTTCAGAGCTGTATTTCCATCTGGCATTATCTAGATACGCGCAGTTAACAAATAATGACCTACTCCGTTATATATAAATAAAAAAGTCAAAAGAAGGCGGTTTCGTTACTTTAATGATATTAAGATTAGATAGGTTAAATTGGCTCATTAAATTAGCAATGAATAGGAACATCAAAATGCTGATGGTAAATGACATTAAAAATTGGCATTAAATTTTGGCCAGCTTTAAGTAATAATTTGTGATTGCACCGTTTCTCGTGTGAGTCTCCCTTTGGGATCCCGTCGTATATTTATTTTCTAAGAGTCCAAACAATGAGTGGATAATCGGGTTCGGCTCTAACGCGGCGGAAAACAAAGGGATTTAGAATTACTATTCCGGTTTGCAATTAATATTGTGGGTAACCTTTTTGCTATTGATTACCCTTTTCTTGCTTTATGAACTCACTGAACGAGGCTTAGTGTGCTTGAATATTTGTTTTTTAAGGTGGTTCAAAGCGGGTTGGCGTGAGATTTTTTTTTTTTTTTTTGCGTTCCTCAAGCAATAAGTAGCGGACAAGTTATTTGCCGCAAATCGTAAACCATTTTTTATGAACTCATGATAAAGCCGACTTTGATTCATTTGTATTTTGGGAGCATTTGGTAAAATTTTGATTTAAGCACAAAATAAATCCTCTACGAGAGAAACGTAGTTGGTCGCAGAAAAAATTAAAAAACAAAAATATTGGGCCTCACGCCATCCCACGTCGGACCATCGCCAGCAGCATTGTCTTGTTTTCACAGTTTTAAAATGTTCTTGAAAGGATATCAAAGTTCTCAAAAATGTCCCAATCACTGCGAATATCCAATATTTTAGCGAAGAAAAAACAATCAAATACTTTCTTATGCCTTTCAGCAATTTTGTAATAGAGTATTAAGATATCCTCCCTTTGTACTTACTATAGGAAGAAAATAAGACGCGTCTCCTTAAAGATAAGTAGGACGTAACTCCATTCGGTAAAGGGCCTCTTCACTGGTAGCTGGTGCAGTGCTTCCAATGTTGAGGGAGCTCCCTCGCCTCTCATATCGATGTGAAAATCAGACTCGATAGGGGGTATCGAAAGGTGCGTGGGGGGTCGATGAACGCTGGTTGGTCTGGGTAGTCGGCTTGAAGCGCGGTGTGAACGGAGGCCCTCGTTATTTTCAATTTCCATACACGAACGTCTAGTCTATACGTTTTCACATGCGAGTATGGGAATCGAGTGTAGGTATTAACTCATGAATCTTATAAAGACTGATTTAATACGATACCGAATGCTATCATTGTTTTCTCTGTAATTTTCCTCAGAAAGAGGTTTATTGCGTATTGTTTCATCCTCCGATTTTACTTTATCGTTGGGTTTATTACGTTTGTACGTTTTAGGAATTTGAGTAGGATTAATACGTAGGTAGGTAGGTCTGAAGATTTGCTCCGTTTTTTACTATTCGCTTATTTATATTTAGGTAGCTAAAGACATTCTTCCTTTAAAGTAGAATGAATTCAATTCGCGCATCTAAAGTAATTTACTAAACTGAGAGTAAAGCTCACCTGTAAAACGTTTTACTCACAGAAACATACTTAAACATGGTACAATTACCCGAGTTATGCTCTCATCAAAATGGCTGCATAAAACAAATAAAATTATTTCAACATTTACATAAAGCTTTGTAGATAAAAATGCCGGAATCCAGTGTCAAAAGAACTCCACCGTTTTTATTCCAAGTAAAAGTAAAATAATGTATTTGTTTAGTACTTTAACAGAAAGCCACGTGCGTTTCCTTCGCTTTACTTCAGAAAAATGTAAATGAATTGTAATGAATATTTTTACCGGCGACATGAGAAAGAACGGTTAAATAAATTTGACCAATTTTCAAAGGAAGTCTCGCTTGAAATATTAGGGGAGGTGTTGTTATTTCACATTTCTGGCAGCACCTGTAGGTAGCGCGCCGTCCGAGTACCTACTAAGAGAAAATTGTATTTCCATTTTTACAATTTCAATTTAGTATTAATTCGAGTTGGGAGCACGGTCGGGCGCGCCGCCACATGTAAAATATGGATCGGCTAAGTGAAATTAAAATGCTCTATAAATTGTGATTTTTGCAAGTCCTAAAGTGGAGAAGGTTTTTTATTATTTATCGCTCGCGCCGTGGTGGCCAGCGCTCGCTTACTGAAAATCGCTGTGTTATTATTCAATTTACTTGTTTGAAATATTAACTTCAATATGAATAATCTTTCCATAATCCTCTGGCCAGTTGTGTTTTTATTTTTATCCCATTAACTTTGTGACATTCGCGTCGTGCGACTTTGTGTTTCAGATATGCGTGAACTTTGTGCGAGAAAATAGTAAAACAAACATAGACTGTGCGTAAATATTGTCTTTAGAGACTAAGCTGAATGCGTAATCATAATATTTTCTCCCTTGTTATCCGTCAAAGAAAAGAAACTTTTGTGTATTATCTCCATTAATCTTGGTTAGAATAATTGTTATTTTAACGCACTAAAGGTTCTTGTGGGTCCTCTGTCTAGCTAAGTTTAAGTATTGACAGTTAAGTACCTTCCAACTTTATTCGATCTTCTGTTACCTGCTCTATACAGAATGCCTTTTTGAGATAAGATAAGATAAAAGATAAAAAAGTTTATTTCCAGAAAGCTTATACCTAAACACCTATAAGAGCTTAACATTACATAATTATGACTTCAGTGGTGACAATTTTAGGTGGTTATGAAGGATAACAATGACCCCCGCACTAGGCTAGGCCTGTTTCGCGGGGTATCGAAAACATAGTTTGTTTGCCATCACAGAAAAAAGGTAGTACACTAACAAAATTAAGCGAAAACAATAGTGAAACAAAGGAGATGAGTGCTAAAAATACTAAAAACCTATTATAAAGCTAGAAATAATGAACACTATCAAGTTAAAACTAAGTTTAAGTTATACAATCATGTTTTAAATTAAATTAGACAACCAAGAAGCGTGCAAGTCAAACAGATTACCTAATTTTTCAAATCATGCATTCTTTCCCTTCCTTTCTGCAGGATGCTATAAAGACGGGAGATGGGAGTGGATGGCCAATCAGAAACTACGAGTGTTAATAAAGTCGTGAAAGGAATCATGAGCTCAATTTATGAGAAAGTAAAATCTATACGTACCACCGAATATTTGTATTACCACCGACTTATTCATTAAAATTTTCAAAATTCATTAGGAATAGATGTTTTACGGACGATAAACCCGATTAAAATACAAGTTCAGTATCCTGGCGAGCCGCAAGCAAACCAGTTGTTCGAAAAGATTATTTTTTTAGATTGGTACTTAGTAGTATTAAACCTAGCCTATAGCCCTAGCCATAAAAAATAGCCATTTCCTTTCATTTCAATAACGTATTCCTTTTCAAAGATTGATTCTTATCAACAACCGATTTTGAAAAATCAACCGTTTTGAAAAAAAAAATCATGCAGCTTTTGTTTAATAAATCGAGTTGAGCTCATGACGCCTTTCACGACTTTTCTCTAACTCTCGTGGTTTCGTATTTGGCCATCCACTCCCATCTCAAAAAGTCACCCTGTATGTTATATATTTACTGAGAGAAACTGTTAATATTTCTAGTAAGAACGGTGTCCTCTAATACAAGCAAATTTTGCTTAAAGGGGGACTGCAAGATGTTTAAAGAGCTGCAAGATGTTTAATTTACATGATATCAAAATATTTATTTTTATATTTATTTATTGTGTACTTTCTTGTTTGCATAAACTGATCTACTCTAAAAGTGTTTTTACTAAAAACATGGCACCAAAACCATCATTCCCCTTGGTGGTGGGCTAGTAAAGGCAGATTACGTGGCGTACCTACTAGCAGTTTACAGTTTTTTATGGACAAAAGACTTACAAAGAGACTAGAACAAAATAAATATTCGAATGCCTCGTTCTTGGCGAGTTTGTCGCGCAATCAGTGCGACAGCCCTGTCTACATTCTAGATCTAATTTTTCTCTTCCTCGTAGCAAGAAAATCGCTTTGAACAAGCTTTAGCTCGTGGTTCAGTTGGGCTTTTATTTGACTTTGTCTTCCACGACTTCCAAAGGTTGTAAGCTTGAAACTTAGATGATAATAATGTTACTTCATAATCTAAAGCCTTAGTTACACTTTGCAAGTGCAACTAGCGTGTAAACGAATGCGGCTGATAAGTGATTAATACAAGCACGTTGATTTTACTAATCACTCGACTCTTGCACTTGCTACTTATCGAAGTGTAAACCAGGTCTAAAGTAATCGTAATGCAGTTTAGACACTAAAGTCGGTAAGTGCCGACAAATTGGCAAAACACTGTCGGCTGCCTACAATATTCTTAAAGTAAGGCATTCGGCCGATGAACCAAGGCGGTCACAGAGTGGTACCCGGTAGGCGTGAAACGCTCTAGAGGTAGACCACCTGCCACATGGTCGGACGATATCGTCGGGGTGGCCGGAAGACTGTGGATGAGACTCGCACAGGACCAAGTTAACTGGCGTGTAAAAGAGGAGGCCTATAAATACTCAGCAGTGGGTGTCAACGGGCTGATGATGATGATGAAGGCATTCGGATCTCGGCGGTGGCAGCACTGCGGCTGCGGCCCGGCAGCCGCGACCATGGCCGCGCCGCACCGCTTTGTAGGGATTTGTATACAATACTTTCCGTCGCAAGCGACCATGTGGCGCGGCTGGGGAGCCTGGCCTGCGTGCGATCTTGGGTGACAATGGGTCGCGGTTGCCAGGCCGCGGCCGCCGTGCCGCCACCGCCGAGAGATCCGAATGCTACCTTATACTAAAATGTCGGACCGTCATTCTTTGTCGCTGACTTAGGTGTATAGACTTCATGAGAAAGTTGTAAATTATGTAATTTTAATTTATATTTCATTGTTTCAGGGGCTTCGGATTCATCACATTCTCGGACGCAGCTAGCGTAGACAAAGTATTAGCTCAAGTCGCACACGAACTAGACGGCAAAAAGGTTCGTGATTTTGTTTCTTTAAGTAACAACTGCTATGATATTGCATATAACTGAATTTTTACGCCGCGGCGTCAGAATTGACTTGTTGTTGTGATTTCACAAGAAGCAACGAGATTCTACGAGGAACGACAACGGCTTCTTTGTGTATACTCCATTACTGCAATCATCAATCCAGTGTGTCTTATAAAGCGTCGACATTATGGTTACACCACTCTTGTTTGGGGAAGTCAAGTTCGTTCAGTAGTGGACGTATGTTAAAACCTACTAACAGAGACATAAGCGTCTACAATCCTAAAAAAACCGGTCAAGTGCGAGTCGGACTCGCGAACGACGGGTTCCGTACCATTTTATAATAAAAATGGCAAAAAATCATGTGTGTTGTATGGGAGCCCTCTTAAATATTAATTTTTGTTTTTTTTTAGAATTTGTTGTTATAGCGGCAACAGAAATACATCATCTGTGAAAATTTCAGCTGTCTTACTATCACGGTTCATGAAATACAGCCTGGTGACAGACGGACAGACAAACAGACAGACGGACGGACTGCGGAGTTTTAGTAATAGGGTCCCGTTTTACCCTTGGGGTATGGCACCCTTAAAATTATCGGTTTCTTGTAGCCGTAAACTTTTTTAATGTTGTTTTTCAAGTGTTTAAAATAAATGTAGTCAAAAGTGAAGTTTGTTTACGAAATTAAAGCAAGATTATCGACGCCTCAAATGAACCGGAAATAAAACGTTTAGGAGAGGCAAAGGTAAAGTCAGTGCTTCAACATAAATCTGGGAATAATTCATTAGTGTATTCCGTTCCCCAGTTTCTGTTGCTTCTCCCTGCGTTTGCAGGTTTTAGCTTAGTAGTATTATATCATTCGCAGTCTCTCTGAGCTTAATAAAAATGCTGAAATATCATTTTATTCTCGCTTTAGTTTTATAACGGTCAATTTATGCATTGGTTAAGCTACATTTAATTTGCAACAGTCTGCAGTAAGCTCAACTTTCTAGTGCTAATTTGTTAATATATAATAATTTGACGACCTGTTTGGCGCGGTGGGCGCAGGCCTGCCTGCGACGCAGGAGGTTGCGGGTTCGATTCCCGGCCTCGGGACAAATGTGTGTACGATCTGCAGACATTTGTTCAGGGTGCTCTGGTCGTTTTCTATGTATCATAAAAAATATCCATCTATGTATTGTATTGTATTATGTATATCAGTTATCTAGTACCCATAACACAAGCTCTGCTTAGCTCGGGGCTAGATAATGCTGTGTGAATTGTCCAGCATTATTTATTTATTTATTTTATTTATGTTAATATTCTTCTTGATTTGTAATATCTTTTGTTAAAAAGGTATATTTAAGGCTTAAACGTTAGTAAGTTTTAAGTTAGTATATTTTGGCATTCCCATCACAAAAGCCCAGCGGAACTGTAACAACAGCGTGAACCTCCACATCACCCCCGGCCATACAGTCGGGCAAGGTGTTAAATCACGGCTGCCTTTAATATTCAGACGCATTAATATTTTACCAAAAGTTAAAATTATAACGAACAAATTTTAATTTCGCACTTTATGTACACGGTAAAATTACAGTTTGCAGGTTTCGATGCGGCGTAGTATAATTTAGAGGGAAACAAAAATATACTTGTTACTTTTTTTTTTAATTAATATTAACGTTTTTTACTCTTTTACTTATTATAATCTTTTTGCTTTGCATGTTACCTTAGTTATGTAAGCACACCTACATACATATTAGTATTGTAAACACCTAAATAATAATTAATTTTTTACTTAATCTATACTATAATGTACTCGTAGTGTCAGGAGGCGAGCGAAGAGACTACGCCGCAGTTTTTAGCTATTTTGGTCTCTTTGTTCAAAATGTAACCATGTATTGTGTACTTTTTTTTTAGTTTTTGATTTTAGTATTTTTTTTATTTGTTTCTTGTCTTTATTAGAGTTTTTTCAGAGTGGTGTACTTGTGTGTAACCTCATCAATGTGTAAACTCATCTGACGAGTCCATTGTATTATGCCGCTCACTAGGTTTTAAGAACAATTTTTCTGTAGCTCTTTACATTGGACAATAAATAATTCTATTCTATTCTATTCTATTACAAAACTGGCTATAGCAACAGCCGGCGGCTACTTGCGGTAAAGTAACAATTGTTAATTTTTAATTATTTCCCGTTCCAACTTCAAGCGTAACAGTTTAAGCGATAATTTAATTACCCGAAAACTTGAAGGCAGTTCTGCATTTGTTTCACTTATTTCGGAGTTCTAATTCTTTAGAACTCATTTGAATGCACCCTTAGGAATTTCAAGAGTAAAAAGATCAACATTGTCTAAAATTATACAAAA
Source organism: Eupithecia exiguata (assembly GCA_947086465.1). Lineage (NCBI taxonomy): Eukaryota > Metazoa > Arthropoda > Insecta > Lepidoptera > Geometridae > Eupithecia > Eupithecia exiguata. Next base: position 5,401,167 of record OX352230.1, on the reverse strand, counting down.
ATACTTAAAAACCAAGAAAATTTTATTTCTCTCGTTGAAAACTCGGTCGACTGCTATTAATTTGTCCAAATCTAATGCCGGTATGTAAAGAAAACAATCTTATTTAGGTAATGGCAGGAATTACTTCCATTACGCTATCCGATAAGGATGAAGAAAAAGTCGATTACTATCGCTCACCGCAAAATAATCCTGATAAATTACCAGCATAGTAAAACAAATACGAGACACAGTGTGCGTGAAAGGCAGATGAGCGACTTATGAAAACCAATTTCAAGGTTTTAGCTGTCTGATTTAGCTGATTGAGTAGGTACTATACATATAAAAGAAAAAAAAAGTTAGTATTTTTTGTCTAGTTATTGAAAATAAATGTATATTGTGAGACATTTTCACAAAGCAAAGCAGAGCTCATGGTACACGATCACTGATAAACAACATAACGAACAAGTACAAATAGGATTTTTTAGCTACAATAACTTCTCCTTTGATGGATGGGAAAAAGGCATATAAATGTTTTTTTCAACTAAAAGTCTTCTAAGCCCGTAGTTACGAACTATAAAGTACTAGGAAAATATAAAATCAAACTTCTGAATAGGTTCTAGTGTCTTGGAAAACTTTATTTTTCAACAATCTCCCTGACATTTTTGCAAGCGTCGACTGTTTGAAGTTAAATTACCTTCTGCAAGGCGTATGCACTGCTCCACCTCTTTCGCTGTTGTTTACTTTGATTAAATTGTAGTCGACGGCGGAAGATTAGCTGAAGGCTCGATTCGAGAGCCTTCCCGATTTAAATAGGATTCTCTCCCGTTTATAAAATCTTGATAAAAAAAGTTCAATTCTTGAGAAAACCAGCGAACAAAATTAAACTGTCAAAGCAATTTTTATAAAGCTCTAGATAATCGAGTTATTTTTGAACCCTTCAGTTATTATACTGCTTAAAGGGGAAATTGTTAAAGATTTTTATTGAAATAGAACAGGGATTAATTTATGGGTATAATATTATTTAATACAGAGGAGTTTGGTATTATTTCAATGTAAAAAAAACGTTTATAATTACAAGTTAAGTTTACTTATATAGTTCGAGTCAGTATATGTTCAATAAGATAAGGTCAATAGGTGTTCAATAAGATAAGTGATTTGCCAATTATTTCTATTATTTTTCAATACGCCCTGATACGCTACTGAAACGTGAACTATCAAACTACCCTAATCTTCTACATATTCTGTGGGAAAAAAAATCGCATGTCTCTCCATCGTAAATATTGTGCACATTTTCGGGAGTATGCCTGAACATAATAGGTTTCTGCGTCATCAATATTTATTGAGATGTTTACGAGTCGACCACTAAACGTGCACGTATGCCATTGCTCACTTTGTGTCGAGTTTTAACGTTAAATTGCTTCCTCCGTGTTATTATCGTTTAGTTTTTCATAAGATAATGTTTTTTTTTGTTTCGTCTTAGTTAGGTAAGCGACCTACTACTAACTTCTCAACAGTTTAATTGCCCGTCACGCACATGTAGATTTAGCAGTCTTACTAGCTGTGCGGCCCTCCTCTGCGAGTCACACTTCAGAGGTTGGGCAGTGAGTGTGTGCATAGAAAAAAATAGGCAATTGTGGTCTTAAATTTTTGTCGCATGTGTAAGAAAAATTACATGCAGTATTAGTTACGATTGAATATGTACTAAAAACAGAGAGAAAAAACAATGAGATAAAAACCAGTAAGGCTATTATCAGGGGGAGGCCTGCGTCCAGCAGTGGACTAATAAAGGCTGTTGGAGGAGGAGGTACTTAATAATAATTGTAATAAATTATCGGTTGGTACTCTTTTCATTTACTTAAAAGTTATTTGTATGGCAGAAGCTAAACCAAAAGTACCACCTAGTTTTGTTCGATGTCAAACGTATTTTTATGAGAACCATCTAGTTTTCATAAAAACACTTCATCTTTCAAATAGTTGGAAGAAACAAACTTTCTCCATTTATATTTTATTAACAGGAAGTATTGAAACTTAGTTCATCCAACTTTTCTTCAAGGCTCATCGATTTCAAATGTTTCCTCATAGCCGGATGGATTGAAAAGGATCTCCAATTGTTAGCGTATTTTGATTCGATTGAAACTGTACTCGTAGCTCTTCGAACAAGTATTTTGATAGATTTTCGTTATCTTTTCTGATAACTTTTGAATGCATCATAAATAATAATCAATTGATTTTAGTTGCGAGAATCAGTTGTGCACTTTTATATTTCTATGTCAAACCGTTTTCCTAGCTATGGTGTAACGCTGTTTCGCACCACAGGTTCTCACCACAAATTATTTTTTGCCGTTTCATATCAAAAAATGACAGCTTTTCAACCCAAATAAAAAAAAATTTTTTTCGGCGTTTCTACCCAAAATATATTTGTATCGACGACGTTGTCAAAGTTTTCAGTTTGCTGTCTTTATTTGGGTGGGATAATTATAAACTTAGCTACACTCAAACACATTAAGTTAGGCACTTTGCAACCTTTGCTTGTCCGATATTTTAAATGCAGAATAGAACAACAACAAACGATTAGACTCAATAACTCAACAAATCTCCATTTTAAGCTTGGGCTAATAATGACTTTGTTTGTCTAGCGGCTAACACTGTAAATGACATAAATATGGACACAAAATGTCTCTCAACTCGACTAAATGGCATAAATGGCATTTACGATCCCGCATTAATAAATCACGTCGACTTTTAAAATATAGCGATGGCATTTTTCGGGAAATTAAAATTTTCACTTCCGCCGGAAATGTCGATGTTTTATGCGGTTTCGTTTCACTTTGTAACAAGCTTACCGTCACGGAAGCTGGCAATGTCATAACTGTCCACTATTGGCTCATGATGTAATGTAATTTTATCACACTCGCTTAGTTGTAAAATTACTCAGTTTTATTCATTATTATATCATGTTTATTGAACCATCCATATCATTCTAGATTTTAACGGCGAAGACATTTAGTTTCTTTTTACTTTTTATGTTCTAACTATCATAACCAGGCGAGTTTCCGTTTAGCAGGGGAAGCGTGGACGGATTTTTGAGGGTTTTAAGGAACGTTTACCTCCCGAAAGGTCTATCTATGCTTTCTTTCGGCTGTGTTGGTAGAGTAGACGGCGAAAACAAAAGCATTTTTCTGACAGTTTTCAATGCTTCACGAAGAAGGCACCATGTGTGCTATTGTGTGAAAAGGATGGCTATAGGTTTTGCGTTAATAGAAACGAGACAGAGCATACGTTTTTTTAAGAGGCGTAAGCGCAATAAAATAGTTCTATTTACAAGAAAACTACGCTACAAATAAAGAAACTGGCCTAGAGAAACCAAATAATTATTAAAAACCTACAAATCAAACCTTAAAATCATTTCACGGCAACCTTCAATCAGACGGCAAGGTTCCTGAGATCTCGACTAGATTACGTATAAAATAGTGCACTATCGTGAATTTTTATTGTCATTTTTTTTCTCATTCGTGTTTTCGCATTATATTAGAGGAACCAAATAAATAATGTTGAATTTTATGTAATTCCAGTTTTTTACCACGAGAATCTCGTAAATTCTCTACTAGTACAGTAGATCTAGGCCTAGTTTGACCGTTTGGTTCACCCGTCATTTTTTCCTTTATAAGCTATCACAAAGTCGTTTACGACTTCGCTTCCACTGCCTACCGCAATTAGATTTGAAACAAAATGATATCACCGAGCAATCAAAGGTTTGTTTCGTTCTACTTAGTGAAATGCGTGGTATACGAATCAAACTCAACGCCAACTGCTTTATCTTAAATCTTCCTCCAAAATATGGAAGTAAAATATCTGTTACACTAACAACTTTGCATAATGAATAAAGTTTAAAATGGAACACACTTTTCATTTTAACTGCCCGTTACGGCCTATCAAGCCGTTACGGCTAGAGTAGAGATCCATTTTTTTCTCATTTTACTAACTGGTTGCTGTCTTATCTGATACCTACATTAATTTACTGAAACTTTAAAACTATCATGTTTCTATCACATTTAGCTATCACTCTAAACTAAAATCGTTGTAAATATCCCGTTGTACATTTACAACTTAACTTTCTAAAACCCTGATAATGTAGCGTTACTAAAATGCTTTTCTTAGCTGTACTGTAATCCCAGATAATTGGACTAGCAGTACTGGAATCCCAGATAATTGATGTAATATAAACGACATTTATATACGAAAACATAACGACAGTGTGAGATAAAATTACATTAGACAAAATTACATTACACAAATCTCAAATCAATGTCTAAGTATAATGTGAAAGCACGATTGAGAAAAAAAAATACGATAGAAAAATCATGAAAGTAGACTGTTTCAAACGGGACCCCATTACTAAGACGTCTGTTCGTCTGTCCGCCTGTCCGTCTGTCCGTCCGTCCGTCGTTCGTCCTTACGTCCGTCCGTAAAAACTGACAAAAACATGCTTTTGTTTTCGCCGTCTACTCTACCAACACAGCCGAAGGAAAGCGTAGACCTTTCAAGGAGGTTTATCAAGAATCCGTCCACGCTTCCTATGCTTAACGAAAGCTCGCCTGGTTATGATATGTTAGCAAATAAAAAAGTAAAAAGAAACTAAATGTCTTTGGCGTTGAAATCAAGAATGATATATAGATGGTTCAATAAACATGATCTAATAATGAATAAAATTGAGTTATTTTAGAACTAAGCGAGTGTGAGATAAAATTACATTACATCATGAGCCAATAGTGACATTACCAGCTTCCGTGACGGTAAGCCTGTTACAGAGTGAAATGAAACCGCTTAAAACATCAAGATTTCCGGCGGAAGTGAAAATTTTAATTTCCCGAAAAATTCCATCGCTATATTTTAAAAGTCGACGTGATTTATTAATGCGGGATCGTAAATGCCATTTATGCCATTTAGTCGAGTTGAGAGACATTTTGTGTCCATATTTATGTCATTTACAGTGTTAGCCGCTAGGCAAACAAAGTCATTATTAGCCCAAGCTTACAATGGAGATTTGTTATGTTCAGTTGTCGATCCTACGTTTGTTGTTGTTCTATGCTAAATTTAATATAACATTTATTTTAACTTAAGTTTTATCTAGACCCTAACAAGACATCGCAACTTACTAGAATTATACGGAGTCCATTTAAATAAAAATACTACGCCGTAACTTTGACTGGTTTCGAGAAACTTTCTCAATGACGTTCTTGATAGTTATCGTTTAATCTCGCAAGACATGTGGTCGTACATTTGCACAGTTTTTGTTTTAAGTTTATTATCATTAATATGTACCAATTAGGCGATGTGGTCGCTCAGCGACAAAGCATTTTGTTGTGTTGAATAAAAAAATAGTTTATTATTTATAGTTTTCTCAGCAGTGGACCTTATATTCCGTGAATGACGCTAGACTTGACGAAGGGAACCTATCAGAGATAGGACAGCAGCTTCTTTCTGTCTATTTTTAACATCTTATCTGCGATCACCAATCAGACAGCCAAAAGTGTTAACTTTTGGCTGTCTGATTGGTGATCGCAGACAGATTTTTTAAAATATTATGGCAAAAACCCCCGTGTTAGGGGGAGGCATGATCAGCAGTCGGCGTTATGTGTACAGTGTGGACCTTATCCGATTTTTTTTAATCCTACAAGCTTTCTCGTAGATGCTACGTCGTAGAGGTTCGTAGCCACGTAGCTGCTCGTAGCAACTCGTAGCACTCGCGTAGACAATGATATGCCTAAGGTAATATTTACTTTGAGGTCCTTTCTGTAATATCATATAGTCGGTAGATAAATATACATTATGGTCTTTATTAACAAAGAAAATTACAATCAAATAATAGAATTAAATTAAAACTAGTATTTACAATTGAAACAATTGAGCTAACTGCAGACTGTTGCAAACATTTATTATTATGTTCTTTAGTAGGTAATTACTTAAAAATTCAATGAAATCCATAAATGCATAAATGCAGCAAACATAATATTGCCACCAAATACGTTCGCATTTGTCCGGTTAAATATGAAAATAGGGTTATACGCGGTTTCGGATAAAAAAAAACAAATATTAATAATTAAAATTTCTAATAAAATAATTAATAGAATGGCAGTGATCGATTTTACATAGTGGTGGCTTACAAGTTCAATGATTGAAAGCAACAATTAAATAACCGCTGAAATGTTTTATAAATAACTTTAGCAATAAATAAAACACATGAGGGCTGTTTATATTTTCAGAAGCAAAAATGTATGCGCTAGTCTTCGTCGTCCATGGAAATAAAATGCTATCCAATGCAGCCATTGAAGTATGTTACCGTGCAGCGGCATAAATTTGCTGTACTACGTTATTTGAATTATTGCATAACTTGTAAACACGTTTGGACCAGGCGCGCTAGGAACGTGAAATCTACTTTTTTCCTTTATCGACACCTTTTAAATTATGGCGCACGCGTTTCAAGATCCACTAGTTCAGTAAAAATCCTTTTCATAGAAAATGCATTGACAGCATCGCGTGGGAAATAGCTAGCGCATTTATAGCAAAGCTTTTGATAACCTCTTAGATTCGCCTGCTATAAAATATGAACGACATGCACGAAATACCTTCTTTGATATTTGAATTTTTCCATATTATTGTAATAAAATTGTCCCACATTCCAGTTTGACTTCCTGCGCTTAGAATTAAATGCGTTTTCAGCTGTATTAAACAAACAACTGAGGCGAACACCAAATAAAGGGAAACACTAACAGGCGAGCACGTTATTCTTGCCGAATTAACTCATAACGCCAAGAACTCGTTGATTTTTTCGTCCGTAATCTGCTTTAATGGGCACGGGGCCAGTCGCTTTACTAAATCGGTTGCACGCGACCGCAAAATGGGTATCTTTAAACACTGCACATACATTTTTGATGTCGCTTTTAATGTCACGCCCAGGCCCGATTGCGGCGACAATTAACATTATAATGAGGAGAGTATATCAATGATTCAAACAGACATTTTTTAAAGCAGATAAACAAGCTCAAACAAACTGTCCTCTTTTTCCGGAGAAAACTCCGCAGAATTTAATAAAAGGATTAAGGCGTATAGTTATGTAAATGTACCTGTAGGAGAAAAACACGCATCGCATGCGGCCCCGAAATAATAAGTTGAAGTAGAGTTCATGTCCCGCCCACCTGAAGAGATTGGGGGGACAGGAATGCTTAATATAGAGTCCTATAGGTACTTGCACCCGGCTCGCAAAATAACATTGCCGACTTTGTCGACGCTACCTAAAGTCTACCGTGCTTATGCTGTCATTTGTGCCCATACTCTATGGTTATAAAGGTTATATTTGATGCTTTCCGTTCAAAGCTCTGAGTATATATTGGTACCAAAGGTTGAACTGCAGGGCTCGATATTAGCCGGTAAATGATATTCTTAGATGCGCTGTGGCGGGTATTTTATCTTTATTTTGAGGTGAAACAAAATCTGATGAGTCGTGCTGCAGTGTTTTATGATAATTTCAGTAAAGACTCATGTTATTATTAGAGTTCATCTTTACAAATTTTTAAAGACACATTCGTATCTATAAAACGTCAAATCCAGTTTCAACTTTACCTCTTCGATTTTACTTTGAAAAACTTTTTGGACAACTTGCGTAGTTTGCAAATAAATTTTAAAATCCCAGAAACTAGCTTATCCAGCTTCCCAATCCGCAAACTAAATAATACCAAGTATTTTGCTTGCATGTTTACGTTGGGCTGACAGGCATTCTATGCACGAAAAGTTTCTCTCTGTAGTGTCAGTCGCGAAGTTCCAGGCTCGGACATCAGGAACCGTGCTGGATACAGTTCTACAATGGAATAAAGTAACATCGGAAGCTCGTTGGAGTTAATAAATAATACAGAAGGAGAGTGACATGCGCAGAATGCACCCTGTCTGCATTGTACAGGATTTATAGTACAGCTACTCCAGCACTAATTTTCTAGTAAGTATAGCTTCTAACAATTTTCGTACACGCTGCTTGGTTAGGCCTAAGCTGATGTTTCGTCAGGGGAAACCAATTAAGTAAACTTTAGTCAGTAGTAGTATGGTGTAAGTATCAGCTGCGAGATGCATGTTTTTTTAGTTTCAAGACAATGTTCCAACAACGTCTTGGAATTTGATGATCGATTTGATTGCCATGTTTGGTACAACATATCTTTAAATTGGTACTGAAGACAGGCACACGTGGTGCGTAACCACATGTTAGTTTACCAGTTTCTGATACATCCTTAAAATTCAATAAAAATTTAAGCCAGGATGTTCTTTCATTGCGCTTGCCATTAAAAGAAAATTCCATGGTAGATAAAAAGGCATAAAATTAAATCATACGCACGCCGCGCCGTGCGGCCCTTGCGTTTGGACCTCATCTTGACTTCGATAGGGGACAGCGGAGTGAGAAACCCATTGTCTGTCCCCTTCTCACCCCTGTCGGCCACTCTTTGGGAGCGAAGAGTGGTCATTCTCTACATTTTGTTTCATGATAGTCTCTGTTCTGTTTCAGTTGTACAACTTCTACCATCTGTACTATGTCTTAAGTCTGTTTTGACTGCGAATATCTGCGCCGGATGTCTGTCTGTGCTGCAGACGTGGATTGTTCACTGGATGGGTCATTGATCAGTCGATATTGTTATGACGGGGCTAGTGCATGTGACGTCACATACATACATTTTAAATGCACTGCCGATTCCACGTCGTGATTGGTTGAACTACTTTGATTGGATGTAGATTTAGTTTTGGAAGACTCGTTTGCTATGTTGGTAGTTTGATATTTTGCTCTTCCCAGTGTAATGTATGCCACTGTTTGTCTTCTTCTCTAAATAATCCGGCCAAGCGCGAGTTGAACTCGCGGACGTATCTTAAACACCAATGTCCAATACACATCATATGACCATCATCAGTATTTTTTTATAGTGATTTGTATGTATTTTGGAGTTTTTTTATTATTATTTGTAGTGGCTATAGTAAAAAATATTCTACTAATACAATATTGGACCTGCTATTAACATAATAATGGTTACAGAAATAAAAACCCGTAAAGGTTAGGTGGCGTAGATTTAGTAAAATACTCGTGTCCCTGAGGAACTCAATAGGTATCTGGTTTTCATTTAGCTAAAACTAGCTAACACAAAAGCGGTAAACAACAAAGCGTTCTTTTACTACCTACGTTCACACGCTTGCTGGCTTTTACTGAAATTCATAAAACAAAATAGCAACTCTTAGCAACGTAAAGTTAAGGTCGTCCAGTGCTTTTGTTGTAAACACATCCAGTGGCCTGTGAGACAGTGGGTGTTATCATCGTTTTAGTTCAGCGCTCCTGACCATGGTACGTGGTATCTTTGTCTTAGTTATTGCATTGTGCATACACCTTTTGTGCTAAGCGATAGATCACTAAACCCGTGTTCCAGAAACTAACAGCTATTTTGTAGTTTGTCGATGATAATCAAATATCGGTCGGTTTTATCTACTAAAGAAATAAAGTCAAAAACTTTATTTTTTAATATGGAGTTGTATCAATTGATCTGAACCATAAATAAAGTTATTTCAATAATTCGGCGAGTTTAAAAAACTAAAAAACGAGTCCGAATTCTGGTACATAGGTAGATTCATTTATGCATGTCAACTCGCACATTAGATTCAGCCATCGAAATCTAAAGTTTTTTTATAATATGAATGCCGCAAACGTGACTACCACGTATCATGTCAAAAAGCAACAAAAATCATTGGAATACTGTCATCGAGTTTGTAAGAAAAGATTGGATTTTTGTCATACTACGATGTATAGGCAGGAGCTAAATGAATAGGAAGGAGTCTAAATAGATGGAAGTATTAGTAGATAATAAGATAATGCGTACATAACACTGAGTATTCAATATTTTATTGCTTGACAAAAATATTACAGTAAACTTTAATGCATCCTGTCGGACCGGGTATGGTATGGATATTTAGATAAAAACTTAATTAAATGTGTATTTTGTTCTTTATATAAAAACTTTGAGACAAACAGCCGGTTTTTTATCCGCTTGATGTAATTTGCCAGTAGTTTAAAGTTTTTGTCAACTACTAGTGTGTTAACTTGTTTATGGAGAAACCAAAACTTGGTTCGTAAAACAAATATACAAAATTTAATCAGGATAAGTGCCTTAAATGCTATATTTGTGCTTTATATAGGAGTGTAGTCCCTCTACGTAAAGCTCGATTTTGTATTTTAACCAATTTTTCTCAAATTATAACAAGCGGATGAAAAACCGGCTGTATGACTAAAATGTCACTTGCTTAGGATAGCGTTTACGCGATAACGAATGAGAAACTACAATTTACGTTTTCTGAGTAGACCCCCCGAAATGATCATGTGATGATGTTTTTACAAACCCAAGTACTACGGCCCACATAGCATTCCCTCGAGAATGAAACTAACATAACTATCAATATATAATCAATAACTACCAATCTTCTTTAATTACTGTTCATAAATTTAAAAAAAGAATATGAACAACTATTTTTATACAACAATGAAAGAATCTTCAAAAATAGTATAATGTTTTTTTTAGTTTAACGGGATAAATACTAATCCCTTTAGTATTAAATAATTACTAAACCACCTCGGGATTATTATATACATACATATTGATGGTTATTTCTCTATACATATATAGAGAAATAATCATCAAAATCGGTTAAACATAAACGGAGATATCCAGTAACATACATAATTAAAAAACCATACAGACAAATTGGGAACTCCTCCTTTTTTGAAGTCGGTAAAAAAATTCAATATAAAAATAAGCCACATTTAAAGTCACTTTACAGCCGTGGTTTCAAAATAATCGTACACTCCGTTATGTTAAGATGTTTGCTTATTATAACAATAAATTTCCTTAAAAACAAATCTCAAGCAATTGTAACCCCAAAACACCGTAAGCGATGGGAACACTTAGACAAATGAAAGTGAAATTAACAAGAGCATTAAGAAAAGAGAACTATGCCGTTAAGGTCCCAGGCAATTGTAGCGGACGTGTAACACAGCGGAGGAAAAGGGGCAATGAATAAAACACACGTTAATAGGCACGCCTCTCGCAGAACACCCACATTAGCGCCTAACGAATAACGCTGTGATGGATAATATTACGTTCCTTTACACTTTCCTACAACATTTAATACCAAGCAATATTGACATAAAACTTTTTCGGCTGCACTTACGGGCCCAAAAGAGGCAGTCTGCTGATTCCCACGCGGCCGCCCATCTCGTGTTACACCGAAAAGAATCCCATTTTTTCTCTCACAGAATTAAACGGGCGATAAAATTCTCGCGACGTCGCATGAAAATGTGCGTTACCTGCCTTGCATATTTATGCGTGCCTCAGTAATGACGTTTGTCGAGCCTCCCAACCCGGGTTTCATTACTGCTTGTCTCCGAGCGTTAAAGCAACCCTATTTTATAAACAATCCGTGTCAAGTGTTTTTCGATCGCGACAACTCGTTTGCATTCCGTACAATGAGTAAGCTGTATCAATTAAAATAACAATAACAGCGCGCAATTCGTCTAGTGGAGGGGCTCGTTAGAGTCTCGGTGAGGTGTTCGCTTCTTCTAGTGTAAGAAGGGCGTATCGCGAGCTGGCTTACGCTAAGAATGTGGGTATATAACTCGTCACTAAACATTAACTCGGGCTTAAGTGTGCAATATCATTTATCTCGGCTGCTCGGGTAAATATTGTTCTTAATTTAATTGAAGTTGCGGAGCGCGGATGACGGCGGCAGTCGCTGCGAGCCGCAAGTCGCGCGTTGCACTCGGAATATTTCAGTGCAAACGGGACACGGCACAATATAGTCGCAATAGCTCGCCCTAATCTTGAGCCAAGTCGAGTGTTGCACCTGCAGCCAAATTCGTTCCAATTAGGGAGAGTTAGAGTGCGCGTTGCTGACTGAACAGCAAATGATGCGGTCCCCACTTAACGCCCGGGGGCGACACTTACGTGTCTGCACCTAAATAAATTCAGTTACCGCTTGCACTGAGTGCACGTCATTAAACTTTCTTGTCCTTGGCTCGACGGAGACGTGTGACGGTTCTTAATTATCGTGATTTACTGACAAGCTTGGCACTTACTTCAAGTTTAATAGCAATTCAATTCAATTCAGGCTCATGTTTGATTTAGTAATTCCTGTTTAACTTCGTATTGAAAATATACAAAAATTTACTCAACAACCTACGCAACACCAATTCTAACGCGCTGAGTTTTTAATTATAAAAATAATTATCCTGTTGTCTTTTAAATAACCGTGTATTGTTTCTTAACTATGTCATTTGTTTTTATTATAGGTACTGTAATCGATGCATGAACTCTTTCATTCAAACAGCCCTGAGAACATTATCTAAGTAAAGGCTTTACAAGTGGCCATGAGTATGATGTAAAATGAGGTATGATGTGTATAAATAGTAAAACCCAATGTCCTTTGAAACAATCGATGCAACGTTCAATAAAGTGAATGCAAATACAGTTACTAAAGAATGCAACACAAGCAATCAAAACTGAAACAGCGTAGTTTGCATATAAAATCGTAGACATCGTTTTCGCATTCTATTTTCTTCATAAGAAATTTAACATAATCGACTACATCGAAAGCAGTACATAAACCTAACATGGTCTTTACCGTAGTGATACCCTACTAATGCGCTTCGTCGACTCTATCTTTTCTTGCGATGACACGTCAAAACCTATTTCAATCCCATACCGATTTGATTCTTACAGCTTTAATAATAGAGTAGAAATTTCTCTGGAGTGAGTGTAAGGAGTTAGGATAATTCGTAGGTAGAAAGTCGTGATGTCAATCTTTATCGTAAGGGAAGTTGGGGAGGCTAGGGTGCGCCAATGCGTCGTTTGTAATCACGCAAATGGATCCGCATCAAAATGTCACATTCTACATTATCCTTCTACTAGAGTCTTTGTTAGTTCTTGGAAGGTAAAATAAAATCATAATTACGTGAGACGTAATGATTTGGTTTAATTCAATGACCCTATGGAATGATATTAAGTTTTTTTTTGAGATTAAGACAACTGGAACAAAACGTCAGAAAGTTGCCGCAACATCATAACGGGGCGGTTGCGTAAAGTACTTAGCAAGTAGCTCAATGAAAGCAGTACTAAACAGAAAATGCAAAATAAAAGAGATTATCGTTAAACGCTCGGACATAAAAATCAAAAAAGTTACGCTTTAAACAGTATTTTCAAGTTTGGTTTTATTTTTCTATCGGCCCGGCTGCCGGCTAGCCGCTGACTGGGATCGCCTCCATTAAAATAACTCGTTAAAATTTATCATCGACCCGCTTAATCGCTTTAGCGCCACCATCTGCGATTTTATGATTTTTCTGCTTGCTTTCAACACTTTGTGGTCGTTTGGCATTACGAGTGGGCCTGCGAAGAAACAAAAGAATTTTAGACAACCAACTCACAATATGTTAGAACTGATAAAAACATCTACTAACAGATAAGTAATCTAGATAGAGTGAAAAACCTCTTTTGCATATTTACGAACACAAAAAGGTGCTACGCATTAGCGTGATTATAATTTCACTATGTTTAATACGCGTTCCTCCAGTTGAAAATCCAATTTAATCATAAGCTGGATTTTCTGCAGCCGTGTTCCGTGCCACCCTGAAGATAATTAAATAATTAAAAATGTATGAATGACGCTGTAAAGTCAGTTCCTTGATTTTGTAATAATGCAGTCCTCTTGGGCAAAATCTTTTGAATTATTCTCGCGCGCTTTTGCTATGTAATGCGGTTACGGATCCCTGTAGGTTCACGGATCTATTGTTCTACAGCAGAAATGGAAAATATTTATGTTTAAAACTTGTCCCCGCGATAGTTTCTTCTAAGTTTATTTTCTTCATAAAACTCAACTCCTTTCTTGTTTCCATAATATTGTGTCAAACCTACCCTACTCCATCCCCATCACTGTTCTCCATAATTCAAATTAAATTAAAACTTCACGCTAACGAAAATGCTAAAACACTGCCACTGAATGCAAAACCGTTCGACAAAACGGTCACTGCGAGCTGAAATGAAACATTTTACCTCTAAAATGTCAAAGGTAGCTTCTTTGGGTTTATATTTTGCGTTTATAGCGGTCACCGGCGCGTCGCAGATAGGAGCAAAAAGTAGGAGCGACCGCTCGCTGCCGAGAGAAAATCTGAGGGCTTAAACAGTACCACGTATGAAATAGTGGAGCTCGGTTACATGAAAAAGACGAGAGGCGAAATCGAGTGACAGGACCACGGCACAGGATTTTCAGTCCGATGGTTTTTTGCAGCTGGGATTTTAGGACTGGACATCGCAGCGCATGGACGATGCGAATTTATCGTGCCCACTTCCATGGACGTGCGGTCCATGATTAGTTGAGGTCGAGGCGTCTGAGTGATTCTTTTTTATTTTTCGTGGAGCGAGACTATCTGTCTTTTTGTTGAAGCACCCGGAGGCTAACGAGGATGGCTGTAATTGTGTTAGTTTGGGTGGCTATTCAGTTTTTGAGTGCATATTCTGATTTTTTGAATGTTTTACATAATTACATAGACTAGGTAATATTTTCAAAATTACACTACTCTAACTAACTAGGAAGAGCATTTTGCCCACAGACTTATAACTAACTTATCTTGTCAATTTTGTTACAGATTGACCCCAAAGTGGCCTTCCCCAGAAGAACACATCCTAAGGTAAGCGAACAATCTATCTCGACGCGGTGCCTGTAAATTGAAAATTAAACCTTTATAATAAACTCGTTTTGACGGCAGACGGCCACAAAACGGGCTCCGCCACAAAGTTACGTCACATAGTCAGCGTAAAGCGGGCCGCCGCTATTTGTTTATTTCCAAACATTTACTCAAAATATTATTTTAGGCTGGACATAAGTCTCACCCTCTATTAAGATGTTGGCTCATGGTGTATAAATAACTAAGGGCTGATGATTTAGTATGCGCGCTGTGATCCCATGGCCCAGAGGACGTCTTTTATAAGACCAGACTTTGATTGAATTGCATAACGGGCTGTTTAGTTCATTTCCTTTTTACTTCCCTTTTGCCTTCGTTTTAATAGAGTGTGCGATTATTGCTCGTAAATATAAGAATGGTTTATTTATTTCCAGTCTGTTTTGGATTATCAATTTAGTAACAACTTTATTTACATAATTTTTTGAATGGTATCAGCAGTAATGGTTAGAATTTGGCTAATTGTCAACCGGTTCTGTTGATGCCTTACCTAATATATGTGGTATACTAAAAAGTAGTCAAGAGGTGCTTTTATAATGAACCCAACAAGGTTTGTGAACTTTCAATATTCCTCTTTCGCTTGAGGTTTTTGTGCAATTTACATTTCAACTAAGCTCAAAATATAAAGCTCTCGACTACACACTAGTTTCGCGGTGCCGGAGTGTAAGTTATCATTGGATGGTGCAAGCCGCATTTAATGTAAATTGGCGTCAAGCTCACCCCGGCTCAGCCGCATCCAACGTTTTTACATTCAAGTAGCTGATACTTGAGGTTTTATTTTAACCCAGCACAGACAAGTTGGAAGCCTCTTGCCTTTGTATTTGCACTGCTGAATACTAGAGTGTTCACAATTGATAATTTTAGCCGAGCTAAAATGGACGCGAGAGAATTTCGTGAGGTGAAAATGAGAAAGTCGATGAGCTCGCTATTTAGCTAGATACTAACATCCTATAAACTTGAGAATAGAGTGCCTGGCAACAAGTGGGTCTCCTTTGTTTCTATAACAGGATTAAATTCAAACTTTGCGTCAACAATACAAGTTTATGACTTGCAGATAGGTGTGCTGTGGAAGGGGGCTTCGGGAATGATGTTATAAAAATTGAAGCGTGGTGCGGCCGAAAATCACAAAAATCCGAGCACCGAGTGGGGCCGCTACCTCCTTCTTTTTATATGAACATTAAACATGATGGATGATTTTAAAACATCACGTTATATTACTCTATCCGGGCTGGCAGTGCGGTGTTGCGTGGCCGGTCAAAGGGGATGCCGACGATGCGAATTACATGAATACATTAAGGGAGTACCACCTCGTACCTACATACATGTTACACTGTAATGCTCACGAATAAATTTAGACCTCGTTCCGTCATAGCAAACGGCAACTATGTATGTATGTAAATTTTGACGTACCACATAGATTTACTGATATAATGTAGCGCGATCGGTGCCGTAGTCTTCCGGTCGCGACAAAAATAAAACCAAAAAATAAGGAAAATAAAATTTGAAAAGTTTACAATAAGTAGCACGAACCGTTCGTTAACAGAAACAACTTTCTGCAGAGTTAAGATAATGTTTTTTTGTTTGCCTAATTAATTGTGATGATAAACGACGCACGAAATCGGATGATTTTGTCACTGCCTACTTGCGGGAGTGAAATTCAAATTTGTGATTATCATTTGCCACCGTTCCGGCTTTTCCTTCCGCAAACAATGGAAAAGGGGACACCGCCTTCCAGGCGTACGCTAAGAACAAAACAAACGAATTTTTAATATCGTCTTTATCGATAATTGAGACTCTGGAAAACCTCTTATTTTGGAAAGTTTTAAAGACTGCAAAAGAGGAATTTCGAAAGGAAAATGGAATTGAGAGAAAACTTTTTTCATCTTCTTTGTTTGACATTGACAGTCACTAAAGTTTTTTTTTATTCTCATAGAATCTATTTAATCCCGAGTTGATTTGGGACTGTTTAACTGTCCGGCATCTGGCAGATGACTCCAGCAGATATTAATTTTGTCACTTAGAAATATTAATCATTTCAAAGACTTTTCCTTTTCGACTGTAATAACCAGAAGCTCTTCTAAACTAATTTCCTTCGCGAACAACAAGTTGCTGTAAGCATTTCCGTAAAAATCAAATTAAAGTGTCACTTTCTGCCTTAAACAGTTATAACATTCTAAATAACTTTTTGACTTTATCAGGCGAAGCCTGATACGATTATTTGTTATAAAATATTTCTACCTACATATGTACAATGAACATATATAAACGATTGTGATGTTTTAATAAAAAATTAAGCCATCACTTTCATAAAATAACCATCTTCAGCAAATAATTCTAGCAAAGTAAACCTGAAGCAATAAATACCCGCAACAAAACAGAATAAGATCCAAAAACCGCATTACCAACAAACAAGACGTCCCGGAAACGCATTGCACGGAGTCGCTCGTACGCATTGGGTTTCTTGCAAGCAAATACCGGTGGTACGGTGCAGGGAACAAAGGCTAATATGTCATAGCGGCCAAGTTAATTGACGTGGTTTCCGTAGAGACGCGAGCGGAACGCAGAAGTCAGTTTCCTCTGCTCACATATTTATACGGACTCGGGATTATACAACAGTTACTTTATAGGGACGTCTACACCAAGCGGCAACTAAAGTCTGTCTGCAATAGTAAAATAAAATTTTATAGAGATTAGGTTCATAGGTCATAATTTTCATTGTTATTGTATTGAAAATTTAGATTCTCGTCATTCTAGTCTTTGATTCGTTTTTAAGTCCTATACTAAGTAAGAAAAACATAGTGTTAGAGTTATTTAACAGTATATCTATTTAGGAAAGTATTAACCTTATCTATAATATGTATGTCAGCGAGTTATCGACATAGATCAATGGATTAGCAAGCTGAAGTGGTAGTGGGCTGGCCATATCTTGAGAAGTATCGTCAATGCTTGGGGCAAACGTGTTCTTGAGTGCAGACCGCGAATCGGAAAACGTAGTGTAGGATGCACTTCGATCAGGTGGGATGACGATTTGCGTAAGACTGCTGGCAGATGCTGGATGCGGCAAACTGAAGACAGGGCGCAATGGCAATCATAAGAGGAGGCCTATGTCCAGCAGTGGACTAATATAGGCTGATGATGATAATATGTATGTATAAAGGTATGTTTGAGAAAGTGTTCGTGTGGGAAGTCCCTTATTCTACAGTAGCTTCATGCTCTGACTACATTTATCTTGCATGGGGGTGAATTTTACCCGTAATTGGATATCACGTTTACCTGGAATGGGTAAGGTTGTGGTGCATGACTATAAATGTTTATCTTAGGTAATAAAAAGGCTTTTATGACACTCATAATATTGCCAGTAATAATTTATTTATTATTAAAATAAACTAAGCGATCTTGTGTAATGGGTACAAGATAACAGTGTGTTAAAAATGTCAAATCAAATGTGATAGCTAATGTATTATATCAGTTACTGATATAATACATTAGATTGATTATTAGAATTCTTTCTTAAATTCACAATTCTTTCCATCCAAAGGCTGCCTGGAAGAGATCGCTTCTTAGCGATAAGGCCGCCCATTGTACTTATCTTATGTGATGTCTCTTTGTAATGTTATTTTATGGTGTACAATAAAGCATTTTTGTATTGTATTGTATTGTACATTCAGCTAATGTATTATATCAGTTACTGATATAATACATTAGCTGTCACATCCGATATTTTTCTTACTGTTATTTGATAAAATAATTAATGTAAATACAATCAAGTCATGGAATCAATTTAGAAATAGTATACACAATTGAAACAGTCGAACTGACTGAAGACTGTTGCAAACAATCTACATTTAGCTCAACTGATTAATACCTTGTTGATTTTCTAAGTTGAGCAACTTGAGTTGAGCAATGGGAACCAAAATAAGTTTGATAAGGAAGGGCCCCGTTGTGCAATTTGCTCAACTGAGTTGCGCAATTGAGTTGCACAAAAGGGACCTCGCGAATAATACATTACAATACCTAGTTAGACATTTTTTATTTTACATAAAAACGACCATACTCCCGAAACAAATATCGCAGATCGTACAACCATTTGTCCCAAGGCGGCTCAAATCGAACCCGCAACCTACTGCATCGCAGGCGGACCTTCGTCCACCGCGCCACAGAGGTCGTATTGTTAGGTAAGAACTAGGCAAATCTCATTTTAGTTGGTATTACGAGTATGTTATGTCAACTTATGTCATTACCGCCAATCTAACCCTTTAGGTAGGTTTGCGATGGTACATTTTTAGGGTTCCGTACCCAAAGGGTAAAAACGGGACCCTATTACTAAGACTTCGCTGTCCGTCTGTCCGTCTGTCACCAGGCTGTATCTCATGAACCGTGGTAGTTAGACAGTTGAAATGTTTTCAGATGATGTATTTCTGTTGCCGCTATAACAACAAATACTAAAAAATAAAATAAATATTTAAGGTGGCTTCCATACAACAAACGTGATTTTTTTGCCGTTTTTATAGATAATGGTACGGAACTTTTCGTGCGCGAGTCCGACTCGCACTTGGCCGGTTTTATTGTAAGGGGTTTGTGTTCAGATCGCTCTTAGAAGGCTCTGTAGTCAATAGTGATGAATGATACTGATCTACTTCTGTTTCTAATTAAAAAGAGATAGAACGTGTTCATGGAAAGAGTACAGAGGCAGAAATGTACATGATACAGTCACTCAAGAGAAAGGTCTTATACTCAGCAGTGGATGTGCACATTGAGCATGATTTGAATAGATAGAAATATAGGTACTCCCTTGTGATTTCCCTGTTCGGTGATCGGTAAAAATTTCATAAAACATCTGAACAAAAATCCCTGCACTAGAGCTCAGATGATATCAATTAGGGAGCTTAATCTGAACCATAACGAGTGCCTAAATCGGTATTTGTAATCACCGCTCCGCGAGTTTATACTCTTTAATGGACTTGCAGAAGTAGTTTCAACTCTCTTTACGGCTAAGATATTTGAGGAAAAACTACGTAGCACCTACCCGCAGTAAGTGCTGAAGTTGCAGAGTTGCCGAAGTATGGAGCACGGTGGCGTGGCGGGCCCACTTGGCGCGATTTAACGTGTTTCATTAAAACGTTTTGTCGGTGTAATCGCGAGTAATTTAAGTGAAGAGAGCCGAGCTTCCGACTTTGTAAGTATTTTGTGTTTTCTTTTTTAATTACTTCGTTTTAACTTTGTTGTCGGGCTTTTAAAAGCTGACTGACAGCCAAATAACAAAGTTCTTTATAACTATTTAGGCTGTTTAATGAAATCGCGGGCGTTATTACGCGATAGAGCTTCTCGGTATCGGTGATTTGCATGTAATGTACACATGCGATATCTTTATTACAATAAATCTAGCTTTCGGGCGCCGCCGTATTGCAGAATAAATATTTGTTTAGTTCGTTTGTCAGATACCTCATTTTTTATGTAGACTTGTATATTAAGAGCGCGCCTAATGCAAAAATTTGTGAAAAGGATAGACCTAAGATTTTGCGTTCATAAAAGCGGGACAGAGCAAAGCAATTTCAGCGCAAAAAGCAAGTTTTTGCTTATTATCTATTAATTATTCAAAATATAAGCATTAAACATAAAAGGTAAACAATTACTTAAATAAAACATTAGTCTGGCTACGTAATTCGTAAAAAATAATGTGGTGTTTGTCGCTGATAATTTAGAGAATTTCAAAACAGTTTTTTATACGAATTTTGTAGTTTTATTATTAAAGAAACCAGTTTATTTTCAAAAATTCTATTCTTTTAATCGACTTTCACAAGTTTTTTCTTATCTACCGTATTTTTTAAATCTGAAAATTTACGTTCTTTACCATAAATCTCAGTGTTTAAAAATACACATTTTGCTTGATTTTTGCATTAGGCGCACCCTTAAAACGTGATTAGTAAAAATGTACATATAATATTTTCGCTTAAATTATTCCACTCTTCAGGAAAAGCAGATACGAGTATCACACGAATTTTTCTGTCTCCCAGCCCATGCAACTAGTACTTCAGTAGTCCAAAGCAAAACGTTATTCCAGGAAACATAGATAGATAGATAGATAGACAATTCTTTATTTCATAAACCTAAACATACAGTACATTATTAAACATCGTTTTCAAGACAATAATTTCATCATAATTTTATCCCTGGAATTGCAACCAAAATTATACAACAATCTAAATCCAAAACTCCTAGAACGCATTCAAAACATTCCCTTCGGTAATTCACCGTCTAAAATGTAGCCCGTCAGAAGCCGTGTTATTACTAATTCAACATGAAATATCCACGTTAAATACAACACTGAATGATGTAAACCCGGCGTTGTGGTCGCTGGACTTATGCCCTGCTGGACGGTAGTTATGAGCTTCGTCCCGGTATAAGTTACCCCTACATCTGTGCCATCACTTGTGAGCTCACCTTAATCACCGAGACCCACCTCGTTTATTATTTAAAATCATTAAATTCAGCTAAGTTCTTTTGTTCCGCGTCCCTTTTAGCTAATTTCGTTTTGTTGTAATTAATTTTTCATTTACGTTTAGATTTCGTACAAAACTAAGCATGAGAGGTGTAAATAAATTAAACTAAAAAATGTTCCGCTGCTACGACAAACTCTACAATATGCTACGATAAACGCTACGAGATGCTACGGAAAACGCTACGAGAAGCTACGGAAAACGTTACGAGCTTCAACGCCTAACATGCTACGTTTTTTCTATAACACAAGCTCTGCTTAGCTTGGGGCTAGATGATGCTGTGTGTGTTGTCCAAAATTATTTATTTTATGTCTACAATTTACTTCATTTTCTTCGTGCGACTTTTAGTAAAAAAGTGCAAATCATAAAAACGTCCCATTATAAATAAAGTGATAGTAATTCTTCTTTTATTGTCCAATAAGTGTTTATTTAGGTAAATCATAGCTCACAAGTATCTCGCTAGTTTGGCTAATGTCGTGACGATACCAACTTGCGGTTAGAGGTTTTATAAACTTTCTTTCTTTCCTTTTATTTACATGCAGAAACCACAAAAAACTGTAGATTCAGAACTAAACATAAATTTGTTTAAAGAATTTTGTACGAAACACAAAGTTATTTTTGATTGCTCCTTACCTAGAAGGCCACGGAAATCAAAATTGTTGTTACATGTAGGTAAACCGATAATATTACTAATCCTAAAAACGAGTAACAACTTTTCGCTCAATATGTACCTACTCGCCGTAAAACCGCGCCCTAAGGAAAGTTCCATACAACGAGCATACTTTGTAAAGAAATTGCATTTAATCATGTTGGGACCTCCTTATAGTTCGGCTTTACTTCGTACATTTTATGAATTTTCGAACATACTTCATGTCAACAATTACTTTAATACTTGCGCCATTATTTTAAGAGCTCCTTTTATGACGAATACTTGAGAGAAATTAAAAGTTTGACGGTGAACACATAACTCGTGAAATTCTTGGGCGGGACTCGCTCAAAAGCTGTTTACGCATTGCGAAAAATATTCTACGCAAAGTTTTTAAGGAAAAGGTTTTAGCTTAAATATTACATACCGACGTACTTCTCACTCAAGATACCAGTATGTGGAGGGAGCCGCGTATTCCTCTTATTTTTATAAACAAAACTGTATAATTTTGGGATTTACATTTTAATTGTAGCAGTAAATAAGTAAATACAACTATCAAATCTTTATAAAATGAAATCACCGAGTTAAAAGTAATCAGTGGTAAAAAATGGTAATGAATGAAGCCCATCCGGTTTCCATTTTATATCCCCCATGGCACTCAACGAATTCAATTCATACCTTTATTGTTTATTGTTTATTAAATATAGTAACTAACACGATTTATAAAACCAATTACATTAGTTACTTAAAATTAAGACACATTATTTATAATTATCTAACAAGTTAAAATTTTACAAAATAAATCAAAATAGAATATTAAAAATTAAATAGTTTTTGATAATGCAGGTAAATAAATTAATTGGTATAAAAAAATAGGATTTCAAAATATTACAATGACTTAAACTAATACTAACTAAAATAACCAAACAAACTATATAGACTAACAAGGTTAGAATCTACGGCACAATTTCCAACCCTTTGCTTAGCGCTTTCGTTTTTCGTAGCCAGTTGCCTAAAGAGGCTGGTTTCATTAATTTAGCGTATATCTCTCAGTAGCAACCGCCCTCGTCCGGTTTGCTTCCGCTATTTAGGAGCTGATAAAAAATTACTCACCTTTGTTTTAGTCCGAATTTAACGTTGTAAACTGGATTTCAGAACGGACAAGGATCAGTGTGGCTTTGCGCATGCCCGCCGTTACTTTTCAACCCAAAATTCCTAACCGCGAATTTAATATTTAATCTCACCCTTGTCTAGAACATTTACGGGTATGTCCCGAAATACCGCTTTATGTACAGTCAGCATCGTTAAAAGTTACTTTTAATCTACCTAAAAAATTTCTCAAAGAAGATTTTAATTTTGGTTTCGATTATGTCCATCTAGAAATTTTGTCAAACTGAGCCTCAGCTCAGAGAATCGCCTAAGCGATTCTCTTCAAAATTGTAACGTAACATGTGGAAAGTTAAAAAAAAACTGGGCTGGTTGTTGAATCACAAAAATGTACCTTAGGCAGCCTAATTATCCCTAATAATTATTAAGTAAAGAAAGACATTTATATGAACTCAAAAGTCAAAAGTCAATAACTTTATTTCTTTAGGCTTACAAAAAAGCACTTAGACAAGTGATATTTTATACATAAACAACAACTTTATAAATAGTAATTAACAAACAAGAAACAAAATGTTATTGATTTTGTTCGTGTCAATTTATGACTGATATAACTACAAATCAGTCAGTAGCCAAAAAACAGCTACTAACCTAGATACCTATGACATATATGACGGTAACTGTACCATCATCGGTAAGGTACCGTACAGTTTTCTAATCGGCCGGCCACTGACGTCCATGATGGATGACGGACTGGGTCACGTTTTGTCATTTTATTAATGCTTAGATTGGGTAGCGTGACTCGCAGAACACGACAAAGGCTTGAAATATGTTTACAATGCGTTGTGAGAGCCCTTAACGATAGAAAAGATTGGTTGAAAGCCAATCAAAATATTATCGTCACTGCTTTTAATTGAATTTTATTCGAAGATAAAATATACTAGCAAACGCCGGTACGTTTTGCTAGCATACTTTATCTTCCGACAGGATTCGAACTATCTCCCATCATAATCAGTAGAAACATAACCATTTGGGTGCTCTAAGGTGAATTCCTAATACATACTCCTCACCAAAATTATACTGGTTATACTTTGCGTGTTTCATAGATCAGAACCACTAACAGACTAGTTTATAAGAAAATAAAGTATGCTAACAAAACACCGCTGGTACGTTTTACTAGCATATTTTATCTTCCGACAGTATTCGAACTAACTCCCATCGTAATCAGTAGAAACATAACCATTTGGGTGCTCTAAGGTGAAGTCCTAATACATACTCCTCACCAAAATTATACTGGTTATACTTTTCGTGTTAGATCGGAACCACTAACAGACTAGTTTAATAGCGAAATGCAAATCTCGTCCAAAACTAATTCAGCCGTCCAATGCACCAGTGACAAGCCACACGACCTGCCAATAAGGACGCTGCTATTATAACGTACCCAACCCACTCGTATGACTTGAAACCTATTAGTTAAGTTAGCAAGCGCAGTCGCTGGGTTAATGGGGTGTCATAGAACATGATGGGTTGTCTGTGTTAGGTTGGGGACGTACTGGATATAAATGAGTGACTTAAGGTGACAAAAGACAATTGAAACATAGAAAAAAAGTTAGGAAAGGAAGTTAATATTTAGAATCTATGGACCTATGTAAAATATAATTAAAAATGTATGTTCCTTTTTATAAATAAGTTATAATATTACTACTGTTTTTTGTAACATGTCAGAATATTATTTTGTCATATGGAACCTATGATCCAAATTGCAGTGCCCCACCCGGGCTCATGTTGAAGCTCTACCTAATTCTAAGGCCTTTATTGTACAACATGATGGCAAATAAAATCTTGAATCTTGAAAAGTGTCGTATGACATTAAATGGAGAGTATTTTATGTGGATATTAGATGCTGCCAGCGGCTTCGCACGCGCTTTTTAATTATCCTATGTCCGTCCCCGAGTAAACCATTTACCTCTCTGCTAAATTTTATTGAGATCCGTTCAGCCATTTAGGTGTGAAAATGTAACAGACAGACATATAGACAAACATAGTTACTTTCGTCTTCATAATATTAGTATGGATAGTAGAAAAATAATTGAAACAAATCTTTAAAACCCGTTTCAAGTCCTTTTTTTATCGGGGGTGGTAACTTGTGATGAATGTAAAAAAGGTTTTGAATGGTGAGAATATTATATGAATATAGAGTTTATCAAGCTAATACCTAAAATTCATCTCGTTAAATCTCTGTCTCGTAGATCTGTCTGTGAGAGATTTTCTAAGTCCATCAACAATGCATAACTCAAGATCAAGAGTCAATCTTTTGAGACCAAAGAGTCATACAGAGGTCTGTCATTTGATCACACCTACATTGACTTTTGTTTTAGACAGATAGATAATACTATAATGTACCTACCACACAAACACAGAAAACAGTAAAGAAATAAATGCTACGAGTAGACGAAGTACAAAGGCAGCCTTATCGCTATGAGCGATTTCTTCCAGGCAACCTTGGGCACTTGAAAAGAAAACTATAATACACTAAGTACATACTACATATAATGCCTACATAACCTACAAACATTATACTTACTTTAGGAAAGAAAAATTATAAGAAATCTAAAAAAAAACGACGTCATCTGCATCCTACTGGGCCACTGCTAAACGCAGTGGACCATTATAGGTACTTAAAAATAAGGTTGTTTAATGTTACAGCGACTGATAATGCTGATAAAGCACTTTATTAAAGATAGGGAGTGATTTGGCTTTACAACAGTTTTAAAACGTAATTGTAGCCAACAAAAAATGTAGCCCAAAACATACCTTTAAACTCAGTGTGCCCCCAACATTCTAAGTTACTAGCTCATCAGTACCACAACCACGATCCCGACGGACAACCTATTGACACTCGTTTTATACAGGAATTATGGATGGTGAGGGGAAATAGGGGAAATAGCGGACATTCTGTAGATAAAAAAAAACAGACATATGTTGTCAGAGTTGTCTTTTTTAATCGACTTCAAAAAAAGAAGCAGTTTCTATGTTTGACTGTTCGATTGTTTTTGATGATCCTGAAATGGTCCCATAAAAAAATAATCCCGTGGGATTAGTATTATTCCCAAACTTAAAAATCCGTGAACAATTAAGGAATTTGAAAAGGCTCAGCTTGTATTGTGTCTGTGATTAAAAGTCGGTTTTTAGTTTAGTTTCAAATAATCAAAATATGAAATAATTTCTTTATATATATTTCATTTCTTAGAGATACCCAAAGTGCGGGTAAGCACTATTAAAAAAAACCTTAATCAAAATATTTATTGATGTTTGACCGATATGGTATAAAAACCCCAAGGTGTTTAGGATTTATGGCACTGTTTTTGAAAAAGCTTCTTTCAACAAGATAAAGTTAAAAACTACAACCCGACTACGTGAAAGTTATAAAAGTTTGAAACATTTACATTGACAAAATAGAATGACGTATCGGTCATATTTGATAGGCATAGAGTTGAAAATGAAAATAGGTCGTAGGTATTGTAGTTTTTCTCTATGGGGCCTGCAGCCTGCGGCTACCTAAACTTTAATACGCGTTTTGAAGGCTTATTCGGGGGCGGAGCCCTAAATCCTATAGCCTATAACCATCGGGGTATTGAGACGAATCAATCGATACATAATTTGTTGAAATCGAACCAGTAGTTTCACCGCTACGTGGGAACAAAGAAATCGGCCACATCCATACAAACATACAAACATATAAACATACAAACATACAAACATAGGGTGCTAACCTCATAACCCTCCCCTGTTGGTAGTCGGGTAAAAACGGTGACACTAACAGTGCTGTAAGATTACTAGCAAGTCCAAGTCCACTCAAGGTCCTCTTCTGATGCAGTCCATTGTGAGATTTTGACATTGTTATTTCTTGCTGCGCGAACCCG
Source organism: Eupithecia exiguata (assembly GCA_947086465.1). Classification (NCBI taxonomy): domain Eukaryota; kingdom Metazoa; phylum Arthropoda; class Insecta; order Lepidoptera; family Geometridae; genus Eupithecia; species Eupithecia exiguata. Next base: position 5,374,215 of record OX352230.1, on the reverse strand, counting down.
ACTCATACCGAACCAGATGTGGTAGAACTTCTAGTAAGTATAAAATCTTTGATGGTATTTTGTGGCTTCTGTATTTTCGAAAGAAAGTAAGATTTTAAGAAAGAATATGGGTTCATTTTAATAACTCTATTGCCGCAAGAACCTGGAACCAAACCTACAGAAGAAGATGTCTTGGGAATTTCTACTTAACCAAGGCAAGCAATATGAAGGCTTTTTAAAGAATTGTTAAAAAATAAAACTCAGAATCTCAATTCCCGCGATAGTCGATAAACTTATTACGTAGAAGTGTCCAATGATCGCCGGAGCGAACGGGCGGGTTCAACAAATGAGAGGACTTCAGTTTGCGAGGAGCTGGTACCTACCGTAGAGATTTGATTGTGTTATTACATTTTATTGAAAGACAATGTAGAAAGGTCACACAATAGACACCATTTTTATCCCTTCCAAAATTATATTTGAAAACTATCCTGTCCCGCGGCTTCGCACGCGTTTTTCGGTATAAAAAATAGCCATGTTGATCCAGGCACAACTAATAGGTAAATCATCTACCTGATTCTTTCAGTAGTTTTGGCGTGAAGAGTCAAACATTCAAACATCTTAACTTCCAAACTTTTGCATTAGTCACACTAATATTATAAATGCGAAAGTTTGGATGTTTATTTTTATTTTATTTATTTAAAATTGCACCAACACAGTGTACACTAAAGCATTGATTGTGGGCTGTTCCTTAAAAATTACACATCTAAGTGCCACTACAATTATAGGTACAAATCGAAATCCATTTACAACATTTCGTCCTTAAAATGTTCAGAAGGATGTGTGGATGGATGTTTGTTACTTATTCACGCCAAAACTGCAATACGGATGGCGGAAATTTGGCGTCGATGGAATCAAACATAGGCTACTTTTTATCCCTTAAATTCGTTAAAAATAGAAATAACATTTGAATGGCTTAGCGGCAGCCGCGGGCTGAAACTAGATGTGTATAAAGTATCAACGGAAGCGTTTGATAAATCCTGAGCATGAATATTTTACCTAATCTGTCTGGGTTACCGCAAATAGAGTAAAGGAAACCTCTAATACCTTCAGCCAGGTTAACGCCAAATATCTAAAATTGAAAATAATTTTTGGTCAACCACTCTTGGTGTGGTTTTCCGTACCTAAGTCGCACGTAAGCCGATAATGTAGGTTACTAATACCCGAGTTTCAAATATTAATGTACCCGTCTAGCCGAGTGGACATGAGGTCACCAAGTTTATGGCCTTTATATTCAACACAAAACATCTCTCACGACCATTTTGTCAAGCTTATCGCGTACCTGCTGCAGATTCACTAAATTTTTCTTAGAATGAATGTCGAAATACGATAGGTACCTATAACGTTTCATTTTATACAGAAAAATTTAAACAGAACTTAGCATTATCGAGGGTATTTTTGAGAACGGAAACCTAGCTTTTGCTTCGAAATTAAAATGGCATCGGAAAGCTTGCCAGCAAGATGATACAATCTCCAACTCATCCCTATACAATATAAAACTCACAACCTGCAGAGTAAATTCCAAAAAGCGACGAGGAACAATCTAGCGAAGAATATTTTTTCCGTACGATTTCAATGCAATGTTTTGGCGCATCGCTCGACAAATAGTCGCGCGTCGTGGTCCGCAGGGTGGTTGCTGACGGTACAAAATCCCACTGGCACTCGGCAGCTACTCGGACGAAAAAATTTCGAAATTGGCGTACCTACTGAAGCGCAGCCTTGGGGTGATGCTCCGCGATTCGCCACGTTGCAACACGGAGATTGTACCGTCTATGTTTTGTTTGTCTCCTACCGTCTTATTTCCGCGAGGTGAAATTGTATGAGGACATCCGACTCCAAATTGTTATTTCGCGACTCTTTTCTCTCTTAAAATTGGCTGCCACAGACTTAAAGTAACCTGTGGAAATACGAAATGAAAGGCGGCAAAAAAATTGAATGCAGTAATTTAAGCAAACTAAGTTAACGGTATCTAGTTAGTAGTTAAATAGCTCATTCTCATTCTTGGAAACGTTCCCTAACGTAATAAACGACAGGAGTAGGAAGCTTCGCGTGAAAGTTGAGAGCGTATGCTATCTCATGCAAATTACGGCAGATTTATCATAAGACGTCTCCGTAATTGCGACGTGAGGAGATACGGCGCGCGGGTTTTAAAGCGAGCTTCCAGAAAAAAGGCAATTAAAGGGATAAACTGGAGCAGTTAAGTCGAGCGTCACGCTTGCGATATCTCTAAAGAGCGCGGCGGAGGCAAAGCGAGCGCGCGGCGGCGTGCGTGTCTCTGCCTTGGGACCGCGCCCGCGAACATGTAAAGGGCGTGGACCAATATCATAGACAACAACCGGAGACGGGGAGGAACATCCGCCACTGACGCTATTGCACTTGAAGCTTTACAAAGCTAAAAGCAATACAATACAGTTATTTGATTTAAGTCTTAACACCGTTGCTTTCTGCTGAATTGTGTTTGTTCTGGCTTGGCAGATGTCGAAGTTGTATGTTTTGAAACAAAGCCTTGCCTGCGATGTTTGTTGTCAGATAAGACATCCATCCATATCGAAGTTCGTCCGTGATCCATTACAGTAAAATAGCGGTATATGTGTGTATAGTTGAATGTATGAAACTCAAACTGCAAACAAAACTGCGTTCACGTGGTACGATTAAAAAGCGGGCTGAAATATATTTTAATCTCTTAAATATTGAAGTATTTCTTGTAGCACAATAGCATGATAATTCAAGACAGGATTGAGCAAAAATCGATGCATCACTCATCGATTTGCCCGAGCCATTCACCCTCAAAACAAACAATTCTCGTCCGCCATCGAACCAGAATCAAAACGAGGGTCTATCAAAATAATCGTTTGCGAGAGACATGTGACATTCGCCGCGGTAATTAATGCAAATCAATGGACGTGCGATTGATTCCGTACTGGGAAAGCTAAAACGGATCAATTACGTTAATGAGGTGCGCGAATCATACATATCGCTGATGGATATGCAACTATAAGGTTCGGTGGTCGGCGCGCCGAGGCGCTCAAATGAAAAGATGTTTACTGTTCTAAATCCCGATTTATTGTGTCACTTCCAAGTAACAATCGATACATAATGCAAGACATATACCTAAGCTAAGATAGCTTGTATAGATATAAAGGCATACATCTCATCTCCTTTCCCAGAAGAAAAAAAATGATATAGGTAATACATTTTTTTTTCTTACAAATAAAAATTATCATAATTTTAAAAAATTAAATTAAACATAACATTTGATTATACATTGGTGATTAAATGAACTTAAAATAAGTTTAACTACGAACTATTACTTAATTTTTAAACAATTTTGTTCTATTTTTATGAACAATTTCAATTTTATTGTCTTTTAGTATACGAACATTGGGTGAAATATCTTCTACTACTAAATATGGTCCATTATAAATGTTCTGTAATTTTGAATTATTTTCATTTTTTAATAACACATAGTCATTTGCTTTATAGACAATAGGGTTAATTTGTTTATCATAATTACATTTTCTTTTCTCTTTAGAAAACAACAAATTGTTCCTTGCTTGTTCGTGACATTTTTGTAGTCTAAATTTTAATTCTAATGCGTAATTATCTGAATTATACAGTGGCTCTATATTTGTAGTTAAGTTACTAGGCAGATTGCAAGTTTTACCAAAAACCATTTCAAAAGGCGTGAATTTAGTTGATGTATGAACACTTGTATTGTAAACAAAACACCAGTACGGAACCCATGTACTCCATTTCGTAGGATCGTTATCAGTCTGTATGCGTAAATAAGCGTTTAGATTTTTATGGGAATTTTCCAAAGCTCCTATTGATTCGTGATGGTAGGCGGTTGAAAATAATTGTTTGACGTTGAGTAATTTGCAAACTTCACTCATTGTTGATGCTATGAATTCTGAACCTCTATCAGTTGCTATTTCTCGAGGGACACCATATTGTAGAATAAAATTCTCTACAAATGCTTTTGCTACGGAAACAGCGTCCTTACGTTCTATCGATACAGCTACGACATACTTACTAAGCTCACACTGAATAGTTAGAATATATACCTTATCATAATAATCCTTATCTAAGGGCCCAACTATGTCTAAAAATATTTTATCGAAAGCACTCATGGCCGTAGTGGTTACAACCATAGGCTCTCTAATAGGCACTGAATGCTTTTGCATTTGGCACTTTTTACATTTACTTACAAATTCAGTTACTTCATGAGTCATACCAGGCCAATAATAGGATTTTTTGATATTATTTAGCATTCTCCTGATGCCTGCATGACCACTTGTTGGTAGGATGTGATAGTCGTTCATTATAACTTTTTTATCGTCAATAGAATATACTCTTGTTTGTCCTTTTATTATAAAAAAATGTGGTAATCCGGTCCACTTTATTTTATTTACCTCTTTGGTTAACCATTTTACATATTCTTCATTACTTGCATGCTTTATTAAAAATATTTCATGAATATTTTTTTCTCTACATATTTGCTCCAGCTGACTCACATAGGCGACTCGCGCTTTACATGATAGTAAGTCTGGGCATGTAGTATATAATATTAATTTTTTCTTATCATACACTAATAAAAAACTTTTATTTTCTCTTATTTTATTCATCTCTCGCTCCGAAATAATTAATAACTCGACAGAATCTGACGGTTTATTTAGCAACTCTACGACTTTCGGTTGATCAGGCCGGAAATCAATAGACGTGTCAGATATTTTTGTATCATTTTCTTTCACTCTCTCACTCTCTCACTCTCTTTTGTCTGTTTTCTTGTCATTACATTTAAAATTCGTTTATTCATCTCTTTCAACTCCTCTGACGTTACAATCACTCTAGATAATGCATCTGCAGCTACATTGTCCCTTCCTTTAATATACTCAATCACAAAATCATATTCTTCTAATATCAAACGAAATTTAGTTAATCTACTCGATGGGTTATTCATATTGAATAAATAAACTAAAGGTCGATGATCTGTAAATATTCGAAACTTTTTTCCAAATAAATAGGGTCGGAAATATTTTACTGACCAAACTATTGCAAGCATTTCCTTTTCTATAGTCGGATAGTTATGTTCGGCTTTGTTTAAGCTACGACTTGCATAAGCTACGGGTCGATTATCTTTGTTGCATAGAACTGAACCTATCGCTATGCCCGAAGCGTCTGTATAAAGTTGAAACTCGTTTTCCTCTGAAAAATCAGGGTACTGCAGCACTGAAGGTGATACCAACTTATGTTTCAATAACTGGAATGCTTTTTCACACTCGTCTGTCCAAGTAAACTCTACATTTTTCTTTGACAATTTATTTAATGGTATTGCGATTTCTGCAAAGTTGTAAATAAAACGTCGATAATAGTTAGCAAAAGCTACAAATCGCTTTACATCATCACAAGACCTAGGTGTAGGATAATTTCGAATGGCTTGTATTTTTGCTGGATCTGGTTTCACACCATCCGCACTCACTACGTGACCTAAATACGAAAGTTCCTTTTTCAAAAAATTACACTTTTTAGGGTTTAATTTTAAATTTACTTTTCTCAGCCTAATAAAAATATCAATAAGATTTTTGTTATGGCTTTCCAAATTTCTACCGAAACAAATCAAATCGTCCATATAAACTAAACATTTTTCATAATTTAATCCCGATAAAGCTACTGTCATTGCTCTCGAAAAAACACTAGCTGATGTTTTAAGACCTACTGGCATACGCTTCATTTGGTATTGTTTTTTGAATGTAAACGCAGTACATTTTCTACTCTCTGGATCTAACTCAATCTGATGATATCCGTTCTGTAAATCTAAATGAGAGAAATAAATTGCTCCTGAAAGCGAATCTAGTATTTCTACGATGTTGGGTAGTGGAAAACGATCGTCCGAAACTGTTTCATTTAACTTCCTATAGTCAATAACCAACCTATACTTTTTTTCGCAATTGTCCGATTTTTTTTGGAACTAATAGGATAGGACTCGACCATTCGCTCATTGTTTCTTCAATGATGTCTTCCTTTAGCATTTTTTCTATCTGTTTCTCTAACTCATTACATTGAACTTTTGGTAGCCTGTATTGTTTTTTGTAGACAGGCACCGAATTTGGCTTTAAATGAATTGATTGCTCATATATATTGCATTTAGACAACAAATCTCCTTCTAAATAAAAAATATCTGAAAATTTAGCACATATTTTTTCGATTTCTAACTGTTCTTCGCTGTTTAAATAAGTTAAATTTAGTTCTGTTAATAATTTCTTTACTCTACTTGCATTTGTTTTCGGTTTATCGAAATGCAATAAATCATAGTCGCTTAATTTTGTCAGTTCTTGATTAAAAAAACTCAGGCTAATTTGTTCCTCTCGCGTATTCAAAATTTTTATCGGTATTTTGCCATCGATAGGTCGAACAATAGAACCTGCTAATATTACTCCTTCGCATAATTCTGTTGGAGAGATCACGCAATCCTCCTTCAAGTGTGTTGACACGAAATGAATCGTTTCCGATCTAGGAGCTAGATTGATATATTTACTTCCGCTCTTACCTGGTTGTAAAGATAAACATACTTCATTGTCATTATTATATAATTTTAATGTATTTAACTCTAAATCGATTATTCCTTTGTACTTCCTTAAAAAGTCTAAGCCTAATATACCTTCGCTCTGACAACAAAGTCCATCAAACACATGAAACCTGTGTACAAATTCCTCATCCATAAAAGTCAATCTCAAATCAGCATATCCAATCGAACAAAGTTGACCACACACGCCGTTTATCTTAAGTTCTCCTGTATGGAATGGAATGTTCCATTTACGTAAGGTGTCATATCTCACGGCACAAAGTGATGCACCCGTATCTACTAACCAATTGCACGTGCTGTTACCAAGTGATAATTGAATCGAATTGTAATTGTTGTAATAGCAAATCTGAGAATGATTTAATGAACCGTCCTGTTTATTAACGAAAAAACTGAATCGAAGGGTTCTGTTCTTGGGCAAGCGTATTGCTAGGGGTAGCATTGCTACTGCTGGTAGAAGTACCAGTATTTGCCGTAGAGGCTGGCTGCCCGTTCGAAGTCATGTGGTACAACCGCGAGTTATGATAATTATTCTGACCTCTGTAGCCGCGATTATTAATATTGTGCCTACCTCTCGATGCGTAATTCGATCTCGCCGCTGGCCATGTACCACGGTTGTTCCCGCGAGTAGGGTAACCACGCAGACTATTTTTCTCACCACGGTACGAGTTATGATTATTGTAACAACTCGAACCACGATTACCTCGTGCTCTATAACTGTAAGAATTATTATTGAAATACTTACCTCGCTGTAATTTCATGATGTTTGTGCCTTCCGATGTTGTCGTGGACATCTGCTCATCGTTGGCTCCACGTATTGCATCCTTTAAGCTGTCGTAATTCCTAGCTGTGATAACAGTACTGAGCTGACTGTTCCGCAAACCGCTGGCAAACCGCCTTATAGCCGACTGTTCGTTAAGAGGCTTTAAAATCGCATATTTGCCTGAATCACCATCAGCTTGAGATACAGTCAACCCAACGAATAACTCTTCGATTTCTTTACCGAATTCGTCGATGCTTTTTTGATTTTGTGTACACCCTAATAGCTTTTGTTGTAGGGCTGTAAAAGATGTTTTAGTTAACAAATGTTTGCGCATATCATCAACAAGCGATTTAACGGTGTCATATTTCTGTGATAATCTTAGAGTAGCACTTTCCGATAATCTGGTTTTTAGTACAAATTGCACAAGGGAGGGTTTCGATTCCTCTTTTAACATTGATTCATACAGTTCAATTGCCGAAATAAGCTGTTTAGTTACATGTTCCTTATCGTTCATCATTGGAAGTAAGGATACGGCGGTCTTTAAGCTAAAAGTCTCCATGTCGTCTACTTTTATTTCTACTTTACTCTCAGCACATAAATCTGAAATACTGTTAAACAATTTTTTTATCTTATCCGTATAACTATTTACTAAAGCTATTTCCTCGTTACTTAACTTCTTACTTTCGCATTCTGATAATTCTTGCTTAAAGCATTCTAATATTTCATTGGCTTCCTCTAATTTCTTAGTAGGAGTAGTCTCTGATTCACTCCTCCGTTTAGGGCCGATTTTTATTAAATAATTTCTTATCTCTTGTAGGCATGAATGATAGCTTTCAAGTTCTTCCTCCATTAATCTTACTAATAATAACCAACTGTTATTCTTACTACCTATCCAAATTTATGATTAACCATAACTATTTAATTATTAATTGATTAAAAAAATAAAAATCATTCATAGCTACATGCGATTTAACTTAATTACTAACACTTACGATTACCGCTAGACATTACGTTCATCGCGACGCACTATTCATTTTCGGAAAATCGCCGCACGCACTGCACTTCACAACACTAAATTAGTTCTTCTTACGCATAACGCGTGGTCGTTATCGTATTGCAGTAGATGGATCCTCATGCAATATTGACGCCCGCAGTCTCCGTCTGAGCTCCTCCAATCTCTCGACGACGCCGGAACCAACTGTTGTTTCGTTTCATATAAAATTCCTCAACTTCTCTCCGCATCCACTGTTTGTGGCACTTCACATAGAATCTGTAGCCGATGCAACCGAATACAATGACCATTATTAGGATCATTAAACCCATAAAGTAGCTCATGACGCTGGCGTGGGTTTTAAGCTGCTCTATGTCTGCACTGTTGGATCCGCCGGAGGCGTTTTGTGCAACTATGACCTCTTCTTTCGAGTATGTTTTCCCCATTTTCAGTTTTTGAAAACACTGCGATAGTTTTTAGCTGTGACGCACTGTTTTTTGCACATAATTTACTATTTTAATGTCACTTTAAATTTAAATCAAATATCTTAAAATCACAACTCCATATTCGGCACGGAATGTAGCGCGAACCCGATCGCGCCTGGCAGGGTCGCCATATAAGGTTCGGTGGTCGGCGCGCCGAGGCGCTCAAATGAAAAGATGTTTACTGTTCTAAATCCCGATTTATTGTGTCACTTCCAAGTAACAATCGATACATAATGCAAGACATATACCTAAGCTAAGATAGCTTGTATAGATATAAAGGCATACATCTCACAACAATACTACACGCGTGGACAGAGAGTGTGGTGGCATGCCGTTGCTTGTGTAGCACGCGAGTAGTCGATAAGACGTTTGATGTGTTTTGGTATCCGACGCAATCGATCGTGTTAATTCATACAGAGCTACTCACGTGCTGCCATTGTTCAAAGTTCAAAGTATATTCATGATATCTTAATGCATTAGCCCAGACGTAAGGTACGATGTTGTTTTTGTGCAAGCAGCAATATTAAACGTTGGTAGTTTAACCCGTAGGTACCTTAAAAGCGTTATTTCCCATTCCCGAACCACAACCTAAATAACATATACTGCAAACATTCCGCTTGACAGCTCCATTGGTGAAAACCACGGAACTCTCTAGCGAAAAAGGATCAATTAACTTGATGAGCTCCACGAATCCATAATGCTGACGTATCTACATTATGCGAACGTTTACGGTTATTTGCTGAGTAATACCGCAGAGCATTCGGTGCAACTTGGAAGGGGCTTCATTTGTTGATTATTTTTTATTTGTTGGCTGGATTTTGTAGCTACTGGTTGAGGTTTATAGTTAGCTTCACTGAGAAACTTTAGGGGCAAACACAGCTAGCGAGAGCGAGATGGGATCGTGATTAAAACGCGCTGAAACTCGTGACCAGACTCATTACGATCACGCCTGGAATCAACTTGTTCCATTGTTAGTTTCAATTTTTGAGTCAAAGCTTACCTTTTGTGTCGGTGACATAATAACAGTCAATAGATGAAACGATCATTAGGGTGCTTTTTGTATGCTCCGGAACTTGTAATAGCCTGAAATATTATATGAAGTTCAGTAGCAGCGATCGTAAGCCGATCAACGGCTAATAAGCTCTAGGTGTATCGACCGTTTCGATATTATGCAAATACTATCAGCTAGTTGCCGGAAAGCCCCAGTTGGCCGTCTCGCTACTTAACGGTAACTGAATCGCTACTGATATACAATTTTGTATGTAGTTATTCTGAAGCGTTGCTGGCCTAGTGAAGCTTTTACGTAGGTTTCAGTTCACTATTTTTGTACACATAAATGTGAACTTACTAACTCTAGATCAGGTGTAATCAGGACCTTGTTTTTTTACTTTAAAAACTTGTCCTTTTCTATATTCTATCATTTATAAATAAAAATTTGGCGTATTTTAAAAACTACAAAACAATTTAAAATTCCTGAATAATGAAAATTAACATTTAAAATCATTATATTATTATTATTGACAAAGAAAAAGACAATCAATTTGTAGAAACAAATAAGAACTAGTATTTACATTTGAAATAATTATGCTAACTACGTACTGTTACAAACAATCTACAGGTAGCTCAACTGATCCATATCAATATCAGTCGGAAGCGTTCCCAAGACGCTGGCTGCACTGCCGATGATGATGCGCGGCACCGGATACTCTATGGACGCAAAATCAAACCTTAATAGAACAAGGAAAATTATCAAAATCTAGTAAGATTTGGCGAAGATAAATCACCAAAATCGATGTGATTTTTCAATAGTATTATGTTGTTCTTCGGATTTTTTTAAAGGACCGTACGAAATTTATCTCTATACAATAGCGAAATAATTTTTGATATATATCCATAATTGACGGAAAAATCGACGAATATACTACATTTAATACATTACATATACATTTAATTTAATTATACATTATAGCCGAACAAAGAACCTCCTCTTAAAGTCGGTTAAAAAAAGCATGGGACGCTTCTGACTGTTATTGATATGGATCACTTGAGCCTGTAGACTGTTTGCTACAGTCTGCAGTTAGCTCAATTATTTTAACTGTAAATACTATTTACTTATATCTTATTTCTATCATTTGATTGAATTTTATTTTTAACTGAACTAGAATCTTTAGATCTGGAATCACTTTCAACCCCAATTAACAATCATGGGGCCTTAAATAAGTCGGAGGTTATATTTTTTTTGTTGCTGCCGGAATCAAGTTCGATTCCATTCTGACTTTTTTCCTATCTCATTGCATTTACGAATTCACACAACGAAAATATATTTCCAAAACAATTCGCGCTAACAGCCTATCTCTGAAACACGTGGATCCACAATAAACCATTCCGACCAGGGCAGATAACAAAAATAAAACCTGACCATCAAAACTCGACGGCGAGAACGATTGCGTACAATATAATACTTACGTGCAATAAACTGTATCAAACGAATAAAAGACTAGCGGTGGACGTAATATCACGTTAGTAGTCATAAAAAATTGGGGAAGAGGGAGTCGTTCTACTGGATTCCTTACGTAAGTGTCGAGAAAATGAACTAGAAGAAAATACACTCTTCTTGAGTGAGATACAGAATTCAATCTTATCCTAGACAAAAAGTTGTCTTCTTTTCTAAAACATTTAAAAATCTTCTGCAAAATAAAGGATTTATTCCGTTTATTTTCTAATGTATAAGTATGATCATGAAATTCTTTCGGTGCCGTGTCGATATTTTTGCCACTGGTGAGGTGGAGCGTATAAAGAGAGCCGTGATTTCTAATTGCCAATATCGAGGTCTGTCAAAACGTTTGCCCGAGGTTAAAACTAGGGACAGCCTTTTTACACAGACAGATAATTAATTTCCAAAGTTCTGAAGTTTCTTAGACACAATCGATTACGGAACCCTAAAAACTAGGCGGATTGTAAACAAGGGTTGGGTAAGATGTACACCGCAATGCACCAAAGTGACGTGGCTGAGGGCGACACTCGGAGGCTCGTTTATCAAAGTCAATATCGCCTGTCGTCGTACACACGTACCTACCTTTTACTTGTAGTGCGAGCTTTGATTTTGATTTGCTGTCTTTACGATGCGGGCTCTTTTATTGTCAGTCTACCTAATATTATAAGGTGAAAATTTGGAAGTAAAATACATCCAAATTTTGGATGGTAGATAGAGATTGGTATAGATCGGTGCGGTCAGGGGCCTACTTTGAAAAACGAACGAAGTTGACGGATGCCGTCGATCGCACGGATCGAACAACCTTAAGACCGGCATCGGGCGCGTCTCTAACTAAAACCTTTCGTTTCGGATCTCTAAGAAATAAATGTAATCATTTTGAAAGTAAGTTTTAAAAAACAATATTTATTATTCCATTAAGTAGGTATTTGTATTTTGTAGTTCACAAATCGGCCATCCTTATTTTTGTGCAATCGACGTCATCCGTCAACTTTGTTCGTTTTTCAGAGTAGACCTCTAAACCATACGTTTGTAGTCAGTCCTAAAACTACAAATTTATATTGAATAACGCCCAGAAACACTACGTATGAATAAGGTTCAGATGTATTTCTGAGATTCACATTGAAAATTAAACTTTTTTACTTATTGATTTACTTTGCCGTGGCGGTAACGACGTTAGAATAAACCAGTTTAAATCAGCTCGGATGATGCAGGAGCCGTCTAAGGAAAGCTTGACCAGAGCTGCGATCACGAAACGTGACGATTATGACAAAAACTACCTTGTTCCTGGGAAGCATATTCAACAGTGGACATGTGTGCTGATAAGAATTCTTAGTAATTTAACAAGATGTTACAAGGCCCAAGTAGACAAAAGCAGTGGTAGCTCGCACTACAACATACGCGTGATATCGCGACCTAACTTTGCAGTCGGTTTTGGAGCACACGCGATGTTGTAACTTCACGATTATAGGTTCTGAACGTCCCTGTTGCATCAATATAGCCCAAACTGCCGGGGGGACTACCACGAGGTAGGTACTGAATTCACTAACAACACAGCAACATTTTTTCTTACTCGCACTTATCAATTATACACAATATACGTAATTATATGTATTATACGCGTTATACCTACACAAGTCCGAGACACGTTCTTGGTGACCCCGTTGAAAAAGAAGAAAAAACATTTATTACCTTAAAACACTACTTTATGCAAATCAAACTTAGAATTAAACATTAAAAGCAAGTTGACCCAATCACCGACGCTAACCCGGAGGTGACGGCAACAATTACCGATTCGCTTCCACACACTACACACCCGACCAAAAACCGACCCAGCCGGATGCTGGATCGAAGAATTCCCCGCTTCCGCCCATAGGTTCATGGTTGCACATAGGAGAAACCTCCATTTCCATCTTTTAGCATCTAGCAACAGCCAAAGCCGAGGTTCGCAATTAAGTGGTGGCCCTTGTGCTTGTTACCCCAACCTATCTTTACCGGTGAGGCGCCCTCTGCGCCTGCTAAAAGTCCGGTAATCCTGTCATGGCCATCTGCGGTAATCAGCATTATAATTTCATTCGAAAAAAAAAGAAAACCTACTCAAGGGGATGAGCAGCCAGCATCCATCTGAGTACTGAACTCGATTATTCTGCGATTACCAATCTGCCTGTCAAGCGTGGTAATCAGTAAATCTCTTCAAGACACTCGTTGGATGATGACATGTAGTTGAACTTCTTGGTGCCAACGTATTTTTTTTTATAGTCAATATGAATATATATATACGCCTTCATGATCACAACCTCACCTGATGGTCAGCGTCGAGGCCGAAGATGTATCACGAAGGTCTAGAAGATACATTCACTCTCGTCATAAAGAGACCCAGGTTGAAGTGAGCCGGGAACACAGCGGTAGGCAGCTGAATAATAAAGATACAAAACCGCTTAGTACGTGAGGATGAAATATCCACAAGGTTAGGGTGGTGATGCGCTGGACGTCTGCTAGCCTAGTCTTTGGGGCTTATAGTTCTATTCAGTAATTAAAGGTGCATATTTAAGTTAGAAGGAAACCCATGGGATAAACTTTTTTCTCAAACTAAACTCAAAAATGCATTATAGCTGATCAAATGAACTTCTGAGAAGTTTGATCATTATTATAAATAAAATAAAATAAATAATTAAATTATAGTAAAACAATTAAAGTGCAAAGTAGCCTATAATATTAAAAGAACTACGAGTACCTGGTTAATTATACTGTAATTTGAAGAATGAATTGACGAAAATAATTGTCATAAGATCGTAAGACGTATAGACTTCTTCCATCGATTCAACCAAGGTAGAAGTATGAAAGCTAATTTCACAGTAGAACTCCTAAATTTAGCATTGACATCGTGCGTACTCTTCAAATCTTATGTTCATGAATGTCTGTATACTTTGTTAGCCTGATTCCGATTCTATGGTGCTTTTTGTGTCGGAGATAGTAAGTTATATTTCTTTGCTAAATATTTAGGCTATCGCAAAAAATGCGTTGTTAATTAGGATACCAGCTTGTGGGTCACTTGATTTAAAATAAATTTGAGAATTTCTACTTGACCCAATATGCAAAATCCAATAATAATACAAATATAAGAATTAGGGATTATTCGTCTCACAATAGACGTATTTATCTTCGAGGGCTACAAGTCCAAATAAGAAAATGTTATTAAAGTTCTTGGAAAATATATTAGGGACTTTTCCAATTTCGCCATCCCTAAAAGTTTTCAACGCATTGTTGTTCAAAAATACACGCAGTATTTTATATTATTACGCTTTGGCAATAACAGTTAGATATACGTAAATCTTACTAAAGTATAATTATGTTTGTTTAAAATATGTTTTATAACTGTACGAAGATGGCGGAACTTACTTCTCAATACAAAAAGGTATCCGGTAATAAGGACCATAAAAATACCATGAAAATAGATAAATATAATCTTTCCCATTGTTGTTTTCACATTATTGTAGAAATTAATATTTTCACTAGTCAAATGCACTAACTAGTGAAAAAGAACTGTTAAAAATAAATAAATAGGTCTGTCATATATCTCGGGCCCGCCGTGCCACTGGTGTATAAACACGTACCCTTTCAATCATACGCCGATAGGCAGCGCTGGCGCGAATAAATCAAGACCAACACTTTTTCACCTGCCACACACAAAAGCTTCGCACTGAAACTTGATTCGGGCTATTCCTGACGAAATATCAGCCTATTTGTTATACTATTGATACGGGGCACGTGCCCCGCGTAAGTTTGTACTTGTTGAGAGGGGATTGAGTGAAAATTGCTTTCCGACAATGTGCATAGAATTTGATGGTAACTGGCACGGGCCTTATGTTACTGCGAGTTTTTTAGGAAAAGGTCTCTTGATTGTGCTGGGAATGGAATTATCCTTAGGAATATATTTTTTTGTGAATAATATATCGTGGGCATAGAGCGAAAAGTCATCAACTCGCCATTTGGCCAAAATTGAGTAAGAGAATGAGTGCTAGGGTTTTATTTTTTTACAATTTTTGTGAATTGGAGATGATGTAAATCGCTTTTAAAATCAAATATGGATAAATGTAGTTGGTATTAGGGTTGTTAGTGATCAAATCTTGTTTATAAAAAAAAAACAAATTTCTCTTCATCATCATCATCATCATCAGCCCACTGCTGGACATAGGCCTCACCTAATGAGCGCCATAGCGCCCTGTCTTCAGCTTGCCGCTTTTAAATTTCTCATAACGGTACCTAAAACATAAAATAAATTATATGGAATCATCATCGGAGCAATGACTCAAAAATAGCCACAATAAAATAACAATATAAATAACAAATGATACTACTTATCAAAATCACGACCTAATACCACACAGTATACCTACCTATATATAATAATTCAATTATAGTCAAACATTGTCTGTAGAAAGCGCACCATACAGATAACCGGGTGCAAGGCAACTCATTGCGGCGTCGTAAGTGCCTATTTGAGGGTACATAGCCACTTACGAAGACGGCCGATACCGTAATCCGAACCAACGCACCACCTGTGCCACTTTCCAACGAGGAATCAAGCAAAAATACCCTTCAATGCTCTAAAAATAGGATTCAAAACAGCTTTAATTATAACAACACATCAAAAACCAGAAAAATTATAGCACAGATGCGGCACAGGTTAAGGTTCTCTGTGTGTAATGCGAGAGTGAAACTTCTGCGATTTTGTACTATAATTGATTCTGTATGGTCTTGTATTGTGTCGAGATACCGTTTGCTTCCAGAATACTGCTGGCGTCGAACCGTCTATTCTAAATAGAGTTTGAGAGATATTCTGGGACATAGGTATACATTAGTTTGCATGTACAAAAATAAATAGTAGAATGCGTGAGTAAAATCATTAGTAAACATATTTACTACTGAAATATTCCTTTATCATTGATGTAGGTGAGAGTTACCTAAATAAATTGATAAGAATAATAAAGCTATCCATTCCATCAAAATAACGTATTCCATTCGCAAAATCGTACTCATTTAGATAAACAAAAGCAAACTAATCACATTCAGAAACAAATCTAATAAAGGCACTCGACTCAATTGTTATGCTAAGCCTTATCCAAAGACAATGATAACGCAAATCTAATACTACGTGTACACGACGTTCAGAATAACACCGTGGTGCCAAGCCGACTACTCCAAGCCTATAATCTTCAGAGTAAATGGATTTAATGCAAATTTCCCCGGCCGTTTCAATGGTTGCTGATAAAAATACCTACTTAGCTGCTATTGTGTACACGAAATTGTTTTTAAATGTGTTTTTATGTGAGGACGCTTCAAGCAGCGGAGCCTAATTCCGAGAAATAGGGTGGTTTTAAATGGGTATTAAGCTATTGCGTAATATTTGAAAACTGTTTACGGAAAAAGATTTTAGACGCTCTGCTTAAAATTATAATTTTACGCTTTATAATGTTCTGATCTAGATAAAGAATTCTAGGTATATTCTGATTTTGGATGATTTTATACACAATACCTACTATATTCTACTTGTAATGCCTGCCACAACTTGAATGTAAACTGGTATTGCGCCGGCACGTCCATTTCGACTACGTATAGTACATGTTTGTAATGGGTAAACATATCAAATCCGAAATACGGACAAACTGTGCGTGAAATAGAACGTAACTGTGCTAATATAGGAATATGATCAAGTTAATTATCTGAGAAGTAATGTCAACGGACAGAAAAAGGTACCGAGTTCAAATTTAATGTCATGACTTTGACGTGAAAATTTTGAGTCCATGTAACAACAATTAACCCAGATAAGCCTGAAACTATTTATTTATGAAAACTTTGAAAAAGTTAATAATTCTTAGTCATTTGGGTCCTAAGTAAAATATAAAAAGTACTGAAAAAAATATTGGCTGTAAGGTTTTCAGGAAAACAGCCGTCCTATATGTAGGACAGTAGGATAATAGGTAACTAAAAAACGTTGTTTGACAAAACTGCATGTAATGATTCCTTATTAGAAAAAGGCGTACTAATGGTTGGAAATATTGCCCATATTATGAATAATTATGAATGATTAATCTCAAAACACTTGAAACATACTCAAAAATCGCATTTCCTACAGCAAGGGGTCAAAAATTCTTTATGGCACTGACGGCAGCGTGTTTGTTTTGCTTGTGGTATAACCAAATGATTGATTGGGTCTCTTTTACTATCAAATCAACGTGTTCATGCTGGGAAGGTCGACTTGGCCCTCTTTTCGCCATTTTCCTAATAAATTCAATCGAGGCTATTGCTATCCTCCTGCGAAAGCCTAGGTGATCAAGTTTTCCATGGTTTGTTTAGTACAGATCTATCATGTGCGTATGTACTATTTCTTAACTCATATGCCAATTCGATATGAGATATATCAGATCGGTCTACTCCTCCCATATGTTTGTAATGGATTGCAATCATATGGAGTTCCTCTTTATCGATGTTTCCCAAACCACTAAATCGGACGCTTATCTTGAAATGCTCCTTGGACTTTAGGCCAATGTACTCGAGATTTTTCTAAGTCCTGTTTTCTCCACGCGTAATTTCACCTGGGTTTGGTTCGAGGTGCAGCGGGTTCCTATTCCTCATCCTCTTCCGCATCACTCACCGCATCACTCCCATCTAAAATTTCATAAGCAGCTAACGGTCTGTATACGAAAAGTTCAGCTCGCATTATCCTACTGTCCTGTATGTAGAACACCCCTATTTGAAACAAATAATCTCCACTTTCAGATTCCTAATATCATAAAATCATTGTATATCGTAAAGAAGAAGGTTATCAACAACATTTAGATACAAAAATAAAATACTTTTTTATGAACACTGATTTTTTATGCATACCTGTTGACAGACATATCTGAAACTCAATTTTTTGCACACTTATTAATCAAATATTGCTTAGATAACTCAGAATAACTTCCGATTTATATTTTTTATTCAATAGCGCATAGCCTCGACACTTCATATCACAAACAATATTACCCGTAAATTGAGAGGATAAACATAAATATATTTTTATTCCTACCGACCTATATGTAGGACGGTAGGCTTATCTGGGTTAAATTTAAACAGTAAATGCTTTCATCCTCGATGATGGTATATAAAACCACGATTAGTTTGATATTAAAAAGTCATAGTCATAGTCATTAGTTTGAAATTCACAAGTGGACACATCACACTTCACGGTGGATTATGCACATTATAACTAATACTTAAAGCCCAAATATTTTGTCCCAAAATGCTCTTTTTACATAACTAAGATATATAATTACTTGCTCATAAAATTCATCTGAACAAATCTCAGCAAAAAAAAAAGATAACAAAAAACAATAGATCAAAGCATGAAACAGAAAATTACAAGGCTCTTATTGAGATTTTAAATTCCGGAACTGAAATGCGTGAAGATTCCCCGTTATGCGGGTACGGTAGGCAAGAACTAAAATGAAAGAACGATCAAAACAAAGCTTTAATTTCAAGCCGAGCCCAACTCCAGTTAATCGCCTGAGAAGGGTCTAATAACTGAGTAAAATTTACATAAACACAGCTCTGTCTTGCGGTTGTTATCATTCAATTATATAAGATTTTAGAACCAGAAACTACACCTGTTTCGGACTCTATTTCTGTACTGACTGTTTTGATATTTTAACTGCCCTGAAGTTTAAATCAAGGAAAACATTTTTCTACTAAGTTTTTCAATTGATTTTTTGGTTGTGCGTTAAAGTTTTTGAGTCTTGCATATTTATTTTGCACAATTTTGGGCTAAGTGCAAGAGTTGGCTTAAAGTAGAACACCAACAACAAACAACGAGGACACAAGAAACAAGGATGCCTGGGAGAGACCGATCATAGCCTCTGTACTTCGTCTACTCGTTGCATTTATTTGTTTTCTGTGTTTCTGTTGTATTATCTATCTATCTTTCTACCAACATAATGCAAATGGTAACATATTAATATTAAAAACAACTTTTATAAAGACAAGCTATTACCAAAATGCTTTGGAAGATAAATCCAACGAGCTCAAACTCGACGGGATTACGACGTTTCGTTTCGGAGTTACTATGGCCACCTTCTGTCTCTATTCTGTCTCTATCATCAGACTCGATGGTACCATAACATTGCATTGTCACCAAACTTATTAAATACGTCAAATTTCAGCTCAACCGGTTGAAGATAACTGGTCCAACATTCAGTTGCAAGATTTATCCCAATTGTTACATATTAAATAAAACCGACCAAGTGCGAGTCAGACTCGCGCACGAAAGGTTTCGTACCATTATCTATGAAAACGAGCCAAAAAATCACGTTTGTTGTATGAGAGCCCCCTTAAATATTTATTTCATTTTGGTTTTTAGTATTTGTTGTTATAGCGGCAACAGAAATACAGCATCTGTGATAATTTCAATTATCTAACTATCACGGTTCATGAGATACAGCCTGGTGACAGACGGACAGCGGAGTCTCAGTAATAGGGTCCCGTTTTTACCCTTTGCGTACGGAACCCTAAAAACAGCTAAAGTTAAATAAAAGCTTGTTAATTCAACATCGGATGAGACATATGTCTTACTCGCGAATGGTTCGTTGACATCGAGTAAGACATATGTCTTACATCTTACATCAACCGTGTGTTGCTTTTGTGCCTTACTATTATATCGTCGATTGTAACGGTTTTGAGCGCGAGAGAGTATCGACCTCAAAAGGTTAATGATATGCAGATTTAATATCAAGTATGTATGTAACAAATACGTCTATGAACGGATAGAACGCGTGTCTACTGTCTCTTTGTCATCGTATTATTCTCATAAGCCCTGTTTGAAATACCTGAGATGACCTATTTTTGTTAGAATATTTTATTGCATTAGTTACTTTTTGTGTGTTTAAGCTTAATTATATGTATTATTGTGAGTAATTTTAATGAGTAAGTATTGTGAGTAATTTCTCCGTAACGCCAACAAGTGGCTCCGGCGGAAGATCAGCGTTGGATGCTAGCTTGCTAGTCATCTAACTCATGCTGAGTTGGAGCCAATTTTTTAAACGGAGCTAAGTTTAAGGCGCTTTTTCTTTGTTTTTTAAATTAAGTTTTGTTATATTGCGTAGGTACCTAGTTCTGTTTAGAAAATAAATATATTTCATTTTCATTTTCATTTTCAGATGTAAGCATTGTCTTGGCTGCAGCTTCTCAAATATGTCGGATTAGAATTGTTGCTGACAATATTGAGTTTAAAAGTATGTTGGAAATAAGCTAAGTAGCCATTTTTCTCTTAAGATTTGTTTACATGAATGAGAGTGTAAGTTAATTGCAATAATTAACAAACAGTAATTGGTTTTTTCTCATTTCAAACCAATCAAAGATCACCATTTAATCAAAAAAAAGTTCTACCTACACACAACACGCCTTTTTCTAAGCAAGATATTTTCGTTCCGTTAGAATACATTTCCCGAAACTTCTGATATTCTTTCAAATAGTGATAAAGATGACATGTCAACCTGGTATCGTCGCAGGAAAGTGTCACAAACATTTGATCAAACGTGCCAAGATTTGTAGGGAATTTATTAAACACGTGATCACGGGGGTGAAATGCTGGGAAGGATACGGATAGTATTGTCGTCTTCGTATATTTTCTGGTATATGTGAGAATTGTAGGTGTTGAAAGCCAAACTCGATCTGGAATTTCTGTTGAACTACTCGAGATGTGATCTTGATTTATTGAGATTTTTGATACCTACCTACCTATCGTTTGCTTACTTTGGGGCTAGATAATGTTCAGAATTGGGTACTGAAGTATAATTTACTCATTCATACGTTGCTGCAAAAAAAATATTATTATAAGTCTGTAAAGTCTGTAAACTTGAGAGAAAAAAAAGCAATAAAATCAGTATTAGAAAAGCAAAAACGTTTCCATACAAAAGAACCGCAAAATTACAAAAAAACTATGCATAAACACCGCAAGTAATAACAATAAGAAGCGAGACCGCGGAAAATCACTGGGTAGCGAATTGCAATTAGCAGACGAACACCCAACGGAAATAAATAAGGATATTAGCTCGCCGCAGATCCGACCGGGATAAAAATTATATTATTGCGTCTCTATGAATTGGATGTTCGCACTTGATTTGATTCTGTACGTTTTTCTTAAGGAACTTCCTGTAGAAAAAAAGAGGAAAAAAGAAAGAGCAAATGGCAGGAAATAAATACAGACTTTTGTATTCCACGTTTTCAACGATAAAACATTATAATTACTTTGAAAATAAATCTCTCTGATTATTCTCTGAAGATTAATAAACGGATTTTATTTTATGTGTCTATCTTTTCCCAAAATAGTTTTCCTCTGGATAAAACTTTGTCTTTTTTCCAATTACTCCCGATTCAATTAATGAAGAATCACGTTTCCTGTAATCTTGGGTTGAAGCTCGAAGAAATTACGCGTTCCAAGAATCCTTAATTGTCATTAACCCCTAAGTGCACAGCAAACATTGTTAAAGTGGTAATTGTTTCCGATGTGATTATAAAAAAAATATTTCTTCAATATTACTTTGATTTTTCACAAAACGATTTTATGTAGGTATACTCTTATTGCTTAAGTAATTTGGTAGGCTCTATTGGTACTTCGATGCTGACTGCTGACTGAGGACTTCACAACGTACAAAGTGTCTGGGGCCGAATTTTCCAAAACAATCAGTCTACTAATACAGGTATCGTCGTAAAATTGTGTTCTCCATCAAGCCGGGAGCCGTATTTTTGTAGAATACGGCCCCTGCCTTGACAAAGAGCATAATTAAAAAAAGAGATCCACTATAAATCAATAAAATATTTTAAATACTGTTTGCCATTTTTCTTACAGTGTTGTCTTATCCTGTTAAATTCATGAACCTCCTTTGAACTTCTAAAGTAGAATCTACGCTACCTCTATTAAGGTAATAAACAAGTTTATATTGGCTAATTTTGTTTAAATTACTCGTGCACCTAATTACTCCACCGACACATACTTTGAAATAGCGATAGCTTAGCCGTGATCACTCGAAGTTCATAATCTTCAAGGCGGGTGATCAAAGAGGTTGGCATCGAGCGTCCCTGATTACGTTTGGGACTGCAGCGACGCATGAGACTTGTCTTTTAGAGAATTGTTTCGGAATTATAGCTTCGTCTGGATTATCGTCATCTTTTGCAGCTTGTAGTTCCCACTGCTGGGCTTTTCCTTCGTTTGCTGATAAATCAAACCAACTCAAAATTTAAAAGGTGCATTATGACTTTACAAATTAAGGTAGTTTTGATAAATTCTTAGCAAATAGATAATGGAAATCTAAAGCAATCTTGTCAGAAGGTTCTAAATAAATAAAATTAGATTGCTCAAAAAGCAATGATGTTTTGCATGATGAATAATTTTTGGCATGATACAAACAATTTACTAAGCATAGAAAAATAGGTAAAATAGAACATAAAAGCTTCAGCTTAATACCCCCCCCCCCCCCCCCCACACATCAAATACTAAAACGCTTTAATAGAAAAATGCCATATTACAAAATGAACCGACCATTGAATTCTTCACTGCAAAAGCACCCAAGAGGAAAAATATTTACGCTTTTTCGAAATGCAGAAATCAAGTAACAAGGAATCGGTTTTAGCGAAGAGAAGCGTTAGGAGCTGTTGAATAAAACGAAGAACTGCAGTAATAATGCTTACCTTTCTCAAGTATGAGCTGGAAACTCAAGCGGAGCATTGGCTGCGATTCAGACTGTAATTAGAGCCACTATTTTAAGAATTGTGCTTTAATTGGAAGAAGTTGTAGAAGGAAGCATCTATCTTCAGTGTTTTTCAACCCACGCTGCAGTTGGAACTAAATCATGACTCGAGTTATATTTCCGCTCTCGTACCTACCTAGGATCTCTTTTATTCCTGGTATTATTCTACCGTTCATAAACCTTACAAAAATAAAATGCATTGAATCCATTTGAATACAAATGAACACAGGCAAACTGACAAAAATAACATTCAGTAGATAGATACGAGTCCAGGGATTGAAAGCTATCAGTTATATTTTGCTTTTTGCGAAATTTTGTAAAAATTCAAACATACTTCAGTTTTTGGTAAAAGCTAAATACATTCGAGGCTACCTCTGTGTTTTTCTTTTGTAAGAGATTGCGCTAAGTGATCACATTTCGATATTAAACCATTTGCCGAAGGCCGGTGCTGGCTACGTATTTCATTTTACTGAGTGTCCGACATGAGTTTGGAGACTTGCTTTTTGTCGAAATTATTTTCCAATCTTTATATCATATCTACTGTCAGTTAGCTGTCTCTTTTTATCGTCGAAAATGCGGAAAACAGAGCCATTTCTATCGTGATAAATAACTTTTATTTCAAGTTCTGGACTGAAATTTGTATTATTTTTAACATTGTCCATTAAAGTCTTTCGAAACTGTAATTATAAATTTAATTAAACAAGGTTTAGTAAACCATTTTAGTTTAGTTTTACCATTATAAAATTTGAAATTGCCCTGTACCCGCGTAGTGTTGGGTCGTGGATTTACCACGTTTTACACAAATCTCGCCATTACTATAGACCCAAACCTTAATCCTGGCAAAAACGAGCCTCACACATTTGCATAACTGTGTAGTGCCAATAATAAAGTAGCTTGTGTTGGAAGTGACTCGTACTACCTAACCCTATGTTGCCTTAACATTTTTATGTATTCCAAGTACGTCAAGCAGTATTAGATTTTTATTTAGCGATGATTTTGAGATTAAGAGGGCTATCTATGACGCCATTTTGTGAAAAGTATGATATGATAGGATTTCGCGTGCGGGAGCGAGATAGAGGAGAGCGGCGTAAGCGCAAATATCAAGCTTTGCTGTAGATAAGCCAAAGCAACAATAAGCCAAAGGTTCCCTTGGTATTCTATTATTTAATACGATGATGACAATAAAAAAATCTTATGATTGATAGTTTAAGAGAAAAACGGTTTTAACTAAGAAAACAGATGATACTCTGTTTTCTTAGTTAATACCGTTTTTCTCCTAAAATAACAATCTTAAGATTATTTCTGTTATTTAATTTTTATTTTATTTTTGTAACGTACCTAGTAGATCTGCTTTGTATTCCATACATTATTATGTTTTATTTCGAAGCTTTTTCGATAAAGATAACGGAGAAACAAGTTTTAACGTAACCCAATTCACGTCAATTCGCATATTATCTACCCACGCCTTAAATTTCCAACAAAAACCTCATGCTTCTGTACCTACATCTATAAAACTACGAGTAACTCATTACTATAGTACAACTAGAGTGAACATGTAAAGTGAAATTGACATCGCTCAGTTAAAAATTAAAAAAAAAACAAGTTTTAAATCCAATCAATCCGTTACAACTCACAGTTATCACTTTTGGTCAATAACGTAAAAGCTCAGTACCTCCGTATGCAACAAACACGAAAAAAATGGTGCATGTACGCAGATTTTCAGGTGTTGTAAAAATAAACAAGGGGTTCCGGTAACCAATACACCGATGCGATGTGTAAAAGCATCAGTTTTCGAACAAAATGATTACATTCAGGGCCATTTCTAGCAGTAAAATACCCCGACTTGTAAAAAGACTGGATAAATATCGTGTTATTATTTTGAGTTAAACATAGTTGTTTGGATCAACTACCTTGTTGATTTTTAGCAAATAATAGACTATTCCTAGAATAACTTAGAGTCAACTTTTGTTGGAAGAAAATGCGTGCAAAGCCAATTGTAAAAGTAGACATGCGCTTCTGGAAGTATACAAATCCACAGAGCTTCGTTCAAAAGAAAAAAATCAAAGAAACTCCATAAAACCATTAACTCAGTTTTAAATTTAGAAACTTCAAACTGAACTTTGTTGATGAAGCATCTTATTTACTAAATCTGGCTTAGTTCGGAAGTAAAAAATATTTTTAATTAAATTAAACTCTGTAGTCAGTCATTTCAATGAATGAAAGAGCTCTTTATAAAGATTTAAAATAACACACATTTTTTGAAGAAAACTCCTTTTTTATTAGTAATTGGCTTGTTCCTTGGAACAATTTTGAAGAAAAACTAACTCATTGAAAGTAGAACCTAGATTTTGGTTGTTTGTAAAAATAAAAAAGGCTTTCGGTAGCGTAGCGTATTTGTAAAATTTGAATAAGTGAAGCTAAACAAAAACCTACTCATATGACTAAAGCTCCGAACCAGTCGTATTTATTTTATGATGCATTTTCGTTTTCTGTTGCATTTATTTACCCGTCTCCCCTTTGTTGCAACAGCATTGGAATTGAAACTTCAAAGTTGCTTTGCAAACTTCCCTCGGAATACAACTCCCTGTTTCTTCACTCATTAAGTTCGTTAACAAGATTCAGCGTATTTTTGATGCTCACAGTTCGCTTTCAATATTTTCTATTCGTATAATTTCAGTCTGCGTACACCCGACGTCTGTGTAAGCGAAAATATTCCAGAAACGCTTTGAATGTCGATGTTTTATGTTTGAGGTAAATAATTTAAGCACTTGTGAAAACTTTGCGCTCTTAATTAACGGGGCTCAATTATATGCTTTAGTTAAACACTTTCAACAGCGCTTTTGTGCAAATGTTAGACGTTTACTGCGATATTACAAAGGAATCCGTACACCTAACAAAATACCATTATTTTTCTGTTTATGTAGCCCGTTAAATTTTAAACAAAGTCCTCCAATTTCAATTTCTCAAAGTGCATAATTTAAATCTGCCACGGGAGGTAAGAAAAAAAGTCTTGAAAAATCTTAGACACGTAATACAACGCCGGGATTTAGACTCAAATTTCGAGATTTTAAATATTACGGTGTACTTCGTCGAACTGCAGTGCGGGCTCTGTAAATTCCATTTAGCTAAATAGCTTTTGTGAGAGATAAGAATCTACCATACAATGCTGGCTCGCTTCGAGCGGGAAGTAAGAAAATTGAAAAGAGAGTCGCCAAGGAAGGCTAGGTACGGCGATAGTCCGATTTCACAACCTGAGATTTGGAATGTCTGTCGTAAAAATTGAACGTCCATAAACAGAGTTTGGTTGTTGTGTAGAAAGTTTTTGCGGTACAGTGTTCCGCTCGGGCACGGTTCGGGCAATCTTGGTTTAATAAGTATATAACGTTCCCAAGATGTACCTGTGAGTAGGGGATTTACATAATCATTACCATATCTGGCGCAGTGGCGCGCGTATTATGCCCGGGAGGTTAATAATGTTATTTTCTCGCCACGTTTTCACGTTGCTATTTCACGTTATCGACCCCCTTTATCTGTGTCATCATTATTACTACTAGTCACTGCTGAAACACAACTTCACTCTCCTTTTAATTGCCGGATAAAAAAGCTACCCCACCATCGATATAGTAAAATTTGGACGATAGGGTTACGTTCTCCGAGCGCTAAATAAACAAATGGCCTATGTTGTGTTACAAATAAACGCAAAGGCGCACGCTTTTCCAATCTTGGGCAATATACCTACCCGATTCACAACAAAGAGGGAAAGACGTACCTAGACCGAAGTGCGACCGAGACAACAAAACGCTACCATGCATGGCGACTCGCAGCCAGTACTGCTATTTTTTTCAGTAGAATAATTAGAAAATTTTATAGTTTTTTGAACTTACGAGTGAAAAGTGATACCTTCGGCTTTGTTCTTAGTTCTGGAGTTATTTGTACATCTAGTGAACAAACATGAGGGCTTTGCTGTAGTCTTTTAGTCAATAAATCACATAAAAGTGAGTTAAAGTAAACACGCGAACAGCGCCATTAGCACCGCCGTTTCGACTATCATGTGGTGGATGGACCTAATTGCACCTAATTTGAGCCTTCCATTTTCGAAAAGCTAGTGCCTAATCTCCCTTTTTTACTCTTATCTAAGTACCCCAAATACATACTTGGCTGCATCTGTACTGCGCTACAGTGTATTTCATGCATAAAAACACTATTTTATATAAACTACTACCGAGTACCTATCAAATGATCATGCAAAGGGCTAAACCTGTTGGTTTCTATCTGTTTTTCTTTTACTTCAAGCAAGTGACAAATGCGCACTGGAATAAATGATATTCTAGGCACGTTGCCAACTGATAGTGAGTAAGGTCAGATGGGACACCTTTCAAACACCAAATCTTTACATAGCTGAAATAGTTTCTTTTTTAAAACGCTGAACACAAAGTAACTTTTGTGTTGCAAATAATGTTATTCTCAATGCAAACCTAAGTATTTTATTTTAATCTCCTTCATAAATATTTTAGGCCTGTAATTGAGAATTAATTTGAACGGGGAATAACATTCCGTCCTTAAATATTCTGTAGGTACCGTCAAAATTAATTCTTGGCTGTTTTCTTGAGGAATACGAGTGAGGCGGTGCGTGGCACACATGCGCGGAAGTCAGCTTCACTCACTTTAACTCTATTTAACGGATCGCAGAGTGCGTTCCTTCAAAAATAGATAAGTAAGCACTCATGCGTTGCGGCACTTGAAATTACTTTTTGCTGGAAGCACTGAATGGAAGAATTGAACCGATAAAATCGCCCGCCACTGGTAACGAATGTGTCACTTCCAGCTGAAATGTGAGCATGAATCTTAATTCGTATTGTGCCTATTCATCATATTGCACAGACGTATTTTTAACTCTTTTTGCTATGGTTGCGTTGGCATAATTGAATTTAAAAACTTTTGTTTTATTTTGTGTTTATTTAAAAAGCCTTTGTTCGATTGTTTTTTAAATTTATTATTGCTGGGACAAGAGCAATGAAATATTGTAGGTTTCTTTATTGTACCTACTTTCAGACCATTATAGTTTTAAAACCTTGTGCTAACTATTTATTCATAAAAAAATATTTACCTTCGCGTGCACGTCACATGTAAGATCTTTTTAGAATAAGTACAGTGTGATGTTTCTAATGTCATCAATATGTACCTAATAGACTATTTAACTACTATTGGGAATTAGTTCTTACGTATCCGTAAAGAAGTTGAAGATGAAGGTGTTACGTCGTCAGCAACGGCAGAGCGTTTTCGATCACGTGCCCGAACAAAAAAAAGTGTAATTTAAATTCTCTTTTTGGCCTAAACATATTTTTTAATGAAAGCCATCAAAATACGCTTTTTTACGTTATCACTGACTAGGATGATAACATTTTATTTTCAATGTAGTCAAGTAGCCTATTGCTATGATTTAAGGTATACAACCAAATAATGAGACTGAACAAACTTGCCCAGCAACCAATAAATTTAACTTGTAAAGAAGGTAATGCTGTTACAAGTGATATTTCTGTCTCTCCAAACTAAAGATAACTACTCGTAAACTGCTGAATTTGCGACGCAAAAAGTATTTGTTTGTAGCTTTATTTATTTGTGATGGGGGAAATATTTAATGTTTGGAAAATTGAGTATGTTTTTCGGAAATACGGGAAAAGTGAAGATATTTACGCAATGTTCGATATTTGGCAGCAAAAAATTGACTGGATACGTGAATTTCGTTTTGAATTCAAATCAGTTTTGGTTTGGACAGTAGGTATTAGCACTTTCAAGTGATTGCTGTGAATTCAAACTTTCAGTTGAAAAATATTACGATATCTGCCACTCAACGTGTGAAATTGTACATTATTTGAACAATACCATCAACAACAGATAAAAAAGAAAAATCGCTTCCCATGATCTTACAATAACTTTTAATGATTAACCTTTTGTCATGGGTATCGTTTTAATAACAGAGATTTCCACTTTTATAGGGCATTTATTTTACGAAACCATTTAAGAGTACGAGCACGGGGCTTCATTCCTGATAACAGAATAATCTGAAATGACGCTATCTATCTTTTGAATGTTCACCTTTTCGTAGCCTGCTACGGCGACGCAGTTGTTTGAAAACAAACTTTACGGTTCCAGTGCTTTTTCTCATACCTTTGGCATATTTCATCAACGACATTGAATTTGAGTAAATAGGAGAAAATCAATTAGAGTAAGTTAAGTCAACTATTCTTAAATAGTTGACTTAACTCCACACGGCGTCATCTAACCCCAAGCTAAGCAGAGCTTGTGTTATGGGTACTAGATGACTGATAAATATAACATACATTACATAGTTATATATTTTGTATAAAACATAGAAATTCCCAGAACACCCGGAAGAAATATTTGCAGATCGTACAAACATTTGTCCCAGGGCGGGAATCGAAACCGCAACCTCCGGCGTCGCAGGCGTACCTTCGTCTGCCGCACCACAGAGGTCGTACTTAGTCAGCGACACTTATCGATTTATCAAAATTATTATTAAAACCACGTATCAGATATTGAATCAATGCGAGAAATCAATCAAATCAACGTTACACTGATACGCGATAATCACTCAACCTATCAGTCGATTCCCATAATCTGCAAATCAGGTGCGAAAGATGACAGAATAGTAATTAGACGGCTCTTCAATATGGATGGGATTAAACAGTAAACCAACATAATTATCATAACTAACGCAAAGGCGGTAAGCGGCTAAATCAACTACGTTATCGTAGGAAACTGAATTTGAGTTATTGCAAACCAATGATTCGATTTATGCGCCGTGACTTTGTTTTGGGTTTGCATAATTTTGCCGTGGATTGATGGTCTTAAGAGGATGGAGGGGTGCATTGTTTATTTACAGTTAGGAAAAAAACAATTCTAAAGCAAAGATTGTTTGACTACGATCTCACCTGATGGAAAGTGAAGATGTGGCCTTCGATGTATCACGAAGGTCTAAAGTTCTAGATCACTCATGTCTTGAAGAGACCCAGAATGTAATTGACCGGAAAAACGGCAGCAGGGAGCGTGTTCCAAACCCCAGTGGTACGAATGATGAAGGCGGAAAACCGCTTAGTGCGAGTGGACGGTATATCCACAAAGTAGGAGCTGTATTTTTTTAAGTTTTGAGGAAACTTTGGATTCATCCTTTACACAACTGCAAGAGAATAATGCAAATCAGTTCATAAAAATAGAACCTCCTCTTTTTCCGAAGTCGGTTAAAAAGATGGAGTTGATTTTATGAACAATTTTTTTAAGGAATTTGCGATAGCCATGTGTGCAGACACAATTTAACAGATACCTCATATAATGCATACAAAAACAAAAAATGTAGAATGTTAAAACTCTATTACGTAATGATCTTTTTCAGTGCAAAACAAAACATAACCCGCGTTAATACCAAGGTGCTAAAGCGGTAGATACACTAAGGTGTCACAGCTTAATTTGCACCAATATTTGTTGTTCACACGGTGCATCCTGGTCGTAGTTAAACCGCATAATGCATTAACTGATTACAAGCCCGATCCATCTTCCGATGCGTCCGACGGGCTCCACCCAACGTCTTTTGTGCCTCGTTCGTTGTGGTTTAGTGTGCATCGACCTAAAATAATAATTTTCATTAAAACAAGCAGTACATGTAAAATGTTGAATCACGGGCAAAAAGTTGTACACTTAGTAAAAAGTAAGGGTACCTATAACAGCATCTGAAAAGGTTTTATTCGAGCGGATTTCTAGCCCAGTCAGTCTTATCGCGTCTTAGAACACCTTATTGTTTTGATTTGTTTATTTTAGGTTATTTCTATATATAATGTAAAACTATGGACTTGCTTGACTGAAATAAAGATTATTATTATTATTATTGTCTGTCTTCAGAATCGCCAATAAATCTGACTTTTCGTAAAAATGCACACCACTAAGACCATAGTCTCTCCAGCATCATCCTAATCATATCATACCGATAAATGTCTTACATACGACATAGGGCTCCCCCATATTATGACGCCAACAACGGAACGACGACATCGGTTGCAGGGAATCGATGAATGGAGGCTGTTCAGCACTACTATCAGTAGTTGACCAGTGACTATACTGGCATTTAAAATCATTTGTTGAATAAATTGTTTCATGTTTTATTACACCTTACTGCCAACTGATTATGAAGCCTGAGTTAACTTTGTAACAGTATTAGCAGCTCCCGCTGGCCTATTAACTGGAAGGCACTAAACGCTCCCGATAGGTACTTAGGTACTACGTAAGCGATAACGAGCACGATATTTTGCTGCGGATATAGGTGTTCTATAGTAACTCTAACGTGAGTTTAATTTGAACCATGCCACGTTCGTTCATTAGTGCTGTTGATGTACAGGCAATGAGTATAGAAAAAAACACAGGTATATCCAAAATAATGTTTTTTGTAATTAAACGGAGGACTTGAGCTGAAGTGGCTATAGGCAGGTGTATAGCTCGCAGAACTAATAACCGCTGGGGAGTAAAGGTTCTCGAGTGGCGGAGTGGTATGTCCAGCTGTGGACATGTATGGGCTAAGATGAGGCTATGGTCTTAGTGGTTTGCATTATTACGAAAAGTTTTATTTATTGGCAAAAAAGTACATCTGGTTGCACTTCGTCAAGAAAAAAAATGTATGCG
The DNA here is from genome assembly GCA_947086465.1 of Eupithecia exiguata. Taxonomy (NCBI): domain Eukaryota; kingdom Metazoa; phylum Arthropoda; class Insecta; order Lepidoptera; family Geometridae; genus Eupithecia; species Eupithecia exiguata. Next base: position 5,342,398 of record OX352230.1, on the reverse strand, counting down.
CAGTATCCATTGACGCTCTAGCAGAAGTACTTAGTTACAAGTACTTATTTAATTACTAAAACATGCTAAAACTATAAATAATCCGTCTAAAAGTGGAAACACACTACGCGACAACGGCACTGCGCGGCCGCGGCACTTTATGTCAAATTAATATTTAAGGGGGCTCTCATACAACAAACGTGTTTTTTTTTGCCGTTTTTATAGATAATGGTACGGAACCCTTGGCCGGTTTTATTTTAAAAGTATCCGCCAACCACTTATAAAACTAAAAATATAACCCACGCCATGCAGGAAAAAATGGTAAAAATCGTGCTTATTGAAAGGTTTACCCTATTAGTTATTTAGGTGTAGACTCGTTCAATCGATAGATATCAATGTTTTTCTTAGAAAAGGTAACTCGATAGCATGGTGATAATAACAACTCAATTTGGAAAGGGTTTTCCAGGAAACGATAGAAATTTTGATTCTGGGTCAATTATGAAAGCTTTGATGGATGTGTCGATGAATGGCTTCTCTTAAAAGGTTTACACTTACATAACAACCCATGACTATAATCATCATCATCATCGTCATGATGTTTGTAATATCTACACGAAAAACCTAGTAACATAGAAATCAAATATTACAAGCCTTATGAGCGCTCCGTGGGAAACATTTCAATAAATTTTTTCAAACGAATCTTTTAAAAGTAATAAAACAAGTCACAAAATATTACCAACATCATATCAAAATATGACCAATAGGTTGAAATTGTTTTGGTAAGATATAAATTTTGCTCCAATTAATTAGCTAGGTTTTGTACAAACACCTGTTTTTTGGAATTTTATTATCATTGTATTGAATCTTATAATAATTATGAAAATCTTTATATTTTCGAGGAAAGATATGATATTGAAGTGGTAGTTTTAATAATCTTTTATTAATTTGGTGATTTCTGTTTCATGTGAGGGTTAAATAAAACCCCGCGTTCCTTTTGTATATTTTTTACAGTATTTACTACACAAAATTATTTATTTCATAGTGTAGATTCGGTATTGGTCATACTTTGTGATGAAACTATCATTACTTTTATGAGATTAGTTTTATAGAAATCTTTAAAACGGTGAGGACAGAATTGGGCAATTTACCACGAAGCCTCCTTGAGTTCAATATGCAACAACAACAACTACTTAGCCGTACTTACCTCCTTGCATACACCTATGTATAATAGACTCAGGCGTTACTTTGCGGAAATCCATTGCAAAATATAACAATGAAAATTATCAAGTAACAATTCCGCGCAAAACTTTCTCCGATAAGTTCTAAAAAAATGTAGTCCGCGTTGTAGAAGAAAAAACACACCAATTAGAAAATGATTTTTTTATCAAAGTTAGACGTCAACTGGTTTAGTCTCTGCACGAAACATCATCAAACACACAAATTGTGGTGTCCTGATGATGTCTTATTGTGGTCCACAATACTTTACCCTGACACTGAGAGCGCTAGCAACAGCGAGTCCCACCAGAGATGTTTCCACTCCGAGCTCCACGATATTTTCATCCTTATATTTTCTATTAGTTCCTTGCATCTTTCTATAATTACTCAACGGTACTGCGGTACTGTATTTTATTTTTCAAAGTACACCATTAAAATGTTTTCCTACCCATTTGTCTCCGAATTTCAGTAACAGGTGAATGCTCCGTAAACTCACATTAATACGTAGGCAGAGTAAAACAGGTACATACTTAACTTACGAACAAAAGCTTCATCCACGTGAGTACTCATTGGTACGCCATCATCTTGTGCATACGCTTCAGATAACTCTTATGTCGTTTCAATAAATGTTTGCCCATTTTAATGTTGAATTATCATTCACTCTTTTCGATTTTGTCTTCTGAATATGATGGGCTCTTCACGCCGAATGCGCCGCTACATCCCGGTGGGTTCAAGTGAGATTTCAATGTATGAATATTGAAGGTCCTGAGTTCAAATCCCGGGTCGGGCCAAAAAGTTGAGTTTGGGGTTTTTTTAGCAAGAAAAATTCACAGTAGCAGCCCGGAATTAGGAAGTTGAAGGTGTTACACGTCCATGCGCCTGACCTCTGGTCGTAGTACCTTAACTACACCTAAAATGCAAATTTTTCGAATTTATTTTCGAATTCGACAAAAAATAACGAAAACCGCTACTTATTGATGTTTTGAACACTCCAGTATCAAGTAGAAAGGACCCTTAAATACCAAGCATACATTTTCAACTCCATTATTATCCCCTTAAGATGACACAGTAAGCCATTCTTGTGTTGTGTTCGTTTTACAAAAATATGTTAAACGCACGAAGGCTTTGTTGTTGAACGATGTATCTGCCATGATGATTTCCTTTCGCACCAATGAACACATTTTTTCATCTTCAAGAAAATCAAGGTTATAAGAACATTAAAATCTCCTGCCATTTCGTGTGTGAGAGGTTGTAGGCTCCATTCTGTTAATATTTTAGGGTAAAATGTTTAGTCATCTTTTAACTGTAATGAGAATGAGCAAGGACGGTGATTTAAATATATTTTCTTCGTAAAACGCGTAATTACACACTTACTACATTTATTTATTTATTGACAAATAAATGAAAACATGCAGGTATCGACAGAGCCTACGCATTTATTTCCCTTGGAGTCGAGGCCCAATGTCCATCTACCCCCGAGGCTCTTTTCTCTCTTCTCTTTTCAAAAAATAACTGAACTGAGTCGAAGCGACGCACGACCCGAGAGCTGGTGAGTATCTGGCGCAGCGCATCAGCATTGCCATGCGGCGATGCAAAGCAGCCAGCGTCTTGGGGACGTTTCTGACTGGTATCGATATGGATCAGTTGAGCTACCTGTAGATTGTTTGCCTGCAGTTAGCTCAATTGTTTCAATTGTAAAATACTAGTTCTAATTGGTTGTAATATTTGATTGTAATTTTCTTTGTCACGTAAGTTATATTTATCATTCAAAAATATCATATAAATATAATGAACCTAAGTTCATTATTTTTATAAAATGAAAAGCAATTGTCATCCTCCTGATGTGACGCATTATCACAGAAAAACCTCGTCTCTAAGGAGGTAACTTTTACTAACTAAAGTTTACGAGACATTCAAATGAGATTTATTGCGTAAGAACTTAAGACCCATGCACAGGTGGGGCTAAAGTGTTTGTTCACTATAAGTAAAACAAAAGAATAAGCAATCCAAGAGCTCACTATAAAAGTTCACTGAAACTTTCTAATATTATGGAACTGGTATTTGTACAACTTTTCCAGAGAGCAAATTATAAGGAGGAAACACAAATAATAGTTGACGTAGGGCCCGGGGCAGGATGCGGGCGGGGAGAGGAAGGAAAGCGCGGGGGTAGGTGTAATCAGCCCGGACAGTAATTCGGCAGCGTTAGGGGTGTGATCGGTTAGCGTAGACAAGGGTACCACCACTACCATCCTCCGAGAGAAGAAATAGTTCAACATTTCCGATGTGGTTTTGTTTTGTAGCTCTTCGAGATTAAGCAATTTCTCAATAAACATGCGACCACGGGCTGCTTTCGCTTAGTTTGCGAGACGTCTCGGGAGAAATTAATATAATGTGGTATGTTAGGTCATTCGTAATAAGATTGGCTCCGATTTTTCTGTCTGTTTCGTCTTTTATTGCGTTTGGGCAAACGAATCAGTTCCAATTAGTGTGTTATTCATTGTTATCATATCTTTGTCTCTTATCTCTTGCAGATTTATTGCTTAGAAATTCTTATTTGAGCGATTGCTGGAATTTCTGGAAAAACTTAAGATACAATAAGATCACTCGTCAGATTTACTCGAAATTTTCACTCCGGAACCGTGGTCCCACTGCGATGTCCCACTGGTGGGACAAAACTTTTTCGTGGTCCCACCAAACACACACTTGACCGTTAACTGTGTGTCTGATTTACCATAATTCTAAAAGTGACAATTTTCGGTTCTGCACCTTTAGTGCTAAAAACGCTCGGCATACATAAATAAGTAGTAGCAACTCTGACCATTAGGTACTACTTAAACTGACCATTAAGTTCTCATCTTTGAATACGTTTTCAACGATTTCATTGAACTATTGACTCGATCTTATCCCCAATCAGACAAATTGCTTACAGAACCAACTAGTAACAGAACTCAAACCCAATTAAGTTCGCTTTGAATCTTTGAAACGCACGGAGATATTCCGGTCTACGCAGCACTCGGTGGAAGTACAAAACACAAGTACATGGGCGACCATTCAAGGACCCTTCAGGGCACTCGTAGGTCGGTAGACTTCGGGTATCTTTGCACCTTAATTACACCCGGCTCTCGTAAGTAGACACGTATCTCTATCGACGCGAGCGAAAAGAAAAGGGAGGAAAATTCGAAAATCGAGACCTTTCAAAGCGTGAGTGTTACAAAGGATTTTAGCATTCTCGCGACATTAGAATGTTCTCGATCGGGGTGCTTGATAACTTTGATGTATTATTTTTAAGCTGAGCGCGAGCTCTCTAGATTTTTCTCGCATATTTCCTATATTTTCTTGTATATTTTTTTCGAGGGTGCAAACAATAATTGAGTTTCAAGTGTATTTTGAATGAATAATCAGTTTGTTCAAGAAAAAAATATCCTTAACGCCTTGAGTTCCCGCGGGGATGAGAGGGTAAGCCTTATTAACTTTGTAATTGAATAATTATAAGGAAATTCTCATTAGCCGCGAGTTGTGGTTAAAACGAAATTTACAATCTAGAATAATGAAGTTTGAAATTAATTAAGTAACGACATCGCGAGAACTAACTGAACACCAAAGCTATTATAAAATTCCTGAAATTTTAAAAACAGTATTTTACCCATATCCTTCTGTATAATAAGCAACATTACACAGAGCTGTAAGTCCGCGTGTAAATTTTTACGCAACATAATAACAGTATAACAGAACCTGGTCGAAGTCGCCGAGCTAAGTAGGTAATATTCGGATTTACCCGCTCGCGAAGCCTAGCAAAGCCTGTCTTATCTCCCAACTTTTACATTATCTCCCAAACTCTTCTATAAATTCGAGCCCCAACTCTACTTATGCTTATCAAGTCAAAACTACGAAAGCGTGTATTTATTTGTTTCTATTTTCTGCCTGATTGAGTCTGCAACTTGTACGGAAGAGGCCAGCCTACCTCGCGAAACTTCTTCGCCTCTGATTCGAAATCAGTTAATGCAAAAGTTTATTTTTATAAGTAAGATTACACGGGAGTTTGGATAGAACTTTGCAGAAGCAGCTTTCTTCCAGAAATCCCACAAAGTATGGAAGACGATGCTTGGGACCGGTTTGAGGATTAATACTGAATTTAAAATGATTTCGGGACTTTTTCCTGTTTGGGATGTCCACGAACTTTGTTAGCGTTGTATATCAATGGTTAACTTTAACTTGTCGTGAAGTTTAACAAGGTTTTTGTAACGTTGTTGCTTTGAGGGGAGCTCCTATTTGTGTAACCATAATAGAAATTTCAGATTTATTCTAAATAATTTCAACGAACTAAAAAAAAAACAAATTCAGTGGTACCGGTAGGATTTGGCCCATTCTATTTCACGTCACATAAAATAAAAATAACACACATAGTCCTAACAAAAATTTCATTGTGCCTAGGCACAAAATAAAACAATTCAAGGCCTACAATTTGCTCCCCGGCTAGCGCAAACTGTAGCAACATAATCGTGCGCCTGGCATCTGCCGGATGTTTTACAATGTTTATGAGTGCCATCGGGAAGCCCACATAAATTCAGACGATTGGACATGTTGGCGATAACGCCTGCCGGTTTAACTATATTAACCCGTAATTGTTTACAAGTGCCTCGTGCATAGGCTGTGACATTTTTGTGGGGCTTTGGATAAAGTGATTCGATGAAGCACTTTCTACTGCCAATAGTAATCACTGACTGTATTTTCATACGTTTTTTAAAGGCAACTACACGAACAAATGAAATAAAGAAAATATTTTGCTTAAAGATTTATTTCGGTTTTTTATTATCCGATTAATCCAAACACCTTATCTTCATAAGCTCAAACTGGAAGAACCTTCGCTGGTAATAAACAGTATCAAATCAGGCCGTCACATTAAATTCCCAAGCCATTAAATGAAACTGATTTAAGCAATGTTAGGGCAAAGTAATTTTTGCACGACATTCGCTCCGTCATAATACGCCATTAACGCCTGGAGGCCTCTAATTCGCTTTTAAAAGCCTGCACTCCACTCAAAGTCAGCCTTAATTTAGTCTTAGTCAGCAATACTCACTAAAATATAATTTGTCAAGTACAGCGACCACTAAAGTAGCAGATTTGGATTTTTATGATCGTAGACTTGACGATCGAGCGCCATAAACGACTGCGAAGCTCGTAAAGTATTATAAAGTCACAAAAAATTATAGTGAAATGTTTCATAGTCGAGGTGATGTAATTGTATGTTTTATTCGTTTTTTGCTCGTTAACTTAAATGTTTTAATATTCTCAAATTAATGGCCACGTTAGTTCAGCTAATTATTAAATGTTCTAAAAGATAAGACAAAGATCGAGAGAGATAGAAATCTACCAATTTCTTTTTAAAAAAATCGAGATTGTTTTAAAAGGAAATATTAAACGAAATCTTTGAAACTAATGCGTACAATAACACCCGCATAGAAAACTCCACAACAGGTAAAAAGCTCACAAAAAGGCCTATTTTCGATCCCCCTAATCGTTTTCTGTTTAACCATCTACAAGTGGGCTGCTATTACTAACGATTTGTTTTCATAGGCCGTCAGCGGCAGGAAGGTCGTGGGTCCGTCTTGGGTCCTCACGCACCGCTGCACCGGACCTAAGGGGTAGGTGATGGAACTGCGGAAGCGATAAGCGTTTACCCTGTAGCTAGGCAATAAGCGATTTACATAAAGGTTGGCTGTGGTGCTCATTTGATGCATATCCCTAGCAGTGAACTAATAACGGCTGATGAAGCTATATGAAGAAAAAATACCTTATAATATAACCGTTCGAGATAAAATCATAAAACCAAATACCTGTAGTATTTGGTTATGCAATGTTTTTATTGATAGTTTAATATTGTAAAAAATACAGAGCCAAAATTCCAAAATGTCGTCCAGTTTTCATAATTTTTAACTGCAAAATTACAAACAGATTCCTGAAATCCATAACTGTACAGTTTCATGTACTTTTATACTTACTGACCTCATTCATACGGAGCTTTATCCTTAGTTAAAAGGTAATAAACATTTTTAACTCATAAAATTCAGGAAAGCTGAAGTTTGGCTTCACTCGTTCTGAGAAATACCCTAAGATTTCCTACTGACTCAGGAGATCCGAAAACGGAGTGGGAACAATTTGCAGGTCTCTCGTGGCTAGAGTTTTGCGGATTTGGTATTTGAGTCGAGAATTTTTCATTCGCCTCCTCCAAACTTTCAGGGGTTGTTTAGTTTAAAAAGATTAGGTGGATACTTTTACTTGTTCTAAAAGATTTACAGAAGAAAAACTCGTGGTTTTGTACGTTGTCAATACCCAATAAAATCTTTTTATGTCTAACTTGTTTACAGCTATGTTTTGTGTAGAAACTCAAAAGATATTTCAAATGTGACAAGAAAAAGTTATTGATGTTTTAGAAGTTTGTTATAAAAAAAAATTGCACTGTAAATCCGCCCTAACTATAATTAGCTCAGCTATTTAGCACTTAGGACATGGCCTTAGAGTTAAGCAAGAGTTAATGGGTTGAAAAGGTAGAGTACAACCTCCTTTGAAACAAATTTAGACCCTCAGTGGAGACGATGATGGTGCTATAATTATAGGTTTCAAGTTTCCAATGGCTTAAATTATAATAAATTTATTACTATAAACCTTGGTTACACGTCTTCATTTTTAAGGTTCCGTACCCAAAGAGTAAAACGGCACCCTATTACTAAGACTCTGCCGTCCGTCTGTTCATCTGTCACCAGGCTGTATCTCACTCATGAACCGTGATAGTTAGACAGTTGAAATTTTCACAGATGATGTATTTCTATTGCCGCTATAACAAGAAATACTAAAAAACAGAACTAAATAAATATTTAAGGGGGTACCCATTCACAAACGTGATTTTTTGATAACGGCAACAGGTAGACGCTTGAAATATTGACAGAATATTTAGTTATATATTCACTTTGAAAATAAATACTATTAAATAAAAATTATAATTTTTAATAAAAATAACAAATATTTGGCTCCCATACAACAGACATGATTTTTTTGCCGTTTTTATAGATCATAATGGTACGGAACCCTTCGTGCGCGAGTCCGACTCGCACTTGACCGGTTTTATTGATAGACACTTAAGATGAGCCCAGCATATAACAGTTTGACAACTCAATTAAGAAGTATGCAATACAATTTTAGCTTTGTGTGGTGCTGCAAGGTCAAAGTTTTCTCCACGCATCTCGTTACTAAGCAAGCTGGAATTTTTGAATTTTTACAATAATTATTTATTTTATTGTTACAGGTAAGATTCCACTGCTCATCAATAATCCTGAACCAGCTAAGTAAAGTTTTATAAAAGGTGTTTGAATATTTTAGCCCAAATACAGGCCACCAATTTGTTTCTTTTTTTCAAAACTTTGGCGCACAGTACATAAGATAATAATTTAGGTAAATGGTATCTTGGGAACGTACATAGGCTACTTTTTATCCCGGAAAAGCGTGTGCGAAGGCGTAGGCAGAAGCTAGTGATAGTTAGTTATTTGAATAGAAAAAACAAAGGTAAATTAGGCATCAGATTTCTGAGATATTCATATTATGAAAAAAAAAATACCAAAAGCTATTTTAAGTTTTTTTTGTTATAGTGCTTACCCGCACTTTGGGTATCTCTAAAAAATTAAATAAGTTCATAGAGCGCCGCGATTTTGAGAAAAAAAAGAGGTCGCCTCCGTTATTGTTATCGTTGCCATCCATATGAAAAACCAAACCTCTTTACCGAACCTTTTGCCAATTTCTTATCAACTTTCGAATTCTTTACACCTATACAGAAATAATCAAATAATCAAATTTGTCCCAAATAACTTACACCCTACAATACCTTATTCCCTCAATAATTTCTTAAACCAATTACAAGTTAACAGTTGTTACTAACTAAAACAAAGGACGATTTCTATACTATTGTTACAACGCGTATTACTTTCTCAACGTAACCACAGATTATTATAGTAATATTTAAGACGCGTCACTTTGTCAAAAACTGCGCGTGGAATAAGAATCTATGTAAAATGATAAGCTAAAACATGGTTGTTTTTCCTCAGCAATATTATCTGTAGGTACTCAAAATATAAGGTTTTAAGGCACAATTTTAGCAAATGTCCTATCTACAATTATTTGAAACGTGATCCGTTTTATAGGGTTATATTATAGGCTTTTTTATATTCATAAGTCAACTCATTATTTTATTATTAAGTTTTAAATAACTTGCAGAGAAATGCATTTAATTTAATATTCTGAAAAACTCTGAGTTTCCTAAAAATAATTAGAATGTACGTCTAAAATAACACAACTATGGTAAAAGTATTTATTTTTAATCTAAAAAGAAATCGAAATTCAAACATCGTAAAATAAAATTTAACCGTGTCCAGAATCACTCCCTTTGAGGAGGCTTAGTTCACCCATTACAAGACACAATGACTTTATAGGGGACACTTTAACTGACGAAACGAAAAACAAAAGATGAGGATGTTCTATGTTCGGTTGTAGTTATGTATTATTACTTGTATGTATGTCGATATTTCCGTCAATTATGGACCGATTTCAAAAAAATCGCTGTGGTATGGAGAATGATCCCAAAGTGGTCCCATAAAATCAATATCTTCGAAAAACTTAAAAAAAACTGTGTTAATACTAAGGAATTTGAAGTCAAATTAGAATCAAATTACTAACATTTACCTATTCAAATTTACGGCGATAAAGCTCAATTTGTATAAACATAGATCCAAAGTCACAAAGGCCTAACTAAACTATTGATATTACCTCTACAACAGTTACAGATAACCGAAGTGCGATAAGCCAGGGGTTAGTACGACCAATTTAATTTAAAATATAGTAGGCGCATTATTGCCTGCTAACATACGTTGTATCGTAGATTTCAAACAAAAGTTGTTGATATGGAAATAATGGGTAGAACGGAAAATGTATTATATTAAACTTTTCAATGAAAAATACATTTGGAATATGTAGTTGACCGGTTAAACTATGAAATGGCCCAAAAACTGAGCGAGTTACGAGTAGAGTGGCGTAGTTATGCAGAAGGTGACTATCGACAAACAACCTGTAAAATATTTTTTAAAGAACATAATTGCTACAAAATACAAAATTCAACTAAATCAATTCACCATAACCCGTTTAAAACCAGCACAATGACTACTCTAATAACTTTCAGCGAATGACAAAGTCTTCACTCTTTAGAATTATGACATTCATCCTTAAAATGGATTCCAAAGGAGGGAAGCAATTTCATTTGCGAAAACCTGCTTCTGCTTATAATCCGTCCAAGGTAATAACATTTCATATTCGTAATAGAATCATTTTGCGTCTCCCGGAACTTTATAGTCTCATTTTCATTGAAAGCGTTTAGTACGTATAAACTTGTAGAATATTTGATGCACGACTGAGGATGGGCCAATCTCCGGGACCCTAAGGGTGCATTTTCGTTGGGCTAGCGAGCTGATTTTTGACAGCTGGAAGCTAAGTCCAAAAACCGCAAAAATGCTAGAGTGAGGTGTTACTTCAGATATCACTAAAACTGAACGAATTCGACTCAAAATATTGCCAGGATGGCAAGTTTTTCAGGTTTTTTTTAAAATAAATTTTGATCGTAAGGAAAATTTTCGCGACATTTTAGTCCTGTCAAAATACAGTTTCCAACTTCAACTTCTTTTATTAATGGCGCCGCTTGCTTTTCAAAAATACAGTTTAAAATTTAAATTCAGTTTTAGCGACATCTGACATTGACACCATTGTCTTTTATATCACGTATGGTAGAAAAAGTCCATCTTGCTGGAGTAGGTACGCACGTACAAAAAAAGGTAAATTGTTAATTATTAAAAATCTGCTACAGCCCTCGTTCCCACTGCCAACAAAAACTTACTCTAGTTTGAATCAAAACAGGCACATTTAACAAAAAGAAAACTGAGGAGGTAATTAAATCAGAATGTAGGTATGTTTTATTCTAAAAAAGCAAATAGGTTTTTAAATAAAATACATTTCCTCTACCTGCTCCATAACTCTAAGGTTTGCTGGAAGAAAACTCTTGTTCCGGGTTAAGTTCGCTTATGTATGAACATAACCTTTTAGATAAGTTCATGCTATGAATGTTATATTGTGTACAATAAAGATATTTTATATGGATGATATGGATCAGTTGAGCTACTTGTAGATTGTTTGCAACAGTCTGCAGTTAGCTCAATTGTCTCAATTGTAAATACTAGTTTTAATTTAATTTTATTATTTGATTGTAATTTTCTTTGTACAGATTTTTATTACAGGAATAAGTATCTATGTAAGCTTATCCTTTCGAAAGTCAGTTGTCTGTATAAGCCCTTACCAAACTAATCAGCTCAGCCGCTCTTGACAGTAATTTTTCCTTGTTTAAATAATACATGTTGCAGAACGAACAAGAATGATGAACCGGACCTTTTAAGGGTTTGTTTCTCTTGAAATTTCCGGACACGGTAGTAAAGTCTTTCTTTTTAAATTTGAACTAGCTGTACCTAAGTCTGGTTGACAAAACATACTATGGAAAAAAATACACTTCATAGGAGAAAAAAATAGATACATAAATTATACTTTATTGTACTACACAAACACAGAAAACAGTACAGAAGTAAATGCGGCTTTATCGCTATGAGCGATCTCTTCCAGGCAACCTTGGGATGGACTGGACATGTAAAAACAACAAAGACGGTAGCACTCAAATAATAACAAAACAATAATCATCATCATCATCAGCTTACTTAGTTATTATATCAGTCCACTGCTGGACATAGACAAAACAATAATACTTACACTAAATACATTATGGTACCTATCTTACCCTTAAACATTATAATTAACTTACATAATCATAAAAATATGGTTCTCTTATCTTAATTTAAAACGATAGAAAATGCTGATGAACCAGTTTTTTAATGATAGATAATATATTTATATACGTATGTATTGTATTGTGTTTCTGTTTCTTACAATCAAAAAGCTTTCTAATCCACAACACGCATGTGGCAATTGAAAATTGATATTAGTCAATCGTTTTTAGGGTTCTGTACCCAAAGGGTAAAACGGGACCCTATTACTAAGACTCCGCTGTCCGTCTGCCCGTCTGTCCGTCTGTCACCAGGCTGTATCTCATGAACCGTGATAGTTAGACAGTTGAAATTTTCTCAGATGATGTATTTCTTGCCGCTATAACAAAAAATAGTAAAAAATAGAATAAAATAAGTATTTAAGGGGGCTCCCATACGACAAACGTGATTTTTTTACCGTTTTTATAGATGGTACGAAATCCTTCGTGCGCGAGTCTGACTCGCACTTGGCCGCTTTTATTTTTGTCGTGGTGCTCAATAAAGCTAGCTATGCTTTAGATTTATACTTTAAAGAAACTTCTTAAAGTGAGAAAGTAAACATCATAACAAGTGAAGTGAGCACAAAGTCGGTAAATATAACGTAATAACGTTAGTGTTATTCGTAAAGCACCTCCAAGGAACTCTCCGAGAATAGTTAATTAAATCTAAAGCCTTCAGTAAAGGTGGTTTTGTCATCATAAAAGTTCCCCCGATGTACGTATGTATGTGTGTGTGTAAGCGACGATTGTAAACGCAAAATGAGCTGTAGGTTTTTGTAATAAGGTGTACATTGTTCTAATGTGAGCCAAGCTGAGTTTCTGTTGTGATTATTTGCTTGGATTAGATATCCCGCATGTTGTCTTGTTGTTAACGTTTGTTTAATTATTTCTTTTAGCTATTGAGTTATGAGAGTTGATGATTAATTTAATGAAAATCTGCACTTTTCATATATAAATATATAAAACAACAAGCTGACCCACCCGCGATTTCATTCGCGTGGACTTAGAATACCCCTTATAATGGTTTCCATGCAAACGATCACTGCCAAAGATTTATAACCAATGCTAAGATACGATTTAAAAGTTTGCAAATGCGAAAACCAATGAATCCTATTTCTACCTTCTTAAAATATTTTTGCAGTCCAGAAATTTCGTTAATAGTAAAGCGTTTAACGGTTCTGTAGTTATTTTAAAAATGAAATTTGACCTCATTTATATATTTTTTGGTGCACAAAACTGCTGGGACAATAAATGTCGCCGCAGTTCTGTGCACGAAACTACAGCATAGAACTACTGGGAATAAGCGTTTTTACCTTAGAATACAAATTTCTAAAAATCCGTTCTTAGCGTGCCTGTGTCCTAAAGAAACCACCATGCAAAAGTTCAGCCTCGTAGCAGTTGTAGTTTCAGAGATCTCTTGATGAGTCAGTGAGTTTTTTCTCTCACAAAAATTTAGATTTAATTGGGATAGAATATGACATTTTCTCGTACAGCACAGCCCGAAATACCCTAATGCCGGGTACAGACCAAGTGAACGAGAGCGAGCGAACGCTAACGAAAGAACGCAAAAGTACCAGTGTGGACGTCATTGTGAAAGCAAGCCTGTCCAGACAAGGGCCTTCGTTCGTCTTCGGCCGTGCTCCGTGGCTGTCGCTACATCAAAGCAATATGGAACGAACGTACCGATTGTCAAATCCCAATCGTTTGCATTCGCTCGCTCTCGTTCGCTTGGTCTGTACCCGGCATTAGATAGAATAGAGTAGTGATTCTATGATTTTGATTTATTGTGTTATCGAATTCATTAGAGGTAGTAGACGTAAGCTCGCAGGTGACACGGCGCCGACTCTCCAAAGCCAACGCAAGATTTATGAATGTACTTTTGTGTTTGTACGAGTAGTTAAGCAGCCGGGGGTGACGACTCATATACATTCACTCCACTACTTAACAAAGTAGATCTTTTGTCTATCTCTTCCCATAGTCTAGGAGAAACATCCGCTAGTTTTCTTCGTCGCTAAAAATACGGCTTGTTTTAAAATTCCACGCGTACGTCTGAGTTACTTTTTTGTAATTTCTCGCCATAGACATATCATCTGGCGTGGATGAGTTTTTGTTGGAAGGAAGCCCTTTTGTCTACGCTATGAAAGTCAGAACTGTAAGGAATATCTCGGAGTGCCTTCGCATTGTTTCAGATCTAAGCTACACTTCTATACGTTGAAGAGCAACACGTGGACGCAACTTAAGTAATGAAATCCACAGAGTTTTAATTAAAAACTCGTTACGACATAACTGTTAACCAATAAAGTAAAATGGCTTTTCTCGTAAAACGTTTAAAAGCTGTAGTCTAGTGATTTTATAGAGGGTAATCTCAACTGAACGGACAAAGGTGGGGTTACACATAAAATGTTATGAATCACTTGTTTAGGCGCATCAAGTGTGTTTGGAAGAGTTTTACAATGTGCCTTCTGAATTAAATCGAATAAAACAATCCTAATGAAATTTAAGCAGGAAAATAAAGTTTACGACGGTCATAAATCATACAATCGAAGCTGTAACTTTCCAGGTACCTAGTAAAATAAGTAGGCTTTCTAAGTTTGTTAAACGCGCTTTGTCTACAGGGATAGCGCAATGTACTCAGTCTTCATGTTATTGCCACAATTAATCATAAGTTTGTGTTAGTGAAATTACTCTGGTAGACCACTGGTGCATGAGATCACGAAGGCATGAAATTGGATCCCGAACCATAGCGTCGCTGCTTCAAACTGGGGCGAAGCTGATATTGAAATTTTGATAAAACGCTGATGCTTCCGAATTTAAATTTGCGACCTAATTACGTCGTTTACTTCTGCACAGTTCTGAAGATGACTCGTGTCGAACTGATTTGAAGATACGCTTTTAAAATAAAAGTTCGTGTTTTATAATACCGGGATCAAACTCTTCAGGGAAATTAAAATTGTCACAATTCGAGTTAAAGTACAGTCAGCATAAATTAATTTTCTGCAAAGGATGCAGCGAATTGCTGAAACACCGAACAAGGTCAACTCGTGCAAAATAAAGCAGTCTGGAATTATGATAACACATTTAAGAAGTTTAGAAGTACCAAGTTCTCAGTAAACACCTCTACGTCGTAGAGATAGCTACGGCGTAGCGGCTGCTACGAAACTACGCTTCGTAGACTTGTGTTTTATGCTACGCAATTTCCGTTGCAATTTATTTGACTTGCATTAATATGTCTTTAAAGTTTATTCACGTGAAATATTAAAAACAGATGCACGGAACGAAAACATGCAAGACAAAATGATTTTGTTGTGAACGCCGTAATAAAACACAGACTGAAAACCATCAATTCGCACCTTTATTTCACCCGTAAAGTCCGGTGCAATTAATTGGAATTAGTGAGGTCGTGCGTTCCGTTTGATACTTATTTTTCACGTAACAGCCCAGTGCGAGGCTTATTGAATTAAAGTTGATAAGTGTATTAGCCGTTGTTGCTCCATTCCCTTGATTAATGGCTGGCCGGTGCTTTTTCTCTCTCATTTATATGATAATGAGTCGGCCGCCGTACACAATTATTATGTGTAAATGCATGTAGTGGGATGGCATGAAAACGAGTCAATTCGAATTTGGGAATGCAAAAGTGCGGTAAGAATTTTTACATATTAATAAGAGGTAATGGTCAATATTGTTAACCAATTATTACAATTATTGCTCATGTTGTCCGTTGGTCTTGAATCTCTGGGTCACTTGAATTGGACAATCAGGTGCGTATTAAAATATAGCATCATTGATTATTGCCATATAAAGTTAAAAGAGTTATTAACTAAAATTAACTAAACTTAACTAAACTTAAATCTCCTTAATTTCGCAGAGCGTTTTTAGCAGAAAACGTTAACCGAAATTAAAGTTCAAATTATTTTATCAAAACTTTACAAACAAAATAGTTCGCAGATAAGATAGGAATCATGTCAAAGCCTACCACAATAGCGCTGTAAAATTCTATTTAGTTCGATGTGAAAAGCCCGTCAATCGGCTATAGATGTGCAGACAGCTATCAACAGATGGCCCGGGGCTCGTTTGACAGCCACTACGGTGGATAGGCTAGCCCACCAATACGACAAAGGATTACCGAACGGATTGCTGCTAGCAATTTTACCTGTCCATAACTCATCCGCTTACCATTTTCCGCTGAGCGGATTCGATGAAGACTAATTTTCAAGATTGTTCACTTACAATGTTGTTAAGGTACAAACAAAAAAAAGTGGTAGAAAAACTAAGTTATTTTTATTTTTCTATATTTTTTTAATTTTTTTTAAGTTTGAATTACCACTGTTCTTTCTGATAGTAATTCAAGGTATTCGTTTTGAAAAATCTAATGTTTATAGAGGATAATAATCGTATTTTTTTATAGCAGATGTACATAAAGCAACATTAAATGTATTCCAGAAAGTCGAGCACCGGCACAATGGAAAACTTTCTTCGGGAGGCAAAAAAATGTTACTAAAATATGACGTTTGAAAAATTACACGCATTCACAAATCATGCGGGCCCTCTTTTGTGGAAACTTTTGAAGCACAAAGGAATTCAACTCCTTCTTAAGTTCGTATATTCCAACTCTTTTTTAGATAAATGCGCGTCACGGGTTGGCATAATTTAACTTAAAAATATTGGGTTCAAAATGTAGCAAAGCGACTATAAATCACCGACTCCATACACACCTGAACAAGTGTACGTGGGCGGACAAAAACGTCGAACGTTTTACGATTGGAAATACAAAATTCCATTTGGTACCGTCGAGAGGAAATGAAGCAATTAATTCGGCAGATGGCGCCGCTGTGCGAGCATTAATCATCGACTAATCGTAACTGCAGTCTTCGATTAATCCGCGCCCGTGGACACCGGGGTGACACGTGTCCCAGAATAGAACCTACATCTGAAGCGGAAACTTATATTTACTATAACGGTCTCTACTCAAGGACCCGTTTACTCCAGCGGTTCTTCTCGAGATATGGCCAGCGCTAAAGTATATTTTTATATTATATTTTTTTATTCATCCCCGACACAAAAAGGGTTGTTATAAGTTTGACGGGTGGATCTATGTGTGTATCTATCTGTGGGTTGTTGTGGCATCATAGCTCCCAAAAGGATGATTTAATTGTTTATTTTGTCAAAAGCAGACTTGATCGAGTGTTCTAAGCACGGAGTCTGTCAAGAGTGTGTTAAAATTTATATATTATTTTGTTAAATACATCTATCTACCCGTGCGAAGCCGGGGCGGGCCACTAGTGTTATATATATATGTAGTGTATATCAGTTATAAAGTACCCATAACACAAGCTCTGTAGCTTGGGGCAATATAATATTGTGTGAATTGTCCAGCATTGTCCATTGTTTATTTATTTATATGATTACAAATATTTAAAGTACGTTTCAAAAAATATTTTAAATAATGAGAATAACTGAAATAGGTTCGTGTTTTCAATATCTTGTACACAATAAATATATCGTGTTTACAAAGCTGTTTATGAGAAATCATATTAAATGTATGATACGAATTTCGGCTCGTATTGAATAAAATAAACTAATTTACTCCAGAACCAAATATAAATATTTTAAAGTGTTACTATCATTGAAAATAAAACTAATCAAACAGGAAAAATATAATTGTAAAAACGGCAAAATAAAACACACCTCAATTAAGATACCAAACAGCCACAACAGAAAATACTGTTCATAATATCTTAATCCGACATAATCGCAACAAACTCTTATAAACCGAGCTTTCTTTGCTAAATTAACAAAGATACCATCTATTGTCACATCAGCGGCCTTCAGTGGCCTTCAGCGGCCTTCGAGGCCTTCGGAACTTATCTAGATAATTAATTTCAGTTTGAAAATTTAATAATGAGGAAGAAGGCAATTAAAAACGGATTATAAAAATGAAGCAAGTGGTTTGAGAGTTGGAATCGAACTGAGTGCGGATAGATTAGGGCCCACCCGTCGTTGTCAGTCGCTAGAAAGCTGGATCACTTTTGTCAAATCCAGTAATCATTCGGGATGAGAGATTTAAGTGGCTATGTTACTGATGTACCTACGCTGGAACACAAAGATCATGTTAAGGCTTTTCCTTAACAAAAAAAAACTGGTATGTAATTTTTTTAAAACGTATTCCATTTTTTAAATGGATTAGGTTCCAATTACAAATGTACAGTCTACTAAGTAAAGGCACAACTCATAAGAAGTTTTGTATCTTACAGCACGGCTGGGGTGTAGGAGCACGTCATGAACGAAGTGAAGTTGAGATGAGCATTTTTATGTCTACATTTCACTTGGCTGAGTTTTGTATGCCCTAAAAATACACGTATAATAACGTTTGAGGTACTTTTTAACCGATTTCAAAAAAAGGAGGCGGTTCAATGATCAGCTGTATGTATGTTTTTTTATGTATGTTTCTCGATTTCTCCGTCAATTCTAGACCCAATTTGAATTTTTTTTCACTATTGTATTGAGTATAATTCTGAAGTGATCCTAAAAAAGGATTCCCTAGGGATTATAATTCCCTAGTATTTGTACCGCAAAACTTCAAAACAGTTTAAATACAAGGAATTCCAGGTAGATTTGAAGTTTTTTCAATATTATCAAATTATTCATGATGCACTTAGGTCGATCATACTACAGACCTCTGTGCGAAATTTCATCGAAATAACCAAGCTGTTTCAATTCTCCTAGCAGGATTACTGGACAAGCAAGTGGTAATGAAATTCGTCCCGAGAAAATGGCGGGATATAGAGGCCTAGTGTTTTAAGCCCTGTCCAGACACCAGCGATTGTATTTGATGAGAGTTTTATCTCTTCTGTAGGGTTGGAAGCTTGAGTTCTTATAGTTACTGCTTTGAGTTGATTCTACTTTGATTTGTACAATTAGTACCTAGTGATAAATATACCTACATAATTGACGAACGAAGTGGCGTGGCGGACGAAGGTTCACCTGCGAACCTTCGATTGCGGGTTCGATTCCCGACTTGGAACGAATGTTTGTACGATCTGCATATATTTGTTCCGGGTGTTCTGGAATTTCTATGTATAAAAAAATATCTATCGATGTATTGTATGACATAATAACATTGTTAGCAACATTATTATGTTATACGGCGGCTGTGTAGGCAAAAAGTATCAATTGTCATCAGCAACATCAGCGCATTTGTTCAAGTCTCACACCCAACTGACGTCATGACCGCTCTGTAGTCACGACGTCCACTCCGTCCAGCGTTTTTGTCAAGTTACGCGCGCTACATGAAAATGTAAATATGAAATGCATTTTCAGGGCAATTATCAATTGAAAAAAACTTTTGTATGTTTTCAGTGGTTCATTAGCAATAAAGAACCTAATTGAGACACTTTCAAAAATAGGTCCCTATTATTGGATGTAAACATTTTTTCATATTTTTTTACGCGAGGGAAATCAAATGTATTTAACTTGGAATAGCGTAATTAAAAGTTTATATCACATTTTTTTAATACGTAAATAAGATAATTGATAACGCCTTGCAACAGATTTCTTCAACACTTTAAAGTCAACAGTAAAGCTATATTCTTGACTTTAAAGTGTTGAAGGTGTTCTAGTAAAAAATGATCGTATAGCCTCGGGCGACCACATCTACAGATTAAAAAATACGTACTTACCTTAAAAAGATACAATAAATTGTACCTTTTCATTCTTCTTTCTTATTTTCATACGATAATTTTTTAATTTTTTGTTAAGTTATAGATCAACACGTACCTAATCAAATGGTGGGACGAATAGGATAATAATATTTTAAATTATTTGATATCCCATTCGTCAATGCGATTACGTTTGTTGGGAGAAACGGGACATAATTTTAATTCGATTTTAATAAAATCACATTTGGCCCACTAGTGGGACCAAGCTAGTGGGTCAAACGAGACATTACGTAAATCACTTGAACGGCAGGTAGAGTAGGTAAAAATACGGTTAAAACAATCACGCTTTTTTCAAAACTATCAATTGTTTGTAACCAAAACCACAAAAATACTATAAAGACTCAAACGCACAAAAGAATTTACAAATACAACCTGCAAGTAAAACTCTGACGGGTCTCTGAGCGGATCAACAAAAAAATCTAAAGCGAATCCTACCGAAAAATCTACACAAACTTTGTTCGATCAGAATTGGAGACCTCAAAACTATCAGACCGTGTGGCTCTGCAAGGGACACTTTGATTCCTGCCACAGAACTATGGAAAATAGATGAGGTTTTGTTTTTAAGGTAAAATACTAACCAGAAGATTGGAAATATCAAATATCGCCCTCCTTTTTACGTTTCCAGTCTCCTAATTCTATGGAATCATGTCTACTTCTATAATCTATTTTAGACCGCATTCAGCATCATGTTAAGTTTCTATAAATTGCATTTGAATACAACATTATAATATAGCATTTGTTTTTTTTATAACTTGTTTTGACCATCGCCGTGGGCTGAAAACAAACGAATGCGAAATGAAAATTTAATTTAAATATCGAACTCATTTTCAAAATGTTTAAAGCGGTTCCTCGTCTTCTGATTCCATGCAATGGTCACGTCGTCTTCTAAACTCTACCTATAGTCTTGTACCGTTACTTACGCTACTACCGATAGTGATCCAATTAGGGATGGATGCGCATCCGTTTTCGAATTAAAGTGGACAGGCTTGATCGTTTTGAGGGAGAGACATAGTGCGAGAGACTGGCGTTCGCATTTTGTGTTATGTTAAATTAAATCAATTTAATTTATTTTGCGAAAAATGGGTTACAGTAGGTTTGAATCAAATAGAACGCGCACAACCATGATCAGTTTAATAGCATGCGAAATCACGATTCTATATAAATAAATATAGTGTAACCTAAATTAAAAGTAAATGAATGAATTTTAATAATGTTCTTAATCATCAGATATTCATTGACATGTAATCTAAGTGAGAGTAAGTGAGATTATGAGAGTGAGGGAATAGACCTGTGTTGGCGCACACATTTGAGCACTTTAATATGTTCTGCGCACCGGGCTAGTCTCCTTGAGACAGGCCGCTGCTGTGGTCGCAATTCGGATGCCAATGTAAGAAGTAACAAGCCTTATTAATTAACAATTCTCTTAATTTATTTTACATGGATTTACTTGGACCGCTTCATATTGGCTTTTTGACTTTTGCGATTCATCAAAAATCCTGTTTGTATGGTTTCTCTTGTTTCTTTTGCGAAAATACATTAATTATTGGAACGAAACCCTTCGTGTGCGAGACTTGCACTTAGCCGGTTGATTATTTTTTTAATATTGATTTTGCGAACAAAACTTTTGTATCTTTAATTAGAAGCTATTAATAGACCGTATTAGTAAAAATCATTAAAACATGAATGTAAAGAGCTAGACAAACAATCCTACAACTTAACTGTTTAAATTGCATCAAGTCTCTTCTCTTAAGAAAATGGTCATTGTCTCTTGACCCTTAGGTCAGACACTCAACGGGAGTTACGCTCTTTGAATAGCAAGAGCTACGTGAAGCTTTGTTGTCTTCGAAGTTACTACAGAAATTAGTTTTATGCGTGAAGTGAACTTTCGTTTGATAATTGAAATCGAGAAGTTATAAGGTGTGAAGTTTCAATTGCTTGTTTAATGGTCTGATAAAGAGTTTGAATCGTAAAGAAAAATTTAATTTGTTTATGTTAGTGCGAAAGTATTTTAATTAAGTATTTTCCTTAGCTTTGGGTGGGTGGTTTAGCTGGGGGAAGTCGTTTCGGAAATATTTATTTTTCTAGTTCCTTATGTTTGGGGACTAAGCTCCAAAAAACTCTTTAATTCAATTTTTATGTTTGATTTATCTGAACCAAATTCTAAATTTAGTTTGAAGGCACATTTACACAGCGGATCCGTTTTACCAGGAACACTTTTTACGGTTTCTTCGTTACTGGAAACAATCGTCTACGTGAATAATGTCGAATGTGTGAATTTGCTCCTACAGCTTCATACGCCAGCATGGTAAGAAAACGGATTCTGTAAAACGGATGTTGTGTGAATGTGCCCTTAGTTTGTCAAAGTTCTACCAGATACTTTGCCTGGTATGTGATTTCAAATGCAGAAATTACAACGATACAGTTTTGAAACTGAACTAGAACCAGTGCAGTGGACGTCTAGAGAAAGTAGCCTTCGCCCGGACTTAAGTTAGAATGTTGGTAGACAGCGGTCTGATTCGGGGAAACTAATAGTCTCGGTTTGAAACTCAAACTTTGTATTTTAATTACTGGTGCACGAAATCGGTATTATTCAGCCGGAACAGTTTAGTTAAACTTAATGAGGTTAATATAATGAATATAAAAAAATAATAGTAATGAATAAAGAGATAAAAAGATAAAAGAAAATAACGCGCTTGCAATGTAAAACCACTGTAAACCATAAGATACCTCTGCAGCCACCTGCCAAGAGTGGCGACTATGCCATTAATCCTCTTTTTAGGGAAAGCATGTTCAGCAGTGGACAAAAATGCTCATGAGTCAAGATACCTAGAATTCGTGGTACAGGTTCATTTTATTGTTACTGGTCAAGTGTTTACCCACCACCTCACTTGAGAACGTGAAGATGAGGCCAGAGATGGAGCACGCTTTCCCAGAAGCAACTTAATTAACACGCGATTTAAAGACTCTGAATTATTTATTCTGAAAAATGACGCATGGGCTCGTAAGTAATAATATGTCCTACTATTTTATAAAGATCTTCAAATTCAACCAAACTTCTCATAGAGTCCACAGGTGATCGGAATGCTGGCTTCTATTTCGGCCAACGAATTAGCTTTGCCATTCAATGTGGCAATGCTGCAAGCATTCTGGGCACTCAGCCTTCTGGTGACTGCTTAGATTTTTAGGAAATTGATATAAGTCTAAACACATAGGTATTTATAGTTGTAATTTGTCGTTCAGTTTGTGTCTTTAATGAAATAAATATTGTTCACTTCTTCCGCTCACATGACCTCATTGCATGCAATTGATAAGTCATCTTGGACAAAAGAGAGGTTTAATATTTGTGAGAATTCCCCTTACTTTTAGTGTTGCTATTATGTTAAATCAAAAAGTCTACATATATCTGCCGCTACTATGACCATATTAAAATCCACATCAACAAAACGGCAAAACCATCTCCAAATTGCCTTAAACGGTGTACTAACACGAACGAACATGCTCATATGCTATCGTGTCAACAAACAAGCTAAAGCAGTTGATGCTGTTTATTAAAAATGTCCACAAACAATTTGTACGTTGTAGAACATGGCTTTTGTTAAATTAAAAGTTATAGCTAGTGCGGAACGATTTCAGATACCTGTTGGTTAGCAGGCTTTTTGATGTTTTAAATACCTGAATGCAGTTTTACTTTTTATTTTATTTTATTCAGTAAACAAACAGTTTTACTCACTTTTTAAATAAACTTACACGCTAATAACCATTGATGTTTCTTCGCTTATAGAAGCAAAAAAATTGCTTGCTGGCGGAGGAAAAATGGAGTACAATAGTAATACAATTAGGTAAAATAAATAATAACCAATTCACAAATTTTATAAAAAACTAACAATAATGAACAAGAAGTTATACATGACACGAACTGATGAGAAAAAAAATCATAATATACAAAAAAAGATACAAATATGTGATACATTATAATACTAGAATTGTGTTAGGATGATAACGCATCAAACGCATCAAAACCAGCTCGATAACGGCAACAGGTAGACGCTTGAAATATTCACAGAATATTTAGTTATATATTCACTATAACAATAAATAATTACATTAAAATGTAACAAATATTTAAGGGGGCTTCCGTGATTTTTTTTAGCTCGTTTTACTCGATTTTGATAACGGCAACAGGTACAAGTAGACGCTTGAGGTATTCACAGAATATTTTGTTATATTATTTACTTTAAAAATAAATAATTAAATTAAAAAAAACTAATGTTTATACAACAGACATAATTTTTTAGCTGTTTTTATAGAAAATAGTACGGAACCCTTCGTGCGCGAGTCTGACTCGCACTTGGCCGGTTTTATTTCCTTGATAATTTAAAAGTGTGTGTAATTTTTTTTCGGGTATGAAATATCAAATAATCGATTAAAAAAACTATGCACCCTATTATCTACGGCGACGTTACAATTCCAGGCCTCCAGTATACGAAAAATAAAAAGGGATCCACCAGCTTTCAAATAATTACTCTAACGTAGTACAGTTATTCTGTGCATGTAAGTCTGGTTTAGTCCAGCCTTAACAATATATTGGCTATTCTTACAACGCTATGATTTGAGAATTCACTACGACAAAACCCATTATTAATACTGTGACCGACATATTTCTCTGTACAAGTAATCTTTCACGATGTCTGGGTCTGACGTTGAACATTACATATCAGGAAGTGTATAATGAATACTTAATATAGATATATAGCGACTCTGTCAGTGTGTGAAACACACAATTAATCATGCTTACTAGGCGAGGCTTTTTACCAACACTCATAAGGGCTTAGTTTTATTTTGTGCTTGGTGAAAAAAGATTACCTATTCTTGGGTAATGGACTTCGTAATAAATTAGGATTGATTCGTGTGAGTAATAAATAAATAACGCCGGATAATTCACACAGCGTTATCTAGCCCCAAGCTAAGCAGAGCTTGTGTTGTGGGTACTAGATAACTGATATACATAATTTATAATACAATACATAGATAGATATTTTTTACTATACATAGAAAACAACCAGAATACCCTGAAAAAATGTCTGCAGATCGTACACACATTTGTCCCGAGGCGGGAATCGAACCCGCAACCTCCTCCGTCGCAGGCAGACCTTCGCCCACCGCGCCACAGAGGTCGTCAGTAAGTAATAGAAGATTCTGTGCAATAACAGTTGATTGTATTAGAAAAATCATAATTAACATCATAATTAACATTAAAATCATATTCTAATCTAGATTTAGTAGTAGTTCAGGGGTAGGAATGTCTAAATTAGTGCTTGTCTCAATATTTATTATCACTTACGTAAAATATAAAAACAACTCCACTCACTGTACAAAAGTTTTATTTACCTATACCTACTGCCTATACGAATATTCTTTCTTATTGTGAGATTCCAGAATGTAAGTAACTACATTTAAATTTAAAAATTAATAAACTTTATGAGGACACTAGCTGGCCAGCCCGCGATGTCCTTCGCGTGGACTTACAAAAATACCCCAACTAATGTTAAATTCCATGCAAACTATCTCCGCCATAGATATAGCAACCAACATTTACGTTTTTTATACTTATTGCGAAAACTTATGAATTCCATTACTACCTTCTTTGAATGCTTATTTCTAAAAATTTGCTGAATATTATGTCATACAAGAAACAATATTTCAGCCTCGTCAGTTTTGTCGTTCCAGAGATTTCGTATAAAAAAACATTTTTATTAAAATATGGAAATTAAAATCAAGTGTCATCATGAAAACAGATAATCGAAATCTCAGATCAATGCGTCGTTGGCCAAACAATAATTTAGACCCGCCGTTGAACGAATTCTTAAAAATGGTTCAAACTTAACATAGACCGTTTCTACAAATTAAATACAAAGAATTTCCGTTAACGTTCAACCCCTTTTTTAGAACCCTCAAATTGTGATTTTAAAAATTCCTTCAAAGTGCAAGTTTCCATTTTCTCTGATCAGTTGTTTAGTTGTGAGTTGTCAATCAGCCGCGGAAAAAAAGACGCATGGAACAGGAAAACAAAATATTTTGCTAAGGGACAACATGTAAAATTTTGTAATTCTTCTGCCAACGACTGCTGAGATACAAAGCATTTTGGTTTTAACTTTGACTGCACACCATAAGTGACATTTGAACCCATTTTAACTAGGTAACTTTAGAATACGAATTTTGAAAAATAATTTCAAATCTTTTAGGACGTTGGCCTACGTCCTAAAAGCACCCTACATAAAAAAAACTAAAATACTAAAATTTCTGCATCGTAGCTCATGTAGATCCAAAGATTTCTTGATGTGGCAGTCTGTTTTATCTATTTTATATAAATAGATGAACAATATTCAATATTTATCTTTTCCGTTACACCACCTATTCTTGAAATTGTTTCATACTTAGAAATTAATAAATCCCAAAAATTTTACTTATTATACTCTGGGTTTTTATTTATTATACTCTGGGTAATTTCTAAGAAATTAATAAATCCCAAAAATTTTACGATACTCTGGGATTATACTCTGGGTAATTTCTTAGAAATTACCCAGAGTATAATAAATAAAAACCTTAGAATGTTTCATACTTAATATAATCTCCACATACCCTTAAACTTTTTATCACTGCAGTTTTCTTCATATTCGGTAATTTTATCATATTTTTTTTCAAAGTTGTTTTTACAATTTAGATTTAATAATATGTAAAAAAAAACATAATAAAGTTTCAAAAACCGCATATACGTTCTGTGCATTTTACAGAGTACTCAAAACATAGTTCTGAATAGTAGAAGAGCCCCAAGCTATTGCAAAACAATACAATATTTCAAAGGCAAACTTTTATAACATTTCGCTAGTCCCAACTCCATATTACATTCGTCAGTGTCTCACAACTTTTATTGCAACGAATATGATGGATCCACAGTTCCGCAATCTTGTCATAGTATAAAGTTAAATCGCGTACCGACTGCCTAAACAATTTCGGTACAAGGGTGCCTCGAGTTTTGCATAAAAATACTGAGACGTCAACGTTTACAAATAACTCCTTCCCTCGGTCGAGGTAATTTTTGTTTTCCCTTACCAAAAGTTATGACACAAAATGTGAAAACATTAAAATTGAACCGTAGCCAAATATGTTAAGTTCTTGAAGGAATGCAGGGCGGAATGGTCGGGGAATACTAATCAGCTGGCGCGAAGGGAAAGAGTGGGACATTTACAGCGACGGCGTAGACAGGTGCTACGCGGCAGGCTCTACGAGGGGCTACGCGCTACGTGTCACAACACATCGACGCGGGTGACGTCGCGTGAGCTAGTCACTAGTCGTCTGGTTTTTTGTTTTATGAGTCTGGTTTCTTACTTAATGCTTGGCATAAAAGTCAAACAAAAACATTCAAAGGTTATTTTTCCAGTTGTTAATAAATTTTGTATTTTATTGCTCTACATTTTCAAAAGTTTTCTAAGTTTTAGTTCACGCCACGTAAAAATATAATTAGTTCGAAATGAGAGCAGCGAAGGCATACTCGTCATGCTCCATTATTACGATCAATCGATGCTAATTAGGAGGTGAGCGTTCGACACCGAGTTCCATGGCAAGAATATTTCAAGCCGGCCACGGTGATAAATCAAACTCGAAACCGTAATGAAAGCGAACGGATCGCGTCGCGAAGGAAAAAATATCACGGAAAAAATCAGGTGCGTCCCCCGGTCGGGAGAGAAAAACAGTCGGTGGTGTGGTGGGCGGGGGTGGGTGGCGGCGGTCGATGCGGGGGGCGGGCGCTGGGCGGGCGGCGCGTGCGCGGTCTCTGCGGCGCGCGTGGCGGCGGGACGCGGCGCGCTGTGCTGCCACACTCCTAGCGGCCTCGTCGCTCGTCGCTCGTCCTCGTCCGCGCGCCACCGTCCGCCTCCGCTCCGAGCGACATCACAACAAGCCGGCTAACTCGCGCTTACACTCGCGCGCGCTCACTCCGCGCTCTTACACTCCTCCAGCAGGCTTTACATATCCAAAGTGTTAAAGTCAGTGCACCCTATCGCGACCGCGAGAGTGATACCTCAGCAGATTTCCGAAACGGACCAGACCTGCACATCGCTCAGGGTTAGTACACGGCTGACTTTATTTACCGGTCGGGAGCCGCGTTTGTGAGCGATGCCGCACTTTATCAAAAGTTTATTTTTGGAGCGTAAAGTTTAGTAAAGTTGAGGAGTACGTCTGGATGCACCTCGCCGGCGAGGAATGCTGACGCCGGACGGCGCCGCCTCCTCCAGCAGATCTCCAAACAACAGATCAATCAACCTGTTATTATTCATGCCGATGCTATTATTGCAATCCTCCGCGCTCCATCGCCTCCGATCACTTCAAATTGACTTAAACGACCACGTTATTTTGTTCTTACGTCTAAATATTGCGATAAGATAAGAGCCGCTACACTAATAGCTAGGAATAAAATTGTGGAATCGCATGTAACGGTGATATTAACTGTGAACGGTTCAAGTTTACGTACTTTTTTCTGAAATTAGCCGGCGGAGGGCAATTTGTAACAAACTAAAATTCAGCACATTTATGACTTTATTTTTGTATTAACTACCTTGAGTACGATTTTGTGTGTGGTCCTTATTTTCCATCAATTTGCATTTATGAAGCTCAATGGTAAATCACTGCTCAATTAAATTGAGTACTTTTATAAGTTGAAATATCAAAACGATTGTGAGTGAAAAAATTAAGTGCGCATGTAAATTGAGTGCATTTTTTAATGAAGAAAACATTCAGGTATCTACATAATTGCTAGAAATATAGATGTAGATGGCAAATAGTAGCAAATACAATAGGCCTACTATTACTGCTACTAGAAGAAAATAGTTCGCACTCTAGAAAAAATAGATACTTAACACTAGATTTAGTAATTAACGACATAGTACCTATTAGCAGATTAAAACTAAAAAATATAGTAACTGTTATTAGAACCTGTAATTGATATCAAGGAGAGATTATCCCA
Organism: Eupithecia exiguata; assembly: GCA_947086465.1. Lineage (NCBI taxonomy): Eukaryota > Metazoa > Arthropoda > Insecta > Lepidoptera > Geometridae > Eupithecia > Eupithecia exiguata. The sequence goes on along the minus strand of OX352230.1, from coordinate 5,313,573 downwards.
AGAGATTATGAGCTTTTATGAAATTGTGTAAAATGCAACAAATTCAAGGCACAATACCAACATAAATTTAAAATCTTAGTTATCAATTTTCCAGTAAACTACGTATTGTTGCGTACGATTGCAGTTATTTGCTATTATTGTTACAAAGTTTTTAGTAATCTAAATCTGGTGAGATTTTGTGAGAGTTATATGAAAAATCGTTTACCAAACTCTACGCATAAAATAAAAAAAAACATCTAAATGTAAAAAGCTCTATAAAATTACTCGCAATTCAGATAAATTTCATCTTATCAATACTAACATAGAAAGGTACTCAAATAAAAAGACTTATTTTTCTGAAGAAAGTTTTACTAATAACATCAAATTAATTTTTGCCGTTGCTTATTTCGTTATTCGCCTTACAAAGTCGTAATTAAACGCGTGTCTTCACGAAATTTAGGTATTTTTCGTTGATAAATAACTGACAGTTGATTAGTTCTGCAAATTAATTTTGATCACGATACAAAATCGTGCTTTTATTTTTGTAAACAGAGTTGTTTGAAAAAATGCGCCATTAAAAAGAAGTAAAACTAGGTTGTTATAAATATACCAGAGGTATCATTCTAAATTAAATTCGCTAAACATTGATTTTTTGATTAATTAGTAAGCACCCTAAGTCTGCTTGTTCAGGTATAAAGGGCAGTCTTTACGAGACGCAGTTCTGCATAAAATTCTCAATTCTGAATGATGCGGAAAATAACATTATCTGTAATGGAAAATACAAAAATTAATATTTTTTCTCATAAAACGAACATATTTACTACTAAGAACCAAATTAACAAAGGTGTTTTCTTCCAAAAAAAAAAAAGCGCGCCTCGAATTTTTCTGTTCACGGTATTTTATTGAAAAATAAATATTATTAACAGAATTCAGTGCCATCGCTCACACGCGTTATTTATCTGTTCATTATTTATTATTTGCTCAAAGGTTCGAATCGCCTTGATGGCATCTTATGCTTTATATTTAGGTATGAATTTACTTCTATTAAAATAAACGAAGACATCTTCTAACTAAATAAGTGCAAGCTATCATCTTTAAATATATAAAGTCCTATCCTAAGATCCTGTGTGCAAACAATAAAAACAAGGTGCGCTCTACGTGAGAGAAGAGTGAAGAATACAGGTAAAAGGTTCAATGCGTTGGATAATATGGGCAAATGTTCTTACAAAGGTATTCCTATAAAATACGTCCACAAAATAGTTACGATACCAGAAATGCTATTAATTACGAACCTTAATAAAGCAATAACGTCGCTAGAAACTTGATAATCGAAATCTTGAAACTTCCTCCCAACATATACATAGCTACATGTCTATCTGAGAAACTTTAGTCGACCTTAACAGCAATATGGTGTCCCTTGTCAAGCCTGAGAGCAAACAAGCTTAATGATCGAATATCGGAGATGATGATAGATGAAGCAATGCTTCACGCACACCTAACCCAGTTGTCTGTACCTTGAGTGACTATTACTTACTATACATATAAAGCTATAGGGCAGATAATGGATTGATGGGTAGGTTCAGTAATAAGAGTGCATAAGGGTGAGCGAATGGTCTGCTACTCCAAAGGTGGTTACTGACTGGTGTAACGGGACGTAATTTAACGTGTTACTCAGCTAGCGTTCGTGTGGTCATTACGGGAAAAGAACGCACTCGCATCGGGCAACAAGACTGATTTTAGATACGCAAAGCATGATACGTTACACGGCATATCGTATCATGTTCACTGCGAATACAATATTACGTCCCGTTACACCGGACAGTACCCGGCTTTAGCAGTGGGCATCTTGAAGGTGTTCAGTGGGTAGTTATAATTTATGAGTTTGAACCGTCTGTCAATCACTACATGGTATAAAACAAAGTCGCTTCCCGCTGTCTGTCCCTATGTATGCTTTGATCTTTAAAACTGCGCAACGGATTTTGATGCGTTTTTTTTAGTAGATATATTGATTCAAGAAAAAGGTTTATATGTATAATACATGCATCCGTGCGAAGGCGGGGTGGATCGCTAGTTGATTATAAAGATGCGTTATAAACTCTGTCATCGATTTTGTAAAATCAAACAAATCTAGATTGATATTAAAAAAGAGAGATAAGATTTGGGCCAAAACAAGACTACCTAATGTTTAAATTGACCTCGTTATTTTATATACAACATACGGTCAATCAATCAAATCAATCATATGTTTGTTTGCAAAAATATGATTTACAATAGTTATTTTAAATAATAGGGTTTCACACATTTCCCAACTTATAAGAGATACAAATATAATATTTGTCCACGAATCAAATCACTAAATTTTACTTACAGTCCAATAATAACTATTAGTAGTAATTACATCAGTTTAACAAAGTGTATTAATTCATTTATATTACAATATTTTTTGCCTGGAAGAGATCGCTTCTTAGCGATAAGGCCACCCATTGTACGTATCTTATGTGATGTCTCTTTGTAATGTTATTTTATGGTGTACTATAAAGCATTTTTGTATTGTATTTTTTTTTGTATTTTTTACCATGTAGGTAGCCAAAGTCTCTGGTAAATTTTGACAATGGAAGACTTTTTGAAGTAGTGCATTATATATTTTTCCGCACATTGCGAAACAGTTTTTTGTATAAATGTGTCCTGGGATTCCAATTCAAAACTATCCTATCAGGATTCCGTGTATTTCGCGGATAAGGTCACTTGCCTTCATAAACAATTCGTTATCATAATAATAATAATTTTATTTCAAATCAAGCACTTCAAGAATAATAAACTAATTACATGAACTCTTAGACATTTTGGCTTATTTTCTTACAAACAAGGCTGCCTCAAGGATGTAGAGACAAGTAGAGACTGTATATGAAAACATTTTAGCAATATGAATAGAGTCTCATTTCAACTTTGAAAACTAGCAAAATGGAAAGGGTTATCTAGAAACCTCAGCAAAGAACCAATAGAGCTCTTTCTTTATTGACTACCTACACCTTGCACACAAACATGGTGTAAATATGGCACAAATGGAGTAGGTTTATGACATTTGTTATTCACACAGAGGGTTTTTATCCTCCAGTTACACTGTAACCTTATTCAAACAAACAAACATGAAAATGATACAACGTATTTAGGTAAATAGAAGGTTCTAACAAGCCACAATTCGATATAAAACCAACAGAGCCTTAAGCCGTCGGATAATAGTGGTTGTTCTTGTTATAATTACTTATAGTTTGTTTGAAGCTTATTATTATGGCTTGGCTACCACTTCCCGAGAGAGTCAAGGGTTGCGCGTAGTTATTAATTCATAACTTTCTCTGCTTATTATGGTTAAGCCTCAAAAGCATCACCTTTACAACTGGAATCCGATATTCTGATATAAATCGGATTTGAATTAATGTTTGGTTTATGTTTTAAAATAATAGCGGGAAAGATTAGAACGGAGGTTTTAGAAGAAAATTCATAGTAACTGATGCAGGAAGTACTTTTAAAGATTAACTAAATAATGATTTTTAGGTAAGTTCAAGTATAACATATTTAATTACAAAGAAATTAACATACGGAGTGTGAGCTCACGTACTATAAATAACGAAAATCTCACAAACTTTATACCTACGTACTATAGATACCTAAGGTATTTATCGCAGTAAGATTCGTTTGAAATTTACTGAAAAGAAAATAACAGCAACTTATATTAATTTGTTTTTATTGGCAACGTTTCCTTGAAATTTGCCAGATCCATAGGTACTTATAGAAAAACCAATAGTAAACATTTTTCTGAGACTCTTTAGAAAAATAAAGAAATATATGCTTTTTTTCAATAAGTACTTAGATATTCTTCAATTAAAGGCTCTATCAAGTTGTTAGAAGAAAAACTTTATAAACGCTTTTTAAACAAATCACCTTTAATAGAAATGAAGAAAGTATAATATCGAATAAAACTCCTAATAGAGTCCACAGGTGATCGGAATGCTGGCTTTTATTTCGGTCAACGAATTAGCATTGCCATTCAACGTGGCAATGCTGCCAGCATTCTGGGCACTTTGCCTTCTGATGACGGCTTAGATTTTTAGAAAATAGATTTAAGTGTAAATTTTAGTTGTAATTATTATTATTGTATTGTATATTGTAATTTTTAATGAATAAAAATGATATGGTATAAATGATTAGAGAAGTTACGTCATTGAAGTAATTAATAAGTGTACAAAATATATGATGTTATTAAAAATAAGTATAAGGTCAACCAAAACGTCATATTCTTAAGAACAACAGGGTTATAGAAAAATGCTGCCAACCTCGTAAAGTCGACTCTATGTGGCATTTTAACACTCATAGTTGACTTAGTATGGATGCAGTCAACCAATAAAATAGCACAGAGCTTCGTCTCGAGACCTTTCTATAAATAAAACTGGATCGATAGAGTTTCTAAGACATATTGTCGGTACCTATTAGATCAAATAATGTTTAATTTCTTGGAGTTCGGGTTTTATTTATCTACGTTATGTGGGTAGTCTATATTAGGTAGGTTAAGTAAAGAATCTTTATTAATAAAGAAAATTACAATCAAATAATAGAATTAAGTTAAAACTAGTACTAACAATTGAAAAAATTGAGCTAACTGCAGACTGATGCAAACAATCTACAGGTAGCTCAACTGATCCATATCAATACCAGTCGGAAGCGTCCCCAAGACGCTGGCTGTATTGTCCCGCTGTATGGCAATGATGATGCGCTGTGCCGGATACTCATCAGTTATCGGGTCACGCGTCGCTTAGACCAGTACATATTAGTGTAGGTAGTTTATATTGACTATCGTCATAATTTTATTAAAAATAAACCGGCTATTTTCATTTATTCCATGACCTCGTTCTTGTGATTTTTGAAATATTTACGGATTAATTTCGTAAGTTTTATACACATTTATCAAAAATTTGGTACAACTCTAGTAAGTACTAGAATTTCAGCATGCTATGAACGCAGAAGAATGCTGTTTGTTCTAAATTTAGTCAACTTCTAGAATTTATAACAACATACAAGCAAGTTATTTCGATACGTTAATCGACTTGAATGATTATTTTCACTTAAACTATGTAGTTACATAGTCTAAGTGAAAATAATCATTCAACAATGACATCAGTACATAAATTCAATTCAAAATTGAAGAAAATTATGCTAGTCGAATGAAATACAAAAATTCTGCTTAGCGGCAGAACTACAGTGACGTTATCCGAAGTCTCGTAAAGAAAAAGTTTGAATAGTACCTACGCTATACTAAAACTTAGTCTATGATGGTAGCACATTAATTACTAACTGTGAGCCCAACAGTACTGAGTTCCATGTAGATTTACGATCGAGCCCTTTCATTAAACAGGTATTAAGGCGACAGATAAGCTTTATATTACGCACTTGTTCATACAATTTGGGAGTTTGCACGAAAGCTTTAGGACAAATGGAAGTACCCGACCCGACTGCCTGAATGCGACTATCAACCCTAATAGATAAACCTTGTGGTTTAATTTATGTTAACGTATCCAACTTCAAATGGAAACGTTTCTGAAAGCTTTAGCAAAAGTGGCCTAGTATTCAAAATATGTTACACAGCAATCAAATTAAACTCTTGAGTGTTTTGTTTTATAAACATTTTACTATTCTACGACATAGCATTTGTAATCATTCAATTTTGTCACAATTTCTAAGCTTCCATATAAATTAGAAAGGGATTCTGTTTGTCTGTTACCTTTTGAAGATTAAACGACATAGGCTACTTTAATGTTGCAAAAGCGCGTGCGAAGCCGAAGGCAGAAACTAGTAAAAAATGTTTAACTTTAAACATTTCAATCAAATTGTAAATTTTCGAAATCGAAAATTTACAATTTGATTGGTTCGTAGGTAATACTTTTTGATTAAATAATCAAAAAGTATTACCTACGAACCTTTGCTCCAACAGCCACGGAGTTCAAACTTGTTATTTTTAAAACTAACGCAGCTTTCAATTAAACTTTTACGCTCAGAACATTTTTCGGATTAAAACGACTCAGGTAATTTAGCCGAGGTGTACGTTAAATGGCGGACCCTTGTTTAGTTTTGCACTAACAAAGAACAATCGATTTTAAAGCTCGCTGGATTGTAAATTATATGAAGGAGCCTTAGAGCGGTGTGGGCCCTGGGTGCCGTGTTCGTGAGCCGCCGATGCGCTTGTCTTTCGGTTCAGTGGGCTTTCTTTAAATTGGGAACGGCACTGCTGCTGGCCGCTCCGCTTATTGCATCCCCCGCCCGCAGCGTCGCGACGTCCACGTTATTGCCTTCGCTCGACCTTTAAGCAAATATAATTCCGAACTCTGCAAATAGGATAGAGTTATAGGTAAATCTTCGGCGTGTTCTCGCGTCGTTTACTGGTAAACGGTAGAAATTCAATTTTTATCGACGTAGATTACGATCTTTCAAAAGTGCTCGGGAAACTTAAAGCGCAGTTCCTGTATTACTTGTCGGCTTCGTATAAATTCGTGCGTGTTGAATGGCAATCCTTCATGGCCTGTTGGAAGATTGTCTCGTTTCGCCGTGTTCCAGGTTCCTATTCATATTCATGTTTAAAGCAAGCCGTAGCAAACAAAAAACCCATATAATGTCGTTTTTATTCTGACGAGTGAACGCCAAGAATGTTGCGTGTCGCGAGGATTTTCATCATGGGACCTATCAAATAATAACGAGGTCGTCCTTCTCCAACGGCGCTCCACCCGATATCTTGGATCTATTCCGTAACAATCGTGGCCGATGTTTTGTGCTTTACGATAATACATGCCCTTGTTATTTAGTCAATCGTTTCTTTATTCTCTTGCGTTACATAAAATATTATGCAATAAAGCATGTTATAGGCTATTGTGCCATTTGTGTATTGGGGGAAATCGTATAATATTACAAATATTACGGGGAAACTATTGTGTTAATAGGCAGTAGGCTCGCGTCTTCAGTGTGGAAACGGCGTGGGACGAGCTAAGCTTGTCGGTACGAAGAGGCATCACGAATTCCGTCCACGATCCACTCTAAGGTTTATTGTAATTTACAAAACTGACGGAGGTCTTGTTGGCATCGTTTCGCTGAGCAGTTGTTTTGTTACCGCCGCTTTGTAACAAGGGCTGGCCTGATGGCAGATTACGCTTTTAATTTAAAAAACCCAACGGAACTTGTTAGAACGAACTTTATTAAAAAATACTGCAAGATACATAGCCAGTTCTACTGGTAACGGAAGCCGTAATTATTTAAGTACCAATTAAGTGCTCAACAAACTCACTCTCAACTATAGGATTGAAATTTATTTTCTAGTAGGGAACCACTAGTACCTGTAGTAAATATATTATTATATATTCAACGGAGGGCGGAAGTCTACTAATGGCATAAATTGAAGAGCGAGCGCTAGAGGCAACCACAGTATTTTGCGTATTTAAATTTCAGTTACTTTTATAGTCGTAATACATGGAGCCGGCAGATTCGAGAACCGATCGCGTTTCAATCATATAAGTAGCATTCCATATAAGGATAAAAATGGATATCTTTAAACCGAAGTGGAAACCGGAATTTCAAATTTGCATTCCGACGCATCAAAAATACCACAGCTATACCCCACACCCGAGTGACGTGGTGAAAGCGAGAATTGCAGCCACTTTTCACTTGAAATGTTAGGCGTTTCGAACGCTTGCAAACTTGAGCTTTTCGTTGCTTGCAAAAAAACAAGTGATCCTAGCTTTTTGAAGTGATAAAAAAAACAGTACTAATCAAAATTTACACTCCAATAGCTGTGCTTATAGCTGGTTCTGAATTGCATAGAAAAGTCGTGACGTCTATGAGCTGATAATCAGACATATATGTATGATCCCTAAACAAGTGCTGTCTAGCCGACGGGGACGCGGCGGCAAGACGCTGCTCTGCGTAACGTCATATCAATCACCATTTTCCGTTGAGCAGATCCCTTGGCACTTGGCCTAGTTCAAAATTACACAAATTTACGTTGTGGGCCTAACCCGGCTGCAATCCGGCGAGGGATTAGGCGCCCGAAAGCTTACATCGGCTCCTGACCGATACCACGCTCTACCGATCCTCGATCTTTGCTCTCGATTTTTCCACCAGTAATTTGTCATCGCTAATGGACCAAATAATCCCATAATACACAAGTTAATAAGTAGAAAAGTTGAATAAACTCATCTTTGCTCGTCAATGTTAAGAGCCATCAGAGCGACTGTCTACTTTGGCGAAAGTTAGTGCTAAGTAGGATTTGTGTTAAACTTACGTTTCCTCAAAAGGATTATGGGACTTTAATGCCAACAACATATTTGACTAACTTTATCGCGGCCATTTTGGACTGGTTTTGTTTGGTGGTAATAAATCTAGATGTTTCATATTATTCACGGTCTATTTCGATCTAAATGCACGAGATCAATTCGGATCTGGCGTGTACGCAACTAGTGCGCATTTGCAAATTTTTCGTGTTCTCTTGAACGAGTAGTTGTAGCAGTAAAGTCTCGTAATACCCTTTCGTTTATAACTCCCGCTACGGCTCTTGATATAGGCTCTCGCTTAATTCCGACTTAATTAATGTCACGCAAGTTCCGTAATCCTAGGCTCGAGGTTCGTACGACCGTTCTTAAAATGGAGATTAGCGTGGCAAATATCTCGAACTACGCTATCCTTTCATAGAGTCGCTACCGCTGTTATTTGACGGTCAGACTGAAATTATAACATCTGTTCTACGTAAAGAGCCACCATAGAAAGAAAACTTAATCAGTCTGAAAAATAAACTTGATATCCGACTGACATCGTAGAGCTGCAAAATAATATAACAAGATAGCAGTAATACAGTGCAAATAAAGTATGTTGGTATATTTTCTGTTCACTGTCGCAACATGTCCGCACGAAGAGTCAACTGCGACAAGGAATTCTAAAAGAACTGAAACATAGTATTTTGTGTACGGAAGTCCTTCCGCGGTCGCAAACAACGGATGTGCAGGAAAACGCTTGCATACTGAGTAGGCGTGCCTAAAAGACACTGCGGACTTTACTTTACCTACAGTAGATTACACGAAAACTTAAACATGCCACCTAAATCTGCGACAAACCCAAACCAAAGCCTAGGTAGCTACTGATTTTACATCGCACGTTCACACAATGAAAAATTAGTGCGACCCAGTAAAGAAAGCCTCGTAAGCTCTATTTTATCCTCTATCTAAATTAAACGTCACTGAAAACTGCTGAAAATCGAAAACGCAGGTGCATTCACGTTTGCGACGGGCTTCCGACGTTCCGTTAATCTCATTAAAAATTTTAATCACAAGTTAGCAGGGACGTCACCGGTGTATTTCCAGGCTGTCCCCCGACGCATCTCTCGACAAATTAGTCACGCACATAATCTGATCCATCCACCGATTGACGGCTGGGCTTATTTTTAACGTGACATGAAACATCATCGGAGGCCCTGTTGCTCAAGCTGTTTAGAAATAAGAAACATCGAAGAGTTATAAATTGTATAACACACATCGATCTAGAATCGAACGTAATAATAATATATCTGTTGGAAATATTGGAATGTCGGTGTGCGGCGTGTTGCTCAAAATAGACCCTCATCAAAGACAAGCAGGTTTGCAGCTGTAAATCCATTTCAGTGTGGCTTGTCCGCATTATAAATTGGAGCATTCGTACGTTGGTGTGCGCAAGTTTGTGTAGCTCCCACTCCAGCTAAGGGCGGGCCAGCTAGTTCAATCCTGATTCTGGGCACGTATTACCAGTACACCTGCTTGCAACTCATGAATGCAGATGCACAGATTAGTAAAAAAAATGTCTGCGAATATTTTATGTTGATTTCATTTCCCGATAACCATACGAATAAAGCTACACTAATCACTAAAAACGTATTTGATTGTGATGAGGTTTCTGATGTTTTTTTTTGAGACTTGTGTCTTATGATTAAACAAAATGTTCACCATACTTTTTTGCTCTTTCCAAAAGTGTTTCTCGATAAAATTAACTGTTTGTGAGCTTTATATTGGAAGTGACACGTCCTACGACCCCGCTTTTCCGTCTCTTGGCGCGCCGCGTTCGCTTACGTTTTCTATTAACATGTCCCGAACATTCGATTGCTATAATGTAGATGTTGTACCAATTTGATTGCCTGTTTTTGAATCGGACAAGCTAACCGAAATAGCTTGCGGATAAACTTTGTGATTTAGTACATGAAAACATGTTTTGTGATACTTTACATCCGAGAATGCTCCATAAAAATTACACGTGATACGGGATCTAATGGCTTGCTAGTTAAAAATTAATTGGAAAAACAAGCGCTGAAGACTAGTACGCTTACGATTAAAAAACAGAGATTCAATACTATTTCAACAGTGTGACAAACAACACGATAATTAATCAATGTATTTGATGAAACGCGACCAGCGAGCACTCCAGACGACCGCAGTGCATAGATTTGCATTTTGTCGTTTTAATACGAGAGAATATTCAGCTCGGCTAGGGTTGCCAGAGAGATAAATTAAAAATGGTACAAGTATCAAAACATGTAAACCGTAAATAACATTATAACATCATTTTAAGTCTTCTTCTTACATTATCAGCAAGCTGGATGAACAGGATTTTGTTGTTGGGCAAAGGCCTCCTTTCCTTATTTTTAATATAGTCATGATTATTAATAATTCACACAGCATCATACAGACCTAAAGGAATCAGATATTTTTAAAAATATAATCTACTTTAAACTCGACATGACGATATAATTTATACATAGATTTGATTTTAGAAAAAATGCTAAACACAATGATAATAATATTATCGGTAAACCTTTTTTAAGGGTGCGACTCTGATTTCAATGCCTCATTTCGGTTATACTAAGTTGGTGTAGTCACCAAATTCTCAGATTCTGAATGTAAAAAGGATCATAAGCGTAAATCCTTAAAAAAATGCCAAAACCTCACTTTTGCTACCCGACAACCCTGAGCTCAGCGTCGTTACTAGTATCTTTTTAATTCGACGCGGCGTGGAGTAGTCGCGATGCTCGAGTACAGACGCGTGCTCAAGTGCCGGTACCGATGCGTCTGCGCAATGCAGCCCTCCGAAGGTTCGGTACAATTAACGACAAACTCGAGTTTGAGAGGATCGATGCTGGTAGACGATAGTTTTAGATAGATGGGAGGTAGTTTTCATAAGTGTCTACCAATTTTATCTTAGTAGGGTTCTCGTAAAAGAGGTAGATGTCAAATGATAAATGAATGTCGTAATAAACGAGAAACAATAGAGATTCCTTTGTAATGCTCGATTTTTTTATTCATAATTTTAATAATAATGGTAATTAATCTTCCCTACACATCGCGTGGCACGGAAACGAAACATTGCGGTAAGACCGACATCGGAAACACAACGACACGAGCACTAGACGAGCATTTAAGTAGTTTTATGTCTTACAACTCGTAAAACACAGAGTACTGTAATCAAACAGAGAGTGCTGATTTTAATATTAAAAGCGATGGCGTGAATTGCCGTACACTACATTTCGGTGGGGTGTATTCAAACGTAACGCGTGCAAATCCACGTTTAGATCTCTGTTATAATATAATGACTTCTTATAAGTCTCGATTCTGAAAATAAAGAAAATAAGCATCAATTCTATTCTAAATACATAGTTACAAAAATATTTGGTATATTTTAACATTAAAAAAACAGGTTGAATAACCAAAGCCAAAGATCAACAAAATTAAGCCAAAATGGCCAACTTAAGACATTGCGAATTAACTACGCCATTACAGCGTAAACTGGCCAACAGTGTGTACAGGGTGTGCAATGGCTAATAGTAAATAATGCATCTGCCAGCATTGTGGTTCGCCTAAATAGTCTGTGTCCTGGACTAATGCCACAAGTCCATTGCTGGGCCAAATTATTTTTATGTACGGTTAAACATCATTTATAACACTAAATAGAATACAAAAATAATAAAACTGACTGCCAAGTGCTTTCTACGAAAAAACGATAACTAAACAGCGGAGTTACCTTGTTTGCGGATAACTTATCAAATATTTGGTGCACAAACTTTTCTGAGATGGTTATCGAGCAGAAAGTTAAGCTAAGGCTTAATATAGATAAGCACGTATTTTTTTAGACAAGTAAGCTTAAAGGCACCTTACAAGACAATTAAAATTACATTAGCTTTATTGTACTACACTTGGTTAAGCTTTTGGGCAACTTTCAAACTGTCTATTACACCCATACGGTTCTGAAATATTAATTAATTTAAAGTAATAAAATTCCTATACATAGATTAATATATCTTACAATTTCACCACGTCTCGGTTTAAAAGTCTACTCCGACGTCGCGTCATCGCGATTTACACGTTATTGTTGCTTAGAAATGGTGATGGTGATTCTTAATCAACCCCCAGGATTGTTTTGTTGCGCTACGGTCTGTGGACTTCACCGGCACGGCGAATAAATCATGCGTCAAACACACCCATCGGTGGGGGAAGGAGGGTGAAATCTGTCGCGTAGGGGGAACAGGAACCGTTCATTCATTCGCTTTGGATTCATCACGTCAGTCTCATAGGGCAATTAGGGCCGTTGATTCTTTTCATTATATCACTCGGTAATTAAAGAGCTTTGGGAAATGTCGACAGGAAATTCTTTATTTGGGATATATTCGGCTTCTTATCAGATGTATTATACCAACAAATTCAAGCGGACTTGTTGGTAGGTAATTACAAGTGTATTAACCTTCGTGAAAGTTATAAAAGCAGATTTATTTACTTTTATTTAGAACCAAGTGGAGCCACTAACTTGACTATAAATTCTTATCGCTAAAACGTTTAATAAAAGTTTAATGTCATATCTCCATTATTAAATTTTAGAGGAGATTGCGATCTCGTTATCTTGAAATATAACGTTTTCTATTTTCAGCAAGCTCGTTTGAGAAAAGCGCTTAAAATATATTGACTCTGGTCTGGTCTTGCCATAAAAGTGCAAAACTTTTCCACAGAACGCACAATTCACGGTTCTGGCGCGTACAAGCTAGACTTAATTTCATTGCCAGATTTACCATCCACATAGTAAACAACTCACGGCCATGTAGTTATAATTTTGACAAAAGTTTAATTCTGCAATGCGCCATTGCCCAGTCCAAGAATGAAATCAAAAATTATTGGATTAATCTGAAAAATTGGGGATTATTTTATCCGGCAATTAGGAGTGTCTAGTGTTCATGTTTTTGCCCTCTGAATATTTTATGTTGTCCTTTGACATCGCTTTGAAGATGTCTAATTTTAAATTCTATTTACAATTCGTAAAGGATATAAATTAACTCATTTCTAACGTATGTAAGGTAGGATATATACCTAGGTTATATTAATAATGAATATAGAAAGCGAGTATACCTTTTGTATAATTAAACTGTAGGCAAACCCAGTTCAAGTTTAATCCTATAGCCTCTTGACACCGCACTCCCGCCTGAAGGGGAGATTATTTTGTTCGTCGACACTATCGAGCGATGTGTAGACGAACGTTGAAACCGAGAGTGTCGAGCTGAATTACACTGTTTTCCTTATGTAAGACGGTTTATATTTCAGTGCTCTGTTGTGGCTATTTTCCCCTCTGGGGTATACGAAAAAAATACGGTTCCAAGGCGTGTAGAGCTCAGTCAGACGACAATCATTCATAGAGATTGCATGTTTTGTAGGCAGACTGCGTCATCTATGGCACTTGTGTCTGTAGTTCTTCTCTATTACCCCCACGAATGGCATGTTTTCACATTTTTGTACGTTACTTCATTTCTCCTCTATGAATAAATGCCGTCGAAAGTTATTTAGTGAATTTCAGAAACTTTTTTGTAGTATACAAACATCATACGTATTCCATACCGTTTTTAGATAAAAGTTTAAAAGCTAAAAACATTGTATTTTAGAAATTGAAAACAAGGTTTCTCGTTGAGTCAACGACGTTGACTCTAACGCCGTTTATCCACTGCCACGAGGTTTTTCTTTTAAGGACGAGTTCAAGATCACGTGACGTTGAAACAAAAACTACAACAAAATTTATTGTCATACAACTGTTAGTTATGGCTCCAAAGACACGTGAATTGAAGAATTACATCTACATTATGCATTTTGCTATTTAACCACTTCACGTACTTACCTACATCTTGAAAGTTTGCCGCTCAATAATCATTTATTGGTCACGGACGATTGTGCGGATGCTTGCAAGATGATCGCGAAGATTACCTTACCGATGACGGACGATCATATGAGTAACGATCATCGCCGATAGTCTTAAAAAAATCCGTCCGTCACAATCTTAAATCGAGTTCTAACGGTCGTGCCGAACTACTCATTTCCTCGTCAGCCGGATGACGGCGCTCGGGTGACTGGCGTGCGGTGGACAAGCGGCCATAGTTAATACACACGTAAATGAATGTACTGCTACTTCTTCGCCGTCATCTCGTTATCGTTGATGTTTCGCTAAAGTGGCGGTGAACAAACTTTCGATTGTCCTTTCCTTTTGTGTTAAAATTGCCTCTCGCGTCGGTCTACAGTATTTAAGTCCTTATTACGCATTCTCGACATTTGTATAATGTATGAAAATTTGAGAAAGAACGAACCATGTTGATGGTACTCGAAACAAAATAATTGCTACGGTCGCGAGGACCGGGATTCGGCCTCCGCATTCATTATTCACTTTTTATTTCGCCCTCCCCTCGGCTTATAATTTGACTCGAAACATAAAATCAAGTTTTATTTGATTATACCCAGCAAAAAGAAAATTTTGGAGTATCTTGTATCCTTCACTTTTAATAGGCAAAGGAATTTTTGCATTAAAATTTACTTGGAAAAGTTCATTTTGATTTCTTCAACCATGCTCATCATTATGTTTGGAATGTTTCAAGAAAAGTTCTTTAGAGCTTCCTGTACCCTTTTATAAATTGCTACTTAGCAATTGTAATTTTATCAATATCTACATGAGACAGTATTGTTAAAACAAATTTTATGTGTAGACTACCTAATACTAGGTAGGTACTCAGGAGCACGCAGATAGGTTTCACCCTCAAAGGGGAGCAAACAATAATCGTTCCCTCCGAACCCACTATCTAACACACACATTCACATCTGTCTGCATACTCCAAACAAAGACTCAGTCAATCTTGCAATAGCCTAGGGTTAGTATAGGCATAGTTTTTTGCATTTACCAAGAAGGGGGAGTAACGACAAGGCATCCCGACGTCTCGCTTTCATCCACTCAACGGGTGCTACTGCATAAAAGAAAGTCAATACGTGTGTTTCTATAGAAACGTCGAAACCCTTGCTTGCGAGTGTATAAGAGTCATTCTCTCCGGCAGCTTTCGATGACGAATGCACTGAGTCGTTTCAACTTTTTAGGCGCCTAAATGCCGCTATTGTTTCACGTACGCCAGCGTAGGCTGTTCAGAAATACCTAACAGTCTGAGTAAAATCATTGTTGGCTTTAACAAGGGAGCGTATCGATACGTAGCAATCGAGATATCATAAAGCAATGAAAGGCATTACGAGATTATAGCTTCTTTGTGTGGGTACATTTATCTGTATTGAAAGGAGTGGCCTTTTGTTCGCGCTCCGAGGACTGCGTGCGAGTAATAGAACGTAAGAAAAAAGCAATATCCGAGGCACTTCATACCTACTTCGCTCGTTTCTTTCTACCATTGTACGGGAGCTCTTTAAATTTTTCATGGGCTTATCAACGCATCGATCAGACGTTATTTTTATTCAGCTCACGTTGTAATACTGAGATGTTTGTTCATTTTATATGGATTCGTTTAACCTTGTTTGTTTTATTTATTTTTTGATGATATCGAATTATATTTTCATATTAATACATATTTTCTGGTAAAGCTCAAACTTTAACAAATCAATTTAGGTAATAAAAGATAAAGTTCTTAAAGAGACTCACAGAGCAATTTATGAAATAAAACTAATAAAAGAGACATCGCACTTATCCTGACGTTAAACAGTTAACAAACAGCATCAGAGTTTGCTTCAAAACGACATCAAAATTAATACTGTGCAAGTGTAGCTCAAGTCAAGAAGCAATAACGTTTCGTTAATGTCCCCCATTTAGTACGTACGCGGTTAGTGTCTTGCTTCGCCTGGTGTCGTGCACCGCAACCGACTAGGTAGTTATTTCACGTCGCGTCTCCGAGTGCTAACGAGACTAGCACCCTAAGCCCTGGAATCACCATTTGCCATCCGTTCGGTCCGTATTGCTACAAATGGCACAGATCTAAAGACGCCCGTGCGGAACCTAATGAGCTGTGAACCAGATAAGGTGCGCGCCACGAGACGGCTGGATCATCCCTATCTATGCGGAGCGCTCACTGCGCTGCAAACGTTACCAATACACATTAAGATACCGCGTTACGATTCAATGAGATAAGCCTCGATCGATAACATTACGATAGGGTAATTGTATACTGCCTACTGCTGTTGCAGCGGTAAAAGGAATGGACAAAATCTATCTGCGCGGTACGAAAACGCTTTTAGCTCTCGCAAAAAAACCGACTAAACTGACTGAAATTGGAATGAATGATAGGGGAGGTCACATTCTATCCCGTGGGTGTGGTAATAATGAAAAATAGGTCCTTCAAAATACGCATTTGTTCAGGAAGACAAAGACCCGGGCGGCCGGAGGCTGTGGGCAAACAAAAATGAAATGCAACGTCAGCGGCGGGCGACCCACCGACCTTTGTGCCCTCGCCGCAACGATCCCCCAAAATTCCCTCTGTGTAAAAATTGATTAATATTGTCCTACGCCGGTGTTGCAATAAGTGGTATGCTCACTCTTTCATGGCGCAGAACTCGTAAAAGAAATGTTTTCAACTGGATTTCTCTGCTGTAATTTCATTTTCAAAGGAGCGAAAAAGGTGTGCACCGTTGAGTGGATTTAGAGCAATAAAAAATAACCATTGCCAGGAATGGAACGTGAATACTCACGATGGATGCATTTATGGGTTTAGTCTTACACGGTTACACTGTCCTTACATTTTATGGCGGTTTCTAGCAAAACAATTGTTTTATGGTATTTGAAATACTGTAAAAGTTCGTGGTTTATTTAATGAAAAGTCAGTCAACAGTCTGCAGTAGGCTCAATTATTTCACTTCTAAATACTATTTTTAATGTAGTTCTATTATTTCATTGTAATTTTCTTTGTTTTATTAACAAAGAAAATTATTTAATAAAGAAATCTCAATGACCAAGGAAAGCCTCTTCATTCATTTTTCTGATATGGGGAACTCGCTTGCATTCATCTTTAACTACATGCATACCGTCACCGCCAAATAACGGTGACAGACAGCTAAATCATTTAACGTTTTATTGAAACTCCAGTACGACAGTGCTTTATGGAATATCGTTATAGCGACACTTCGCCCCCACGTTGTTGGTGAAAACGTAAAAATTTCAGTGCCTGTGGCACATTATGAATTGAGTTAGTGCGACTCGTAAGCTTTCACGTAAAGAGACACTGCAGCTCGGACGTTGCAGTAATTGGTGTGTGTAGCTTTCTGTAGTCCGGCCGGTTGGTGTTTGCCGAGCGGTCAAGTTAGACGAAATTAAATTGTTGTATTTTTCGCAACAAAATGACAGCGAACTACGAACAACTAATGTTGTTTGGTCGCAGTGCACGCGTGAAAATTTTGAAAACCGGGTATTTGACATGGCTGTTTCTAGTTTCAGTTTGGCCATAGCTGAAACCGCTTTACTTCCGTTCACAGTTGCAATGGTTATGGCTTGTTTTGATGTAACAGTTTTTTTTATTTGTTTTCGTTTTTGGAGATATATTACCTGTTTGTCAATGCAAATGTAGATGGGTTTTAAAATAGGGCACATGTTGTGAATAATAATTGTCCCGGTGGATTACCCTGCATTGTCCACATTTAAGGTAATTGCCAACAGTTTGGCTGACGTGGCCGCCAGCAAACCTGACAGTGTCTCCCAGTGGATTACCCTTTACAATCCTATTTATAAATGCCGTTTAATCAAATTTTTATTTATCGTTCCAAAGGGTAAAATGAAATTCGGGGCAAAAATCTAACTGACCAACCTTTTACTTTTAGGATTATTTTTTGCAGGGGAAGCGTTTTTCCCATTCACGCCATAAGCGTGAAAAAATCCCACTTTCAATGAAAACAATATTTTACCTAAGAAATTAAATATGTTCCCAAAAATTTTAGTAGCTCCGGTAGCTCCACCTACAAGGAAAACAATAAAGATTATCCAAACCAATTCCAAGACTAATTTTACATTTCTTTCAACGGCAACACCTCTCGTTTGACGAGAGGTGTTGCCGTTGCTCAATTCAATCGATTTTTTTTGGGAACTTTTGAATGTCTTAGAGATACCCAAAGTGCGGAAGCACTATAATAACAAATAGTATTTTACCTAATCATTACGACTACTCAATCACATTTCATGAGATCATTCGATAAGGGTTACTGCGGTTACTATAATTTTCATTTCGACTGAGATCATAAACGTCCGAAACAGGATTATAGTCTCTACATGATTGGAATAGTGTATGTTACTGCTTGCAAATAGTATCAGACGTACATACTTATTCTACAGCGATGTAATCATAAACCCGCCCCAGAAGTGCAATTTCGTAACTTTATTCCCGGTTATTCATTCCTGGGCCATTGAACTGGATTCCAATGAAGATATTCGCTTCCGACTGGTATTGGTGTGGATCAGTTGAGCTACCTGTAGGTTGTCTGCAACAGTCTGCAGTTAGCTCAATTATTTCAATTGTAAATACTTGTTTTAATTTTATTCTATTATTTGATTGTAATTTTCCTCATGAAGATCGTATATGTGGTTGTTTTGGCACACCCAATCAGGTGCATTAGGTGAACTAGGTTTTTCAATGATTTATTATTATTTTAAATCTTTTTTTACAAACGGTGAGCTTTATCCAAAAACAATCTTGTAGCCTAACAAAACGAACATCACTCATTCGATGTTCATTTCACAAAGCGACCAATACGTGACGAAGATGGGAAGAATGAAGTATCACCAGTCAAGATCCAGGGAAGGCTCAGTAGGGGGCGCCACTTGGACACGTACTGTCCCCTCTCACCACGCTACTTATTCATCATTTATGTATCTGAACGTGATTTCCTTTCTTGTTACTAAAACTGTTTGGATATGCTCTCGTCTATTAGTTGTTCAACCGGAATAAGATAACATTATGTTAAGGTAAAATTAAAATTATAAAGAAAGCGTTACGTCCTTACATTTGATAATTCTAAGTTTTTCTTTTTCGCTCAAAATTTTATTACTATAAGTTTTTGGCTGTTGGTTCTAAAAGTATGTATGGAATAAAAAATCTTCTGCGTAAATGCTTCTGCTGGAATAAAATCATTAATTATTATGACACTTAATTAATAATTATTATTATAATGTATGTATCCCTAGTCTAATAACTAGGGATGTACTAACAGTTTTGCATGTGTATTTTCTCTTAGAGGCACTGGAGTTAAAATTGTCCTTCGTTAAAGTACCCGCCTAGTGCAATTTAAGTTAAATCGAAGCGGGATGGCACGAGATTCAATTTTTTGTGCGTTCCACAAGCAATAAAACTTAAACAAAAATCTCTTATTTTCCCAAATGCTCCCAAATACAAATGAATCAAAGTTGATTTTATAATAAATTCAAAGAAAATGGTTTACGATTTGCGGCAAATAATTTTTCGGTAGTATTGTAGTATTGCTACGTATTGTATTGCTTGTGGAATGCAGAAAAAATTAAAAACCTCAAAAATATTTTAATCTCGTGCCAACCCGCGTCGGACAGAACGTTGGTTTACAATTTGTTTATTGAACTAGAAGTAGTTCATAGTAACATTATACATACACCTATTTAACGGATTATGCCCACTGACCCAAAATCAAACGGAAAATTATACGTACCAAATACAATTTAAATATACGAATACAAATTTGAATCAAAATCTTTTGTCTGGTACGCCACGCCTTAACTACTGGAAGGATCGGTCTGAAACTTTGCATTATAGAAGAAATCTAGGCCAAGAATAACATTAAAGCCTATGAACTCCTTTTTAACCAGGTTCTTCATATGCAAATCCCCGTGGCATAAACAAGTACGTTAATTTAAGCGGTTGTACGATAAAACATGTTAGAATCCCTGAACAAGCTCCGAACCGCTATTTCAAAAACGCCAGCACATCAAGGGTTAATTGTTTGACTTTTGTCGTTAACTTTACCAGTCAGATGATACGTAAATGCAGGGTTGAGTCCCTTTTGTCCTTACCTGTACAAGTAGGTACCGTCCGACGCCCACACGCGTAATTATAATATCGACTGATCCGGTTTCTCAGCGTGTGTAAAATATACCGTTGGTTTTGGAAATTTTGCATAATTTTGAGCTTATCTACATTTATGTCCTTTGTAATGCTCTTTCCGTGCCATTCACGGCGTAAGAATGAACTTTATATTTGTATTTATTCAAAAATATTACTTCTATTCTTACAGGTATTTCCTAACACAATAGAGAAGTCAACTAAATCACAAGCAAAATAATTCAGTACAAATTTCAATGAGCAAAATAAAATATAAAACTTAATTCAATACAATAAAAAAAAATAAGTTGTTTATTTTTTTTTAAACTCCATTCACTCGAATTTCGGAAAAGGGCGTTTTTATCTCGAGACACAGTTTATAAACGCCAGATGCCATCGTTTTTCATTTTAAACTGTATATATCTTTGTTTTTTGTATCCAAAATAAACAATTTATTTATTTTATAATAACTCTTCTACGATCACCAACCCGCATGTCCAGCCTTCGCTCGCTCTCGCTTGCTTGGTCTGCACCTGGCAGTAGATACCTACAAATATTAACTTGACCATTACCTTATTGCCTCTATAAAATGTACAAAAAGTTCTCCAAACATGTTAATCACCTTCTCAGTAAATCATTTGCGAGAGCTAAATATACGTTACTTAGAAATACTCTATTACCTCTGACCCCTTGCGGGTAGGATTGCATAATATATTAACGGTAATTATTTCTACATCTCCAGAACCAGAAAATGTAGGTATCATTACGAAAATGGCAACTACGGGCCTGATGTATTTACTGAGGATGAAGCTTCTGTCTTAAACATTAAGGTATATTTCTCCACGTATGTAAGTCAGAAAAGCCATTATCAAAATCAAAAATTCTTTATTTCCATAAATAAATACAACAAAAATGTGCCTAAACTTAAAAAGGTCAAATTCTTAAAATACAACACTGACACGGAAATAAAGTGGTTCTTTTGATTTCTGTCGTTTCGGTATGTAGACTTAAGTAAAGAAGCAACTAGAAACCTTTAGCCTGTTAGTTGTTATTTTTCGAGTTGGAGCAAAACACGTCCCAAGCTTTTTTATCTTCTAAATAATCTGATATTTTGTAGTAAGCCTTTTTGCACAGAAAGGTTTTGACAATTTGTTTGAATTCTATTATTTATAGATTTTGTAACTCACTAGGAATTTTGTTGTTTAAGCGTATACATTGCCCTTTAAAAGATACATTAATCTTGTGAAGCCTGGTTGTTACAGCGAGTTTATGTTTATTTCTAGTATTTATATTATGTACATCGCTATTTTGAGGGAAGCTTTTGATAGTCAGAATTACGTAGGTTATACGGGAAATAAAATATCCAATAGATCGTTCGATTGATATGCATAGAAAAAGCTAGGAATTTAGAATATATTTAAAAAAAGAACAAAACTACTTGACTCTACCGGCTGTAGCTATGTGCCTTTACCTCAAAGACATTGTGGAAAATGTCTTTACTTACCTGATTCAGCATAACCGATCAGAGCGTGACAACCGTCACGCTCTGATCGGTTCAGTTTTGTTCATTGTCAGAAAAAGTTAGCATATACTGGAAGATATAACTTTAAAATTTAAATGTTATCATATTCATTCCTTTCTTTTAGCGGTTTGATTAATTTCTGATTCGTTTATTCTTTGCAGATGGTGACCAGGACAAAGAAAATTTTCGTAGGAGGGCTTTCCGCACCCACAACGCTGGAGGACGTAAAGAATTACTTCGAGCAGTTTGGACCGGTAAGTAAGCCTTAAAAATTGAATCTAAAGTTAATATTCGCAAAAAATGGCTAGAAATCCGCAAAAATATTTACTTATAATTTTTTTACTTGAGCAAGAATTCGATAGGCATGCAAAAATTAAATGGTCAGACTTATTACCCTTTTTTACGTGTCATTTGAAATCTAAACTTGGATGTAGGTAATAATCAAATAATGAGCATAAAAGAACATGAATTTGGAATGTACAACGTAAGCGTAGTCGCAGAGTTTCCAACTTCGTAACGAGAATTAAATTCACACGAAACTTTGTGGAAAAGTGTATTGAATTTGCGCTGTCACGTCTCATTGTGTTATGAAGTGACGCTAATTTCACCCAGCCAGCACCATCACTGTAATAATTAAACATATCAAACCAGAAATCAGCCGTGACAATGGAACTCTGCAAAATGAATAGTGATTAAAAGCCAGCTTTGTTTAGCATTATCAAATCACACATTCAACAATATTTGAACGTAAAGTACGACCCACTCGAATAGTTCATTTATTTGATTGCTGTTTAGAAATTGAAATCATAACATTGAAATGCTTTTACCAAATTAATGTCTAATGGTTTTCAAATTAAAACAAAATTTTAATAGGAGGAAACATTTCCTTTTGTCGTTATTGTCTCAGGTTGATATTGAATCAGATTGACTTAGTACCAATCTATCGTCTCGTTTCATGAACGTCGCCTTGCTAAAAGGAGCTTTCTGAGTGAAGAGTAGAGTTGATAATCGCGTGGCATGGCTCTAGTGCCTGTAAGTCTGAGATAACTTGGTCTTTGTTTGGCGGTCGCGAGTCAGCGCAGGTGTCTATCTACAAAAGTTCCGTCGTAATTAGCCCCGTATCTAGCATGGATGTCGACTAAGGAACTTTTCAGAATTCAACATTGGCTACAGCCGGGGAGTCATTGTGCCAGCTCTCAAAGTAATCGGGTTCGCCAGCCACCCGCGACGATCGAGACCTTCATTACCTATTATGAGAGTTTAGAATAAAGCCAACGAGTTTTTTGGAGTGAATGTGATTGATGCCGAGCGAAGGAAATATCTCGGGAGAGATAAAAGGAATTTAATGAAGAGTCTTTAAGAATAATGATTAAGGGAACGGTTATTCCTTTTGGTCGGCGGCCTAATGATGGGGTCCTTTGAATTACTTTTGTGTGTACGAAATATGACGAAGCCACATTATTTTAATTAAATACGAGAGCACAAAGATAATTGATCATCCAACCGTTCGGGGGTAAAGTTACTATTTATTTGTTTGCCTAAGAATTTGGCTACTGATGTTATTGTTACAAATACTTTTATGGCAAAAAACTCGAATTTATTTCCCTTACCATCCTGTTGCGACCGCAGTTTGAGCGTATCTCCTAAAGTGTTCGCACACAAAATCCAAAGAAGCAGATAATAATTAATGTATGTACCTAAAACCATTACTGCCGAGAATGCGCACCGAGAATTCTGATTACAAATTAATTCAATAACATTGAAGCCGTGCATTGTGCTCCCAGCCGGCATCATTTCGTAAGGGTGTCACATTTTGAGCAAGTTTAATTAACAATCTAGTCGCTTTTGTAGGTGCCTTCATTAGTGTATTTGTGGATAAACATGGAGCAAACTCTGCGCAATTCACGGCGCGTGCGGGTGCGTGCTGTGTTCCCGCCACCCAACAACTTCAACCCCACACATTACCTAAATGACTACCTTATTATTTTCGGAACCATATTAACTCAAAAATACCTGTAAAAGATTTTAGGTATACAAAGTCGGATTCCCTTAGTCTAATCAATAGAATGATGAACGAACGAACTTGCTAAATTCAGAAGAAGCTATGCGCACTGCGTATTAATCATATCTATTGACGTAATGCAAGGGAATAAGCTATCAAAATCACGTAGCCTTTTTACGTCACTGCTAGAGGAAGAGAAGACTGAACATAATACGTAATCGGATGCGCAGTTACGTACACAACGCTGTCATTTGAACTTTAAAGAATCTGAAACATGTAACAGAATTTGTTTTACAATATTGTAGAGTCACGTGCGACTGAATTCATGATGTTGTGACTACGCGCCGGAGCCGGCGACGCAGTGGTATCTCGATACCTCCCCGACCCACACGGGCTTTCAAAACTGTCTCAGAATATCAAATGAGCCACTTAAATACCGTATACAATGACTGCGCCCACCTGAAGCTAAGGCCGGGACGCGTGCACGCAACGCCGCCGTAAATGAAAGCCGAGGGTCGAGGGTGGGTGAGCTCCCGGTAACGATTTCCTTCAGATAATGGAGAATACTCTGATGAAAGCTGCTCCGTTGCCCTTTCACGGATTTAGGAACCCGTCGGATTTATGGGTCCGAATTGTCGCAAATTCTGTTCGTCAGCTTTGCCTATTGAATGCTTAATAGGAGAGTTTTATCTAGCATTCCGTTGGAAGTTTGTAAGCCTTTGGTTCTGAACCGGAGAGTTATGGAGATAACGTGCCTTCTGCGCAGATGTGGCGAGTTTAAAAAGAACAGATTGCAGCGAGTTAATTTTATGGCGCTGGAACACTTAGGCTAAAACAAACACGTACGCGAAATTACTTCCGGGCATACATTTTCAGAAACAGTTTTAAGGTGAAGATAATTTGCCAAATCCTGTTGGCTGTAATGTAAAGTGCTGCTCATGATATTAAGTATCTCTTACACGTTTGTGTACTTTAACCGTAGTTTTGAATGCTTGTAACAGTTTCAGCTTAGTCAATGTTTGTTTCTTGAGCGCTCACTGCTACTTATTAACATCTAGTTTGCACAGTGGCTCTGCTAGCTCATATTACCGAATAAGCGCCAATTTCAAATCAATACTTCAAGTTTTCCCATACAAATATCCATTCACCGGTTCAACTGAAAGTAGAGAACAACTTAAAACAATTCAAAATCCATTGCAACAATTCTATAACCTCAGCATTAAAATTGCTTGCAATCAATAAATTGCTAACTCAAACTCAAACCACTTTATACCGACGTAAATGACTTCTCCGCAAATTAATTTCAAGTAAACTTTTATGAAATAACAACAAAATTCAAATCTGACTTCAAAATTGCGAACAAACCTTCATAAATGTAGCCAAATGGTAGTTGAATCCGTTTCGAAATCGATGTTGCGGAGGGCAAGATGCTGACTTAAAAATTAATTAGGCGAACGACCGGTGTAATCGTTGAAACCAGCGCCGATCCGGAGTTATTTATGTAAACTAGGAGCCAGAGGAAAATTGACCTCTGCTGCTTGTGAGAAGGTGTTGTTTCCAACCACCACTGGTGCCTCTTAAGCTCCTTCGTCCTAAGCACTGCGACCTCCGTCTGCCAATCTCCGTCCCCAGTCAACAGAAAACGCACACTCGCCCCTTGCTTTCGTCAGCTTATATTTTATTTTTTTCTGTTCTCATGAAAATGTATGCCGTCTTTATCTGTCTATCTTCTTGCTAAAACGATCTTTATATTTAATGCTAAGCGGATAACTTTATTCAGAAGAATTTCTGGCGAGATGTTTTAGTCAGATATTTTCTTTCCACACATATTATTTTTAGATTTAGAACCGCGCAAAAAAATAACGTCTCCATTTCCCCAATTTATTTAGGACTGTTATCACTGCCACATTACTTTCTACCGTCTTCGTGGCGGAGAGAAGTTGATTTTTGATTAATCTAAGTATAGCAGCTCTTAAATGCTTTACGATTCTAGATCAAGGCTTTCCCGAACGGTGAAGTTTCCCGACCAATATAAAGTTGGGCGCGTTTGCTAAGCGTCGCACGCACAAGAGGGTGTCTTTGAGAAGTTCCGCTGCATGCTTGATTCGCTATTGTTTTGCCAACGAGACCAAACTCTGACCGTCGACGGTATCAAGAGCAAGTGTGTTGCCTGCCGATGCAACTTGCCCGATTACTTGTTATTATCTCAACATACGCTCTTAACTTTGTATCGGCTATGGACATGTTCTCGAAGTCTTGACTGCGACTGTTCCGGGAATTTGAAATCGAGTTGCAGACGGTTGCATATGGCTGAGAATGGCTTTGTGCTAACGCTTTCAAACGTTTTGATTTTGACTTGGTTCTGCTAATTGGTAATTGTATACAAATGTTTCGTTTGGCTTCATCCAGATTCAATTACGTTTATGCAACATTTGCAAGGCAACTATATCGAGAGTGTGGGCGACGAGGAAACATTTAATGCTACGGTTTTCTTAAGTTTGTTCAATATTTTTGCTGCGTACCTACATTAAATTATTTTCGAAATTCCAATTTCAGTCTTCAATATTGACGGACGAAAAAACACCCTCGTATATTATGTAACATTTTCAGAAGCGAGCGACCCTTTCATATTGCGTCAGCTTGTTTGCTGAGAACATCGGTGAAATCTAACCGATATCTTGTACAACACTTGACCAAATCAAACAGTCGAAAAGCCGAAGCGGGCTCTATCTAAACCTCGTACAATGTCAACAATACTCGAACTGTAACTGAGGCGGGTCTGGAATTCGGCGATGCTATGGCATAGCTGGTATCAAGTACCTTGCCGTATATCAATCAGATGTTACAGCGTTCCTCGCTTGTCGTTTATCTTCAGGGCGCTTGGGTCTGTCTGTTCAGATTCGTGCATTGTTCGGACGTTAGGGTAGGTGGGTAGCTTGACTAGCACGTCTGGTTGGCTGAGCGCTGGATGTCTGAAATGCCGGTGCTGCGTTCTCGGTGCAACGGAGCGCCCGATAGCGCTTCCAATTTCCTGACTTAAATTGCTCTAATTTGGTTATGCTGACGAATGATTGAAGGTTTGAAGTTGCAGCGACAACTATAGGTGTAGTATTACGTTTGCTTCTCATTTTTGAAAGAAGCATAGTATGTAGATACTTCAATTTAAACAAAGGGAGGTAATTGAAGTTCTTAAATGATCTTTATTCTGTTGACGAACTTTCTAAGGTAGTGAAAATAGAGTTAGGTGAAATTAACGAAAAAGTAAGTCATTTGTATATTGTGAAAAAATGGTGCATTTTACACATTTAAAAATAAATAAAATAAGTATGCATAATAATCCAACTAACTTTAGCACTTTCTAAATAGGGTGATGCAAAGCAAATTAATAAATTGTAATAAAATTACGTACGTTGTTTATATTTATTATAATTATAAGTACGTTATTAATATTTATTAGTACGTAATTTGGCCAACAGATAGTTAGATTTTTTGTTCATATTCGCACAAAACAGCGGTACGGTTAGCTGCAAAAGCTCAACACTGAACAACAATTTCGGAATTGAAATATTTCGTACGCTGAAAACCTAAACATAAGGTAAAAAGGATTGAGCAACTTTGACTGCTATTTTTTTTTAAGTCAAAAGCTGTGCTCATTTTGTTCAAATAAATTGTATTATTGCATAGCCGACTCTACAAAGTGTAGGAACCAACACAGACGCGCCAATATATTTAGCTAATGGGGAACTAATTAGGTACGCTTGAACGGTTTTGCAGGACCACGTTATACGCCCCTTGAGCATAAGTACAAGTATCGATAAATTTGCATAAGTACATTTATACGATAGATATTTTTTTTAATGATCCTGACTGTTAAAACTATAATGCCATTATGTAGAACGGGGTATTTCTTTAAATTTATTTCTCACTTATCAGCCTTATGGCTATAAATATAAATTTAAAGTGAAGTTTCTGTTCTTATAAGCTTTAAATACCACATGTTAGTTAAAGAATCATTTATTGAAGAACTCACATTACATGCATGATTTCTGAGAATAAATGTAACGAATAGTTGAATTCATAATTGTCAATTTATTCTCCCGTAATTTTATTATCAAGTGAGCACATTATCACCAAACAATAGCTCAAATCAGCAATTCCCGTACAAAATAACAAATAAAGCGGAAAATATAGCTGAGTGAAATAAAGCTGATGTACAAGGTACTGGTACTTGGTAGGTAATAGTTTTCTCGAGTGTAGAGGGGGAGTAAACGGATAAACGCACCCTCCGGCAAACGATTTGTATTAGCTGTCTAGTACTGTGTCGGTAATTGTCGAAGCCTGGGGCCATCCTTCCAGACAGGGAAAATAATAAAATTAATAAGAGTGCCAACGATTGTTTTATTAAACGACTTCGAAAAAATTAAGAGGTATGCTCGGCTACAATGTATGTTTTTTTATGTATATACGTCGAATTTTCCGTCAATTATGGACCGAGTTTGAAATATTATTTCGCTTTTGTAAAGAAAATGATCCCGAGGTGATCCAAATAATGTTTTTATGGGGATATTTGTTTTGAAAAACTTCAAACTAAAAATCAGACTAAAAACCGACTTCATAAATTTGGTTTGATGTAAAATTATGAAGTCGGTTTTTAGTCTGTCTGTCGGAGTGTCTCTTGGTTTTGAGCATGAACTTACCAACTGTAGTTTCTATAGTTCAGACTTCGTTGAGTGTTTGAAATTTATTGACATAAGGAGGTCTATTTATAGAGTTAATTATAAAATAGGCATTTAATATATTTATATTGCTAAATTGATTCATTTGAGATACCTATGTGAAAGGAAACCTCTCCACTACCAGCTTTCAAATAAGGCTTAAATCAAAGCTCAAATACTAACAAAAATTTGACAGGTGGTTAAAATTACCACACATCATTTTTTTTTCCTTGAAAGGAAATTAAAGTGGTGGGAAAAAATGTGGATGTAAGCGCATCAGTGACTGTGGGCGAAAAGAGATCAATTGAGTCAGTCACAATGACAAATAAATCCTTTTTCATTGGTATTCGAAGGGACGACATTTTGCCATCATTTGCAGAGTTAAATATACAATACAGGCCTATCGACATACAAAATCGTTGTGTTAAGAAAAAAAACACGTCACAAATGGCGTTGTTGAAATCTTTTACGGATTTATTTCAGATGATGTAAAGGCTTATTGTAAAGGATAAAAGTATGAAGAAGATGGAAATTTAATTTTTTTTACTAATAAAAGCTGAAAAAATCTCTTGCAAAGTTTTTTTCAGCTTTTATAGCTTACTGTATCAATTCTAAGTAGCTGAAAAGGTCGCCCTCGCAATGAGAAAATCAAAGAAAGAATTAAGATGAGATCACAAAAGAAATCTCTTTTAAAGCTCCTACGGAATCGAAAAGGCTCATTTCACGCGTGTATGAAATTTTTATCCCTGGACTTGCCTTTATAATCTTTTCAAAGCTGATTTGAGGTCGGCTTAGTTATTTCTCTCATATTTCTTTCCATCTGACGTTAATTAAAGTATTCTAATTTCGAAATCCCTCATCTTTCACGCCCGTGTACCTTTATAATTTTTATTTCCGAGCAAAAATATGTATTTAGAAAGCTCGACTTTGCGTATAGACTGTACTTAGCATTCAATGATTTTGATTGCCTCTGAGAAATCCGTCCGGATTCACCGGAGGGGATCTTCGTTTTTTCATTCTCGTTTAGAGGGACAATTAGGTATGCTAATTCACTTACTTTATGATGGCTTTATGAAAAAACGCTGAAAAAAGATTTGTAACGGGATTTAGTTGAGAGGTGTGGCCGAGATTCGTTTAAATAGAGCTTTTTGATTAAAGAGACCCAAATTGTCTGTGCAAGAAGCTCTGGAACATAGTTCAATATCCGGTAGAGCATTAAAGTTGAAATTGCAGCCACTAACGATGTACCTAGGCGTTTTTCCTGACGTTTTTGCCTATAAAATCAGTTACAGCAAACATTTAAAACGTAGATTGAGGCAATGTACACCGCTGCTGGCAAGAAGACGGGTAAACATAATTAGGACGTCCACGATGGAGGAGATGTCTCGGACACTTCCCGGTAGAAATTGTACGTGAAAGGTAATATTTCAAGCAACCTCTGAGTCTGACGCATCTCGGTTAGCAGGTGTCATGAAAGTTTTGATACTTGAGAAATTATGTTCAGATACGCGATAAGGAAAACGTTGGTTCTCCCTCAAATATTTTTTATTGGAATGAAATTTGAAACTTTCTCAAAAGATTTTCCAAGAATGCCAACCAATTATGAAATATAATAGCCGATTGTGACACAGATGTGCCAAATGGAGTTTTATATAAAAAAATCTTGATAGGATCACATTCTAAAGTACCACGAAGGAAAATACCTCAGTGCTGACAATTCTAAGAGTCAAATAACTCAAGCTGCGGTGAGACGTTTCTCACAATCAACTAGATCTACAGCTTTACCTGCTACGGAACAGTTTTTCCACCCGTTCGGTTTGTTTATTCCTTTTTTCTCCTTATAAATATACGAGTAAGAGTTCGGCACCTCCATACGAATTCCCAAGATAAAACGTATTTTTCACACGCAATCGCGGAGTAGCTAAAGTTTGTTGTTTCACTGTCGATTTAAATGGATTTTTCTTTGATTCTTTCTAAGGTTTTCATCGTTTAATTTTCTTTACAAAATAATAAAATTGTGCCTTTATCTGGTTTTTTAATTAATCTCGCAAATCTGCCAGCTAAGGGTGTCTGTGAATAACATTTGTGAAAGTATTTTGATTTCCAATTTCCACGGAAAATCTAATTTCAGTAGGTACACAGTATTCAATGAGTAATACGCATTCCATGAGAGAGCAGTCTGTGAGGGACTGGCCGGGTTTGATAAAAAAGCGATGATGAAGCACCGATCCCCTATCTCACTGATAAATTGTCGAACAGTTTTTTTTTGCTAAAATTCCGTTCTTTCGGATCCAATTATTGAGTGTCTTACTTTTAAAACGATTGTTGTCCTTTGTCTCGGACGCTTTTCTTTCAATAGACTTTATTGTAGATATTTAAATGATTATAGTGTTTAAAGTATAAAAATAAAGCTTATAATGGTGTGATTTCGTCGAGAGTAGGTATGAAATAGACGTTGAAAAGCCAATAGAATATTGTCTCCGAGCGAGACCCGCCGGCCGCGAGGGTATGTTGTAATATTTCCGATGCAAACATGTTTTCGGCGAGCTCTAATTTTATTCGGTTCCACGTTTGCTACAATAGGATGTGCAATTTCGTTCAGCTGAGGCTTTCTAAATTGGTCCGTTATGCAAGCATCAAACAAAAGCGAGTAAGCTTTCAATATTATATGAGCGATGATGTTATAATAAGTTTACCATTTTGAGAGCAGCTGAACGAATGCGCTATATTTATTATTCATTGAGTTGAAATGCGAATTTAAAGTTCTTTCAGAGTACCTTTGCACGAAAGGTTACGTTTTACATACAGCAGTCGTTTGTTTTCGTAGTCTTGTTTATTGTAATGGGCGAGATAGAGATTTATTTTTGTGCTGGCAAAGGGTCGATACAAACACATATGTTTACAAAAGTCCGTACTTGAGATAATTCTTGTCAAGTCTTATCTATCTTAAGATAACTTAGAAAGAAAGTACGTCTTTATTTATATATATTTATTTGACAAGAACTACCAACATTAAACGCCTGTTATTCACAATTCATGAAATATTACTTGATCAAAGTAGGTAAACTCGCTGGGAAAAGGTACTTTTATATCGACTCTAAGTCTTCCAAAGCTGTTTGGAATGGAAATGTCTATCGTACGCGCCCCTAAGCATTATTTCCCGAAAGTTGTCTCTTGACAGTCGATAGTAGGAAATGTATAGCATTGAAAGCTGTAAATATAAAGATGTAGATAGTTGAACAGGGCCCGCGCCGCTCGTCCCTATAACCGGCTGAAGCCGACTACTAAACACTAACTCGATACAAACCGTATAAAGGTTCGATTGTATGCAGTAAATAAAATATGACTTGGCCATATTTCGACTTCGTTTCTTCTTTTATGTCCCTTTCTCTGGCCTCGGAGGAAACCGTTCATACAAAATACCTTTTCGATATTGCTTGAGTTTATTAGCGTTGGTACGTGTTTTTATTTACTATCTTTCACTACAGTGGTTTTTATGCCGCGTGTGCGTTGACATAATTCATTATCGTAAAATTTACCTTGCATTTTTCATTACTCTAACTGAATATAGGCTTTATGTGGTTGGAAATAGGTTCTGTTTTAGTAATAAGTGACTTATGTCGTTCTTCGTGAGCTTTGGTAAGAACCAATAAAACTTTTATTGCCTAGCAGTATTGAATTGTTTCCTAGTAGGTGTGGCTAGGTATTAATAATAGGTATCTGTTGCAGATACTACGAGTAATTTAATGGTTGGTAGTTAGTCGAGCTGTTTGATCTTTGTTGCATTATTGTTTCAAATAATAAAAACAGGCGTGTCAGAAATGCATAAGCGGCTTATAATGATATATAACTACTGGCTTTTAACTGACTATTGCAAAAAATATTTTGAATCAAAAAATGTAATCAATCGAGGAATAACTTCTTACCCCGTGATGACTTAAATTAACAATCTGATGGTAAAACATTTATCATCTAAATTACGTGCCCAAGTCACTGCACAGCTTAGTTTCCGAGACTTAGCTTACGAGGCAAATAAATAGCTTCTTCAAAAGCTATCCTGAAACCGAATTAGAATAATGCGCCGCGATTTGGCATTTCGACGAACGATCGTGAAACGGCCCTCGGTGGATTCGCTTGGTTCGCCAGAGTTTCGGTTTGAATGTAGGTGCCGTGGATGGGCGCGGTCCCTACGCCAGTAAATTTTACTAGATGAACTTAATACATAATAATAATAAAGATGATAAACTCGGACAATCTACACAGCATCACCTAACCCCTCGAAGCTCTGCTTGTGTTATGGTTTTAGATAGATAGATAACACTTTATTGTACCAGACAATTTGTACAGAAAGAAATGCTACCTACGAGTAGACAAAGTACAAAGATGTTATGAGCGATCTCTTCCAGACAACTTTGGGATAAACTGGACATGGAAGAATAACAAAGACGATGGTACTCGAAAAAAAACAACAATACTTACACTACATAACCTACAAACATTCTAATGAACTTTCATACACATAAAAATAAGGTTGTCTAATTTTTATAACTATAATGAATAAAGCAGCCGATGAAGTACATAATTAAGGATAGGGAGTGATTTGGCACGTCTAATGTCAAGAAGGAGAGCATTCCATAGACGGATTGATAGGAAATATGAAGTAACTTAAATCTACCTACAGTGAGTTGTGATATCATACGGTCTATAAACGTCTTGAAAATTAGCCGACCGTCGCTATACCAAAGCCAGTAAAATATAGAGAGTAGGTATATCCAACTGGAATCCAAGAGGCAAATATCTATTTTGTGAGTTTTAAAACCCACAAAATAGAAATTCCCTCTGTCAAGCCTCGGTTTTAAAAGATTACCAATTTTTGAACTGCAATTTAAACGTATTTAAGTGTTCTATGCTAACTGACCTTAATATAAGCTTACAGATCAAGATGTCATTTACGTGGACTTAGGGTAAAAAAGCTTCTAATAATATATATATATATATTATATATTGTGGTCATATGACCACAATACGTTGTTGCGGCTAGCTTATTCAAATTGTCCGCTGCCGTCAGCACTGTAACCGAACCCTTACGAAGATGCAACAATCAATCGAGCTTTGTGTGGACGAGGCACTTGTGTTCATGTCAGACTTAGAACAGTTAAGGCGATTTCAAAGGAAGCTTGCAGCTCTCGACGCGGTGTTAGCTTACCCCCTCTGAACAATAGAGTAGATATTGGGTTGCAGAGCCAGGAATCTTATGGAGACAGATTGATACTGATACCAGTGAACTAGGTATTGCTTGATAGGATAAGACTAAGTATTTATAGTACCCGGTGATAAATATTGCACATCGATCTTTGGAAAGAGACAATCGGCAAATTTCTACTTCATAGAGCCGTTATCTTTGTCGCACACTAACTATGGAACGATTTGTCACTCATTGTTCAAGTGCGATAGAGTGCGGTTGCGTCCAGCTCAAAATATATAATATAGAGTTGTTAACACCCCCCAATTGAAACACCCGTATTAAGACGCCAATTATAGAAAGAAACGGTATGTAAAAAGAATTATCAAAAAAAAGCAAATCATATTTTTTTACCGCCCCGAATAGATACCGAAGTGTTAGTGATTTCTGCGACAGAGATAACGCTCTACAAAGCCAAAATTAGCCGATTGCCTCTTTCCAAAGGTTGATGGGCAAAATTTATTGCCGAGTACTGTAGGTACTACATGTTGTTTTGCTATGATTCTGTTTGACACTTTATGAACTGTAGGTTCTGCCCATCATCACCAACTTGTTTTTGAAGGCACCAGTTCTTCATTCTTAAAGTTGGTAGAAAGGTGATGATATTAGTAGGTACTTAGGTACGTAGGTACTTACTTACCCCCATTCAATATTTGTTCATAAATGGGGTTTTATGTAAAACTAAACTTAAAAACGGCCTGAGCGATCGTTCAGACCCTGAATTATCAATAGGTGTGTGTGTTCGGCTGAATCTCAGCCAGAATAATGCAATAATCTTTTACAATATAGACTTCAATTTTATTCCAAAACGTTTATCAAAGTCAACCCAAAGATCGTTTTTCTTCTTTTGTATAAATTTTCTAGAATAAACGCACGTTTCTTGCGAGATTTCAATTAATTCGGTTGCTCTAGCCGCGCTGAAATATTTCATTACGAGCATTAATATGTAACATTACAAGTAGGTAAGCCTCGGGATTAGGGTTGGCAAAGAAAATACCTTAAGCTTTTAAGATTCCATTATTTTTATTATTATACATTTTAATAATTTGTTATTTGATTTTACTCAAATTTATTATACAATTTTAAATATGGCACTTCAGACATCTCTTGAACTTATTGTTCATCAAATTATAATACCTACACAATTTAGTTGTTTCATAAATATATTTAAATAAAATATAGATTCGAAAAAAATTGCCGGAAATCAAATTTAGCTCAAATTTTTGACTAAATTTCTAATAAAAAACTTCGAAGTGACAACCCTAAAGACCTTGTCTGAGATCAAATGGCGACCTGTCCTCTCGATGCTAATATCAGAGATTAATATTATAGAATTACCCACGACCGCCACTTTGACTCACAACTGTACTTTGCATTATGGTGATCTCTCCTTGAATATTATTCAGAGAAAATTGAACTGGGGGTTACGATATTATAAATTATTATAACAAAAGCAAGACATTATTTTCAATCTTCTCCACGATACTACAAAAAATATACGAGTGCGACATCACATCGAATCAGTGTTACTGTTGCTCGGAACCACTGATTCATTTTACTACGCAATATGTATCCAAGCACACAATACAGTAAACAAAATACTGTAAGCTTAACTCATATTTGAATTATTGTATGTCTGGGAGATTTCATATACTGCGCGCAACATGTGTTTTATATCATCTCATCTCGGCTATATTTCCTTACATCAAGCGACATAAGGCTACGTTCCAGATTGAAAAAGGAGGAACTACGCTGGATTCAATATAGCAAAGGAACGAGGAATAGGAAACCGAGTTGCATTCATACATGTTGAAAAGTCATAATATGATTTCGAATCGAATGCGGCGCGTCTCTACGTTTTTATGGTCTTTGTAAGCTCTGGGAATAAAATTTTATTCAAATGCTAACCCTCATCTTTATGCCCGCGGAGTTGAGAGGGAACCAGCATTCTAACACATAGAGGCTGAGGATTCCACATTAGTAACATCATGATACACAACAATGTTAAAAATAGATTTGAAGTATCCAATTCATAACTTTTGCAACTTTGAAACTGAGAATGCGTCTCGGCTTTCCTCCGAAATCTGTTTGTTACTACCAGACCTTAAACTTTTTATGGGGCAACACGAAGCTTTAAATACTTCCAAATGCTCTTAAAATCAATAAAATAACCTATTTTCATCAGGGCCGATGTAATAAAAGCGGCTTTAGTGTTATCCGCGGCAATGGAATTAGATAATGTATCTTTGTAAAAAGTTCATTTTGGGGCTGTAAAAATCTAATTGGTGGAGGTCAATAAATATTTGCCGTCGAATCGGCCGCGTCGCTTTGAATGCCGATGGGGCTGCTGGGTTCCTTAATGCATGTCAATAAGGACCGTTACAATTTACGCAAGATCCTTCGTAACCTAATACTTGTCGTCGTATATCTTTGGATTTAGAATGGCGTAGCATACCGAATTAATGGAAAACAGTCAACTATGTTTAAACAATTGGATGTTATATTAAAAACCATAAAATTAGATCTGTCCAAGCCTAGAAGCCAATAACTGACGACTACTAAATTAATTTATAACGAACCATTTCGTCATAAGGCTAGCGTCGTCGATAGGCCCGCATCAGACAGATGATTCGCGCTAATCTTATCAGACGCATTTTTCAGCGTAAGAGCGGCCACATGCAGTCGGAATTCCGTTTCGGAATTTCGATTCGAAATATCGATTCGGGATTCCGAACGCAGTAACTCTATACAATATATTATGGAAATCCCGCATGGTAGCCTGTGCGTCCAAAAAAAATAAACTTATGTGTGTGAAAGATGTACGGAATCCCGACTGTATGGGGCGGCCTTTAAGCTTGTCGCACACCTGGAAAACACCTCTGCCGCCCAGCTCAATAATGCTCATTCAAATATAGGCTTTAACTCGTTATATTTGGATGCATTTTATATTGACGGCATCAGATGACAGACAGCTTGGAGACCACTTGTTTGACTTGACATTGTAAAACTGTATCGTTAAAAGTTAACGAGTTTAAGCCCATATTCGAATGCACGTTTTTGTCCTGTGTGGTATCGGTATTGGATTAATGTACGCAGAGCTTACTGGTAGTGGTGCGTCCACTTACGCAGCAACCACATAACCGCAGCAACCAGCTTACCCATCATTTGCAAACGAATAACGACGTCGGTACGGATTAATGGACGCAATTATATGGCAAACCATACAAAGAATACTAAAATCCGTTTGATAGATCAGTGCGTTCGATGGCCTGTCGACGCTAGCCTTTAGTCAATTACGACTAACTTGAGTAAATCTTCCTAACACTAGAAACTATAACTCTAAAACCTTAACAAGCCCTTCGAGTTAAGAAAATTGCTCATTGTTATTTTAATGAACCCGGCGCGCTTGGCGCATTACGTCGTACTCCAGCGCATTTGCGGCCAATGCAAGTTTAATATATAATGATTTGGTACTGAGCTGCTTTCTCCACGGGTGACGTCATAAAAACTACGACACTTGGAGCCATCAAAGGCGTACTAATAAAAGCAAACAGTAACAAAGAGAACAACAGCAAAATTGTAGCAAAGTTATGACCCGTCATGTTTACCCCATCGTAATTTTTCTTTTTATTTCAATCTCAAGTTTCAATGTACTTTTGAATATAAACAATAGCTTCTACAATGATATGATTAATAGTTTTATAAGCGAGTTATGTAACTTGAATCTGACTTGATTCCAAAAGCTTATTGCAATTGAAATGACCAAAATACTTAACTGAAGGAACGAACCAAAATTCGCTGAAGAAGTTACTGTACTTTAAAGTGCTTTATGAATGGTATGTAGTGCTATTTTTTTTTTCAATTTCCACTGTTTTTGTTGTTCGTACATGTCCAGTCTCTCCCAAGGTTACCTGGAAGAGATCGCTCATAGCAATAAGGCCGCTTTTGAACTTCGTACTGTTTTCTGTACTGTTTTCTGTGTTTTTGTGGTAGGTACCTACTATTAAGTATTATCTATCTATCTATAAAACAGAGTACCTGTCCAAAATTACCACTTCTGACGCGCAAAATATTGTTCGACTCATCAAACATTTTAGTATCTTGGATACTGGTCGCTGTCATCCGTAATTAGTTTTTCCTTCATAGCGATCACCGGGCGGTGCCCATAACATGCAACGTTGTAGCCTCTTTAATGAAAACGCTC
Organism: Eupithecia exiguata; assembly: GCA_947086465.1. NCBI lineage: Eukaryota > Metazoa > Arthropoda > Insecta > Lepidoptera > Geometridae > Eupithecia > Eupithecia exiguata. The sequence continues at coordinate 5,275,523 of OX352230.1, read as the reverse complement.
TTAAGTGTTCTTGTTTAATGTTTATTTCCTCTTCGTTTTTTACTTACATTCTTATGGTCTCTTTAAGAACGACCGCGACGTAGAGTTGAAAATGAAATTTGATTTCTTCGGTTTGCCTCAGAGGTTTCGAACACTTTCAGTTTTGTTTTTTTATGTCAAAATGTTATAAAAATTTAAAAAAAATAAACTTTAAATACGTCTATATACGAAATTTAAGTAGGTTGTATTGAAGCAATAACTCCGTAGATAGTGTAACGATTTCTTTTTACCAGAATAAGGAAATTTTATAGACAAATAATGTACAGCAATCTGTTAGAAAGGTTTCGAGATTTTGTCGTATTCTTGGGAATGCTTTGAAAAATTCCTGAGTCAGTCGAGTGGATTAGGGAAGTCTGTACTGTTTATTGTTACGGATTTTCAATCTTTTCTAATTGAGTTTGTATAAACAGACATACAATCAGAACACTTTTTATTATAGGAGATGTAAATGTTGTTGACAGTTGAACTTAAATAGTATAATATAAAAAAATAGAAAAAAAAACTGTGAAAGCAGATTACAAACTTTATCAATATGTTTACATTGTAAACGATAAATGTTCTGATAATGGCAGCTCAGTTATTTAATTAACAAAGACTCCAGCGCGGTCATAATAAAGTATAAGACGCAAAAACTGTTTATTTGGATTTAAGTATGAAACCGAAAATCCAAACAACACTGACAGAAAAAGGGTTCACGGTTTCCCTCTACCTATACCTACATCACCACGTCAATTTGGTTCCGGATGCGAGCCAACGTGACGTTTTTCAAGATTGACACCAATACCCAAATCTAAATCTAGCAGGGCTTTGGAAATGTCCTCAATTTATGAGTTGATATTATTCGTGGACAATTTATGTCATCTGTGACACGGATAAACCATTTCAATGTTTTGTTTTATTTCTAGCCGTGTAAATGAAACCTGAAAATGTTCCGCAAAAGTTTACGTATTCGAGGAAAGATATGGTTTTCAGGAAACTGTTTTCCTTTATAAATCAGTGCGACCTACCGCGATCAATATCAGTATAGACCGCACCTGTAAGGCTTGTAACACAAATAACGCAAGGAGTCCTGATAAAGCCCGGCGTCCACACATCTCGAGTGGCGGCTTAGATTTATAGGACGTTTTTATAGTTCACTACGGACGATCCTTGTTTTAATTTGGAGAGGATCATGGCTGTTTCCTCGCCGGCGGGCGGCGTGTAACGTCGCTGAGCGCGAGCTCCTATTCCGCCGCGAGCCTAATGTCGCGAGGCGACGAAATTTATCGCGCCGCTTGTAATTCCACCCCGCCCGCCGTCGGCCCCATCACCCCGTCACCCGACAACACACTTGTAACGTTTTCTAATGAAATTGTCCACAAACTCCGCTCGCCGCAGCCGGGCCCGTTGACGCAGGATCAACCGAAAAAAGTACAGCTCGCGTTACTAATGGCTTCATTTATCACAGTCACCAACAGTGATACACCGCAACGACGTTTTATATTTAATTTGGCGCTCTCCGGAATAAATTACGTCAATATCGAGCCCCCGATAAAGGACAACCGGCAGCGCTCTTGAGTTATCGGGCCAGGTCATAGTATTAAGACTGTAATCTCTTGGATTAATTTGTTCGCGGCTAAGTGATAAGTTAGCCGGCGGCTCCGCTGTTGGAATCGCATAATGTCACCGTGAAGAAATGAGCGAGTTCCTGAAACTATTTGCTTTTACCGGGAAAACATCAATCTTTGGTCGAATATATGTTAATGCGTGTAAACCTTCTAGGATAACAAAGGAAAACTCACTTTAAGTTATTTGGTGATAAAGATAAAATTCACGTGAACGCTCGGCTGTAAAGCAACAACGATAACTTATGTACTGTGAACAGTTAAGTACTGAAACGTTTTTAGCTCTAAAGTCATTGAGATAAAAAGCTACTAACCCCCAACTAGTGTGAGGTTGTTGGAACCTGTGCGTTCATGCCTTTTGACATATAGTTCTGGTTTACTGCTGGCGATAAACGTATCAGCGCCAGTACCAATGGCTGGCGTTCCACATACGTTTTGAAACTTATCTTTATTGCTATCTTAGGAGGCGTTTCTGACTCCGAATTAATGAGAAGCCTCAACTTAGCGATGTGAATTGCCAAACGTGCATTCGCTGAAGGCTTTAAACAACAAATGCTAGCTGGTAGTGCATTCATGAAACTGTCTTGTTCACGGGTTTCATTATTTGTCAGTCTATTCTCTTGATGTTTTCATTGTGTGTTTTAGTATGCACATTATTGCACATGTACATATTTAGTATTCTGCTACGAATATCTTGCTTTGTATTAAAGTACGAGTATCAGAAGAAATGCATTCTGAACTTTTTAAATAGGTAATCAAAAGTAAGCTTCAGAAATGGCCATCACATGGCGGCAAAATCGTCATGTGAAGCTCTCGATAGATAGATAGATTATTACTTTATTGCACCATCAATATTTACAAAAAAACAAATAAACATAAACTTAATACAAACTAATATCTAGTGGCACAATCGACGGCCTTATCGCTAACAGCGATTTCTTCCAGGCAAGGCTCTAAGGAAGTGTAAAATGATCCTACCCAAAATAAACAAACCAAAACACATGCCACATTTTTCATTTTCTACAAAATCAGCTGGCCTGACCTGAACAATTCGGAATCCTAGACCAAAACGAGTCAAATAGTTACAATCAGACATAACGTGAGATTAAAGTAAAACCCACATTTACACAGCACATTGCGTAATTTGGCAGCTGAACTGTGATTAGATAGTGGGGCACTCTCGTTAGCTTAACGAGTATGGTTTTGTTAACCTTTGCTTTATACATTTAACTATTTTTTTTAATTAGTTGCTACGACAAGCTGTTTTGAGAAGTTTAAATGATATACGAGTACATTTCATAACATGACAAATAAACATCAAACTATTATTTGCATGTTTTAAATTACTTACAAGTACTTGGTAGATTCCTAATTTTACTTAAATACATGGTTAAAAGTCCTGTTTTGAAGTAAAAAACCACACCAAAGTAGAACATATTATCCCTAAAACAAGCCCAAAAGCTCTAAGGAGCTTACCTACTCATCCTTTTTATTTTGCCAGACAAAATGCCTCCAAAACAATTTACTCTTTCTCATTACGACAACCGCAAGAAATCTTCTACCTTGCAGGGGCGTACTTTTCCACGCATTCTTTTCCACATTACCAAATAGTTTGCGTATACGTTAGCCAAGTTGGGAGTTGCACCGTTTGGAGTTCAGACTTGCTTCCACTATTTCGGGAAACAATGTAAATCGTCGCAAATGTCACAGTCGCAAGTAAAGGTCACTGGCTCAGTAAAATTAGCTTGCTCAAATCAAAATATAGGTAGACCAAGCTATTGCTATTATTATAACTATATATTATGGCTATAATTTTAATGTGCTTAAAATTATTATTAAAATGTGACCACAATTCAATGTTACCACGATTCTGAGCACATTAATAACTGCAAAAGAAGCTTGTAGGATGAAATTGATGACAGTTTTAGTCGAAAAAAATTGATACTAAAGATGATGTTATCATCAAACCATGATAATAAACAATGAGATTGTTTTGTTAAACTAAAAACTGACATCTCCCTCAGTCTCTTGTTATAAATAAAAATAAAACTGACTTCGGATCCAATAAGAATCTTTAAGTTTTGCGGGATAAATAGGACTCCCTTGGGAATCATTACCAGCTACGATAAATTCGTAGCTTCTAAGAATTAAGTGGTATATGGTTTACATGCGCATACATTAATTTTAATAAATATTAGTGGTTGTAATCATAAATATTAGTTCATTTTAATAAAAAAAAATTTGACCAATGTGTGAGTTTCTTTTGAATGTTCTTGTACTAATTATTAATATTTTTTTTATTTATAAAATGTATCCCAACGTTGTTTAAATGAAACCAACATAGACTTGTAATAATTATTATGAATTGACTATTAGAGACCGGGATCATCCTTTATACTGCAAAAGAATCATCCAAATCGGTCAATAAATGGCGGAGAAATAGACGAACATTACATTAAAAAATTCATACAGTCGAACATAGAACCATCTTCTTTTCAGAGTCGTTTAAAAATAGCATAAAACAGTAACTTTACTATGGATTCATTATGGCTTTATACGAAGACGTAGACCCTCGTAGAGGTTTGTAGCCCCGTAGCATTGTCGTAGCATGTGGCGTAGAAGGTACGTGTAGGGCCCCAGCTTTTCAATTCTCGCTACACCCACGGCAAACTTTCCGAGATATCTGGCCAAAGGACAAGACGTTAATATATGCGAAATCCTGCACTCTGCGTATTGTTGCCTAATGCGACGACTTTGTCTGCTGTTTCTATTTATGCAAGCAACTTGTGAATTTGTGAATGCGCTTGTTATTTGTTGCGTACGATGGAGGTTTGGTGCTTTTTCTGATGCTTTTGTTGGTAAATTGTTGAGTTAAGAGCCTATTTTATATATCTTTTTTATGGTTGTGTACCCAAAGAATAAAAACGGGATTACTAATTACCCTATTACTAAGCCTCCGACGTCTGTCCGTCTGTACGTCAGTGGACTGTATCTTATGAACTGTAAATTTACACAGAATGTGTATTTCTGTTGCCGCTATAACAACAAATAATACAAATAAAATACATGTGGTCTGCCATAACAACCCCGCCCCCCCCATACCCATACCGTGATTTTTGGTTAGTCTGAAAATATGTATACTGTAATAACAACATAAATTAAAATTGAAAATTGAATGGGGTCCCCGAACAGACGAAAAATTATGTTTTATAAAATTGTTGTCTACTTTTTACCCGACTACCAACAGGGGAGGGTTATGAGGTTAGCACCCTATGTTTGTATGTATGTGGCCGATTTCTTTGTTCCCACGTAGCGCTGAAACTACTGGTTCGATTTCAACAAATTATGTATCGATTGATTCGTCTCAATACCCCGATGGTTATAGGCTATAGGATTTAGGGCTCCGACCCCGAATAAGCCTTCAAAATGCGTATTAAAATTTAGGTAGCCGCAGGCTGCAGGCCCCATAGAGAAAAACTACAATACCTACGACCTATTTTCATTTTCAACTCTATGCCTATCAAATATGACCGATACGTCATTCTATTTTGTCAATGTAAATGTTTCAAACTTTTATAACTTTCACGTAGTCGGGTTGTAGTTTTTAACTTTATCTTGTTTGACTAGATGTCGCTAGTAACGAGCTCTAGATCGCGCTGACGAGAACGCACGGTATTGAATATGATGGTTGACTTGTTCAAGAAATCCGTTTTGAAGGGTTCCTTTTCCGAAATAGTTTTAAACGATGGTACGGACGGAACCCTTCGTCTGCGAGTCGACTCTCACTTGGCCGGTTTTATTTAAATCTGTTTGAGTATGATCCAGCAGTCCAGCTTATTTTCGATTTAATTGATGGGTTGGTTACACGTAGCCAGTGGCAAACTTATCGGCATGCTAATTGAACTTTCGGCAAACAAGTGCGTTATACAAATCAAGTCCATATATCCACGTACTGAAAGTTTAAATTACCCTGTGGAAGAGTCAGAGAGGCATCAATATAATTTGGAATCTTTCAAAACATTTAGCACAATAGCTAGCACAATACAACTTGTACCACCGTTGTCTACTTTGTCTCAGCCTTAATTAAATAGGGTAAGGTTTCGTTCCGCCTTGTACGGGCTTTTCTAAGGTCCTTTTGCTTAGTTAATTTAAATTAATTTATTATCCACCTTGCCTGATGTGAGGTTAAATGTACGTTTAAGGATAATTTTCGCTGTATCATCATAATAATAGAAGAGACTAAATTTGGTCAATTTTGTTTTGGATTTTTTTGTTAAGAAATGTTCTTGATATCTTTAATGAAATAATGTTGCTCGGTTGCAAAATTATCAGCAACCACTTATTTGAACCCAAGTTTGGAAAAAACAATTTGAATAACAAAGCACAAATTGTAGAATAAAGGGGCACCTCAACAAACAAATCCGTCAGATTTTCTTTCAGCTGCTGCACTGAGAAAATTTGACTGAAGAATAGTGTTTGTATTTCATTATCAACAAAAGCCCCAGTGAAAAGATGGCGCTCAGCACAATTGGAGGTATAGCCGCCCACGAGTAAACCGGAGAAAAGCCGCACTCAACCGGGCCCAAGCAAAGATATTTCGCGTTCGTATTTACTCAGGCGTGCCTAAATTGTTTGCTTACATGTTTGACGCGCCGCACGCAACGCTCATTATGGAGAACGGAGCTTTGTTCAGACTTAGACAACATATTGTTACACCCGATGGAGCTGAATGTTCTTTATATGTTTATTTTTATCATTACAGGTAAGTTCCTGAAGTGTTTGCGGCCCGTTAATGGCTGCGGTTCGGTGAGAATTTTCCTTTGAAATTGTTTACATTGTTAGAGCTGCAATTTTTGTAATTTGCCAGGACTTTTATCGAGGCATAAGAACTTTTCAAATGGAAATAATAATCCGAACGCTCGCAAATAATGTTGTATGCTATGAATGGAATTTAAAATTCACAATGGCATGTGTGTATGCGTTTGGGAAGTAAAAAAGTGGGCACTTATTTAGCAGCGGTAAACATCCATTACGCTTCTTCCTGCGGTAGTCTTGGTTTACACTTAATTGTTCATACAACAAGCCAGCGGGGAATTGGCTCTAAATGCTACGCTGCCCGGATCTCGCTATACCGCAAACGCGGTATGCGGTTCATGCCACAAAGCGTGCGAGCCAAAATCACCCACATTATCTGGTAACTAAATGCGATTTTCGGCGAGTCACTAGGCGTCCGAGACTGCCGTGATGGAAAGCGCAATAGACAACCGTTTACACCTGCGATTCTTCTTCATCTTACCCTAAACTGGCGCACCGTTTTACCTAAAGTAATTATGCTACATAACGTATTAGTCTTTTGGGAGCGAACACGTGTTGGAAACGCTTAATCACTTACTTTACATTTGCGTACGCAAATAATCCGCTAATTTAATTTCGGTGGTGGTATTTATGACGCTTATTTAATTTATTATCATATCAAAGTGTAGGCTTTATTTAGCCGGTTTTGTGTGCGTGTGAATAAACGTTAATAATGAAATCGCGTAACAGTACACTAGGGATTTTTTTTAACGATTTCATAATGTTTGCAGTTTGAAACGTTTTTCTACAATCTAATTTGTATTCCGTTTAATAGCCGTATTGTTCACTTAAGTTTGAATGTTTGCATGGAAAAATTTATACGTTGGTGTTTTTGCAATTGATCACTTTTGAATTAGGATGTCATAAGTCGTAAAACGCATTCGAGTGCGTGTTTGTGCGAGCTTCCTGGAATTGCTGTCGTTCCCACTATTGATATTTATGGTTTTTCGGGATTCTTTCAGAGGGTGGGTTGTTTTGGAACTTTCCTTTTTAGAACCGACACTCTTACTGGATTAACGTAACTAGAGTGCTGTAATTGGTAGAGAAGTTATTACTTTTCTTTTTCTTTTCGAGAAAAACATAAAGCAATCGTGCAAGTTGCCCTGGCGTGATTTATTTTATATTTTGGGCGTCTTTCTTGAACTTAAAAGCTACGTTGAGGAGAGTTTTGCAAACCTACTCTGATTTATTATTTATTACAATTTCGGTTTGATAAAAAACACTCAAAAGTTGTACCCTCAAAATAATTTATTGCCTTAACTTTCCTCCTCATAAAAGTAATGTACAAGATTTTATCAAACAAGAATAACCTAAAAATGGGTCTTTGAGAAAAAAAATATATTTGATACATTTTTGTATAATAAACAACCAAAGCGGAATAGTTTTAAAAATCCTACCTAGAAAAGGAAAAACGAAAGCCATTTCATCTGCCAAGACCTTGTTTGAAATCATAACAAATAGCCTTTTAGAAACCACATCGGATCCGAAAGTGTCCTACAAAAGGGGCCCGTAAACACATTACAAATCTTTACCACAGCCACGCGTAGGGTTGAACTAGCTTCTACAGACCGCAGCGGAAGGTGTATGTGGCACCGTTTTGTTGTGGATGGTATAAAACTGAATTGGTGTGTACGAACAACTCTATTATAAAAAAGTCTGCGAACCTCTTCTTCTCAGGATTCCGTAGCCGCAACCGCAGTTCATCGTGGCTGATGATCGTATATATTTCAACCCTAAGAGGGCTGTCGATGAAATCCGTCCCTTCTCGGACTATTCGTTATGCGTCTTAATGGATTACATGGAATAAAGTGCGCATCGACAAAACAAAAGGCCGACCTCCCCCGAAAATCTCTGACCACATAGTTTGTGGGCTCAAACTAAATTTATTACATTTGACCTTAGTAATTCTTGTCGAAGGTTTTCTATCCTAAATGTGTAATAGCCAGTTAGGGCTTTTCAAAGGTACCGCTCGTTCGCCGGCTGCGGTTTTATACGTAACTAAATATTTTATGAGTTACAAAATTGTTTTGTGGAAGTTTCAGTTTCGGTTCAATCCCACCGATAAAATCCGTTACGTGTATCAATGTCAGGCGTTCTTCGTTCCATTTGTATTTCAACTTTTGCTCGTAGAAATTATTTTTGAGTAGTTAAGTAGTTGAATTAAATGGATCTCTAGTTGAATTAAATGGTTTTACTAATTAGGTTCAAGATCTTAATACGTTTTTTCTCATGAAACAGCTTACAGAAAACTAATCATTGTCGACCAAGGTGTTCTGTAAGTTATTTAAGTACAACTAACCAATTACAGCTTAGAACACCTTTCCGATTTCAATGGTAATTGTAAATTTCCCGGAAGGTATCCAAGGAATAACACGGCTGCTTTGCAATGTGGTTTCTAGTCGGTTGCTCATCATGAAAACATTTCTGCCTCAATCACCACGATTACCTGCTCACTGCATCATATATCTACAAATGCCCCCCACTTTGAGCGTGCTCATTTCGCGCCCTTTGAACCTTCCGCCCTCACAAATGTTTGATTCCAACTCCCATCTCGTTTCTCGTCTTTACATTCACAAACAAATGAAGAGCCGTAGGAGGAGCCTTTTAATTCGCCTAATGCACGGCGAGTACCTACCTGTCTTTTTCTAACTAAAGTGCACTCAAGGCTTCGTTGTCAGTGAGCCTTCTGTCACATTGACTGTTGCATTGTGAGTAGTTTATTTTAGCTTCGTTTTGAATAAGACTTTTCTTGGGACGCTGCTGGAAACTTGAGATTTTAGCTGAAATTAAAATGCAACTCAGCTTCTCGCATACAAGTTAAGCATTGCATTATAAGTCTTAATTAGAAGCAAACAAAACACGCGCACTAAGATTTGTACAGAGCATAATCAGACTTAATGATTACTTTGATTTTCATCTCCCGCCTGACGAAACGAGAAACTTAATGAAAAGTCAAGCAAACTCAGTCGAATACAAATTTAAACATTAGTATGCAAGAGTAAAGTTTTTATTCAATATAACTTGCAATGTTTTATCTTTCGCTTGTCTTTTTCGCATCAGCAATGCGCGAGTTATTGTTACATTCAATCGTGATAAATAAATCCAATGAATACCTACAATGTTTTGCTCCAAACGAATTGTTTATCTTTTAATTTGCAATGCACTGTTGCCATAAAGGTAGAAAGAATATCATTGGTGTTATTAAAAATTCATTTCGATATGCGAACACGTTTGCTATTTATTCATATTGCATTGGGACTACGTAAACAAAATACGACTGTAAACTTTTTGATGTCGTGAATGAAAATGTTTGTACACATAGTACCTACTTAGTTTTCAAGAAAAACTCTCTTCTTTCCGAATAAGTATTGTTGAAATTATTTCTGGCTACCCCTGTTTCATGTCGACTTTTAAAAAAATTACATAAAAAATTAAAAAGTATAATGGTGGTATGTGGTAAGTGTCGAGTCGGCTGTCTGGATGACAGGATGTCTCCTGTCTGGACTGCCGTCCAGGGTAGTTCCGCAATGTCGCAGCATCGAGTGCTTTGCTCGCGCCACCTAATTCTAATATGAATATGAAATCGTATGTTAATGTCGGCCAAATGTTACCGCAAAACTTGACAACTCGACAGCGCTGTAAATATACGGGTAACGTTGCACTGACTAGGTTTACCGAAAGATACAAGTTTCTAGTTTACGACTACCTAGCACTGTTTGAATAAATTGTTCATAAAGTAGTGCATAGGTACTTCGTACGTCTCCAAAGGTGGTCTGGGTTGCGACGTACGATCCGCGCCCAGGGAATCAGATAGCGAGAAGGTAGACGGTTAATGTAATGTGGAGTCAGTCGCACCGCAACAGTCTAACGAGAGCAATATCACCTAACTACGTTCAGGAGAAGCACCCCGTCTGTTTTAAACTAGAATCCATTTCATGACTACAAACTCTACAAACGTGCATTTTCTCGAGCGGAGCGCTTTGCCGCAAAGTTAAGTTTTACCACTCGCCATAATTACCAATAAAACGTGTTCGCGTTGATGGCGCGTCAGCCAGGGCCACATCAAAATTATTAAGTCGGCGGCTGCCTCCGTGACACCGCGTTATTGCTGACGTTTCACCCTGATTATCTTTAATTAAAAAGTTGTTTTAGGCTTTCAAATGCCAAGTTATTAAAAGAAATTGCTGAGACCCCGCGAAATGGTTACTCGGTGGATCCTCATAATTAGATTAGGAGTGCCTCGAGCAACAGGAACGACAGATTTGTAATTTAACACTTTTATAATAACTAGGATTGCTTTGTTTCTGTTATTTTGTTATTCGAGAAGGATTAAAGAGCATATATTGCTCGCAGAGTATTGACAGTTATGATCACTCTTCGATTGGAGCACCGCCAGCAATGTCTAAGATTTTCGATACGATTTGTAGTTTGACTTCTCTAGTTTCCGTTTAGAATAGACATGCCATTTCATAGTGTTGCGTCTCTCTTCTATTCGGCGTGCGTATCTGAGATATTTACGACGTTGTGCACTTCAAGCTTTTACGTGATGGATAACTGCATCCGCGATTACACGGTAGAGTTATTGCGCGCAATTATTCATGCGATAGGAATGTTTCGCACTCATTGAACGTGTCATGATACATTTTAATATTGAATTGAGTACATTGGTTTGAATATTTGCAGAGCGTGACTACTGCTACACTGCAATGTTTCATAATTTATTTTTTGTGTCAATTAAATTTAAGCTTTGTTTAGATGTGGGTTATGTTTAAAGTAAAGTAAAGGCAATACGCATCATATTCACCAACAAATAAATTTACGACTTCGTTTTCATTCAGATATTTGATAGTGTTCTGACTTGTGTTTACAAACCACCGTTGGTTGTTGCAAATTAATAGGCTGGATTACATTAGTACACCAAAACGCCACCGTATCATATTTCATTTTAAAACTGAAATGATCGATTTAAAAATAAATTGGATAACGTGGCAATCGTATATGAATTGCGTTTTTATTCGCTCTGAAACGCGGCACTTTGTAAAGAGTACTACAAAAAACCTCATTCAATCTGTTCGGATAATGAAAATCTTCGATGTCGTATCTCTTTTTGTAATTGCCTCACTTTTCTTTGTAATAGCGTGGTGCGTGCGGTGAACTGCGGCACGATTGTTCAGATAGAAGCAATCAACGGTTATGAGCTCAACGGGGTACAGATGCACTCCTAAAGGCGAGGCTACAATCGAATTGCGTTTTTTACTAAAATATGCAAAATATGGATCTGGGAAGAATAAAATAATAGAATAAAAAAACAAAATTACAATCAAATAATATAATTAAATTAAAACTAATATTTACAATTGAAACAATTGAGCTAACTGCAGACTGTTGCAAACAATCTACAAGTAGCTCAACTGATCCATATCAATACCAGTCGGAAGCGTGCCCAAGACGCTAGCTGCATTGCCCCGCTGTATAGCAATACTGATGCGCTGCGCCAGATACTCACCAGCTCTCGGGTCACGCTTCGACCTGACGCTCAGATAATTTTTTGAAAACCCGGAGAGCCTCGGTACCCCACGGACCTAGGGCCTCGACCCCAAGGGCAGCAAATGCGTAGGCTCTGTCGAATACCTTGAACATACCCCTTTGAAGAACATGCGAGCCGGGGCTGACCGCGGGTTCAATAAAAATAATAAACATTCATTTCCAGTGCGAGTTTTTTTAGTGGGGGACAGTAATCATTTAAAACGGTGCGCACTCACTGTGAACGCATCTCGGCGATTGCCGTTTGCGTCCTACAATCAGATCGCATACTCTCATATAGACTTTTTCCACTTCGTTTATTGCGTCGGTTCGGGAATAGTTTTTGTTTCGGGCTGGACTAATCAACGCCGTACATGGCCAGTCGAGTGGGATTTTTCCATTTAAATGTCACAGAATATTCTATTCGGTTTGTTTAGCATAGGTGGGGCTGTTTGCTTGCTTTTAGTAGTGATAGCAGGAAAAAATGTATGCACAACATCGAATAGTAACAGATCCTGTGGTTTACTAACTACCTAGGTATAAATAGTTAAGCTTTTTGATTAAGATTCTATGTCATCGTATAGATATTCAATATACAATATCAACCCTGAATGTGTTCATGAAAATGTCAAGATGACTATCAATTCCACAAACTAAAACCATTCCAAATTCAATTCGAAAACAGAACTCTACAATCTGATCTAAAGACGACCTCACCCAATTTATAGATGTAGTTACGACATTTCGGTTGCTCAAAGGATATAGGGCTAAGCATGAGATTATTACCCTCGCTACGATACTAGTTTGTAATATCGGAAACACAAAATGATTGCTTATTTCAGTAGTTCTCGTTATCGCTTGAGATTTGGTAAAAAGAATATTCGCGGCAAAAAGAAAAAAAAGCAATCACTGGAAAAGCTTTTCGTACAAATCACATTACTTTTAACATTGAAAATTACTTTCGAAAATTGCTAGTTGTGTAAAACCTTAAACTTTAAAACCGAGCCACTACAAATCTCTACACTGGGTGTGTCCGTGTTTATGTGTGTGTCTCACGACGGAAGATCAGGGATCCGTAGTAAAGTATCCTTATCCTTATTAATATTATAATTGCGAAAATGTGTTTGTTTGTTTTTTATCTTTCCTTCACGCCCTAACTAAGCAACCGGCTTGATTTTTGACATGGAGTTAGTTGAAAGGATGGAGAGTAACATAGGCTACTTTTTATCCGATACTTATGTTCCCATGGTATAGAAATAACCGTAAACAACGCGTGCGCAGCCGCGAGCAACAGCTATTACAAAGACAAACCTCTAGGTACTTTTTTATTTGCGATATGTTCTTAAATATTTTCGGTATTCGTACCTTACCTAACTCATATTTTTTTGTACATATTGATTTTGACGTAAACAGATAAACTTAGCAAGAGCAGTCATATCGATACGTTTTTCGCTATAAACATCCAACCAATTTAAGAGTAAGAACGCAGATAGAAACTGATGCTAAGGCTATAGTAACAGTAATTGTGGTTATGCGGTGCAAATATCGATTTACATGCCACTGTATAATTCAAGGGTTGAATAATGTATTACCTTTCATTAGCACATTGGCCAGTCCCGGGGCGTATTTGCACATAAATTCGCTTACCCACACCCTGAAGCCTTAGACGTGTGAACGATTATCCTTTGAGGCGGAAACGCCACATAAAACCCTCTTGTTTTTTATCGTAATGCGCTTTTTATTGGAGTGGTTATCACTCAATTTATACCTGAGGGAAAATAAAAACGCTGAATTTAAAATCCTCTTATTTGAAGTTACTAGAGGAGACTCGTATAAAAGTCACCGAAATTATAAAACAAATTGTTTGAAAACTAGGCGGTTAGCAGTGATCTGATTATAGTAAAAACAGATGTTATTAAAAATGTCAGTTGTAACCTATTGATAAATGATTACATTTCCACAGCAACAGCTGCAAACAGGTTAATTAATGTAATAGTAATTAATATTGACAGGGATTATATACGCAAAGGCAGTTCTTGACACGCCATCTGTCAGATATAATATTCAATGCAATAATTCGCTTGTTTGAATACATAATTGTATAACTAACCACTTATATTAAGTTTCCTATTATGTTACCAATTTAGTACGTTACAATTACAACGTTAAAATTATTATTAAAGCTACGTGAGAAGTAATCAGTAGCAATTTCTCTCATTAGACGTAATTCAGACGGATAAACTCGTCTTGAAATTTTTTGTAATTTTATAAGCGAAATACATAACGATTTAAAATCATGCCCACTTCGTCCCGTCACCCAGAAAATTTATTAGCAACCATGAAAATAAAAAAGAAGAAAACGAATATACATTTTACTAAGTAGGTACCTACACAAAAGTCAGATTGAAAGCTTTTTAGACGAAAATCGAGTGGCAAAGTAGTAAACGAAAAAAACAGAACTATACAGGGTTATTGTTAAATTAGTAACACTATGTAAACAGCAGGTTCTGCTCATCATCACAAACACGTTTGTACGCCTGGTCTTAAAAAAAACCGAATTAAACTAAAAACTACATCAGAAACCCTACTTTTAGAGTTCTATCAGTATAATTAAAGCTAGTAAATACAGTGCTAACAAGTTTTAAAAAGAGGTAAGCAAATATTTTTCACCGTACCAGTAGCCCACTGAAACTCGAAAAAATATGAGGCCAATACTAATGAACTCCTATAATTGCAAGCTTAGCGAGGCACGCGTGCTATTGCCTCAGAAATGGCCCACCTCCATCATTTTAATGCCCGTTTAATTATTATTCATTGCACGGTATCGGCCGTCTGGAGTTTCTCCGATACCTATCTACATTCGATCATAATCACAAGCTTAGGGCTTCATGGAGCTTTTATAAAATTACATTATCAACTCGTGGTGAAATAAGCTCTTGTATCTACACATTGCCTTTCTGATATTTTTCTTCTAATGTCTTGCTTTCTCAATATTTCCAATAGGTTACAAATTTACAAAAAAATTACTTCATGAACTATTTAAAGCCAATACGTCAATATAATTAACAAACTTGAGTTGAAATTTAATAAAAAATTTGAGTAGATAACATAATACCGCAGAAATTTTGGGAAAATGTATAGCAAAATGATCAATTTTGACGAGCTCCTAATACAGAAACAACGACCAACGTGTTGAGTTTTTAGGGTCCCGTACCCAAAGGGTAAAAATGTGACCCTATTACTAAGACTTCGCTATCCGTCTGTCCATTTGTCACCTCTCATGAACCGTTATAGTTAGACAGTTGAAATTTTCACAAATGATGTATATCTGTTGCTCCTATACAAATACTAAAAAACAGAATAAAATAAATATTTAAGGGGGCTCCTATACAACAAACGTGATTTTTTTGCCGTTTTTATAGATAATGGCGCGGAACCCTTCGTGCGCGATTCCGACTCGCACTTGGCCGGTTTTATTTGTTTAAACAAATCAATATTGCTGACATTGCATGGTGCATAAAATAATTTGAATCTTTCCTCCATAAACATAAAGATCGACTACTCTCACGCTGACGCTCAATATCATAGTTATTTGTTAACTAGCACTTGCCTTCGGTTTCGCTCGATCGAACAAACTTTCGCCAGCAGTGGCGTGATTATTTGATCGTTATTATACAGCGTAACGTTCACGAACCGTTTGATGCATTTACAATGCATTTCAGTTTTAATTGAGAACGGTAAAGCCCACATAAAGCGCATCGCCCGTTAATAAGCTGGAGTTTCAGGTCGTAAACGTGAATCACCAATAAATCGGGCATTATAATAAACATTAACGTTATTGTTTCCCGCTAAGCCCCCCGGCCAGGTGCGACCGCGGCTATCCTCCCGGAATTTCAACGACTTCAATTATTGAGTGCCTGCGAAAACCTAACCCTTTCGGTTCCTCAAGGGGCAAGGACTGCCCATTTCGACGGACGATAATTCCACGCCCGCGTTAAATAATCCGTTTATCCGTTAACCTCTTGTGTCTGGTCCTTTGTAATATAAATTATTGGTTTTTGATTGTTATTGAATGACTTTACCTACAGTGGATTAACTCACATAATGCTGATTATTTCCCAAGGTATCTTAGATTAACATGAATCAAACTTTTTTATCAAAAAATTACACAACATGAGATTATAACAATGTTCGATTGAAGTTCTGTTATCAGATTGCTCTTTACTAATAGCATAGTTTATTTATTCTCATTTAAATATTTTCTTACATTTTGCCAGTCGCTATTGGCAAAATACATAAAATATTTAAACGTGTCCATCTAGTTCCAATGCTAAAAACTCACCCGTAAAAGTTGCTCAGTAGATAACGGTAATCACAATGACATAGTTTTTTTTAAATTTTCTATATACCTTCGTGACTTCAATCTCAGATAGGTAGTTTGTAATTCTATAGGTTTTTTAATCAAACATCGGGCGCTGTCAAACTCCACGACGTGAATACAAGATGTCCACAGAGGCTGATATGCAACAATACAATTAAATGGATTGCATAATTCGCATTGAATTCTGCAGGAGCTTAGCAAAGTTCCTCGGAGAGTTCCATAGAGGTTACTGAATATGTGAATTACATAATCATGCAAGTGAATAGAGCCAGCCAATGAGCTGAATAAAATATGCCGAGGTGATCTTTGTCGTCGGGTTGCAGCTGGGTGAAAAGGGGAACGTTGCATTGGAAACGTATTAATTTTCCACAAGGAAACTACATTATTGGTTAAGTTACGAGAACTTTGATTTGTATGAAAGTAATAGGTGCTTAGTGTGTAAAATTATTCAAACACCCAAGGTTTTCTACGTCTATTCAATATGATAACTATGGTGCAGCTACAAAATACTACATTCTTTTGTTTCGTTGTTCAAACACGATAGTGTTTTATTTTCTTGTGTTGTTTTTAAAACATGAACAAAAGAGTCTTTAAGTCGCATTTGAAAATCCAGACAGCAAAGCGTAATAATTTTTCTAAATAGCCTAATCTCTAGTTACACAACCAAGTTCTAATCATTCTTTAAACACTGCCTTAATACACTTTAGTAAACGGAGCAAAACTCAACAAAGTGCAGTTAAACATTATCGAAACGAGATTAGGGTGCTTACACACACGCGTCACGTTGTCACTAATCTCGACTCTTAGCGCAATCTCTATCCCATTCCAACGAGAAAACAATACGGCCACCTTTCACAGGAACAAAGGGGAATAACAAAAGAACGGACGAGACGAATCGCTGTACAGCGCATTATCGGCCGGACGAACACGTGAGGCTGCCGTTGATCGTTTTAAACGAACTCCATAAAGGAAAACCCACTTCAATAGAAGCTAGATTGTAACATAAAATAAAATACAAAACCGCCACAAAGTGGGATCAGTTTGATATTTGTTTTGTATAATTTTTTTTTTTTAATTTGCTGTGTGACCGCAATGTGTAACTTCAGTCGCAGTGGGCTTTGTGCTAAAAGGTTCGCGCGTCCTGTCCATCTCCACTAAACAGGGAGTAGGTAAGCCGGTGGCATTTCCGCGTTTTTTTTTGTTTTATGATTGACAGCACACGGGCCGTGTTCGGTCGCGCGTTCCGTGTCCAGCGATCCGTGATCCGCTACTAAGAGAGCTGGCTATCGGGTCGGCCTGCCCACATTGTCACACGTTGCATAATACAATAGCTCTCTGAATACGTTTGTTACATCCAGCTCCGAACCATCGAACCGATCACAAAAGTCATTCTAGCAAAAACCACCGCGTAGAAATTCGCAGTAGTTCGCACACGTTTTTACGAATTTTGCGAGCATTCGACATAATATGCTGAGATGTACTAAAAATAAGTTCATCACGTTAAAACTTTTGCTAGCAAATATAAAATTCAATTTCTGAATGAGGCAAAAAATCTTCTACTTTGTTTTTCGCGTTCATTTTGCATCAACCGACGTAGAATCCTAATTATCTTTCACAGTTAAGCTTAAGTGAATTATTCCAGCCGCCCACTGTGGCACAAACAAAACGGCACTGAGTTCGCAACCTCAGTCGAAAATGCTAAAACATTAAAGAGCATTCCGGGCGCACGTATAATATCCGCTAAGTAGTGAGTACACGCGGGCATAAGCCGGCTATCTTGCGGAGGTAACTGACTCTGCTTACTCGGCTCAACTTTTAATAACACCCGCAAAATCATCTAATTAATCTGATTACCCGGACCCAAACGCCGACACAACACTCGGCACTAATGCTTACTTCTGAGCATTAAACAAACTTATTTGTCCCATGTAGGACCTCGGATTAGCAAAAGCCCCCGCTGGTAGATTACCGCAAGCCGAACACCCGAACGAATAACATGAACCATCACTCTCTTTCCGAATTAGAGTCTCTCTCAAAAATCTGATTAGCTCCAGCGGTTGTTTGATATAATGTATTTAAGCTTTGGAATTACCTTGAATTATACGATTATTCACCTAGCTCACTAATAACAATCAAATTTTACTATTATACTATTGTTCCTACTTATTTGTGATACTTCAGATTTCCTGAACCAATCTTTTTATCAATTGTTTTTTAATTTCGTTTAGCCATAAATTGATATCACAGCTCTCAAGTTTTCTTCCATTCTTCAGTGGATATTATTTTCTTGAAAATGTTCCATTATCGTCCATTCTTTCTTATTTCGAGTAGATATTAGATTTCAGCACAATTTATTCAGCCACAAGTTTATTTAGACCCCAACCATGACGTTGTATAGAACGAATTCTATCTTACGTCTAATGGAGATCTTATCGTGAGATAAAGTAAGGTGGTTGTCCTTTAGTGAAACTTTGTTATGTATACAGCGGGTCTTATCTGACTAAAGTAGGACAGCCCAGTCCAGGTCATAAATAAAGCCCCGGCTTTGATTTCTGAAGGTGACCCTCCCTCACGTTCTTTGGGGTCGGAGATCGTGAGATCCCTTTTAATAGTTACTAAGGAAATCTTAGTTAATTCGCATAATGATTACGTAATCTCTAATACTAATCGGAACCCTTATAAATTATCCGGTTTCTAAAGCTACATGTAATGAAATCAGTTGCGAGCATAGGCTTAATAAGAACTTATGACAATACAGAGTCCTAAACCTTAATGATTCCGCATCATAAGATGCGGTTTTGATATTGATACGGTTACTTTTCGTGCTTCCATCTGCTAGCAAAATATTAGAAGACTGGTACATAGAAAATTTTATTTACATTAAAATACCTAATTGACCTTTAGATCTTGTAACAATTATCGCTAGCCAATCTTAACAAGCGTTTAATTTGAGTAGGAAATTAAATCCCGTTTTACGTTGTATTGTCCTTGATAAGTCAAACGTTACCCGTCAAATTATAATGTTGTTATGACAATTTCTAAACTTAACCTCTCCAGAGGAATCAAAGCAAATTAACAATTCTGAATACAAATGGTTCACAGTAAACGTCTATTGTGTATGCAATATGATGTGTGGTCTACTGAGACCATATATTATTAGGTGCTCCAGAATAGCCATACTAATATGGCTCCAGAATAGCCATACTAATATGGCTATTCTGGAGCACCTAATAATCTGAGCATAGACTGCACTAGTTACAGATTCAATAATCAACCTACCTTTGATTTATCTTGATGTTTGAACTAAATTGTACATTGCTAGAAGCAAAATTTAATAGTAGTCAACCTAAAGCATGTCCATGACAAAATGAATCTGAGAAACGGTAACCGTTTGCCGTTAGCGCCCAAAAAGACCTAGGCCAGGCTAGTAAAAGGTAAATCCTATTGGCAGAATCGAGTGGGAGTCTGGTGCCTGCGGGAAACGAAAGCAGATAGGCAGCCGGAGCGACACGAATGCGACAATTCACTTTCAGTATATATTATTCATGGTAATGCGTTAAAAGCGCGGGCACACAACCGCTTCGGAGCGGGAAGCGGGTAATCGCTGCGCACGTGCGAACACCAGATAGCTACGTAATACGGTATTTTCAATGTTGTGCTTTAAAATTGTCGTTTCGCGCCGTTTGCTGTTGCCGCGCCGGGTCCGATGTGCTCCGCTTATAAAGTAACTCTGCGAAATGTGGGACCGTTTTTTACTTATACGCAATTAAGTTTTACCTATGACTGGATGTTTATTTTCTGGAACGGGATTATGTAATCACATTAAATTATCTTGTTTGTATCTGTACGGTAATAACTCCACCGTTTTCGACTATATTATTAAATTATAGCACAACTATAAATTTGCATACCTTTACAGAACAATCGCATCCAATGACGCGATGAGTAAATTTTGCGTTTAGATAAAATTTATTTACACACAACAACCTCAACAGCCTATAATGGTCCACTGTTGGACGCAGGCCTCCCCTTGATAACCTCCTTATTAGCTTTTATTTCATGAGGCGTTAGTGCCCACGCTGGGCAGGCAAGTTGGTGATCGCAGTTTGGTGGTAGACACGTTCAGATTAAATTTATCTAAACGCAAAATTTATAAATCGTGTTATTGGATGCGATTGTTCTGTAACGGTATACAAAATTCAAAATTCAATAACTTTATTTCTTTAGGCTTACAAAATAAGCACTTGGACAAGTCAAATTTTATACATAAACAGTTTTATAAATAGTAATTATG
This sequence comes from Eupithecia exiguata, assembly GCA_947086465.1. NCBI lineage: Eukaryota > Metazoa > Arthropoda > Insecta > Lepidoptera > Geometridae > Eupithecia > Eupithecia exiguata. The sequence continues at coordinate 5,254,828 of OX352230.1, read as the reverse complement.
AATTACTACTAAACACTATTAACTAGATAAATACAAATTCATAGGTGTACTATGAATGAATAATATTGTCGAAACCAATGGAGGTATTGCCGAACAGATATAAACAATGTAATAGATGATATTGTATTGAATACCGCACATAAATCTCTTGTTCCAAGAGTGAATCCAATGGTACCGCAACAACCCAGCGTTTCGGGCAAATGCTCAAATAATTCCAATGCACGCATTCCGTAGTAGATTCCGAAAGTGAAATCTATGTGACTGTCGGCTAAGAACGTAAATTGATGTTATTTTGATTGAACTAAATGGCTTTGGATGTAATAACTGGCATGCACTGAGAAATAAAGTTTTTATGGAGTTATTAATTAACAATTGCAGTAATTGTTAATTACTGCATACCGCTTTCTGCCTCAACAGGCAGGTCATATTACAACTGTAAATGAGTTACAATTAAATTGTATATTTTTTAACAACGGACTAAACCACTTTATTATAGACGAGGTTGTTTATAAGAAATTAAATAAGTTCCCAAAAATTTTCGGTTTCGGCGGTACTCGAACCCGCGTCTCACCCTCAGCACGGTTGTGCTCTAACCAACTAAGCAACGAAACCCTTAGTCGGTTCAACCGAAAATCCTTTCTCTTAGAGATACCCAAAGTGCGGGTAACACTATAACAAAAAAAAACCTTAGAGGTAGTTTATACTCCTGACCGTAGCGAGGGAGGAGCACAAGACCGAGTAATTGGTTGGTTTTGGCCCGCGTGAAAAACAATAGTTTTCACTTCGAGTGTGAGAAAATAGAACAATCAAAACTAACCTTCAGTAAATATTCCACACCGATTTCACTTCTCTACTTCACGAATTTGTCGTTAGTCTTAAAATACCATATTTTATGTGATGCGCAAGAGAAATATATTCTTATTGATTATTTCTTTGCCACTCTGTCCCATTTGCATATTATTAAATTAATTTTCGGCTGATGGCTTCAATTAATTAAAACAAGTTCATCTTCATTTAAATTTGTAGAAAATAAATATTCCAGAGATTTCGCGCTGATTGATATTATTATCAACTTTTTGTGTCTTCGTTTCGCGCAACGCTAAGTTACTACCTACCTACGCATTCTACCATGGAGGAAGAAGCACCATACAAAACATCCAACAATGACCAAAAAGGCGCTTTCAGTTCAATTTTCAAAAATAAATTCAAATGAAATGTATGTTCTTTGTAAAAGCCACCAAAAAGTCTTTGAAACACCAAAAAGTCGAGTCTTTATGCAAAAAGACAAATGTCTTGTACTGGCTAATGATTTCAAACAAATATTAAAAATAAAAATTACTTTTTAACCCTACACCTTGAAAACGAATTTTACGGCCGCTAAGCTACGCTATATTGACACTTTTTGAGCAAGAGAAGTGAAAAAGTTATTTATACCGTACCAGGTTTATTTTTATAGACTGCAAAACAGTATTGGTGAATAAGGAATTGAAAATATAAACTAAATAAACGGATAAGCCCAGTTTTCACGAATCGCAGCACAGTAGGCAAAGCGGTCCAACTTGAATTCACATAAATTATTCATCTTCGAAGACACGGGAACGAAATTTGTGTAAGTGCGTTGTGATCTGGCCAATCTCGCCATCTTTATTTCATTCTCAGTAAATGGATTACGTTGTTCACAAACCTTGTTGTGATATAGGAGTTTTTATTTATACGACTGTCATGTTCTGTTTGTCTCAGCTGGATATTAGATTTGGTTCGGCTCGAACACACATTTTCTAGAAGTTCTTCGGTCAATCTAATCAACGATTAACTTTTTTGTACATTAAGATTGAGTTCAATAAAAATTTTATATGCCACTTTAGATCTCCAAAAAAACATGACTGGATAGTATAGGTACCTGCTCGAAAAATAAAAAAATAATAAAATAAAATTGCTATTCTGCCTTTTAATGGTGCATTATACAAAAAATAAGAAAGCGTAATTATTAATACTATTTAACGGGTATTTATCGCGTTTATTTACCTATTTTTCCCGACGTTTCGACAGGTTTACACACTGTCGAGGTAAAATTTTTAATTAAATGATATGACTGCACCTTGACCACGACAGTGTGTAAACCTATCAAAACGTCGGGAAAAATAGGTAAATAAACGCGATAAATACCCGTTAAATAGTATTAATAATTATGTGTTCAGATCGCGTAAGCTTAGAAATATTTATGAAGAAAGCGGCTTAGAATAGCCATTGTGAAAGGAAATTTCCTAGAAGTGCTTAGATAGTAATGTCAGTGAATTTCGTTTAATCTTAAAGGAATTTTACAGCCTTGGCCTTTTTATTCAACGATAGGCAAAGTGACCATAACCCACTTCATATGATAAAGCTTCAGTAAAATGTAATGGTTCTTTTATGTTTTGTTATGATAGGAGTAACCTCACACGCAAGTACACTCAAGGATCGTAGGACGGGATTATTCCATAAGAGAAACACATAATACACATAAACAGCGTAAAACTCTTGCACATAAAAAGCCAGATTTTAAGGATCTTGGCAAATTATGTTGGCTTCTATTCAAGTAACACAAGTGTCGTCATTTTTCTAAGCGCGCTTAAATTATGAAATCCTAGTCATCCACCCGCGAAGACAAGTCATCAATAAAATGTTCAATTCAGGAGCAATCGTTCAAACCAGGCGTGTTTGCGTTGTCGAGTGTGCGTGCGTACGCATGCAGCGCCAGTGATGGATGAACACCCTATATATCAGCGGCTACGTACGAAACCCTCGCCTCATCTCGCGAATATTAATCAGGATCACGGCCTAGAGACCTCTTAATTTTATTCCTTCACGAAAAACCTACTTGTCGTGGAAAATTGTCGACCTATATTATCTTTATATCTCCTTCAATTTTCACGTAAAACAGTATTTTCATCGTGATTTTTTTTGATTATCTTTCTATATAAGGCAGATACGCGAGATTCTTTTAAGCAATTGGTGCGCAAGCATTTTTTAAAGAGGTTACACAATTAGTCTGGATAAAATGTTTATTATTTTCCAGTTTTGATCATTTTAATTATCTAGTGGATATTTAGAGATATAGGTATATATATATATATTTAATGTAGTTAAACTTCTCATACCTATTTATAGAACAAAAACTAGCTTGGTCGGCAGGTAGAAAATGCCTCGGCATTAAGCACACTCTTTGTACCTTAGTGCATTAAAGTTTTAAATAAAAATATTAGGTAAAATTATCGCTTTTTTGACAATCAAGTTTTTTTAGCAAAGAAGACTGGCAATGTTCTTTGAATCACAGCCACAGCTTTTTTTCCTTGTTCATGAACGAAATCAAACAACATTCGTACAACTTAGCAAGGCGAACAAAATGATACTAGAACCGACCTTCCAAAAGTTGGGATTAAAAAGATATAAGAACAAATAACGAAGTTAGGTTATACATATCTCGAGTTATTGAGTTATTGACAATAAACACCAAAAAACAATGATTTTGGGACCATAACTAGACTCCGAATGTTTTTCCATTAAACGCGACCCTACATCATGATCATCATCATCATCATGCGCAGCCGAATTTTACCCAATGTATGCTGCTGGGTAGGTAGAGGCCTCCCGATGTTTGTGCCATCTATCACGGTCCTGTGCTAATAGGACGTCAAATAAATTAGCTTTTAGAGAGATTATAAATAAAAAAATAAAAATAAACATTGCACGCATGCAACTGGACACTCACGGTAGGGTTGACCCACCAGTTCAAGGTCGCTCAGCGAGCTATGGAGACATCTATGCTCGGAGTTTCTGAAGAATAGGATTCGTAACGAAAACATCCGACAAAGAACCGAAGTTATCGACATAGCTCAAAGCTTATTATTATTATTTATTATTAAAAAAAATTATCAAGCTGAAGTGGCAGGGGGCTGGCCATATCTCGCGAAGAACCGACAACCGCTGGGGTAAACGTGCTCTTAAGTGCAGACCGCGACTCGGCAAACGTAATGTAGGACACCCTCCAACCAGGTGGGGTGATGATCTGTTAAAGACTGCACATAATATCATTCTCCTGTTGTTTGTCTTGATCTCTTATACATTTTTGAAAGTACCTTTTTGATTCTTGACTTTAAAAATCAAGAGATTTTCAGAACAAAAACGTTTGCCAAGTAAATGAATAAATTTCTCATATTTCTCACCATGCACGATTCCTAAAATTATTGGGGCTATTTTCGCCATTCTTTTTTGAATTTCGTTTGGTTTTTCTAAGAACGCACTTAAATTAATGTGGCAAATTTTATAGAGAGAAAGCACTTAAGGGTCTGTTCTACAAAGGCAGCGGGAAAAAAATTGTGAAATTCCACGGTGACTCACCTGTGACCCTCTCGTGCCATCGTTTTATCGGTACCCGAGACATAAATTACAAGTAAAAGTAATCGTTGAAACTTTCCTGAAGCAGGCCGGAGGGCCAGAAGACTGGAATTTGTGCCGAATTACCTGCCACTGGTTTTAAGACTTGCAATTTATCAAGCCCCCCGTCTCGATCGGTCGCGACCCGATCGGCCACCCGCCCGGAAAATCGCCGATGTCGTTATTTTAAGGATGTCGAAGGTATTAGTTTCGACACTCTCTTGACGACCGATCGTGTAACTAAGATTCTATACCCGGTAATCATAGATGTTCTCTTAACGTGTATAACAAAAAACAGCAAAAGTGCGAGGAAAGCGATGATAAAGACATTAGCCAGATCGACGGCGGGTGCGTACCGCCTGCATCACGTATAACCGAAAAAACTGGTTTTGATTGACGCGGCAATCGGCTTAATGTAACCTCGAGGCAAGTTTTGCACGGTATAAACGACTGGTTAAATTCGGAGGTCGTCGCAAAGCGGAGCAATCTTTCACACGTCACATGGAAGGAGCTTTCCATATAATTCATTACCCTATTCATATTTGTCTTAGGAGTTGACTTGAGTACCGACGCAATGTATGAATACCAAAAATATAGACGTGAGAGAAATTTGTCAGTAGAAATATTAGGACAAAACACACCAGGATAATTTTCAGATGATAGGTATCTACCGTGTTAGCAGGTAGTTTTATGGATTGTCGGATTTTTCTTACTGACTGTGTTTGATGTTGTAATAGTTGTAATGTCCATTTACCTTTCAAATCAATCGATTCACCGAATCAAAAGGGACCTAGCAAATCGATCACGCCAATCACGTGAAATCACACCAATAAGGAGCAACCTGTCAACTGGTCGCGCAGTACCGGTCGACGAACTCTGTAGTCGCTCTGCCAAAAACAAAAACCCTACGCAAACTTGTCCTACGCCGTATGGATTATACTCGTTCAAGTTTACGTGACTGGAAATAGTAAAATTGGATGATGATGTTGATAATGTAGGTCGTAATGGGCCATTGCCAATAAAACCTTATAGGTAAGCGATGGATTAAAAGGAATTGGGTCAGGGCAGGCCCATGCCTTATGAAAATAACGTGATTCGCCGGGTGCTCCCTTAAACGAGGGAAGGTATCCATTGTGTTATCTATGTGTTTCTTATGTCGGGGAAGTAGGAATGCAATCGAATCGCGTACGCAAGTTACGACTTTGTTTTGCCCAACTGTATCGTAAACATAAAACTCGTTTTCCTTTACGGTTTGATTAAAATTCCATAAATAAGACGTAGAAAAAATTTAGATATTCATTTCTTACTTAGACGAATATTTTTGTAAAATTATTTTTATTTACTTCGTCAGATAGCTGACGAACGAACAATGCTACTAAGTTTGCTTTACTCTACTATAGCTTGATTCTAAAAGGAAACCCTTAAAAAGTTTCGATCGAAGATGTTAACGGAGAGCAACTTTGCAATATCGTCCACTTGTCTCACCGAAATGAATAATTTATTCGTCATCGTGGCGTAGAAGTCTATTTTAATATTGCGGCCTATAAGTAAATTACCATATACCACATTTTCAAAGTATTTTTTGATATTTTAACAATATTAAAAATCTCACGATGCTTATTTTAGAAGGTGTTAAAAGTTGACTCAGTTTACTCTACGGTAGGCATGAAAGTATTTTATTCACGCAGATTTAGCATGAAAACCTCTTCTTAACATAATAAAGCAGGCAATACGCGGCATAGTTGGGCGTTATTGGCAAACATTGTAAAAGGCGGTTGCGGAGAGTGGAGCGCGGTTATGTTTTGCGATCGGGTAATTTGAGCTCGTCGTTACCAGCAGCAGGCGTCCCCACACGCACAATGACCTCTTCATTTTCACACGGTATTTACACCCGTAGGTACACACTAAAAGTTAAAATTCATTTTTCCGCCACATGCCGCTTGTTTACACCGGTCCAAGTTTCCACCAACTATATTAACAAACATCAAATATTTACAACAGATTTACAACCCCCATTGTTCGGTGAGACTTCGATCTCTGGACAGATACGACCCTGAGTCAATACCGTAACTTTTGTCCGAAAACTTGGCGGTCACAGTGGTCGCTCGAAATTTTCGTGCGGCCGATAATTTACATAATAGAAGACTTGTGGGTTCATCCACTATCGGGGTCATCCAAAACTTCTGTAGATTAGAGCTTTCACGGGCAAGGCTTATCGGATTTTGAGCGAATTTCGGGTTGCTTGCGATAGCGACGTCATTATCGATATCCGATTTATATGCAGATTGGGCGAGAAGTATCGTGGGCGCGGCTGTGACGTCACCGCTCGCGCCCTGCCACCCTGTCTGTACCGCCTGCTCACATAATAATCCAACTCGCCGACCGCCACCACAGACCATCTTCAACTTTGTCTTATTTGAAGATTATACAATTAATCCCTTCCCGTTACACTCTTGTCGGAACTCAGATCCTTGTTCAACTTTTGCGCACTCGACCCGACCGAGACAGAGGCTCCATTGTGAAGATTTAACAATTTCTCCCGCCTCGTTGCATCCCACAGAGTAATAATAAAATATCACAATGGATGTCAACTCTATTCAAGATGAGTATCCGAGTCGGGAAGCGTCTCTCGCATAATTCTACAAATCAGAAACCCATGAAAAAAATATCTGTGATAAATTCGAAGGGTTCTCAGCGTACTTATCAAATAGTTATCTAACTAGTAGGGTTTTATACCCATTTTTAAAAGAGACTCAATTATAAATTCAATAGAGCTAATTATTCACAAAAATAAACGAAAATTGTATTCAATTGCTAAGTGCCCCAAAAATACCTTTTTACATTTTCTAGTTGTACGCGTAACTTGAGGAAACGCTGGATTCAGTGGACGCCATATTGCTCTGTGGTCATGACGTCAAATGGATGTGAGACCTGATAAATGCGCCGATGTTGCTGATGACAGTTGATACATTTTAGTTTGCCTACACAGCCGTATGACATCAACATTGCGCTTACTGTTTCATGGTGTTTAATAACAGATTAAAAAACTGTTTTTTTTTATTGAATTTTATAATTTATGAGGTAATAGGCTACTTTACTACTACTGGGAAATTATTCTAACGTATTGTCTGATAAAAATAATGCAAAGTGTAATTAATATTTCTTCAAGGCCGTTGTCACTGACTAGGATGAAAACAATTTGGGACTTATTTTTAATGTAGTCAAATAGCCTATTGTATGAACTAAAACAATTTTTTTCAAACTGCCTTTGGCCTAAGCTATCGCAATAATGATTTTTTTGATTTTTTCTCATATGTAAAGTAAAATACCATATTATATGAATTTTTCGGGAAAACAGTTTCCTAAAAACATTTATCGGTAAATTTACCTCGTGAATTCTAAAATCATTCTAAAATTCACCTGAGGGCCTAGCGGAAATGACGCACTGTCTATCAGAACAAGTAATTTCAAAAATGGAAGTGAATATGGATGACGGCGACCGCATTCCCGTAGGTAAAGGCGACGTAAGACTAACGAGAGAAACTTTACTAGCTCATTATTCCTCGGAATCTCTGCATTTTTCATATATATTATGTTCGTATCGAATTACCTTTAGATACCTAACCATCGCTTCCCGGACACGTTAAATCAATAACGTGAACCTGCAAGTTTCGGTTGCAATTAAGCTGTTTATATTAGGTATTAGCTCGTATCGGTATCGGAATCGTATCACTTCTCCTGTTTGCAATGCAGAATGAGCTTTGTTGCACTCGTTTTGGTTTGAATATACAATGGAATATGGAAATTTTCGGCTCGCTGGTTTATTGTGTCATGTGGAATGAAACCTTTACGTGGTATCTTTTAGATTGAATGTTGCGTGCTTACCTAAAGTATGAAATCCTCGCGGTCATTAGGATATGAGTGAAATGAAACGTTAGTTCTATTAGTTAGTCTGTGGTATCATGGTACGGATAAAGCACGCGTGAAATATTCAAAGCTCTAATACGAAAACATTTGAATTTGGAATTCCCCTATTATGTCGTGTCTAGTTAAACGCAATTTGGATTTAATCGAATCGAATTATTTTATCGATGACTCCACGTTAACACAAGTAGTTGTTGAGTACGTTTCTTCCTAAATTATTCAGTAGAAAGGCCCTTTGTATTTTTAATACTTTTCGATGACAGATATTTAAATGAAAACTTGAGTTGAAATTAGTAACTGTAGGTATATTCAGAGATTTATTTCGATAACTCGACGTGAACAACGTTATTCGAAATGAAATTAAAAATGAAATTTCATGCAAAATTACAACAGGCTTACTTTATGTCGGACCGGTAGAAATATTCCAAGCACCTACGCATTTTACACATGGCTGGAAACTTTTCAACGTAATCCGCAACATTTTTTTACGCATTCCTTTTTTTTTAAACACGCTAAAAGCCAACACATCATTCATCTTTCGGGAGAGCTGTCTAGTATGAGTTGCAGTTTAAAAAAGTTAGTAATTAACACTGGCGGTTCGGTCACGAACTCGAGTTCCGAACTTTTGAAGTGTTCCTAAGTTTTTCAAAATGTCCCAATGATTTAAAGCTCACTGGCTACGACCCTTTGGTTCCGTTGTCAAAACCAGTACTTCTGAGACCTTACAAAAACAGTAATGAAAAATTAAATAAGAATAAAACCGGCCAAGTGCGAGTCGGACTCGCGCACGAAGGGTTCCGTACTATCTATAAAAACGGCAAAAAAATCACGTTTTTTGTATGGGAGCCCCCTTAAATATTTATTTTATTCTGTTTTTTAGTATTTGTTGTTATAGCGGCAACAGAAATACATCATCTGTGAAAATTTCAACTGTCTAACTATCACGGTTCATGAGATACAGCCTGGTGACAGACAGAGCAATGTAATACCTATGTCATAATTTAACTCTGTTACACAAATAAAGATTTTCTATTCTATTCTATTCTATAGACAGACGGACGGTGAAGTCTTAGTAATAGGGTCCCGTTTTTACCCTTTGGGTACGGAACCCTAAAAACTTGTGATAATTTGTGTCGGAAAATTAATAAATTCTAAAGTTATTTTCTATCATTGCCCACTTGCCCAGGTAAAGACGTTCGGCCAAGGTTTGCCTGTTAAATTGATTATTCAAATAGGAAAAACGCTTGGGGTTTGCTTGAACTTCACTCATATTTTATTCACAGATTTTTTACGGTTCGAGAAATGTGTAATGTTTCTAAGGATTTATATAAAAGACTGGCCATAAAACAAAGAAATTAAAACAAGGATAAGAAATAGTTAAAAACTGGAAAGGCTGGGTTAAGTTTGACGATAGGTTTATTCGAATTCGAATATAGTTGTTGTAAAAAACAAAATTGCATAGTCATACCAAATTGTGAAGAACTAGTTTCTGCCCACGGCTTCGCACACGTTGTTAATGGTTATTTCTATTCCATGGAAACTGATTTATGGGATAAAAGCCGTAGCCTATGTTTTAGTTCCGGCTTAGAACTACCTGTGTGCAAAATTAAGTACCCATCTAAAATATACATCCAAACATCTAAACACCCTAACGTCCAAATAAAATGTTAGTGTGATATAGGCAAAAGTATACCCATCTAGTATGCATATCTATACAATTTAAGTTCTTAATTCTATTTGGCGATGTATACGTCGGGCCTGTGCTGACATCCCGCATGGGGTAGTCGCCCCAATCTATCTTTACCCCAACCGACTATACTACAGCTTTCTATCTTTGCCCTAACCCGATATACTACTGCTACCTATAGCGTCCCAGACATGAGGGGTTTGGAACGTTGGAAAATTAATTAGTCATCTCTTTTTGCGGGGTGGTTCCTCATAGTTGAGCTACTCCGGTGTCTAATGGGCCAAATTTATTGAACCGTAATATATGACACAAAATATTCGAAAAGATAAATGCTTACATAAACTATTGAACACGTCACGATACTATCGTTAACAGGACCGAAGCTCTGGTTATAGATAAGCAGCCAAGTAACCCGTTTCGATTTAAAAAAAAAACACTTGGCGCAGCCGTGCCAAAATAACAGATAAAACCATATTTCCGACAAACAACTAACACGTAAGCCGAATCAGTATCTTCAAGCAGGAAAACATCCGCACCAATACAATGGCGCCGATAACTCCAGATATTTAATTACTGTTGCCTTATAAAGTATTCTTCAGGGGTATGTTAATAAGGAAGCCGGTGAGGGAAACTTTATCCAGGAAACTAATCCAATCCCGAGATTATTTCCAACTCCCAATCAATTCTCCTATAAAGAGGGATGGTTCAGAAGTAGTTCGATAAAGAATAGTTGCAAAAGTAAGCACAGCATCTCTGAATCTCACCATTTTCGTTATCAAGATGGCTGGTTGAAGATTCTGCTAAAAACAAAATATTAATGGTAAAGAAAGAATAGACGCCTTACTGGTGATTGTCAAAATATTCAGCTTACTGTCACTTGAACAACAAAAACGATGACTAAGCAGTTTTTTTTTTATTCTGCAGTTAACTCAACTTCAACTGTAAATTTGATTTTAGGTACCTGCATATTTTAATTCTAATTAAAAACATATCATCATTAATATCGACGACCTCTGTAGCGCGGTAGGCGAAGGTCTGCCTGCGAGGCAGCAGGTAGCGGGTTCGATTCCTGCCTCGGGACAAATGTGTGTATGATCTGCAGGTATTTGTTCCGGGTGCTCTGGTCGTTTTCTATGTATAATAAAAAATATCTATCTATGTAATGTTTTGTATTAGTATATTAGATAACTAGTAGCCATAACACAAGCTCTGCTTAGCTTGGGGCTAGATAATGCTGTGTGAATTGTCCAGCATTTTTCATTTTATTTTAATGACTCTGATTGGAGAGAACCGAAATTCTGGAATTAAACTGAAGAAGAACCTTTAAAGCTGTCCAGTCTCATAATACACCCTAACGAATAAGCCCCAAAGACCATCCCGTCTTTGTAAAACCGCGCGAGCTTCAAATAATTACGAAAAACTGCCACTTGGAAGAAAAGGGTTGTTATTTATTAGGGCCAGAGGGCAGGGCGTATCTGGCTCTATTAACTCCACTAATATTCTTCTTCAAGTTAATTGTTATGTTGCCTTTAAGAGCAGGTGGTTTGTCTCATTACCCCGCTCGGGCACGCTAATATCTCGACACAAAACCGCAGATTAAGTTATACTGTATATTTTCTTCCTTAGAGTGCTACAGTTCTGTGCATTTGACAAGATGCCTAGCTGGATCACTTTATTTAAATAAGTTATTTCCGAACAACGGTGCACGGTCGCAATTGTTATTAACCAATTTTGTCAACCGATGAACACATAAGAGTGCAAACGCACTACGCTACAACGGAACTGCGCGGCCGCGGCACTTTCGATTTTTGTCAAATTTGAACAAAATCACCAAATAAGCCGCGCGGCTTTTTTCGTTATTTGTTCTAATTTGACGCGCAGTGCCGCGGCCGCGCAGTTCCGCTGACGCGTAGTGCGCTTGCACCTTGAGTCGTTTGCACTTTTCAGCATAACTAAAATAGATTTGGGTAGTGCTATTTTCACTTTCATTTTTCTAGTATTCGCGACAGCTGCGTTTAAAATGGTAAGAAAATAACATTTGTTTACGTATATTGAATAGAAAACGATTGAAATGAGCTTTCCATTAGAAATTGCAAATACATTTTAAGTTGTAAAGATAAGAAGCTGAAGAAACCGGCAGAAATATTTAAACAAATTAAAACTTTTGCTTCATACAATCGCGGAGAATATTCTTATTGTGGCTCGGTTCTTGTGCCTGATAGAGTTCTTAATACAGTTACATTCATTTGCAAGGGATATTAACAAACTTCCCCCAAAAAAACGAGATTAAAGTTATCCCACTGTATAAACTTTATGTTTAGAAAAAGTATTTGAATCATTTCCTTGACGTCCGTCTCACATTACCGCGCGGGATCGAATTAGCGGGGCCGCCGCAACTCGAGGTCCGCAACGTGTCCGCGACAGTTCACATCTGTTCCGCATCTCGTACAACGGACAACGTCATTGCAAAACTGTTGCGGCACCGCACCTACGGTTCCGCGCGGTAGTATGAGAGCGCTCTGAAAGCAAATAACTTCACAGTTCATCTAAACCGGCTTCTAACTTCTCGAATAGTTTCTCCTTTAGGACCCATCTTACGTCTGACAGACGAAGTGTCGGGCCAACACTGGTCTAAGAGTTGATTGACGTGTGGCTGGCCACCGGACGATTGTACAAGTTAAGTGACCGCGAGACTCCAACTGGGGAAACAAGACGCATAGTTCGCGAGCCTTGAACTGCGGATATTAGTTTCAGAATGACTGATGAGTCTTGTGATTAGGGTAGAATTTTGGGAGAAAAAACCTAGGGAGAGAAGACGAGGATACATCAAGAAGATTAGAGGGAAATGACATATCTTCTATTGTTTTTTATTTACATACTGAGACGCCACAAATAAATGAGGATCTAATTGATTTTAGTCTTTTTCCTGGCTTGTAGTCTCTTTGTTTTTGGAAATATAAAGTAAGATATTTTTGTCACCTTGCAAACTTTCGATGAACCGATAAATCCTGCAAGTGCCGAACAAACATGAACTGCCAAAAATGCGTAATATTATTTCAGTGAGAGCGATGCCGCAGTGTAAAAATAACATTGTGTAAACACTCCGTGTTTAGAAATCAAAGCGTCAACCCGTGACGTCATAGACGCACACGCAAACAAACAGACGCGATTCGCACGAGTGCAAATACCGAGGCGATTGTTCAGAATATTAGTTCCAATGGTAAATGTTGGTTGTTTTGAGCCAGCGATCGCGATATAGCATGCCCCATTTGATGGATTGCACTGAATGTAATGCGCTATTCGTGGCAACAATTTCTTGCTGTAATGATGCTATTTTATTTATTGCCTGTCTCGCTTTGTTAGTGTGGCCAGTAATTGTTGAACGACAAAAGGGACTAAAGTAAAACCTACACTAATGCTTCAGACGGTTCTGCTCTTTTGTTCCTTGTAGTGTAGAGATTAATATCGGAGCCCGTTATTGCGAATGCGACTACAGAAACAACTTTTACGGAAAGACTAAACTTGTTTTGCACAAATTCGACTGAACAAATCTAGTCAATGTATGAAGAGATCAAAGAAAATGCAAGCAGAATCTAGATAGGTACGTAGCAGGGTGGATTTGAGCATTTTTCGCGTCTTCGAAAAGGCGTTATAACAAAAGTTGTTCAAGAACATCTGCTTGGATCAACGCTGCGGAGCTTGAGAAATTCCTAAGCTACGGAAGTTAGAAGAACTGTACTTTTTGTCACTGTTCTTGCAGTTTCAGAAATTTCACACCGTGTACGATGCAATTTCTTAGCACTGAGCTTTTCAACTTTTAAATTCGAAATGGGAACTTTAAATCCTGTTCCAGACCGAAGTGACCGGTAGGTATTTCGGTTTAATTCATACGCACTTCAAAGGAATCAAAATAATTACTCACTCTTAAATTTTTAAGTTATTTATTATATGTTTTTAACGAAAAAACGCAAAAAAAAAATCTAGACACAAGAAAGCTGTTAATTAGATTTGTTAATCAATTTGTTAAAACTCTTTTCACTGATTTGGCTTGACTCACTATCACAAATATGGTACCTATATACGTAGATCCGCAGAATTTATATTAAAAAAATAACACAATACCAAAATTTCCTACAAATCTCATATGGAAACAAAAAAAACTCTAATAGCGAAAACAACAAAAATCCCAATACTGTTTACCACAAATCTGAGGTAATATTCCTCTAAATCTTAAACAACAAAAGGAAAAATTAAGTGGATACTCGGAAATGTACACGTAGCAAATTACCGCGACAGGTATCTCAAGGGACGGACTGGGTGTCTCCTTAAATGGAATTAATAATAGAGCTTAGTACAAACGTTGCCGTATTAAAGAAAATTGTACCCTTTGTTGCAAGTTTATTGATATTATACTGGAGTGTGGAGGTTTCTGTTCTGCTAACCTTTTAGAGATTTGAGGTAAATTTGTTGCTTCATATATGACCGCTTTGAGATTTTGTTAGAAACGTTTATCCTTTTTTCTAAGGGTCAGCTCACACAAGACGCGAATGAATATTTTACTGTAAAAAAGTAATGTTAATATTATTCACTCCTAAAATGAAACCGGCCATGTGCGAGTCGACTAATACACGGAGGGTTCCGTACGAACCACCAGCACCACTACCTTTCTTTAAAAGTAAAAAAAAAATGTTCTATTTCACTAATGAAACCCTAAAAATTGATTTTTATACATTAGTATATCGAAAAATAAGTAAAACCCAAGTAGATGCGATCACCCATCCAAATACTGACCGCGTCCGACGTTGCTTAACTTCGGTGATCTCAACGTGGTATTGATGTTGGCCCCATAAATATGAAATTTATTTAATTTTTTTATTGATGTTATTACGGCAAGAGACCTACACAATATGTGAAAATTTCAACTGTCTACCATTGATGGTTCATATGATACAGCCCTCTTACGGACAGACAGACGGACGAACAGGCTTAGTAATAGGATCCCGTTTTCACATTTTGGGCACAGAACCCTAAAAAAGCAGAGCTATGAGCTACATCGTAAAATCAAAGAAGAATACAGTGCAGGTCTTATACAAGGTACTGAAGAGCCAGTCTTATGATGTCAACCAGATTACATTAACTCCCTTACTAGCTATTCTTGTTTTTAAACGCTGTCTGGTTGCTATAAAAGTCTATACGTCTTCAGGACATTGTCTTCAATCAAACAAAATTGAAGTTGTCCGTCAATATAAAAAATACGCACTAGTTCAAATATTATAATCAAGTTAAATGACCAGGGTTGCAACGTTACTATGAAAGGTAGTAGATTGTTTAATAGCTTTTAGGTACCTACAGGATAAGTTATACTCAAAACGGTGCCTCCGCCCACACGCTGTCCGAATATTAATCGGCGAATGAGAGCCCTAGTCAAACGGTGTTGTCCATAAATGCTCTTATTAGGCTCTTGTTAGGAAACTGAGCTTACGTGACTGCTAGTAGGCTCTAAACTTGCTTTTTTACTACGCCTACATAATGTTGACAGCCCGGGGCAACAGTTATGCCAATAACTTACACATTTTAGTGCCACTAGTTATAATTTCCGCAGGTTTCCTTATCACGTTCTTAAGGGCGAAATTGTTTTCCCCTTCTGACCAAATTAGATTGAGTCAGCTGTTCATAGCTTCGTAGTTGAAGGTTCGTTATAAAAACCTTCGAATCTTATCAAAAGGAAAGCGATAGATAATCACAAACGAACATTAACTCAAAAGACACCTCAGAGGTTCAACATTGATCACAAAGCCAAAGTTCGGTTTCACGGTAACGTCACCCGAGGGAGTGACCCAGAGCAGTCGTGTGCCGTCCTTGTCACACACACTTCATCACCGATCCATAAGAAGGTAACGACACGATATAGTCCTCACAAATCGTCCGTAACAATGCCGCATTAGGTCACAATCTATGTCGCAGGAGCATAGAATAATCTATATTTTTTCGGCATAATCCTTATTGATTCGGCCAAATGACGACAGACGACGTCGTATTATGATGAAATGTATTGCGATTGGTCTATATTTCTGTATTTGTGACTGTAGCAATAAATCCTGTCATTATCTAAGCTAATAGATATTTATTTCTTTGTGACTTGGTATTACAGTCAGTTTTGTTGTCATATAATAATGTACCAGATGGAATTGCTTGTATTTTGTTGGATTTTGTGTCATTTTAGTGTAGTTCTATATTCAAATGTCGGTAGAAACTAACGTGTAAGTAGGTACAAGTGTTTACGGTACGTACTCGTACCTACGAGTTTTTATGGTACGTAAGAGTATCGAGTAAGTACCTACATTCTAATCTTCGTGACTCAACGTTCCCGCCTCCATCGAACGTAAATTCATGTATGGTTGCGTGCCAAATACGTGGTTTAAGGACAGAACAGATGCCAAATATAAATCAGCATTTTCGGCAAAAATTAGGGCTTATTTTTATGCAAAAGGACACGCACAGTACGTGTAGCAATTCACGTTCAAACAAATCACCACTAAAGAAACGTTTCTACAGGTAGAAATAATTCAAGGAAAGGTCACCTGTTACGGGTATTCGACATCGATCATCGGGAGTCCGACCTTCCCGCGTAATGTCGCCCTGGGGACCAGCGGTCGCCGGCGACGCAGACGCCGAGACAAAACCCGCGGGCCCCCTACGTCAAACCGACCTGCGTTTGCCTACACACGAGCCGCCAAAAACATCACCCATTTCAGACGTTCCTGTCCTAACACTCAACTGAAAAGTTAATAAGGAATTTATAATTAAGTCATACGCGCGTCACGCGTCGCTGTCGACATGAATATTTACGATGCAATTTTGTTCCGTTTCAGATTTATCACTGGTTTGCAAACGGGGAAATTTAAAAATGCTTCTTCGTTTGCGAATCCAGGTGTGCGACGGCAAGGCGGGTTAGGCGGTGACAGCGCATCTCTGGCGTGTATTGTTCGTGTCCTAACCGCCGACTTTCCATTTATTTCTCTATGAATACGTTATTACCTGCTCGCCTGCGCTTATCAAAGTTTATTTGCAGCGTGTGGTTTACTCTGTACGGTGCTTATTCGTTATTACAACGCTGGAGTGTTTTATTGCCAGGGCGGGGCTCAAATCGCGCACGACGCCCTTGTTTTCGCAATTTTTCCTCGCGATCTTTCAGGATTTGAAGTTTATGTGTTTTTTTCTTTGTTACAGATCGAAGATGCCATGCTAATGTTCGACAAACAGACCAATAGGCACAGAGGTAAGTCACTTTATTTTGATACGTACATGCTTGTATAGATTGTTAGATGAGAAGATATTTCTCAAGGCAATCAATAATAACTAACTAAGCAGAACCAGAGCCAAATTCAGTATCGATATGGAAGTACATTTATCACTGGGCTGACAATAAGTTAATAGGGAAAAGCACGCACGGGTGGTATGTCACCTTGTTTTTCCTCCTTCAAAACAACGAACAGCCTCCTGTCACATGCTCAAATGTATCATTTTTGTGCGTTTCGCTTCATTTATCCAGCCGTCTTTACCACAAAGTCGTCGCTAGTTAACTAGCAACGTATAGATACGCGCTTCGACCCTCTATCGAAGTCAACCGCTATAGGCAGACACGTAGACTTCTGTAGAATTTTCTTCGCACTATCGGACTTTATAAATGGAAGGGGAGTCGGGGGAGTTCTTTTAACGCTGGTCCAAGGTGTACAACTGATCCCAAGCGAAGCGAAACGTAGGTTCGAGGTGGTATCGTCACTAAGCAGGAACACCATTTTCGGTATTGTGTTCTCTCCCCATGTTACGACTATTCCCGACTAATAAATAACAAATCGACGCCTGGATAAAATATACGGTTTCCTCGGTAGAGATTTTGTATTATTGTTTGGGTAAAAGCAAAGTTTCGGCTTGAAATCTATCTTTTCCATTCTGGTGATGGTTGCTTCATATATTTGGGACCATATTCCCTCCTGGTACCTTTTTGTATGTAAACTAGCGACCCGCCCCGGCTTCGCACGGGTAGATAGAGTTATTAAACAAAAAAAAATTTTGACACTAAAAAAATATATCAATCAAATCGGTCCAGTAGTTTCGGAGCCTATTCCCGTCAAACAAACAAACAAATCTCTTTATAAGATCACAAGTATAGACAAAACTTTGTACCTTAAATTACATGCAAATTATTTACTTGTTTGCACCGTTAAGCCTCGTGGCACACAAATACTAATAATGTTAATGTTTTTAGTGTAAAGGATAGGTATTCCTTCCAAGCTAACAAAAATCATAACAGCTTGTTTTACAACGCAATAAACTAGGCATAAAATCACGCTACTCTCCCCATTTCGCCTGATTTTAATTAAATCGTGCAAAAACAAGCATTTCGTTTCCAGTGAAGGTTCTCTTTGCACATTAATATGACGTAGAATTTTCTTGTCTTATCCCAATTACACAAAAACAGGTCGACCCAAATATTCCGGCTCGGTGATATATCGTTGCGGCGCTTTTCATGCAACTTTGAAAAAAATAAATCCTGTTTCTCCAAATGACAGAGTAAAACCTGCTTTATTGTGTCAAGTTAAGATATAAAATGCCTCTCCAGGCGTTTTACTTATTACCTACATCTCTTCCTTTTGTGTTTAATTTGGATCATATTTCTTCTCCAGCTTCTAATTAAATAGGCAAAGAAATTTAGAACGCATAAAACGCAAATAGGGCCCTACTTTTTCTTTATAATGTTCAATACAGAATATTCACGAAGAAAATCAATACCTATAAATTTGCCAGAATATTTTGCGACCAAATCCCGGTTGAATCCACATAACTCATAGTAATGTTAGTGGAATAGCTCATACAGTAATCGAATATAAATATTCCTTAGGCCTCCCTAATACCAGTGGCGGGTTATTATCCTCGAAACGTAATCAGTTGGGTCGGGTTATCCTGCAAGAAATGTAAAAATATCCGCTGTTTATTTGTATCAAACTGTAGCAAGAGGCAACCCAAACGCGTATTCAAAATGAATATGAATGCAAACTGCCCGGCGAACGGGCGGAATGGCGAAAATCAAATTAGGTATGGCGTGAATTCTTCACGGCGACGTCGGCCCAAAAAAATTGAAATCAAATATTCATTGACTCTCAACCGGATAAGCCGGCCCGCTGCCATTTCAATACATTTTATTATCTGTTTTGCGTTACCGAGAGGACCAAGAACGCGAGACCATCAGCAGCATTTACTTGTTACCGCGTAGGATTACATTCTCGTAGCTACAGGCTGCTTTTTGGATTCTATTTTGTTTGCGCATAATTTTTCGACTCTCTTGATCTTTTCACTTCACGTGTTGTGAAGTTTTTCGAAATAATTCGATGTACTTGCAGAGGAGGCAAAGCAGCTTCAAATCGTTTTTTTGTTGCAAACGACTTAATTAAAAGAGAAATTTTCATCCGCAAAGCTGTTGACTCCGTTAAAAAAATACCTGCCTTTCAACCTTTTCAGTACATTAAATATGCGAGAATAATGCGTTTAATAGCACCCTTTACATTTATTTACGAGCGTTGGTTGAAAAAAATAATTAACGATGTCCCTTCGCAAAATACTTTCCATTGTCTCCTGTTTAAAAAATATTTTTCACCTTTTGTGTGTGGAGTCCAAAATATATATAATACCATCGTGGATATCAAATGCTGGTGGAAATTCTGAAAATATATTATATTTTATCATTCGATAAAAAAACATGGCGTTGCCGTTGGTCAGTTCTCGTTGGGTTGGCTGCGACAACGTGCCGTTTTGAACCTAACGCCATTACGAAAGTGAATTCCGACATGTTACACATTTCATAAAATAATAAAAACAACCTGGAACAATCTCTGCGGAGCTGATTTCACAAGGTGTCCCAAAATATGTACGTAAAGTCTCACGCAGCGTCATTAAAATTGAACCTGTAAACATTTAATAAAACACTGTTTTAACCGGATTGATCGCGTATATTTTATATTTTGTTTATAAACTGACGTTTCGGAGGCTTTTCAGCTTCCATGGTCACAGGCAGACTTAACCTTAGAATATACTCTGTAAACATTTATCAAATGCGCCAGCGTGCAAACAAGCTTATAAAACGTTATCCAGTTGAATTTATAAACGTTGAATGTATTTAACTCTATCTTTAATAAGTTACATACTTGCGTTCACCTTATACTCAAACGCAGGGCCGCCGAGCCCGCTGAGGGACGCATTTCTGCGGAGTGCGTGCTTCCCAGCCGTGAAAATTCCACCTCTCACTTTGCATAAGAGTAGTGTTATCAATATTTCATTCGACACCATTCGTGATATGTGAAGACGCCTATCGCGTGAATCATAAATGGCGATCGTTTACGCCGAGTAGACGCCATAAAATTTATATCAGTCAAAAAGGGTGAACATCAACTCGTTATTTTCGATACTACGGTAACCTTTTTCACTCCACAGCTCATTTATTTTCTTGCTACAAGTTTTCAATTTATTGATAAGCTAGTTAAAGGTGCTGATATATTCAATGAATTCCTCTGGAATATCAAGCATTTATAAACAAAGGTTCTCGAGAATGTTTCATTGATTTTTATTTTGTCTTATTTGTATTCAATTCACTTCACGGAACACTTCAATTTCGTTATTTTTGTACATGTCGAGGCAATTCTAATACCGGCAAAGCTTCTGAAGTAGAGCTCTCAGACTGTGTACAACTGCAATTTAAGCTTGGCATCTCGTTCAAAGGAATTTAGGCTCTCTTCCCAAGATATAAGAGTTGTGGCTATGTTTTTGTGCGGTTGTTCTTGGAGTGCTAAGTGGTTGCACGTGGTTCCTCCCTTGGGGCGACGGAGATACTCTGACTTTAGGTGCATCTTGCGGGAAACCAAAAGCGCCTGTTAATATCACTACAACGATTTAATGTGTTTATTACCTGTCTAGATTTTTAAACGTTTTATTTTCCATCTGCCTAATTTTGCGAACGTTAAACATTTTTTATTTAAAGATCAATTGTTGAGATTTTAAATGGTCAAAAGTTTCGACATTCGTAAAAAAAATCGGTAAATTTCATCCCGAATTTAAAACACAAAAGTGTGTATATCAAACAGATACGAAAACAGAAAATCGTCTGTCAATATCTGAAAGGCAGGATTCCCGGATTCGAAGTCCCGTGGGCGCCGCGGTCGGAATGCATCTCGTGATGTATGGATACGGGAAAGTGAGATAAACTCGTGGGAGTAAGCGGTAATCACCTGTTTGCCAGACGTTTCTCTACGATAATATTGCAGCAGGAATTATTTGAGTTGATTTAGCGTATTTGGTCTCTAGTCTTTGCGGCACCTACCAGCATAGACTATGTTAATAAGAATGGACATGGGCCTTCCCTTTTGGGCGCGATAGCGCCCTTTCTTCATTAGGGGAGGCCTATGTCACAGGCACAGGTATGTGACAGGCAGTGGATAGGCTGATGATGATGAAGTAAATGTTAATAATTTACCTAGATTTATATTTGACCTGAAGCCGAAATAAATATAGGTTATTTTGATTTGATTTTTGATTGATATCGTAATCTTCTAGTGGATTGCTAAAGGATTGCCGTGGTAGAGTCATGTAGTGTCAGTCATGTAAAAAATGAAATAAAATCTGGTGTAGTGCATTCGAGAGATAATGTGCTCAGTCAATGTACATTTTATACGCCATTGTTAGATGTAAGTCGGGATATACCGATACGGCATACCTTACAATTTAACCTTTAAGAATAGTAACTCCATGCCATGCCGAGTTCAATATAGTTTTACTGCCGATTCAAACGTGCGATGTGCGTGCAAGTCATTCCGTGACAATAAATGATAAGAAACCAATAAAACTTTGATGATCGGATGTAAACCAGTGACAATATAGACACGCTCTACTTCCTAATTGAGGAAAGAAGGCCTTTTCCTTCCGTAATATTTTACGACCTTCCATAACAATGACTTACAAAAAGGTTACATCAAGTCAGCCCTCGATAAATAAAGTTCAATTTTAAATAAATACAGGCCAACCCTTACATCCTCATAAATTTAATTTAACAAGAGAAACATCCAAAAACTACCCTATTATTCGTTCTGACCCGTACTAAAATATTAACGGACCGCTGGCTCCACCTATGTGAGGATCGCGATGCAATAAGTCCATTTACGCGTTAGTGGGAGGACTCAAACCCCGGCGGGCTATATGCCGAGAAGTGGTGAGCGAAGATAACTACAATATTAAAGCATCATTTTGTTTGCCCGTGATGGGACTTTGGATGAATTTCTTTCGGAATAATGGAGGGTTAGCTTCATCAATCATTGCTCTCAGTGAATGGAAATTTATTCTAGGTAGTTATAGAGACGGAGATTAAAAGTATTGTTTCATTGTCGAAAATATCTGTTTTAACTTTACACAAATTCTGTTACTGAAATGTTTAATGTGGCGTATCAATATTCAGCGTATACAATTTGGTATCGACAGACTATACGTCAATGACAATGACAACCGTCCATATGTACCTTATTCAACCAAATGAAATCACGTTATCCTCGCTCGATAATTCCATTGGTAACCAACAATGGCTTCTCAAGAACGGATAGCTATAAATCGAAACCACTATTGATCCTCAATAGAGCATTAAAAAGCCGAAGCCTTCGCCATAATACATTAAGAGTGTGTTTTAGCAAATCACTTCCTGAGGACGGAGCGATGAAAAGCCAGTTCAAAATAGAGCGAGGAAATGACATAGTCATATCCTTAAAGACCTCTTTTACAGGTAAATCAGCGATTGATTAGTCATAGCGATTTTTGAACTCGGAGCATTAAATTGGGGGCTTTTACGGCAATAAGTGGAAAACCTATTGTTGGAGCTATATAAATTTTCTTCATTCAATTCTAAGGCTTCTAGGCAATTAACAGCTGACAATGTCGGGCAGCCTACCAGTAGAACAAATAAGTTTGATGGTGTAGTAATTACGAAGTCAATGGCTACGTATTATTGCTTCCGTTTATCGGAATTTCATTGGTATTGCTACACAGTACCTACACATTAAATAAGCGCGTACGTAAGTTTATTGACTTGAATTCCATTGTTATAAAACGATCTGACAATACCTACATGTAATTTTAATTTCAACCATAAACTTTTACTTGTTACGACTTTCTAAGTTGCACATAACAAATACTCAGACGATATACAATAATAAATAATAATAATAATAAATAATAATGGACAATTCACACAGCATTATCTAGCCCCAAGCTAAGCAGAGCTTGTGTTGGGTTATAATGTGAATATTAAGTTGACTGGAGCTGTATTTTATTTCTTATATTTACGTTCAATAAACAATTATGACTAAGTTACTATTAAAAATGTTTTATAAACTTTTTCTAACGTCTGTAAACAAAGCATTCAGTCAGGAGTTGCCATACCTGTTAATTTAAACTTCGTTCAAAACCAAATTAAAAGTATAACCCGTGCATTTCCCGTGGGCTACATATAAACCATAAAATCCTAAGCCATTTTCAGTGATGTCAAGTGGTTAAGTATAATCTAGTTAATAGGCAATTTCAACGTGCCACCGATCCGTGTTCGCTATTTGACAGGATGTGCCACGCAAGTCACCCGGGAGATTTGCCGCACGTTCAGTAATTATTTTCCGTAATGTCACTTCTAGAGAATCTACATCAGTTAGGCACTGGATAACTTTAATTACAATAGTTCTATAGATCGGTCTGAGACTAGGAAATTTTAGATTATGTACTTAGCTTTGCAACGGATGGAGGAAAGACTTTTGAAAGACGCATACAGTTTAAGATTGCTAATAGATGCTAGATGGGATACCGTTCACATAGATGAAAAGTTAATATATTTGGCACGGCTTTGGTCCAGTAGAGGCCTAATTAGGCTTGGTACGACAGCAAGAACCGTTTTTAAGAAAATTCACAATATTTTGTTTGCATGTATTTTCAATTTAAAAGTTATTTTCGACACAAAGGTGTTACGCTGCGTGACAAAACCGCACGTCACTAGTGGTGACACCTGATCCTAACTAAAGTAGCTAAATATCACGCTGAAGTTCTAAAGCACATCTCCCATATTAAAACGGAAGTTAACATGCTTCAGTGACACTGTTTACACTCAAATTAAATCTAGTCTGTTGTTTATAAATCTATGTAGTTTCTACAAATAAAAACAACAGACGATCTATTCGCGTTTTAAGCAAATCGTTGTTTCATTCATTGTATATTTTTCCGTATCACAATGAACGACAATTCCATGGAAAATTATTATGGGGCATAACATCAGACCCCAGCACTACATCATCGAAGTTTCCTTCAAGTATATCAAATGGGATCTCCTAATGTCTTCAACTTTCTCCTAATAAAATTACGAGAAAAAATCTTCGGCTGTTTTTAACAATTACTTTTATTTATGGCCTCAATAAATTTACTGTCACCGAAATTAAAGCAATGCTCCCGATATAGTACAAAAGTACCTTTGTTCGTCGCACGCTAAAGGTTTCGTTTGATAAGGCATTAGAGAAATGAGAAGAAATAAATGTAGCTGACTTTATGTGACTTTTTTCTTGTAAATTGTTTCTGTGTTATGCACACTCTGAAGTTCAAATGTTTTTAAAAACAGATAAAATGTTTCCAACTGAATTAAAAACAGATTTCAGGTTACTGAAAGTACCTACTTGCTATA
Organism: Eupithecia exiguata; assembly: GCA_947086465.1. NCBI lineage: Eukaryota > Metazoa > Arthropoda > Insecta > Lepidoptera > Geometridae > Eupithecia > Eupithecia exiguata. The sequence continues at coordinate 5,230,055 of OX352230.1, read as the reverse complement.
AAAATAATACTAAAACTACCTCCAAAGCTCTTTTAACTTCTCAGCATTAAAAAAAAATCTGAAACGAAAACTCGTTTTGTTTTTGTTGATGTTTAGTTGTAATACAATAAGCTCTGTCGGTGGGTAGTGGGTAGGTATTTGGACAGTGAGTATGCGGCAGACAGAGGAGCCATCTCATTACCCGACGACCACAACTGAGTAATGACGCACGAGTCACGCTTCCCGCCTGCTCTCTGCGGCTCCCAACAAACAAAACGCGCATTACATCAACCATTGTTTATTCTATCGTGAAATTGTTCTTTTGATTGATGTTTATCGCGGATTTTAAGTAATGGTCTGTAGCCATGCGATTTGAGGGTCGCTCGTAACTACTAATTAGTTGGTGTTGCTTACATGGTTCTTATCAGTTTCGTCACTTTTAAATTTATTTGAAGGCAGTATCGTTTAACTTTTCTCTACTATTTCCTAGTTAATCGTGTTTAATGGGGAATGTTCGTTGGCGCGGCAATTTGGAAAAACGTTGATTATACTATTAAAGTTGAAATTTGTTGTAAATGTTGGAGCATTTGCAACTATATCGAATTATATCCGGGAGGTTTATTCATTTAACATTATCCAATAATTGAATCACAAGCGAATTTTCACGCGCTTCCTGGCATTTCAATCGTGATGCGGGTAGGTGTGGTCGCCGCTGCCTCACGCGGTGCGCACACTATTGCAATCAGCCTAATATGTTGAACAGTAGGTCCATCTCATTACCATGGGTGACCACAGGTGAATGATGGCGCGACGGTGCGACCACCGACCGTTTTGTTTGCGGTCGATTTAACGCCGACGACAAATTGCGTGTTTGCCGCGCGGCTGAGAGATCATTCCAGAACGCCGGATGAATATTTCCACTGATTACATAATTATTCAGCGGGTTGTCTGTATATATATAGGTACATTTTGTTACCTGCAGTATAGTAACAGTTACAATGTACCTACCACTATGCGCCGCTGACCTCTCAAATACTACACAGTAACGCACTGTAAAACTTTCCGGCAAAACGGTAAAAAATGTGGGTCTTTCTTTTCGGCCGTTTGTTCTGAAATAGTGTAATAAAAGGCGCCTAAAATGTACAGTACCGTTATAAAAAAAGAAAAGAACCCTAAAAAAGTTCATATTTATATCCTTGTAGAAAACGAACTAACTGTTGTTTTCATCCTCTTAACAAGAAAGTAATCTGTCGACCTACGTCGCGATAAAGGGATTTTTATGTAACAAACCGAAGTCGCGCCCTCCCTCACCTAGCCTGAGGCTCTTTCGAAAAATCCCCGCATTGTCAGATTCTACTAAGGATTCGGAGTAGGTAATATACATTTTCCGTGTTGAAATTACAGCTGTATTTTGCTCATGCTACATAAAATCGGCGTAAAGACGACGCCATGAAAAGGCTCGGGTGCAGAACCTTTATTTAGTTGGCTCCAAAGCTTCAATAATAACAATCCGCTGAAAGTTTTACTGGCGGTAGTTCGGGAGCCGTTCCGTAAGCAGAGTACGGTAAAGTGCGGCATGGAGAACGTAGTGGAATGCACTAGCAACGAGACAAATACGCAATCACGTGATACACTGCCTCTACCGGGGCTCTACCCCACAACTTGTTACGCCCCAGGTTAATGTGCAGACGTTGTTTGTTGTTTATTTTCTACTTCTACACCGGCAATGTGCAAAGCTGTAAGTTTAGCAAATGCTAAATGATTGCGTCACGTCTCGCCGTCAAATAACGCGTCTTTAATTTTAGTTTTTAATATTGTATGTATGTTAGTTTTAAGGTATATATTACTATGGACCGTAGAATAAGTTAAAATAAGATCTGTAACTGTTCTATAGTCTGAAATAAATTATTATTATTATTATTAAATGTTTTATTGCAGAAAATATAATGCCGAAAAATTTATAAACATTTTTGGAGATTACTTTTCCACTATATATATATATATATATACTAGCTGTTGCCCGTGGTTTCACCCGCGTTTGATTCAAATTTCAAATTTCTAGGGGGCTAAAAGGACTGTTTACGAACACTCCCGTAAATCGGAATTTGATGTCTTACTAGGACAAAAAGTAGGTTATGTTACTCTCCATCCTTTCAACTAACTCTATGCCAAAAATCAAGTCAATTGGTTTCTTAGTTAGGGCGTGAAGGAAGGCAAACAAACAAACAAACACACTCTCGCATATATAATATTAGTTACGATTTATATATACCCCACGAAGGATTCAGCAGGAGCATTCAGCAGTGGAATATTTGAGTGCTGATGTTAAACGTTGAATTTTTCTCAAATAGAGAATGTTTTTTATCGTGAATAGACCTTCGTTTGGCCACAATTCCATCTGATGGTAACTTAAACAATAATTTTAAACCACCCTGAAGGGATGTTCCGCAATCATAACTTTATCCTACGGCAGATTATTTCCCTCAAAATCCTCTCCAAAATTATGTATGCAAGCCATAAAATATTTTGGTTAGTACGTTCGTCATAAAATAATAATGTACCCTACAATGTGCGCTCAAATGAGTTATATCACTTAACCGCTAGAAAATTATATACAAGTGTCGCGTATAAGGCTGGTTACACGTATGCTACTAAATTTTAGTTAAAGTCGTTGGCAACAGGTGCGCGCGATGAGCCCAACAGAGACTTGTAATTATCATGGCAGGTTACTCCACGTTAATGCCTAACCTTAAATACATATTCAAGCTTTCAGATTAACGCCACAAAACTAGAATCCCAAACTAATAAATCCCAATCGCAATTCAAATACAAGCTCCCGATATAAATTATGTAACAAATCCAATTTGAATAAAGCCACAAGCTATTTAACCCAACATCCATTATAGTCATTAAATACTTAAAACAAAAGCTTTATAATCTACTGTATATAGCTAGTTAACATTTTGAGGCATAGGTAATGCACAATACGAACATTGATTCGATAACCGCAGGATATTAATCTGCCATTTTAAACAAAGTATTAAAACAATTTTAATTAACAATATTCGGGTGAGTGTGGCAGCGGATGGGCGGCGGCTGGCCCTTATGCGGCCGGTTTTAAATTGTTTTTTGTATAATTTCCCCGAATGTGCGGTGCCCGCGGCGCGCGTAACCCGACATGATCGCAACATGGTCGGTGTTTCCGTCAACATCACTACGTTACATTTTTATCCACATGTCAATTAAATGTTGCACGCGATCGCTGCGAATAAAGTCAGTGCCTTGCAAATAACCGGCTGAATTTAGAGTACCTACCTACTCAAAGTAACAAATTGTGGGTCATATTTTTAGATTTTGGATACGTGTAGATGTATCTTTAGTTTGGGTTACGCGCCCCTCGCTTAGGCTTAACTCGATTCGAATCTTATTTTCGTCCTAAATTGGCAATAAATTGTTTATGTGAAGTAAACGTGTGAATACGTAGAAATGAAATTACTGTTCTATCAACCAAGATTTCTGTTTAATCGCATATAAAAAGACAAAATTCTTCAAGACCAACTTTATTACTATGAACGAAAGCTCAAACCTCAAATTCTAAAATTACAAAATAATTTTAGTTAGGTAAAGAAAAGGTTCATCTGGGCGCTTTGTTTAACTTAGAAAGTAGCAGGCAGAACTAAAAGAAATAGGTAGGGGCAAAACGAAGATTAATAAATCGTTTGGTGCTTTGAGAGTCGAAAATGGGTATTTACGGGTTCCTATGGTGTACCAAGTAAATGTTTCGTAAAATTCGACAGTGGCTGTAAGTGGCAAAACCCATAAATTCGAGACAGAGCAGAGCACGCAACGTACGTGTGTGTGCGTTCAGATTTATACGTTTGTCTTGCTTCACGGTGCACGTTCACACGCCCCAGACAAAAATATGGCTGCCCACGGTGGAAATAGAGGAAACTGTTGCTAGTTGCTCCATCGAACCACTGCACCATAGATATATGCTCTGGCCTCCCCAGGACTTAGTTCTATACATAATATAACATTAAATAGGTACTGGACTAACGGCTCAAAAAAGTGACCATAGTTTTTGTATCAAAAAACTATACAAAACTTTGTAACAGAGCAACTTTTGTTCCTTCAAATATGATCCATTTTCTAATAACAAACACGATTATAAATAAAACTTTGTTGTATAAGCCTGTAGAGGTTTAAAATCACAATATTGGTGAGATCGTACTGTGTCAATCCAGAATTAATTTAAACTTTGCTGCCAAAGCGAGCGGCGAATACCCCAAGGGACAAACGGGCATCAAATCGAATAGAAGGTTATAATTGACTGGCGTTAGGCGAACAACAATCGACGGAGCTTATCCTAATCAATCAAATGTGGACTCTAGTCCGCAAAGTTTAGTTATCAGGATCGTTTGTGAGATCCGTTGTTTAGGAGTGATTTTCACTTGGAGGTCGAGAGCCGGTGTCGCGGCGGGTCTAACACTCACTTAGTGGGTGCTTCGCGAAAGTAATTTGTGAGACTCGTGACCGATCAGTTAGATGTGGACTCATTTGCATACTTTATTAACATTATTATCGTTTGAAACATAGCAGGAGGTTGGTAAAAGGATTTATCTGTGCTAAACGAAGATGTCACTGGTAGGCACCAGTACACACACACAGCACAGTGCACAGCATTATCACTAATTAGGCAATTAGTGATAATGCTGTGATGATTATTTTGAGCAACGTTCGAGTAACGCAGAACCGAAATACGATCAAATAAAACTGATTTAATAAGTCATGCCCAATTTTACATAAAAAGATTTATATTAAGCTTTGACATTGACGACCGATGTGGCGCGGTGGGCGAAGGTCTGCCTGCGACGCAGGAGGTTGCTGTTCGATTCCCGCCTCCAGACAAATGTGTGTACGATCTGCAGACGTTTGTTCAGGGTTTTCTGGTCGTTTTTTATATGTAATAAAAAAAAACTATCTATGTATTGTATTATATTATGTATATCAGTTATCTAGTACCCATAACACAAGCTCTGCTTAGCTTGGGGCTAGATAATGCTGTGTGAATTGTCCAGCATTATTTATTTATTTTCGTAAGCTGTCGTTAATGAAACAGCAATTCCTCAAGTCACAATTCGCCAGTTACTCTGATACAAAATTTTTAGAAACATTTTAAATTAATTGTGTACCACTAGGGATTCGACTTGTGCAGCACTGTGCCATAATAACAAGGTTTTTGACGCTCGCGAGCATTATTCAACAGTTTCTCTTTTTGTTTTTATTTAATGACGAAACTCCGACGCTGTAATGCAGCTTTTCGGTGAAACAATACAATTTAAATGCGCACCGCTTTATTTAAAACATGTCAGACGCGGTCAGCTCCGTCCATTATTGTGTTTTATAAGAGTCAATCATTTTTCGGGTATATTATCCGATTATCTATTTGTTTTTATTGATGCGGAAATCAAACGTTGGCAACTTAAATTTAACAGGGTAGAGCTGAAGCTATGTAGGTTTTATTCATACGTATTTACAGCTGTTTTGATCCTTTTGTCCACTTTGTAACGTAAGAAAATGTCTCTCTACGCACAAGTTATTAAAGTAACGTAAGAGACTGAAGGTCTCTTACGTACTATAGTTCGTAACGCAGGAGACTAAAGAGCTCCTACGTACAGCCTAATAAAGATCTATTAGTTTCAGAAAAGAAAAGGCTTTAAGATTGTTACAGGATTTATTTTAAAAGATGGATTTACAAATGAGATGAGTCTTAGCCTAACCTTTTTTTTAGAATTGAGGGATCCGGAATTAGAAGTTGGTCAGCGATGATGAAGTACTGAATGGAGCTGTTATTGACTGAGGCCGGAACTGCTTGGAGCCGGATCTGCTGCAGCTGGAAGGCCGTGGGTTATTGAATTTAACTGCAAAGAAATCGGGTGTGAGTAGGTTTACGAGTTCCCACAGCAGGCTCTCCGGAGAAGATCTGGGCTTTCAGGTGGACCCAGGAGTCAGGGTCTAGGCTCCGTCTTCTACAGCAGGTGTAGTAGTGGACCCAGAAGACGGGTGTTAGGCTCCGTCCTCTTCAGCGGAAGTGGAACCAAGGTCTTCCGGTGGGCCCAGGAGACGGGTGGTAGGCCCCGTCCTCGTCACCAAAGGTTCAGAGAATCTTTTAGGGTGTCCAGGTTTGCTTTAAGACTTTCTTCAAGACTTTCTTTAAGAGTTTAGAGCATGGTAGCTGATGAAGATTAGTTAAGTACTTAATGACTTTCCTGGTTGAAGTCCGGGAGTCAACTGAATTGTAGGGCGACTCGAGCACCTTATATATGCTCGAGCGTTCAAATTCCGAAGTTCCAAAACAATAGTTCGAATACTCACTGACTAATGTTTTTTACTAAGGTTTTACTAAAAAAAACATAGAGAAACATCAACGAGACCTTATTGATAAAAGGTTTCCGTGCGAAATGTATACAACCTGACCACATTCCTCTATGAACCAAGACATTTTGACACCTTGTTTACAAAAATATGACAATCTGTCAAAATGTAATTACGACAATTTCATGTTGAAATCGTAAGAAAATTTAATAATAAATAGTGAATTTCGCATCAGAAAAATCAGAACTGTTCAACAAGCTCAAGATATTTTTAAGATAGAAATTTGGATTTAATGGTCTAAATGCTCAATTACCAGCTCTGGAATAGTATTTAATGATAAAACCAACACGGAAACTTTCATTATAAAGTAAGTAATCTTATTATAATGTGCAAGAAATAGAATATATCAACAGATTGAAAATAAACATTGGCATGAACCAATTCATAAAATCACATTAGATGAGATAATTCTAAGAATAGGTAGTAGAAAAACAAGAAATCTAAGTATTATTATATTTACAGACTGAAAAGCACCTTTTCAAGTGATAAGAATGATATATAATATCTATTCTCACGAAATCAACAATGAACAACAAAGGTACATAATTAATAACATTACATTTCCCCCAAAACCCGGAAAAAAAAAATTGACGCAGTAAAAATTTTTTGTTAGGAATAAGTCCTTGCCTTATCATACATCATCCATACATTCACCAACCACTCACATTATTACACACATAGGGGTTGTGGTTCACATTTAATGACCACTACTCCACAAGAACTATATTCAATTAATTATTTAACGAAGGCTTTTTTTTTTTAATTAGGTGTCGTAACCCGCACCTGTTTGAAGACCCATTATAAAAAGGAGAAGCAAATACTCGTATCCCGAGCGTTTTAGACAACTCGTAGTTAAGAAAGTTTAAAGAGAACGTTTTATTCAAGAAAAAGTTTAAAGAAGAGTTTGAGTAGACTCTTTTTCAAGGAAAACGCTTTAAGAAGAGTTAAAGAAGACTCTTTATTCAAGGAAAACGCTTTAAGAAGAGTTTAAGAAGACTCTATAATCAAGGAAAACGTTTTAAGAAGAGTTTAAGAAGACTCTTTATTCAAGGAAAACGCTTTAAGAAGAGTTTAATATTTGTCACAATAGGCTTATTTAACGAGTTTGTGCAAACCGCTCGACACAATAGGCTTATTTAACGAGTTTGAGCAAACCGCTCGACACAATAGGCTTACTTAACGAGTTTGAGCAAACCGCTGGACACAATAGGCTTATTTAACGAGTTTGAGCAAACCGCTCGACACAATAGGCTTATTTAACGAGTTTGAGCAAACCGCTCGACACAATAGGCTTATTTAACGAGTTTGAGCAACCGCCCGTTTATTAAAAAAAAATAGCCAAATTGTATAGTTTTGTGGAGTTTACAATATATACCTAAAAACTTAAAATTAAAAAATAATAATAAAATTTACATTATTTATACACTATTTATAATATTAGGTTTTAAAGTCTTTTATGTGCCATTTCCCTCTAGAACTATTAGGATCTTCCAGGATATATACTAGGGGGGAAAGTTTTTGAACGATAGTGCATTTAATGAATCTTGGGTTTAGTTTACTACTGACATACGCACCAGCGTTACTCTGAGTGTAATTCTTACGCCAGACAATATCGCCTACATTAAATTCTTTAAATGTGTGCCTCAAATTATAATGAGCAGTGTTTTTAGTATGTGCTGTGTATAGAGCTACCTGAACTTTATCGAAGATGGTTGACAATAACCCGATATTAGTCGCATATACATCTCGCGGAAGAAAGGTGATGTCATCAATATTTGTGCATGTAGTATAAAGAGAACCGTCAGGAATTACTTCCCGGCCAAAGACGAGAAAGGAAGGGGAGAATCCTGTCGTAGAGTTCGTAGAACTGTTTAAGGCTAGTTGTATTTTATGTAAATATAAGTCCCATGACCTGTGATCCTCGCCGACTAGTTGTGCTAAAGCGGTAATTATAGTCCGATTATATCTTTCAGTAGGATTCACTTGTGGGCAATATCTAGGAGAATAAGAGACAAACGGGACTTTATATTTGTTAAGTAGTCTTTGGAATTCGTTTGATTGAAATTGAGACCCATTATCCATTATAATGGTTTGAGGAACACCGTGCACAAGAAACACGGAGTTTTCTAAGAGAATAATAATATTAGTAGCAGTAGCGCGTTTAATAGGGAAAATTAGACAATATTTAGAAAAACAACAGGTAACTACAAGGATATATTGATTACGTTGTCTAGTCATTGGTAAGGGACCCATCAAGTCCAATGATATAGTTTGAAAAGGTCTTGAACAGATTTTAGGTTTACCCATAAGACCGTAAGGTGAGTGATTAGAGTGTTTATAAGAGAGGCAAATTTCACAAGTAGAGCAAAATTTTGCTATGTCCGTAAACATGCCGGACCAGTAATAAGTCAGTGACAACTTCTTATATGTCTTAAAAATTCCAATATGGGGATTATCTATATCGCCATGGCAAGATTTAATAAGATCTAATCTTTGAAATGGAGGTGGAACTTCCTTCCATACAAAATCTAGGTTAAAGTTATCAGATGTTGAAGAGTATTTATAAAGTTTAGTGTTAAGAATTTTGTAGTTAGGATAGGCATCTGGATTATCTCGACAATTGGTAAAAAGTTTATTGAATCGATGTAATTGAGATTCATCAGTTCTGTTTATGGGCTCAGTAAAACCTAAAACAGCTATTTCTGGAGTTTTAAGCCGAGAAAGTAAATCTGGCACTACATTATCTTTGCCTTTTTTGTGTTTAAGAACAAAATTAAAACAAGATAACCGTAAGGTCCAACGAGCTAGTCTTCCAGAAGGATTCGAAAGATTTTGAAACCATCGTAAGGCTGCATGGTCAGTATAAACAGTAAATTCTTTACCATTGTCAATATAACAACGCCAGTGTTCAAGTGCGGCTATAACAGCCAGTGTTTCGCGTTCAGTAGTAGAATAGTTTTGCTCATGTTTATTGAGAGATTTACTCATATAAGCTATGACTACTTCTTTGTCGTTTTGATTTTGAGTAAGCATGGCACCAATACCAAAGTTAGAAGCGTCACAATGAACGGAAAAAGGGAGATTGAAGTCAGGGCAAGCTAGAATTGGAGTTGAGATTAAATATTCTTTTAGCTTAATAAAAGCTACATCAGCATCATCATTCCAAGCAAACTTAGGAGAGTTTTTCCCTGCAGACGTCAGTTTACTAAGGGGTGAAGCTATAGAGCTAAAGTTAGGTATAAAACGACGAAACCAACTACAGGTACCCAAGAATTTCCTGACCTCTTTTTTAGAAGTAGGAATAGGATATTGTAAAATAGCCTGTATTTTACTGGGGTCAGCCCGAAGACCTTGTTTATCTACAATATAACCAAGATATTTAATTTCTTCACGGAAAAATAGACTCTTTTCAAAGTTTATAGTGAGAGAAGCAAAAGAAAGTTTTTGAAGAACTTTAAGTAGTAGTGAGATGTGTTCTTCAAAAGTTTCACTTATAATAACTATGTCGTCCAAGTAACAAAATACTTTATTGTCAAAATCAGGGGTAAATAAGGTGTCCATGAGTCGTTGTTGAGTCGCGGGAGCATTAGTAAGCCCGAAAGGCATAACAGTAAACCTATACATTCCTCTACCGGGGACATAGAATGCTGTTTTGTCCCTATCTTCCATATTTAAAGGGATCTCCCAAAAGGCTTTAGCGATGTCTATGCTAGATAGGTATTTAGCATTTTTAAGATTGTCAAGTATTTCAGAAATAAAAGGAAGGCTATAAGCATCTTTGCGAGTTATTGCATTAAGTTTCCTACTATCGACACAGAAACGCCACTCTCCGTTCTTTTTGGGAGTTATTAGAACTGGGGACAACCAAGGGCTCTCGCACTTTTCAATTACTTTGAGATCCAACATTTTGTCCACTTCGTCGATAAGGGCCTTTTGTTTTATTGGTGAAAGGCGGTAACAGTGCTGTTTAATAGGTAAACTGTTACCGGTATCTATGCGATGACATACTAGGTTGGTACGGCCTAGGATACCTTTATTTTCAAAAGAAATATCTTTAAAACGTTGAATTATATCTAGAGCGATATCCTTTTGAGTATCCGCAAGGTGGTCGTAAGAGAAAACTTTATTATCTATAGTACAAACAGTAGGGCATTTAGATGCATGGTTAAGTTCAGAATTAAATATTTTAGGGGTTAATTCGAAACATTTCCAAAAATCCCATCCAAGTATTAGAGAAGGGTAAATATCAGGAAAAACATAAGCTTTGAGAATATGTGTCTGATTATTAAAAGTTATAGGTAAGTTGAAGTAACCAAAAGACATTGTTTTTTGTTTATTTGCAACCATGACAAAGTTAGTAGACTTAAATAACTTGAGACCCAGCTCTTCAAAGATTTTATGAGAGTTGTTTCCTAAAATAGTGATACAACTACCACTATCTAATAATCCTGAGAAAGATACGTTGTTGATAGTTACATTTATAAAAGGTCGATTGTGGTCTATTTCGTTATCATAATATACAGAAGTTGATTTATAAGAAATCATAAAATTTCGAATAGTTTGTAACCATTGGGTCCAATCAGCTAAGTCGAAGTTATTTAAGTCAGTTTTCAGTTTTTTGAAGGTTGAGTTTCTAGAGTAGATGAGCAATTAGGACAATTAGAGATTTTAACACCTTTAAGACCACATTTAAAACATATTAAGTATCTAGGTTTTTTACAGTTGGTTAAGGTATGTCCTTGTATGCGACAGCGATAGCAATAGCTATTATTAGAATTGTGATTTGAATCATTAGCGATTGCATTAGTATATTTAGATGTCTGGAAATTTTTTGAACTAGAAGGTTTATATGAAAATTCCGCAGAACAAGGCTCGGTTGACTTTGGCTCTCTAAAATCCTTGCTCTTTTCCGTTACTCGCTCGTGAGCTTGGCAAGCTGTTATCAGCGAGTCAATAGAGTTGACATCTCTTAAGGCAATGAAAACTGAATAACATGGCCTAACATTATGGAGCAGAATTTCTAGTTGTTCTCCTTCATTTAATTTTTTTGAAAGTCTATTAAACATTCCAAACATGATCGCTACGTATACTATTATCGATTCTGTTTCACCTTGTGTCCTATCTTTGATTGCCTGTAGAAGTTTATAGTCATAGTCATGTATGCTAAAGTCCCTTATATGAGATTTATGAATGTCTGCCCATGTAAGAGTTGGATTACGGTTATGTAGGAACCGAAACCAATGGAGTGTATCTCCTGTAAAAATTTCGAAAGCATGTTTATAAAGTGAAATATCGGAAATGCTTCTCGAAATTCTTAATTCATAAATTTTTTGAAGGAAAGTCCTGGGACATGTTTTTCCGTCATAGGAAATTTTTTTAAGTTCTCTAAGAGCATCATTCCCAATGGGGAGATCTTGTGTTTGAGGAGCGGGAAGAGACATATGATCTTGTGAGCGTCTAGGAGATAGAGATCTATGGGACAACAGTTGGTCTGTAGGTCTAGGAGATAAAAACTTTACAGGGGAATCATGAATTTCAACCAGGACTTCGTCTGTGCCTGAGGATTTAAGATTATCCCTAAGCTTTTCGAATCTCTTATTAAGGATATAGAATCGAGACCTAATGGTGGAGCATATTTCTGCTACAAGTGGTGTTGCATGAATTCGTTCCAGTCGGTAATGTAAATGATTCATAAAAGCTTCTATCTTTTTAAGGGTGGTAATATTGCCTGTTGATTCGATAGCAGTAATTTTAGTTTCTAGGTAGTTAAGTGTACTATCTGTTTGTGATAAGTCATCCTTAGGAGGGATTGGTGAAGTTATAATGTGTTCTGGTGTAATATGGCTTAGTAGTGCCATTTGCTCCTTTAAAGCTGCAACGCTATCTGTAGGTCTACCTGACCGAATAATTATTTCATATTCTAGTTCAGGTTTGTTAAGTAAACTATATTTTATATCTTTAGACATATTGGAAGCTGTTTAAAGTCCTATGTTCTCGAGTTATTTAAGTTAAGATTCTAAGCTAAGTAGATAGCTATAATAAAGTTAAGTTAAAATCTTTTTTTTTTTAAAGTTAAAAATGTAAGTTTCCAGTTAAGTTAAAGATAAGTTTAAAGTTTTAAGTAAAGTAAATAAATATGAGCATAAAGCTGTAAAGTAAGAGGTTAGTAAAATAAACTACCAAATTATTAAATGCACTATGAATACTAATGAAACTAAGTAGGGGTCAAAAAAAATTTAAATATTAAAGGATAAAGAGGAGATCGAGGTTAAAAGTTATTCAAATAGTGTCCAAAGGGGTGAAAAGTTTCTAGGAGAGTGAGCTAGTTTTATTAGAATTTAGAGAAAAAAATTAGAGAATTTAAGGGGAGGGGTTCTAGTTTATCTGGGCGCCAAACTGTAACGTAAGAAAATGTCTCTCTACGCACAAGTTATTAAAGTAACGTAAGAGACTGAAGGTCTCTTACGTACTATAGTTCGTAACGCAGGAGACTAAAGAGCTCCTACGTACAGCCTAATAAAGATCTATTAGTTTCAGAAAAGAAAAGGCTTTAAGATTGTTACAGGATTTATTTTAAAAGATGGATTTACAAATGAGATGAGTCTTAGCCTAACCTTTTTTTTAGAATTGAGGGATCCGGAATTAGAAGTTGGTCAGCGATGATGAAGTACTGAATGGAGCTGTTATTGACTGAGGCCGGAACTGCTTGGAGCCGGATCTGCTGCAGCTGGAAGGCCGTGGGTTATTGAATTTAACTGCAAAGAAATCGGGTGTGAGTAGGTTTACGAGTTCCCACAGCAGGCTCTCCGGAGAAGATCTGGGCTTTCAGGTGGACCCAGGAGTCAGGGTCTAGGCTCCGTCTTCTACAGCAGGTGTAGTAGTGGACCCAGAAGACGGGTGTTAGGCTCCGTCCTCTTCAGCGGAAGTGGAACCAAGGTCTTCCGGTGGGCCCAGGAGACGGGTGGTAGGCCCCGTCCTCGTCACCAAAGGTTCAGAGAATCTTTTAGGGTGTCCAGGTTTGCTTTAAGACTTTCTTCAAGACTTTCTTTAAGAGTTTAGAGCATGGTAGCTGATGAAGATTAGTTAAGTACTTAATGACTTTCCTGGTTGAAGTCCGGGAGTCAACTGAATTGTAGGGCGACTCGAGCACCTTATATATGCTCGAGCGTTCAAATTCCGAAGTTCCAAAACAATAGTTCGAATACTCACTGACTAATGTTTTTTACTAAGGTTTTACTAAAAAAAACATAGAGAAACATCAACGAGACCTTATTGATAAAAGGTTTCCGTGCGAAATGTATACAACCTGACCACATTCCTCTATGAACCAAGACATTTTGACACCTTGTTTACAAAAATATGACAATCTGTCAAAATGTAATTACGACAATTTCATGTTGAAATCGTAAGAAAATTTAATAATAAATAGTGAATTTCGCATCAGAAAAATCAGAACTGTTCAACAAGCTCAAGATATTTTTAAGATAGAAATTTGGATTTAATGGTCTAAATGCTCAATTACCAGCTCTGGAATAGTATTTAATGATAAAACCAACACGGAAACTTTCATTATAAAGTAAGTAATCTTATTATAATGTGCAAGAAATAGAATATATCAACAGATTGAAAATAAACATTGGCATGAACCAATTCATAAAATCACATTAGATGAGATAATTCTAAGAATAGGTAGTAGAAAAACAAGAAATCTAAGTATTATTATATTTACAGACTGAAAAGCACCTTTTCAAGTGATAAGAATGATATATAATATCTATTCTCACGAAATCAACAATGAACAACAAAGGTACATAATTAATAACATTACAACTTTCACAACCATTTTTTTCCGTCTGATATGGCCAGTTATAGAAAATTCTTTCGCTATAGTATAGAAAATAATCCCGAGATGGTTTTAGTAAAAAAATCTCCAGGGCTTAGTATTTGTGCAGCTAAACTTAAAAATAGAGTAAAATAAAGGGATTCGAAGTCAGTTTTTGTTTTTTTCAAAACAATTCAATTATAATAGTACAATCTAGTAAAATGGTCATCATTCATTATATTCTATATATATCATCATTATATTAGACAAACAGGTAAATATTCATATGCTGACGCTAACCATTTTCCACAAATTATTAACTACGCGTAAAACTACACTTACAATACACGAAATCCAATTTTAAAAAGTATACGATTTCAGGCAAACTGCATTATTATGTTTTTAAAACACTTATGTGACGGTTGTTATCTACTAATTAACGATTAATCGTGATAAAGAAAAAAAAATACGGCATCGTTATGCGTTTTAATTGTCAAAGTTTAATTTTGTGAAAACTATTATTGTGGAATTGAAATGAAAACTTATTCGATTGATATTCGTTTTGGAATCAAACGTTTGATTATTGAGTTACCAATGTTTTGGTATACGTAAATATAGAATTTACCTGCATTACATTTATTTATACCTTAGTACAATTAATCATTTTGATATGCCTTTCTTTGAACATTCTATAAGCAAATAAGAATAATATTAAACAAAGTAAAACAAAAACAATATCGCTTGCGCTTCACTTGTTTCCAGCTAACAAAAGTGTAGAGGCATTTACTAAAAACGTATTCAAAATTCAATAGTCAGTATTTGGCTAAAAGCCCTTTTAAAATATAAGATTTAAATAAATGAAATAAGCACTTAGACAAATCAAATTTTATACGTAAACAGTTTTATAAATAGTAATTATTATTTATACATATATAGGACAAAATCCTATTTTGTTTCATTATTGAAGTATTCAAATTAGTATAAGAACAATTCCCCGTCTATTCTTATCGTTCAACAACTGTAGAGCTAAATCACTTATTAATTAATGGTGCTTTTCTAAACCGCACCCTCACGCATCTAATTCCAAAGCAAGTCAGGTGAGACAGGAACTAGCTTTCATGTAGTGAGTGTCTGTTCTAGTCGTAAACTGAGAATTTGCTGTCATTTTTGACAGCTCGAGGCGCCTTGGAGTACAGTTCTAGCTGTAGGCAACGGCAAACTTGGGACTTGGTTGCTAGAAATTGAAACACAATTATTGTAGAATTTATTTTTATGTTATTTTGTGGGAATCTCAGTTATTTGTGGATAGCACTGACTTACAAGCTATGTATACCTTGATGAAAGACTTAGTCTGATGAAATTATTGAACTAAATCTAATACTCATTAAATCTACCAAAATCACCATTGTAAATAAACAGATTGTAAATAGACAAACGCTATGAACTTTATATATTATTATCTATATTTTTGACTCTACATTACAATGTACAAATACATAAGCCGTACCAGGGTTCTCGGACTGAATAGCCAAAGATTAATTAATTAATATATAAAGAAAGTTTGTGCCGTTGTGAAAATATTTGACACGCGACAACGAATCTTGAAATTTTGTATGCTTAAATATCTGGACCTAGACAAACATAATATAGACTGAAGCTAGTTTATTATAAATCTAATACCTACCTAATGTTATGATATAGGTCAGAAGTTAGTTGGTAAAACGAGAAAGCCGTTATTTCAAGTTCAAAGTTATGTCAAACTGAAGCCAAGATAATACTGAGTACTTTCTTGGTTTAAAGAAAGTACTAGTAAATAGTGATGGAGGTACATACTAGTTGTTTTCATAAGCTGCACCCCAACGCCCTCTAGTGGCAAATTAAAAACGTCAATCAGCCAGCTATTACTGATAAATCACGGGCACCATTAAATTCGAGACTATTAATTGCATTCACTGTAATTGAGTTCATTCATTCGTGTTTCATTGTATAGTAAGAATATTAATGAATACGTTTCTATTGTTAGATTGCGGCTGTAATGGGTTTGAAGTAAGTATAGAAACGATGTAGGTTTGTAGCAGTAATCAAATTTCTTGGTACAAAAGTTGGGCGACAAAAGTTGTTTGATGTTGGTCACGATGAGCACTGCACCGTGGTCGCTTTCATCTTTTTCTAATTTTTGATGTGTAAAACCTTATGTTATGAATGAGGTAGTTGACAAAAATAAACTCAAAATACAACAGTTGGCCCTCCCAAAGAATAACAAAGCAAAACAAAGAACCTTAAAAGTCTTTATACACAAAAGTGTTCTATACAAGAGTAGGTACCTAATAAAAATTAACATTTCCACTTTGTAAAGTATGTAGCTACCCTTGTAATCATCTCTAACAATGGCCGGGGGTTGTTTTGATGTCTGGGAAGGGTCTCGATTAATTTCGCTTATAATAAAAATATGTAGAAAACATCGAGAGCCATTGAAATATTTCTTATTATTTTGAAGGATGAATCCCCTAAAAACAATTGATGGAGCAAATTGATTTCTTATTTCTCGCGTGAAATGAGATGGTTTTTGAATATCTAGGGCGTAGAATTATCTTCTCAACATTTCACTGATAATTTTCGAATCAATTTATCTTTGTCATTTCAATAAATATTAACATTATACTAGTTATTATTAAAGTACCTAGTTACTTCAAAAAAATGATCAACTTGAAAAGAAATCAATAAAATTGTATAAAATAAATAATCCAATCGGCATTGTAAATAAATCATTCCAGAGTTAAATTGATTTCGTTACAAACCATAAAGCTGTGTTACTGTAAAATCAAAATTCATTCGACCGAGTCAAATTTACATTTTGGTGAATATTTAGCAGTGGGTACAACATAAATAAGCAAATATTACTGGCTATTACACGTACAGCCAACATAACAGTGATAATACACCTCTGTTGGGAGTTGTAAGGCTAGGTAATCGTGTTTACTTAACCACTAAGCTACCGTTTGACCACGGTAACATTTATAACTCTACCATTGTAATTAAACTTAAATTATATTTTCATAAGTTTACATATGGGATTCTACTATACATGGATCAAACAGTAGCAAATTGTTTCACGGAAAGAAGTTTACAAAAACTTTACAAATTATCTTCAATCTTCATAAATAAATTAAAACTATGAGTAGTTTAAATAGACAAATAATAGAAAGCCATCATAAAGAGCAATCACCAGTCTTATCATATGAGTGTTAATAAAACTTCTTTAAATTATCTCAAGAGTCTACAGACAAAGTTATTTCTGTCACGGGTACTTAAGCCACCGTTTTAAAACAGATCTAGAAGAACGTACAGACAGGAAACATCATCCCATTAAACATTTACGCCATGAAGATAACGTTCGCTTTTTGTACAACGCTGCCCAAGTTTATGACTCTTTTATAGTTCCCCGATCAGATGCCTGGATACACTCGTCTAGTTCTTAACAAACAATACCTGATTAAGCCGTTTGATCGCTTAAAATAGACACTTAACCCCGTTTACAAAAGCACAGATCGCTAAAGATTTTTAACACAGATATTTTTAATGGAGTTTTGGAATTATCCGATTAATGATCAGCTTAAAATCGTTATTACATTTGGTGGGGTTTATTATTATAATCGACCTTTCTTTGTTTTGTGTGTTGGTACCGGGGCAATCGCCCCTTTGCCTTGTTGGAGCACAACAGAACAAATGTTTGTTTTACCTGACCAAATTCCAGATTAAGCCCTTTCAACTTCATGTAACAAAAATGCGGTCGCTCGTGTCTATAGGGAGGTAAGTCGGCATTGTATTACATATTTTGTATGTGGACCGTTCTTAGGATACGAGTGCCCGACGGATAACAAACAACAAAAGGCAAATATAATGAATAGTCCAGAAAAACGGCGCAGCTCTCGTTATGAGCCACATGCATAAATGATACGGCGAATCTGACAAATGGAACGGCAGAGTATAACAATGCTAGTGCCTCCAAGTGGCCGTTCAATTATGCAAATAGGCTGCGCGATGTTCGTCCGGCAATAATAAAACTGTTTAACAGCTGACAAACGCCGCCGGTCGGCAGCCCACTGTCCGCTCTAACATTTTTGTATTCAGTCACCCGTCTAAGCAATAAAACGAAAGCAGGTACATCATCCGTATGACGAGATGTCCCGCGTTCATATTAAATTAGACCGCCCCTGGTCATCCACTTTATTTTTATTTGAATCCCATGAAAATATGGAGCGTGTTTGTCGCGCCTCCCGCCACCGCCGGGAGCACGGCTCGCCGCCGCTTTATTCGCGAGTCAATGTTTATGAATTTGTTAATAAACAGCCGGACATGGCAAGTAACCTTTGCAATTTGTGCGTGAAAAAATTGGCGACAAAAGTCTATCGCGGCCGCGGACCGTAACCGTTATCGCTAATTATCTGGAGTGGGTTATTGCGACGGAATAAAAAGTAATCCCGTAGTAATTTGGATAAGTAAAATAGTATCTTTTTACGAGCCATAGGGACTGGATTGGAGTCAGTATAGCCGTCTTTAAGGGGGGGTTATCATGCAAGGAGGACATAAACGCGATAGTGAGTCGTGTGTTTCGCGACAAATCCTATCGTAGCATTGCTTTCGTACAATGTGACTGTCAGCACTCGCAATATTTATACGCGTTTCAAATACTTTATTCAAACAACTTTTTGTCAGCAACGTTCCATTTAATTCGCGCAGGGATTTTTCGTTGAGTGACCTGGGGTTTTCTGTTGTTGTTTGTTCAATACAGAGTAAAGAGTAGGGTTTCTTTAAAAAACCACAGCACACTGGTTTTATGAAATTAAAATAAAATCTTCAGTAAAATTAAGAAACAACAGGAAAAAAAATCCAGAGAAAGTAAATCCGCTATAATTGATGCGGCATTTAACAATGCGAATAAATTATGAATTTATTAAACAAAGAACAATTTTTCGTCTGTTACTTCTCATTAAAGTGATCCACTGTAGGTGCTTCATCACTCAGTCAAATTGCGTTTCGCTTAATTTTCTTTCCCGGCAGGTGTGTTCGACAGAGCAATTATTTACACCGTCAACCGTGACGTCACTACCCCTGCCCCCACTCACCATCTCCTTTCTCTGAGAATGAAACAGCTATCGTTATCTATTTATTTTGAAAAACTCTTGAGCTTCTATCGATTTATTTGCAAGACATCGTTACTTTATTGGCGTAAAAAGCATTTGAAAGTGTCAAGCGTTCTTGAGAGTTTGACAAAAAAGTTTGAAACAAAACACATTTTTGACAAAATGTATTTAAAACGACGTGTGTTATGTACAGTCGCACAGAATAACTAAAGGCACTTAAGTACCCAGGTATTTATTTATTACCAAAATATGAACGCTCTGACAATCACAGTGTCAAAAGGAAAATCTAAGCTCCATCCACCTAGCTCCACCTTGTTTAAAACTTTATAGTAATTCCAACGAACGAAATTAATTCCTTTAAAGCAGTTTTGTTCGCTTTTCTCTCTCGTTAATCCATACAATTCAAACAATGAGATTTCTAACGAGAAGAAAATACTGAAATGTCTTCCAATGAGAACTGCCAGCAATAACAATTCATGATGTCACTCAATCCGGAGAGGATTTGTATCAGCTTAGCTATAATATTTCGTTAAACATTCCTAATTGGAGGCCAACCCTTCTACTAGTCTACATTAGAACCAAGGTCGTGTACACTGAATGTCAAAAGCATTTGTTCCCCTCATGTTTAGAAATGTCAGTGTGGCTGATACGCCTATCCTATAGTGTCTCTAATTTGACAGTGACATATAGGATTAAATCAGAATGTCATGCTGAAGAAAATGAATACGTGTGGATTAAGTGGGTTCTATTGTTTGTTGTTAACGATCTGCGGTGCGTAAAGCATTAAGAATTTAGCGTTTTCTTGGTCCGGGGTTGAAATTCCGTTACAAGAAGATCTACTTAGAATGCTTAAGAGGCAAAATGTAACAAGCTGGTGTACTGTTGCAGACAAAGTCGTTCGTATTGTTTAAATGAATGTTATATAAAATATCCTCAATTCCTTTTTGCGGACCACGTTAATTTATAAGGAATCTTAATTGAAATACCTTAAAAATGATGTCAGATATTTTTCTTTATTTACCGTAGCCAAATTCGAATAATTTTTCTTATTAAAATCCCTATACATTTATATCAAAAACAGTATGACATTTAATATAAGTTGAAATATGTATTGTAAGGTTGGCATTTGCACAGGTGGGGCTTGGCATTTGAGATAAGTACGTTTTGGTGAAGCCAAACCAAATCGATGGAAAATGACCTTTGATGGTATAATATTTTGTTGTTTATTCGACACGCAACTTTAGCGGCAGTAAGGAAATATTGAACAAGTCGTTAGGTCAGTATAATTAATTATTAAGAAAATTGATTTTGTGAACCATTTGAAAAAACTAAATAAGTCGAGTGCTTAGCCACCTACCTTTGCATCGTTAGGCTGCTAATCGCTAAAAAATAGTATAAACGAACATCGATTCCGTTACACCGTGACTATTCTCATAAATTCAGTCTACTGCGGAATCGTTTTATAATAAATTCTCTAGCAACCGTACCCAGTGGGATTAATCTTCTTACTTTTCTCTCTCCGCTGTAATCCTTCGAGAGAATTGTGTGGCCAACATCCATGCAACCACTACCACGTGTATCAAAACTCGATCGAGAACCTTAAGTCTCAGCCTCAACGCCTTGAGTCGTTTTGAAACTCGGAAATAACGTTACGTGAAAATAGAATTGTTCTGAGGAGGTTTTAGTTTTACGGGTGTGGCTTACCCTCACGTATTGATGGCCGGAAATTACTGATGAAGACAATTTTGTTTCTAAATATCTCTTCTATTTTTTCCTCGACGTAAGTAACTCATTTATCATAAAAGCTGATGTGATTATTAATTTAGACGAAACATTGACAAAAAATAATAATCATAGGTTAAGGCGCATACCCGACACTAGCGCTGTCACTAGGCTATAACAAACTGCGATGGATTTCTGAAATTTCCTTTGTTAAAGGAATAATAAGATAAAGTAGGTGGCAGCGCTAGTTTGGGTCGGGTATGCGCCTTAAGGTACGGAGAGCAATGAAATCTTTGTCGTCGCTATTTTAAAGGCTTGCGGTATACCTAACTAATTAATACACCGCGCATTACTATTAAACAGTTAAACACTTTTTTTCTTCCACTTTGTATTCATCAATCATAATATTATGACAACATTTAACATTAAAGAAATTGAGTCTCTTGCAAATAACTTCATCATTATACAGAACCGTGCAAAGCTTAGGTACACAAACTATCATACGAGGAAACAATTTAAGTTTCGGTTCGTAGTAAGAGGATATTTGAGGAATAGGTATTGCTTATTCCATGGTTCAGCTCCTAGGATTTACCGCATCACTAGTTGCGCTCAGAAAACTATCCTCTACGGTTTTACTTATGAAAATGGTTTTCGTGGTTTCCTCTTTGTTGACTGGGTAATAAGGCTTTCAATAAGATTCCGCTTATCTTACGTTCTAATTATATTTTTCAATAGAGTTCAACATAAATCCTTTTTCTGGTTTCATCTTTTCAAATTTTATTCCACCAATCTCACTTATATTAAAAACGTGAAAGTTTAGATGGATGGATAGATGGATGGATGTTTGTTCCTTTATCACGCCAGAACGGCTGAACGGATCGGGATGAAATTTAGCACAGAGATAGATTATAGTCTGGAGTAGAACATAGGCTACTTTTTACCCCGAAATTCCCACGGGAACGGGAACTACGCGGGTGAAACTGCAAGGCGCTGCTAGTGTACTCATAAATCAATTTATGGAGTATACTTTTGAGCCTACCTTCATTATGTGTTTTTTTTTTGTCAATACCTTCCTTCTTCCTTAAAACAAAGTTTTACTATAATAAAATCTAACTTGTTGTGTTCTTCCCAATATCAGCATAAATTTATTTCATAGAGCTATCAAATAACACCCTATTGCTTCGGTAATCGGCGGAATATGGATCGTGTATAGTTCTAATGTAATGGGACAGTTTGTGTTCTTAGTTAATGGCTTTTGTGGGGGTTTGGGTAGATAAAAACGTTTATCGTTAGTTCTTGGTTCCGTTTATGTTGTTGAAAATAACCCATTTTTGTTTTATAAAATAATAACAGACATTATGTGCGTGCAACCTACTATTTACGTTAACGCTATAAAATAAAATTTGTATTAAATTGAGTAGATATAAGTAAGTTTCCTATTTATAAATCAAAAGGAAACAAATAGTTCCATTGTCATCCAGTGTGATATGAGCTACGTCTGCAGAGCCGCACCTGATGGGTTTAGCACTGGTAACAAGGCTTAGATTGTGTCACAATCAGCCGTCGCTGCCTGCAGAATTAACCGCGCTCGCCCGCTCCAAATGTCACTCTTATATCGTCTGACACTTCCGGATTACCTAGGATAAATTGTTTCAACGTTTCGGCCAGTTAGTCGTCGTCTATTAACTCTCGGATTAAAACCTGTAAAAACAGGGCTCAGTCGATCCTCGTAACCTGATTGTCGATTTAATTCGGCCTCTGCACGCATTCGAATCAGTT
Organism: Eupithecia exiguata; assembly: GCA_947086465.1. NCBI lineage: Eukaryota > Metazoa > Arthropoda > Insecta > Lepidoptera > Geometridae > Eupithecia > Eupithecia exiguata. The sequence goes on along the minus strand of OX352230.1, from coordinate 5,207,174 downwards.
TGCTGGCGTTTGATTGGCGGCAACAATCACTTACGAGCAACTGTCAGCTTTGACGAACCAATGAAGTTGAACGGGTGCTCACGGGAGGCCGACTGCAGACTGCTAATACCATTTTCCGTTTGGCTAATAAGTTTAGCATGCGCTATTAGCAATCCGGCGAGCTTGGCGCGGCTCGGGCGCCTCTGCACCAATCAATTTGTTTCATGTCCGGACGTTTTGATTATCTGAATTTCACTCGAACTCGCACTGCTAGGTAAGGGCGACGGGCAGTGCCTGTGTAGGTTGCGCTCGTTGTGGCGCGTCTTCATTTGCAAGTTTATGTTGTTTGTTTGTACTGTGTTGTCACATTTACCTTGCTGTAAAGTGGTACGGTTAAGGTACGGTATACACGTTGAATATACCGCTAAATAAATATGCTTTATGTAGTTGAGTTGGTTCGGTTGTAAGGAACGGGCGTGATAGGAACGTCTTGTAATTGTAATTGATACGAAATCGCAATATGTAAATGAGGCTGGGTGCGGGCACGAACGCGGGCGGGCGGCGCCCGGGGCCTGCTACTCATCGGCATGCGGAGCACGAGCGCCTCCAACGACGTCTCCCATCCCGGCTCACTTCGGCCGATTGCATTAATTTACCCATTTTATAAACGATTTAATAGACAATGTTCAGATTTGACCATTTGTGAAAATCTGAAATGAAACACTGTATAATTTGCAGAGGATTTTAATATCGCGCTTCTGCGTTGAGAAATATTGGTGCAGTACAGCTGTTTGTATCAGCGGCAAATTGAAAATTGTTGCCATTTTATGCGAGATATTTAAAATTGAGCGCCCGCTCATTTCTGATGGTCGAAGAGACGTTTAATTTATTCATTACGTTTGCAGTTTGTTTCCACCTTAGCGGTGGAATGAAAATCTCTTGATTGTCATTTTTGCGGTGGTCGAGTTCGATATATCCTCGAAGAGATTCAAATCAATCTCTGAACATTTTCAATTTATTTCAGTGTCCTTATCTGTGACAGCCTCGGCGCTGAATTAATCTGAGCGGACTGCCCCCCGCCCCCCTCGCCTTCTCCTCACCGGAAATTAAACGAATTAACGCCATCCAAATGTACATTTTTCACTTTGGGAGTCGCGCATCCTATCGATGAATCTCGAGTCTTTTTCATCGGAAAACGATCGGTGGATCAGTGCGTTTATCTGTCTTCGCTGAGATTGAACAATTGATACGTCAATGATGTACGTAGAATTGTAAATTGAATTCCCGTTATTGATTCGTCTACGCTCCATTTATTCGGGAAACGATAAGATTAGCGTTGCGACACGGTGTTTAATCTCTGAAAATAATTTTCAATATCAATCTACCATAACGAAGTCAGATATAATTTATCGGAATGTCTTCGTTTGGAAAGACGTTTAACTATCTTCAAACGTGAACTGATATCAAATTAAATGGAAAAGCCTCGACACTTCTGCAGCTTTTCCTTACAAAACCAGACTGGGTAATTAATCCAACTACCTATTACGATACTAATACTGCGTGGCTCTAAACCAGCTTTTTTGTTTTTCTTGAGTTAGTTCTATTTTATGGTGAAAGGGATTGAGCACTTAAAAGGTATCCCTTGTTTTCCTTACGGGATTTTTGTAGCTTCATTACTAATTCAGTATAAACAGGATGAGTGGTTTTTGTAACGATTGAACATTGTTTTGATCGGAATGGAAAACAATACAAAAAACTACGGAATTATTCGGTAATCTGATTACCTTTTGGGTGTGACATTCTATTGATAAAAATACAGATACTTCTTACAAAAAATAATGTCCTCTTTCTGCGTTTATAAGATTCATATTAAAAGCTCACCTTGATTTATCCAAAAGATATAGAATATTAACGTTTATTTCTATGGATATAAGATTGTTTTCCTTTCACGCAAATGAATTCATAAGTAAGCACTTTCAATAAATCTGTGAAAAGTTAAAATGCATGCATTACTACACTACGAGCATAATTTAAACTGAGAGCTTTACTGCTCATCCTCTTAACGAGCTCCCTGTCCAATAAATTGTTCCAAACTATGTACCTACATTTTGATTAATAAAACTGATTATGTTTATCGTACGGTTTAAATTTTAAATTCGTCTGTTTATTGCTCACGGGGCTACCCTTATTAATAAAGTTATTGAAGGCACAAACATTAAATGATTGTGCTCGTACAAATTACCAGCGAAAGCTTTTCAGCTATTTCAGCCTCAAAGTGCCTCAGGTGCCTCAAAACATTACTATCTACAAGCCTGCAAATGCCTTTAACCTAATTACGCAATTTGAGGCAAAAAATTCAAAACGAATCTAATCGCGATAATTTCTTAGCCCATTTAGCTTTTCCCTCGTAACCGTACTTCTCCACTATAAGAAAAGTACTCATTACCGTCAACGCACACCAGTTTACGCCAATACCTTTCGTTCCTTAACGGCCGAAGAAATACCCTTGGTAATCTCGGACCATGCCTCTTATAAAGCTCCCAAAATTTAGTGATAAACACTTGCAACCACGATTAAAAAAAATTACACATTGATGATTATTTAACTAAAATAAAAATGGTGTTTGCAGACCGAAAACTGAGGTAACTTATTTAAGCTAAGCTCGCATTGTTAACGCAGTTTTGAAAATATCTGAGCTAACTTCTATGTGAACTAATCTATATTATGTGGTATGAAAACCTATTTCAGCTATGTGAGCTGAGTTAAGGGTTTTTAAAATTGGAATTGTCTATGTCTATGAGCATATTTTGTAAGCCGAAATAAATAAAAGTTAATAAAATCTAACTTTTTTTGCTGTCTGCAACCCCAAATTATTAACCCCAGGACTCGTTTGGACTGAAATCGGGGGTCGGTTATATGTCTATGGTAGACCCTGATCAGGGCTTGTGCGAAAAAAAAAACCAAGCCCTGATTAGGCTCCAAACGAGAGGAGTTAACTGGCTGCACCTAGGATGTGTGAAGCCATTTTGTCACTGTAAAATATATCTAAAACTAACGAGTTAATATAGTCGCGTTGCTGCCTGTAGAACCACATCGAGACTACTTTACGCGGTAAACATGTGCAAAGCCGAATGCAGAAACTACATATTTCATAATAATTACTATATTAATAATACTATTTGATGACGAATGTGGCGCGGTAGATATGTCTAAGTAACGATTCGATGTTTGTGAAAAGATCACATTTTGTGGAATGCTGTTTTTAATCCCACGGAAAAATTCACAGAGATTATTCTGACGTTACTTTTAAACTTCTACTGCATTGAGCGAGCAGTGATTTATGAAAACTAGAAAATTCTGAAGTGCATAAAGTATTTTCCGTTACGTAACGTAGTTGCGTACCTATCAGAAAGTTTCAAGTTATAAAGTGCTTTGAAAAAACTATTGGTAATAGGGTAACGGAAAATACTATAATGTACTTCAGAATGTTCAAGTAGTTCGATATATCCTCGAAGATAGAAGAAGAATACAGCAAGCTGATAAACCCGATTTCTTCTTAAGAAATACCTACATTAAGATAGCCTTAAGGTTTTTAGTAGGTATTTAACTTTTTTTGCAATCAGCATAAATATTTGCAAAAATCAACAGTGACGTTACACGCTGATTTCCATTCACATTTTCTGTAATATATTGCACCCAAATATGTCCAACAATGCTGTTTTTGTATTATCTGCATTAATTTTAAATATCTGCAAATATTAACCACGTACAAATTCTGAATATTGCACTTGTACATTCGGCGATCATAACTTCACAAGAACATTAACCGAACGCGAGCGGCCGTTTTAATACGTGACTATTAATTTCGCTACGGACTTATTTACTTCCCTTAATGCCATCTATTCGTGGAGATAAAAGAAGTTAATTTTATAAATGGGCAATTCTGCCATTCCCGTATAGGTAATCTTACGTCGCTGTTATCTGGGCCAATCGGGGAAAGACAGATAGCGCGGTCGACACGCAAGCAACGATTGATTAGCTAGGCCCGCACTGCCTTGACGGGTTAATAAAGCCTCCATAGCTCGCTGATTGCCTGTAAGCAACCCTGCTTCCTATTGATCTGTGAATCAATTACATTTGCAATCATATTGTCGTGTTACAATCGGATAAAAAGTTCCTCGAACGAGACTTAAACAATGAAGACAATTCTTAGATAAGTTCTTTTCTCTCACATTTTTTCTTGGAAGTAATGTAATAAACATCACTCAGAATTAGCTTGGGCATTTATCATTGAATTGTCTTAAAGCTATGCCGATTGGTCAAGTTGATCCCTTGTCGACCTACTAAGGGTAAGAGAATTCCGTTGTCTCGATACCCAAACAGCAGAAACAATCACATTGTTCCGTTTTCGCATGATATTGCTCGGCCGAGCCCAAATCACGCTCCCAGACTTATTGGATTACCGTCGATAGTGAGCGAAACTTTATCGAATAACGTTTCTCTATCGATGCTTTACATCAGTATCTGTTACAAATTAACAATCAACTTTCACGTCCGTTCGGGAGGGATTAAAGTAGAAACAGGGGTTCCGTTTTAGCGTACAAAAGTTTATTCCGGCTGCGGTGTAAATTAATCAAAGTATATCGCAGTAGTGTTAGATTATAAAGCAGGGTGACAGCGGGTGGGCGGCGTCCGGCGCAAGTTTCGCGAACAATTTCGGCCGCGGATCGGATTAGGCTGCGGGGGTGCTCGCGGTCACTAGCAGGTCTCATGAACACGGTATACGTTTCACAAACTTCTTACCACCCGGAATTAGAAAGTCACTCACAGATCTGGATTTACTTGGAGCTTTGGAAATGACGTTTTAGAGCGCGTCTCGACGACGGTCAGAAGCAGGCGTTCGGAAGGATCACCGCGATGGATTATGCAACAAAAAAGCTTGCGATAAACCAACCCTTTTTCAGTCGTTGTGAATGTTACGTGAAGTTTCTTCCGGCTGCCCGCGCCTCCCTGCCCGCGATGCCCGCTGCCTAATTGTTTGACGAAAATAAATGATTCCCAAAATAAAAATAAACGAGAGTTTCGCGTTCCGCGTTAATTTTTAACGTTACGTTGCGGTAACTTTTGTACATTAAAGCGTTGGTCATTCGGGGGTCAAACAATACGATTAATGACTGAAAAAATTATGTCTACAGTCATTATCATAAATTATTCCCTAAAAAATGTTTTATTATTATAAATGAGTTGAAAAGTTTTAAAGCTAATAGAGTAATAACTATGACAGAAATGGGTACTTGTGAAGATACAAAAAAATATGACCGTGTATGGCAATGTGTAGACATTAAATGTAATTTTAAAGCGTGATTGTTAGCACGCACGGTCCGCCCACACGGCCCGTTCCTGTAATATGGGTCAGCCTTCGATTTTACGATTACATTTACGCTGGTGACTCAACATTATCCCTCTTGTCGATCATGTTATAGTTCCATATTAAACTCGCATTGATTAATATTTAAAGTGCGTGCTTAGAAGGTCGTTTTTGTAAAGTGGCATTTCCACCTGTTGTTGTTTCGTTCTATCCCGTTGAACCTACTGAACATGTGGCTGAAGACTTGATTTGAAAGGAACAGGGTGTTTTACGTTTCGAATTAGCTTTAGCTTGCAACAGCAGGAAGTCATAGGCAGTAGGTATAATCACGGTTTCTATACGATTATGAGTAAAAAGATTGTAGAAGCTAAAAATCAAACAAAATACGATATTTTAATAAATATACCTGTAGATTGTTTGCAACAGTCTGCAGATAACTCAATTGTTTCAATTGTAAATACTTATTTTAATTTAATTGTATTATTTGGTTGTAATTTTATTTGTTAAGATTTTGTAAAGATTTATTTGAAGAAAAAAAACGTAATGGTGGACATTTTCACACAACGCCGCCATTAACAATAACATTGTCTAACTCTATGTAGAGTTATCGAGCTACTGACATAATAATAAAAATATGTACATACATTGACTTAAAACTACCACACTATAAGTGTTTCATTGCCCATGTCGCACATACACATTGGTAAACAGCTACGGCTCCGTATGGCTGAGGCTGGGCAGTGAATGCGATGTACTAAGTCTAAGGCTTTATCAAAGCTGCTTATTCAAAAGTTCACTACCATTATGCCTACTTACATGTTTATTGAGCTTTTTATATGAGCGTATAGTTAGATGTAGTTTTAGATGTTATCGCAGTTGCAGTAAATCGGCTTCTAAAATGTTTCGAAACGCAATATTTATCGAAGCGTCTCTGAGTTAACAGAAGCTATGTAAAGTCACGCGAGGTTAATCTGTCTTCATTTCCTATCTATCAAAATGGCGGGCGGGCCCGCGGAGGCTAGGGTTACCACCTGCCAAAAACACTGATTTGATAAATAAATAAATAATGCTGCACGACAATCCACACAGCGTCATAGCCCCAAGCAACAGTGCTTGTGTCCTGGGCACTAGATGACTGATAAACTTAACTGAATACATTACATTCATAGATATTTATTATTATAAAAAGAAAATACCTAGAAAACTCGGAACAAATCTTTATAGATCGTACAAACATATGTACCAAGACGGGAATCGAACTCGCAACCTCCTGCTCCAAGCGTTGTGTAATTGTGTATGGCGTGAGCTGTTATCACTACTTTAGTCCAACGTTATAACAAGCTAAGTTTACTCTAGAATTGTTAGTAGAGCTAACTAAGTTTTTAACTTTACTTTTAAATTTAGAATGATTCTTTTAATTCGCCTTTGAACTAGCTTTTGCTTACATGATAAGAACTTATAAAAAAGTTATAAAAAAAAGTTTCTTCAGTAAATATTATGTACATATAAGACTGCTACCGCTTCCACGGAAGGTTTTGTTCAGGTCCACACATATATCCCCGAATTGATCGTTTATTCAATAATGAATGTGTGACAACCCTAAAAGTGGCAGTGCAAAGCATTAGTTGCTATCAGACGACTTTGCTCGTGAAAAATGATTTGAAACCACACCTTGCCGTTGTCTTTACCAATCTTTCACTTCGAGCCTTATCTACGAATGCTCTAGTTCGCGTGTCCTGGTTACAAATCTCCTTGTATTTATAACTTTTGCTTTGATTTCAGGTACGTACTTTCTGGTGGAGACAGAGTAGCTTAGATGTAAGTTTAGTTTGTTAAGTGCGGGTTAGGTGTCAGTTGCACTATCTAACTGGATCTAAGTTTGCTAACATCAAAACTTGCTTATACTCAAAACTTACTTAAGCCTGACTGATTCGGAAAACAGCAAGTATTTATCCATTAAATACAGAATCTGAGTCAAAAACAACACACGTCAACAAGAATATCAACGTCCATTGTACGCCCATTGTTCTCGCAAAAAGCTTTACGGGAAATCTGGAGCAAATCACTTACCAGTGTTTTCACACACAATACATTAAGGCAGAAAAAAATACATCAATTGATCAAATTACTTTTTATGTACATTTTAAAAAGTATTCTGTTATTCGTGAACAATAGGAATGATTTTATTTCGTTCCCTTAGAATCACGAATCTAAAACAGAAAACTATAAGGAATCTACTCTATCTCAATAAATCTTTTTCTTCTTTTAAAGTTAAACTGTCACATTGCAGGGTTTAAAAATCGCTAACACTAAAAAATCCTATTACAGTTTTGAAATGAAAAATGAAAACTCAGTAAAACATTCTACATGACAAAACAATAGAATACCTAGTTCCCGGGCTCTCCAACTAAGGCGGGGTGGGTGACGTGAATTTTAATTACATTTTTATGATACTAAAGCGTAGGTAGCAGGTAGGTAGGTACTCGACTATGTATGAGGGGGACCCACGCCATTCCAGCAGCGCTTCCGGCTCGTTCACACAAAAACGTTAACCCTTCTAAATTTAAAGCGCCATTGAGACGATCAAACGAGTTTGCAGGATGCTTCGACCTTTGATATTAAAATTGACGGCAGGTTCTAGATAGTGCCAGACTAAGTATATTGAAGTAAACATAAGCATTGGAACATTATCTGAAGTCCTTCGTTATGAATTTCAACACAACAACTTAAACATATTGTATGACATTATGAATTATAAGTATCGTAATCGTAAATGTACGTTTAAAGAATTTTACTGATTTAATACGATCGAAGAAATCTTGGAAAATAACTACAAATTATAAAATTTTCATTTTTGAGAAGAAAATTTTGTCATATTCTATCAATATTTGACGACCTCTGTGGCGCGGTGTGTAAAGGCCTGTCTGCGACGCAGAAGGTTGCAGGTTCGATTCCAGGTTCGAGTCTCGGGATAAATGTGTGTACGATCTGCAGACATTTGTTCAGGGTGTTCTGGTCATTTTCTATGTATAATAAAAACTATCTATATAATGTATAATATTATGTATATCAGTTATCTAGTACCCATAAAACAAGCTCTGCTTTGCTTGGGGCTAGATAATGCTGTGTAAATTGTCCAGTATAATTATTAAATTATAATTTTATCAATTTGTTGTAAAATTTGTTAGGTGTGAAGGTCTTTAAATCTGACATCTGGATACATTTAGTATTTTAACTTGGAATCTCAGAATAATTTGAAAGATGAATATAGAATAGTACCAACAGCTAGAAATTACGCAAAATAGTAGGGAACCAAAAGCTATCAGACAAAAATATAGTTGAATCTGTATAAACGAAAACAAGCCAATAAACAAATCACTCGTAGACAGCTAAACACAAAGATAAAAAAATAATTGTTAAAATGAAAAACAAAACAACGAAAGAGCTCGCTATAAATAACGGTGGTTTCTGCGGAAGTACATAGATACGTTTTGAGTTTATTCGCTAAACTTGTATGGTTTAGCGTGAAAAAAGTGTGTCGTTGGGTGAATATTTGAATTCTGCGTGGTTATCGCCAACTTGAAATGACTGTGTTAGAGATTTCTACCAATAAATTAGGTGTAGGCGCTTACCTATGTATTACCGGTTCCACGTAAAAAACAATTAATATGGTATTCAGTATTTAGTATTTTATTTATTGCATTCATACAGTCATCAGGTCTTAGTAGTTAGGTGAGTGTTCATAAAATGTTCACAGTATGTACCCATTTAGGGTGTTGCAATGGAAGACAGGCCACATGTATGGTTACATGTATGTGAAATTTAATAATACCTTTATATGTTGCAACAAGATTATTGTTATTCAAACCAGCCGGGCGGCGGCGATCCGCCGTTACCAATACATTGACGAAGCAAATTAGTATGCCCATCGCGCTCCTGTTTTGGCACGGATTTTTTTTTCAAAACGCAAAAATAATGATATCATAAGTCAAGGGGAGATAAGCTTAAACGGGCCGTATTGTTTATCACGTTTCAATTCAGATTTTTCGGCTCACAATGGAGGGTTGATGACGTTATTAACATCGCCCCGTTACACTTTCCTATCTAATAATTTGCTATTTAAAGTGACATCTAAAGGGATTTTGCGGTTGTTTTCCTCATCAACACTGTAATAGCGGCAAATCGCTGCTCTCAGTTACATTAAGCGTTCTATGGGATGATCGCAGTGACTTTATGAATTTTTAGCACGTAATCGGTTTAGGCAGGTACCCACTTCGAGTTCTGGCAGACAACAGGGTTCATAGTGTATGCGTACCGGATGCGAGTCACATGGAGGGCCAGTCCTTCATACATAGTTGAGTGGAACTCCCTCGCAGGGAATTTAAAATTCACCCCGTAACGATACAGAAATGAGGCCCGCTGTTTGAGCTCGATCTTGCTGATGATACTGCATCGCTGATGATGCTACAATTTAATTCCTAAAATCCAGAGGTTTAACAAAAACCGGGAGGTATCACAAAACAGGATATATTTCTTTGCCTTAACTCTTTATACGTTCCCGCGGGGCAGTAATAATCTGCATCCTCGTTTATATTGGCTATATTTTTTCATCTTTCACAAAAATAAGCTTCCAATAAACCGCCGCTGGCGACTTTTGAAAAGCTACAACCGATATACACTTTATCTGCTTTATTTATTCTGGGTATTGTTTTATAAGTAGAGAGTTTAAGCTGGTAATCCGTGGTACGGAAAGCAAAAAGACGATTGGAAGATTAAAAAAGTTGTGGAACTGCGAAGCTATTACGGTGAATCGCGATGCCATGCGACGCGGCGATACAGACGCGATAGCCGCAACATAATACCTGAGCCCATATCCGACTCTTATCTTTTGTCCGCTGAGCGCTGCATTTGATCCAATTTGCCAATACAATCGGATCGAGGTATTGCAATGGCATTATCTGCAGCGGGCCGCGGTCTCTAATACGATCGGGCAGAACTTTCGTCCGACGTCGCTATTACATTCGTGCTTTTACCTAAATCCTTATTTACACTGTTGATCTTTAGATTTCGGGGAACATAGGTTACTTATTCTTACTAAAACTAGAGCTTACATTTTCTATATTCAAGTTAAACTAAAGCATGCACGATTTTCCCCGCTGGGCAAACGTGTTCTTAAGTGGAGACCGCGACTTGGCAAACGTAGTGTAGGACGCCCTCCGACCAGTTTGGATGACGATTTGTGAAAGACTGCTGGCAGATGATGGATGCGGCAAGCTGAAGACAGGGCGCTGTGGCGCTTATTAGGGGAGGCCTATGTCCAGCAATAATAAACTAATATAAGCTGATGGTGATGCTCGATTTTAAGTTTGTTAAAAAAGATTGCTTAAATTGCAGCAACTCAGGTTTAAACGCGTTTCACACCGCTATTTTTTGACAGTTTTTAATGAAAATCTATTAAAAATTCTTCATTTGAGACGTGTTTAAATTTGAGTTGCGTTGGTTTATTCAGGCGTTACCTTTATGAGTTTCACAGTTTTCTTTCCAAGGATTTCTCGTAGTGAAGTATAAAAGTAATCTTACTAAAATATAAAGATCACCTTGTTGTAAAAATCTTTACCAAAATAAAATTGTAGTAATCCACTTAATATAGGCATCAGATAAACGTACAATATTTTAAATGAGATGTGAAACCTTTTCCCGAAATAGAATATTAAGTATTCAATCTTGAATCCCATCGCCGAGGCCCGCGTAACCCCTATAATTCCGTTAGAAGTATACGTAATGCTAAAAAATGTAAACTTTTTCAAGAGGCGGAATGTACGCATAATAATTTGGAATCCGAAATCCAATCGGAGGAAGTCCGAACGCGCCGAGGGAAATCCCTCAAGGTGAGAGGGCGCCGGACACTAAAGAATCTTCCCTCCCCGCCCCTTGATAAGATTGTCCAGTGCAACTCCCTCAACGCAGAGGGATAGAAAACTTCCACAGAAACGAAACCGAACGTACGATCCTGGGGGATCAATACATTCGGAAATATAATATCTGGATGGTTCACGCTCGACTTCAGAATCTGACTTTTGTAATATTTTTTTCGACCACTATTAGTTTGGCGCGAACCCTCCTAACAATTTTCTGCTACAATAAGCACACCTCTCAAACATTTACAAAAGAAACATTTTGTTCTATGTTTTTAGAACTAATCAGATGGATTTTGTTCTTTGTTTTTAGAACTAATCAGATCGGAGGGACATATAGTAAAGTATATTTGACATAAAGGATCTGATACTGAAATAAGAGTGCTTTGGGAATTATTTGTCATTTTAAGTAAACATTTAAACACTTCTCTTTCTACTTAAAATGAGAGTCATTAACATTACTCAAATTTAAATCTCCAAGGACTTACTTTTTAAGCAAATAAATTTACAATACGCCAGTATCTAAAATATTATTACCGATAACCACGAAATTACACCGAATGAACGTAGAGAAAGTATCGCGTATGAACTAGAAGGAAGTATATACCATTTAAATTTCCACAAAGCGTCAGTAAATCCGCTTCCCGTACTAAAACAATTGTTGTACCTGAAACGTAGGACGCACGGTATTTATCACGTAATGTTTGTCATCCGTACAACTAACCTACTTATCTTACACACAGCGCACGTCTGTTCATTAAGCCCTACAGACGGCGCGGTTTACCATCACATCGGTGTTCCTCAGGGATAAATAAGTGGGTTTGCGATTTTTTTTCTAGTAAACTTGAGCGGTTGTTTACATTGAAAGCCGAGTCGTTTACACAGAGTGGGGGGAGGGGATCACTAACGTAATTAGCGCTCCCCGCGCCGTCTACACCGGCGTCAACTTAATCTTGGGAAAAATGTATTGGACGACCAATCAGACAGTATTAGTGTTGTACAAATAGGAAGTTCCTAGTGGCGGTGATAGAACTCGTGTTACGAACTTTGCTTTCTGTTTCTTATGGACATTCTGTTTCTGCTTTTTCGTGATGTTTTTGTTATTCTTTGCGATAAAACTATACCAAACGAAATCACGAGGATGTGTTTGACTAAATATAAATGCCTACATGATCGAAAACTGTTGATTGAAAGTGGATGCACTAGTACTCGACACTTTGATTTCGTTACAAAAACAAATGATAACGCTAACAATACTTATATTCTTGGAATTGAATTTCGTAAGTCAAACGACAAACCGAACTCCTAAAAATATCACAAACAAGTTTTTCTTTCTACCAACGGAAGTCCCAAAAATCAAGTCAACCACCCACTAGAGCAGATACGGCGCCGATAAAACGGTCAGTTTATTTCTATGCCACAGTAGGACATTCGATTATACCCTCGAACGTTTCTAATTTCCTGGTACTCAGATGTGGTTAGCGCAATTTCCGAGACTGTATGTAGGTAGTTCAGTACCTGGGGAGAGCTGGCTGCTTGCGCCATTATCGCTAAATCAAATAAAATCTTGTGAAGAATTATACCATTGAAATATACTGCTGGAAAAGTTTTGTGCTTCATTTACCTTTGCTTTGTTAAATAAAGCAATGGTTCCAACGCTAGAAAGTTCTATTGTTTAAAAGCTAGGCATAATTTATTATGCATAGCCTTTTTGAAGTAAAATTATGCTTTGAATTTGGTCGCGTAATTATCTAAGCTCATAGATATTCTAGTCTAGGCGATTATTGAGAACGCCAAAAAGGTTTCATTCATTTTAGTATGAACATAATCCTGAAATACATAACTCTCAAGAGAAAGTACTAAATTCCGGCGCTCCCGGGCTGATATTGACACTGCCAAGAAGAGAAAAAGATAAATATTTGACAGTTTGTAGGGAAATTTTCTTCTTCATGATTGACAATATACGCGGAGCTTATTGCCGAAATTCACTTCTAAATCTCCAATATAAAGTTATCTTATAAAGGAAGTTTTCTATGCGTGGATTTTTCCTAACTTTCACTTGAACCCCATATAACTTCAATGCCTCCCCTTTTATTTTATTAAACATCGGAGAAAATGAAGTCCCGATTATCGCGGATATTGGAAGAACAAAATCTATACGTTGACATTTCAAAGATGAGGACAATGGAGTATTTGTAAAAAGTCTTTGTTCAAGGAAATTTTCCAGTTATTTCTTACTGAGTTGAGCAGGACGTTTGATCAGTGCTCGATAAAACATTTCCATTTGTATCAGGGGAGTAGCTACCTATGTACTTGGTGACATAACATTTGTCCTAAGCAGGGCAGTTTAATATTATTTTGTAGGTAAAATTAAAGAAGAGATAACACAATTACTATTGTATTTACAGTAGCCATAGAGTCCTGGACATATTGCCTTCAATGTGTCATGAAAGCTGTTTACGCGGGGTTATCTAACAATTAAGCATTTCTTACTTGTAAGTATATAAACTTTGAGAAAATTACTTATGAAATTTGAACCCTATCGCTCTCGATCATGACACCGGTACTGTGAATTCGTCACCATTTATCATTGGGTTCATTTATTTTTGCGCCTTGAGATATGATTTATCACAGTAAGTCCGCAGAGTTGTTTTTGCACCCGCACAGATATTAATCGTTATCGTGCGCGTAGGTACTCACCACTCGTTTGTTTTCGTTATACTGGCATGCCCCATTAATTATCAATGAACGTCCGGTGCCATGATGAAGGTATCGTTATGTCCCCAGCTTTTCCAGGTGACAGGGCTGGCGCTATCAACCCTTTTTAAGCCTCCGCATTTAACGCAAAGTGTCTGATGTCATAAAAGTGTCCGATTTGCGAACGTGACGGGCAAGGTAAATTCGCGATTAAAGTCGGGACGCTCTCAGAAGAACGTACCTAGTACCAATATACATACATCTTAGAAATCTACGCTTCTGCAGTAACAAATCTAATGCGTGCTAAAAATGTTTTATTCACTACTATTCGACTAACTTCTTTGTACAGTTAAGAATTTTATTACCTTGTTTAAAAGTTTATTTGTGCAGTTTTCTTAACAAATAAATTTCTTATTGGTAGTTTAAAGTAGGTAAGAATCTCGATAGTTTAAGTTGTGTGCTATGATCATGGAGTATGGTTTCATAGTTTTGAAACGAACGTGATGTATCGATGTTTCAAATTTATATTTCTGGACGCTTGCAAATGCAACAACTTCATCGGTTATCAATAGCATTCAGTGAAAAGGGATATGTAAAACTGACCGATGTTTTACTACCTACTAAAGAAATGTAGGTTTTCAAATAAAAATAAGTAATGATAAGTTTAGTATTTTGAATGCTGTAGAGCTGTCATGGTATATTTCAAATGTCACCTGACACTCTTGGTTATGACCAATTTATTAGAAATTCCGATATTTTTGACATCATCATTTTTTTGCTGACCAAAGTACCTAAAACAGAAATTCAGAATATAATTCAGAGAAGCCCACTTTGAGTTAGGTGAGATTCTGATTAGAGACCACAGTCTATCTGGTTTGAGTTTGCAACCAAATGTCATTGCATACTATAAACCAACTTTGGTTGATGTTGAAGTTACTGTTGCTAAATTAAATAGTAAATTTGAAACAGCTGGCTTTCAAAATGGGTGAAGTTATACAGGAAAATAAACCAGATACCTAGGTGTGTTTTACTACAAAAGAAAGGTTACCTACCTTTCTCTCTCTCTAATAAAAATTAGTTATGTTATGTTTAGTATTTTGCAGGGCGTAAAGCTGATCATGGTTGTTCTCGTTCTATATTTAAAATGTCATCCCTGTAACCAATGTTTCGCAAAATAATTGATATACGAAATAAACCATAACTTCAATTAAGTATTTTTTTCAAAGTGATCTGTGACCTCTACATACATTATTGTTTAAATATATACCTGTAGTAAGTTATTATTCCTTACCGAAAGCAATTTCTAAGAGACGAATTAATCGAATTTGTATATTACCCCGATATGATTACGAAGGCATTTGCCATTAAAGTTGAGGAACCACGGAAAGCGAGCGGGAAATTATTAAGGCATGTGATAATGCTGTTTCTCTAATGAACCAACGTGTCCTTGCTACTATTGGTTTCAGAACTTGACTAAGTTCAGTGCCAATAAAGTGATTAGGGCATTGACAATTGGTGCTGGCCGTTCTATTTTAGACTTACCGTTCGTTATCAAAATGATGTTATATAGACTCAGTTTTGTATGGTTTTTATTAAGAGATCTTTGTACAGCACTAGGCAGCTTAAAGGTTATTGCAAAATATTGGTTTTTTACCTGTTGACTAACGAAAAGTATCTACAAATAATAAAATAAAAGAAAGAAAATACCAATAAAAATGTTCGTATCAATTTTCTTACATAAATAAAAGATAAACTACCTACTCACAATTTGCCTAAGAAGAAAAGTACCGAAGTCAAAGAAATACAAACCACATTCAGAGGTTTTTAGATTTAGAGGGATTCGTATTTCTAAGAAATCAGATCTTAGATTTTATTCTTACTACTGCTTTGGCGCTTGAAAATAAATGTTTTGATTTGTTTTTCAATTTTAAATCTGTTAAAAGTAAGTTTCTGAAGAAAAATTGTTCGCCCGTCAATATTTTCGGTCTTATGAATACCTATTTAAATTTATTTGATAAAAAATCTAGCTAGAATAACATAATTAACATTATATACAATATTACTGTTCTTAAAGTTAGATTATTCGCCTAAATTGTTTGACTATTTCATAATCACTTGCTGATCAAACCGGGATATGCAAATCTTTCATCGAATGAAGATAACTCACTCGCGATGAGTCGAGAACACGGAGTGAGAGTGACGTGAGCTCAAGATTCCCGTGACACCTTCCATCTCCGTGCTTAGTTGGATTAAGCTCGAATCATTAATCGCTTGAACAGCGTTCATTACCCTCCGTCCTATCGAGGATCTTCAATTAGAAACATTCCCATTTCAATTGTATCGATCGAATATAGTTTATGCCCGGAGACATTAACGTCCCGAGTTCGGTGATTGAGTTCGAGATAGAAAGCTAATTTCACACGAAATTTACTACCTTCTGTTTGATTGCAAGAAGCGCTTAAGTTTTGATTAGGTGCGTGTGTTTGGGAGAGTCAATACCTACGGGTAAATTGGGTTCGTGTCTATTATTACTTCCGTCACAAGGTCTGTTAGATTCCACGTTTCAGTAGTTCACAATTTACTCACCATTTTTACTGGGCACAGCTTGAAACCCAATGGAAAATTGATCCTTCTAACGTACACATTTATTTTAAAATTCAGTAACATTATTGTAATTAACCCATTACTCTCCTCTCCAAAGCTAACTTAAACCACTAATATGAGTAGGTACTTAGTACGTCAGAATACGTGCATGATGAGTAGCTACGGTCAGGCTGACTCGAAGAGACGTCAGCGATCAATCAGACGGCAGACTAGCGCCATCTATCAATGTGTCATGGCGTCACAGCAGATGCAGCGCATGCGAATATTAGAAAACAATTTTCGAACGATTATACTTGCGGTGGTTAAGGGTTAACTGATGGGTGAAGTCGATTAACTGTTTTGGAGGATTTTGGTTCATTGCAGTTGATTAATTTTCATTGGAATGCGGTGATAATCCATTATTTTTATCGCTTTGTGCTACGAAAGTATTAGATATTGAGTCTACACTTATATTACTCGATATCAGTATCTACAGACTGCCACCGATTCTTCAAATTTTAAACACAGTCCTATTCAATGATTTTTTTTTTGGTAGTTCGCCTGACATATTCCAATAGTCATGTCCTAATGTGAGCTTTACCTATTCGTTTTTTATGATAATCGATTTTATTAATGAAGAAGTTGTAATCATTTTTTTTATTTTTGGTCAACATTTTTTTACTATTTTCAGACTTTACTCAGGCGTCTAAATTACTTTATTTTTGGAATCAGATTATCAATAGAATGAAGTAGTGCAAATTTTGTTGTTTTATTTTTATTACTCGCGTTTTCCGTGATTTATATCACGGAAAACGCGAGTAATAAAAATACATATAGTACGACAGATTGAGTTACTGTGATAAACTGTAATTTGTTATAGGTACTATTTTCAATACTTTTTCTGGGAAAAATCATAATGAATAATCTTTGTTAAATACAATGTCGGCTTGATAAAAATCGAAACTTTCGTAAGTCCTCATATTTCTCGAGTCAACAGATTCACATCCCTATCCTTAAAAAGGAACTGTGTCTATGAAATACTTCATTCTGTAATTCAGTCTTCATTTATTCACTTGTCAACAATTAAGGAACTTCATAGTCGTGCATATAAAAACACAAAATAAATTAGTGGACGGAGAATATTTAACGATATGAATTCAACCGAAAACCCTTAAAATTTCCTGTTTGACTAAAAACTTATACACTCCAGCGTTCAAACACAAAACCACTTTAATACCAGCTTTAAAATACCAGAAATTACAAATACAACATTAGCAAACGTAACCCGTTCGTTTGCTCAAGCGTACCGTAATCTTCAAACATTTTATACATTCGAATGATACAAGGACTTACTGAGATAGCTAAGTAAATTCGGCATTTCGGTAAGAACAAAAGTAAATTAGCGTTTGGAAGAGGGCGCGTGGGAAAGACACATACGACGGCAGGTGACGTGTTATATCTCCATTTGTACCTACGTCATGGATTAGGAAACGTACTTATGTAAGACGGCACTTTGTTTGGATTATATTTTGATTTATACCAGAGAAATTTCATTGCTTTTATATTATCATTTATTAAAATCTAGCCGTGAGAATCCTCATACAAATCATAGATTTTTCATCTTCAATATCTAAGGAAAATCTTATTCAAATATAACCTTAGAATCTTCGAAGTATTGAAAGAACCTTACAGGCTTAAGGAGAATCTAGAATACCCTTAGCTGTAGTCAAAATAGTGCTATAATGTGAACTAATATTTCTAATTACTCATAGAGTTAAATAAGCGAGGTAATAAATATCATTACGTTTTAAACATGTCAGTTACTGATAGACATATTGATTAATTTAGTCATAACTGATAATTAGATACTTAAATCGAGAGGCATTTTAGGCAAACTTGAATACTTTTGACACTATAACCTAATATCAATACAGCAGTACTTTGTATTTCATCTGTGTAATTTATTTATTCTATTTGTGTAATTATATATCTATGTAATGTTTTGTATTATGTTTATCAGTTATCTAGTACCCATAACACAAGCTCTGCTTAGCTTGGGGCTAGATAATGCTGTGTGAATTGTCCAGCATTATTTATTTATTATTATTGTTATTCATTATTAAATCAATATAGTTACCTAATAATTCTAATAATTTATTGGAATAATTTAAATATGTCTTTTACCTTTATGGTAAATTTCATTTCATTTCATTTTATTTTTAATCATAATTGATTAATGTAATTGGTAAATTTGAATCTTATTAGTTGCTTAATAAACTAATTCAATTCAATCATTTAAGAATGTCTCACGTAGGGTCCTCATATTTCTCGACCTCATCCAACATAAAAATTCCTGATAAGACAAAAAATACATCAACAATAGTTTGACGAGACTAAAAAGAGGTCACTTTTACTTGGGACTGACAAGTTAAACTGGCAAAGATCGTGTTTATTTTAACATGGCATGCCATTGATACCTATCCTTTCCTTCCGTAGATAATTCGCGATATCTATTGAGTTCTAAGGTAAAAAGGTATTTTTTTGGAAACGACGCATTTCAAGAAAAAGAGAGTTATAAGTTATAAGATACAGGGCGTAATCTTTAAAAAATAGTTGAATGCTGTAGTATTACTAATTTTCAAATAAAATATAATCTCCTTTCAGCAAAATATCCTATATACAATATTTAAGGTACTTTCCCTTCATACCGCATAGTCTTGGGGCGCCCTGTACAGTTAACACAAAAATTATTAAGAAGTTTAAAAACTACTATCATCGTGATAAAGAAACTAAGCTTTAGAAAAGTACAAAGTACAGCTTGTGCTTATGTTTTACTGTACGCTTGCCAAACCCACAAAAACGATTCTCACTGATCATCTTGCATTTATGTAAATAAATGCTTTCCTATTGCCAAATAAGCCTTTATTTTATCTCTGTATCTCGTACTAAGTCGACTTTTTCGATTACGCAGTGAGTAGGGATGATCTCTGAATGTCTGCAAAATGATGGAGGAAAACGATGAGCTGAACAGCGAAATCGTTTATTCAAGATCACTTTAGGTAAGCTCTCTTAAAGCAAAGTACACCAACGTAGGAGCCATAGTTTTGCCTCGTCATTACCTTGTAAATTAACACGTTAGGTAATCGTAACATCTTGCGTGAAGCCTCGTTTTTATATTTATAGACGCGAATAACATGGAACAGGAAGGTTTATAGCTATAACATAATTTTTATCATGCTTTTACACGGAAGAGAAAATATATATTCTTTCACATGGCATAAAAGAGCTTGCTACTACATTAAAATGGAGTGGCAGTGTACCAAAACCTCCCCAATTCAGGTAAAAACCTTATAAAATTCTTTATTCTATTACGTTCAAATTCCCACTTTACCTCACGATATCCCCGTAAAATAAACACAGTAATATTACATCCCGAAATCACTTTAAGCCTGAATGTCTACAACATCGCTACGGCGGCGCTACGGCGTAGCATTTTGCTACGGCTACGGGCAGATCGTACCCGCACTGCGTTACCTACGCGGTCTCATATAAATCTCACTCGAGGATTACACGGATTCGGTTACAAGTTCTTGGTTTCTCCCAAGATATTAATGCTGAGTGCACTAAAAGTACCAATAGACCGACTAACTTTGGAATAGTAGAGTATCTACTCTTCTCGCTCGTAATGTTCGCTAAACCCACGGATTTATATTTAAGTATGTTGGTAAATGTATATATAAAGTCTGCTTTCTACATTTTATTTATTATCATGAGATTACAACTGTGTTATTAAATATTTGTCTGGCTTTCCGGAGGAATGAACTTGCTTCTTGAGGCTGATTGAGAAAACAGATTCTAAACAAGGAATTTCTTATTTGATGATTAAATATGATATCTATTGTTTTGAAAGCTTTTGTGTTAAATGGTAGTTAAAAAAAACTACAATACAATACAATACAAAAATGCTTTATTGTACACCATAAAATAACATTACAAAGAGACATCACATAAGATAAGTACAATGGGCGGCCTTATCGCTAAGAAGCGATCTCTTCCAGGCAACCTTTTTGTTTAAAAAGATGAGTTGTGCTGATTTCCCAATCCGGAACCACAAAAAATAAGAATCATCTTAACTAACTGAACCCCGAAGATGGCCTATAGAAACACAAAACCTCTACGAATAACAAGCACTTATTAAAACAAAATGAATCCATGAATTGCATTAATCTCTTCGAATACATGTTAATCTGTGTAAATGAACCATTAAGAGAAACATCAAAGCTTTAATTGTATTTCAATTAACAACAATAAGTAATTATCTCGATAAATTCAGAGCGTTTGCAAATAACAGGTTAATAATGAGGAAACAAGGTTACTTTAATTACAATTCTAAACTACATTGGTACACATACAAATTCACAAATGTAGTACACTCATTCAAATTGGCAGGTCGTAGAAAAAGTTTATCTTCTATTTTTGCCCAAAATTTCCACCAACAGGTGAGAAGAACCTAGGTGTGGGCGGTAACAATTAGCGAGCTAGTTCACTGATTGGTCCACAGAGATAATTTAGGTCCAATGAGAACTAACACAACTTCAATATAGTTTACAGTGAATTCCCGCTTCTAAACCCAGACATTTAACCCCTAAGCAGTATCAAACCTTGTTTTAGAGCTACAGCATTGTGCTGTAAATTTTACATTCACGTAAGACAGAAATTTCGTCTCTTGCTGATTTACGATCGACCCCGGGGAAGCAGCGTCTAAATACGAGATTATTTATTCCTATTTCCCATCGTCTTTCTCTTCCTTGCGAAGGAATAGACGATTTGTTTACGATAAAGTTTTAAATGGTTTTAGTTTATGCTTGCAGGCTAATTAAAACGCGAAATAAATCTATCCATCCATACCAGATTTGTAATGGGGTTTATTAAAACTTTACACGTTAAGATTAAGCTAATTTTAAGACAAGCACTGATTGAACATTTTATAAAACAAGGCATTGCTTGGAACCGTCAAACTGATTTTCATTGGGTTTAAAAAAACTAAATCTGATAATAAGGAACAGAATGTAAAAAAATCCCTCTGAATTATTCTGACCAACTTAACCGTCACAAACCCGAACATGAAGCTGACTGTACACTTGATAAATAAAGAACAAAGGACATGACAAACACAAACTTGTTATCCACAATTACCGTCATTATTTCTGGACAAACCACGGTCTTATTAATAAGTCCAAAGAGTTAACGTTCCGACACGATTGTTACTAAGCCGACGGAATTTTAATTCGACCGGAGTTTATTAAGTGCGTAAAGTTTTAGCTGGGTGGAGTAAATTAAGTGAATTTGGGGGATCTTGGGGATCTTCGCCACTTTCAATCTGATCACTGGGATATTACAATTTTAATTGGCATCTGCTCTGGGTTGGGTGTGGTAACCTTAACTTCGAAGTCAAATGATAAAGACCTTTGGCAATTCCCTTTAGTCCACGTTCGTAGATGATCTTTGATAACCAGCTACGAACATGGAATTTTTTTCTTGCTTGATATCCAGTTACGAGAATGGAATGTTCTTGCCGTTTTCGTAGCCATGTTTCGTAGCCAGCTACGAATGTGTTTTTTTTTATCTCTGTTCATAACTGGTTATTAATTAATAATATTTTATCCACTTTCGTAGCCGAGTTTCATAACCTGGAAATATCAACTTTTCAAAACTTCTTGATATAGATCAAATTATATTTTGTACAACAAAGACTATTTTTTTACCACCTACACAGTTTTTCTCGGAACAGAACTGTCAATAACACAATAGTAGGTATTGTTTAACTTAGTTTTATTTATGAGTGTATTTTTTGTTACAGGTAAGTTTCATTGACGTCACTAAGAAAAGCATTTACAACCTCCGTAAAGTGAATTACGTATTCCGATACTCGTCCTGCATAAAAAGGTAGGTAGTAAAACGTAGTGAAATGAGTGGGACCCGTAAAACTCTTTTCATACAATATTCAATAGAAAATATTTTATTATCCCGTGATTTCCACAATTCATCGATAAATTCGTGCTTTATCCCCGTTTTATATCCTTCTGCAGGGTAAATTTGTTTCTTTTTCACGTGATACAGTTATAAATCTAACAGTATGTGTACGCTCCTTTGGTTACGAATCAATTTTATGACCGCACACGCCTAAGGTTAACCAATAAAACCTTTTAACAGCCGTAACTATTTCGTTATAAGTTCTGAGTACGCAATAAAAACTGGGAAGTATAGATAAATCTGAGGCACAATAGAGAGTGGAGCCGGGCGGCGACGCTAGGCGCAGAATCAATCACGCGGCGCGCTTAATCGCTCCAATTTAAGTTTTTCCTTTCTTGATAGAACAAATTGATGGAAATAGTTGAACGTTAAATATTGCGAGTAGCGGTGCGGGCGAGTACCTACAAACTTCCTCTTACGCGTTTCGGCAGGCCAATAAATCTCGACCGCTTTGTGCCGCGTCTCCTTCAACATCTTCGGCCATAAACGGCACGTGCGCCCTCTCTCTGTAACGACCTGCAACTCAAAAACGATGTTCCCTTTTCACCTTTTGTCACAGCCACACAGTTATTGTTCACAATTTAGTAACGGTCAAACTTACCCAGCGTTTTTATTCAGTTATTCACCCGCTTTATTTCCTTCGAAAATGCGTCCCTGAATTAGAAATAAGCCGTCATCTACCGCTTGAGACGAGCTTTATTCCCTAAACTAACCCGAAGATAAATTATTCCAGCACATTTCTCATCACGATCCATTCTTTTCTCCCTCAACAAAGCGTCAGTGAATCCCTGGGACATATGAGCGTCCTTATCCGCCAAATAAAATGAAGTCTCGGGGCGCGCAGTTACTAAGTATAAGTAACATGAACAAACCACACGCGGCGCGTTCAAGTAATGTTGGTGTGCGCCTCATGCGGGCCGGAATGAATCACCGCTGATAAGCGCAGCGCAGATTTGCAGGATCGGGACCGGGCGCTTGCCAACTTTCTTGCCACGCCTACACATTTGCATGTTAAAGATGCGACTCTCCTCTCTAGTATTCTTTTAATGGTTTTATCTTTTTCTATAATTTTTCACTTTTCGTAGCGACAGGAAAATATTGTTTATCACATCGGGTTGATCGCGATTGTCGCTGTCAAAATTTTTACCAGCTTGATGGTGATATTGATATGAAACTTTGTGAAGTTTTATTTAATTCGAGTGCCGACCTCGGTGATAAATCAGCGTTAGTTGCCGGCGTAAACAACCACAATTCGCTGGCGCTCAACGTCCAATCATTACTGAAAGCGCCTGAGTGCAGCAAAAAGCGAACTAATTGCGCTCTTGAAGGACAAGGGCCACTCCGTTCGCTCTGTCGCAAAACGTACTTGGTCACGTTTAACAGTTTTTTTCTGTCGTGTAAAGATTTATCTGACTCCGCACTCCGAGGAACCACTTATTTCATTACAGCGAAGCACAATCTGGCACACAATTATTTCCAAGCGCAATACTACAAGTTGACCTCAAGTTTTAAATGAATATTGCCACAATGTCACAACGTGGACATTTTGTAGTACAGACTCACACAAAAATAACGTCTAATAAAATACAAAACCTCGAGATAGTATAAGACATAATCACTTTGAGCGTAGATAGGTACGAACAAAAATATGGTAATAGTATCGTATTTGGCAAGACAGAATAGAAACTACCGATTTTATGTAATGTTATGGGGTGGATAAGAAAAGTACGTTGCATTTCCTTCATAAAGACAACTGTATGACCGCACTTCCAGCAAACTGGCAAAGTTTTAAAATAATATGTCTCTACCTTGTAGAAAGGTTAGTTGAAAGTCAACTTTTTTGCAGGCAAACTTGTTTGCAAATATTTTCTCAAAGTTGGTTAATTTAAAAAGAAATTCCTGCAGCTAGGTTTAGTTTCACATCGTTTCAAAGTGGGGCCGGAGTAAACACCTTGCAAGTTACCTTTTCAGCGCTAAGAAATTGATTTTTAAACTGTGAACAACTTTCTATGGAAAAAGTGCAAAACACGAAAAGCTATTCTAACACGAGAGCCGGAAATGAAATTAGTTTTAAGCGACAAGTTCATTTGAGTTTTTTACCGGGCGCTGCAAGGTTCTGCGATTGCTCGGAGATTCTCCGAGTTTCCTGGAGATTTTGATTACACACGCTCCTTGAAGAAGTTTCCTGCCGGATAGGAATATTAAATCTTATTTAAGTTAGACATCCGCGGCGTTTGCGTTGTTATTTCGAATAAGGTGCTTTATAAACTCCAACTTGCCACCAGAACATTTAAACCTTTTGGCTCATCACAACAAAATGTGGTGTTAGAAGAACTCAGAACTCAGCATGAAAATGTTCATCGTTGTAGCTACACATGCTTAGAGCAATTGTAAAAAAAACATAAGTAGATCTAAATTAACAATTTACTTTGTAAACTGGCTACAGACGACCTTAAAAGCCCAATATCAAGACTAGACTCGCTTAATGCTACTTTTATACTATATCAACAATTTAGCAGTAATTATGCTAACCATCCTTGAGTTCCGCGTCAGGTTTCATCTGCTAATGGCGTTCAGTTTTTCATGCCTAACGCCTTGATTTTAGCTCAAGATTATACTTACCCTTGATTTAAGTTACCGCGCCACGCTCTGTCGAAATAGACTACCATGCCATTTTAGGAACGGTTAAATTTTAATTGTATAATAAAATTGCGGTTATACAATCATTACGGGGAACAATAGGACGGTAAAGTTGAGCTTCGCTCGCGTCGAGCTCACGTTACATGGTGCATTTGCCTAATTACAGCTCGGCTCGCTGTGACGATTCGTGATTACCTAAACGGTTATATCGCGAGGCGTGCCACTCAGCTCATGTCCCAGCCTGGCCCGGACATCATCTGCCATTATCCCCACGACCTCTTATTTAATAAAATACGGAGCATTTCTCGTCTGTAATGCGATACGTCGTCGAAAAAACCTTAAGTGACTCGCCGGGACGTAATGTACATCCGTCTGAAACATTTCTTTCAAATCTCTCTAGGGCTCTTACTTATCTCATATTTCTTAAAGTTGTGTTTAACAAGTTATGAAGTTAATATAAGTCAGTCGTACGGTTGGCAGGGAAAAGGAAGTGGAGAAATAGTGCAGGGGGTCGCGGGAATTGATGGCGCCGTGGCGTCGGAGGCCTCGGCGTCGTCGCTTATTTTCGGAAACAGAAATGTTCCCGCGCCTCTTACATCAACACTGAATTCTTCAATGTGTCTGATACTAAAACAGACACTACCTCCTTCGAAATAAAGATAGCGCCGAAACTATCTTTACCTCCGTGCCATCTCCTATTTTAAAAGGAACGCCGAGCTAGAATCGGGGGCGAAATGTTCTGTTCTAAGTTCATATGACATTTTTATCTTTCAAAAATGTTAGCAAGCTGTCTGTTTTTTGCAAAAACTACCTGGAGTTTTATCTATTCATGTTAATAAATGTGAACTCAGGATCTTCTCAGATGCTTTTAGAGGTAGCTACTTTGAGGTGTTCATAAAGAGACGAAGCAAAATATTTTTTTGTCAAAAACGTCAAAAAGCTTTATATTCCAACATTTTCAATAAACGCTCTCGGTGGATGCTCGTTTTCTTTTGCTACCAGGTAAGAATTTTGCCTCGTATAATAATTTAAGATTACGTAGCAAGCAGTGAGCGTTCATTATCGTTTTTTGTACCTGATTTCGTCGAGATCTCATTCTGATAGAGCGCGGTCCGCGCGGGTGTTCTCTCGAAATGGAAAGTGCGAAAATGAAATTATAAAGCCCCACGATAAAAATAAATTAAATCGGATTTCGCATTTGCCAGTAGCCAGGGATGAGGAGCGTTTTGTAGTCTGCGAATGCCTTTCCCTTTTAAATATTTGTTTTAACAGTTGATTTGTGGCATAATGAGAAAATTCACACTTCGCATTTTTCCGAGCTTCTTTTGTGCTAGTGAATTATCTTTGTTTTTCTTGTTACAATTCCTTGTATTGTTTTCTTCAAATGGCTCTTACATTATACGCGCGGGTAGCGGGAGTGAGATCCCTGCTGCGGCAAATCACTCTGCATTCTCACCAACGATTATTCAAATTAGGGAACGGTACGACAAAGACGAATGGTACTAATATCGTTCGTTTCGCGATCGCCGAGTGCGATAGCGCGGTACGTGTTTTACACACGCGCAACAGATTTCGTCCGGCGATAAACGTACGATTGATCTAGGTGATATGCTTTCTGCGTAAGTATCCGCGCTTTGTGCACTCCACATACAGCCTTTGTTCACCGCTGCCCCGCCTTCCTAGCTAAGTAATCAACCGTGACTGCGCTACCTTTATTCTGCACTCAATCGTTGCTTTGTAATCCATTTTGTAATACAATGGATTTCCTTGAATTGCGTCTCAATTTCGTTTTACATTCGAAGAGGGTACTTTGTGTCCTTTTATATCTGCTTACTTAGTTAAATGGCCATTAAAAGTCGTGCAACAACGTCACGTTGGAACTGTTCTAAGTAATACGTTTTGTAATAATGCTCCCAAAAGTGTAATTTAGATTCGATTCGGCGTCGTAAATACGTAATTTTCTCGCTTTTTTCCTACATTATTCGTTAATACTGAGTAAAACAATGTAATTATATTTTTATTGCTCATTCTATGTCCAGTAAATCGGGGTTTGAAATCCCGGGGGTAATTTTCAACAGACCCTGCTTAATAGTCCTTCTCTAGGCGCAGGGGTCAACTCACGCGACTAGACTTTTGTTTATATTTTGTTCCGAGTCCCCGGTGTTATGTTATCATTAGTGTAATTGCGGGGATTAAGTTTCTCTATATCTTCTAAGTGTTGTCCAACAAGTTTGTGCAGGTACCTACTACGCTACTTGACAGGTTCGCCTGCAAAGTTTTGAATTTTCACGCCAGGAATAACTCTGTAAAATTACATTCCGCAACAACAAACAACCTTGCATTCAAAATGCAAAAAGAACAATACTAAATGTACATTCGCGCACAAAAACGTTCTGCTGTAACTCGTTGCAAGATGTTTTTGTCCACGCCTCTTAGCTCAGATTCCGCATCCAAACCATCACTTAAGGTACACGCGAGTAATGTGGATAAAAGTGCATTACGAAATTGCTTCTACACGCTGTTTAAGAGCGGGCAAAGCGATGTGAAATTATAGCGTTTCGCTTTCCTACTCGGAATTTTAGTTTGTGAAATATTGTACAAACTAGATATAATCACTTAGAGAGCTTGCTCGATACAGAAATGTATCATGTAGGTAATTACTTTGTATCTGACACAGATACGATTCTGCCATATACATGCATACATACTGAAGATTCAGTGAAGTTTGTCACATAAATGAGATGAAACATGTTTGTGGCATTTTATAAAATAGCAAGCATTTCGCCCAACAATTTTATAATAAAACGCCTACACAGCGAAAACCAACAATCCCTCAAGACCTTCTAAATATAGCCGCAAAGAATACATCTCCGCGTAACTAAGAAAACGTGTTCTCTTTAATCTAGTCACAAAAGCGTCACCTGATTCAGCGAGCGACGAAGCTCTCACAAACGCTGAGGAATGAAGCGTAAGAGTGCCCGGCACTCTGAATTACTTCCTAATGAAAAGAGCTGTAGAGAGGGACAGAGTGGAGTCACGCGGTCGCTAACGAATGCGGGCCTCTCGGCTCGCTCGAGTGTGCTGACTCTGGCGTATACATGCTACCGCCTTGGCTTATTAGTAGACTAGCACTGGCTTCCAATGAAGGCGCTTTCGTGCTTTTGGTTTCTCTGGCACATTCGTGTTTCATGAATTGTGCAATAAAAGCGTAGGTACCTAGATGTTAAAGTGTAGGAGCACTGGCTAAGACTAAAGTGTGAGAAATTTTTGTTTCATGATGAACAATATTAGAGATTAGGTATCTAAACACCGTCTGAGATGACTTTTCCCGTTCTTTTTATAGTAAAATAACAGTACTTATATAGTACTTTGCTACCTAAATTTAAAGTGAATGATTAGACATTTTTTCAAATAAACTTCACGATATTAGATATTTTATAACAACGATGAAATAACATCAAAATAAATAAAACAAATGCTAGGTACGTTGGTTTTTATGAAAAAAATGCAATGAAAATAATAGAGATTTTATTGACACAAGTATGTGCATCATTGTAAATATTGTTTTTAATTCAAACAATGTCGAACTGAAATTGGATTTTATGAAAATATATTTCTTGCAAAGCTTCAACCTCTAGAATAAATATAACACTTTTATTATTTATAGATGACCTGAAACTCTGAAATTTCATTTGAATAAATGAACATGAAATCTCAATACCGACAATACCGGTTTGCACTGACGCAAAC
This sequence comes from Eupithecia exiguata, assembly GCA_947086465.1. Taxonomy (NCBI): domain Eukaryota; kingdom Metazoa; phylum Arthropoda; class Insecta; order Lepidoptera; family Geometridae; genus Eupithecia; species Eupithecia exiguata. Next base: position 5,178,209 of record OX352230.1, on the reverse strand, counting down.
CGATTAACGTAGATAATTAAACGTACAATAAGTAAATCAATTTCGCCCGACAGATACAAAAATATTGTACAAAAGAGCATTCCATGCATACAGGGTCCCACCCGACGGCGGCGTCCGGCCGATTGTAATGATTCGAATATAACCCGGATTGCATAACGGGCGAGATCAAACATTTTTATTTGTTTGCCCACTCAACCGCATGCCTGAAACTAATGAAGGGGAGTTTCGATTAAATGAATATCGGTTTTGTATTCGCTTTTCTCCGGCTGTTCAGTTGCAGGGATGTGAGCGGTTTTTTTTACTCATACTCAATGATAATTCGACAAAAAGTTGGATGGGTTTTTTATCGGTTCTGATTTTGTTGGTGTTATTGCTGATTGGATATTCATTATTGTTGTTTTAATAATTGGAAAGTTATATGAACATATATATATATATATGCGATTTTAGTTATGTATTGATGTTGGTATTGCAGATTACCTATTTGGTCGAAATGCCAACTTGAGTTTGAAACAGTCATATCTACTGCGTTGAAAAAAGATTAGATTTTCTTAAAAGAAGAAAGAGATTGTAGGTTTTTCTAACGCAATACATTTCCAGTTGAACGCCCGGCGATACTTTAAAACAACGAGTTTTTATCAATTTCCTATAAAGTCAAAGTCAACAGTTAATAACTTTATTTCTTACAAAGTAAGCACTTAGACAAGTTAAATTGTATACTATTAACAACTTTTTAAAATTAATAGTAATTATAATTAATACCAAATAAGAAATAAGGTGTTAATGATCCAATTCATTTCAATTTTTGTTCACTCCTAGTGGAATTGAAAAAGAAAACACTAGTACATTTATATATCACTATTATGTGTCTAATAAATGTTTATTTTGCCTGTTTAAGTCCAAATATAATGCGATTTAGATACTTATCAATAATTACACATACAAAGCTAAGCAGAACATTGATTTTCTTTCATACTATTGTCGGTGCGGAACTGGACGACCTCTGGCCAAGCATTGATGTAATCATCGATGGAGTAAAAGGCTTTCATGATAAGATTTTGTTATAAATACTGTTAAACTGTAAGTATAGCGAGCTCAGTTGCTTCTGATGGAAGCTTGTTATAGAAGTGCATGCAATTGCCTATAAATGATTTACCTACCTTGCGTAATCTACATGCAATTTGTTCTTGTAGAACATCACACCCTTTCAAAAATATATCTCTGTTTTTGTGCGTATACATTATATTTTCATAGATGTAATGCGTTATATACCTATATCTTTTTCATTAAACATTTTCCAAAAACGGTGGGTTGTATATACATACGTAAGCATGCCTACAAAATAAAACGCTAACACAAAATCGGTATCTCATTTCCCTCCGCTCAAACGCAATTATTTATTTACTACTGAAATTCTTGAAAACCAACAGAATGAAAGCCACTTAACAAGTAAAGTTTTCAAGTACTCTACACCGCATACACGCAGCTACATGTACTTACATAGTGGAATACGAGTACCTAGTTACGTTTCAAGGTAAAACGAACTTTAATAAGCAGCAACCGATGTTTCCGCGCTGTAGTTAAGGGGATAATATTATAATATTTGCTCATGTTTGTATTATAATGTTTACTCATGCTATGGCGATCGTACCTTAAGAATTGACTTCAACTCAGCCCGTGGGTGTCAAAATAGCCGACTAAGAAAACCTACCAGAGAAAGCAGCAGCTTCCAACTGTTTATTACTCAACACCATAACTGCGGCCACTAATCTGTCTGCTAAACGTGTTGAATGTGGCCAAACCCCGCTTTTTTGGGAGAAAAGGTGTGATGCAAGTTCAACAGTGGGCAGCAAAAAAGAGGACACATACTGTCTTCTTTTTCTGCTGATGTGAAGAAAAAATTTGTGGTAGTATACTGTCAATATCAGAATACCAAGCCCGGGGCAATATTAACAAAAACGTCAAGATGAAAAAATGCTAATAAGAATACTTTAAATTTTCAAACATGGTGGAGAAAATTCTTGTGAAGATTTTTTTTACCGTTGACTAGGACTTCAGAGATTTCGATATATAATCACGATTTCATATTTGAAAAAATTGGTAAAATTTTTAGCAAAGCACTTGAAAAAAGAGAACGGGTTTCAAGTAAAAAATCTATCGAGATGTAAAATTAACATGTCACTATAATAACACGTGTTAAATGAAATCATTTTACTTTCAAACTCTATTTTCGTTTCTATTTCTTTTAACTCTCACTTAAAAGCACCTTAACAAACCGACGTATCCGTTAAGCTTAAGTTTTGACTCGAGCTAACAAGCCGATGCTCCCTGTTTTCAACTGTTATTAACACGATACCCAGCCACACTTGTGAGCGCGGTACAAATTAATATTAAGTTTAAGGAGAGGTGGGAAGTTTGTTTAAGTTTTTCTTGAAATCCTCAAACGAACTTCTTAGATTATTTTAGTATATTTATTTGCTTCTTACTCTCATATTTATTTACTCTTTCTGAAAGATAAGTGACTTTTTCATCTAGTAATAACTCTAATTAATAATGATTTAAGCTCTGCTAAGCTTGGGGCTAGATAATGTGGTGTCAAGCTTAATTTATTTATTTATTTTTGCTAGTTTCTGCATACGGTTCCACACGCGTTGTTTGTATGAAAACGATTAAAGGTTATATAAATCTCACGGGAACTAAATTTCCGATTTAAAGTAGCTTTACTTTTATCCCAGGTGTAGCGTTTACCTAAATCTAAAAGTAGGAGTTTAGTTAGTTAGTTAGTTTAGTTTTTTTAGGAGTTTTGGCGTCAAGAAGCAAAATACATAGTACATATAAATCCATCCATCCTAACCTTCGCTTTTATACCTACAATAAATAAAATAAATAATGCTGGACCATCCACACAGCATTATCTAGTACCAAGCTAAGCAGAGCTTGTGTTATGGGTACTAGATAACTGATAAACATAATACGAATATTAATTCGGCTACTTGGTGGATATACCGTCCACTCGCACTAAGCGGTATTCCTTCACCTTCATCATTCGTACGGCTGGGATCTGGAACACGCTCCCAGCTGCTGTTTTTCCGGTTAATTTCTCTCATCTTCAAGTCAAGAGTAAATAGGTATCTTCTAGACCATCGTGATACATCGTTGGCCACATCTTCACTTCCCATCAGGCGAGATTGTGGTAAACGTAGGTGTATTGACTATAAAAAAAAACGTTATATTACTTAGTTATTTTTCCGACCTGAACTCTGAACAAATATCTGCAGATCGTACAAACATTTGTCCCTAGGCGGAGGGAGGATGGGGTGGGGGAGTAGGTTAATAAGAGTGATAAAACATTGAAATTTGGCCGGTTGGTACCAATTTACTTTTAATCTAGAAGGCAAAGTAGTAAAAACTATGGTAGAGTACTTTTGTGAGTGCTAACATTTTATATTTGATTAAAAAAAGGTAAGGTTCATTATGAAGTTCGTCCAATTCAATTAAAACCATTTTTCAATATTCAAAAAAAGAACGTAAAACGGACCTTTTCCCAATGGAATCAGCTCCCACAGAATAATAACCTTATTACATTTTCAATTATGGAACAACGTGAGATTCATGGCAGCTGAAAAGGATATTATAAGAAAATCAACCACTCAATTGCAGATTAATGACCAGGAAACCTAACGGTGGGTACAGGGTAGTGAGAACAGCTAGATCATTACCCGCTTAGACTTACTTACTACTTATAATGTTCGAAATTCAAATGTGCTTGCGCTTATTAACTTTCTCGAGAAATTGAGCAAAAATCGTTCATGATGGATCACACTACGCGTCCTGGCACTTATAAAATTAAAGAGGTTCCACTAAAACCTTTTTACACAAGGAAAAAGCTACCAGCAAAGTTATTTGCTGACGTCTCATAAAACAGTACTCGCAAATCCGGCAAGCAAACTTTGCAAATTCCGCTGTAATCAATCCACAATCCCTTATCTAAGCAGAACTCACGGCGATGAAGGAAACCGCGGGAATCGAACACTCGTTAATGAAACTTCCGCGCAATTACCTAACCATCTCGCTTTTATTAAATTTAATCAAGAACTTGTGTAATATCACGCAGATTGGGCCAATCCGTGTACAAGTTTCGATAACACTGTAGTTGGAAACTAATTTCGGGAATACGTTATCTTCAGATCGCCTTATAAAAAGAGGATCAATGTTCTTTTACGAGACTAGGTGGGTTTGCGTATGTGTGTCTAGAGAGTAGACGGCTAGTACACTAAGGCTTGTGCCTACTTGCTTCGAATTTATTTTCCCGTGGTGATGATTAAGAAACACTATAGAAAAAACACAGGATACTGTTTAGTGTGTTTGGTAGGATTTTATTTATAATACTTTCTTGGAGCTCACAATTTGCCCATCAAGCTATCTGAAAAGTTTGCTTGCCGGATTTTTTGAGTACTTTTTTATGATACGTCAGCAAATCACTTTGTTGGTAGCTTTTTCCTTGTGTAAAAAGGTTTTAGTGGAACCTCTTTAATTTTATAAGTGCCAGGACGCGTAGTGTGATCCATCACGAACGACTTTTGCTCGCTTTCTCGAGAAAGTTTTTGCTCTAAGCGCAAGCACATTTTGAATTTCGAACATTATTAGTAAGGAAGTAGGTGTAACCGCCTAGACAGTACCTACACCATCATTTGGAGATCACTGAGTTACCAAAATAAGCTCTACCTTTTCAAAATAAAAATAAGTTAACCAGCTGATTAACGATACTGTATCAAAGGGATGCATTAGTTCCGGTGAATATAAACGGAGATAGTCTAGTTAAGTTCTGTAGTCGTGTAGATATCGCGGCCAAAACAAGATGCCCGCTCCAGATAGAGAGATGATCCTTCTCATTAAACACGGAGCTATTTTGCAGAGGGTATTAAGGCTTTAAGGTCTACGCACAGCGCCGAAGGTCCCGTGTGATAAAGTTCAAACCTTTGACTTAATCTTGGGATATGTTTAGTTGGTATAATGGTTGTAATTTATTAACTTTCAAGTTGTAGTTCGTGCATTATTACTAATGCGAGGAACAGATTTAGTATTGCTTTACAAAATTCAATAACTTCATTTCTTTAGGCTTACAAAATAAGCACTTAGACAAGTCAAATTTTACACATAAACAGTTTTATAAATAGTAATTATTATCAAATAAGAAACAAAATGTCATTGATTTTGTTCGCTTCAATTTTTTATCCACTAGTGGAAAAATAAACCACTAGTAAGTTTGTATAATGCGTTTAATGTAATACAATGTTATTCGCCTATCTAAGTCGAAATATAATGTGATTAAGATATGATTTAGATAGGTATGTTACAAAAGCTTGGGTTGTGTATTCATTTTAACAAAAATGCAGCTTCAATTTTTCAATATATACGTCACTCATAAAATGCAGACTACATTTCACAAAATCAAGTGCAAAATACTACACTCTGCGGTAACGTAGCGATAAAACTTAGGCACATGCAGTAGTTTCACTCTACAGCAACAAATTTGCGGCACGCACGCAAGTGATAATGAAACTTGAAATTAGCCCGTGACAGCTCAATTTCGCATGTTAAGCTAGAAGTTTCTCGTCAACTGGCTTCGTTGATGACTTTCAACTCTAAAACAAGGAGTGCAAAGCTCAGTTTGTGTGTGGATTTGATTCGGAGCGCCATAGGAATCAGTTGGCTATAGCCGGAGGCGGATCCCACTCCGGATGTTCCCGGCCCGGCTTATCACCACCGATAACGGGCACGTATGATTGCGCCAACCTAGTTATAGCGAGTTTGTTTTTCGTCATTTTAACTGGTGAAAATTTTGCATGTGGGGATTTTGCGTTAGGTATCGTAAAGAGAAAATGTTGCATTTAGTGGTAAAAACTTTTGTTCCAGCTATGGAGCCCTGGGATTATGTTTCCAAGCTTATGGTTTCCTGGTCGATAAGAGAATGGAATAAAAAAATAATTTCCGTTTCAATGTACTAAAACAGCTTAAAAAACTATTTTTAAACCCATGAAAAAAAAGTTAATGTGTTTAAAATGAGCGCAAAGCAAACTTCGCGTCAACTCATTGTGGCTTTGCAGAAATCCCCAAACTGCCGAATTATACCAGCTCTTTAAAAAAGCATTTCCTAACAAACAAAGATTCCGAAACCAACTTCCAAGCATTGTGTAAGGCACCTGAAACCGCGGGCGCAGTTACGAACAAGTATTGCACAATTTAAACAAAGGTACCTAAGTATAGACGGGACACGGTGGCATTACCATAAACTGCGGGTCTGTGAGAGAACGGAATTGCTTGAACTCCCCACAATGTTACCACTATTAGGAGTTAAGAAAAAGTTGAATAAAGGCGAAGAAAGTGCGGTGCGTAATCACGTCACGAGTCAAAGTTGGGTTTGCGAAATGTAGTCACGGTGGCAGAGTAAAGATGTTGCAGTAACTCAACAGCGAAACTGCAAAAGTCAAAAACTTTATTTCTTTAGGCTTACAATAAAGCACTTAGGCCCGTATTATGAAAGCTCGCTCAGTCACCGATCTATGCTTGAGTGACGTTTATGCCATAGAAAAGCGTTACTCAAGCATCGATTGATAACTGAGGAAGCTTTTATAATACGGGCCTTAGACAAGTCAAATCTTATACACACACAGATTTATAAATAGTGTGCAAGATGTGTTTGTGCGTTTTTTTTATATGAGTTAGATTAATTCTGACGTAAACTTAAGTCATGTCATATCGTCATATTAGTTGCGTCTGGTTACTAAAACAATAATATTTTGGAAAGAAATCCACTGTAATATGTATCTATCCGAGTTTTTACTGCTAGACTATTTTGAAGTAGACGACTTTAAAAGTTTTTAAAACTAAACCTATCTAAAAGTTTAAAATGTTAAGTAAAGTACTGCATTAGTATACTTTGTCGTATTTGCAAAGCTCGCGTGTGACTCAGCAGCTTCGGGCACAAGATTAGAACTATTTACAGAACTCAATGCAAGCACGTGCTTTTTAGCAATTCTACGACTTGCCACTTAGAAGGATAGTTACCGAGACGACTTGGAACTAAGTCCGTTTTCTTATTCATTCATGAACGTTTACCGAGAACTTTTTCTATGAAAGATAAATAACTGCTTCCCTAGTATTTTTGTAAGGAGAGTATCCTATTATCTTTTTTAGTTAGTCTTAAAGTTTTTTAAGGACGAAGCCAGCTGTATAAAGTTAGATTAAATGTAGTTGAGAAGTCGCATTTTATTGTTATTGCAGTTTGTTAATTCAGACTATTTAAGTGATATTTTTACTGCTTTCTTTAATTTTTTTTTATTCTCTGAAAAGCGCTTAGCATTCACATTATTTTAGACCTATACCGACTCATATCATTGAGTCTATTTCTACCTAATGTTATTCACATCGGAGACCGCGACTCGGCAAACGTAGTGTACGACGCCCTCCGACCAGGTGGGATGACGATTTGCGAAAGACTGCTGGCAGATGCTGGATGCGGCAAGCTGAAGACTGGGTGCGATGGCGCTCATTAGGGGAGGCTTATGTCCAGCAGTGGACTGATATAGGCTGATGATGATGATGATGATGATGTTATTCACATCTGACAAGAAATAAGAACGCCTATGCGTATAAATTATCTTGCGTACAAGCATGTATAGCATGCTTTTGAAATATTACACATTTTCCACCCGATAGTGACTTTACACATATAAGCTTCGATTTATTCAGGCTTTTACCGCGACCTAGTTAAGCATACCATACATTCTCCTTAAAAGCCTCAGACGCTAAGCTCCGGAACTACGATGCTTCGTATCGAGCCCTGCGTGAACATATTTTATCAACTTCCGTTATTCCGCGGCCACCGACAATTATCGGAGGCGTGTTCTGGGCTCATAACACACGAGGTGCTCCAGAAAGGGTTTTTGTCGAAGATATGATAGCAGGCGTTCGGAAATTGTGAGCAAAAATTACGGTTTTTATGCATGATGAGCAAAATGCCACCTTTGGGAAGATCTGAGTTGATTTAACGGTTATAGTAATGCTGTAAAACCACAAGCAATACACTGAAATCTTACGAATTCGAGACTTGTTGTTAATATGAACGGTGACTTAGAGGTTAAGTTACACCTATTCCTGTTAACCATTTACGGAAGAATAATTTTAGTGATGACCTTCACTTCAAAGCATAACATACTGTTCAGTGGCGTATTTTACTCCCACTTTACAAAGTATTCTACATTTAACCCTACGAAGGCCAAGATCAGATAAAAAAGTCCATAACCTCATCAATTTACCTTACGTAATTACCGTTTCAACAAATCAGTAAAGCTATAATTTTTGATATCATCGTGAAAGGGCGTATAGATCAAACCAAAGGCATCTATGAGACAGTGGCACGCAACCAGTGAGATATAGCCTAATTGTTGTTATCTTAAACCGAATCAACATTTCACGGTTCGGTAGGAAGTAACTAACGTGCGTGAATATTTTGACTTTTCAAGGTGGGGTCTAATTTTAGAGATCTTTTCAATGTGGTGTTGTTTTCCTTTGAAGGTGCTATGTGGTGTTATGTTTGTTAATTTTAGTATATCACTATTATTTTTAGCAATTTTTTTGAATACCAACGAAATATTATTCCACAGAAACAGTGTTTGTAGGAAAGAATACAAATCGTGTAACGATAGCAACCTACATTAAGCACGAAAAGCAACCTCAATTTGTACTACATTATTATAAGAGGTCAGAAAATATCTATTACATAATTGTGTTCATTAAAGCTGTAACCTGAGCTCTGTATCCCAGTATAGCAATTAGGAAAATAATTGTTTACATAAATACAGAATTTGCCGATAGCGGTACATTATTTTGCCGTATTAAGTAGACTATTACAATAATTGCTTTACAGGATCGCCATAATTGAGTCCGAATCGTCATTGCCTTCGGGCGATTTACAGCCTTATGGTTTAGCCGATAAAGTTATGAATATTAACGCGCTGATAGAATATTTAGCCCGAGATTTGGGCAAGGACCGGATAATGCTGTGAGCGTAAGTGATTAGGTTACTGAATCATATTTATCTTTGGATATATCTATAAGTTCTTGTCGTTGCGATATTAAAGCCTGCTTTAATATCGTAGCGAAGTTTACCATTTTACCTACCTATTGACAGGTCAATAGTTAGGTTAAATGGTAAGCTTACCTATATATTGACCTGTCAATAGGTAGGTCAAATTAAGTTTCGGTGACTACAGTTCGTGATATTTAGATAAATGTAATTTTGTCTCCATCTCTCATATCATTAGTATTCGTTAATCTGTATATATAAAACAAAGTCATATTAGACCATTTATTGGTCTTACTTATTACTGGCTTGCACCATTTAAAACTCAAGAAAGGCTGGACTGATTTTAATGATCTTTAATTTGTTTCCGTCTCAAATAGCAAAAAAACTAATTAAAAATTCACGGCGGGAAAATAAGGAGATTTTTTTTCATACATTTTTCGGATGTGACGTCATCTCTAAGGCAGAATGAAAATCTCAAAATCAAAATTTGCCATCAATTGAAGTTCGAGGCAGAACGAAGTTATTATTAGGCAACACAGGCTCTGCTAAGCTTGGAGTTAGGATGCCGTGTGAATTGTTCACCATTATTTATTTTATATATCACCCCCGATTTAATTTGTATTTTTTTCGATAGTAAAACCAGCCATTGCATTAAAAAAAATCAAGTAAATGCCAAAGTGTATCGTTATGAAATGCAATGTTAAATGTTTCATGTCATGATCCCTGTTTTATGAACCACAAAGAGAATATTTAAATAACAGCAACTGACCGCTAACCAGAAAACCCATTTATTTCTGAAAACACGTTTATTTAAGAGATGCAATATCGTTGACGTGAATGAAATGTACGAATGGAGTCATCAATTTAATAAAGCTTGGATTTGGTTTGATATAATTTTGCTCACATAAAATCAAACATTTAACATCCAGAAAAACTCTACTCTACTCACTTTAGAGAAACTTCTGTGCCTCTCAACTTGTTGGACGAAATTCGTTAGTAAAGGGAAAATGAACTCTATTCAACGAGCCCCAAGGCAAATTACACGATCACTACAGCTCTCGGCGCGATCAACCATTTTATTTTGCATAATATAGGTTCAATAAACTTTTATCGTTATATTTTCCGAAACCTTCCTTATCTTGCGAATCCGCTTACTTATTGAAAATCTAATCGAACTTTCTGTGTACACCTGTTGAATTGCAAAACAGGAATTGAGGTCTGATGGTATTGCGATATTATGCGTAAATATTTAATTTTGCTAGCGTACCATTTTCGGAACCCTGCCTGAAAAAAATGTAGTTAACGAAATTTTTTCCATCTTAACTTTTTATGAAAATCTAACAATATTTTCTATCAAAAACTACCACATATTGATTAAGACAAAACTTATCACATATCAACTATTAATTGCGAAGAAAGATTTTGTTTAAAAACGCCTAGAACATGATGGTAGATATCTCCTATAGTGCGAAAGATAAGGCTGTTTATTCAGTGTATAAGCAGGGTACAAATTGTTTGCTCGCAAGCTCTTTACCTGTGGCATAGAGTTTTCATAACACGGAGGAGCCCCGGGCTCGACAATTTGTTACCGCCGCGAGCTACGCTGACGAACTTGCCGGTAAATATTATTCTTTACGGAGCTGGCGACATCTGTGACTTGGGTGACGAGAAATACTTCCCTTCTTGTTGTGGCGACGTGTGTAAAAAACCGCTTGCGATCTAACATTTCAAATGTTAAATTAGTAATTTTATATATTCTATAATCTGGCATCATCTTTTGCAGATCCTCCTAATAAAAAGAGAAGTAGTTTAATTGCTACCTTTACAATTGTGTCAAAGAATTCCATTGAAAACTTTGCCACGAAAAGCCGTTATTACTTTAAAAATAGCGCTGAGTCGTACAGGTGTTTCGGTTTCCACACATCGTCAGAAAATACTGACAGAACTTTGATTATTTCATACGTAAAGTGAAACTAGTAATTACAATTTAATATCCTTGAGTATTTAGTTGTGGCGCAATTAATTTTATTATTGAAAATTTGGATTGAAAGAAAATATAGTTCGATTTTGTACCCAAAACTGAAAAAAACAAACACGTTTTGTCAAAACCATAGTTTCCTCTTCCGTTATATATTTTGAGCTTATAAAACACATCAAATATTCGGCAGACTGTAACAGTGTCAGTATTGTAAAAAAACGGCGGTGTTTTTCTCTTAAAAATGTACAATGCAATAACACCGACACGATGTCATGCTGTAACATGTTAATATTCACGAAAAAATGTTATTCTGCCACTTTTACTGCGGTGTAAAAATTGACTGACTAATGAAATTGCAGGAAAAATAAAACAAAAGAAGGGTTCACGAAGTGATGTTCTTTTATTTGAATAAAGCATTTGGTGAGCGTGCGTACTTTAATCGCTAGTAAATTGTTTTTGGGGCAGAATGGAACGGTAGTGAGTTTGCGGCAAAACTTTTTGTGGCTTCTATTTCCATACCTACATTTAAAGATATTTTTCTTTGACCATCTCTAAATTGAAGAAAAGTGGTGAAAATAGGCTACTGTAACCCTCAAATCTCCAGATTTGAATCACCATGTTCATAAATCTAACTGAAACACAGTTATCAATAAAACAACAAAAGTTTCACAAGTAACAAGGACGGTCTTTCAGGTCTATCATTAACCCGCTAGAAACCCTATTATTAAACTATCACTCATAAACGAAGCATGGGTCTATTTAGTTATTATTTCTTTGTTTGTTACTGTCAGTTAAAGTAAGTGACATTGCTACTACTCAAGTTTAAATAAATGCTACAGCCACCTCTTCAGATAGAATTTTTGAGTACTACAATATTTTTTCTACGACATTTTATGATGAATTATTTGACTAAGTACTCGTAAAAGTACATGACACATCATGCGTGCTTACAGCGAAAATAAACGTGTTTATAAAATCAGTCACGCAGAGATGTCTACCACAAACTTACCAGTTATAAAATAGTTAAAATATTCATTTTCTAGTTACATCGAAACACTTTTTACTAGTTTCACTTTAAATTCTTGAGCGCTACGTTCAATGAACTGAAAGGTGGTTTTTCATAAAATGAAAGCAAAACGCCCCGGCTTCTAAAAGTTTTTCACGGCAGTGATAGGAAGATGTCTTGTGTGCACTTCGGTGAAGACGCCTGTACAAGTTGTTGTACTATGTAAACACACCTTTAAATGAGATGTAAGGCTGTGGTCACTATAGAGGCTTAGCGATTTTGGCACTACAAAAACTGGAAGAAAATGTTGGGAGAAAAAAGGACCTCTGCTCAGCTGTGGGACCCGATGTACATTTTATAATGGATTGTTTGCGTCTAAACTGTGCTGCAACACATTTTTGTATTTATTAAAAATATTGCAAAACCTATGAATTTTGTTGACAAAAGCATTTTAGCTGCATCCGTACCGCAAGTTTAATACAATAATACAGTGCTTTTATTAAGATCTACATCATAAGACTGCACATAATCTTGTCTATAATTATTATTCAGCTAAAATTGGCTCTTAGGCATTAAATGTAGCTAAGGTTTGAGTTGTTTTTAAATATTTGTTTCTACATGATGTAGATTTATGTATGTACTTGAGAAAGTGTGTCATTTGTGTTTAAAGTTTTCTTGTAGTTTGATACCTTCTTAAAAAAATCGCTGACTGTTTTGCTAGTGTCTAAATGTTGTTGTACGTGTGTAAATTTGTTCACATGGTTTTTTGTACGTGGATAGTAATTTCTCTGCTTCGTCTAAGTATTGTGTACGCACCCTAGCTCTCTACTCCCCGCGGCACGCCGCACGCCATAATGATGCATCTCTTGAGATGAAGGCTTTGCGGCTGCCGTTTTCAGACGCCATGTTTTTCCTCCTTTACGCGTTGTCACGCACGTTTTTGTGCTTCAACATTAAAAAAGTTTATTAAAACAGGAAATAAGAAAAGATAAAGTTCACTATTTAAATAAAATTATGCCAAGAGTATTTTGAAATGGTGATCTTCACGGAAAAGGGATCAGATTACTGACAGATATGCCTTATTTAACAGCATTGCTTATTCGTTTACTAAAATAAAAGTTAGTAATTCGATGACCTGAGATAAGAAACTGCTTAATGAAATCTTGAAATAAGATACCTACTAAGAAAATTGTCGTTGAGAGAGACATTATAATAATAATTGTTAACGCAAAATAACTTCTATATAATGTACATACAAAGATCGTAGCAGTTCGTAGAAGCTACGACCTTGCTACGCCGTAGACCTCGTAGCGCCGTAGCTTCGTAGCACTTACCGAGCTTAGCTACGGTGCGGTATAACGAAAACGCAAGATAACCGCGCCGGATGCAATATCCGACATTACGTGAACAACATTTGCATTATCGTGTGCATATGTTGTACATGCACCTAAAGGCACACAACATCTCCATGTTATTAATATGCGCAAATCATGCAGATGGCTTCTTCGAGATGAGTCGCAGACGCGCAGACTCACAACTACTTCATTACAAAACACAAACAATGATTGTAAAACAGAGATTTGTTATGCTGGTTGTGATTTAATTCGAGTTTTGTCTGTATTCAGTTGTACACAGGAAAAATGAGTATACAAAGTCTACAAAGAATGCAACTTGGAAGAAGCATTTTTAGAAAGTACAATAGCTAAGTGATTAACACTAAATCGCTAAAAAAAATATTAAAAATAGCAGATATCGTCATTTTATCGAGTTTTGAAGGCAATGACTAGTGGATTGGTATAAAAGATAGCTAACCAAACCGATGGCTTCATCATCTTTCGGTATTTATGATGATTATAAGCAAGCGCGATTTTTGGAAGAGTTTGCCGAGGACTACGTGGCAACTTTTGGCAAATGTCTTTGCCAAACTCTTTTGAAATCCAAGTGATAATTTATAATCTTTTTTTCTTAAATATTCACTCAATACAAACATGACGATGGCTTAGATAAGACAAAAACAAAGACGTTCTACTTAGTAAAATCAAATGAAGGTATCAGGTGCAAAGATTTTATACTTACAGCTAGCTATTCTGCCCCGACTATGGCATAACTTTGATGTCTCTCTCATGACACCAAACGGGCATAAAGTTGAATCGACACGGTGCTTTACAAGACACAACTCGCACTTAATGACCTCGACGCATGTCGAAAGATATCTGGTCTTATTTTAATCACTTTCTGTGATTATGTAGCATGTTCTTTGTTTAGTCAAGATCTTGCGCTTATGCTGTAACATTTTAAAAGCCTTTTAAACAATGTCTAATGAAATATATGAACTACTTTTAGATTAATTTTTAAAAGTTACTTATTTAAAAGTTACTTATTTAATTAAAAAATAATAATAGAGAGCATGAACTGTTTATAAAAAAGAAGAGAATTAAATGAGTTCTATTATTTATAATTGAAACATTTGAGCTAACTCCAAACTGTTAATACAAACAAAAAAATAACAAACAAACTGAGAGATGGTGCGAGATGGTGCGAAAACGCTTGACCATCACCAAAAAACAATCTAGAGGTAGCTATTGATTGTTAGAAAAGGTTTTACTTGCAAAGGTAAGTAGATATATTTTTGAGGTATAATTTTTTTCTCCTCTATCATAGCTTTAGATATTAATTTACATCACAGACTAGATTTAAAGTCACCGACATAGCTCTCAGAATTAGCAAGCTGAAGTGGCAGTGGGCAGGTCATATAGCTCGCAGAACTGATAACCGCTGTAGAGTTAAGGTTCTCGAGTGGCGGCCGCGATGCAACGCGAAACGTAGGGTTAGGAGGCCATCAACTCGATGGACCGACGACATCGTAGCGGTCGCAGGGAGTCGATGGGTGGAAGGGGCTCAGGACCGCACTTTATGGCGTCGTATGGGGGAGGCTTATGTCCAGCTGTGGACGTATATTGGCTGATATGATGATAATCACAGAGTAAAACCAGCTAATGAATAGCTTATCTTATGTTCAGGCTGCTACACAATTAAATCAGTTCCATAGGCCGTCAACGCCAACCGATAACAGCTCAATACGTTCAACCTGGTCTAGATTATTACCATAACGGTCCAAGACGTATCGTATCATGTCACCGCAGCCATATCACAGCGTGCGATAACCAACCGTCAATCTTAACCGAGTCGTTATCGTAAATGTTAATGACTACGACAATTACGGACACCGACCGGTTCGTGCTAGCGTCCAAAATATAGTGCGGAGTGATGGAAAGGTCCAATCAAAGCTGAGGTTGAATGGCTCCTTAAATCTTGAGATTTTAACTATTGTGAATACCTATTTGATAGTTATGAGAGTGAACTGTATGATTTTTATTCATACACGATTTTAAAGCTAGTAATATAAATTTTGAACGCTACAAAAACAATGCGTGAATACTATATTCAAAACTGGTTATTTTCAATTTTCATCAGCGTTTTTGTGTAAATACAATAACCAAAATACCTTGTTATTACCCCAATCCAAATTGAACCTAGTTAGAATAAAAATAAAGTTCAATTGGTATGTTCCAGAGCACTATTGGCTCCCAATCTATCGGTCGCTCGATTTGTCCCCTATAAACTCCTTCCAATGGTCCGGCCTTAATTAAAATAGTTCAGCGAAAAATAGAAAGGTTCTTTTATATTGTGCTATCGATTGAAGTGCCTTTTTATAGCGTTTCTCAGATTTGTTGCACTGTAAGCTAACGACATTGGGTTCGTACATTTTCAGTTCTAAATTTTGTTACAAAGATTATTTTGTACAAGTTTGTATTTGTTAAAAGAGAGTATCAATTCACAATGTAGAAACAAAATGTACAAGAAGGACAGTAAAGAAGAAAAGTAGTAAACAATTACAAAAAGGACCAGTAAAATCACTGAATCGATGCATTTCAGTAGCAAAAGTTTGAGTAAAGGAAATAATAAGTGGTCGCTTCGAAGTAGACGCATTATATACAAAGAGGCTGCCACTCGAGAGACAATGGACGACGAGCTACTTTCAATATTAATGATGCGCCAATAGAGATGCGGTGGTCAAGCTGGACAGTTTCTTTAACAGCTGGATAAACATCCGGCTTTTTATCTGTCCTAAAGAGTTTATCAAAGTCGGACCCACCAACAATATGAAGAAAAAATTTTGGCTCCAAGCTAGAATTAAGAGCGCCAAGAGAAGCCAAGAAGAAAAAAACACTCAGGACTGACACAACCTGGCTTTAAAAAAGATTTTAAATATTTTTAGAAAGTTCAAACTAGAAAAACGAACCAGCTTCCTATTAAATCGAAAAATTAAAGAAACTGAACACAAGATTTAAGAAGCCGGACCAATAAAAGTGCTAAAGTTTTTAAGTGATCCGGCTTTTTGTCGTATTTTTTCCAATTCTACTCGCCGAGAATGCACACAGAGACTGCTGAGCTTCAAAAGCCGGCATTGATACTCATTAACTATTGATTCATAAGTAATACCCTTTTACCGAGCCGGGTTCGAAGCCGACAACTTTTAAAATTTCAATGAAAGAGGTTTTTAAATCAGAGAGTGGCTATTTTCATTGCATTGTTTTGTGCCATAAAGGATTTATTGCATAAGTGGAGAATATATGTTGTTGCTTGAGTATTGAAATGGAAAAATCCCTCGTGTCCGTGATACCGTTGCTATTATTAAATTAAATTCTTTATTTCAAACTTCATGGGTCCAGGGTTACATAAAAATTAGAATCTACACAATAATCAAACAATAGTACTAAGCATAAGCTATATTTCCCATTTCATCATTTGTTATGAATGATGAAATGAGAAGTATAATGTTGAAAAGGGAATAAAGTATACCGTTATGTTATTTGAGCGTATGTAATTATTTTTCCGGTATAAGAACAATAGAAAATTTAATTTAAAACGGTTATTGTTCTACATCAGATATAGTTAGTATTAAGATCTTATTTATTTTCTTATTTATTGATGGTGCAATGAACTAAACATCTATTCTGTTCTCTTTATTGCTAAAGCACTCATACTGTCATTAACCATGTCTTTGTTGCCGGTTTTGGTGAAACCCTCTCGGGACACATTTCATTTATCAATCAAAGGCGATCCACCAGACGAACTTTAAAGAGCTGTTGCTTTATTTTTATTTAGTCGTTAATCTGTGCTCGTTGTTCACTCGATGGTCCAATGCCCGTGCCGCTAACCTCCAGTACTTTTCAAGTTTATTGTTCAAACATCTGGCGGGATATGCAAAATCAGACTCATAAACTCGGTTACGGTTCGCAGTTAACTCTCTCTTACGCTCATCTTTATCGACCCACCTGTAAATTTGTAATCTGATGCCCTTTTAACGGTTCTGATTAGGTAGACTTTACTGGGTTTTAGTAGACTCATGAATCTGGATTGTGTTTTTGTGTCTTATTAAGCTTTTGGTGTTGATGGACTTGTAGATTGAGCATTTAGGATGAAATACAATTATGTTACCAAGTGAGGATATCGTACAACATATTATGGTAAGTTGACGAATAATGAAGTACGTAAATAGTAAGGCAAGACAGTATTTTCTATGACACTACTACTTCCTTACATCAACGGCTGTTGATGGCACTGCCATGATTTAAATTCGTAATAGTTATATCTCGTTATTTCCCATTTGGTAATCTTTTCATCTCGTAACCCCAGGTGAAAATAAACCTAACTTGTGATTAATCCAACAGCAAGTTTCAACTTGCGCAACATCTATTGACAACCTATATGCGAATATGAAAAGCAATCAAGAACAATGACGTATGTAGCACACTCAGCTCATCTCAATTCTCGGCGTTAGGTCGACGCGTAATCGGGCTCCGCAAATACGTTCAGCACTTATTGCTAGATACTTGAAACAGGTGCTCCCTGTGTACCCAAGTCCTTACAGCGAACAAAGCGAGCGGATGAAGCGCTATGGAGTTTAAAGGGTACGGCTTTTCAATAATGCTCGGGTTCAGTTTTGTGTTGGACTTCGGTACAGGCACGGTAATGTTATCTATACAGTATTGTAACTCGGCCCTGTCCTTGAAATAACTACCTACCAAAACAAAACAAAAGCACGCGATAGGGCTGCCCGCCTGCAGTATTTTAATTTCATCTACCTACTTGAATTTCTTTCTAGTTTTGTGATTATATATTTTAATACCTATATATAAAATAAATGATAATAAAACCGGCCAAGTGCGAGTCTGACTCGCGCACGAAGGGTTTCGTACCATTATCTATAAAATCAGCAAAAAAACACGTTTGTTGTATCGAAGCCCCCCTTTAATATTTGTTTTATTTTAATTTTATTATATATTTCTAAGCTGAATATAAAACTAAAATACCTTATTTAAATAAAAAATTCTCAAATTGCACGCTTACTGCTTACAACATTTTTTACCTATTGAAAAGAAAAATCAATAACTTATCATTCGTAATGACAATTCTGTCAAACAAAAAAAAACATTCAAATTCGATAAAAAATAGTTTAATACCAAAAAGTTCGTTCGTCACTGCGCTGCGGCGCATCCCCGACTGGTTGTACCTACCACGATCCCGCCCTCACATGAGGTGACAGTTATGACTCGTGTTCCGGCCGTTTGTATGAAGACAGAATACTGTATAGATAACATTACCGTGGTACAGGTCCCAAGTTGTGATACAAAAGAGTTTGTATGGTTATTCTGTAGGTAAAAGGTCCCCTTTTAGTTTACTTGTAGTAAAGGAGTAACTGATTGCATTAGTTTCTTAGAACTTTGATTTAGGTCCCAACGAGAAATACAAAATCTTAGGATGTGAATGCCGATTGCTACCGTACTGTTTGAAATACTTATACTAGATTCAACATACGGTAACTAGAGTAAACAGAAAATGAATTAACAGATAATCCCGTAGTTATCGAGGGAACGTATATCTATAACTTACCCGTGACTACTTCACCCTATCTCCATCATCCATTGCTCTGGTGATTTGTCTCTGACAAGACGTAGATTAGCCGTCCCTTGCAGCGCACGCTACATTAACCCGGCAGCCAATGAAGGCAACACTAAAGGGATGCACTTTATGACAACAACCTTATCATCATTATTGTATTGTACGACCGAGTAAAAACTCTATAACCCGGGATTGAGATAACGAGAAACTGCATCGTTTAAACTAAGCCGCGCTGTCGGAGATCGGTCACAGAGCGAGACAATAAATACAACCTCCCTCTGATTAGAATGAGACGGATGCCCTTTGACTTCCTCATCCCACTTGAAAGAAGCCTGTGAATCACGACGTTGAGTGGACGCTTTTATTACGAGATCAGACTACAGTACAATTTTCTCGCAGAAAATTGTTTTAAAAAATATTTAACTCGTTATAATAAGGAATATATCAGTTATGAAATTGAAACAGAGAAAGTTTTGAAGTAGGCAGAGGTAAGTGTGCAGATATTGCCCGAAATCGCTGGCAACAGTTGTGTAGTGAACAAACAAGCGGCCGCAATAACCTGCCGTCCGATCGCTCGAGGACAGTCGAAATGCGCGCCGAACTTTAAGGTGGCTCTTTCCAGTGTAAAGTTTAGTATTACTGGATGCAATTGTAAATATTAGGTTTTCTCGCCGCGGTTTTCTTAACAAGTGAACCGTGGTGTACGTGAGCGCCTCTTCATTCCGAGCGGCGTCGTTCGCCGCCAGCATCACAATGTGAATTCTCCCCGATCCTCTTTCATTCGCAATTAAAACGATATTATCGAAACCATGCAACCACCCTCGCAAACTTTTATATCCTACTTTCACCTACTCAAACAGAACTGAAACTACGCTTCAACTATCTAACTAATCAAAGCGGTATTGATGGGAATTTGTGAATATGCAATCCGGTGATTTGTCTTTTGTAATGTAAACGAAGCGAGTAACTAGTGATTTCAAGGAGCGCTAGTGTTGTAACCGCAGGGTATTTGAGTGTTGTCGATGATCCCGCAAATCCTGCTCGCCGTGTCCCGGGCACGTCTCCCGCCGGGCGGGATTACCTCGCGATGCCGACTGACCGCAGCAATCATGCTGGACTAGCTCAAGTACCTCGTCCTACCTATCTCCTAAGAAATTTCAAATTCCTCCCGAGATTTAGCGCTTATAATTTTATCGTACCCTTAGATAACTTGTGATTTAATGTTGGAAAATAACATTGAGCTTTCTAGATAAATAATTCAGTTGAAGGAGGACTTCCTTCGCATGTTTATTTATATAAAACAACAGCGTTTTCACTTACCTAGCTTCGATAGGCGGCACTAAAAATAAGAATGCGCTTACGCCGGTCCGGGCGCGGCAGGTCGCCATCACGGGCCAAACGGTGTCGTAAAACAACACACGCACAAATAAAAAGGACGGAATCTTATTAAAGTAAATATTTATGGCAATGCTATCAACCGATTGGACGAGGGTTCCGTCGCCCTTGATAAATTGTCCTGCCGGTTGCGGCGTAACGGCCACTCTCCAAAATATTTCTCGTGTTACGGATCGCCCTAAAAAATTCGATGTGTTTGATTTATGGCATAATTTCCTTTCACGCCTTTTGATAAGTTCCAAGGAAAACTCTCCGGTAAATACTTTGCTCGTTTTTACGAACTCCCAACGATTATCCAAGAAAAAATATGAAAAACTGTCCGTTTTATACAGACGTGTAAAACGATAACTTCACAAAGAATGTGAAGTGCTTCCTAAATTCAACTCGTGTCAAAAGCTCGAAAACGTTCCTGAAGCAATAAAAGAACTTGGGGAAAGTTGAGGATTTAGAAGTTGAACATCTTGATGTGGAAGCGGCGGTGTACTGCTTTTATTTTACTTACCTGTACGTAGACAATACGGTTCCACATGCAATCTCTCCTACGATAGACGAACAGTTTTTATTCGACTTCACAACAGAGAAAATGAAGAGAGCCAATTCCTTTCAGCTTTTATGCACTATTTTCTTAGCTTTCGGCAAGTTTACATTCAGATTTCAAACTCTATTCAAACACATTAGAGTCGTTGCAACTATTTATCTTGGCATAAAACGGTTGCGTTATTCGGTGCAGTTATTTCGATAAATTGTTTGCATTCTCGAAAGATTAGTGCAGTTCGGGCAACGTGTGCTTGTTGTTCTTACCTACATGCAAACAGACACTCTCAAATTATTACAAACAGCTTACTTCTCAATTTACTATCCGCAAACAGCAGTTGGCTATACACGAAACAACTTTATTGTCTATTGATGCGATTCTCTGAATATCAAATTATAATTTATTGAAGTGATTTATATATTTTTTTAAGAATTTAAACCTGGCGTCTTCACGAACGTGTGATGATGGACAGGACTGCTGTTCACATTGTGTTACTTATTTACCAGTAACCCTGTATATTATGTGTATTTATGTAAAAGTTTGTATTAGTTTTATTGGCCATTCTTTGATATTCTCTTTTAAGCTTTGGTTTCCTGGTTTTCTTTTGTCAATCAAACAAAACATTACAATGATAAAGCGCGTCAAGATTTGGGAGTGGGGGCTCGTTACGTTACGGCGTGACGTCACGCGGAATAACTGACTATATCTTCATAATTTTTTGTGATTGTTTTTAATTAATTATTAAATTAAAAATTTATATTATATTATATTATATATACATATATATATATATATATATATTTTATTTAATTATAAATTTTAATTAATTTAAAAAATTTTGACAAAAGAAAGACATACTTTTCCCATATCTTCCGATAATCTAACTGGCGGATGATTAGTGTTTTCTAGGAAACTTGCCAGTTCTTTTACCGATCTGTTTTAGATCTAAGTATTGCGAATAAAACATTATCTATGTACATATATAATTTTGTAATGAGGGTAATTAATAGATGAATCAGCTTAAAGCAAGTATCAAGTCAATTCTTAAAATATCATTCATTAGAATTTTTTAATGTTCCCACACTGAAATACGACAAAAGGTATTTGTTTAATTACCCTCAAATCTCCGAAGGATTAATAAAAAAATAAGTTGTTATATAATTCAGTCACGTCACTTTTCTTTACGTGATTAATCAAATTCAGCGGCTGAAAAAACTTTGATTGGCACTTCTATACAAGCTTACCAAGTAGAGGTCACTCGATATATTATAGTGCTCTGATTTTCATACGCTACTTCATAACCTACATAGAAACAAAATGCTCTACCTAATAGGTTTCTAATAAGCATTGATTGCCTACAGGCAATTTCGTTGTAACCTACTTTAATAATAATAGCTAACACGATTAGCTTGTTATTAACAGAAGGGAATATATTATTGACCAATCCGAGCTAAGATATGAAGTAAACAGTAGTAAGTAGAACGTACCTACAAAAGTTTTAGGTAAGTATGACGTCAGAGGGGGCAATTCCGGAGGATCTCTTAATTACGAGCGTCGCGAATTTGTTTAACAATAATGAAGAGAACAATAACAAAAGTTTGGACGGCGGCATCCAACTCTGCTGATCATTTGAGTGCTTGTTCAAGTTCTGATGAAAACTTGTTACTACAACATCACTCTTAATAAGGACATAGCAAAGTCTTATTTCACATGCGGCAACGGTCCAGTCTGGTTAAAGTGATTATAATTGACGTTGATAAAGCGTTAGGTGCTATTACAGAAGTAACGTGACATTAGCTCACATGATAGATTGATGGACATCGAAATAGAATGTGATCAAACGCAAGCAACTAGAAACCTCTGTGGCGCGGTGGGCAAAGGCCTGCCTGCTACGCAGGAGGTTGCGGGTTCGATTCCCGCCTCGGGACAAATGTTTGTATGATCTGCAGATCATACAAACATTTGTTCAGGGTGTTCTGGTCGTTTTCTATGTATACTAAAAAATATCTATCTATGTGTTGTATTATATTATGTATATCAGTTATCTAGTACCCGTAACACAAGCTCTGCTTAGCTTGGGGCTAGATAATGCTGTGTGAATTGTCCAGCATTATTTATTTATTTATAAACCTATACCTAACGTATGATTTTTCAAAATTGGATACTCTTCGAAAACTATTCAATAAAGTTTATTTTTTCTGATGGTAGACTGTAAGAAGATAAATGTTTAAATAATCTTATTGCTGAAAGAGGTAACTTATTTACACAAGCATTCATTTAGACATTATAAAATGCATTCACAAGCATTCACCAGGTAGTGATGTTATGAAATTTGCTCTTTGACGTGAGCTACGAGTTCAATTTTTCAGCTCGCTACATTGAATTTATCGCAGGTAAATATTTATTTTATAAAAGGGAAATATCTTGAAAATTTGCTGGTTCACGTATCTACCTATCCTGAAAACGCTCGCACCCGCCACCTTACATAAGGCAGGTATTGAAACGAAAAGCTCTAATACCCGAAGACATTTTCATCAGTAAAGTAACATATTTCCCTGAATAATTCATTAGGGAAAGTAATATAGTATTCAATTAGACGAATGTATTCCCGCCATTATTACATTAGTGAAAGAAATGGCAGTAAATTCGGATATAACATCGCGAACGTAAAGGTGTTACAAAAATTGTGGTGGCTCGGCCCTCGCAAAGTGGGGCCTAAGGTTGTAACGTCAGTTATCGACGCCTACAATAAGTCGCGTTTTATACGGTTATTATAGCACCATAAACGCCACCGGCCGGTGTTTCATACACTGCCGGGGCAGATTATACAGCCTATGGCCCCGATTTCGGGTCGGAGGGGGCCGCCTCCGCCCCCTGTCAACTCCACGTGCCTCCCGACAGATGTGTCGAGATATCAGATATCGGAAGACACATTCATAATCTTCGCCTCAACCTCTCGCTTCTTATATTAAAATAACGTGCGTCACGCAGGTGCGAACTCAACGCGAATTAATAAAAATTGGCCGGGATTTACACAGGTGCGCGCTTATACGGCTCAGTAGGCAGTTACCTACTGGATCGGTAAATAATATATCCAATCGAGGGCCCGAGATATATTCTCCTCTAACTTAGTGGAGGAAATCGGGCCGCGCTAATTGATTTTTTTCGGCTCTTATTAGGCTTTTTGTACGTTGGTTGTATAATTTTATTTCCTTTAGTTAGAAGTTGCTCCAGTTGTTCATTTAAAATAAAAGAAAGTAGGTAGGTACTTGGAGATCCGTGATTGTCAAAGAATACCAGAGCCCGAACTCGACGCTTCATGAAAATCACCTGTAACCCTCCAGATTTAATTATATTCTTCCTGAAAAATAAAAGCGCTCTAATTGAAGCCGGGGAAAAATAAAGCTAATTCCTGGAGCGGCCCTGGAGAACTTTCATTAGCGTTTCACAGCTACAATTGCGAGTTCAAATAATTATGTTTACGGAATCCTTTTCTTACGCAGAGATTATTTATCTTCTCCATTGTTAGGAGAAGTGACGCGGACGAATTTCACGAAAATACCCCATTTATCTACGGAGAGCACACAAAGGCAACACGAAACCCAAAACTTTTTACGTGGTCAGTGACAATGCTATTTCTCTCTTTTCTCTTAACGTTTCATTTCCAACTTTAGTGGCATTGTATTTATTTTCACGTTGCGTTTATAACGACAAATCATGATGAATTAAAGTTAAGGTTCATTTGGTAAAAAGAACGCCGTGTAGTTTGTGAGCGGTCCTCTGTGATATTTACCTAGCCATCCCGCCCGCAGATAACTTTGCTTGGCGGCGAGGTTGTTGCTTGCTTCTTACTTTATTTGGTTTGCAGACCCGCATAAATAAAGGCGAATTGGCTCCACTCGGCGCACAACTACATATCTGTCTCGTCCTACTAATCTGAGCTCAAACAAAGCTGAATTACGAACGCAGTTGTTTCGAGTTCGGCGTTCACCCACTCACTGCCACAGGTTACGGAAACTCAAGATCAAAACAAGCAAATTTGTGTTTCTGTTTTATTTATTAACGCTTTATCAAGCCCCGTCCGTTCCTTTCGACACAATATTTTATGTAAGTGGCTATTGTTTCCGATCGCTTTTATCGGTAAAGCAATAACGTAGGAACGATTCTCGTGATATACCGCACCGACCTTATAATGCATAAAGAAAATACGGTCATCCTCGAAACTTCACTGAACCCTTATTTGCCTTTTCTGGGTGTTACTATCTTTGCCTCGATTCGTACGCAAAGCCACCCGGCCGCGCGTGAAATACCAAATGCGCCCCAGTTTCTGTGAACGGATCGTGCTGTTTGTTTAGGCCAACCGGAGTCGAGGAAGGTGATGAACTAAATATTAACAGAGAGCCGAACTAAGTAACAACACGCGTGTAGCGTTTACTGACAAAAAGTTGGGGGAAAGTGACGTTGATCCGATGTCATGAAGATGTATGAGGCGGACGCGTGCCGGCGCTGCGGTCGCCGGCCGGCCACGGGATGTGCTCGCAGGAAAGTTTCTGAGTGCGGACGCTCTACGTGTCAGCATAATCGGGCGCCACCTTCTGTTTGTCGAGTTCACTAATGCTGTTTGTCCTCGTGGGTGGACCTGGACACGTCACATCACGCGTGTGTGTCTTAACCGTTAGCAGACAGAAACTCTGTTGCTAGTCGCATTGTTTTGTTTGCCACTTTAACCGGGAACTTTGTACGGTAGGTGATTACGTTGCTCGGAGCGCTCGCTGTGTTGCTAACTTGAAGGATTTATTTACACGACAGATTGTAAGCGCAGAAGTGAATTTGGTGTAAACATTGAAGGCGATTTGTTCATAAAATTGCAAATGCTCTCCATTTTTCAAAAATATAAAAAGCTTATAAGTCACTGGGATATACTCGTAGTTCTTTTGTAGGCGTAAAATGTAAATATAGTTCTTGGAAAACTTAATATAAAAAACAATGCCTATTCAAAACTCTAATGACTGATTGACGTCTTTGAAACCTCCTTTGCCTTTTAAACGATATCAAAGACTTTAAATTAAGCCTCATTAGTTCGAGTGCTTCTTAATAATTTGTGTGAAACGTTTATTTAATACGAAAAGTTTTTGAGGTTTTAAGTTTTGTAAGTGTGTACCTATTGTTTCAACATTATGTCTGTTTCAAACCTTAAACTATTTTATATGTTTACTTTTAGGGAGTAAGCAGTTTTTGACATGAAAATCGTAACATATGTTTTATTTTGTTTCAGGTTTTGGATTCGTCACGTTTCAAAGTGAAGACATAGTAGATAAAGTATGCGAAATACACTTTCACGAAATCAACAACAAAATGGTGAGTACTAACTTTAAGCTTCTTTTAACAAGTCTTTCGTTTAAACTCGCAGCGCTTTTGCAGATACCATCATGTTTTCCGAGAGCAAGAGGTGCATTGGGAACTTTAGGTTGTTCGAAATAAATATATCCTTTATGCAATTTATTAGTCCAGATATTTCACAAAGCGTTTAAGCTCATAAAATAAGAAAATGGTCATAAATGGGTAGCAAAATATATTTTATCAATAATTACGCAGATCTAAAATTGTCCCGTGGAGAAAATCGAACCCGCACTCAGCAACTCAGCCGGCTGCACCTCTCCGTTTTTAACCCAACAGTGATACCCCAATCCTAGAGGATCATTTTTCTTCAAACGTTATACCATAAAACCCAGTTATCATCCTAAAATAAATTCAATTGAAATACGCATCGAATAACCTATCCGACATAAACGTATTCGTACGTACCCTCCACGGGTAACAATACATTATTATTGATTTGATGATATCCTTGAAAAACTTTGTAAGTAAAACAACAGAAAGTTCGTTTTCCCACTTGTTAAAACTTCCGTAAATGCTGGGGGTATTATCATCTCTTTACTTACATGTTCCTGTTGTTTGTCTTGGCGGGAGATTTATTCGTTCCCTAAAGTTCTATTTTGCTGGTTTGAATGGGGAAACAAAAATGATTTAAATTGCTGCAGGAAAGGTTTTGAGTGCTGGCTTAACTGTGGCTGTAATTTAGGTATCAGTTTCTTGTTAACACATCGAGTCACGATCGTATTTTAAAGTTACTGTCTAAATATCATTGTTCAAAAGCTTGAAATAACTTGAAATTGTCAATAGAAATTCGAACTTTGACATTTTTTTTTTATTATTAAATTGTCAATTTTGACAAATTAGGCTATAGCCATTATGGCCATACTGCCTCGTCTTTCGTTAAAACTATTAAACTATTTTCTGATTTCTAAACATATTAATTTAAGTTGAATTTTAAATATTCAATGAGTATTAATATGTACATATTTACAAAACATTTACCTTCCACACAATCGATATCCAGTCAATAATGATAGAGCAATAAAATCAATAAAAATTCTTGCACAAGTATATTTTCCTACATTGTCGGTCAGATATCAATTAGAGACGAAAAAGGCTGGTTGGCGGGGCTCCAAACGGAGCTAATAAAACCTCACTAAACCGGGCTTATTCTCTGTTTAGATTTTTCCCCACAAGCCGGAGGACGGTCATCAACTGACACGCCACATTCGAGATAAAACGACGGAATTAGCGGATAGATTAAAGGATAATTGGACCATTACACTTTCTAGTTTTGTACTCAGGCTAATTGATATTTTTTGGTTGCTTATGTCGGGAGTCTAGACTAGAGTGTTCGGCATCTCATCCACGACTGCCTGCATGAGTCCTATCTGTCTTCACTGCGACGATGGATGCAGCCGTCCCCTTATGTTTGCAATTCCAGACATTTAGCTAATATGATTAGTTATCAACAAAACACAATGAGTTATCTCAGACTGCAATCGATCAAGTTGCGTCTTAAAAAAATATCGCTCAATATTATTGAACTCCTTTTTTTAGCTGTTTATAGTATAAAGCCGTCCATGCAATACATTACCAGTCACCCTTTACAAGTCTATTACAATCATGTGAACCCGTAAACCTCGCTCCGACTAACTTTTATCCGTCATTCGCCGCACGCAGCCACTGTCTACCACTTTATTATTTTAGTGTAAATTTTAGGACATAATCAAATTCGTAGTGACTGTTCACGCGAAGGTTTATGGCGCTGTAAAATGTGAACGCTGACCATTGAATTACAATGCCGGTAGTAATTAGCATATTAACGTTCAGATTAGGACTGGAAAGGTCGTGGTCATCTAACAAGCCATCACTGTCGTGTAAAAACAGATTTTGCACCCTTTTCTGTCTCGCACCTTAGGCAACACAATGGGAAAATAATTAATAAACAAAAAACGATATATGAATCATGTTTGAATACATGATTTTTATATCACTCGCACGGGTCACAACGTCAACGATGACTCAGCCAACACGTTCGTTAAAAAAGCTGGCTTACAAAATCCCGCCAGAAGTCTACGTCCATTCGAGCTACACTGTGACTACATTGTCTTTGTCACATGAAGTTTCCATCGCCATTATCTTCCGCTCGCTGAAAGGACCGGAGAAAAACCCTTTCTCGTCGATGCATATTCCTGATTATTAATGCTTGTTTTTTGTGTCTTGCTCCATTGTCTCGTCTAATGGCTGTACGAAACTCGCGGCATGTGTCGGTATATCGCAAGGGTGTGCTCGCCCTAAGTGGAGCAAACAACGAACAAAGACATCAAACAAATGGGTAGTGTTTTAGAGTAATTACGGTTCGCTTCCGTGGAACGAGAGGTGTGCATGAAGCGAGCGTACCTCACGACGCTAACTAATCGCTTATTATTTCGCTCTTTTTTTGTTGCGTGTCGGGAAAATGATCAATGTACGCCGCTCATTTCGTAAACAATGTAGAAGTTGCATTAGTTTGACAAAGTTGATGGAAACTTGCTTTTTCCGGTGAAGTTACGATCGCATCTACGTGTCTCGTAAACAAATAGCGCCATTAAAAATTTGCTTGAGCGTATCATAAACACATAAGATAGTTATATTTACGTAGGCAATAAAGAAGACAGAGGCGTCATGTCAGCGGCGGCGCTTTGCTGGGAGTAGCTGCCCTCGTAAATTTAATATGTCATATCTTATATTAAAATGGTCGTTAAGCTAATAGCTACTCCGCCTTCCCACGAGGAAGTGATAGGGTGAAGGGAAAGCTTATATTAGGTAGGTGCCCTAGTCATTTTTTATATCAAAGTAAAAAATGTAATAGGCACTAGGTACTTGAAAAATTGCAAATTTACATTTTGTACAAAAAGAAAAACATTTTGATTGGAGAAGATAATAATAGAAAATTAATATTGGAGAAGATAATAATGATTTTTCCATTATTATATTCTCCAACATTTACTTAATAAACAAAATAATTTAATTTCTCACAGAATCCTTGATAACTCGGAGACAAACGTTTATAACGATTATAAATGAAAAGCAATTGTAATTTCCATCACATTTAATTTGGGCCTCGTGATTTAATACGAGTAATTTTAACAAGACACCGCTATCAAGTATAATTGTGTACTGAGCGATTCTATAATTATTAACACTAGACAGGAGGCTTCGCTGCATTTTCGAACTTAAATACGGCCTCCATTAAAACGCTCGCAACAAATTCTCGTCACTCCATTACGTCCTTACACATTACTCCCTTAATTGCTTCCGCTTACCATGAATTTTAACAACAAAGCAACGACGCGCCTCAAAATGGGTAAAATATAGTGTAGGTTGTTAGATTTCACCTTCCAACATCAATTTCTATTTGGCGGATTTAAGCTTGCTGGGACTCACCACCTGTGTTCTTTACGAGGTCGCACTTTCTATAAGGACACCCAAAATGTAAGCAAGGTATTTGTTTGAACTCAAACCTGATGCATTTGCAACTTTGACGCTTGGCTGTCGTTCATAAATAAGTCTGCAATAGATTCCCATTGCTATAAAATGGTTATGACTGTGCCCGCGTAGCTCGGTCCGCATAGTTGAAAATTTTCACACGGTTAGGTACATAAAGTCTTGGCAATTTCACTATCGGAATTTCACGACACATTTGCCGGCGGGTTTATTTTTTAAGTTCGCGAACGGAATATCTGTATCTGTCACAAAAGCCGAGTTAGAAGTTTTCGTAGATCGGCCAAGTTCCACGAATAAGCAACTTTTATAGCGTAAGCCACACGAACAAATTCGTAGGGGTTTTATTTTGCGCCGCGCGTTACTTTTTATTGAACGTTTAACTAATGGTTTCCCAAAACAACGTGACAGCAGGGCCCGATGATTCATGCGCGGTTCTTTTGTTTTTCACGCACTAGCTCCGATATTGGTTTTAATATTTTTAACGCCCTTTTTTACCAAAAACTATGGCAACCGTATTGTAAATGCACTCCTAACATATTGCAAAGGGTATCGCGCACATTTTTCTCCCCAATCGTGCATGAGGGAAACAAATGGTTTCCGTTTAGGAAATAACACTAAAAGTAGGCACATTTGAAAGTGCCACTTAAATCTTGGGATCCTCAATCGCCATTTCTCTTGGAGTATCAGTAAGGCAGTTGGGCGGAGGGTGAAGGTGTCGTTTAACGTTAGTGTCTTATTATCAAAGCACAATCACGGAAACAGTTCAACTGATGTTTCTTTATTCATATGACATACATTTCTAAGCTTCTTGCCATCAACTTAGTTTCTATGCATTTTCTTGTGGCTACGATTTGCGAGTTATCCTTTAATTCTAGCGTCTACCATCGAGTAAAAACGTAATATGATGCTGGTGCTATCTGCGAAGGTCCACCCTCAGCGCACAATCAATCACGGTGCCTGATTACCATAAACTTCCCTTTAGGTCCCAGTCTTCTAAGCTCCATCGATCCGGACCCATTTTTGCGCCTTCACATAAAATATATCAAGTGTGACGCTCAGAGCGTCTGATCGTCCCTTTCCATTGAAACTTGCAATTGGCAAGTTAGATTCGGATGGATTTTGTCTGTTTTGAACTTTTCCATTCAGAGACTAATGGAAGATTAAAAGGTGTGAGTCCGGTTGGCGAGAATTGAGCGAACATTCGTGAATTTTAAGAGTATGGTGAATATTTTATCTGGATTTTTCAATTAAACACTATTGACGGATTCTTTGTCCGTGACCAGCATTTCGAGCTTAATAATTCTAGTACTGTTTTAGAAACATGTATAGTTAATTATTTATTATTAAGCCTGAGGATCTCGTAGGTATTTACCTGCAAGCTTTTATTTACATGCAAGTTAGTACTGTTTAGGATAACCCTTTACGATACATCGTGAAGTTTTCTCAAATGTTTACAATTTTCCTTAGAATTGAGTGACATACGACCTCACGAACAACATATCACGGAACGACAAACCTTAAAATTCAGCTATAAAGTCGAATTTCAATTGCAACTTTCGTCTTCCCGTATTATCCGCTTAGGAACAAATTAGCATAAACTGTCACCTGTGTAATTAATAACGCAAACTACAGTTTATATCAGGGTGGGTTCAGGATGTGCCCGTCTAACGAGGTTTGGTCTCCGTGATATACTCGCCTTAGTTAGATGTTGGATGTAATTTCCTGAGATGAACTATCGTGGGTCCTTCTGATTATCAACAACTGATAGAGACACGCGAACCAGAAACAAAACTGGACGGGTTAAGATGGGTAACGACATTTTGAGGATCGGTCAGCCCAAATAAAGACTAACAGGGCACTATGAATGTCTAAATATTATATGAAATCTTTAAAATTTTATACCTTAGTTGTTATTACGGAATTAAAGTGGTCATTTTGTTTTCTGTGGTCTATTTCAGCAGAAACCTAGGATAAGATTTATTGTTGTAGTGCTTACCCGCACTCTGGGGTATATCTAAGAAAAATTCACATTTTACAAACTTTCGGCTTTATAATATAAGTAGGCTTATATATGTAGGGTACCGAGTTAACTGGCGTGTAAAAGAGGATGCCTATACCCAGCAGTGGGTGCCAACGGGCTGATGATGATGATGATGATATGTAGAGCAGAGAAGGCATGATCTGTTTTTATTAAAATTACGAGATCTTAAATCATTAGCTACCTTCTATAAATCGTTAAAATAAGCTACTTATTTCCTATGAACTGCGTACATTTCATAATTCACTATCTTACGCCGTCTCACCCTATATTATAGTCTTAATTAGTAGGGCCAGGTGTAATTTCCGGATAGATAGCAAACTGGCCGGGTGACTGACAATAGATCGTCTATACGATCTTTACTAAGATAAGCCTGTTGTCGACGGTGTTGTCTTTATTTCACCCTTATTCTATTACACAGTAGGTATACAATTGTAAGAATAGTTTAGGTTCATAAAAAACAACAGACAATCGCAATAGTGGATTATACGAGTATATACGTCTATTTGACGTCAATAATCTAGAGATGGTATCGAAATGACTTGCATGACCGCGCCCAATCGGAGGACGCATTCACTAAGTCAATCACTATCTTTTTATTGCATACGCGTAAAATTTTATGACTATTTACGTTGGCTTGTTAACCTACTTTCACGTTAGGTATCCGTATACCGACGTGATAGGTATCCGTTGATATCTTAGCAATTTCGAACCGAAAATATTACAAGACTTCCAGTAAAAATTTATTAATACCGATCGCAATCAGTATTCATACAACTACCTTATTTCCTATGTAGGTATATAAATTTAATGGTCATAAAGCACACGGCACGCAACTCTTAAATGACGCAACTAACTGAAGTCGAAGGAAAAGACGTAAATTAAGGCTCAACAGGCCTTTCCGGCTGTTAACGATTTTTACTCCAACTAATGTTTGAAGCGTGAAAGAAAGTAAATCTCTACATCACATGAAATACAACCTATATTCGCGTGCTCTACATTATACGTAAAGCTAATTCTTGAAGATAATTTACAAATGTTATGGTTTTTGATCGGTTTTTGAATGTTCCATACTTCTGTTAATTTATTTTTGGCCACTTTAAACATATGTACATTATGTACATATTGTACATGTGTATAATATGTATTTATGTATAATGTTAGGATTCATGCTCACGTACATGCGTGCATGAACGCGCCATTTGATGGATTGTCCCGACCACCACACGCTCACGCTTGGATCTTGGAATAATACCGGCAAATGCTTTAATACATGTGCATCACTCTGTTTAAGCTGTAGATACATGTTAGGTACACAATACCTTGTGTCTCAACCATCCATTCAATACGATTAAGAAAACATGACGCACAAGCACTTGACCCAAATCTTTTACGAAAACCTTTGTCCAGAACAAAGTAAGTTCAAAGAGGTGCCATCAAAGCAATTGACAGTTTGACAACCTTCGCGACTTTCTTTTCTTTACGTCAAAGAAAAAGAAAGCCGTGTCCACAGTGTGTGGACCACATTCAGACGCAAAATGTATTCGTATTTCTGAGCAGCTCAAAAAAAGTTGAGGAATGCTTATTCCTCGTGCTTCAACACTAAAAATATTACATATTCTCAAGATAAAAGCTACCTACTAAGTATAAGACACTTCGAAAAAAAGATTTATCTGTCTTTACGTTACGAAAATAGGTAAGTTATTCTGAGAAAACGCTTACATTATTTTCGGCAGATAATGCTTTGACAAATTGATGGAATCCACGATGGAATACAAATCCCCGAAAGATTGAGGAAGTCAGTGCTCGGCTTAGGAGAAATGATTTAAGACGAAGTCGTAAAGCATCGTAAGAAGGCCCGCGTAATTGAAACAGTGTCGCTGCGTAGGGAGACAATAAAGCGGAGTAGGTAGTAGAAGAGTGGAGGGCGCGGGTGTCATCAATAAAGGCCATACGTTAGGGCAGGCCGGTTCATTACTGCGCGGCGTCTCCGCATTCCCATTACAGGGGAGTTAGGAGACGCGAGCGGCGATAAATACCGGCCGAGGAGCTCTGCTTTATTTCTTGCACACAATTTCATTTACATTAGAGGTGCTCCTCCGGAGAGTCGTATGAGATTCGTGTACAGATTCATGCAGAACAAGTTACGGGCGGAGACGCCACGCGCCGCAGAGCTTAATCTAGGAGGTGGCGCGGCGCCCGCCGACCGGCGTGACGCCCCGCACCGCGATCCTACCTACTTAATTACTACTAATTGCCGGAGCTTATACCTGTACGTGCGTCATAAACTTTCTCACGGATCCGAATTAATTCAGCGCACCAAACCCGTCTAACTTTAATATTAAATGCATTTCCTGGTTGTCTATTCTAGGAGTGAAAAGCAAATTTTATCTTATCTCTCAGAGAAATCATGAACACGATTCGTTTGAACTAAATCATTCTGGTGACGATTACATTTTTAATTAAGAGAACGTTTTGCATTCATGAATAGAAAGAGTCGCTTCAGCGTCGATAGTAACATCTAATTTTGCAAATTGAAGCTGTGTGAATGTGGACAGAGCTCGACCGCAAACAGCCGGCTATTAACAATTACTTAATGCAAACTGCACTCATACGCGTCCAACGCTGGCAAAGACTCGTTTGCAGTTTTATTTGATTTTCTCGAGGATTTTTCCAGGGGCAATTTTGCAATTTCAATTCGTACATGGAAACACTAAGGTATTCGTTTCCGTTTGTGTAATAAACAGATTTCATTATAGCAAAGCGTTTTCCGGGCGTTGCCGGCGCTGGACGCTTCCAATCGTTATATTCTTTTACCCACGCTTAAATGGAGTCTCGACCGTGATGCGAATTAGTTAAGCAACGAGTCAGCGGTAATCTTGTTTGCTTACAATTGCAAACGGCCGGTAATACCGCTGAGTGTCTACCAATACCGCTCTCCGACCGTCGCTTTCAATTTAATTGGTATTTTCGTTTGCTCTACCATCTCAACCGCTTAAATCATCTTCAAGCAGCTTCGCCATTTTAAAGCTTAAACTATTTTTTTCCTATTCTTCCAAGAAACTACTTTGTGATATCCCAATCAATCAAACAAAGAAAAATATCGCTACAGTCTTAATATTTGATGTAGTGATTTGCCATCGACTGGTATCGATTTCCCTAGAAATAGCCGAGGGTATTTGATGAGTTTCAATGGGCGAATGAATATTGTACGTGCTGCACTGTGTGCTGCGCCTTAATATTTAATGTATAACTAGCCTTTCTATGACGGTGAACCTAAAGCATCGATATAAAATTTATAGGCTTTCTTATTCAAATGTATGCTCCTGTTTTTAAAGGAGCCACGCAACAGCGTTATAATAACGCTGGTGTGTATATTGCCCTAATGACTTTTCTTTGTTTGAAAATATAATTTGATATCGATGCAATGAAATAGGTTGCTACGCCATGGCATTTTGTGCTACTATCGTTTGTGAATATTTACATCTGTGAGTGTGTTGCGGGCAGGGAAGCCGTCGCTTCGTTTACCTGGTATTTCATACATCAAAGGAAATTTCCATTTGAATAAATAAAGTTTATTGTTTATTATTGACGACTCTACCTTTAACACAAAATGGCTTCGTAAATAGAAAACATTTGAAATAAAGGAAAGGAAATTCATTCGTCTTTTTTCCGTAAACTTATTAGAAATTTGGAGCACGCAAAACTTCGCTTTATTGCACTCAGATGTATTTCCGACGTTTCGATATAAAATGTGTGCAATTTACAAGTTGCTGGAGGGCTATCTCTGCTGCAAGTAGCAGTCGCGAGTCGATCGCTTTTATCTGATTTGAATTTGGCGCATTACCCCCACTCCACCCCTTCGGTAAACACTCCAACACTTTAAGCAACTGTGCCAACATTCTTAGAAAGCACCTAACTTCGTCTTACGTAAACATGGCAGTCTGGAGCATGAATTCGTTTATACATGACCTGTTGAGCTTGAGGTCACGACTGCTACAACAATCCGCCTTAAAAATAAAAAATAGGGATAAAATCAGTTTGAGGAGGCGGCGGAAGAGCCTAAAATTGCGTTATCGGTATATTTTTATCGTGTAATTCTGGAGCTCTCACCTAGTCTCCGGTTCCCAGGCCACCTTCCGTTTAGCGGCAATCAGGGGCAGGTTGCGACGCTCTGTCAATACGAAGGCGAGATGTTTCCCTGATAAACTTATCTAGCCTCCCCCACCCTTCGCGCCCGTCACCGTCACCCGTTTATCGCTCACGTATGTTCCTGCTACGTTTCTGCAACAAAGTGGAGACTTTTGGGTTTTCGTTTTTAACCTAAGGATGTAAAGCTAAAAATCATGCTTTATATTTAAAAACAACGAATTAACGTCACTTATACGAAGAAATAAATAGTACAAGATAAGCTGCAGGCAAAAACTAGTTACAAATGTAACATTTACGATTTTAAAGTTTGGAATAAGAATGTCATTTGTTCATGACATCAATAGAGGTATTCGTTTAGAAACAGTAGCGATATTTTATCCTTTTATAAAGTTGTCTATTTGGCCGTCTGCCCGAAGTCTGCCACAAGTATTTCAAAGGAAACAGAAATAGGAGTACAAGGAAACAAACGCAAAATCTTATAAAATGCAGTTAACGTCAACACACATGTGAGCCTCGGTCCGGTGAGCGCGTGTATAAGAAACTTGTTTTATTTTGTAGTTTCAAGCGTGAGAAGAATCCGGAATAATGTCCACGGTAAAGTTTACGCCACTTGGAATCTTCACATAATGTTCCGGTAGGGCAAAAGTGTCGCAACATAATATAAATTCCCGCAGTCGACACAAAACATAGATACCTTTTGTAATGTATTGTTTTTGAACGCCATAGGCTAATTTTGTCTTTGTTACGGCGGTCCCTATGGCCTCGAGTCAGCCATTAATCATAAGGAACGTACAGCGTACACAGATAACATTAAATTTCAGATTTCATTATTATCCAAGGATGGTAATTAATATCTTGAAGTCAAACGTCGAGTCCGTTTAGCCATTTCGCCGGAGGCGTCTCGAAAAATAAATCTCGTTAAAATTTCAGCTTATTGACGTTAGTATTTCACCAATGAAGGGTTTCAGTTAAAACCAATCGAGCGTAAATTTAATGGTTCCTTTCAAGTTCATATTAAATTTCGTCTACCCGGTAGAGTAGAGTTGAGGCGGTGGTGCGTAAAACTCGGTGTTTTCTCGCGAAACAATTAAATTTTCCATACATCGGCGGGATCAGAAGGAGGTAAGCTAGGCTAGGCTGGCGCGGCATTAAACCGGGCGCAGTCGAGTAGATCTTAAATCCGCTCGGTTGAACCGACATCTTTACCTCGGTGTCGAATACTCGATGGGATCGATATATCGGGGCGTGCCTAGCGCTCGGCTAAATACAATTTACCTTTGTTATTTTTCGTGTCATTAAACTGCGTCGAGATCTCGACTCGATCGGAATTGCGAACTCCGATGTGAATTGCTTGTGAGCTTTTGTTTCCCGCTCGCCAGCGACGCGACATCAATTAACGTCGAATCCCCTCTGTGAATTTTCTTCATGGCCGTCCATATTGTACGTTGATTTAAAGCATTTTGTGTCTGTCTATTTGATTAAATTTTCGTTCTTCAGTAAGGCTAATGTAGCTGGCTTTTCAATGGTATCGGTTCTCATTTTTGGTGTTTGAAGTACCCTGGTATTATCCGGAATGTCCCCTTCATTGCGTGTGGCGGGACAAATGGAGGACGGCCACGAAGCCAGCGGATCGGCAGGGATACACGCCTTTTCATTTGTAAAGCTTTGTCGCTCCTGACAAATAGCAGCGCTCACTTTTATGTTGACAATTTAGTATAGAGAATCGCTTAGTCCACACGAATGTACCTAGAAAAGCAAGCTAGTCTGAAATTAAAGTAAAGTTCTCAAAACCATATCTTATTCACTCTTAAAAGTATTTCTTGCTTTGGCACGACGTATTTTCCTTCGAAAGCTATAATAATCAGAGCTTCCAACTTTTATATTACATGTTGATTATGCAACCTTAGTTATCTAGGCATAAAACTTGGTGGAAAGACACTCAGCGCAGTAAAGCCTCGCTCACTCACTTCCCCGCGTTAATGCAAAAGCACGTAGTTTCATGTCAACGCAGAAAGTTGTGCAAAGTGCACAAAGTGCGCGAGCACCGTGGCAAAGCCTTCATTTGTCGGCTTGTGACGTCCGCGTGACAAATGTGGACGTGGACTTTATGTACCCCCTCACCCCGCTCTTTCTGCCGCGCGATTATGCACCACTATGAAAAATGGGACCGGGAAGTTTTCTTACGAAACAAATTAATACGTTGAACATTTCTGTTCGAATTATAAAACAGGAGTGATCTATTTTGTGGCTTAAATCTGTTTCTATGTACTTTTCCGTAATGTTGGCTCTCGAAAATTCTATTGGAGGTTGGGTTAGCGTGATTGGGTAATTTATACTCGCCTCCTCCCGACCACGGCGAGGTGAGATACAGGACGGGATGAGCCACACTGTTCGTTAAAATTACTTAATGGATCGATTAAACGTAGAGTTTAATTATGAGGTACATTAATTTTCGCCGCCACTCTGCGGTAGGGTATCAAGATTAGTTGTAAAGATGGTTTTATTCCGCCGCTTCCTGCTATATTAAAGGAAATTAAAGTTTACGGGTGTGGAACTCAACAGGTTCTATGACGTGACTTTATAATAACTCAGAGATAGGAAATAAAACTTTTAGGGTTGTA
Organism: Eupithecia exiguata; assembly: GCA_947086465.1. Taxonomy (NCBI): domain Eukaryota; kingdom Metazoa; phylum Arthropoda; class Insecta; order Lepidoptera; family Geometridae; genus Eupithecia; species Eupithecia exiguata. The sequence goes on along the minus strand of OX352230.1, from coordinate 5,139,565 downwards.
AATGATTTCGGTATCGTAGAAATTGAGCTGTAAAATAAGTATTTGACGATAAGCTCCTTGACTCGGAGAAGCAAATTAAAATTCAATTTGTTTTTCGAACCGTGAAGTATAGGATTGTCGACCGGCTTGAGAGACGTAACTGATTTTTGTCATGAAAACTTCAAACAGCCTACAAGTCTCGTCTAAATTTATTGGCAATTGCTTATAAGACAAGTCTTGTAAATTGTTATTGCAAGTACTTAGTCCATTTTGAAAACAACCATTTGCAAGTTGAACATTTTGTTGCCCAAAAGTTAAAATCTATTGAGTATTTTTTTGAGAGATATACATAATTATCTTTGTTACAGGTGGAATGCAAAAAGGCACAACCAAAAGAAGTAATGCTCCCAGCAAATCTGGCGAAGACGAGAGCCGCCGGTCGCGGTGCGTACGGTGAGTTACTAGGTAGCGGCGTGGTGGGCGGCGCCGGCGTCGGCGTGCGCTACGCTCCCTACCCGGTCCATGCGCCGACGCAGCTGGTGCTGGCCGGCGGGGCGGCGGGTGCGCACGCGGCTGCCTACCGCCGCGCGTTCGCCGCCCTGCGCCAGCCTGCGCGCCCACACCGCCCCACTCTAACCCCTCTCCTGCCCCCCCTCACGTACTCTGTCTCCGAACTTCTCGGTGCCCACGCCCTCGACCTCCAGACCCTGTACTCCCCCCTGACTCACGCGACCCTGCCCACCCCTCTGCCCCTTTGATCCGCGATCCTCTTCCAGCAGCATCCACACCCCTTCTAGTAGGGTCTCCCGTTATGCTGCGTCGGCGTCCCCATTCCTCTCTCTGTTACATTCCTCTCTCTTTCTTCCCGCCGAGCCCAAGTGACAAATGTACTTAAAACTGATGATATCAAGTGTCTTATTTTTAGTAATCGCAATTAGAACGGTTAGATAGCAGAGTTTCAAACTGTGTACCGAAATAGAAGAGCCATAGAGTCACTCTTAAATTAGGCATACTTTTATAATTATTATTATAACAAACTTTCTAATAGAGACATGGGTTTGGATCAATTTTACGTAGGGTTGATAGAAAAGCAGATATTTTTCTACCTGATAGTAGGTGCTTTTCGATTTGATTGACTTTGAGAAAATTTTATAGATAGCAGGCGATAGTTTTGCGCCTGAAGTTTTCTGATTTTTAGCTTTAATATAAACAGGCCTTGCGGTCCTGAGTCTTGCCAGTTTTCTACTATCCATCCATGAAGTAAATTCCTGCTAGTGGACAGAGTTAGTCATGTCATCTATTGCGGCCAGTTGAATAAGTGATTTTTGAGAATATTTTCATATACTATATTGCATTCTTTAGCTCTATTCCATGAATAGCTTCACAGCTTGATGTCGGCTTTTCAAAAATGTTATCATTGGAAGAAAAGAGGTACCTATTATATTATGTGGATGTACTTAAGATACATAGATGTTTTGTTCCTTTTTGTTTTAAATGTGTTGTAAAAATTAGGTTCTTAAAATTGGACAATATTAATGTGTTCCTAGACATCTTATATTAGGTAATTTATTTTATTACTATTTATTTATTTATTGACTAAAAGTTATGTTCACTACTAGTATTATTTTAGTAGTTACCTTCTCGTATGTATACTTTCAATATTTATGATTAACTGTATTGCTGTCTTAACAGTCAATATCTAAGGTTTTTGGATATTTCCAATATGTATACTCGACAGTAGTTCTCGTTAACAAATAGAAGTAATTGTACGCATTAACTTTAATGTAGGAGATTTTCGGTAGATATTAGATTAATAAACATCATTTCTAAAATATTTCAATATTGTCTGTTTGTTTAACATGTTTAGAATTAGACTAACATTGTGTAGAATAGATTAACATGTTAAATGGACGATATTCAGTGATCAAATGTGGTGATCAAGTGACACTAACATACCCCTATATAATGATCTAAAGGCACATTAGAAGATTTTGTAGTCTGCTATTAGTAATTGAATGCTCTATGTATTTAAATATATAAAATACTATAACGTAGAATAATAACTTCATGATATTCAATCTTGTATTCAAAAACAACTTCGCCAAGCAAAATAGTGTCTCACGGCACAGTACATTATTTCAACTTATACTATCTTATTATAAAACTACTTAACCTTAACATGTAAGGATAGATCGATTTATGTAAATGTTTTTACATTTCTAGATTTCATGTGGTCATTGGGTGCTCTTCCTGACGGTAAGTTGATTCACAATTTTTTTGTTCAAAAGTCACGTTCACCTACCCGCATAAGATCATTCACGCGTCTCCGAGGAGACTTTACTGTTTGTGCTAATTCTGGGATCGGGTCGCGTCGGTTCGGTTCGGTTCAGTTCGGGTCCTCGGATCAGTGTAGAGACTAACACTTATATTTTGTTCCGTGGTGCGCGCGAGTTGCCGAGTCCTCGCCATTAGTCTGAAGGATCGCGCCGCTGATAGACACACTATTTTGATTGGCTACAATAATAACGATCCGGCATAGCAATCATATCAGCCGCGTGAACAGCTCGGCCATCATCCATCCCTCATTCTATTACGAACATCATTTTGTCAACCTAACCGATTGTAAAATGTAGAGTTTATTAATCGCACATGCAACAGAACCTAATGTACTGTTTTGTTTGGCTTAGTTTATGTTTGATATAGCGTAGTCAGTATGTTTATAGCTAACAATACAGTAGGTACCTATCTTTTACAGTCGAAGCCGTAGTCCACTTATACTGTGCCATATTAAACGATGTTTACAAAATATCGTGCGCTGGACAATGTCCAAAGCGGTGTCGCACTGAACATGCGCGATACACTCTCCTACCTTTTATGTGACGGGTCTATTTTAGAACCGGGCCACCGGGACACGTGTTACATACCGAATGTTACCACGCCGTATTAAAACTACGCTGAATCGACACGATGCCTACGACAGCATGAAACCCGATAACTAACCCCGCTTTTCACAAATTCTAAATTACTTTTGAAGTTATGAATATGTTTTTGTTTGTTCGGCAGGTTTCCCCGCAGCGTACGCCGCCTACGCGGCAGGACGTAGCTATTCGGGCTATCCTAGCTTCGGGCTGCCGTACCCAGCAGGTAATCCCCTGGCGAGCTTGCACCACCAACTGTCCGGCAATCACTACCACCACTTGGCGACACTTCTGCCATACCACCCGCTCGAGCTCAGCGGGGTTTACAATGTACACGCCATGCATCTGTGAACTCGCGCCCGCCCGCGACAATGCATTCCACTAACCGCTAACCGATACCAAAAATAGCCAGTATAGCTTCAAAACTGACATGCTCCTCATTTATACTAACGACACATACGCTAATTTACCTAATCCGCTGTGGTGACAATGTCCTAACTTCCATTTCGAGTAACTCGCCGAGGCGAAAGTTCGTGTGAACTTTCACTAACAACTTTACTAACAAGTTAACACCCCTAACAATGACTGAACCATCTAGATAAATGCCACGCCGCGGCCGTCAATTACAAAACGTCCACGTTTCGAGAAATGCTATTTATTGTTTATCTCCAGAATTTTGTCGTGACAATCCGGCCAATTGCGAGCGCCTTGTTCCATGTTTGCAGACTGTTCGCCCTAACGATTCTCAAATGCTACGCGTTGGGCGAGCAAACAGTGGCGCAAACACTGCGCCCGCCGCCGCCGTCGCGTCGCTCGCCCCCGCCGCCCTGTCGTCTCCTACCTACAATACTCACAAAAACGCCGCTGCTCATTAACAGCGAGAGCTCTCAAAAGAGATTTAAACAGATTCAAACAAAAGTCCCAGAAATGACGTCCTTTTTGTGGTGACTTCTATATAAATCTCGGTACTTACTTTAATTAAAAGTAGTCGGATAGCTGATCCTGTCCAATGCGATGAGATTGTTATTTTTTGTGAGTGTTATTGTGGTTTTGGGTGAAGTTTGTTGCATCATGAAGTGACATCCCGGGCAGGTAATATGCGGGAAGGTGAGCTCAATGAAGCGCGAGCCCTCGGCGTGCCCAGCTGCACAAATATCTTCTCGTTATTTGTCCACACTCAGTGTTTGAGCTGCCTCCCTCCACCGTAATTACCCCACTAAGCTTTGGCTTTCTACTTTTTTCTGGGTGAGAAGAGCACGCCGCCGCAAGATATTTTCGGTTGAACGCAAACGGAATCTAGAAAAGCGAACGCCAGATATTGGAAATTCTAATTGAGCGTATTGTGAAAAGTGCAGCTCGGTCGGTTTGGTTTGCGGGCGATTGATGCTATCGCACTCCGCAGGGAGTCCATATTACGCTCGTACAAATCGTTGCGCGTTAATTACTTACCGGTGATTTACGGCACGCAAGAATCACGTTTTCTGTTATCTATTCATAAAAACTGGTCGTATGTGGGCATTCGATTGTAAATACCAACACATAGTTGAACAATGGAGCGTCCCAATAATTACACAGGTGTCCGGACGAGTCGCTTAAATTAATGGCGTTATCGAACGCGAGCGGACGCCGGCTCCGCTAAATAATCCACCCTCGAGAAGAACATTTAAACGGCACTGCGGGATTTTTACATTTAAGTTTAATCCTGTTAGTTTCCACGTAGGTACTCGTATCTACCAAATGAAACATTGAAATCCGTTATTATGTCCGTTTACATTCGGACGGATGGCTAGCTGCGGTGGCTTTATAGGGGCAAGCCGTAGCTAATGAGCATTGATTAGATTTGTCTAATGGGCATATGCTACAAAGCGCCTCAGCAACAATTAGTGTACGTCCATTAGCATCCCTCGAGTGATTGCGACAGATGAAGGATTATTGGAAACGTCATCTACATTGTTATCAGGTATAGCATGCGCCATAAATAATGAATCCAAGCTAATTTCAGATCATCTATTGGAGAAGTTTTTGCCAAAGCAAGGGTCAATTAGTCTGGTATTTTTAAGAAAGTCGTGACTGAGAAATATGAGTCAAAAAAGGGCTTCGTAGGCCTCAGTTTAAATAATATCAGAAAATTTGTTAAGTCGCAATGCAGTCATGCTTAGCTCGATCTAAAGTTAATGAAAAGTGTGGGTGATTTGATGCACAAGATGGTGGTACAAAGTGCAATCGCGAAACTGCGATCCACAACTTCGTCGCTGCCTTTATTATAGAGCATTCGTTTTCTCAAAGTTGAAAAACGACTGCACGACCTGCACGTAGCTATGTTCACAAGGATGACAGTTTTCGAACGTCGTAAACAACTTTGTCAGTTTCCAATGGAACTGAATTATTCTCCCAAGTACTCCCATGTTGCTTGGGCTTTAATGTATGATAATAAAATGTTTGCTTAAAAATTCATACGTGCTCGTTACATATCCTCAGAAAACATAAAGCCGCTTGGGCATAGTTTACACATAGTTCGCGATACGACGGCGAATAACTCTGCGAAAAATTTTCGTCCCCCTACCAAGGTTCAATAAGCGAGAAACCTTCGAGAAAGTATTATTGAATCGTTGACAACGAAAACGCAATCACAAGACCGTGATGGCAAAGATAATCAAGGCGTTAATCGTCACAAGCTTGAAACAACTGAGCTCATAACAATATTTGCATATTTATTGAAAATCGTAGCCCGTATTACATTTTAATAGGAATCTACATCCAGCTATAGTCTTAAAATTAGATTTATGTAGTAATTTTATCTTCTCTATTCTATAGGTAGGTAAATAAAAATAAAAATAGCGGCAAGTAGTTTAGCGTTTCTCTTAGAGCCAATAATATTACTTCTAAACTAATTAGCATGCTTTAGAGTTAGTGTGTTTAGATTTAATAGGATTTAGGAGAGCTGAACATGACACTTGACAAAAACATACATGCAATAAAAAACAGGCCTAATTAATAAACAAACAATGTTAACAATTCTTTTGGTCTGCTTTTCGCTTCACCAAAATAAATATGTTATCCCTTTTCAAACATTGCAAGTTCATCAAAACACACCTGAAGCGAGTACCTGTACTAAAGTATTGAAACGGCTAATCTCATATTTATAATGTCGTTAATCCGCACAATAGTAAGGGACATATGGTATCCCAGTGCATGCATATGATATGATTCTGTGAACCTTCATATAGGTATAACAATAAAATTACAACGTGTAATTTGTCCGTGTCTCCGTGTTGACCATACGTTATTCTCGCCACTATAGACTACACTATTAATAAAACTTTCACAGCTGTCAACAAGAATGACGAGCTCATTGGTCGGTAAAACGTAATAACATTACTTATTTATTCATAGCCGCGGGAATAATACACTATTTTATTGAATTTTTATAGTTTGAAAACAATGAATAATTGAGTGCCTGAGTGGTTTTACGACGGGTTTAGTCTGGTGTTTTGTTCAGCTTAGATAGAAATTTAATAAGTCTAAGAGTAGGAGATAATCTAATAAATATTAATAGCTAGTAAAGTAGCGATATTCATTTGGAATTACTAAGTTTAGAGGATGAATACTAACCGAGACATTTAGATATTTATTTGCGTAGCCTATCATTAGCATTAGCTTAGAATTTTAATTTTTTCATCGTAATTGTTGAAAAAATAAACGACATCGAGCTTGAAAACGTTATTTTAGTATTATTAAATGTTTGCTATAATGGTATTGTATGTATACTTATTCTGTTTAAAGTTGTTTCTCTGTTCAATTTAAAGTATTTACACTGCTTAAAAATTAATGTTAATAATATTTAAATTATTGTTGTTAATATTTTTGGATGCAACTGTATTCCGCTATCTTCTTCGTGTTATTGTTAATTAAAAAGCGGTTCCGTGTAAAAGTAAGGTTCGACTGCCTTAATTTCTAATAAGAAGCAATACTAGCAATAAATCGTTGCTTCTCACCACACCTCGCAATATTATTTTCAAAATTAAGGTTTACATCGATCGTTGATTGTACAACAAGATCGCTGCGAGTGCGACCGTCCTAATCGCCATCCTCTAAACTAGTTCTACATAAACTAAGCTTAAATTATATATCGCGTTTTAACTTTAAGGGTATCTAATGTGTGGCCATTTAAGGTTAAACTATCGAACATTTCATTTTGATATCTCCATCAAAAAAATTACAGTACCGTGTAATTTGTAATCATATATCAGTTCAGGTGGTATTTATATCCCTATAAAGTATTGCGTGTTTAGTTATACTAATGTTGAATGAATAATTCAGTAAATAACACCATGTTCTTGATAATGTTTTGATGATCGACTCAATAGTTAGATATGGCACGTAATGACCCCGCTCTCGCATGGCGCCGGTACCGGTGCGTGCTACACACTGCCTCCACAGTTCTACGATACAAAACATTCATAAAACGCTACTCTATCATTACGTGCGTGCGAACAAATTTAAATAGCCCTAAAAACAGTAAACAGGAAACTATCCATTCCAAGTTTCCCCATAAAGATTCGATGAGCGGACCTCTGTGCGCCATCCACAACAGTCCCTTCGCGCAATTTTTACAACCTTTGTTTCATTCTGTTTAATTTTTGAATGAGATTTGAGATTCGGGGTTCCGCGCGATTTTGAATATTATTATTTGAAGCGCGGTTGCGTACGGAACCCTCAGAAGAGTGCGTAGCCGGCTTTGTAGCTTTTTTATTTTGTTGCCGCAGGTGTAGTGGGAGTTTTACCGGCGGAAAGTCGGATGTTGGTCGGCACGGAGTACTAGGGCGCGGGCGTAGCCCCGGCTCGTAGCCGCCACGCCGCCGCCCCGCGCCGCCCGCGTCACGCGCCCGCGCCCGCCCCGCTAAACCACTCTCTTACCGGAACACCCGTTAACGGCCCCCGGAATCTCTTACCCAAATAAATCTTTTCTCCAGCGAATAACTGTTTGGTATTTCGCCCTCCGCTTTCCCTCTCGAATCTAACAAGGAATGCAATGTCGCAAAGCTAAGTCTCATTTACATTAACATAGAGCCCGAATTCGCAGATGCGTGCCACAAAATCGCCCGGCTAGGTTCGCCCATATAGCTCGATTACAAATCGCTTGACTGTAATCAATTTATTATTGAATCAGATTAAATTGCGGTATCCCTCAGGAAGTAATGCCAATAACCTAAGATACGTAATATAACCTTTACTATTATAATGTACTTTTCATGATTATTGTTATTGTAACCCGTGTGTCAAATTCATAATTAAGTCAACTTTTATATTCATAAGATAGTTTGTTCTTATCGCTGTTTCGACATATCGTCTTATATCATTACTCGTAAGTTTTATGATATTGTGAGCCGCTATATTTTAAAATAAAGGAAATTGCCGTTGTATAAGCAAAACGTTTATCGTTTATTATCTACTCGTTCATAAATGGAAAATCGTGCCCTAGTTATTCGGCATATCGATTGCTACCGAAATAAACTGGAAGAGATAGTGTGTTAGCGTGGAGTTGGCTAGCGTGCAGGGAAGTTTGATCGTTTCTTGTAACGAGTACCTACACCGTGCGGTCCTATCGCGTTCCGAATATCTTGTAATCATTTATTTTTCTGACTCATCCAACATATGCAGCGTGGCTGAGGCGCGCGCCTACGCACCAAGTCGGTAAGCCGAGAGTTAGATAGGATTTGATCAGCCTAAAGAGAGCAGTCGGCGCTCACACCGCGAACGCGACAAAATCTTACTTTATTAGAATCAAGACACAGCGTAGTGTGTCATTCGAGGTCGAAAAAGAAACGAGGAGGTACTAGCAGCGTGTTTAATAATTTTTTCTTGAAAGTTGAAACCGGCTATTCTCTTTAGACTATATGCAGATACAGTTGTGGCTAGGTCCTGTAGGAACGCGCGGCCGCGCGCCGGTCCCATTCCTTGCATTCAACACGCTCGCCCTCAGAATGCAGCCGCGACCAACACACCCGCAATGCTAATAGTTGTTGCATAGTTCGATCCTCAAAAAGAACTGTTTCACCAAATACATAGAAGAACACGAGCCGTCGGTTCGGGGCCAGTAATTAGCTGCTGGCAAGGCGGCGAGTGGCCGCGCGCGGACCCTGCCAACTCCATTTGTAATTTAAGATATTTGATCGTTAATTGTGTTAGTAACTGTTCCGTTTAGTGCTTGTTGCTTTGGAACAGAGCTCGTACTAACACTTAGAAACCTACCCCCAATGTAAATACGTAGGTACCTTAGTAGTAATTAGTTCAGCCGTCGATACTGAATTAGACGAGTGCTGTGTTTGGATGAGTCAGGTTGATTCCATTTTTTCTAGATAGTTTTATTTCTGGATGCCATAGATTTGACTATCGATGCGCTAGCCTAGCTCCATCGTCTTTATTACCGTAGAGTTTATAATCTTGAGCCTGTTTGAGAGATAATAACAGTCACAATTAGCATACTAATCTCTTCTAGTTAGATTCGTATTGAGCGCCAAACCCAGCGCCCAATGTGTCTGACTCGCTCAGAAAGCTGTAAGTCCTTCCTCCCCAGGCCGCTTTGATTGCATCAGCTGCACTAAACCAACTACTACCTATTGACAGAGCCAATTTCGGGCTAATTCAACTGGGGAAAAGGGATTTACATTAGATTTTATGCCACACTATACGTGTGCTGTGACAATGAAGAAAACAACTGACCCGAACGGAGAGTGCAGTCCACTGCAGCAATAGGGCGAGTAATTTTGAACATTATAAACGTTGAATCGTTGAACTTTTGTAATAGAATAGAGTAGGCGACATTTTGTGAAAAAAGTGTGGTAGAGATAGAGTTTTCGAACTATCGACGTAAATAGCAACAGCGTAGTCAGATACATAGTCACTAGAATAGACAAAGAGCTAGAAACAAAATATTGTAAGCTGAAGTTGTAGATTCTGTCAAAAATAAATTTCATAGCGGAATATTCAATAGAACCTAGTATAGATTAAAGATGGCGGGCGATTTTATTATTGTAATTTTAGTGGAGCTTTATTTAGCCTCAATTTTATGGTATGTGTGTTAACATTGTATAAGCTGGACTTTAAAACTTTCTTACCTTAGGTAGAGAGAGTCATAGACTAGTTAGGCAAATTGGTGGTAACAAAATTGTAATTGGTGGTGCAAACTTTATAGAACTTGTTTACTGTTGTTTAGTTTTAAGATTTTCGTAAATAGAATAGAATTTTGATGAAAATTTTCCTTAGACAGATGATTTCAAGTAGTGACAGATTTTTTACAAAATGTATCAATCGATTAAATTCATAGATTAGTCAATATTTGAAATAGAATAGATACTGTAAAACAAAAACATTAGCTATTATGTAGTAACGGAGGTATTCCGCAAGTAATTTTAATCTGACTTCATGGGTAGAAACTTAAAAACAATTAGATTTTGTGTAGATCTTTTTCCTATTTATACATCTGTGTGTTCAATTCCATTCTAAATTCTTATGCTTTTTTTCAATATCGCTTTTCATGTTTATTATAATTTCTATGACTGAACCACGACTATAGGAGGAACGATCCACAAAAAAACAGAGTAGCTTCTTACATACCTATATATTGAGGGCGAGCTTCTTTGAATTACAAATCCGAGTGTTGGGTGTGCGAGCCCGACAAAAGCCTTGGCGGTAGCATCTATTCCACCAAGCTGATCATCTGCTTCTAAGTGGCAGTTCTTTGTAATAGAATCTTTTATCATTTCAGAACACTCACGTAAGAGAAGTAAAGTCGTTTGATAACACCCTAACTTCAGTAAGAAAGTACCGTCTCACCTAGGCCATTACATTACAAACAAACATAGAAATTCGATTAATTTCCAATGGAGATAAGTTCTCTGCGAGCTAAACCGTATCATTTTCGCGTCTAGTTATTGATGATGTCTATTAAATATACGTTTCTGTAGGCGAAAGCGTTTCCCTGTGGGTGCTCAAATAAAACATATCAATCCTTCGGGCAATGAAGTATTAGGATCTTGCTTTGAGTGATGCGAGCCGACGAGATGGAGAGCCAAGGGTGTGCTTCAATCAAACTTATTTAAAAGCTCGTAACCTTTTTTGAACCTTTAGCTAAAATGTGAGCGTAAATCGGGTTGTTATTAACCTCAAAATATAAAACGAATGAAAACACCATAACGTTGGATTGGGTCAAATCTCTGTTTAACTCGCTAAGTTATGTTATAAATAACTTTCTAAACTACGGCTCTGCTGTAGTTTCTGTGAACGATAGCAGAACTCACACTTAGCCATCCACAGTATCAAATCACCACCGTTCACCTGGCTGTCTATTGATTCAAAACTTTCTCCTCCTAACTTCTTTTATGAGTTTCATAAGTATATTAATAAAATACTTACCTTCTCGTTCCAAGCATAGCGAGGGTTGATTTTCAAGGAGTTTGAACAATGTTACTTACATATAAAAAGGCCGGCGTGCGCTGGATTCCAAGGGCGCTGCCGCGAAGAGTACCTACGCTCTGTGAATATTTCCTTCGACCGTCATCCCACTTCTGAAGAAGAATTATTAAGTTTCCCCGAACTTCGCAATTATGAAAGTTCGAATAGCTCTCGCAAGACGGCCGCTGAATTTATAGATGAATGTGTGATCCCCTCCCGTACCTGGCGGGTATTATTAGTGAAAGCCCCGATATTTTCAAATGAATTACGAGCGAAAACGAACATAAAGTAGCGCCGCTGGCGAGACTTCCCCTAAGAGGTTCGAATAACATTTAGTCCCAACAGTGACTACTCGAAAAGTGCCTCGTTGTTACGTTACTCTTCATTGTGGAAGTTGGAGCAAAGTTACCGACTAAGACACAAACAGACGCAACACAAACAGCAGGCCAATTTAACATCTTACGAGCATTAATTATTTCCACTTTCTGCGCCTGGCTCCTTAGGTGGATTCAAAGCGTCAAGAAAGTTAAACTATTACACATTCACGGCTTGTTATGGCTCTTGTTAACATGGAAGGATCACCGGCCAGATAGACCCCTAGTTACGCCTGTTCATCTGTGAACTGGTTTGTTGAAGTCGTAAATTATACGAGGTCAAAAACACGCTCGCTCCAACTTAGTTAGGGCTGCCTGTGCCTCCCGGTGAGCGGTAGAATATCAAGTTACAACCACCGTTTTATAGCACTACGCACGGCGCACTATTTTGTACGTATCATAAATCCAACATTCTTTGATAAGAGTAATTTATACTGAATATTTGCAAGTTAGTATACGTGGAAATGTTTCAACGCAATGCCCATTAAAAATGATATCACAATAAACCTCAGCGCGGTCGTTACTACCAGTAATGGGAAACGAAATGTCTCTACCGATCGACAGAATGTCTCAAATTAATTATTACCCCAGTTGGAAGTAAACAGGCTCCTCGTGAAGTAATGTTACATTTGGGCGTATAAGTGGACGCAAGCAGCAAGCAAGCAGGACTATCTATCATTCATACTCCATTACTTATATTGTAGTTTTTCGCAAAGTCACTGGTAGGCCGGTAATCACCTGGTGAGACCGCGGGCACCTCCATTTTTCACGCCAAATAACCCGCGCATCTTACAGAAAATTTGTCGCACAAGCCAATGGGTAATGATGACTATGAATTGGCAAAAACTCCGGATAACACTTCCATTTGCCTTGATTTTGAAAAATCGAGGATTCGGGTGCTTCCTATTTGGAAAAACGTGTTACAATATGAAGGCAATGTTTGCATTATTTTTGTATGTGTTGGGCTACTAAAATCATAACAATTAAATGTCGTTTAATGTGAGCAACAATTCAATGGTAATTATTATGTTAACTGAAGTTTAGCGTAGGCGTACCTACACGGGTAGTTGGTCGCCGGAGCGCACGCACTCGCCCGCGCAAGATGCTGCGACGTGCGGCGTATGCTAATATCTCTCCCTATTCAATAAGCGGACCACCGCGTGCCGAGAACTCACGTCGGATAATTTACTGGATATTTTGTAAAAGTTTTTTCGCCCTCTGTGATTTATACCCGCGAAACTTCCAGCTCTCTTTTTCATTTGAATGCACGTGACATACGTGATATTTTTTGTTCCGACATAATCTTGGGAGCGCCCGCCGTCCTCATTCGTCAGCTCGGCATCTGTCTTCAACGGCTAAATTATTCATGCATTTACGCGCTTCAACTTTATCCGCGCTGGAGAACTTTAATATTGAGTTGGGATTACATCGATAGTCACTTTACCGTTCAATATGCTAAATTGTGGAAAGATGAGGTGTGGACGCGGTTCAAGTTTTTAGTTTGATATTCGATGGTTCAGTCATGGATGTGTGCTGTTGATGAGATCCGTTGTGTGCGTGGCCCGAATGCGAACCGTGTGTATGTTGCAGTTGACCTGACCAACGGCCAACTCACTCCGAACAACAACACACCGCTGCTCGCGCAAGCGCTCTCAGGTGAGGCCGCCTTCTGTGTCGTGTCGCCTGCACTACTCAATCTCACACTCCGACATTCTGTCAGATTCCTCTTACACACCACATCGACTGCGCGTCGAGTTTAGATTATGCACACTTTATATTCGTGTTTTTGTGTTTTGTTTAAATGTTTGCTTTGTGTGCTGACGTCTTGTGTAACGAACTAACAATTTATATTTGAATGTTGCGCACAAAATATTAATTATCGTTAATAGGATGAGGAGCTGTTGGAATCAGATATCGACCATATTTTTTATGAGTACTAAACTTGCTTAACGGAGATTGTCTAACTTAGGCCTCGAAACAACTTCCCCCTTTTAAAAGATTCTAAATCCACTTTATTCCATTCTAAAATAAGCCAAGGTGTAACGATATTTCAATACCGGCCTAAATTCTTATCCCGGCCTTGTTACCTAAAATATGGGTTAGTGGTACGGCATGAAATACTTTATAAAAATGCCGAGGTTGGCCATAAGCTAGCCCACAAGCTCGCAAATTTTATTTGTGAAGAGGCAATATTAGCGTCGGAGTTCGATATGTAACTTAGATTAATCTGGTTGCTAATTGGTATCCCTCGGTTCCCCAGTGATGAACAACTACCAGGCCGCTGCCGCTGGTTTCGGTCCCCCCGCGTCCCCTCACGGTGCCGGCGGCCGCGCTGGGTTTCCCTCCGCCAGCTCGCCAGGCCCTGCGCTTGATGTCTACGGCTCAGCGGCGGACAGCGTCGGATACGTCCAGGCTGCTAGCCCGCAGCCATCTGGATTCCCCGCGATTGCCGTCAGCCGTGCGCCCCTCAATTACACCCCGGTGAGTGAACTCTATCACAATGTATTACTGTCGTTTTCTTGCTGGCTCCAGCGTCTGGCTCAGTAGTGGATACAGATAGGTATAACTTATCGCCGGTTTGTAACCATCAGAATTGACTATTAACCATGACGATGAAGGTTGTCATATTTACGTGTGTATGTTACGTTTAGATAGGGGTCTATGAACTGCACATGGAACACTTCAGCCTGTTGCTGCCGTAATACACTTGTTTGTTCACAGCACAGCATAGTTTCTATTTATTTAGTTGTATTCCTCTATTGTTTACAAGCAGCGCCTAGTTTCTGTTCCCATGGGAATTCCAGGATAAAAAGTAGCCTTTGTGCTATTCCAAACTATAATCTATCTCGGTGCCAAATTTCATCCAGATCCGTTCAGCCGTTGTGGCGTGATTGAGTAACAAATATCCATCTATCCAAACTTTCACATTTATAATATTAGTGGGATGTCTTCGTATCTTCCGGATAAAGAACAAGCAACTTTGTTATAAAACTAAACAGACAAAACAGAACTAATATTATTCAGCAAGAAAAACATAGTGGACGTAATATCTTAATCGGAGAAAAGAAAGTTTCATATCTACCTACTTCATACTTTCATGATGAATGGGGTGAAGTATTATCTTCTGATTGTAACTTTTTTCATTTATTACAGTCAGTCATGCTCGAAATACCTAGCCATGAACCAAATAAAGGCAATTTTCAAAATGTGTCCTCGTTCAAAAAGTTTTAACTGTCACATTCAAATTAATGTTTGTTCAGTTTTATTTTCCCTATTGAACATTCGATTCCGTACCTACTATTTGCTTTATTCCTGATTTCAATACAAAAATGTTTTATACATAATTTTTCTTTTTCCCGATTCTCAGAAAATATCGTAAATTCAGCGAGTTGGCCCGAGTAAAAATTTCATTAGCAGTTAGTCACAGGAGGATAAGGTAGTAAGTGCAAAATCCCCTGTTCGGTGTCGAGTTGTTGTCGCACGTAAGAGCGCGCAAAGTGCGCCGCGACGCCGACCCAGACGCAATTAGCAGCCGACGACACTAAAATTTTAGCGAGACGTTCCAATCTCATTACAGAACCGATCTTCCTTGTCGCTCTTAAAGCATAATCACCATAAGTTAGCGAGCGAGTGAAGCATGAGAGATGCGATTATAAAGTGTTCCGAAATATGAGCAGGCGGCGGCAATCTACGCGGTGCAGCGCCGCGGGTAATGGCTTTTTAAAACTGCGACCGAGGCACATAACTGCTTCCCTGAGATGCCATCAGTCTTCATTGCTTGTCGGCGCCCGCCAGCGCAGCCGCCGACCCCAAGCAACATCTTAACTCCTCACGTTCTACTATCTCTAAAACATTTTTCAAACGCTCCTCTAGAACGTTTAATTTCTGCAATACTATATCTTCTTATAGCGGAGGTGTATACACCGTAAACTTCAAGAGAGATACCAACGGCCATATGCTGCCTGCAGTGGAGATCACTTGTCATTGTTAACGTCCATTATGTACAGGAGCTCTGCCTCTTGAGGCGTCGGGCTTCACTGCAATCGGGGCGAGTATAGCCCAAGGCTTAATTCGAGTCGATCGCGCTCGTAAGCCACCCTTCCGTTCCAGGCGCATGATATATCAAATGGGATATTAACTCAATCGTCCGTAATCGCCGAGGCAAAACAAATACGTCGCTAATGAGAGAATGAGCCGTGAGTCGGCCGGAGCCGGCGGCGGCCGGACCGTCGCATGTGGTTCCCGGGTGTAAAACGGTCTTATTAGGTAACGGGAATGCCCCCACGGGCAATAACCGTAAATCAAGGAGAACAAGCGGTGTAATTACCGTTGCCGAGCGGTCGCGCGTTGCTCTAACTCATCCTCTTACTGTTTTTATTTTGTTGGTCGCTGAGCCTGCTACCGCTCTATCGACTGCGAACCAAACTTACTACCTTTAAACCTGCCCCAAGAGAGGTTAATGTTCCGCTGAACGGTTTATACGTCTATTCAATTATAGTTGAAACTCGATGCTCTCTAATTTTAAGGAGGCGCATTGTCCTTTTGTCGCGGCACGTTGACTGTAACCGTTTCTTTTCTTTCCGTTTCAGGGCCCCCTGATTCCTGCGGCTTTCACCAATGGTTATCATTGAAAGTGTTGTAGCACAAATTTTTACGTGAGTATTTCATTTTTGTGCGCTTTTAGTGCTCAGTCTATTAAAACGTTGTTATAGCGAATAAAAGTGTCGACGCCTGGCGTGCGTGGCCTGCAGCTGCTCAAATGAATTGCCGGCAATTATCATAGCAAAACGTTTTTTAAACGATCTCAGAAGACAAACAACCTACGGTATCGCACACGAGTTCATTTGTTGCATATTTAATGCGCCTTAATACGGCTGAAGCACCAACATGCAATTACCTACTTTTTTATGCACTTGTCATAATTGATAGCGGTTAGTCGTCTATTTATGAACCCTTCGATCAATAAGTGGTTAAAGTAGTGACTAGGCCTTTCTGAACCGTCAATTGTAAGGCATTTCCAACTTTGTAGCATAGTATGACGTGGCACTAGTCTGTAATTTGTCTATGTCCCTTTGTGCCAGCATATCTACCACGCGTGATGTTTTGCAAACCCAAAAATTAGATAATTGTTGGTATTTTGGTGTTTTTAGCCACAGCGGCCGGTTTTGTTACATACTTTGGCAAGATAACAAAATTGTCTAAGAAAGGATTACAACTTTGAAATTGCTTGAGACCATTTTATTGCGCAACAATCCACATGTTGTCCGAATCAAGTCTTGCCATGACTTGCGCTGTGAAATCAAACAAAACAAACGAGTTTTGTGATGACTCAGTAGAAGGCCAGGCTGTAATTAGATGCATGTTAGTGAAAAATCTTTGTATTCTATTTGACCCTAAACTGACGTTCTATAAACATAAGCTCAGAAAAGACTGTTTCAAACGCCATGTGGATGACCCATAGGGCCCTATCTCATTAAGTTAAGACATCATGACGGCGCCACCGGTCGCGCAACCAATAATATGTGTACATGTACAGTTGAGGATACCTCACCTGATATCAGCTTGGTTGCGTAATCATTGAATTTCAGTCACTCCACCACCAGTTGGTGGTGTCTATTTGGTGTTTCTCTCTTGGTAGCTCAATGGCGCCACCATTGTGTCCTAATGAACTAGGACCCCTTACACTTTAAGTAACAGTTGTGTGGTTTGCAGGTGGCGAGCGGTGTGGACCGCGCGCCGGCTGGCCGCGCCGCGCCGCCGGAGCCGCGACACCGCTCCGTCCGGTCCACTCGCGGACACGACCACCGCGGCCGCAACACAACCCCCCCCACCCCCTCTATTATCCCACCCCCATAACCTCCCCCCACCCCCTTTCACCCCGTCTATTGTAAATAACTATAACATTTTTGTCGTGTGAACGAGATAGGTCTAATACAACAGGTATTTTTTTCAAATTTTTCTCGCTTTCGACTGTACCGTAGATGTGTTGTCAATAACGTTTAAACTACAAAAAAAATACATTTCATAATAATTATAATACATATGCATCTAGACGATTTTATTGCAGGGAGGGTATATCTTAAATATTTTATAATTCATAGTTAAATTACAGTTTATAATAAGGTGTAATCAGTCCTCGTTCGGGACTTTTAATTCTGTAGATAAAGTAATGTAATCCGGTTTCGTACGTACCCATTGTCAGTCGCGTTTCGCATGTTAACAGTTTAAGTAGTTGAAGCTTTTACGATGATTTTGTGGATCGTAGTAGGAGTACCGCGTCCGCGTACGCTCGCGGGGGCGCAAGGGGGCGCGCGGGGCGAGGTTTGCCCCTCGACCACACGCGCCCCCTCACCCCCCCAACTCACACATATTTTATTCTATCTATTTTTAATATTAACGTAATTATTATACTACTTATGATATGCATATTTTACCTATGAATGTAATTTGTTTTGCCTAATTCGATTGTATAAAATCAACGTTTCGACGGCTGTTCCGTTTCAGTAGCGATCAAGTTTTTCGATTACTTCCGTATAAGACTATGTTAGTTATGCGTATATACATTTCTAATAATTATTATTATGTATTATGGTATAAATTTTTATCCTAAGGATAATACGATCGTATTTACAATTATTAAGAACGTTTGAGAAGTAATGTCGGAACATTTCAGAATATCTCTCATCGCGTAAGATAATAATTCGTTTCTATCTTGTACCTTTGACGTAGGTAATGTAATTATTAAAATAAATAATAACAATCTTATGCATTACGTAATAAATATTTCATTGTTTCTTACGATTATAATGTAACCGTAACTTTAAGGCCACTGTTGAGAACATCACCCGTCTCCACTTAATACTCGGAGACGCACCGTAATTAGTTTTTAAATTATTACAATAATGATCAGTAAAATTTTCATACAGATTGATAAATTGACACGTCACACATAAATTAAAAGCAGGGTTACTAAAAATAACAGCCGATGGCGCAGGTTCGAGGTAATAGAATAAAATATATGATGTCAATTCGTTAATCATATTCGTTAGGTACTGAAGACATTTTATGATCACTGTCTAGTTTGCAGCAAAAAGGGACAAGCGCCGCGAGTGCTACGCCGTAGACGCACTACGCCGTAGAGAGCTACGCCGTAGATGCACTACGCCGTAGAGCGCTACGGTTGCGGCGGCGCAGTCCGCCTACGAACGCCGCTCGTTACACACACGCACTCCGTTGCATTCATTAATAATTATTCCTTTACTCATTACTTACATCAATTACATTATTACAATAAAACTAGGTATTAAATTTTAGGTAATTATAATAAACAATCTTTTAAATGCTATTATTATTATAAATACGTTATGAATATAAATGTTTCCTGTTACAAAAAAAATATTGAAAATGATACGAAGTAAATCAATATTCTTTTTAAACGTAATTTATTACTTATGAGTGTAGTTAATTGAATACCTAAAGGAATGTTCGAGAGCGCGCTCGCCGCAGCGGGCGCTCGCTTCGCGTTTTGTTTCGTTGATTGTTTCGCGCCGAAGGCTCGCAGGGATGACGTGACGTGGCTACTCCGGCGCTCGCCGCGCCGGCAGCGGCCGCGTTGTTTGTTAAACGTTAGCTAGGAAATTGATAATGAAATCGAATGGTGTGAGTCTGTAGGACGGTCGGAATATCATACCTAACAAAATAACGTTCGTTTTATATTTACGGTGTTGTAGGTATTTAAGACATTTTTTCTTAGATTTAATTGTGACGATGGGATGTTAATTCGGATGATACTCCCTCACTCTCCTCACTATATTTTGGTACCGACGTTTATTGTGCGGGGAGCGCACGCGCCGTGGCCAGTCTCCCCGCGCGTGAGAAGCCATCGGTTCGCCGCGATCGCATCGTGACGATACATAATGACAATTTGTATATAAATAGTTAGCCGCATGTGTAAAAAGACGTTTAGGTAGGCGCCTCATCTTGGCATAGACCGCGTGTGGCCGACCCGTGGGCCTACTAGCACTAGCCATAACATACAGCTAAAAACCAAAAATAGATCAATTATTAGAACATCAGGTCGTTGAGCGTTCAGAGCATCAGTAGGCCTGCGGAAGTCGATAGGTCGATACCATCTGGTCGATATTAGATTGATTTGAGCCGCAATTTAGTCTGACAATTAGTTTCGTTGTTTAGGCTTTTGTTAATACTTTTTGTGAGTTTAATTATTTAGTCATCTTAGAGCGATCGCGGGTCATATCGCGGGTTGCACGTTTGCGTTTCATTCAGTTTAGATAATTCGTAGAATTTCTGTTGAAAGTAGTTTTGTGATAATAAGTAAGTTTTTTTAATTGGTAGAAAAGATGTCAATTACTTGTATTTAGAAGTGCGACCGGTGACCGTGGCCCGTCGATTCGGAGCTAGGCGCCGCGCGGCGCGGTGGGGCGCGCTGACGCGCTGACGTCACACGCCACCACCGCACCTGCGCAAGCGCAGCTTTCTCTCGCTTGTTAGTAATATGCGTTAGTTCGGTTACTTCAGTCACCATTTTAGCGATGTGTTCTATATCAAAATAAAGACTACGTACGTAATAATAAGCGAGATCTCAAATTTATTTTAAAAATTCATTATGTGATCCTAATATTGCGATTATCGTATGTATAATGAAAATTAAAGATAATTTATTATATTTTGTATAACGACATTCTATATTATTTTACACTGGACCTACTTTATATTGTTAAAGATAATAAATTAATTTTAATCTAATAACGTGACAGACTGGTAAAGTTCGTAGAGTCGCCGTGGCGGCCATAGATCAATTAGCTTTGCATATTCGGCAACGGCCAAGTAAACGTTTCAAGGACCAAAGGTATACTTATTCGCGTAGAACCGGAAGCGCATTGGCTCCGCACGAACCGACCCAGCCGATCGGTCGTCCATCGCAGCATCGAGCGTGTCACGAGTCTAGCTATGCCGAGAGTCACTGGGGGGCCGCCCGACAGGCGCCTCGCCCGCAGTCCGCCGCGCGACACCCGCGCAACTCACGCGCTACACCCGCGCGCCTCACACGCGCCTAGCCCGCGCACCGCCGCGCCGCCCGCTTGGTTTCTTTCTCGCGGTTACTTCTCGATTGCGTGCTTCGCGTGCTGACTGATTTTCTATAGCAATAAAAATCAATTACCTAAGATTTTACATTAAAATAAATTTGGATTTATATACGTTCGAATTTGGTGTCATGTACATTTAAAATATTAGTGAAAAGGAGATAATGATAGGCGAAAGATGAGCGACGTTCCTCGTCGCGGCGTCGGCGCAATATTTTCGTCATTTCTTCGTGTATAATATGTTACATGAATCTGTATACAATATGGATATAAATCGTAATGAATGATTAAATAAAATTAGTTTTTACGGCATCTCTTTATTAAAATAATGATAATATCAATACGTTTTATAAAAAGCGGTGGGTTTGTACGCCGCCCCGATTTCGTGCACCAATGCACTTTCTTATTGGAATATTACATTATATAACTTACATACTATGAGATATTGTACTCATACAGCCTCTCGGGGCGAGCGTGTTTGGCAATGTATGTAAACACATTGTGCAATGTACATATACCTATTATAATACAATGATTTAAGACAAGGTTCACATCATGCCGTGTGTATGTGGTAATAAATATAATATGGACATTGTTCAAACAATTACCAGTTGTTTTATTTAAACCAACCTTTTACCACTCCCTAAAAAGCTCAAACTGAAAACAAAACTGATTAGCAAATTTTCAAGATATTCGTTAAAATGTCGATCTGTTGTACAAGTACCGGATAACACATATAAAACTTGTTTTTAAAATATAACTTGGTACTAAAATCTTGAAAATTTGGTTGAAAAAGGTAAAGCTCTACGAGGGCGCTTTTAATATACATATAAAATATCTGTAAGCTGGTATTAAAACATATAAGAATATCTAGACTAGAGGAATAAAAAAACTGGTTGGAGCGTCGACAGAGCAGTTGGATGGAGCACTCAATGGGTTTGTATTTATATTTAGGTAAGAGAAATAAAGAAGTAACCAAGGCCCGTAGCACATCTCCGCCGCGAAATCGTAACAGCGGAACCGCAGAAGTTTCGCCATAACTTGTCCGATATACGACAAGTGAAACAGAGACGTAACTGCCTGATCTATCTAGCGCATAGATTTGACTATTATTCAATCTCTTGCGCGGTTCCGCGTATCTGCTCGGACGTCAGTTACATCTCCGCGCTCTGTACTCCATTTCGCTATACCGCGTTTGTTTCGCATGTATGTTGTGGCAGCCGACAATTTATAATCCGCTACTCGAACGGCGACAAATGTAGAAATTTTGCGCAGTGGAAGTCGCTTTGCGTTTCCGCTGCTATTTCGCGGGGAGATGTGCTACGGGCTTAAAACAGGACATTCACCTTGTAATCTTTTCAAAGTAAATTACAATTTGAGTACACAAACAAATTAGAGATTTCTTACGATTGAAACACTTGCAATAGCTAAGTGCAGACTGTTGCAAACAACCTATAAGTAACTGATAGTATACTGATACTGAGAAATGGATCACTAGAAAAAAGTCTTTTAAGAGGCAACGGACAACTTAGGAATTAACCAACTTGGTATCCCTGACCCAATATAAACTCGAATGTACAGTGAACGACCAAATTAACTACATATTTACGGCTTATAAAACTCCTACACACTTTAACATTGCTCTTATCAACGATATTTATCGTTAACTGTACCTCCTTGAAAAACCAGCGGAATCTTAAGCAGGGTACTGACCGGTGGCGTTATAGGACGTAGAGAAACGTGTTACCGATTTAAACGCAAGGCGTAACGTTTCATGCTCGCTGCGAATGGTACACATAACGCCCTGTAACACCGGTCAGTAACCACCTTTAAGCAAAGATGATAAAGGATATTTGGGAAAAATATATGAGACTATACTCAAGCCATTCTCAATGTACAATTTTTGTAAACAATACACACATAAATTCAAAATTATCTTTTTTGCGATTTTAAATAGTAATTGTCAGCAATATGCATTGTACGAAAGAGCTTAAATCGACAAGTAGTGCAACTTCTGTGAAAAAATTAACAGCAAGAAAGTTATGTTTAGGTTTAGTATTGGGGCAATGTTTACAAACTTTGTATATTGATTTTGGCCAAAGTATAGATTCTATAAGAATTATTAAGTGGCTTTAAACTTAGGTACTTAATAAGTTAGGCAGGGTTAGATAGGTAGTACCTCAACAACTTAAGTTAAAAACATAATGTTTTTCTTCGAACTCTTTGAAAGTAATAAGATACTTAGAAATAGGTACGCCAGAGATGTTTAAAAGCAAGTTCTCAGAATTTCTCGTAAATATAAGGAACGTATTCTCTGAAATCAGTAACAAAATTCAAAGGTATCAGTATACCAACATAGAGAACTAAACCAATTAGAAAACACAACATTCCTTACTCATAGCTTTGCCACGACAAACTAACACCCGTATTCTTAATCGTTTCCTTAAGATTTCCTCGACTAAAACTCAACCTCACTCCAACAAAATCGTATTCTTAGTTGACAGTAACGTCAGTTTGAGATTTTTTCGCCTCACCTCAAGTTCGAGGTAAGGTGGGAACTTTCAAACGTAAGGTACCTCATAACCAACCTTGAAACTCCCTCAAGACCACTCAAGATGATAGAGGTAAACGATTGTTTTATTGTGTTGATTTTGATAAAAATGAGTGAAATTTTGGATTCAAAGAGTTCGTAAATTATTTAGATGACAATCCATACTCTTATCCTGCCCGTTGATATTTACGCGACGCCTCAAACCATTTGGAGTTTTCTTTTTAAATTCAGTAGGTAGGCGTTTTAATAACTTCCGTTAATATGTACGTGCATACGTATCTACGTAAAACAACAACCTTATAAATCTAGAAGTACCTATTGTACAATCTCCAAAACTGTCCAGGTTGATTTTTAGTAACGATGAGTAAGTTAAGGAACACTTAAAAACTTTTAAATTCTGTCTAAAAATACCAATTTGAAGGCAATTCTCAAGGAAACCTACAAAAATCCTCAAATGAGTATGATTGAAGGAATATCATAAGGAAACGACTAAGATTATGGATGTACGGCCCGTATTATGTAAGCATGCTCAGTCGTCAATTTATGCTTGAGTAATGCTTTTCTATGGAATAAACGTCACTTAAGCATAGATAGATCTATGACTGAGCAAGCTTTCATAATACGGGCCATAGATTATCAGATTGCAAGTCAAACAAAATTGACGAATCGATATAGAAAAAGACCCCAAACTGTCTGGTTTCCCAAAAAAATGTACTTATAATTTTAATAAAAACAAAAATTGACCATTACCTATCTCAGAAGTTTGCAGAGCGATCCATTAAAAATGTATGTGGCGTTTGTAAATATCTCTATTTTACAGTAAAAATATAGGGAAGTCTGTAAATATAACACTTTTTGAAAAATGGTAAAAAAGGGGGATAGGGATATTTTCGAAATAGTTTTTGAAATTTTCCGTAGGTTTCATATTTTTTTGAAATATGTTGAAAGAAGACGAATTATTTACCACTAACCCCAAATCTCTTAAGTTCATAGAGCGCTCCATCGGAATGGCACCAACAATTTTTAGTATTAATTAAATAGCAGTCTATAACTGGTACCTATGGTACATATTGTATAATTGATATATATTCGAAACCCTCGGCGCGCGTTACACTCGCACTTGACGGCTCTTGTTATAGTTCGATTAGACATTAGAGATAAGACACATTTTTACTACTGTGTTTATGAAGTAACGTATAATAGTTCCTTTCGTGCGCCTGCATTGATTTTAAGAAAAAATATAGTAGAAAAATGAAAATTTCAGTAGGTGCAAATTGTGATGTCGAAATTTTAAGAGTCATACAAGGTCAAGTGAAATATCAAATAATCTCACTCAATAACTTTGTGCATCTTAAAACACTTATACAGATTTAATACTTTTTAAAATATTTAGAAAAACGTGAAAAATTGATCATTACCCCCGGTATCTATAGTAGGTACATATTTGTATAATTGATAAACGTTCGAAACCCTCGGCGCGCAAGTTACACTCCCACTTGATGGATTTTGTTTTATTATACATAAAAAACAACCAAAAGGTCCATCCGGAATAAATAACTGCAGATAGTACAAACATTTGTCCTAATGGAATCAAACCCGCAACCACCTGCGTCGTAGGCGGAAATTCGGCCTTTCGCCACAGAGGCGATCATGTGCAAATCTTTGAATTTTTTGGGTGTCTCGAAACAGGTCACCATTTGGCTAAGATTTCTCTAAAAACCTTATTATAACCTAAATCACCTAATATAATGTGTGCTTACTAACCTGAGTGAAACTTTTGCACCATAAGCAGCGGGTACCTTTATTCTGTGCCTATAATATGGGGCGTTCTATACATTACGTGACTCTATTTGCAGAGCAACGGACCTCTTTCTAGCAATTTACCTTCTTGGGGCTAAAATGACCCAATCTGTTAAAGCGTTGTGGATGCCATATACAATTTGTGCTATAATTTAAGTGGGATTTTGTTAGAATGGGCTGGATTTAAATTTTCAAGCAGATGTAGGGTTATAGTATGTGTATTCCTATAGGTCATTATGATAGTCTATAGTCAGCCTAGTCAAGGTTACAAAAATCAGAAGCTTATTGTAATGGAGAATAAAGTATTTTTTATGCACCTATATCAGTTATCTAGAAACCATAACACAAACTCTGCTTAGTTTAGGACTAGATGACGCCATATGAATAGGCTACTTGACTACTACTGGGAAATAATTCTAACGTATTGTCAGATAAAAATAATGTAAACTGTAATTAATATTTCTACAAGGCCAGGCGTATTAGTTATATAAACTAACTTTAAAGTTTGAATAAAATAATGGCGTGCCAAAACGATAATCTCTGTCATGGCTCCCGTTTTCCAAGCTATGACGTCACCCCGCCACACCATACCTAACAAAAAGAACTCATTGACACTGTAATCTGTGATGTCACCAACGATCCAACCAAACGCAGAGCGTTTTCGGTCACGTGATCATATATAAAAAAATGTGTAATTTTAATCCCGTTGTTTTTAACCTAAAATAGGCAAATTTTTAATGAAAATCACCTGATTACGCTTTGTTACGTTGTACTGACTAGGATGATAACAATTTGGAACTTATTTTTAATGTAGTCAAATAGCCTGTTACCCAGGATAATAGGAAAAAATACGTTAACTTACGTTCTCATTACAAAAAAGCCAGTTCGTTTCACAATTACTTCCTTGAATTCCACAAACATTACTTCCGCTCATGCTTTCTAAAATTTTGAAATTTCCCCAGATTTCCCGCAATCGAGCGTCCAAGCTCATATAAATTGCGATTCACACCACAGACGATTTTATCAATTTCATTCCTGATCTGTTCGCATTCAATAAAGTAATCAGATTTCGCGGATCGCATTGTCGATGCCTGCCTATAAATTAACATGCTTTTGCTTTTGATTCCGCTGGGCTTTTCCACCCTAAGCGGATACACAATGTTAAAGCTTTGAGCATCAGATTTTAGGTTTTGAAACGAACTTTAGCTACTAATTGCGTAAGCCTTTATAGAACGTTTTGACGTTTGTGTTCTAAAATTAAAAAACTATGACAAACTAGCAGCGCCTCGCGGTATCACCCGCGTAGTTCCCGTTCCCGTAGGAATCTCGGGATAAAAAGTAGCCTATGTCCTATTCCAGACTATAATCTATCTCTGTGCCAAATTTCATCCAGATCCGTTTTGCCGTTCTGGCGTGATAAAGGAACAAACATCCATCCATCTATCTATCCATCCATCCATCTAAACTTTCACGTTTATAGTATTAGTGAGATAGTGAGATGAGATGAGATGAGGTGATTCCCAAAAAAAAAATACACCCGTTTATAACTTCGAACTCAATAATTGGAGTGTAACCTTCGTGGAAGAATGCGTCTATGATGCACGGTCTATGACGAAATGGCGACTTTTATTATCGGAGACACATTTCAGGTGGGTGAGCCATAGGAGTAATGTACTATGTACGGTCTTATGAAGGGTCTATGCTGTTTTAATTTTACAGACCCAAACTTTTAGCGGCCCTTTTCATGAGTCATTCATCCAGCTTGTCCCAACTTGTGTGAGTTGACGAATAGTAAATAAAACCGGCCAAGTGCGAGACAGACTCGCGCAGGAGGGGTTCCGTACCGTCTATAAAAACGGCAAAAAAATATTTTTTTAATTTTAATATTTTAATATTTTAATATTTTTCTAGGTACCCTTTTAGACAATAACACATTTCGGGTGGCCACCTCTTTGCGTTTAGGTTCTCCCTGTCTAGTTGCACACCGTTGCCAGTGCGGTGAAACCGTTGATAAGTTCGGTCACCATGCACTGGCATGTGTCTCTAGTGCAGGACGTGTGTCCCGTCATAGTTCAATTAATGACATCATCCGTCGGGCTTTTACCAGCGTCAGTATGGCAGCTACTCTCGAACCACGTGGCCTAATGCGAGATGATGGTAAAAGGCCTGACGGTATGACTCTGATTCCTTGGAAAATGGGTCGGCCTTTAGTTTGGGATGCCACTTGTGTAGATACCCTAGCACCTTCTCATCTTGCAGGGACATCAGTAAGGGCCGGCTCCGCAGCAACATCAGCGGAGTCCCTCAAACGGCGGAAATACGCTAATCTCGACCGAGGTTACCTATTCGAGCCGTTTGGGGTGGAAACCCTAGGTCCTTGGGGTCCTGGGGCACATGGAATATACAAAGATGTAGCAAAACTCCTAATAGAGTCCACAGGTGATCGGAATGCTGGCTTTTATTTCGGTCAACGAATTAGCATTGCCATTCAACGTGGCAATGCTGCCAGCATTCTGGGCACTTTGCCTTCTGGTGACGGCTTAGATTTTTAGAAAATAGATTTAAGTGTAAATATTAGTTGTAATTATTATTGTATTTTCTTTAGTAATAAAATGTCTGCGATTTTAATATTTGTTTTTAAATTGAAACTATAACTTAATATTCTGTCAATATTTCAAGCGTCTACCTGTTGCCGTTATCAACATCGAGGAAAAACGAGCAAAAAAAATAACGTTTGTTGTAGGGTATAATATTTATTTTATTATATTATTCTTACTTTATTTTTTGTAATTGTTGTTACAGAAACACATCATCTGTTAAAATTACAACTGTCTAACTATCACGGTTCATGAGGTACAGCCTGGTGACAGACGGACAGATAGACGGACAGACAGACGGACAGACAGACGGACAGCGTAGTCTTAGTAATAGGGTCCCGTTTTACTTTTTGGCCCGAAAAAAATATTATTTTCGTTCTGCAACTCACACCACCCTTTGTTTCCAATGAATTAATACGTCGAGTGCGTAGGTACTCGACGTATTAATTCAATGGATATATAATAATACAGTCACCGTCAGTCAGTCATCACATCAGTCATAAATATAATACAGTCACCGAAAAAAGAGGACTCTAGGACCTAAGAATTATTTTGTATTACCGTCATTGTTTGTAAACTTCGTTGTTGGTCGTTATTATCTACTTGAACTATTTTTGACCAATTAGACGCCCACTACGGCGAAGGCGAAGAAATTCTAACTTAGTTAAGCTACTGAGCAAGCGAAGACAGCTTCCAAAGCTAGTTGTGGGAATAATGCCTCAGCGTCCCGTTAGGACATTAAGCTATCGACAGACATAAGTTGGCAATTACCCTGCAATATGTTGTAGGGGCTTATGTACATACTTGCCTATAATTTATATAGCTATGTTTCAAACCACTACATCGCTTGTAGGTATGTGAGAAACCGCTAGTTCGGTGTGTAAACAAGGGTTTAGATAACACGTAAACTATGTTAGAAATAATCACCCAAAGAACATCACTCATTGTTGTTGGTAGAGTTACAATGTTTCTACTAAAACTACGGCAAAACAAAGGTTCATCGAATAAGTAACCGTAGATGTGTTATGTTCTTACCTGTACCTATTCTCATAAACGTTTTTACAAACTTCGTTTTGACAAACTTCGGTTTTACAAACTTCGTTTCGACTAACTTCGTTTCGACAAACCAGGACACAAATTTCCAGAAGTCTTTCTATGTATGTGGTTTCAGGAAACACTGAATATTTGATTTATTAATGAACGCTCAAATTGTACCTTTTAAACCGATTTCATAAAAATAAGGAGGTTCTATATTCGGCTGTAGGTATGTATATTTTTTGTGCGTGTTAGTTAATTACTCTGTTAATTGGGGACCGATTTGGATGGTGCTTTCGCTATTAGAAGATGGTCCCGATGTGGTCCTATACGAAATGTTTCCGAAGGATAAGTATTTGTCTTGTAAAACTTAAAAAAACAGTGTTAATATATTTTAATTATATAATTTAATTGCTACAGGAATTTAAACTGTACTAAATGATAATGATGATGATATGATGTAATTTGTAAGTTGTGATTTTACCGTACCACTTCAACTTCTTTCTTTTCACATTTCAATTTTAAAGAAATGTGTATGTTTGTTGTGGTTTTCTCAAACACAACAAACTCTTGACTTGAACTTGTTTTTTCTTGATGTCATTGTTATTTTTGTATTTTCTAGCTCTTAGTTTTAGATTTAATTTTGCACGCCTTGACGAGGCAGAATGTATAGGGTAAGCTACATAAATCATAAGACCTCATGTACTTACATTCCTGCAGAATAAACGATTATCATTATTTGTAAACTTCGTTGTTGGTCGTATAAACAGCTTATTAATCAAAATTTATCAAAAGCTTTCTTCAATAGGTACGGCTCGTATTTTATTTGCAAGAACTGCATTATCAATTTGAAGAGTAAACTAATTTAACTCGTCTGTGGTCGCTTTAAGCTCTATATTGCATTTCTCCCTTGTATATTGAGCCGAGCAGCACAGATAGATTCGGGTGGGCATTGAACATGGACAATACACCTTCAATCCAGTACTGGCCATGTTTACATACGTACAATGACATCCAGTGGTTAACTGGCTGGGCAGTTGGATAACGGATTCAGCTCACTACTGGACCGTATTATGAACGTAGGTAAGGATATCGGATCTAAAAACTGGACCTAGATTAAAATAAAACAATGTTTGTGTTTTTGTAATGATATATTTCTTTTAGTTTCACTAAAGTCGAGTAATCAGTCGAAGGTTACTCTGAAACTTTTCAGATAGGTATTTAACTGTTTGTAGATAAGGTGTCAAATTGACCAACTTGTAACTGAGATCTTTGCTTGAATGATCGAACAATTTATTAAGAGGGCGACCAATGACGCCATTTTGTGCATAGGATTTCGCGTTCATAGGAGTTATTATCTATTAATTAGGACATCTATTTACAAAAATAAGCCAAAGATTCTCTTGGTATTCTATTTTTTAATATGGTAATGACGATAAAAAATCTTGTGATTGTTTAGGGAAAAATGGTAATAACTAGGAAAACAGATGGTACTTTCCAAAATGATTTGTTTAATTTAAAATGTTTTTTTTTCATTTTTGAAAAGAAGTAATGCCTTGTATGTCATAGATTATTATGTTTTTTTTCGAAGCTTTTTCGATAAATGTTACGGAGAAAAAAGGTTTTAATGTAACCCAAATTCGCCCAATTTACATATTATCGCCGCCTTAATGAAATCCGCGATCGAGAAGATCAATTTAAAATATCGTACATACATACTAAAAGCTCGTTGGTATTTTGAACAAAAGCCTTATTGCCTATTACAGGGATTATCCGGTTTTATCCCAACCCAATAAAGTGCATTTCCGGATATTATTGCAACTAATAGCATTTTGTCTAAACCGGATTATATAGAACCATGGGCGAGGGATTAACTAAGGTATTTAATAATATTGGTTCAATTCAGTATTTTATATTTTCATCCCGACAAAAGAGGGGTGTGATAAGTTTGACGTGTATCTGTCTGTCTGTATATCGTAGCTCCTAAACTAAATAAATAATTAAATAATGCTGGACAATATTCACACAGCATTATCTAGCCCCAAGCTAAGCAGAGCTTGTGTTATGGGTACTAGATAACTGATATACATAATACAATACAATAGATAGATATTTTTACTATACATAGAAAACGACCAGAACACCCGGAACAAATGACTCAGAGCGTACAAACATTTGTCAAGAGGCCGGAACCGAACCCGCAACCTGCGTCGCAGGTTGACCTTCGCCCACCGCGCCACAGAGGTCGTCAACTATTGTAAATTAAGTTTTCTTTTGTTTATTAGGTGGTTTAATAGACTCTTGAGAGATTTTGAAGAATTGTTTCTATTAAATTACTTTTTCTAATTATCAATTAAATACTACGCTTTCTTCGAATATTATATATTTAAAATGTCTCCTAAAAAGAAATTTATTTTATAATTCCAACGTATACTGTGCGATAATGCCAATTCGGCCAAGGATAATTTCAGGAGTTCCCTTTTAAATAAAATATTCAGCTTCGAAAACGAATCATCAAAAGCATTTCTATGTGAATGGATCCGCAAAATTTCTTCGAACACAGTAAGGGTACCTATAGACATGTGTGTTCACAGGGGTACTCAACTAGGGGTGTTATAAAATTTTGTATGGAATATTGTTATATATGTATGTAGCTTAACAAAAATATGAAATTTAATATCAAATACTTTATTTACAAAGAAAATTACAATCAAATAATAAAAACAAATTAGAACTGAGGTTTTTTGTTACAGTGCTTACCCGCACTTTGCGTTTATTTCATTTCTTAAATTAGAACTAGTATTGGCAGTTGAAAAAATTTTGCTAACTGCAGACTGTTGCAAACAATCTAGAGCTAGCTCAACTGATTCATATGAATACCAGCCGGAAACGTACCCAAGACAAAAGCAAAGGAAAGCTGATGCGCTGCGCCAGATACTCACTAAAACCTGAATAACATATAATATTTTAATTGTATCGTGATTATTACAAAATATTATACAATAAGGTATTTTTACTTTTATAAGTCTAACACGCGTAAAAAATGAGTAAGGTACAATATTATAAAAAAAAATTGCCACCCATAACCGCACATTTTTTATTTCAATTTCACACCAATTTGCTAACAGACTTTTATGAAAAACTGCTTTCCCTAATAGGTTCTGACTGAAAACCAGCGTCGTTATCGTCCTCGGATGATAACGACAATAAGCTAAGGCAGGACCTGATTAGCTGCGCACATAGGGAAAGACCAATTTTTCCTACTCTTGGGACTCTTCAACATGCTTATTTTTTAAAATTATATGTTTAAAAATTTACATATCAAAGTATTATGTTTCTGTTTATCATGTATGTTTTTGTGTTTCCCTTTTTTGTAAAATATGTGTGTGTGTGGCTATGAATAAATTCTTTATTCTTTCCAAACAGCAACTTTTTATGCACACCCGCTATATTTTTATAAATGTATAAAGTCATTATGTAGGTAACTGTTTTGTTTGAGTTACATCGTGCTCATCGCAAACGCTTTATACATTCATGGGGACGTTTAAAACGAGGTATTCCATCATTTATTTAGGCATCACTCCATCTGCAAACGTATTTGAGCGAAATTATGAATTTTAAGTCAGTTTTAGCGGATTACAGCGGTACTGTGGAATACTTTTACTGTTTAATTTTACTGAAGCGCATAACAAAGCTTTGAACAATTGTTGTCAGAGTTATATTGCAATAACGGCTTGAATGACAACCTCTGTGGCGCGGTGGGCGGAGGTCTGGCTGCGACGCAGGAGGTTGCGGGTTCGATTCTTTACTTACGTCTACACACCGAAGCGACAGAAATCAAAAGTAAGTTATTTCCGTGTGTGTTTTATTTAAAGAATTTGACCTTTGCAAGTGTACATTTTTGTATTTATGGAAATAAAGAATTTTTGATTTTGATTGATTCCTGCCTCGTGACAAATGTGTGTACGATCTGCAGACATTTGTTCAGGGTGTTCTGGTCGTTTTCTATGTATAATAAAAAATATCTATGTATTGTATTCATCGATCAAAAATGTCCGGCTTTGCCGGCCCCCCTTAGATTCACAATGCGCACGCCACAACCTTCAGTAGCAAAAGAGATACATTTTGACATGTTAGGAAAGCTTTTCAACTAGTGTCATTTTAGCGTTCAGACAAAAAGCATGGGTACAAAAAATGCAAGAATCACTCGTCCAAAGTGCTGAAAAAGGATGGAATTTCTTATTTTCAGTAAGTTTATATATATTTTTTACCCGTATATTGAGATGTGAGTCATATACTTGTGAAATCAGCATAAAATATTGTTGTTTGGTTTGCCTATGTTAAAATATTAATTTTGTTCTAAATTGATAAATGGAGAGGCTATTTCTTCTAAATTTTTTTTTTCATTTATAGTATGTATTAATATATTTTTCATAAAAATAAGTTTAATATTACTAGTTGATGATTTTTAAAATAATTAGTTGGCCCGCCCTAAAATTTCATTTGCGTAGACTCTCTAATAAAAGAAAGACTAGGTTCTTACCTACCTACCAGAAGTATGAATTTATAAAACGTTTATTTTTTTCCCGTAAAAAAAACTCGTGCAAAGCCGCAGACAGGAACCAGTTCTTTTTAATCTAGAGTGCCTGCCTGAAATTGTATTGTAAGTTTAAATTATTGTATGTCTGAAATGACCCTTTTGTATAAATACCTACTGTTGAGACACCAATTTATAGTTTCATCAATAAATGATTCGTTATCTTTACCTGAATTCTGTTAATTAATCCTTATAGAAAATAAACTGAGTAGGTAGGTATATACAATACAATACAATACAAAATTCTTTATTGTACACCACAAAATAAAACTAAAAGAAACAGATATAAACATTAAACATACGTAACGTACAATGGGCGGCCTTATCGCTTAGCAGCGATTTCTTCCAGGCAACCTTTTTTTTATATAATTCTCAGGTAGGTACCTACCTACTTACAAAATAAAATAAAATGAATTCGACTCCACCAATCTCTTGTTCCGTATGGAAAAAACTTGTCAGGCTCTGCGCAAACTGTCTGCGTCAAAACAAAACGAACCCAATTTTGAGTGACATTTTTGTAAGGCTCTAGGTATCTACGGGGGAGGCCGCGAACTCCTTATTTTTGATCGAAGATTGTATTGTATTAAGTATATCAGTTATCTAGTACCCATAACACAAGCTCTGCTTAGCTTGGGGCTAGATAATGCTGTGTGGATTGTCCAGCATTATTTATTTATTTATTTATTATTAATGTTCTAGAGTAACATGACCCGAGTTTCCTCCCCTTATGAGCGCCATAGCGCCCTGTCTTCAGCTTGCCGCATACAGCATCTGCCAGCAGTCTTTCGTAAGTCGTCATCGTCATAAAAATTGAATCCACGAATCCAGTCTACATCCGATGGTTTATGTGGAGTTCCTTTCAGTATAAGCTTTAAAAGACAAAACTTGAAGCGAACAAAATCAATAACATTTTGTTTCTTGTTTGATAATTACTATTTATAAAGCTGTTTATGTATAAAATTGTACTTGTCTAAGTGCTTTTTTGTAAGCCTAAAGAAATAAAGTTATTGATTTTTGACTTTTTTTGACTTTTGAGTCATCTCGGTAAGTACCGCCTAATGAAAAGACACAATTTTAACCAAGTTAAATTAATATTAATTTTTAGTCGCTTTTTAGGGTTCCATACCCAAAGGGTAAAACGGGACCCTATTAATAAGACTCCGCTGTCCGTCCGTCTGTCCGTCTGTCACCAAGCTGTATCTCATGAATAAATAGTTAGACAGTTGAAATTTTCACAGATGATGTATTTCTGTTGCCGCTATAACAACAAATACTAAAAAACAGAATAAAATAAATATTTAAGGGGGCTACCTTACAACAAACATATTTTTTTGCTTGTTATTGATAACGGCAACAGGTAGACGCCTGAAATATTCACAGAATTTTAAGTTATCTATTCACTTTGGGATGACGAAAGACTGCTGGCAGATGCTGGATGCGGCAAGCTGAAGACCGAGCGCTCATTAAGGGAGGGCTATGTCCAGCCGTGGACTAATATAGGCTGATGATGATGATGATGATTCACTTTAAAAATAAATAATTGAAATAAAATAAAACAAGACAAATAAAGAGGGTCTCATACAACAGATATGACTTTATTGCCATTTTAATAGATGAGTGTACGGAACTCCGTGCGCGAGTCTGACTCGCACTTGGTTAGTTTTATTATCTAATCCCGCCTTAAAATCAGCTTTTTGCAACTTAATCTTGTTTGTTTATTCCCGCCCTATTAGCGGATAAATCGGCTAAGTTATTCTCTTTCACGCAGCCACTCTAATCAGTAGAGTGGGTGGAGATGTGGTAATTACCTGGTTTAGTATTTGTTGATTATAGCAGAATAACAAATCACTTTCGTTTTTCTTTAGACTAAGTATTTGTTTTGACAGCTCTCTGGTAAATAATTTTGAAGGAAATCAAGTGAGAAAAATCTGTAGCACTGGATATTGGTTATCTGGGTAAGTTTACAGCAGTTTTGTTTTTTGTTTTTACATTACAACACAAAATTGTTTATTGAAAACGATCAAAAGAAACATAGACATCAAAATGTAAACGTACAATGAGCAGCCTTATCGCTTAGAATCAATTTCATCCAGGCATGTAGACCTAATTATATTAATTATTTTTTTATAGCTGAACATTTACATATTTAGTAAATCTTATGAGGTTTTCAAATTAGAATATTAGTGTATTATTATATTATCTGTGACTAGGATATTGTTTAGCGATATAAAGCCGTTGTCCCACCGCGGCAGATAGATCCCCAACTATTTTTATCAAAGACTCACCTGTTCAAACAGAAACGCAAAAACACCTTCCAAAACTTTACCAACTAAGAATCCCAAAATTAAAAACAAAACGAAATTCTATTATAGAACCCACTAATTTCCCCGTAAGATCCCCTCGGCTGGTCTAAGCCCGAAGGTCTGTACATCACCGCAGCGCCTGACACGAGGCTTTGCGTATGATAAAGTACCTGTTCACATATTTTATCGTCCACACCCTGCATGGAACGTATTAGGCGATGCGTGGAATGAAACTTCATACTTCGATAATACTTTTAGACGGGGATCAGTTGAGAATGAAGTGGCTAGCCAGGTAGGATGGGGTTCTAGAGTTCCGTGGGTAGGAGAAATACTGTATACTAGGTTTTGGAGCTTAGAAGCGTATAATACTGACAGTTGTACCTATCTTCGAGATCCGTTTCTAATAATCTAAGTTTAATTATGTTGAAATATAACTAAATTACCTTAATTTTTACTTACCTGGAGCACATTTTAATCGATATTTAAAAAAGAAGGTTAATGTTTCGATTGGATTTTTTAAGGATTTTTAACGGAGATTCATATTTGATCCCTTTGTACTAGTATATTATTATTATATCTGTGCCTCAGCGTCTTGGGCACGCTTCCGACTCGTATTGGTATGGATCAGTTGATCTACCTTGTAACCCTTTTGACTTGTCTAAGGGCTTATTTTGTAAGCCTAAAGAAATAAAGTTATTGCCTTTTTACCTGTAGATTGTTTGCGACAGTCAGTCAGTTAGCTCAATTGTTTCAATAGTAAACACTAGTTTTAATTTAATTCTATTATTTGATTGTAATTTTCTTTGTTAATAAAGGTAAGTTATTGTGCTTAGCTATATAACTTCGTAAGTTAACTCTCAGAACCGCGAAAAATAGTGTGTTTTTTTAATGAGTGTATGTATTTATATGATAGGTACGATTTCTTCGCAGTCACGTTACCCTTCCTGACCCACCTTCAAGTTTCCTTTCCATTGTAACCCTACAAAGGTAGAATATGCAAGCACTTGTTTAATTTATTTTGTAATTTGTACAGAATTAAGAATTTAAACTCCCGAGAGGAAATTATTCCCTGCGTAGAAATACAGAACTCATTATTAATGAATGATTTAAATACTCAAAACTCCCTAATAATTTCCTTTAAATTGAATTGTTATAGAATTTTAATTCAATCAGAATTGAAAATGAGGGCTAAAACTTATTTCAAGGTTAGTAATTTTAAGTGGTGGTTTATGGTTTGAGGTTTTATGAAAATTGAAATTAAAGTGCTCTTGTATAATTATAACAACAGCCGTTTTGTATCATTTATTATTAAATTAATAAGATTGAAGCCATTACAGCTAGTCGTAAACAAAATAATATCCTTGTTACATAAACTTTAAACATGAAATAGGTAACTAGTACAGTAGGAAGAAAATTATTATTAACAAAGAAAATTACAATGAAATAATAAATGTATGTGTAAATGTAATAAATAAATAATGCTGGACATTTCACACAGCATTATCTAGCCCCAAGCTAAGCAGAGCTTGTGTTATGTGTACTAGATAACTGATATACATAATACAAACATTACATAGATAGATATTTTTTTATTATACATAGAAAACGACCAGAATACCCGGAACAAATACCTGCAGATCGTACAAATATTTGTCCCAAGGCGGGGATCGAATCCGATATTAGTTGTCATTATATTATTCTGTTAATGTAATTTACTTTAAAATATATTTATTTTTTCTCCATCACCAAATTAGACCTAGTATAAATTACAATTGAAATTAGGTGACTTCTTTGTTGTTCTTACAAGTCCAGTCTTAACATCTTTGTTTCTTGTTGTTCTCTAACATCTTTGTTGTTTTTACACGTTCTGTCTATCCCAAGGTTGCCTGGAAGAGATCGCTCACAGCGATAAGGCCGCCTTTGTACTTCGTCTACTCGTAGCATTTATTTCTGTTCTATTTTCTGTTTGTGTGGTACAATAAAGTATTATCTATCTAACTTCATTCGTTAAAACTACAAGTTCAAGATAAAAGCGGACTCTACATGAAACAGAAATTGAACCTTAATGGAACCTTGTTAAACCGCTACGTTGCAGTTCTCATCTCGAAATAATAAAACTCAAATCTGCAACTCTATTTAATTTTCTAATCTTGAGGTTGCGCGTTTAACAAAGTTTGTAAGTCTACCTTGGGTTTATTTAAGACAATTTAGTTCGTGTACTGTTCAAATAGTAAAGTTAAATAGGTAGAGGTTTTAAATGTAAGTAAGTTAGTAAGTAAAACTGCTTGGTATTATATTGGATAAAATAACGTTTGCACAATATTTGAGTAAACATGTTTAGTGAAATCTACAGACCCGTGATAATCTAAGGAAAAACCCTCACTTACCTAGATTTTTATCAGTAGATTTTCACGGCGCGTGAGTGTTAGAAATACCCTGTGTAGAGATCACATATTGGCAGGCACCAATTCTGATCTAATTGTAAGTCTTGTCAGTTTTTGACAGTCAAAACAAACATCATAAATTCGAGATGTTTCGGGTTCATCCCACTTGCTTCGGCTCAAAGTGTTCAGAACACGGATAATCAAATTTTATGCTGAAATCGTTCTAGTTTAATCCCATTTTTAAAGGCAGGCTTCAGTACTGTCGACCACACACTATTCATGAAAGAAGTTTATTTTTGTGAATCGTTATTAAGATGATCTGTATTACATAGAAAACTAAGTCATAACCAACTTTTTACCATTCCAAAATATTAGTGACAAAAACTAGATATCAACGCACATTGACTTGACAATAGGCTATTTGACTACATTAAAAAAAGTTCCAAATTGTTTTCATCCTAGTCAGTGACATCGTAACAAAGCGTAATCAGGTGATTTTAATTAAAAGTATGCCATTTTTAAGTAAAAAATGGGATTCAAATTACACATTTTTTAATACATGATCACGTGACCGAAAACGCTATAATTATGTTTGGTTGGATTGCAAGTGACGTCACACATCTACAGATTACGGTGTCAATGAGTTCTTGTTAGGTGTGGTGTGGCGGGATGACGTCATAGCTTAGAACACGGTAGCCATGACAGAGATTATCGTTTTGGCGCGACATTATTTTATTCAAACTTTAAAATAAGTTTTCATAACTAATACTAAAAGAAATATTATGAAGAAATATTATTACACTTCGCATTATTTTTATCAGACAATACGTTAGAATTATTTCCCAGTAGTAATCAAGTAGCCTATTGATTTAGAACCCTAACACAAGTACAGCAACAATAAAATAATTCTAGTCCAGGGATTTCCATTAAATTTTCCAAGTTATCTGTAGCTGCGTACAAAGTTAGGTATATTAAGCAGATGGCTGGGATGTAGAATACGATTGGATTAAAGTTGGACTTCCAATATCGAAATATGCCGGCTCAGCTACGGATGTGCCAACCTGCTCCGGTGCTGCATCCTACGTGTAATATGTGCATCTAGAGATAGGGTAGCTTCTAGATTCAACATGAATAAAATTTTTATGAAAGTACGGTGTTCGGTGACAGATATGGTATACAGGGTTGAAATTGAAAAGAGGCTGTGTGGTACTTTAACGGTTTAGGCTAGGTGAGAGTAGATTCTAGATTCAATATGTCCGTCGAAGTAAATTTTTTATGAATGTGCGGTGTTCGATGACAGATATGGTATACAGGGTTGAAATTGAAATGATACTGTGCGGTACTATAACGGATGTAGGCTAGGTGAGAGTACTAACTTTAACTGCTGTAGCTTCTAGGAAAACGTACAACTTCACTTTCTTATGTGAGATGGAGGTCAAACTCTTTGCCATTTTCAAAAAAGCTACAGAAAATCTAAAATAGTTACATATTTCGTAGATATCAACATTAGCAGGCCTAGCAACGTATTATTACTTTTTTGTGTATATTTATTTGTAGCATTACATAAGCTTACATTTTTTATACACTACCTTCTACATTACACAATCTCGCTAGAATGTCTGTGTGTCTATTTACTGAAACAAGTCGGCCGATCTATATGGACAAAATATAAAAATTTAATTAAAAGTGATAAATCTGATAACCAACCGCGTGGTCTTCTTCAAAAGAGAGTCTAATTATACCTACCCATCTGCATCATGGAACTATCAACATCTACAAAAGACGATTCAAACATCGTCAGCTGTGTTAGCATTCAAACGAGCAATAGGCCTTTACAGTCACACATGAAATGTTACTGTAAAGGCCTATTCGACCACTCGTATGTTGCCACACACCAACATGTTTTGGTGCACTTTGTACAACTAAGTGCGCCTTTTCACGTCGACGGGGAACGTAGAATTAGTTTGGCTTATTCATTACGCGTTGAACGCGGTGTGATGTTGATTGCTTATTGAAGTTGTTAATAATTCCCTGAATTTGTGTTCTCTAACGACTGCGGTGCAGGCAACACTGTAAATATAGGGTGAATTGTCGGAGCGAAGTGAGGTTAACCCGAAAAAGCTTTGACTACAAAAGCTGATGATTTTGAAAAATAAGCTGTTTTTTAAAAATCTTGTTTATTCTTGCCTATGAAAATATTTTGAAGTTGTATTCATTTTGAGTGGACGGGAAGCATGTAAGAGAACTTTTACCGGCAGTGGAATGAAAAAAGAGTCTTACTTAATAGCTGGCTACACTATTATTGAGTGCATTCTTTTTTATCCACAAACCAAGCGAGCGGCAGCGCGGGCAGGGGTTGTTTATTTATTGAAACCTTGTACCACAAAACTTACAAGTCCCTGCTGCAACCAAATCAAAGCAAACCAAATAACACAAACTGAGTATTCCAACTATCAAAGCAGTGCATCAGAATACTATTTACACAACTCAACTGGGTCACCGAGTCAGAGTTGAAGAAATTGGATGGCATTATGCAACATACAACACTGCAATTTCATCAAGCAGAATGGAGGGCGCCGCGCTTATCGGGCACCTGTGGACTTACTGAATGAAGTCGTCCATTCGACGGATGCACTGGTATCTAATCCTGTTAACTCCCGTTGGAGGAGCTATTTAATCTGATAGATCGCTTAGAGCGGGTTGGATGGGTTTATATGGTGTCATTTATGATAAATTCTATCATTATTGACATTTGGTATCGTTTTTTGAAAATCTGGCTATAGACACTGTTAGGTACTTTAGTTTTTATTGTTTGGTTTTCTTCACTCAAGGGGGAATAGTGGAATAATAAAAACCATTGAGGGGGAATTCTGGACTTATTAAAAATGAAATTTCAGTTTTCTCCCTTGAATACATTTTCTCAAGGGGGAAAACTGGAACAAGAAAAACCGTTGAGGGGAATGTCTGGACTTTTTGAAAATGAAAATGAAATTCCCCCTTGGAACAAATTTTCGCAAGGAGGAAAAATGGAAAAAGAAAAACGGTGAGGGGGAATTCTGGATGAGGGGGGATTCTCTATTGTACTACGGCGATGAATTCTGACTTCTTCTGATCTCTGTCCAATAATATTCAGGTTTTCAAGTTACTATTTACATGAAGTTGTAGACAGGGAGCTATGACGCTCATTAGAGGAGGCCTATGTCCAACAGTGGACTAATATAGGCTGATGATGTTGTTGATGATGACGATTTACATTAGTTTGATTTTACATTAAAGCTATAGGGTCTGTTTTGGAAAGATAGGAAGGTAGGTATCTGTTATCCAACGAGGGTACTTTACCTGTTCATTACAAACAATCAAACCATTTGCACACATGACTAGTGATTTCATATTATTAATATGTTTGGTTAGCTCCGATAGTCGCTGCATACTATGTACCTATCATTATGACTTTGAACGAAACTAGATAGCGTAAAATCACGCTCTAAAACTTTAGCGCTAATTATTAACTAAATATTCTGGTGAATTTGATTATGTTGAATAATGAATTGTTAATTTAACACTGTTTGCATACTGATGTAATGAAAAAGAAATTTATTGAATAGAAAAATCAATAAAATTGGATTGGTAGTTTGGTATTGATATGGATCAGTTGAGCTGCCTGTAGACTGTTTGCAACAGTCTGCAGTTAGCTCAGTAGTTTCAATTGTAAATACTTAGTTCTAATTTGTTTCTATTATTGTAATTTTCTTTGTTTATAAAGGTTTTTTTTATAAAATTGTCGTACACTATTAGTAGTCATTACTACTTATTAACGATTAAAGATTAACCCTGAGGGATGACTATTTATCCCTTAAAAGTTAAAAAATCATCAATCAAATCAATCAACAAATAAATAATGCTGGACAATTCACACAGCATTATCTAGCCCCAAGCTAAGCAGAGCTTGTGTTATGGGTACATCATAATCATCATTATGTCGTTTTTGTGTAAAGATTCAACTTGGTGGTTCCATAAAAGTTTAATCCTAGAGGAATTTATGTAGGTATAATGTGGTATAAAAGGTATCTAAAACATCATCACGTGATAATTTTCACAATTACAAATGGTTTTCATAGGAACGAGCGTAAATGTGTCATCCATCACTCATCACATCGAACTAAATTAGACTAGAATTTAACTAGATGTACTTGAAAATTTAGATAGAAAATTAATGACTTTTACACTTAACAAATAAGTAGCACACAAAGAATATGTGACAATTGGCGATCTAATCGCTGAAGAGCGATCTCTACCAGATAACCGTGACCGTGCTATCGAAGAGTTCCGAGCTTAAAACTACTTCGAAACCCTTTTTCATTATAAAGGAATTTGAAGTCGGTCTTTAAACAAGCCGATTTATTTTCGGATTAACGTCTATTAATTTATCACAAGTACCAATAACGGACCAATAACAAATTCATACAATTAATATAAATTCGAATGTAACTATGTCTGTCTGTCTGTCTGTTACCTTTTTACGCCTAAACTGCTGAATGGACCAAATGAAATTTGGCAGGGAGGTAGATGATTTCGGGGAAGAACATTTTTTTTCGGTAAACAATAGATGTAGGTATCAACACTTGGAAACAAGCAACAAGAATTTTTGCTTTTACCACTAATATAATTCTACACGCTAAGTTTCGCAGCCAATGCAAACCGAGCTAAAGTAATCCTGTCCCGGGACAAGTCAAATAGCCGTACTTTATACCGTACCATGAAGGGTACAAATCACCAGCTGCAATACAGGTCCAGGTGTTACCAAGTCTCAATTTCGGGCCTTACAATACCACGGAATCAGTCGGTGTCGCCTGCACTCCACCGACGCCGACTAATAGACGGCACTGCTTTTAATTTCGGCAGGTACTTGATTTACGGAGCTCATATGCCGTGCGTGCGACCTGCCCTTTGTATGGAATGTGAATAACCTACTTTGGGAGAGGTGGATAGGTAGATAATTATATTTTTCGAATGAAAGGGTATAATCGGAAGACGTTTTGTATTGGCCCGCGAGTGTTGTGTTTTTCAGTGTTTCTATATATTATTTGATACCCTTTGTTAATTCGTCAACAGGGCTTATAATAGAAATCATAATCCGTAATGACAAGGTACGTCGTCATCGAAATGGATAAGGCGTCTATAAATTATACAGTGCTCGGAAAAAATTAAAACAAATCGTTAGGAAATTTTTAAAATAGCCGAGAGACTTTTCAGCATTCACAAAGCTACCGAACTATTGCACTTGGTTCCACCTACCCACAGTTTCCAAACTTTATGCCAAACACCCTGTACTACCTCGAATCATCCGAACAGCTAAAGCGTTTTTGAACAATGGTGTATCAAATTACTCGTATGGGCCATAACATATGAGTCCATACGAGTAATTTGTGTTAAGTCTCCATATTTTGAGAAAAAAGGTGAAAAAGCGGCGACACAGTAGAGTTCTTTTAAAGTTATCAAATAAATTTACGTGATACTTGTCAAAAATAATAATATAATCAATACCTAACCAGTGTTAATGATTTTTAAATGATTAATTATTATTTATGTCTGGCAACCTATGTATAGGTACGTAAACGCACTTCGACACAGCGTCCGCAACAATCAAGCAAGTAAAACGTCATTACGGGGACAGAAAGCTGTGCGCCATTAGTTATCCAATGTAGAGTTAATTGCTATTCCTTTTATAAATGCATATTGTAAACATAATTAAATATTTCTAAACAATCTACACAACATCATCTTGTCCAAGTCTTGTGTTGAAGTGTTTTATTACAAAATAACTGATGTACAAGAAATAAATAAATTCAACTGATAGATATTTTTATGTTATGGATATTTTTATGCCACTTAGACTTTAAAATACTATAAATTTTAAAAAATATTTGTTGGACAATCCAAACAACATCATCTAACCCCAAGCAAAGCAGAGCTAGTGTCATGGGTACTAGATGACTGATATTATATACATAAATATTTTTACTATACATAGAAAATACCCAGAACACCCGAAACAAACCTGCAGATCGTACAAATACTTGTCCAGGCAGGAAACGAACCCACAACCTCCTGCGGCGCAGGCGGACCATCGCCCACCGCGTCACAGAGGTCGTCATAAATAAATTTATTAAGTAATTTCGCACCTTGATAATAATGTTCTAAAAGCGTATAAAAAGTCTAAACAAATATCAAACAGAATATACCTCAACCCCCAGTCCCTTTCTTAGAATTCGTAATAAACTTTCCAAAAAACGACCAAACTACTAAGCTTCATAACTTAAGTCTAGAATATTCTTACCTACTTTAATATGGCTAGTAAGTCAATTTACATAACAGCCCGGCGTCATCTGTTCTCAGGTTTATAAAGCAAAATGCCTAATTTTTCATCCAAACTTTAGGATAATATAAAAAGACCGGTAGAATGAGGGCTTTCTAAATTGAGTTTAATTTTGATGCTACAACATTATTTAAAGGTTTACTTTTTATATTACGTTGTCCTGGTTCAGGGTCACTATCTCAGATGTTTAGAATCAGGAATAGATAAATAACATACTACCACTCATCATATCTTCCATTTATAACGCCCATA
Organism: Eupithecia exiguata; assembly: GCA_947086465.1. Taxonomy (NCBI): domain Eukaryota; kingdom Metazoa; phylum Arthropoda; class Insecta; order Lepidoptera; family Geometridae; genus Eupithecia; species Eupithecia exiguata. The sequence goes on along the minus strand of OX352230.1, from coordinate 5,094,841 downwards.
TACAGCTGCATCATTATGACATTCCTTGACATGGTAATTGTGCATAATTATGTTTTGAGTTTGACTATATTATTATTTAGGCCCCTTTACAGCTGATTATTTGTATATTTTATGTGTTAAATATTTAACTATATTTATGGGAATTACTGTTTCTGCATACAATCCTTATGGTAATGAAATAAGTCCCAAAAATTATCGGTTTCGGCGGGATAATTTTTGGGACTTATTTCATTTCTTAGAGATACCCAGAATGCGGGTTAGCACTATAACAAAAAATCCTTATGGTGTTTCTTTCCTTCACACAAACTTGTGTTGTATACCTACATAATTTTAATTAAGTACCTACCTACCAACATGTTAAATTAAGATTTTTTTTTAGATTACAACGACATCAACATGTACCTACGGTGGAATTAATAAATGAAATGAAATATGGAAGACTAGTTTCTGCCTATGGCTTCGCACGCGTTGTTTCTATGGAAACGTTTGAAGGTTATTTCTATTCAACAGGAACTGATACATGGCATAAATGTAGCCTATGTTATTCGAGGGCTACATCTATGCAAAATTTCAGCTTGTCCATTCAGTAGTTTCGGCGGGAAGAAGTTACAAACATCTATCCACCCATCCATCTAAACATCCAAACTTTCGCTTTTATAATATTAGAAGCTTATTGAAACATCCACTACATTTCATTTATAATACAAATGTATCAGGAAACAGAAGATTTTGCTGGTCAGCGACGTAGTCTCATTTAGTATACAAGATTCCATGTCAGAATCCGATCTAACCTTTCGACATCAGCACACGTAATAAAGCCGAGTGGCTATGATTAATTCCGCTCGAGCGGGTGACTCGTGCCCAATCGCCATCTGTCCTTATTAATTGCCTTGTCAGCCGTAATCGTGAGTCCTCCGGTTTACTGTCCCACGCGTGTGTACGTGGCTTAGTATTCCGTGAAATTGTTTTCTGATATAAAGCGGGGTCTGCATTAGAGGCAGGTTCGACTGCTGCGGGGCGAGACTTGCCCGCGGCAAATGGGTCGACAGTCGAGACGCTGAATTTTGAAGGCTCGGTCAGGATTCATCTTAACCGTCTGCATCAGCTTTTGGGACGCAGAAAAAGAAAAAAAACTAAAAAAGCTTCGATTTAATTGCCGAAGTTCGTATTAAAATTCTTAGTAGACAAAAATTTGCATGATTCTGTTTTGTATTATGCCTACTAAAAGCTGATTTACTTACCATTCATAACATAGTTGACAACATAGATCTATAAGGTGGTATAGGACGATGATCTATCGATTAGCTTAATTAGTTGCGCTTTTCTAGGCATAACACGCATGACCAGATTGCTAATGTTGGGCTTATATACTACATTATGTACAACCTAAGTTGCACTAATGTTAAATGCTTCAATTATACCTATGTAGGTACCTTTATGTTTTTTACTTACACGCTCAATCTGTACTTTTTTATGTTTTGGAACATTGAGGCTTTTAAATTTTCAGCAACACAGGCACAAGGATGAAACTCCTATCAAACTGGGAAAATCCGACCAAAGCGTCATCCCAAGTAGCAAACAAGATTAGTGATTAAATTTATATTATTTAGAACCTAAGCTTAGTCTACTAATTCAAAGATAATAAAAAACATCTCGGTTTTAAGAATGAAAAGTCTAAAAACACCGCTACTTTAGCACTCTTAGAATACCCAAAACCAAGATAAGACATACCAAAACCATATACCAAAACTATTTTGTAATATGGATTTGGATGTCCAAAAATAATGTTTATCTGTACTCGGATTATTTGACGGCTTACTAAAACTTAGAATATTTTAAAACTCTGTTTATTCTCGCTAAGTAAAAGTAGATTTTTTAGAACAAGATAACTGTACGAAAAAGTTCTCTCAACTATTTTTATTTTCATATAGAATATTTTTAGTCATATCATATAAATGTACTTAAATAAGTAAGTTTGAAGCAAAAATACGTTAACGGGACATATTATTCAATAACATAGAACTATGATGAAAAAAATGGATAGAGTAAAATGTATAAGGAGATCTGGTTGTTTTTATTAACGTGTTTTAAATATGGACATCAAATTCGATTTAGTGTGAATTTAAGTGCTTCTAAATTTAGCATTGACACAAATTCAACTCGAGTTCATAGTCGGAAAATTTAAATCATGAGGACGAAAATTTTACTGCCCAAAATTTTGAAGTGGGCAGGAGATTCCGATTGCTATGAATCGAGGGCTGATCTTGATTCTAATATATGTGACGCATTTAAAGTACATTACATTACTGACGAGGTCAGGGTAAGTTGCTGACCGCGAACGATGATGGCTGAAAGCGTAGCGTAGTGCAGGTCCAGGCCATCACAGCGCGGTCAGCATTACAGCTATTGATAGACAAGCTGAAATGAAGAATGCTTTTATAGCGCGGACAGCAAGGGCTGCAATGAAGACCAAGCTTGAACGCTGAGACCATAGCAAGGTGAGCTTGAGGCCATTATAGCGTGGCTAGCAGGGCAGTCATTGCAGACCAAGGCTTGCATAAAATAATAATTTTATTAAAAAAAGAATTATCCAATAAGATGCACTCGTTCAGAAGTTATGCGCGTACATACATTTCGGTAATTTGTTTTTATTTATAGAGATACGCAAGTAACTCTGTCTACCTGTCTGTATGTCTGTCTGTCCGATACCTTTTCACGCCTAAACGGCTGAACGGATTTTAATGAAATGCGGCAGGTAAATGTTATGAATTAGGGGGTAAAACTCCAGGTATCTCTTACAAAACCATTACGGAACCTACACGAGTAACATAGCTAGCTAACACGTGATTTAGGATATGTCCTCTATGTATATAGGACAATAGGTTAGAACCTGCCGGTGGGCACGGACCGTTCGTTTTGACTAATGACTTGTGCAAGGGAAGCACAATCAACAGATGACAAGCAATTAATTGAATTAATTGGCCAGCACTCGAGTCCGTGGGGAGTGACGGTACTCGACGATGATCGAGATGTCTCGATCGATCGATACTAATATTAATTTGCCGCAACCTGGCTCACATGTAGATATTACGGAAGACCGTTCAAAGTTAACCACAAAAGTGTTTTGTGGATTAAACCACTTGAGAGCTACTTATGATTTGACAAAACAACCTTTATATCATCCCCCTCTAAAAAGCTTATCTTAATCACTGAAAACAGTGAAAAGATAACACCAAAATAGTGATTAAAAGCATTTAATCGCTTTTAATCGCTATTTGGGTGTTTGAATTTATAACACACCTCCATCTCATTGCTATACAAACTCCGCAAAAATACTAGATACAAACTCCTTGTGCAAATAACTCCTCGAGATTTGATTGATCGACATTTCGACAAGGAGTTTAGCATTCGAATAAAAACAGTTTTGTGTTCTTTATTTTCATTAATAAATTGGTGCTATTTTGAATGGTGTAAATAAACACAAAGTTTAGTGTTAAATAAATAAAATAAAAATAGCCTTTATTCGCTGACTTATACAAGTTATCGTTCTGTACAAGTTATCTACAGAATTCTGCATCGACGGAACTATTTCTTAAAGGCTTTTTTTACTTGTAGCCAGATATCGTTTTAATACAAATATTAGTATTGTAATCTTCTCAACCATTATTTTGTAACGAAAATTTCCATTAAACATATTGTTATTGAAAGCTGTACTCGACATAATTGTTTAGTCGCTGGATAGTAAAACGTTAGATAATCGTGTCGTCCTATGCCATTGTTTAGTCACTTGTCAGTATAAAATAATGAGCGTGGCATAGAAAATAGTCTAGACAGAAGGTAAAGTAGCATATTTATCATTGTATTTTAGTTTTGTTTATAAATTATTTGTAACTAGCTGCTGCCTGCGGTTCCACACGCACTTTTCAAGTAGCTTATGTCCGTCCCCAGGATACCGTTTACTTCACTGACAAATTTCATTAAGATTCGTTCAGCCGTTTAGGCGTGAAAAGGTAACAGACAGACAGACAGAGTTACTTTTGAATTTATTATATTAGTATGGATGGATACAGCGAATATTTCTCGGAAGTTTTCAAAAGCTATTACTGTTCACTGGTAGTACAAATACAAACAAAAGAACGTACAATTTATGCAAAAGTGCTCTATGGTGAATCATTCTCCGAACTTTGTTTTTTGTGACATGTTATTGAGCATTATATACTCGTAGATGCAATTTTGTTTTGGTCAGTGCACTTTCACTGGGCCGTTTGCTCAAGAATTTTAAATAATTTATCATACATATTAAAATTTCCATTCGCATGCGGGGCCTAGTTTTTCTTTAAACCATGAAATAGGAATTGGCTTTCTGCCGTTACTGTGGCACAAGACGGCCCCAACCTCATAAACACTGTTGTCATCGACAATTACCGGTATTGTTGAGCACTGTCTTTAAACAGTTATTATTGACCGTGATAACTGGCTATTACTTTCAACAAATTAAGTTTGTACAGTAATATAGTTTCGTTAGAGGTTTTCGCATTTTTCAAAAGCATTACGGAACTCTACTCTTACTGCCTTAAAAATAACAAAGTCAGGCATCACGACAAAATGAAATACAAAGCCAAAAAGTCAAGCACGAAACTTTAAAAACTATTTCCACGGAATAGTGAAACGTGACGTGCAAAACTGTCGGCAAGTTTTACTTAAAACACCTACAATCTGCGATTCAAATCAACTTTATCATCCGAGAAGGCAACAAAGTGTGTGCAACTTCCAAGTTTTCCGGGGCTGTGTCACACCTGCTACTTTCCCACAAATTGTAACCGGGTTCAACTTGCAAGTCGGGCCTTCTTCTCTTCATAATTAATTCTTCATTCGAGGCAACTTCTACTTGGACAGGGTAAGCACTTAAATAGTCCAAATTGCGCCGGCGACGAGCCCATTTTTAATTAGTTCAAAGGAGCGCTTCAATTTTTAATGACCTCGAGCCCAAGTTTGGTTGTTAATTAGAACTGTAATCAAGCGGGTGCCGCGATTGCAACCTTTCATTTACGTAGTTACAAGCCGTTTTCGCCGACTACAGCTGTTTAGCGGAGCTTATTTCCTGCTTTTTAGTTTTAAGGGATCTAAATGTTCTTTTATTGTTTTATGGAATACTAGCGGTTCGCCCCAGCTTCACATGGGTATGTTCTATCGCCTATGTTCATCAGGGATAATGTAGGATTCTAATGGTGAAATGATTTTTTAAATCGGTAGTTTTCGGTAGTAGTAGTTTCAGTATTTTAGGAACCTATTCAATTCAAACAAACAAACAAATCTTTTCTCTTTAATATAAGTGTAGACTAACAAAAGTAATTATTGTAAAAATTTAATTGATTAGAACGAGTACCTAATAAACGGACAGGAATTAAAAATAACAGAAAACAGTTTTTTTTTAATTTGTACATTAAAACAGGAAAAATGAATAGCCTTATCGAGTTTCTACACAACATTAATTTCAAAATATTAATATTTTTTACTGCATTTGTATGTACATAAAGAAGCGCTAATTGGTATCCCCATCACTGTACATTAATGTTCTGTGAGGGGGATACCAATTAGCGCTTCTTACTGTACCAATAGAAGTAAAAACTTAATAAACAAAGGTTCAGCATAATACTACTCCTACATCTCAACCTAGGGCACAAAATCCGTGCCGATAACTAAATAAAGCCGGATTTCAAATAAATGACGAAACGCTGCACAAACATTATGACGCGAGTGAAAAAAATCTGTTTCGCAAATTGAAATATAGCCATTTAAATTGTTTCAATCTCACACAGGCCTCCATATTGCAAAACAATGCGTCTGACAAATCAATCCCAGAATTTAGCGCGGGCCTGTCCGCGACAGCTAGTTCCGTTTCATACTGCCGTGGAAATGGATGCCCAGCTCTATTTTTCGACAGGGGTAAGAACAAAGTAATTTTTACCCGACTACCAACAGGGGAGGGTTATGAGGTTAGCACCCTATGTTTGTATGTTTGTATGTATGTGGCCGATTTCTTTGTTCCCACGTAGCGCTGAAACTACTGGTTCGATTTCAACAAATTATGTATCGATTGATTCGTCTCAATACCCCGATGGTTATAGGCTATAGGATTTAGGGCTCCGACCCCGAATAAGCCTTCAAAACGCGTATTAAAGTTTAGGTAACCGCAGGCTGCAGGCCCCATAGAGAAAAATTACAATACCTACGACCTATTTTCATTTCAACTCTATGCCTATCAAATATGACCGATACGTCATTCTATTTTGTCAATGTAAATGTTTCAAACTTTTATAACTTTCACGTAGTCGGGTTGTAGTTTTTAACTTTATCTTGTTGACAGTCGCTTTCTGCATTTCCTGACTCCGTTTTCTACAAAACAACGCTCCTCAAACTGAGCGTTTTGTTTGACTTGTGAGTTTACATCATTTGAGGGTGACAGATAAGATTATAATAGACTAGCTGTTGCCCGCAGTTTCACCCGCGTTAAGTTCGAATTTCACTTTTCTAGGGGGATTAATTCCGTAAATCTTCCATGGGAATTTGATGTTTTACCAGGACAAAAAGTAGCCCATGTTACTCTCCATCCTTTCAACTGACTCTATACCAAAAATCAAGTCGATTGATTGCTAAGTTAGGGCGTGAAGGAAGGACAAACAAACAAACAAATAAAAAAACACACTTTTGCATGTATAATATTAGTAAGGATTAGGATTTTGTGACCGTAACAATAGTAGTGCCTTCATACGGTTCAGTTAGCAATTAGCTAAGCCCATGCGTTGCTTATAAGACAAGTATTTTTCGCTAATAAGTTGTTTTAATTTGTATAAAGTACTAGCTTCTCCCCGCGACTTTGCACAAGGTTATTTCTGTTCAGTGGGAACTGATTTAAGGTATAAAAAGTCTATTATAATAAATAAATAATTTTTATTATTAATTATTGCGGGTTCGATTCCCGCCTTGGACAAATATTTGTACGATCTGCAGGTATTTGTTCCGGGTGTTCTGGTCGTTTTCTATGTATAATAAAAAATATGTCTATCTATGTAATGTATTGTATTATGTGTATCAGTTATCTAGTACCCATAACATAAGCTCAGCTTAGCTAGGGGCTAGATAATGTTGTGTGAATTGTCCAGCATTATTTATTATTATTTTATTATTATTATTATTATTATTAACAATATGATCTGCGAGGCACAAAAGCGCTATGCTTATAGTGCCACTAGATCGCTATAGTTATAACAAACCTTTTTTGTTTTTTTTTTTCAAAATCCGTCAGCCTAAAGCTCATCTAATCACTTCTATACAAGCTTAGTTCTCTGGATCGGCTTAAGTTCGTTATGGCCGTATGACGGATGGTTATCCCATTTTTCATTTTGCTGTAGCGTGATGGCGTTCCAAATATTGACAGTGGGATGGAGTAGGTATATTATTTTTAACTGAATTACAATCAAACATTTGTCTTTTGCATTCTTTCAATTCCATATCATTTTTTGTCCATAAATGTACCCTTTGGTTACAGAATCATACGATTCTGTAATCTGATTTATTTTTTTATATCTTTTACAATACCTAGTATAGATAATCTTTTTTCTGATTAAGGTCACGTGGGCTAGTTAAGTTTATAAACTGACCAAAACCAGCTCAACAAAATTCCTTTAAACATACATATAATCATGTTGTTCGGCGCCCAATTCACCGAGGAGTCCACAATAGAGCATCGGTATACAACGCTGGCACGCGCATATTAATCAGCCTATTTCAATGGCTCTAATTAGGCCTGACACTGACAGAGTTACACTAAGCGCTGAACATTACATACACACCGCAGATTTTACTTACCTATCAGCACTCTACGTCCACGATTGAACGTGCCTCCTCAAATAAGGGCAAAACCCCATAGGGTAAACCCAGGATGGATGCCGCAGTGAGATCGGCATCGAGCATGTGCTCGACGGAGATCGGTAAATACCTGGTTTCGAAAAATAAAGTTCCCAAAGTCGCAACATAAAACTAATGGGATAATTAAGAAGCGAACCTATGCACCACATATGCTTTTCCCCTGCATGTCATCGTGTGGAACAGACGCATCTCGCTCGTATTTGGGATTATCTCCGCGACTAACACGTCAAATTTTTATACATGAGTATTAATCGAATTATTGGTTTATTGTGTTGCTAAATGAACCAGTTCATCGATATAATGAGTATACCTAGGTGTCAATAAACACTTTATTTATTTTATTCTATCTTTAAGCGTCTTCTTACTTATCATTTTGTGAAAAGGATAGGCATAGGATTTCGCGTTCATAGGAGTGGGACAGAGCATGTGTTTTTGGAACGGCGCAAGTGCAAAAATGAAGTTTTTGCTTATTTAAATGAAAACTATACAACTTATGAAAAAACTGTCAGAAGGAACCAAGTAATTAGTAATAACCTACGAATCAAAACATAAGTAATTTCAATAGACCGCAGGGTTCCTGAGATCTCGACCAAATTATGTGCAAAACAGTGCAATTTTAAAACGAGGATTTTAAACAAGGCTCTTCTTAAAAGTGGGGCATCTATCCTGAGTTACAATTTCACGATTTTTTTCTATAGTATTTTTTTATTTGTTTTTTCACGTAGAAGGCTCCAAAGAAAAAATATGAATTTTATTTAATTCGAGTTTTTAACCGCAGGAATCCCGTGAGTACTGAGATCTAGTCTTAGTTTGACAAGCAAACACGCTAGGTTCGCCTCTTAAGACGCGACCGTCACGGCTTCGATAGCGGTTCGTCTAGCTTTGTTACTTGACTCTACTTTTTTGTACTTTTATATATACTGAGAATATCTTACGAGGTCTACAAAAGATATTTCGAATATTTTAGGTAAAATATGATAAATCATTCAATGCAGTATCATAGACTTATCGATGGATAAGTCTGACTGGTTTGATTCGCACCTTAGCTTAGAGGTACATCTATATCCTATTCTTATGGTAGGCATAAGCTAAGTTTTGTGTTTACCACAGTAAATTTATATTTAAAACAACCTAAAGTCACCGCACACACATTTAGATTTAGATTTACATTAACCTAATTCTATTATCTGGTAGGTATAACTTCGATCACCAAGTTAATGCTTCTAATGCGTATATTTCAGTATTATCTGAAGTGGAAAATTATGTATGAAATCTTAGAAGTTTCGCCATTAACACGTACCTATGTAAACTAAGTTGAAGAAACTAAGCTTGTAATAGCATGAATAAACTTTGATGTGTGATCTGCCTTAGGTACACAAGTTAACGCATAAAGTCGAAAGTTATTTCATATTATTAACCGGCTCTATTGTCTCTGAAATAATAAGACCACACGGGGAGGTGAATCGAAACTAAGATAAATCTAAATTGAAATGGGATGAGGGTTTTTCAATGCCATGTTTATAAAAAACAATCAAGCTTTTTATTTTGACACTAGATGGCGCTGCACAAAAGTCAAGTGTCAATGTCAAGTGTCATAAGATAAGCAACGAAATAATTTTCTGTTTCCACCATTTCCGCTAGACTAGATGATGGCAGATTTTTGACACATGAGTTTCATACAGCGCCAACTATTTTAGTCTATGGCAACCACTTTTTTAAGCTTTATGTAGGTTTTTTTATTCATGTTCGTTGACTTCTCCGTTATTTATGGACCGATTTGGTTTTATTACTGATTTGTTTTATTTATTTTATGGGAAATGATTTCGAGGTGGTCCCGTAAAAAAAACTATTCCTGAGGGTCTCGAAAAACTGTAAAAACAGTTTAAATACTAAAAAAAATGTTTTTGTTTTTCCAACACAAATAAAGTCCGTTGTTAACCCGCTTACATCCGTAATAATTCTTCTTCAATTCATTAATGTTCGCTGTCGTTTTTTATTATAAATTTATAATAAAATAAACAGTTTATTCATTAATTTGTAAGGTAGGTCCACCCTCCATTATTTTCACCTTGCTTCATTCGACTATGCAACTGTACGCCGTCTTAAGTATCGTGACGCATAGAACAGTCGATACAGATTAGTTTTCACCTTGTTACAAGCAACAACCGTAAAAGTTCTGAAACAGAACTAACCCACACAAACCCACACAAAGCCTGCGAGACAATGAGTGCAGTCGCAAACACAGCCGCTGTCACTGTCACTAATTACCACCATTCAGATTGTCTGATTATTATGCGCATTGTTACCGTCCGTATAGCTCAGGTGCAGAGTGTTGTGCGTTGACAAGGCGAAGAGTAGACCAACTGGGGCCTAATCATAGGAGCGATGGGATAAATGCTATGTTTTAATGTTAAAATTATATATAACCGCTGGGGTAAATGTGTTCTTGAGTGGAGACCACGACTCGGTAAACGTAGTATAGGATGTCCTCCGTCCAGGTGGGATGACGACCTGCGAAAGACTGCATGTAGATGCTAGATGCGTCAAGCTGAAGTCAGGGTGCTATGATGACCATTAAGGGAGGCCTATGTGCAACAGTAGACTTATATAGGTTGATGATGATGATGATTTCTGATGAATACATTCCTTATGATATTCACTTAAGGTGGTCAATGGACGTAAACCAGTTCAATCAGCAATCGGTTCGAGTCGATTTTTTTTGGGAACTTATTTAAAGTTCCCAAAAAACGAACACGCGGGCCGCGCAATACCCTCAGGCGAGTACTTGATTTCGTGGTTTAGTTGCTTAGCGCACACCGGTACTGAGGTTTGGCGCGGGTTCGAGTCCCGTCGAAATCGTTTTTTTGGGAACTTATTTAATTTCATAATATTACCTAGAGTGCAGATAATAGACTTACGCACTATAATGACAAAAACCTCAGGTATCAAAAAATTCATTATCACTGGTCACGAACGTTAAACCGATGTAAATATGCGTTTTTACAAGTCCTCGAATACATAAAGTTAAGCTAAACCGTAGTTTCAAATGAGATTCTTTAATATTAAATTATTAATTCATTTGAATATGAAAATGAGCTTTGATTTTATTCCTAATTTAATGCAATATGATTCTGATTCATAAATGATGTATTTTCAACGAACCAAGAAAAATTCTCGGTTGACTAGCTCAGCACTCGATCCTGCGCTTTCGAATAAAGCTTCACAAAATCTAGTTAATAAAACTAGTCTGGTCTGGTACCTAAATTGAGTCTAAAACTCCAACTTTTCTCTCGCAAATAAAGCCGTACATTTTCTACGCAGCTTCAATTAATCGACTAAACAAACCACTACATAGGTCATTTTCGATAAAGTTTATACAACTCACGCATAACTGAGAGGGCTTTAGAGCTCTCGGTTCGATAATAATAATAATAATTAATGAATTATAATAATTCACAAAATTTATCATTTAATATTGTTAATTCATTAATTATATTGTAGGATAAATAATTTATGAAACTACCTAATGACGTGTAAAATATTATTTTTATTAATAAATTCTTGTATTCTTGATAAAATTACCACGTTTTGTTGATAAATGTGCGCGATCGCCGCTGGCTGCTGTTTATGTGCACATTAACTTGAAATACTTACTGATTAGCGTGAGCACTCGGTTTTACTCGAATGCTGCCAAGATAAAAAGCAGCATGCTTGAAAAATGCATTTAATTGCCTCATGCATTTAATAACCTATGATAAAGCTATTTTGGCAATGCATGCCGCCGTTCATTCTCATTTGTGATAGTAGAGCTTAAAGTTTTTTTTTATCAAGTCACATCATAATTATTACCTTCTCTTTTATTTGTTTTTCTTGTAAGTAGTAATGAGACATTAAATATCTTAGGCTTTCTAATATAACCATTGAAATCCAATTACCTATCACTACATAGTATAAAAAAGTCCATATGTATGCTTAGATCTTTAAAACTACACAACGGATTTTGACCAGGTTTTTTTTAATAGATAGAGTGATTCAAGCAAAAGGTTTATACGTATAATACATCAGCATTGCACCCGTGCAAAGCCGGGGCGGGTTGCTAGTTGGTTATAAAAAAAAGCTACTCTACCTACCTACCGCATAAAAGTAGTAAGTAAAACTTTTCGAATGAAATTTCCCAAATTCAAATTAGGAATTTTCCGTTCTCGTTATCAGTTTTTAATGAACCTGCATCGGATTAGCATCGACTCCAGCTCACAGTTTCTCCTGTCTACACAGAGCTTGTCCGTCACTAATCGGATTATTGTACACCCACCATTGCCTGCCCCAAATGTTAGCATAAACCTATGTATAATCACGCAACAACACTGGAGATTTGCTTGCTATTGTGTCAAACCTAGTTACCCCCTGCGTCTCAGCTAAATATTCTGTAATCCTTGAAAGTAAGCCTTGAAAGTAACCTAGTTTACTAATTAACATAAATAATACTATTTCCTACCAAAACGATTTGCCTTAGAACTGTATCGGCATCGGCGTCGTCGCGGCGTGCCTTATGCTAAGCGCGCACCTGGCCGCGTGGCAGACGCAGCATTCCCTGAAGTTATCGAGTTTTCTAAATCTTTATACGAAATAGTATGCAGCATAACGCACCTATCGGCAGCGAACCCGCAGCATTTCAGTAGGCCATGAGGAAATTCGATGACTGCAGGCAATGCCTGCCAGCAGGACTATGATAGTTGCACGTTCAGCTTTAGAGTACGCCGCGACGACGCCGCAAGCACGCAGCGAGTTCGCAGCGAGCGATCCGCGTTTAAAACACTGGCGTCGACGCGTCGACGCCAGTGTTTTTGCTTGCGGCGTCGTCGCGGCGTACTCTAAAGCTGAACGTGCAACTATCATAGTCCTGCTGGCAGGCATTGCCTGCAGTCATCGAATTTCCTCATGGCCTACTGAAATGCTGCGGGTTCGCTGCCGATAGGTGCGGTATGCTGCGACAGCGCGAATCGAGGTAAGGCTTTTTTAGCACCACCAGCCCCATTTCACTCATTGAGACGTTTTTCAATCAAGATCTTGTGAACCCTTTTGACTTGACCTGCTTGCTGTAATTTGATATTATACTGGACCACTGGTATAACATCATGTCACCTACTGGTTTTCAGAAATACTTGTCTTATGACAAGCATTTTTAATAACCAGTAAGTAAGTAATCTACTTGTAGCAGGTAAGGTAACAGTTATGATAACTATAAATAATTTACTTATTATTACCATAAATTCCGGTTATTCTGAAGCTCCTGATGCCTACCCCATTCTGGATACCCCAATAATTAATGAATATGTATACAAAGCCAATGATATCAAACTTAACACCTCCCACGGGAAATCAACCCTTATAATCTGCGTGGTAAAGTTAATTTTTGAAGGTTGACAGCTGGTGAAATCAGTTGCGGTGTATGGTAAGTACTACTCTAAACATCGGGGTGTTGTACCGTGCTGTTATTATTATAAACAAATGTGCAAACTTCGGGAACTCCAGTCATTTGTGAACTGTCGATTCGTAGGCCTTTCTGCCTAAGCTCGGGTAAAAACTTATAAGAACCATGAGGAGAATGCTAAATGCATTCTGAGGGTAGTTTTGTACAACATATTTAACACTAGCCTCGCAGTTTCTATCCCGCGTAGTTCCCGTTCCGTGGGAATTCGGGGATAAAATATATCCTATGTGCTATTCAAAAAAAAAAACAACTCTGTGCCAAATATCATCCAGATCCGTTCAGCCGTTCTGGCGTGATTATGTAACAAACATCCATCCATCCAAACTTTCACATTTATAGTACTGTGTGTACACATATTAGTGGGTTTTTTTCATTCGTTTACAGTATACATAAATTCTGCGTAAACTCTGTTTCTTAGATTATACACTCGTGTTGAGTGGGTGAACCTAAGAAAAAATCTCGTTCGTTCGCATCACGCTGCAATTTTATTTCTGATAATTTATCCGTAAAATTAAAGTCACGATACGATATCGTATCGTCTTTTATGTTGAGCATATTCTCGTTCATTTGCATACTAATAGAGAAGTGAAGCCTCAACAACCTTTCAACACTTCCAGATATTGCATACGAGTTGGCACTTCAACACTCTTTGTCTCATCTTCATCTCAAGATCTGGTTAACATATTGTTAAACTGCTTTAACTAGATTGTGGTAGAATTTCAGCTCAGTCTCAGCTTGTTTCTGCGTAGAATAAAATTATGTATTTTAACTATATTTTGATACTTACAATAAAATTTAAGGTTATGTACAATTTTAGGTTTATTCCAGTCTTCCCCCTTGACAAATCTCCCTTAAGGGTGAAAAAGTGTTCTCATTTAAAAAAAAAAGTAGGAAAAATCCCTTTCGTCATAAGTATGTCTAAGTTTCATGCATAAGTATACTTAGTTGTAGAAGAGGTAGGTATGAATTTACGTAGATTTAGGTTTGGTTTACTTGTCTAGACTAAGTTTTAATCGTAACAATAGATTTGTTTCTCGTTTTTATTTTTTTAAACTACAAACAATGTACCCAGCTATGAGGAAGACGCTGCCTTCTGTAACACAGTTTTTTTTAAAGCTAAAACGGAAGGCAGAGCTGCCCAGAACTTTGTCATATTTTTGTGTTTAAAAAAAAAAAATCATTTTCATATTTTCGTCGTTTTTTTTATTCCATTTTTCCCCATTGTGAAAATTTGTTCAAGGGGAAAACTGGATATTCATTTATAAAAAGTCCAGAATTCCCCTTCAACGGCTTTTCTTATTCCAATATTCCCCCTTATACGCCTATTTTTGCAGACGTTGTTACTTCTTTTTCATGCTGAAAGGCTCCATAAGGCTTAACTATTAAATGATAGAATGAACAATTTGCTAGTTTCACAATTCGGACTCTGCTACGTAAGCTCGCAACAACCCCAAAACAAATTCAAAAGACCAAAAGGAAATTTATGTTCGGCGATACGGAGACAGAAAAAACCTAAACCCCTTTATATCAGTAAAGATAGCAGGTAAAACAGGGTACAAATAAATAAATACGACTCCGTACGAATACGTTTTGTGCTAATAATTCACTTTTATTGTATCTTACACGCTCTTTGCTATATTTATTGCTCACCTACGTATTGTGGGTACACTTGTATAAAATATAATGTAACAGGGTGCACTTAATAGGTCATATTTTTACGCCAATTGTTACGGACGCCGTAACGGTGCTACGCGAACTATATTAATGCCCGTATTATGTTATTAAGCTGTTCAGGCTGGCTTACTGCTTTGTTAGGAGCCACTTGAAGCTTGTGACGCGATTCGTGTTTTATGATATCGTACATTTTAGGCCGAGTTAGTAGAGGCCGGCCAAAGCCATTTCAGAGCCTTTTCATAAAGTAAAGTATGATTTAATAAAATAAGAACGAAATACCGACGTAACTAGTAAATATGAAGAAAATAATTTGCGGCAAAAATGTCGTGATCGTAAAACCGTAATCGAGAAAATAATTTTCTATCATAAAATATTAATATGGGTTCGGTCCGAAAATACTTTATTCTCGCCCTGAAATACTTTTAAAACCGTTGTGAAAATAAGAAATAAGTGCTGAATTTATTCTTCCAACTATTGATTAATAGACTACGCAAATTATTTATCGTGGAGATAATAATAATTAACCTTCCAACTTGGTGCGTAAAGTCGAGTTTCCATCGTAAGGAATCGTGTTCGGGTATACAGGGTGTTTCGGAAAGGCAGTGCGGCTGACATTAGGTCGATTATCGTGCGGGACATGGGTTCAAAGACTGACGATAAGTTGAAAGCATTCTGGACGGTATTGAGGACAAGGCCATTGTACGCGCGATTAGCTACGTAGGTTAAATACTATTGAAAATATACAGGGTGTTCGGCAGGCCGTGTGCCATATGGTAACTGGGATAGGTGGGCCAAGTGCAATAGCTTGGCAGTTTTCTTAACCCTGAAAAGCTACTTGGCTATTTCATGAAGAATTTTTATTCTTTTTCTTATATGTGAAATATTTAGTTCAACAGCACAGCACAAAAAAGTAAATACTTTTCAGTGCAAAATAACATGGCTTAATTTTTTTTCATCTGTCATACTATTTCTATCCATATTTAAGTGAGATATAAGTCAATAAAGCCGCTATGGACATGCAAAGTGTTGAAAAGTGAAAATTAAAAATTTTCGATTTCGGTAGGATCAGGAGGATATATAATTATATATGATTTCAATAGTATGTACTAGCATGGCAGATGTTATTAAAAATAACACCAGCCATGTTATTTCGTACAAAAAAGTTACAGCGCTAAAAACTTCTCAAAAAAAAGTCTAAAAATATTGAGGCTTTTCAGGGTTAAAAATGCCGCCAAGCTATTGCACTTGGTTCCACCTATCCCAGTTACCATATGGCACACGGTCTGCCGAACACACTCTAAAATTTTATACATAAAATGAACTATCAAAGCGTACCTACCATAGTATTGATATGCAGTTAAAATTTGTAGTTAGAAATTTTAGAAACCTTAACTCCCAAATTGTAAATAGCGAATGATTGCTAATGATTTGACGTATGGCTTTATGTTTTCGTATAGTATTTGATTAGTACATCCATTATTTAGAAACAAGAAACGAGTCATCGTTCGTTTCCAAAATGCAACTGTAAAAATAATAACCATCAAATTTTAGCGCCACACACACAAGCTAACCTGTTGAGCAAATAATCATAAAGGGTGCGTTCCACTGGTGAATTTTTACGCAGACACTAATTGCGTTACATCGACTGGGCGTAATTAAGGCAGTTGTAGGGATGCACGGCGACCGGAATAACCGGCTATCTATAGCTACTGGACCGAACAATTCCAACAAAAGCCGGATGAAACCCACGGCGGAGTCGCAAAATTTGCAAACTCGCAAAATTATCAATGTCCCAGTTGAATTTTAGGAACTGTGAATACAAATACGCGCGTCACCAACACACCTTTCGTGTCGGATCTCTAAGAAATATATGTCAGAATTATTTTCATAGTAGGTAAGGATCAAAAGAACGGATTGCCCGTCCTTCATTTTGTGCGATCCTACGTCATCTGTCAACTTCTTTCGTTTTTCAAAGTATTTCTGGACCGAAAACGCACGTGGCCGCGGGCAGCTGCGTGATCTTTTCGAGCTTTTTAGCATATAGGTCTTCTATGTATGTAGATAAAGTTTCAAATTGACTCCAGTTTGACACTAAAAGTGCATGTCGCTGCCGGCCGCCGCCATTTGCGGTGTGGATAGAGACTCATCATAAGCCTATATTAGTCTACTGCTCGACATAGGCCTCCCCTAATGAGCGCCATAGCGCCCTGTCTTCAGCTTGCCGCATCCAGCATCTGCCTGCAGACATTCGCAGAAAGATACTACGTCTCGAAAACTTTACGATTATCCGGCAATTTAATAATTATTATTCATGGCATCCTTGCTTGTGTAAAACGTCGCTGCTGTATCGAGCGACAATGCCCGCTAAGTGGCGCGTCATTTTTGCTGACAGGAATTTTCAAAGAGGTCGTGTTAATAGCCTTCACTTACTTTTGAGTAGTTGTAGCATAGTTAGTGTCACTTATTTTAAAATGATAAACAATATTTTCCGAGCTTTTTTAAAAGGTTCGATTCGGTGGTCTAGTATGTCTGGCTACTACATTTTTAACGATGAAACTTCGGACATTGTATTGACTTGCACTACGGTTTTTTGGTGTGAATTTTATGTAAAGGTTTGAGCGAAATGGCTTCGCGCATATAAAACAGAACTCAGTTTATTTTATATGTACCTCCTCGCAGTTTTGAACGCATTTATCCGAGTGCATCACTACAAATATACTCGCACGTGTTAATTTTCTTTGACTGAAAAAGTGAATGTCATATTGCAGAATCTGCTTCTTTTTTAAAATATTGAATCTCTCGACTCGAAAATAATCGGTACAAACGATAACTTCAATATTTATCGAACCGACAGATCACATGAGTATGAAATATTGAATACTTTTGTTCGGCCAAAGAAAATAAATCGTGGACGCAGTATAAGTAATTAAGTATTAATAAGTATGCCAAATTTTATTTCAATCCGTTCAGTAGTTAAGCGTGAAAAATAGTAACAAACATCCAAATACCCATTCAAACTTTTGCATTTGTTATAATTAGTCCGATGGTTTCCACTTAAAGAGTCATATCATTAATAAGGGATACAAACAAAATGAATAAAGGCGACACCTGCAATATACAGGGTTATTTTTAATTGACCATAATATTATTTTATTATTACCATTATACCATTATATTTTTAATAACATTGATGTACAAAAGTCACGACAGTACAATAAAAAATTAAATAATTTCTAATTAATGTACCTATTGAGTTATTTCAAAAGTCGTACAATAAACGTTGTTGTTGATGATGCGAACCTGGTCACCGAAGGTTGCTGGTCAATTTCTATAACACAAGCTCTGCTTAACTTGGGGCTAGATAATAGTGTGTGAATTGTCCAGCATTATATAAAAAAAACCTGTATATGCAGAGTATTATAAACTGGACAGTGGACATGGCTATAAAACATAACCAGTCACACTTTGACATCAATAAAACATGTGAGTTTAACCCTTAGGTACTTATCTGCAACAGAGTTCTAATTAGAGCTTACTTCGCTGCAAAAGCTGTTTGCTAGCGTGTATTAGCTGAGAAAATCTATTAAGACGGTGTTGGTGACACATCGGTGATATTGCAGAACCATTTCTCAAAGCTCGGCAATGTAAGGCTAGCCTTCCAATGCAAGATAATGTAGCTTAGCGAAATTCAGAACCTATTTCATTTATGTATGATACACGGTGCAATCTTTCTCTTTTTAGGGTTCCGTACCCAAAGGGTAAAAACGGGACCCTATTACTAAGACTTCGCTGTCTGTCTGTCCGTCTGTCACCAGGCTCATGAACCGTAATAGTTAGAGAGTTGAAATTTTCACAGATGATGTATTTCTGTTATAACAACAAATACTAAAAAACAGAATAAAATAAATATTTAAGGGGGCTCCCATACGTGTTTTTTTTGCCGTTTTTATAGATAATGGTACGGAACCCTTCGTGCGCGAGTCCGACTCGCACTTGGCCGGTTTTAGTTTCTATTGTGTGTTATGTTGGTTCGTAAAATCCTACTCAAGCATCCACACTAAAGTAACACCATGATGCGCAACATTTCGCTTAAATCAGAAAGAGTCACGCACGTTTCTCATGTCGATAAATGCAAGATAAGAAGTTTTATAAAATGGCTCAGTAACTTAAATAAAAAACTCGATATTATAATTTCTAAGTACGTAAATTATAATAAACAAAATGGTTTCCCAAACTCTTGCGATCAAAACGCCGGCATCCTACACCTTGAGAAATTAACGTTCTTACGATTCGATTTTTACTACAGGTTTTCTTCCTACGCGTCTACGTTACCAGTGCATAAACCCTTGAAGTGGAAGACCAGCTTAAACCTCCACTAATAATGTAGATATATGGGCAGTAATTAAATGTGGACACTTGGCCCGGTAATTGCTGGTCTGAAGCATTGCTGACGGATACGGTCGTTAGTACAGTCAGGTGTAAGAAAACTTACGGGACTATATAAGAGCTAGTAAAACAATTATTTACCTATACGAAAACTCTTCGCATCTTGTTTTTTCGGATAAATTACATATTACATGTACACACAAAAATTTGATTGATAAAAAAATGAAACTGACTTCGTATTCCCGCAAAACCTTTTTTAGGTTTTGCGGTATGGTAATGTGTAAATACGAATTTCTCTGATATTTTTTTGGGACTACCTCGGGATCATTTTCTATACAACTATAATAGAATCATCCAAATTGGTCCATAAATGACGGAGATAAATAAAATAACTTAATAGCAGCCGAACACAGAACCTTTTCCTTTTTCGAAGTTGGTTAATAAGAAGATTTATTAGAAGGCAAACGTCAAAGCGTAGCTCACGGAAACTAAAGTCGGTCTCGAATTTTATCGGACTAAAGATTTATCCCGTCCAGCTAATCTCTTTGTCATTTCATCCTGTAACATCATTATTAAAAACGCTATCTGAACAAAGAAGCATGAATCTAAGAAGAAAAGGAAGGAAGCACTGTAATTAAGCTAACAAAGGACAGTTCTATATTATGAAATATAACCCAGAATCTAGAATATTCTATAATCTAGACGTCCTACCCACGTGCATTTCACAAAGCATCGTCTCAAACACAAACTGTCCTATTCGAAATAATAACAAGTACAATTGCAGAGTTGTCTACATGTCGTGAATTAGGCGCATTAGGCGACCGGCCCCGTAATACACTGTGACAATGCGTTTATCCCTGATTATGTACCACACTACGTTGTCCTCGAGCCTCGAAATTCAGCTTTACAGGCGTTAGGTTTGAGTTGTGTTTCGTGTGTGTCGGTGAAGGTTTTAAGGCTTTTAGTTTATGTTAGAGCAGTGACTATTTGTAGCAAGAGATAACAGCACACGAGCCGGCGGCAGTAGGACCTGTTGATGATAAGCGCCGTCGTCGATAAGGCCTTACACTGATGGACGGACTGCCGGTGAATTTCGGCAAATGCATATTTCATGAGTTGATTAAATAGTTCACGCTTTGGATTTGGTCACGTATACATAATGTACATATGAATGTGTGGTGCTCACTGCAGCGCGAAGCAGTTAACTGGTAATTTTGTTGGGTTCGGAATTAGATTTACCTTGTGACTTCTGTAAGTTAGTTAGGTAGGGGAAGTTGTGTGTGAGAGGAAAAACTAGGAGTGCTTTGAGTGCTGCGGCTTTGGTTTCCACGTACGATGCTGGTTTGTGCCTTAGAAATGCCGAGTTAATATTTTACTGGCGAATTATTTTTCCTTGTCAGTCACACCAATTTCTTCATCAAAGTACGCAATAGGTCGTCTTGAAGGAAAATAAAAAACACAACGCATTATTTATATCATTTTTTTAGTTATAGATTTGAAACATTGAAATATTTTGCTAAATTATATTCGTTGGACCTATGCCATTATGCCAGAACGAAAGTATCTCTGAACTTTAACGGGCACTTAAGTTTTATCGCGAAGTTAAATTCTGTAAAAGGTCCGCATAGCCCGAGGTTCAAAATACTAGTTTATAGTCCTCTCCAGTGAGTATTAATCAATAAATCACGGTATAGCCTTTTCCAACAAATGGAACAACCGATAAACATTCATCTTCAATACATAGTTGACTAAACGGCGTTTCTAAAAAAGAAGTACGGTCGCACTTGAGCGTGCGATTGCTACATACCGTTTCGTTACCATGAGTTTTCGAGATCAAATCGAGTTTAATTAACGTATCATAACTATGAAATCGAGTTACTTGGAGCTGCTGTTACGGGCAATACTACGCGATCCAAGAGTTCGTAGCAGTTTCGTAGACCGTCTGCGAAACTGCTACGTTCGTAGCACTGTTATAGTATTATTAAATATTTCTCTGGCACATGTAGAATAATAGCTATGCCGTCGTTGAATGTAGATATGTCGCCGCTGGATCGTATAAAAACCATACTTACATGAACATAATTATATGATCAGTTAGAGGTCGTAATGAATGTCTATCAGTCAACATTCGAATGTTGAGTCGAAACAATGACTTGCCTAACTAAGTTTTTTCGAAGTAAGCGACGTGTTGAAATAACGAACTGTCTCAATTCAGTAGAACAACATTCTCGAGTCTCTCTGAACCGAACTGACAGACTTTTTTTAACACGGTGCTTAATTTTCCAGAATTTAAAAAGACATACTTGTATTTAAAGAAAATAATTCGGAATAATTTGATACTTTGTTGTATCTACACAAAATACTCGTGATTTTGGATAGAGGGTGAAGTCTAAAACCTCACCACGTATCGACGAGGTAGAGGGGGTCAAAAGTTGCTAAAAAACATCACGTGATTAATGGACAACCCGTTAAAACGCGTTCTACAAGAATTGTAAAAGTTTCGTCAATGTAATAAAACGGTGTTACCATAAGTTAGTTTATCTAAAAAGTATGTTAAATCGAGAACAAAAAGTAAAGGATCGGTCGTCATACGAACCGCGTGTGCAATAGGTAAGCAATGAATAAACGAGCGGGCCGAGTGCGAGCGATAAAAATGATATATGTGCTCTGATGTGGACACCGTACAACTACTACTTTATTTGTTACTTGAACGCCATCTACCAATATGTGGAACTATTTTTAAAACTATATTTTATAAGTTCGAGTAATGGTCGTAAAATTTTATAATAGTATTGATAAATATGATTAAGGTGTGGGAAATGTTCCGAATCTTTTCTTCTATATTTTTCGTCTTGTTTCGCGTAATATCATAAAACATATAAAGACAAAAAATCGAAGCGAACAAAATCAATAACATTTTGTTTCTTATTTGATAATAATTACTGTTTATTATATGTTTACATAAAAAATATGACTTGTCTGAGTGCTTATTTTTTAAGCCAAAAGAAATAAAGTTATTGACTTTTGACATAATATACCAATACATGTATTTACCTACTTGACGAGGTGCAGGTATCAGAGTAGTAAAAGTTTAGCGTCAGAGCGCTAGAAGCTATTTTGTACGGCATAATTCAAGATTACAATTTCAAGTCACAATCCGTTATTTCGCGATCGTCTTTTGACTTATATTGTCTGAACATAGCGAAGACGATGCCAAAAACTAAAACAATAACATATCAAACTTTTCAATGAACAATCCAAAAAGTAGATAGGTATAAGTTTATTTGTCAAGTAAATTGAAGGTGATGAAGTATTTTTTTTGGTTTAAGATCATTTGCCTACTTTTTGCCTAATGACTGTCAAAGGGGGTTCTAAGGAGCGGGTCTGACCCGTCTTCCGGGAAGATATAGGGGACAGAAAGGTTAGCTATTCAGTTGATAGTTGCAAAGTAAATGTCAATGTAAATTGAACCATGGCAAGCGTATAATACCGGGGCTACGTAATGCGTGACAAACCGAAAGGGAGTGATTCTGGATCGCGAGGGATTCAACTTTTGTTCTATGATTTCTTGAAATTCGAATATATTTTATTCAGAGATTTTTGGACTTAGTACTGTATATGATACGGGACCCTGTATGGGCCAAAAGGTCGTAAAATAAACAGAGATTTTTGGACTTAGTACTGTATATGTAACGTGGGACCCTGTATAGGCCAAATGGTAGTAAAACAATTATTCATCGAACACACATTATTTTATAATCCATACTAATCATAATCTAGTTTTGAATAAAAGCATACGAAAATTCATAGTACAAAATTCAACTCTAAAGATACTAGTGAACACAAATTAGAAAGCAAACCGCTTCATTCCCAATGCAACCCCAAACAATTCCCAACACCCGAACTGCAGGCACTTGGATATTCAAAGATCACAATAAAATATTAGAGTGCCGGAGTACAAAAGGCATCGTAAGTTTAGCTTATCGCCTTTTGTGGCCCGTTACCCACAACCGCACAATTGATTCTACGATTCTACCGCACCCCGAGACTTTACT
The DNA here is from genome assembly GCA_947086465.1 of Eupithecia exiguata. Taxonomy (NCBI): domain Eukaryota; kingdom Metazoa; phylum Arthropoda; class Insecta; order Lepidoptera; family Geometridae; genus Eupithecia; species Eupithecia exiguata. The sequence continues at coordinate 5,071,306 of OX352230.1, read as the reverse complement.
AGGTAACCCCGCCTTTTGAATATTATCATATTTAACGCTGTCAATTACAGTATACCTGATTTTCTTCGTGAGGTTCATTGAGTATTGATTCAAACTGGTAAATTACTGAACAACTTTGTTATGCCAGAACTAGTCTAGACCAAAATAGATCCAGGATCCAGAATCCAGACGTTTGTGAAAAGTATCAGAAACGGGACTGGACATGTGAACAGAAATCTTATTTTTCATGCTCTGCAGTACTCTATTAATGTAACCAACACGGATTTTAATTTAGCTTTGTCAAATGGGAGCTAAGAACATGCTATGAAAAGATGAAAGAAAACAGGGATCCTATAACAGTTATCTACAATATCCAAATCAAAGCTTCACTGAAGGGAATATATCAGAAAAGTAGAGAGGGTATGGCGCCAGATTTTGAGGCGCTGAGGTCTGTCAACACTTCAAGAATGTAACGACTGAGAAGAGTGACAAAATCTGCTGAGTCATAGAAAATAAATAAGTCCATGCATAAACATTACAAAGCATGCATCTGAAAACTGAATTCGCACACAGGAAAGTAATTAGCCATTTACAACGTACATTCCCCGTTGCGCGTCACAGTGTTTCAAACGTTGACAACAACACAGAGCCTCCCCAGGGTGTAAGTACTCTGTATTGTGACAACTCAAAACCATAATAATTAAATAAAATACACTGCACTGCAGAGCGGGGGATTTCGAATAGAGCACCGTCATAGTTAATTATGTGACGAGCTTAAGCTGAATGTAATGTGAAAGAACTGTTTTTGCTAGTTGTATTTGTTTATTTAAATAGTAAATAGACATTTATTTAATGAAAATTACAATAAGAACAGAATACAATAATTACAACTAACATTTACACTTAAATATTTTTTTTAAAAATCGAAGCCGTCACCAGAAGGCAAAGTGCCCAGAATGCTGGCAGCATTGCCACGTTGAATGGCAATGCTAATTCGTTGACCGAAATAAAAGCCAACATTCCGATCACCTGTGGACTCTATTAGGAGTTTTGTTAGATTTAGTTTTTTATGTTTTTTCCACACATGCATTTGTTCCAGATTGTCTGATAGAGATCGATTTTGATCGATAAGACCGCCAATTGGCGGCATTGTGCAGATGTACAAGTACATTCTATCAATCTACCTTCCTTGTCACACTTTAAGAACATAGGTATAAGTTTCAAAAGCTGCGAAAAATAGAGAATGGTCTGAAATAGGATATGATCAGTAGACATCTACGGATAAGCTGGATCTCTGATATGTCAGCATAAAAGCTATTTCTGATTTTCAGAAGTATTTTTTTTCAGTACCGAATAATTCTTTGGCGGAATCGGACTTGGATTATTTTAGTAAAAAATATTTAAATTCTGTAAAAACAAATATGTTCATGATTTCGTCATCATCAGTCTGTATAATTCCACTGCTGGACATAGGCTTATCCTAGCAACCCTTACAAGCGTCATAGCGCCCTATCTTCAGCTCGCCGTTTATGATTTACTTGGCTAAAATTCTCTATGAAAATACAGAGTACGTAACTCAAACACATTATTATAAGTACATAGAAAACGACTAGAACACCCATACACAATATTTGTATATTAATAGCAAAATCAAACTTTTCGAACCTTGAAAATACCTCTCCTATAAAAATCACGTTTTTTGAGTTATCCCGACCTTGTAGCAAACAAGCGACATAACCTCTCATGATGTCCTGCTTAGTTCGAATCCGATCTGAGCCGGACAGCATAAGAGATAGACGTCACTGTACGCAGGTTATATCTAGCAGGTACTAGTAAAGTATTATTATATCTGTGGCTCAGGCAACTTAACTAACAAAGCTCTAATTTTTTCAATTCATAAATTAATATTTCAGTGCCTATTCACGCAAAGCCCTACAACCGTCAAAACCGATTTCAGAAAACATAACCTCGTGAACTAACAAATGACGTACAATTTTCAGGATAACTTTAACCCCTACCTGGGTAATATTACCTGTCTTACGCGTAGGGTGAATAACTATCTGAATTTGGCCGGACACGAAACGGCCTCTCAGTTTTTCTTACTTTAGTTGTGTTCAGTTATTGACTTTGTCCTAATTTTTTTCAAGCTTTTAGGGACGATTCACACGTACTACAACCACACCACGACCACACATGCACACGACAACGATAACACGTGGTCGGGTCCTAATTTGTATGAAAATGTATAGTTTAATTACCTAACATGAACCACATTAGTGTAGTCTAATTCAACTGTGTGATCGGTACTGACCACACCGCAACCACAACGCAACTACAAAGCCGCTGTTGCTGGCAACTACTAGCGTCAACGCAACCACATCGAAATTTTATAGTTACCAACACAACTGCAAAAAGGTGCTGCGCCACTATTCACACGTAAGCACTGCTAAACCACTTTTTGTCGCTGTGATGTGGTGTGGTTGTGGTACCTGTGAATTGTCCCTTAAGAGTTAGTAACCTATTGTGTTCAATAACTAGTTTCACGCTTTTATCAAAAACTAGTTTCGTGGAAACAATTTCAAGTCGAGTGATTGATGGTTCAAGTAAATAGTTTCGCTCTACATTGAAAATCAATATGTCCCTCGGTATGTTTCGTTTACATATACAGGGTTATTGGTAAATTAGTGACAATACGTGAACTGCAGGTCCTGCCCATCATCACAAACACGTTCGTGAACGCGCCAAGTCTAAATGAAAAAAAAATATAAGTCACCTTTGATACTAAATGAAAAAACATCTTTGCCTGGAACCCAACGAGTTACTTAAGACCGATTTTTCCCTCTCATATCTTCTGTTAATTCAGAGCAGAGCTGTTTTTAAGTTGAGTTTCAAATAAAACCTCTCTAACGAACGATTATTGAATTGCGGGGGGTACCCATTACCAATACCAAAACTAAGAATTAAGACCTGGCGTCTTCACAAACGTGTTTGTGATGATGGGCTGAACCGGCAGTTCACGTATTGTCACTAATTTACCAATAACCCTGTATATGTAGCCAGCACTAAGATTTTTAGCCTATTTTCTGCTACTATTAACACGAAATTTGTTAGCAACTAAAAAAGCAGCTAAGAGTGATTGGGAATCGTAAAAACAAATATTACTTACTTAATTATTTAAAGATGCCTCCGACTTTCCTTGCGCTGCCCTAACTACACGCCAAAGTACTTCGGAAACGGCCGGGCCCATGAAAAATATGATACGGGGAAATGGAAGAGAACCCTATAAGCCCTTTTATGAAATCGTTAATGACCTCGTTGATGGACCGGAATGGTTTTTTCCGAGTTTCACGTTCTTTTACAACGCTTTTGTATGCGTTTTGTGAGCGTTACAGGCGTGTTGGGATTCATATAGTCAGTCGAGTTTGGATTGGATCGCTTTTAGGTTATGTACGAGTGTGAGAAAGGTGTATGAAAACGCCCTTTGCATTTCGCCTGAGAGTGTAAGCATAAATAGCCAGGTGAAAAAATACGATCATAATAAACTATGTTGTCCACCTAATATTTTTTAAGGTTTTTTGTTATAGTGCTAACCAGCACTTTGGGTATCTCTAAGAAATGAAATAAGTCCCTAAAAATTATCGGTTTCGGTGGGACTCGAACCCGCGCCCCACCTTCAAGTACGGGTGTGCTCTAAATAACTAAGCCACGAAACCCTTAGTCGGTTCAACCGAAAATCTTTGGGACCTCTCTAAATTTTTTTACAACTTAAAGTCAGGATTAGTATATAAAATTTGCGTTTTGTCTGTTCATATCTACCTGATGATTTTTGTCATCATTACTCGTCTTTATAAGTCCACCCCTAGACCTAGCATTCTCAACGTGTGCCATTTCCCTTGATGAATTTACATTGTAGAAACAGTATATTCGTAAAGCTAGGTACAAACTCCGAAGATAGTGTGCCAGCTGAACCATACCGTTCGTTATCCACGGTCGATCGAAGCTTTAGAATTGCTTCTTGCTACAAGTGGTCTGATTAAAGCACCTGCAGTCGTAACAACTGTGTCGGTATTGCACAATACTGATGTTTGTAACGATCATGTGGTGAAGAAGCTCGTTTGTCACAGAATAGGCTACTTGACTACTACTGGAAAATAATTCTAACGTATTGTCTGATAAAAATAATGCAAGGTGTAATTAATATTTCTTCAAGGCCAGTCGTATTAGTTATGAAAACAAATTTTAAAGTTTAAATAAAATAATGCCGCGCCAAAACGATAATCTATCTGTCATGGCTACCGTGTTCCAAGCTATGACGTCACACCACACCTAACAAGAAGAACTCATTGACACTGTAATCTGAGGATGTGTGACGTCACTTGCGATCCAACCAAACACATAGCGTTTTCGGTCACGTGATCATGTATCAAAAAATGTGTAATTTTAATCCCATTTTTTTTCATAAAAAAGGCATATTTTTTATAAAAATCACCAGATTACGCTTTGTTACGGTGTCACTGACTAGGATGAAAACAATTTGGAATTTATTTTTAATGTAGTCAAATAGCCTATTGAAACAGCACAATTGGTTAAGTACCTAGTATTTTAATTTGTTTGGAAGTTCAACGAAACTCTACTATCTAATAATTAGAATAGTTAGTATAAATAACACAAATATTGTAGTAAATTCGGTAAACGGGTTATTGATAATTCACTGACGCTGCGAAAACTGCAGGTTCTGCCCATCATCACGAACACATTTGTGAAGACACTAGGTCTTAATTCTTCAATTTGGTATTCGTAGTAGATACCCATTCAATAATCGTTCTTTAGAGAGGTGTGATTTGAAACTTAACTTGTACACATCTGTGCCTTTTAACAGTAGGTAAAGGTGGGAGGTGGGATGGTTCTTTAGTACTTCATTAGGTGTTGGACAACGTTTGACCGACACCTAATGAAGTACTAGTAGGTACTTTTATTTTTCATTTTGTATTCACAAAAAATATAAAATGTGTGTAACGAACACTTCATATTTTTTTTGTTCTACCTATCCCCACGAACACTTTCGTGGGGATAGGTAGAACCTGCAGTTCACTTAGTGTCAGTGAATTACCAATAACCCTGTATATACAGTTTTAACGATAAACATACACGGAGATTATTCTGATTCCGAAAAAAACCGCAAAAAACCTTTTGAATCTGAATTTAGAATAAATGGAAATGGAATTTATGATGAGTTGGGAATTGGAAAGAACTGAGACTAATTCTTTTGTTTTAACGTATCCATGTAGATCAACTCATTTGATTTAAAGCGACGCTTCCGCTTAAAGAGCCAGATTGGATTTCACCTTTTATTGTCAACGCAGCACCAGGCAGCACCATGAAACATCCTCCCACCATCACCTGAATACTCAAACGAATCTCAGATTTAAGCACGTCTCATAGTCTCATGTGACAATTTTTTTACAGATTGAAACTGCCAAAAAACTGGATCTTAAGACGTGCTTAAATGTAAGTTGCATTTTAGTTATCAGGCGCAAGTAAAACACGTAGACATGTAGAATAGAACAGGCCAGAACAATCTAAAGTCAAGTCCAGCAAACTTGCACAGTTCGTCTAATTCAAATGTCACCGAAACTGTCCTATAGTAGTGTTGCTGACCATGAATCCGGGAGGAGTTACGGAGCGAGCAGCCAACAATGGCGACATACTTGCGGTGTGTACTTGTGGCGCGCTGCGACGTGTTTATACACGTCTCTCTGTTGTAGTTTTTGCGACGGACACAGAGTGGCTGGCTGATGCAGAAACACTAGTCTGTACCTAGGGAAACCTCAATAGAATTGAGGTTATCCACGAAGCCGGTCACGGGAGCCAATTTCTCTTCATGTCAAACCTATTTCATACATTTCCTTCAATACCATTGACAGATTCACATCACTACTAAATACGTCCGTCCATGCATATCAGCAATGTTATTTATATTTCTGTCCCAATTAGAAGCGACGAGATTTGATTATCTTTATAAATTACGTCGTAGGTGTCATAAGTAGAGCTATGCAAAACGCGTTGGATGACGAACAAGACACGTCCAAATCTGAACATTCAATAACCTGTTCTCTCAGAGGTAATATTAATATCTCTAATAAGAATTCTAGTTTAGTAAGTAGAAAGATGTCCTTGTTATACTGGGGTCCCTGTGGCCGGGTTCAGCGGTGACGTTTTGCCCACTCAGACCGCAGGAGTGCCGCTGAGTGTGGCAATTAAAACTTGCGAATGTCAAGAGCGGTAGAAACCCAGGCCTTTATTATTTTTTTATTTTATGCGAACAAATAAAGCAACGGACGGTGTCTAACTCAGGTCACTAGTGCTCTCGTCAACGAGGTAATTAAACTGATTGTTTTTTATTACTTATCTTCTGTCAACAAAATTAAATAGGGTAGACATTTTTGAATGCAAATGCTTACATTCGTGAAAAATGAGATTAAAAACTAGCCTTAACTATTCTTTGAGCAATACCAATCTACTCAATTCGATATAGAATTCCGACGTAGAAAAGTAAAGAAATGAGATTCCGACCCGCTTCAATGCACTGTAATATACAGATCGAAATATAAAATATTGAAAGTGCAGCATCTAGTCAACGCACGTGTGCTATCGAGAGTATTGGACGAGAAATCGACGCAACAGAAAAAGAAAAAGTTAATCGAACGTCGCACCTAGAGACATTGAGTTACTGCAACGCTCCTGTCGCCTGTAGTCCACCTCTAAATAAACTAGCAAGAAAATAAAAGTTAGATACCTTCAAAGCGTCGATATAACATGAAACTACTAGGTCCGAAGCACGCATTTTAAAAAATGGCATAGCTTATATTCCCCGTGAGCGGAAGGAGGGAGAATCAGAGCCGGGGGGGCGTAGTTTATGGACCGAACTGATACCGGGGCCCAGGAAAGCGCTTCAGCTTACGCTTAGGATTTGTAGGCGAGATATTTACATGGAATCATATGTAGGGAGTAACGCGATAAATTATTACAATTTACCTTGGAAATGGGTTGTTTTGTTTTGTCGTTGTAAGCCATATGATAAAGAAACACGTTGTACATTCCCATATTTTTGTAGCTAGAAACTTCTTGGCAGGTGCTCCTATTGGGAATAAAAGCGGTGCTCTTAATTCGGTGCTCCTAAAATTAGTGCTCTAATGAGAATTCTTCATTTTTACGGTATTATGGCAAATTATATCATACAATTGAAAGAAGAGAAACTAGAAAGTGTAAACGAACATGGAAAAGTGGAAAGAAAATGTGTAGAAGCCAGAGCTTCGTGCTAGATGGACTTATACAAATGAACAGCGATTGACGGGGTCTTGGCTAGTCACTGATTAATGCAATCAGCTCTAGCTACTTGCCCGTTAAATTGACAATTGATCATACTTAGCGAGCGATAATTTTCAGGGCAGAGAAATGGTGCGATGTGAGCAAAACTACTCAGTAGCTAGATCACTCAACTCCAACTGGCTACTGGGCTACAAATAATATGCAACCATCGCGCTTTGACCTTGACAAGCAAATCTCTATTAAACATTCTTAAATCTATGTTTATAGAAACCTATGATGTTCCAAGTGAAAGGGCCATAGATCAGCAAAAATCGGAATCACAGATTATCGTCCTGTCAACAGGTCAAACTGAAAAAAATCATGTTCTCTTTTTTCATTGTTATTTGGTACTAAGTCTCAAAGTGAGCTAGCTCTCTGATCCAATTGAGTAGCGAGCTGGCGAGAAATAGCGCGGGACGTAGGGGGGCGAAGGGCGGGTCCTGTGGCAGACATGACTTATTACAGCCACCAGGATACAACCCTATTTCGGTCCTAATGACACCGCTTCGTATAGGAGCCTTAATTTCGACGCCCCACGATTTTTATTAACGCATTCAAGTGCCCAGCAATTTGGCTCGCTGTCTGATTTTCGTGGATTGATTCGTTTTTGTTTTGGATTCCTGTGATTACCGTGATTGTATCTATCAGTAGAGTTATTATGTTATGTTGAAAGAAATCTCTTTTTTAAGCTTCATACAGTATCATTAGAACTTGTATGTATTTGAGTATGGAATATCAACGTTAACATTGGGCAAACACTACTACAAACAAGAACGTAAAAAACCTTTTCTTCTTAAGAATCGACTGCCCCACTTCTGGGAAAAGTTCTGCCTTAAGCCCCCACTTTACAAACAAACCCGTATTGTATCTAAAAGGGTATCTATAAGTTGCTGCGAGAACCCAACAAACTTTATGTAAATAAAAAGCCTTCCGATTTAAGTTCCGATATGTAAAAGAAGAATAATGTATGTAAACTTAGGACAGAGTTTAGATATAGATCCATTGTGACCTTCTTCTAAGCCCGTTAAAGTTTCAAAAGACTGGAAAGAGAATGTTTTTCCTTACCCTTGGAAGTACAAAGATTTTTATCGTAATATATGCGATCTGTGTATTTCATTAGCGGGTTGAATAATTTAGGTGTTTTTTACCGACTTCAATAAATTCTTTCGCTATTTTGTAGATAATGATCCCGAATTGGTCCCAAAAAAATATTCCCAAGGGAATAGTAACTACTAACCCCGTCAAGCTCAAAAAACAACATGAATTATGTTGTCTGTGTCTTATTTAGAAAAATCACGACGACCACAAAAATTTTGGTGATATCTACGCCAATGATTGCCTTGATGTGTAAGGAAATTGACATGCGTGCCGTAAAACGTATATGTATATAGCAACATCACATTGATAGTTATCACATCACTCGCAGTAAACGGTTTCTATGGCAACAGGCGTAAACAATAGGTATTTTCATTCATCGTTTAATCCATGTCGTCCATCACATCAAAATAAATTAGACTTAAATTTTAACTAGATGACGCCACTTGAAATTTTTATCGCGATATCGAAGTGCTCCTATCAAACGCATTTTCACTACCTATTTAGGAAATTAATGCCTTATTATTTATTATTATTACACTAAAAATCCAGTCTCGTCGCACGATTCTTTAGTTATATGGACAAGAAAAAGTCGATGTCATATGTATGATGTCTTTAATTGGGTTGCAATATACAATTCTACTAGAATTTAAAATCTTGATCTGTTTGAGTTTTGCTTTTACAAGCTTTCGTATAGTTCATTAGCATAATTGGAGCTCACACGAAAATAAAAGATACAAGTGCGAACTTCTTCTCATTTTTGATTCAAAAATTCATCAGCTAATGTTAGCTAATGCACGCTTCTGTGCCCCTCACACGCCTTTGACGAGCCAAGCAATCCACACCCCGTATAACCTACCTTAAACACTCGCAAAGTTTTTGTAGGTCGCAGAAATGCTATTCGGATTACAGGCCATTTTGCTGTATTCCTTTATATACCTACTCGAACCCTTCATAAAGGGCAGACAATGAGGGAGGCTCTATACTTCCATTCTTCGTAATTTGAGCTCCATAACCGGCACTAAACCGTTTATGATGCGGCTCTCGGAAAGGTTAAAGCTGGCCGGAACGGACAGAACGTAAATCAGTTACAACAAGCTCAATAAAATGTTCAAATGAAAACGTTTTGCATCGCTACTGGTGAGTGTGTGGCGCGCACTTTAGAATATCCCCGTTCGTTGACAAAAAGCTTTTATAAAGTGCTGGAATTCAGCAGAGTTCATGCTTGATTTTTCAAATATTTTCTGTTTGCATTAAAATATTTTTTTGTTCAAATACGATTTGTTTTTGGAGTTTTCATAAGAGCCCAAATCACAAATCATATACACTGTAATATCAAAAACACCGCTGAATTTTAATCTCATTACTTACTGTGTAGAGGCTGGCTTGCTAGAATAAAATTGCCTCAGTATTTTCAGCGCATTTTTCTATGACTATCTCAACAAACAAGCAAAGAGCTAACCACATCGCATTTATAAATTAAAATCCATTACAGTGATAAGTTTTCATTTACTTCGTATTTTGTAGGATTTGTTATAAAATGTGTGCAAATATATCAGCGGCAGAGGAGCAAAACTCGAGGAACGGAGTCTTGAAACCTCCAAGCCGTGGTCAAGTGCGCACTCCAAAAATGTCGAGTCTTCTGGATCGGCCTCGTTCTCACCGCAACACAAAATGTAAGGACTTTACGTAAAACCTTGCTTTTATATTTCGCTTTTTTTTGTTTCGAGTATCTTGGATTATACCTATAGAAAATGGAACAGTAATTGCCCATTGTTAACGAAACTGGGAGGTAATAACGCGGTGTTTTGGGATATTTCAACAGCAGTACCTACAAAGTGGATAGGCATAGAAATGCTCACATAATTACCGAAGTAGCTCGATGATCAGCCACTAATCCGAACTAGGATAAATTTGCATTGCTAACCGCATTTGCACGCAGTATGTTGTGTATTCCAGCATGCCTAACATACCGGCCAATGGACTTTGTATGATGTAAATGAATGTTGGCAGCAGTAAGTAGGTATAAATATTTTTCGTACCTCTAACAATAGTTAAAACCACTTTTTGCATAGTCCAACTTTTGCAAAGCTTTATATATAGCTTTAGTTTTATCTAGGTTTATCTGAATTTATCTATTGTAACTACGAGAAACAATTTGTAGCTAGTTTTATTCTATTAGTCCTCTTTTAAATTATTATTTGACTAGCTTCTACCCGGAGCATCGCATACGTTTTCCGAAAAAAAAGCATAATAATATATATTAATCCAGGTCTAGAACTACTTCTATGCGAAATTTTAGTCTGATTCGTTCAGTACTTCTGCGTGAAAAGGCTACAAACATCCAAACTTTCGCATTTATAATATTATTGTGATTTTAAAGCAGACATAGGGAAGAAACTAATGCTTATTGGGCCGTAGCTTTTTTTTAACACAATTTTTATTACCTCTTCTAAACTTTTCTAGTCCGTATTCGATTTTAACTCAATTCCAGAGTCAGTATCATACAAACAGTTACCAGAAACTTTTCCTTGAAGGTATTAGAATCGATCTAAGTGCGCAACTACGAACCAGTTTCTAGCGCAAGTTGGTCGAAATTGTAAGCTACCAATAACTAGGACTGAGTAACATAAAGTTGAATTACAGGGTACCAGGTAGTCACGCGCAGCACGGATGCATGACCTGTTTCCTCTTGTGTACCTAGCACTAAGCTGGTTCGTGCTTCATGAATACCACATTGTTTATTGGTATCACATGTTCAGTACAATTTCATACGCAAACTGCTGGACTTTTTACACAGAACATCTCGCTCTAAATCATTTTTAGTAAGCTTTAAGTTTGCTTAGACATGAAATTAAGTAAGGATTATACTTAATTTCACCTCCTTATATTTATTTCGTTTTATAATTTAGATATAAAGATTACAATACAATACAATACAAAAACACTTTATTGTACACCAGAAAAAGAACATTACAAAAAGACATTACATGAGACAAGTACAATGGGCGGCCTTATCGCTTAGAAGCGATCTCTTCCAGGCAACCTTTGGATGGAAAGAATTATGTGAATTTAAGAAAGGCAGGGGGTGTACTAAAGATAGACTAATAAACACATAAACTAGATATACACATAAAATAACTATAATATACTAAAATATACTAAATAAATAAATAAATATTATGTACCAATATTCACTATTCTGACAGGAAAAACTCCTTGACGCGAGATTTAAAAACTGGTAAGGATACTGTTTTTCTAATGGGCTCTGGTAGTGCATTCCACAACCTTATGGCCTGGATGGAGAAGGATTTGTCGTAGAAACTGGTTTGTGAGGTGGCATATTCAAAATCAGATTTTCTGACGATCGAAGGACACGGGAAGGATGAGAAGATGAAGATTATTTTAGTTATGTTTTTAGTGCAATTAAGCGTTCATACATTCATTCAAAGTTCCTAGTTTCATAGCCTTCCCCAATTTCTACATTGTAAAATCACCCCAAGAGATGAAGTCAAAATACGTAACTCAAAAAGGCAGCAAAAATTCACCAAATCAACTCAGTTAGGTATCGGCAAATGAAATAACTTTCCTGTTAGTTTTGCCTACCAGAAAATAGACGAACGCAGTTTCGTTCGTCGATATATATTTGCTGCAGAATTCAAACCAACCAAGCAAACTTTTCATAATTTAGGTAGGTACATATTAATTTTGAAATCAATGAAACTAGAGGCAAATAAATTCTGATTCTGTCTTGCTGTCTAATAGATGAAATGTGAATAACACATTCAGTGCTTAGCCCTTGCGGTGCAACCCGCAGGGGCACGCCGCAGCCCGAGGAAGTCAAAGACGGACGTGCGTCATGGGCCATGTAAGTTTTAAGCTGAACAAAGATGCAAAGATGCTGGTAAAATCAAGTAAGTAAATATAAAAACAAAGAAAAAGAAACATTTCCGACAGCGGACCTAGTTAGCGCCCATCTGGCCATAACGATACGAAATCTCCAAGTTTTTTGCCAGGCGTTATTTATCTCCTAACCTCTTAGAGCAAAGAAAGCGTGCGTCGCGTGGCAATGCTTTAATTGCTCGTGTTTATCGTTGCTATTACTCTTTGGGTGAGGCTTAAATAGCGCTCGTATGTCACGGCCACCATGTAATTATTTCACGTAACTCTCGAAAAAGCAGCATCTTTGCGAGACTCGTTACTCTATGGGGACGGTTTAATTTGTCTATCGCCCACCTTCATTAGAGAGGGCGCTTTAGCTGTTTGTTTAATGTTCGAGGTGTTTTGCTATTGATTAGTGCTTTTCGTATTTTCTATTCTTTTACGGGGAACAATGAAATGTAAGTACCTACAGAATTTGACACTTCAAAACGATCTGATTTGTAATGATTTACGCCCATCTCATATTACCGCGCGGAATCAAATTTGCGGAGCCGCAACTCGGGGTCCGCAGCTTGTCCGCGACAATTTCGCATCTGTTCCGCATCTCGTACAACGGACAACGTTATTGCGAAACTCTTGCGGCACCGCAACTTTGGTACCGCGCGGTAGTATGAGAGCGCTCTTAAATCGTTATCCGTGTGCTATGTTACGAGGATTCTTGCTATAACCAGATTTTGGATTATTTATCCTAAAAAATAAGATTTGCTTTTAACCGACTTCGAAAAAAGGAGGAGCTTATAATGTTAGGCTGTATGTATGTATTTTAGTAATGTTCTTCGATTTCTTCGTCATTTATGGGCCGATTTGTATGATTATTTTACAGTTGTATAGAACATAATTCCGAAATGGCTTATTCGTGAGGGATTAATACTTATCCCGCAAAACTTAAAAAAACAGTTCTAATCCCGAAGTCGCTTTTCAGAACGCTTTTTTTTCAAAACAATCTAGGTTATTTATTGATTCCTGACCTACATCTTTATTAACAAAGAAAATTACAATCAAATAATAGAATTGAATTAAAACTAGTATTTACAATTGAAACAATTGAGCTAACTGCAGACTGTATCTATGTATATTTTACATACAATATGTATTTATGTATGTATATTCTAGCCTTCAGGATTTTTACTACAGCTACAGTCCAAGGGTAAACAAAAATTCAATTTCACGGTTAATACAAAATCTTCATTACATAGAAACATATAACGAACTCTTTGCTTCTTAGCAGTCGATACTCGTTGGCCTTTATTACAAAACTTTTGTGAGCATTCCTCTTTTATTACGCCAATTTAGTGCGAGTAAGCCTATCCGAGGGATGGCTCGCGATCTTTATTATTTAGATTTCAATCGCTTTACTGAATTTTTTTATTCGGTTCTATCGTTCAACGGGTTGTTTTGACTGTTGTTCTTTTCAGCATAAATATCTAGATTCTAAAGTACACATTCATGTAAATAAGTGAAGTGAATCACATTGTTATACCAGAACCGTTAAGAATCCGGCGACAGCTGCTCGCAACTTCAATTCGTGAATTATTATGTTCCGTAATACCAAAAATGATGACTGAAAAGTTGTTGAATCTTCGACACAGTAGTGTTGTTATTCTGTAAATAGACAGTATTAGCTGTGTTCCTTAACAAACAAAACGCACGGTATTGTTGTTTTTAATACAAAACAAAATGCGAATACAAAAAACAACATGATATGGTAGAAATATGGTCGAATTACAAATGATTTTGGTAGTACGTTTGTATGGGCAAATCATCATCCGCAGGCCTCTTAATAGGTTCTGGTACTAACAAACAACAAGAATCTGTGAATTCAATGCAAGGTTAGCTATTATTTTAGATCTTTCTTAGTGGTATCATCGTTTAGCAAGATCTAAAATCCATTTTATTAGCAACAGAGTGGTGCACAATCGGAACTTATTACCAAAAGACATTGTATCAGCCACATCCATAAACGCCTTCAAGAATAAACTCGTCAACTGGTTACGAGACAAAAATAACAAACTAAAAAAAATACGCAATAAATAAATTCGACACTGTCTGATATAGACACATCAGCCACTGGCTACTCGTCTATTAATAAATAAATAAATAAAGTCATCATTACCTCATCCTAGTAGTAGTAGTAAATATAAATAGGTCTCTCCTCATTCGTAGCGTTCTTGGCAGAACGGTCGTGGTCGTCATGACGAGTCTTGTTGTAGGGGGCTGTGTCGCTTGCCTCATGATAAATAGGTAGTTTACTAATCATGATAGTCATTGATGATTGTATATAGGTAGTTTACTAATCATGATAGTCATTAATGATTGTATATGTATAGGTAGTTTACTAATCATGATAGTCATTGATGATTGTATATAGGTAGTTTACTAATCATGATAGTCATTAATGATTGTATATAGGTAGTTTACTAATCATGATAGTCATTGATGATTGTATATAGGTAGTTTACTAATCATGATAGTCATGGATGATTGTATATAGGTAGTTTACTAATCATGATAGTCATTGATGATTGGCATTCATTGAAAACATCTACCGCTAGTTATTCAACAGAGAACCAATACCCAAATTAGAACGACTCAAATACCAACCAAACTTTGTAAACTTCCATGGAATCCAGCATTTCATACAATTTCTGTCTGTAAAATGAATGCAACGTTGCCGTTACCAGAGCAAAGCTCTGAGAAGTATTGTAGTTTTAATGAGCGAAACTTTGCCCGATTACTACTTCATTGAAGATTTTAAACGTACTAGGTATGTTTGGGGCTTTGAAAGTTTACTCGTGGAGGATTTTAGAGAAAATTTTGAGAAGTCTTACTATAGCCGTAAATCTTCAATTTGTTTTTGAACCATAAATAAGTAATTAACCAATGAGGGGTATTACTCTTTTTTACAAAGATGACCACGGTTACCTAAATATTTTACATCTCTCATGTTCGGTAAGTAGGTTCTTATTACCTCCAAATGGGGCTTGTAGGTGACTAAATAGCGCTCTAGGGTAATAATGTAGCTAGAAAAACCCTAGGGCGGTAAGTAATTAAAAAAAACACTTCTCTCTTTCAAAAAGTTCGCGTACATCTAACCATCATACTGGCAATAGACATCATGCATTCAGCCCAATGAATGACCAAAGAGGTCGCTTAGCCTTGTCTTCGTGTGAGTATTATAGTCATCAATTTTAAATATCGATCGGATAAAGCTCAATTTAAAAAAAAAATTAAAGAGTTCTTTACTTGGTTCCACTTGGTTCTTTTTAATGAAAAAAGGCGGGAATAGAATACATTTACTGTAAATATTGTTTGCTTTTGGGATTTTTTTTATAATTACGTGCTAATTAGGAAAAAACATGAGTTCTTCAAGTGATAAAGATTTAAGCTGCACTCCCGATTCAATGAAAAATGTTTTATTCTTGTAATGCCGGTTTTTTCTTACTTACCTCACAATCGAGATGTAAAGCAGAGTAGTTAGCTCGGGTGTAAGCACCAATTGCACCCTCGAACTGGCGCCCTCGCTGCGCTCGTGCGCCTAAATATCTCGGGCTGCAATTGATGCCTTACAGCCCTTGGCTACTAATCTACTATTAATCATCATCAGCTACTTGACATCATCAAATACCTACTTTACCTAATTCCTATAAAATATTTCTACCAACCTATACGTAAATAAACCATAGCATAAATTCTAATCCAATAGATATTCTCAATAAATGTTATCCTCCATATTATCTGATATTACTAATACCAACATACAAACTTCCAATTAGGGATCAAAGAACTAAAACAAAACGAAGGGTGCAGTTCTGATATAATCGTGTGGGGGACGTGAAATCGATATATTTCACCACGAAAGAGTAAATATTAGTTGAGTTTGCGATAGAAGGTGCACAAATTTGTAAGTAAATGCAAATAGACAGATTAAGCGCGCCTTCCGTATGTTTGCAAAAACGAGCCATAGTTAACATTTGGCGAGATGTCTCCGCCAGACCACATTTTAAAGAACTCGGGATACTTACTGCACTGCATTGTGATCATGCAAGTGGTGATATATGTTCACACGAACTTAGACGAGTTCATGAAGAATAGCGACACCCTCTCGTACGGAACGATGAACGCAGGAAACCTCTCGACCATCGTCCGCTCCCTCACTTAGCTCTTAAGATGGGTCCGGCAGTATACAACACATCTGATGGCATAAGTCTATCTTATTTTGAAATCGACGTCGATATCGAGTATCGAGTCGAAAAGTCGACGACCTCTGTGGCGCGGTGGGTGAAGGTCCGCCTGCGACGCAAGAGGTTGCGTATTCGATTCGATGGGACACATATTTGTACGATCTGCAGGTATTTGATCCGGGTGTTCTGGTCGTTTTCTATGTATGATAAAAAATATCTATCTATGTAATGTATTGTATTATGTATATCAGTTATCTAGTACCCATAACACAAGTTCTGCTTAGCTTGGGGCTAGACAATGCTCAGTGAATTGTCCAGCATTATTTATATATTTATGATTTTATTTTTACTTTATTTGTTTTCATGCGATTTATTTTTGATTTGTAATTTCAATACAGTCTCGTTTTATCTTCGAAAATTTTACTTGTGAATTTATCAATCAATTGTATTTATCTACGAAAACTTTTTAATAATATCCCAAAAATTTTCGATTTCGGCAGGATTCGAACCCGCGCCTCACCTTCAGTACAGGTGCGCTCTAACCAACTAAGCAACGAGATCGACACGTGCCTGGTCGAAAATACCTGGGACTTCTTACGACTTAAGCGTCGTATTAGCTCCACCTACAGGGGAAACCGGGAACAGGGGAATTGTATTTATGTTAGAAATGTATTAATAGTCTCTAGATCTGTCTGTCTGCCACATCCGAAGACTTTCTGAACCAAGATCACCCGTGTCGTCTTAAGAGCAGGCGAGGCGTCGCCACAATAATGCCTACATGTGACCTCTGCAATTTCTAACGGTTATACTATCCTTGTTAGGCCATGGTCAAAGCATTTCTGGAAACGTCAAAACTAAATGGGCATGCTTACAAAACCACTACGCGGAACAAAATTACGGTAATCATCTTCAATAATGTGTTTGAATAGTGAAATAAGGTAGAACTATCTGTGGCCTGACAGCTGTGTTGGTTTAGTAGAAAAAAGCCCGGTTTTTAATCCAAATGGCAAGCCTCCGAGCCCCGTATGGTTTGCTAAAAAAAATAGTTTTGGAAGTCAAATTAATTCTGTATTCTTCATGAACTCAAGATTTTAAAAATGATCATAAAAAGCCTTTGTACTTCGTCTTCTCGTAGCATTTCTTTCTGTACTGTTTTCTATGTTTGTAGAAATACATATGTGAAATATTCAACTGCCTATCTTTAACACTAACGGACAGACAAACAAACGGACGAACAGCGGTTTTAACAATAGGGTCCCGTTTTACCCTTAAGTATTTATCTATCAATAAAAAGATTTGCTTCCATCAAGTCTTGAATCCGCACCCAAGCAAAGCCTTAGTTGGCTTTTAGGTGCCTTTTAGCGGTTTTAAACGGCTAAGTTGAACGCAGATGGCCATGTCAGAGTCACCGGACTATACATAGTATGTCTTTTAGGGACGTCAAACATCCTTAGATTAGTGTCAATGAGTTCTTCTTGTTAGGTGTGGTGTGGCGGGGTCACGTCATAGCTTGGAACACGGTAGCCATGACAGAGATTATCGTTTTGACGCGGTTTTATTTTATTCAAACTTTAAAATTCGTTTTCATAACTAATACGACAGGCCTTGAAGAAATATTAATTATATTATTCATTATTTTTATCAGACAATACGTTAGAATTATTTTCCAGTAGTAGTCAAGTAGCCTATTCAATAAATATAGCCTCGGCATGTAACATGAGCGGCATAATCAACTAATAACTGTAATAAGCATATATTTAGGAATCTTATATCATATGAAATATACTTCGCTTTAGTTCCTCAAATGTGTGTTTGAATTGTAGAAATCATCGAATTCGTAGAATGAGGTACATTATCGTTGCCCTTTAGATAATTATCGATTTGAATTCTATCGACATCCAGTTCCGGTACATATAGAGTTGAAATTCGTGTAGTTAGAGTATGTCAGTAAAGGTCCGAGTGGCGTAACCACCTCACAGAGTGTTTGGCCAAGAACAGTGTTACAATTATAGGTAGGGTAGTTTCCTGGGTAAATAAATTGTTATTGTATTTAGTCCGTCAGTTAGATTATTTAAAGATATTGGACACGTATTTTTTCTTGTGTCAATCAGACAAAATATTTTTTGTTTTTTTTGTAACTAGCATAGTTTCTAATATCCAAATACTGAAGGGCATATAATCACTTGTGTAGGTGGTTACACTTTGCAGTTTGGAGTAAAACTACTATAGTTAATCCAAAATGTTTAGACGGATTTTATAATTTTTTTTGCTTGTTGTAAGGTAAAGAGGCGGAAAGTGCATTATTTTCCAAATATACGTTTTATCATAATGACCATGTCTCTTCGAGCCCGAGGATCTAGTTCCATTTAAATATAATATTTCCAAAAAATATCTATCAATGTATTGTATTATGTATATCAGTTTTCTAGTACCCATAACACAAGCTCTGCTTAGCTTGGGGCTAGATAACGCTGTGTGAATTGTCCAGCATTATTATTATTATTATTATTTCACCTAAAGCCCCTATCATCATCATCAACCTAAGTAGTCCACTGCTGGACATAGGCCTCCCCTAATGAGCGCCATAGCGCCCTGTCTTCAGCTTGCCGCATCCAGCCTCTGCCAGCAGTCTTTCGCAAATCGTCATCCCACCTGGTCGGAGGGCATCCTACACTACGTTTGCCGAGTCGCCGCCCGTGGTCAAGTGAAACTTACTCAAACTCAAATGTAGGTAAAATACGAAAAATGAGGTACTACTTCCCATCGACTATCTTTTAGTAATGGAGAGTGAACGAGTTAGATGCCACCGCAGTAGTCGAAGATTGCACTCCCAAGCCGCTTCGACTCCCGAATCGAGCGTATTAGATTAGGGTTGTCCGCTGCTAAACTATTTAGTGATGTACTCGAACCGGAGTTAAAACGGTTTGGCTTTGTTTTTAGCCACTCTTCGCCTTGACTACAAGCATTGTTTACTTTGTCTTTAAAGACGCTTACGTTGATACTTGAGAAATGATCCGATGAGAAGCTTTTGACGCGCTTATCACGGCCTCTTTTTAACCAACTTCTAAAATAAGGAGAGGTTCATTCGCCAGGTATATTTTTATTCATTTTTGCAGTATATTTTTATTCAAGTTGTCGTGTCAAGAGGCTCTCTGGCGTCTACTTTACCATCAAAAAATTGAGAGTTGATGCTGAGATGGTGAGATATTTGGACTCTTGAACACCGCTGCTGTAACCACTGATCCGACTGTGAAGGTTGATTTTGATTGATTCCTTGATGAAAAACACAAACGAAGTCGGACGCAGAACCTATGTCATTAAATAATCATTGAATTTGTTGGATTTAGAATTAACAATTGGATGATGAGAATGGATGAGAAATTTGATGTAGACATGAAACTTCTCGTCGGTCCTACTAATTATTGGTTTGCTACGACGTAGCGCTTGCTACGGTGTAGCGCTTGCTACGGCGTAGTGCTTGCTACGACGTAGTGTTTGCTACGGTGTAGCGCTTGCTACGGCGTAGTGCTTGCTAGGACGTAGTGCTTGCTACGGTGTAGCGCTTGCTACGGCGTAGTGCTTGCTAGGACGTAGTGCTTGCTACGGCGTAGCGCTTGTTACGACGTAGTGTTTGCTACCGCGTAGCGCTTGCTACGGCGTAGTGCTTGATCAGATTTTTTTTATTTGGTTCACAAGATCACCTAGCATGTACAATGATATAAAAATATAAAAAATGTGACACCAAACGACGCCACTCATCGTAATTGGAGTCCCTGCTATATATCTGCTATAGTCCCTGATATATTTGTTGCAATTTTCATGATAGGATTTGATATGATTGTACCATACAAATTGACTTCTCCTTCCTAAGTTGCTGTCTGTTTGGATTCATTTTATTTATCTAACCATTTCGTTACATATCGGTTAGTCAAAATAACAATAACTGGTTATTATAGATTAGTAAATTAAATTCATCACAAGTTATAAAAAAATACTTACAATAAAAATTTTATTAAAAGGAAAAGATTAACAGAATATTTTTGATATGATTGGATGATAAGCTCTCATTCAGTATGTAAAAGGAATGAAGAGAAGTAGGACTGAAAAGAATAACATGCTGTATTTTCATTGAATTTCATATGACTGTAAAAGCGGCACCAATTTCACATAATGTTAGAACCATACAAAAAGGGAACGGAAGGACGGAGCTCGGGGGATGATTCCAAAACGAATATCCTTTTTATGATCAAAATGTTGAATTTACTTTTTTCCCTATCAATTTTTAAACAGGTGGTCTTATTTGGAAAGTTAGAATCGCCAGTTATTTTTTAGTATCCGGGGTTGTGGAAATGCTTTAAATTTTATTTTTGTTCAGGGCATTTTGGATAATTCTACTAACCTTATGATCCTAAAATATTTTTTATTTATTACAGCACATATTTAAGGTTAAATACTTTAGTAATTATATTAATTATTAAATTAATACGCAGTGATTATCAGATTAATGAAACATTTATAAATGTTTAGGAAAATCATATTTACCCACCCATCCAAACAAATAACCTAGTCACTGTCTTTTTTTACACGACTTTGCAAGAAGTATTATATTTACATATGCAACACGGTATTGTTGCTTGTTGCTTTTACCTGTTATTACATTACCATCAGAAAAGGTAGGTAACGATATTCTTCTAAGCGATAACAATAATACAAACTGAGTATGAATGAATGACTGAATGTATACAGTAGACAGATAGCATGCGATTCCACAAAGAAAGCAGGCCTACAAACATCCCGCCAGAAACAAAAAAAGTAGAACAAATTTTAGTAAAAACTATACTAACGCTGCAAGAAATAACAGTATGGAACTACACATTTTTGTAAATTCTGTTAAAAAGGTAGGCGTCTTTTTTGCATATAGGACTAGCTTTCTGACGGACCAGTTTTCTGTTTGGAATAGACCCGGATCTACCTGAGAGTAATCACCCAATCGGATTGGGTGCCAGTTTCGGCTGAAATAATTTTACGTTTTATACTTTGTGGATTTTTATCGGGTCTCTAACGACCGTATTATTTTTAATAAACTGAACCTCATCTGTAGTTTTAGAATGAGTATTTGTTTTACAACTGATTGTCTGTTGATGATTTGTCACTGTAGTAAGAATAGCTGAAGTCTACATTTTTAGATACTATAGCGCACAGAGTGGATCTGGTGACCCGTAATGCAGGTTCTTGTGAACCTAACTCAGGCACCAGTCTCTCACAATGTTAGCCATATAAAACTAACTTAAAGTACTTAATGTATTCTTGCAACTTAGCTCTTATATTATTTTATTTTTGTATTAAGAGGAAACAAAAATATAGATGACTTCATTGATTGGTTGAATGATTTGAGAGAGTTATACGCATGAGCTTGATGCTGAGAAGCGAGCTGTTTCGCCTGCCTCAGCGATTATGGCAAACTCTTATTTTGGAGAGGCATAATCAGCAGTGGATGTACGTATGTAGGCATATGCGCTTTTGATGAAAAAATCATCTTGTACGGAATATTTTAGCCATCACAATTCGTTGAATACAAGAAACGGTCGTTCCCTTTCAATCCTATTTTATTTCAACCCTGCTTGCTTCTGAACGCCGCAAATGCTAATCGTCAGAGAATCTGGCTACCGGCAGAAAGCCATGCCCAGTGTCCGCATTGTCCGAACATGTATGTGGCGTATTCTCCAGACACTGACACGGGTTCCTCCCGCCGTTGATTATGATAAACGACTTATGAAATTAAAACGGCCTCGCACAACAAGTTGCCATTCAAATGAACGCCCTTTGTTGAAATTCATTCCCTTGACAAATCGCCGCTCTGCACTCTGTATACATTGTCTGTTAAATTAAATGGGCCGTCGGCTATTGAAATCGTTTCTACGAAGGCTATTCCGAGACAAAACGATAATACGTCAATCGTGTTCGCGTGGCGTGTCCGTTCAATTCTAACATTTCCAACCTGAAATAGGCCGGTGAATACACAATGCCCGCGATTTATCGATCTGGTTTACCAGTGGAGGCAATCTTACAAATGTCCGTCCTGTAACCAACTCTTTCTTTATCAGCCGTGTGCTGAGGGGTGAGTCTATTTTTCGATGGTATCGAAACGTGATCGGAACGTCTCATTTTTCCATAGATTCTGGTACAGCAGCGCTGCAGCGCCTCTATCATGCGGGCAGGGAACTATGCAAATCCCGTAGGTATGTACAGTTATGAGACGATACTAGCGTTACTATCGTCAAATACACTCACCCACCTCCCCCGTAGCACGGGGATTGTTGTCAAGGGTAGAATAGAGAAAAATTACGTTACTTCGTCATCGAATGCGTAAATTATTTGAAATGCATTCTTTCAACTTCAATAATGTACGCAATGTATGGCGATGCAATGTCATTATTGTTTATTCCACCCAAGACAATAATCCCCGTGCTAGGGGGGGCTGGACAAAGGTACCTGTGGACTCCACATCTTTACACTAATGATTCTCTGTGGGTACCCAGTGTTCCGGTTTAAAAAACTTTGCAAATCTACAAAGTTGATGGAAATCTGTTTCATTTCTCAGTATACCCGCCACGTGGCAACAGCAAATTAATCGTTTCAAATTAATTTAGACTATTAATATTCTTGAAGATTTATCAATTAAAGCACTATTCAATACGTTGGCGGACTTTTAATTAAAAAGCTTTCAAAGTTCTTATTAATTTTTCCCGCGGTAATCGAGCGTTGTTAGATTCTTTTGTGTTAAGTTTTACAGACTTTAGAGCAAAGTGACGCATTTTTTGTGATTGAAAATACCCTTTTCATTTAAACTAAACCTGTTTTCCATATACTAGTTTTTTTTTTTTTAAATGTACCTACTAAAAAAACTGAAAAACATCTGTTACAATGAATATTTGACACGATGTTAATCTGCGTTCCTATCCATTAATTAATACCTACTAATTTAGGTGACAATAGCATACTTAACTTTTAAAACAATCATGGTTAATAAACACTTAAGTCAGTATTGAATGATCATGGATCATCATGGCTCATGGAAAAGTGAAAATAACACAAATCCTGGTAAATATCCCGCAACAAATGACTTTGTGTAAATATCATTACCTAGCGATAGAGAATTTTTATTACCATACTGATATCCGCGATCGCGCCCATGTATACATCTCTCTCTTTCTCACAAATCGCCCCAAACGGACCGTAGTTTGTTTTCTTTGTGTCATTTCCTTATCGCTCTGCCAAAATACGTTACATCAGATGAAACATACTTCAGGTAAAAGCGTACTGCGTCTGAACAATTTTGGTTATTTATGCAATGCGGTTTTAAATATTTTTTCTCGCTTTTCGAGTTCAATATTTGTGAAAACATTATACAAAAAGCGATTATTTATAAAAAATATATTTATAGCTAGTGGTTGTCGCAGGTAACCGCAATATCGCCAGAAATATTTTACACCAGAGCCCATTGCAGTCTTTTAGCGTATTTTCAAAACCATTTGCCATTTCATATAATAGTTAAAAATCAGTTTTAACTTTAATTCCGTCTGAAATATTCGTGTTAATTGAAATATTTGTTCGCGAATAAAGCGCAACTTATGCCGAGACTAGGTACCTACCTACCGTACCTTACTTTGACATTTAGTAACTACGAACGAACGAGTAGCTTATCCTAATTAAGTGCGTGTCTAACTTTTGAGAGGATAACACACGGTCCGTATTAGTCTGTATTATTTACACTTTGTTGTAAATTAACAATGTCGGTGGGTAAGTGGCGACACGTAGCAAACATGAGTCGTAAAATGTCAGTGTGCGCGAATATTCCGCAAGTGTCAAGATATGCGAGTTGGCTGTCATCACGTGCATATGGTCGACACTGCTCCATGCAGCGAAACAACATCTATTTGATTCTTATCTCATCCCGAGCCCCACGCCGCCGCCACGTAGACAGCCAAAATATAAACAGGTAAAATGTTTTCTTTGTGAAGAAAAAGTCCATTTCAGAGACAAGATCGTCTATCTTTTTACAAATATGAGGCAGCGGAACTCTGCGCAACTTGGTAACATATATTTTCAGGCATTTTCCAGGGTCGGTTTTTACTGAAATTAAAAAAGTGTATGATCTACGAGTTTGTTGAATTGAATAGTACCTAGATAAGGCTTTAAATTCTCGCGTAGCGACTAAAATGTCGGTGGGTGCTAACACTGAAGCAATTTGAATTGCACATTGCAATTGGACGATCCATTGTGAATTTTCCTTTTTTTGCTAAATAAGAGTTTATTAACGAGAAACAGACACAATCACATTTATAAAACAAACACGAGTCCTTTTATTGAAACGTTTTGATAGGTACTCAATTTAAATGGGAGTTCAGTTCTTAGACGTCCATCAAATCGAAGCACAAAAGGTTAAGGAAAAAATTCCTATGCGTCCGCGGTTTAAAGCTTTCGAATGTCGATAAAGTCGAAGAATTTCTATCCAAAGTTAATAAATTACAAATTTTATAGAAGTAATCTCAAAAATGGCTCGAAGATCATAGACAGTAAAAGTTTTATGGGGCGGCATTGTCTTGCAGGGCAGAGGGTGAAGATGAGGGCAGGAGCCGGCGACTATCGGAGCGCGCCCCAAACTTACCGTTCCCCTTCACTGGACACAGAAAACTTGTCTAATTTTTGCGACAAACGTCTCACTGCACCGAGGATCGAACAATGCACGAACTACTTTTAAACAATCCCATTCCACCATAATACTGCACATTCTATCGAAGAAAACCGATATAAAACGCAACACGAGTCTCGCAATCAGAAGCCTTGTATTAATGTTCTATTCTATGGAAATGGTCGTAGTCACGACGAGGAGATTGCTCCGATATCTGTATTTCTCGGTGCTCGAGTTGAAAGAAATCGAATCTAAATTCATCGAATACAAATAAAAGTGCAGAGCTGTGAAAGTTCCGCCGTGCAATTAAACCGCACTTTACTGCTACAATCCCTTGAAATAAAGAACTTTAAAAGAATGTCCTTTTTTGTTCTGGCTCCTTTATTTTTCGCAGTTGTCGGACGGTAGGAAATCGCTTGCAGGGAGGTAAAGGTGCTTAGTCTTGCACGATCGCACATGCCGCGACCCCTAGTGGTAAACCCAAAACTCACATTTTATGAACTTGCTTGTAAGAACATTACTATCAGCTCGCACAATTTTACAAAAGTTTTTATGCCGTCCGTTTCCGCTTGGAAAGTGTAACTGCGGAAATAGTGCACGAACGAATTTCTATAGTAGGTACCTACAAAATATATTCCTTCAGCTTCCACCCGTTTATATGAAATCTCGATGTCACCATTAAATTCAATGCGTTCTATTGATAGCTTGTACTGAAATGTTGCTTTTCATCGAATATACATATTTGAGAAAGAAGTGGAAAGACATTTCCCTTCCATTGTCGCAGTAACAATGCGAGAACCCTCACGTCTTCCGGCGTTTAGCCGGACTTGTACTTAAGCAGGGATCGAGTGTGCCCCGCCTTACATACCTACCGACTTAAAAACGACCTTATTACTCTAGCTTTTTGGTGGCTAAATGGTTCGTATTATGTTTAGCCAATGCGGCGTTTTCTAAAACTAAAAATTTACAGGGTGTAATAAAAATTAAAGACCAAACTTTCAGAAGGGGTTCAACTCCGATCACAGAACACGGGAAAAAAATTATAAAACTTCCTGGCTTTTTTTAACTTTAGAAAAATTAAATAATATGGGAATTACCAATAGACTCATGCATGTGCATGTTATTTAAATCCCCTTCAAAACATATCATCGGAGCGGGCGATTAGCCTTAGACGCGGTAGGTAGGTACCACAACTGGAGGAAAAATTTCCTCGGTTCTGTGACAATAAAGCACATGCATTGAGTAGTCTAGTGATCAGTTTGTTTTTATTTATATTTTCAAAAATTAAGGGACCCTAAACCCACCCTAAACCAACTCCGCCGGACCTCCATATCTTCCAAACTACTAAATATTTAACTTTTAAAGTTTAGGACTTACTCTATTGATCATATGTTTCGAAAACACGATTCCATAAAATTTTCTCTATAGAATAAAATCGCAATGCCTCTAAATTTTTTTTAAAACCTTAATTTCTCAATAAATACGGAAGTTAAGATCTTGAGAATAAGCATGGTAATTGAACTAAGTTTATAGTACATTTTATATGCTGCGGTTTTTTTTTCAATAAATGTCCTAACTAATTAGTAGATAATGAGAAAAACTTGATTTTTGGGCTTACGTTGTTATGCCCTGTCCCATGAACGCAAAATCCTTTGTCTATCCTTTTCACAAAAAATTGAGGCTGTATAGGCCCATAAGTAAAGATTGTTCTTAAATATCTTTTCCTTGTTTTGTGATCGAAGAACCCATAAATGGCGGCGATCTTTTGCGGAGAGAAGAAGACGTCAATCAGTGTCAAAACATAAACGGTCTATGTCACTTTATGTTGACAGCCAGGACTGCAAAGCGCCCTCTATTCAGTCTGGCCAAACTATTTTGAACTATTTTTTTGTGAAAACTCTTCGGTGCTTTAAGAAACAAATGACAGCACGAGGTTTGGATACTACACATTAACATAGTGTGTACCTTTTAGTAGTAATTAGAAAACGTTTCCAGACCATATTAATTAGTCTGAAGATATCGAATCTATCATTGGAGTTAGTTATTTGAAGCTTTTGCATAACATTATAATCTCTAGACTTTACCTACTGGCGAGTTGTAAAGCTACGCTTGTCCAATCCATTGTTTGCCCACAACTTTAATACCTAGCCTTGAAGTAATCTATTGTTAGTTGGTTTTATTGTAAGTTTGCTCATAAATTTCGACAGCAGTATCGCGTTGGTGTAAGAACCTCTCAAGAAAACAAGGGAGGGGCAGTTCGCATAAATATCACATAATTACTACTCTCCATTGCCCAGGGCCGCATTTGTGACTCAGTTGGATTTTAAATACATTGAGTAAAATATTACTGTAATAAAATGTCACGTTTTGTAAAACTAATTGTTCGCAAGTTCTATTACTTAAGTATAGAGACAATAAGAAAAGTGCCAATGGACACGTTCTTAGTTATATGTTTTTATAAAATTAAGTAAAACTAAATTACCCATTATTCAATTCTATGGCTAGATTGTAATTATACTCTAGTGTAATAATAATAATAATAAAGCCTTTATTTACTGATTTTACAATTATTTAAGTGTTTCATTTTGTGCACATCAGCCCGGTAAATCAGCGTGTCCTAGTGACACATAGGCCTCTCTAGTGTATCTATCTCTATCTCTGTCTATACTCTAGTGTACCTAACATTAATTTAAAATGTGTATATTAGACAATACAATTTTTTTTAAAAAAGTTCTATTACTTTTTTAATAGAGCTTTTTGTTATACTATAGTTTTCCATCTGCGTGTGCACGTGCACATTATAAAGACGCAGGATGTTTCTATGCGACTAACTAGAAACTTTGCAAGAAAATTCCTCCGAAGAAAAGCTTAGGACCAGCTCAACAAAGTATTTCAAAAGAACATTACTAACACTGATAATCCGCGCGTCGGGGGCGCTCACAAAAGATCACAAGTGCGACCCTGCCGCAAACCCTAATCCACACGAACGAAACCTCGCTTGCATCGGCTACAAGTGTTCGCAAGTGGCTTCTCAGTACTAGGGCTCCTCCATTGTTGCGGGTAGAACAAAGCGGAGCACCCTCCGCGGCGACCTCGCTCCCTCGCGACACTCGCCAGCATATCACGTTTTTAGGCCGACAAGCTGAAACGATGAAATAACCCTTGGCTCTTGTCGTTAAAATTACTTTTGCGTTATAATTATTTTAGACGAACTCCGCAATACGTGCAAGGATATACGAGGAGGTTTGGAAGTATAATTTACGATATTACATGGAACTTTTTTTTTTACATAATGCGGAACAATTTACTCAGAATAATCTAGCCCCAAGCTAAGCAGAGCTTGTATTATGGTAATAGATGACTGATATACTTAGCACAATACATAACATAGATATGTTTTATTATACAAAAAAACACAACATCCGGAACAGATATTTGCAGATCCTACAAAAAATTGAGGCGGGAATCGAACCCGCAACATGCTGCGTCGCAGGCGTACCTTCGCCCGTCGCGCCAAAGAGATCGTCAAAGAAGTTGAATCCACAATCAAATAACCCTCAAATGCAAACTATAGTTTAAATATTGGATTTAAAGGGATCAAAACTTATCAAATAATTTTTTTTCATCATCCTTTAGTTAATAGATTTAATAAAATAGCACTGTTTGTAATAAAACCGCAGAAAGCCTGATTTAGTTGGTGTAAATGTAAGCTTAACACGAGCCTGACATCAAAAGGCTCCCGTTAAATACGAGTAAGTGTTATACCTCCACACAAACTTTGTACAAGGAAACAACGAAAATAAATCCAGCGTAAAACCGCATTTCTTATTCAATGTATTTTTGTTCCGCCAACAGTCATCCCAGTGGAAAAATGCCATAATATTGTTTATTCGGGACGTTATTCTTAAATTCTTTTACGCGTCGTCAAATAAACATGTGAGTAAGCAGATACTTGGTAACAAAGACATAGTTTGCACGCCGCGACCACTTCAGGCGTCGAGAGCGACGCCGCGCTAACTTACCTTTCCCAGACCTCTGTCACCTTCACTTTGATTGCAAAGTAGAATGAGCTTTGACTTGCTGGATTTAGAATCGAATTGCCCCAGACGTTATTCACATTTTCAGCGAATTTTGTGAGCTAACTTTGTGAGCATATTCTCGGCGTTTCGCGTCAGTGTGCGTTTTGATACAGTGAAACGTAGACTAAATTTAGGTATGGTTGTTTATTAGTGTTCCATTGTGGAAGTAACTACGTGCAAAATTCCAGTTAAACTTTTGACAGATTCGATCTCATGATATCGTCACACGCGGAGTTTCAAACTCAATAACCTATCTGTGATTTATTTCCGGTGTCATAAAACGGTTATTTGAAATAGAAGTTTCGGATTCAATTAAACTTTTTTGTTTGTCAGCTAAAATAGTTTCATAGTGCTATTCGAATAAAACAGCTACACTATGAATGAAGTAAAATGATTGATCGACTTAGATATTAAAGATAATCTAGATGTGTTTTAAAAGCACCAAAATTTCGGGTAATTAAAGGATTTAGTTGATGTACCGACGACATCGTGGCGGTCGCAGAGAGTAGATGGGTGAAGGCGGCTCAGGACGCTATTTATGACGTCGTATGGCGGGGGCCTATGTCCATAAGTGGACGTGTATGGGCTGTGACGTGTATGGGCTGTGACGTGTATGTGGCATATTTTTAGTATTTTTATTTATTCGGGGCAAGAAACAATTACACTCTTAGCCTAATTATATAGATACTTATTCTAAGTGTTGTTTTATAAGTAGGTATCTACAATACAATACAATACAAAACACTTTATTGTACACCAGAAAAAGAACATTACAAAAAGAAATTACATAACACAAGTACAATGGGCGGCCTTATCGCTTAGAAGCGATCTCTTCCAGGCAACCTTTGGATGGAAAGAATTTTATATCTCTGGTATCTCTTTATTAACAAAGAAAATTACAATCAAATAATATAATTAAATATTAGACAAATAATAATTTAAGTGCAATAAACACCGTTACTCTCTTATAGATATAAAAATATATAAACAGTGTAAAAGTTATTGAAAGGCAAGCACTAGGCAGGTTGATCTGATGATGATAAAGGCACGGGCTGCTTGTCAGTTTTATTTTTATCGGTTGCGTCCTCGGCAGTGTTACGGTCTAGGTTTATATTGCGTGTTATATGATATGACCAGTTATTTATTTATTTATATGCAAATGATTGCGAGCACAGATCTACAGCTGCAAAATTGCCGTCTGACCGGACAAAGAAACTTAATTATTTTAAGCCGAGTTCGCTCTCTTAATTTGTAGTTTAGTCCCTGAGTACTGCTTATTTTATTGTATCGTCAGCTAGGGACCAGCTTAACTAGTGCCGAGGCAGGGTCGGACTCAGGGTCACTACAAACGACGTCATTGTAGCTAATTAGCTCCGTTTAGGTATTTTAGTTTCAGAGTTTAGTTTAGAAAATATACAATAATACTTATACTTACGTAATATCGTGTATACCCTACTCATCATCATTATCATTCCAGCCTAGGATCGCCACAGCAGGGCATAGGCGCCTTTCGCTTTCGCCAGCCTCATCTATCTTGTTCTTTCAATTTCATATTATCGTCAAAGCAGCTTCACTCTATACTACTTTTTCAAACCAGGTAACTATTTAATTCTACAAAACGATTACCAAATCACGGGCACGTAATATCCAAGACACTCTCGATAAAATTTCTGTCTATTTCTTTCTCTGGCACCTCAAATTCTTCAAATTGGTATTTTTTATAGCCAACTAACACTCAGCCACTAACTTTAGTGTCAGTTGGCCATAAAATACCAATTTGCTGCTGAGTGATTTGAAATAACGACTGAGTCCGACTTGAAAATAATCAGTTTTGTATGCGATCGCGAAAAATCTCTTGATTGATATCAAGAGATTTTTCATCAAAATGAGAGAGCACTAATTAAAAAATCCTGTATTAACATGATTTTTGAATTAGTGCTCTCATTGATATCATAGTATATTGAATAACCTAGACCCATAAACTATCGTAGTTTGATTAATTAAGGCAGGTGCACGGAGCGATGAGGCTTCTACGCGCGCGTCTAGAACCGCACTTAGAAGAAGTTCTTACAACCCAAATAAGGTTCGTAGTTTACCTGATTACATCCGTTACAATTTTCATAAGGTTGAATGTGTGATTTAGCCCCTATCCCGATTGCGTAGAAATCCTCGATACGTCTCTGTCTCGGGGTATTATTTTACAGATTTCCACGGTCTCTGCACATCTGAAGAGACAATCGTGCTTTACGGTATAAACAGCGAATGAAGTGCTGCCACTCTAAGAAATGATTTGTTCTTACGATGATCCTAAAGACAAAACACTAAAATTAACTTTTATACGGGTGCCACGTAACATGTGTACTAAGCCGAAAGGTAGTGATTCTGGACCTCAAAGGGATCATGTTTGGTGGGGCGCTGTACAGTGATAATATAAAATCATGTCTATTGAAACAGATCATTTGATATGGAAGAGCAGATTATACATAATATATATACAAAATCTGGAATTTAGATTTAAAAAATCAACAGAATTCTACGGCATTCCAGATTCGCCTGGTAAAACCTAACCCTCCTAGCGCAGTTGGGTAAAAAGTGTAACTTCCGCAAATGATATATTGAGAGCGGCAGCACGCCGCGGCATTCCGCGGCACTTGTTGCCCTAAGACCCGTTCTTTTTGAGTGCTCTTCATCAGAATTAAGTTATTCGTTGTCTGTCAGCAACGTTTCGTATTTCCACTTTGAGGCACTACAGTGCTTAGAAACTTGAGTTGAATGTTTTATGGAGCAACTCAGTTGGATAATGTTTGGCACAACTTTGGGGTTACAAGTAGACAGAATTGTGGTTGGAGACAATGGATATTATAAATTGCGTGTGATATTCTGTTTAAGTGGTTTACGTTTTCGGCTTGCGCGAAATCTGCGTGCTTATCAAAATAATTAGTGGAGGAATACAAGGAAAATTAAAGGAGCTTATTTTGTTTTCTAGGTATCTCTACAACAGAGAGTACGTAGAAACGAGTTTCTTAGAACCTTTTAATTTACTAGAATGTAGTCTATCATGGCGGATTGCTATATTTTATAGTTTCATTTATCAAAATAATAATTAATCTCGATCAAAATAATTGCCAATACCCCCCCCCCCCCCCCCCCCCCCCCCAGTCAAACTAGCGCCGCCACCTACTTTATCTAATAAAATTTCAAAAATCCATCACACATTTTGTAATACCTACTATAAGCTTTTTATTAATGCGTCTGTTATAGTTTTATTCCATTTAGTTTAGGCAGTGAATCGAAGTTACTGTTGCGATGTATTTCTGTTGCCGCTATACAAATACTAAAAAACAGAATAAAATAAATATTTCAGGGGGCTCCCATACAACAAACGTGATTTTTTTGCCATTTTTATAGATAACCCTTTGTGCGCGAGTCCGACTCGCACTTGGCCGGTTTTATTTTAAACTAAGTTGGCTGTAAAAGGGCCTAGTGTTTATAAAAAATACAAAATCAATAGTTTCTGCCGCAAAGGTTTCAGACAAAGTGGTGTTAAAACTGAAAACCAATAGCAAATTCTCTTTAAAAAACAAACAATAGAATTCCAAACAACACGCCATTTCAATCAGCAATCCTATTCATACATTTTCCAAAACATGTAGACGGTTCAGACAAGAATACACCTTTCCAATATTTTCAATAACAAAACTGTACAAATTATAACGAAAATACCAAGAAGCGAACAAACAACAATATATAAGTAGAATCAAGATCGCGATTGAGTTAGACAGTGACCCATAACTAAGGAACAAGATAGAATTTCGAGAGAAATCTAAAAAGCAGACATCTCTAACGCGGAAGTAAAGGATGTTTTGAGAAAGTTTTGCGACACTTATTGCAGTTACAGGCATAGTCGGAGCGGGGAGAATTGCGACACAGTCAATTGTAAACCAGATGTTTTTCTGGTTTGCAATTGACTGTGTCGCAATTCAAATCAAAAGTAAAGTTCAATCTGAAAATCCTTGAAGCATTTAACAATGCTTCAAGGATTTCAGATTGAACTTTACTGAGTGGTCTGTCAAATGCCCGTATTACTAGTGTGATGTGATGCTCAGTCGATCTATGCTTGAGTTATGCTTTTGCCATAAAAAATCGTTACTCAAGGATATATCGATGACTGAGCAATAGAGCTTATAAAATAAAATACGGGCCTTAGTTTCAGATACGTGGGTGCCCTTTTAACGTGCGACATTTAAATAAAAAATGTTAGAGAACCGACCTCTTAAGTTTACAATACCAAATACATCATCATCATCAGCCTTTAATAGTCCACTACTGGACATTGGCCTCCCCTAATGAGTGCCATAGCGCCCTGTCTTCAGCTTGCCGCATCCTGCATTTGCCAGCAGTCTTTCGCAAATCGTCATCCCACCTGGTCGGAGGGCGTCCTACACTACGTTTGCCGAACCGCGGTCTCCACTCAATAGGTAAACTAATAGGTAAGTATATAAGATTCAAGCACGAAAATTTTAAATAAGGTACATCTGAAGGAAGTGAATAAGAGACTTTCTGGTTTAAATTTAATACATTGCGCTTCTATAAACTTTTTACTACGCTCACGCTCTGGGAAAATGCGCTTAGGAAAGTTTAAATTAATTTTATTTAACTGTAGTGTGAGATTGGTTCGCAATCTTAACTAGTCTTCAATTATAGTGATCTGAAACTTAAACTTTTATATTCTCGTCTACCCGATTCTTCAAAGGGAATGCTAAAAAACCTACTGCTAAGTAGATGAAAATGAACAACCTGGGAATAAAATGTCATATTCTTTTCCAGAACTACGAGCAAATAAATAGCTCCAACGTACTTATACTAAAATTGAAAAAAGTTATATTGGACGAAGTTTCTTTTATTCAAATTCAGGCTGAAAAGATCTCGGGAAAGCTTTTCGTGTCTACTATTTAGTAACTGGGAAAATTTTCTTGAATAGGTTTTATAAAGTCGAGGTGTTGAGGGTGTTTTGTTATGTTAGGGATTTTTTCAAAAGACTTTTTCTTGAAGTCCTCTTTTCACAATCCTAATAAAGTTAATGAAAGAAATACCAATCTGCCTCTTTGTACCTTTCAACGCAAGTAACATAAAACGTACGTTCATTAATCAAATATATTTGTAAAGTGTATAACGAGTGCCTAAGTGAAGAGGAAAATACTATATTGTATTATATTCTCCATACGTAAAACTATTCCTTGGAATTTCTCAGGAATGCGACATTCTCTCTAATAAACTTCAGTCTTCCCGGCAAATATTTCCTCAACCAAAATAGACTTAAATACCAGTTCATTAAGTCACGTAACAAGGCGAGGTAAACACAAGTGTAGTGAGTGTAAGGTGCTCTTGAACTGAGCGCCTGTGGTATACCGCTGGTGCTCGTAAGTTGCAACTATGTCCAGTACCTCGGTTCTATGCACTCCTGGTAGTTGCCTTGTTAGAAAGTTGAAAATCACTAGTATTTTGAGGCAAAAAATGTTGAGATTTTTGTGAACAAATTCTTAGAGAAATTGGCAAGAAACTCTTGAAACGTAAATGCTATTGTGGCTATTTAAATTTGTATGGATTTGTGTAGTATCTGCTTGTTCGCGCTTTGTCTCTATGGGACACGGATAAATAGCCTAGATAAGGTAGATTCTTTCTGAAAATAAGAGAGTGTTCTGCAAAACCGTTTAGCAGTTTCTGTGTTCAATGCGTACCTAAATGATAGATGCCCCATAACACAGATAAACAAACCCACTATTGGTATTCATAACTGTTTTGCTGCTTATGATCAAGCACGCATCTTAATAAATAGCCCCCGTTATAAATTGTATTAGGTAAAGATCGGTCCGAGGTTCGATTCCCGATGCAAAACGATAAAACGCTTGAAAGATTCATCACGGCCCTCTTGGGGGCGATTCCTCTTCTAACTTGAAGCCCCTCGCTCGGTTATATCATATTTTTCAAAAACACCCAAGTTAGGAGTTTTCGTAGCTCGTAGCAGAGAACTTTTGACATTCAATCGAATTGTCATTCTATTCATGTCGGCTATGTGCAATATATCCGATACATTGGTGCTTTTCCTTTTTGTTAAGTTCGAAAACAAATATCTCAGAAAACTATCTGCATTTGATTTTCATTCCGATATATAGACTGCTTCATAGCCTCTTATTCTGTTAAACTAAACGCTTCCCTATGACAATGGTGTCATCACAGAATGACACGTTTTGGTATTCTACTTTAGATGAAAGAAAATACATGAAGGAAGTATGTCAAAATTGACAAGTAGATTAAATAAGGTTTTTTTGTTATAGTGCTTACCCACACTTTGGGTATCTCTAAGAAATGAAATAAGTCCCCAACCCGCCGAAACCGGAAATTTTTGGGAACTTATTTCATTTCTTAGATTAAACAACCCTTCTATCGATGTCTCCATGCAAACAGCACCGTACGTTCTGTCTGGAGTTTCCTGATCTCTATATGCCTAATTCGATGTAATTTATACTTAATTCTATTTGACGAGAATCTGATAACATAACTAGTTAGAGTTAACTATTGTTATCGTGTTTTTCTTTTACGATTAATATTTGCATTTAATTTCTTTTATCTAAGAATTCTACGTGACGATTCTGCAACGATACCATTGTCATAGTGAACCGATTGGCTAGCATAATTGGGCCCTTGATCAAGATATTAGAACTCCTGTAGTTTTTAGAGTCTGATGGATAATTATTACGGACTTTTTTAAGATATGTACATCTAAATTTTAAAATTCTTGTGGCCGCTAAATATCTTAAAGAGCGATAAGAAAATGCTATTTGTAAGCAACTACCTAAGGCTTGGGAAACTTCCACTGCAACTTTATTAGCCTTTAAGTATTCAACTTATTAACACTGAAGTTCATTTCCAAGTTTTTTCCGTCGTGGTCAGCTATAATGTATTTAACAAGAAGCTTTTTGTATAAAAGTCTCTATTATGAAGGTTTATTTTGTAGTAATTACAGTGTTCTTGAGAATAAGTGCTAACTTTCTGTGTTCCTTAAAAGAACAAAAACAGTTGAGTTAAGATCCTCTCCTATTTAGTACAATTACTACCTTTATATACTCTAGTACTAAAACTAGTAAAGGTAGATAAATCTTCCCAATGCAAAATTAATATATCTCTAGTAAATCTGTAAAAACAAGGTAGTTAAATTTTTTTTGTTTATCTTGGCGAAGTGACATTTTCGCTTATAAAATCAATTACAAAAAGGCATCAACGAGATAAACTGAATTAAATCTACATTTTTACAGTTACTTTATAAACCCATCTTCATGCAAAAAGCATCATTCAAAAACGTTCACTTTTCGTCCGTATAATTCGACAGGTATATTCGGAAAGTGCTTTTACGTGTCGCATACAGTGCATTTAATTAATACTCGCCAATGCCAGCTTTCAGGCGAGGCGTGGGTAATCCGTATTAACGTACAGGTAGTGTTAGTATGTACGTCTTGAATTCTTGATTTTATGGTTGATTAAGATTAGTGCAAGCGTTTTGAGCACCTCAAATTGTGATAGAGTTTAGATTTAGTTTTAACGTAGAGACTACTCAACCGCAAAAGCCTAGAATGGTCCACTGCTGGGTTTAGGCCTCCCCGTGATAATTAGACCCGCCTTTTTGGCTTTTATCTCCCTGACTTCGAAAAAGGTGCTTCTTTGTTAGCCTGTATGTATGTTTTTTTAAGCATACAATTATTTCGCTATTGTATACAATATCGAACTTCTCTATACAGAATAATCCCGAGGTGGTCTCATAAAAATTATGCGCGAGGGATGCGTATTTATTCAATAAAAAATAAAAAAGTGCAAAATTAGGAGATACAAAGTCGTCGGTCGACTTTGTATCTAGTATGTTGTAGTCGGTTTTTAGTTTTTTCAAAATAATCAAATTATTTAAATGTTTGAAGTTTGTCAATTCAAAATTCAATAACTTTATTTCTTTAGGCTTACAAAATAAGCACTTAGACAAGTCAAATTTTATACATAAACAGTTTTATAGATTATCAACGAACGAATCAATTGAACGAAGAATCGAAGAAACTTTTAAGAATGACTAACCAATCAATCATTCTATTTCCTAATTTTATAAGGAGTACATATTATTATTATACAATGTGTATAACAAAAATGTAGGACCAACCTTTCAGGGAGGGTTCAGCTTCGATCATTGAACACGAGGAAAATATTTAAAAAATTCAACACTTTTTTTTCGTAAGTCTGTTTAACAACTGGGCAAAACGATTTTTGGTTGAACGTGCCGATATTAAATCCCGAGCTAGCGAAGCAGTCTGAAGTAGAATCACAAGAGTAGCGAGTGGATCTAAAGTAGACTGCTGAGCTAGCGAGGGATTTAAATGGCACGAAACAAAAAACATTTGTTCTCGAGCTAAACATACAACTTTTCACCTCCACTAGCGAGAAAATATTTTGTAATATTCGATCAAAAACTTCCAGCTTACGAACTACTTATTCTTGATCGAAGTTTGTAATTTATACTTTTATAAATCAATGAAGGTCAAATGTCAGAAACTCATTTTGGTCAACAACCATGGAGGGCTAGAATGGTATAAACAAAAAGTACTTGATTACTCTGTGTTTAAACCCCGTTCAAACCGTGAATGAACGAAATTATTCTTTTCTATGGAGGTTGAATGCGGTCTAACCTCCTTCTCTTCGATAAGCTAAAATGAGCTCACAGAATTGCAACCACTTTAAAAAGTCCATGTACCTGTCATTTGGGAGATTACTATACACCATCGAAATTTGGTACAACATTCAGAATTCAAATTACTTTTTTCAACAAGTTGAATAATATCCTTTTCAAACCACATGCTCGACAATGCCGAATTATAGGTCATGTAAACCCTACCGAAAGCAAGACATTAAATCCCTTGGTATTAGCCGGGTTATAATGTTGTACTGAATTTCATTATAACCCGCTGGTTAATAATATGATTTCACTTTTCATAATTCTTATTACTATATGCATAAAGTTTAATTTTGCTAAACACAATTTGTCCTAGGCCATGGCCTACTTGATTTGACAAAATAAATGAAGTTTGCCTCCGTGTGAACCCCGGTCCGGAGGAGCGCGGTGTTCGAAATTCGAATTTCGAATCTAGGACCACGGCTTGTGCTTTCGAATTTGGAACGTCGCGCGCCTTCATTTGTTCACGCGTGACGAACAAATCGAGTTCTTGTAGGTGCCTATAGAAGATTTAATTTCAAAAATAATATTGAAAATGTCGAGTGATGAAAGTGTTTTGACTCCTGAGTTTATCAAATTAGATGCCATAGGCATTGTCAACAATCTGCTGCCAGAGAAGTCAAAGGAAAACATTATTTATCTACTGAGCCTGTTTTTTTGTCTCGCATAAGGTGTGAAAAGTAGAGTATACACCTCGGGGATAAGACTGTTTTAGTCTTGGGCGGTTGAACCCCTCACTGCACTCAGGACTCAGTCTTAATTCCCTCGCTTCGCTCAGGAATTAACTTATAACTCCCTCGCTACGCTCAGGAGTTAAATTATGAGTCCTTCGTTACGTTCGGGATTCAATTCGCTCCCGTGACATAAAACAGTGCTTTATCCCCTTAGTGTATAATCTACTATTATTTCACATGTGAGCAAAACCCGATTTTGCTCACTGTAATTGAGCAGCCAAGTCACCGTTTCGAGCGGGAGTGGTGAAAATGTTATTTAATGTTAATCTTAGTGAATAAATCTACCCAGACCTAGCACTAAGAGAGTATCCGAGCAGAACACTAGAGATTACGCTATCAGTGTTCACACCTGAAATTACACGGATGGCTCGTGAAACTGTTATTGTAGCTGCACTTAGTAACAAATACTGTATGAGAAGCTTACGTAGCTATTATCTGTGCATTAAGGTCTATTATAGTTTGCGTCTTTTTATCATGATGTAGATAGGCGACGGCATGAGATTTGTTTATATCTTTCTCCCTAGCTTGAAAAGTTTTTGTAGGCTTTAATAGAAAAAAAATTGCGTACATTTAGTTAATTATTATTATTTTTAAATTATAGACGAACAGCTTAGAGCTGATATGTCTACGTCACAGTGCTTTGAAGTTTTTCACTACACTAGTTTTGTCTCTTATAGTGGTCAGATCGGGCGTTCGTAACCAGTGATCAAGTCTGTTTTATTGAATTATTGAAGTTGAAGGAATAATTTTATAATTATAACATTTCACTCTTTTAACTTCCTTTACGCATTGTATGCCATTCATTGTCTATTTTACATTGGAAAAAAATGTTGTGCTTGCCCTTCTGATAGATAGATCGATTTTACTGACGAAAATAAAAAAAACTGGTATATTAATCAGTATTCAACATTAAACTAGGATTATTGGATAAGATGGAATGGAATGGCCATACTATTACTTTTCTTAAAAAAAACCTTTGTTGACCTTCCTATACTCAGTAAAAAAGACAATGTCGATACGCAAGGCGTTGATTAAGGCATTCACTGCACACCTCGCGACTGGTGCGCACCGCCCGCCGCACCGTAACTAGTCAGGTAGTAAGTAGATCTGCATGTGATATGGGCACTGAAAGTGTTAAGCGAGTGTCTTGTCGATATTTTTATTTACCGTTCTGGAATTTCAACAGCCCTTAGCCACATGCTCAGATTCCAATTCTTCGTGTTTTCAATTTTTTATTAAGTTAGGTTAGCTAAATGCTTTGTTTTGCTATGCATATATTTTTATATGTGTATGAATGTGGAGTTAAATGTTGTGGTTAAAAAAAATACGACATCTTACTTAATGCACTATTAACAAAGCATTAAGCGTAAGGTTATTAGTTAATAGCTGGCAACATTTCGCCTAGTAGCCCTCCTAACAAGACATTAGTGTACGCTGTCGAATTGGCTCTCCTTAATTACAATTAACTGGCTGGATATAGCCGGGGGCTGCTCAGGCTCAGTACATAAAGATTGCTAGATAGCGCCATCTATACACAAACATATGAAAACTGTAATTGGTTGACAGTTCACAACCAATAATCTTTAATTGCTCTTTTATGTCGGGTTTTTATTGTGTAGTTTGATAGTATCGCTAGACTGTTTAAATGCTATAATAATTTCTAAGGACCATATTTATGCAGTTTGTAGATGCAGTATTTTACGCTTGGGTATAAAATAAAATAGCAGAACTAATTGCTACGCCGATTGTAGCTATAACACTATTGCTACGACGACGCTCGTAACTGTAGCCCTTTTGATATACCATGCTCGTAGCTGTAGCACAAGTGCTACGACGCCACTCGTAGCTGTAGCACATTTGCTACGACGATGCCCGTAGCAGTAATACTATATTGCTACGGCAAAGCTCGCAGCTATAGCATTATTGCTACGACGACGACGTCCATAACTGTAACACTATTAATTGCTTCGGCACGGTCGTACTTGTAGCACTATTGCTTTGCAAAATCAAAAGTACATCAACGCAGTCTCGAAACTATACATCGAATTGAACTAGGTACTTGAATGCTGTCTCATGTGTGTACAGCAACATTAATAATGGATGCAAAACGAGATTTCTACTAGTCCCTAACAAGCAAGGTAAACGTGTGGGTGTGTGTCACCAGTCAAAACGTCCCCTCCGTGATTACAATTAACGGGCGAGATATGGCCCAAGGCAGCGCTCGGGGTGGATTCTAGGGCTCGATTTAATAGACTGATGGGAGGCAAACAAGCAAAAGAGAGCTGAGAAGCCAGAGGGCTTGAGAGTAATTAGGAAAAAGCCGAAGTTAAAGAGAAAAAAAAGTTTTTTACTTCGTCTCTACGGCGTGGTATCGAAAAAAGAAGATTGAGATCAAAGATCCGTTTTTTGCTACTAAAATTGTGTTTTGTACAAAATAGCAAAGAACATATTAATAAAAAACGAACTCTTTAAAGCCGAAACACCAGTTTTAGCAGGTTGTTATAAAATCTAGAGCTCAAAAATAAAATTAAAACCCTAGTTTGCGGTTTCAAGTAACAAAAGCACTAATTTACTTTAAAATTGTGTAGTTCATTATCCGTCCAGTACAGAATAGGTCCCATCAGGGCTATGAAATTGTCTAAGATTGGACTTCACTAGGATTTACTAAGGAACAACAAGTGATTACTTGAAGCCTGGGATTCTGTATGTCTAGCACGCCTTGGAAGCTATCTAACTCGTATTATGGGCGTGAGGCAGACGGAGTGGATTAGAATAAGGTTGGGGAATATCTTAAGTTTCTGTATTTATAGCTAGACAACTTTGCGTTTCATTTTAACCCAATACGAAAAACAAAAGAAGATGAAGTTCTATGTTCTGCTGTGTTTTTTGTATGTTCGTCGATTGCTATGTCAATAATAGACAGATTTCGAGTTTTTTTTTTTTTGCTTTTGTATGGAGAATGATCCCGAGGTGGTCCCTTAGATTTTTTATTCCCGAGCGATTAGTATTTGTCCAGAAAAACTTAAATAAAACCGACCAAGTGCGAGTCGGACTCGCGCACAAAGGGTTCCGTACCATTATCTATAAAACGGTAAAAAAATCACGTTTATGGGGGAAGGGAGCCCCGTTTAATATTTATTTTATTCTGTTTTTTAGTATTTGTTGTAATAGCGGCAATAGAAATACATCATCTGTGAAAATTTCAACTGTCTAACTGTCACGGTTCATGAGATACAGCCTGGTGACAGACGGACAAAAGGACAGCGAAGTCTTAGTAATAGGGTCCCGTTTTTACCCTTTGGGTACGGAACTCTAAAAACGGTGTCAATACTAAAGAATTTGAAGTCTTTTTTTTTCAAAACAATCAAATTAGGAAACTCTGTGTAACCAGATAATTAATACACATGTTTTTAGCTGAGTAAATAGTAAAGCTATGATATTTTTCACAATGTTTTCTGTTGGGCTGTCGTCATGAATAACAGTAGTTATTATATGAATTACCTACTTTATATGACAGAAAAATACAGATTTCCATAGCCTCAGCTAAAAAGTTAAGTCCCAAATCCAATCACGTTCTGTTTTTATAATATTCCACGTAAATTCACGAGCGATTTCACCCTTTTATTTATATTAAAAAACCTGTGAATCTGACCAGTCGGGCACGTAGGGGACATTTTATTTTGACGAAAGTCCATTAAGTTTGGACCATTTGTTGATTTAGGACGATT
The DNA here is from genome assembly GCA_947086465.1 of Eupithecia exiguata. NCBI lineage: Eukaryota > Metazoa > Arthropoda > Insecta > Lepidoptera > Geometridae > Eupithecia > Eupithecia exiguata. The sequence continues at coordinate 5,028,741 of OX352230.1, read as the reverse complement.
AGCGTTGTACCGTTTGTTTTTCTAACCCGAAAACCAGCTTTAATTCTTATTTCCATTGGTGCAATAATCTTTACAGACTTTTATTGTGCATTCTCGCTACGGCAATAAAGAACAGAGGAAATATGGGGCTCCTTAGGGAGGAATTAAGTCCGATATTTTTATTTATACTGTGAATAAAATTAAGAATGTGGATGGAAAAGAGTAAAGTGCTTCTATTTCTAAGCGGAACGAAGTAACATAGTTTATTTTTTCTGAAAATCTTTTTAGAAACTCGTACCTGAGTACGAGGTTCTTATTGTACTAAACTACTAAAATGTGCAGGTTTTGACATGAGCAAGATGTTGAAGCCATTCAATCTGACCGACCTGATGTTCTCGTCTCAAAGATATGCTACATAATGCTATCTCACTCTGCTTTGTCATATGAAACAGGAATTCCAATACCTAATCTTACGCACTCACAAGTCGCAGTAAATAATCAAATCAGTATGATTTATTAGCTAGTCCGGTATGCTTATTAAACCGAAGCTGAACTGGACACCCAATTCCACTAGACTGCGGGTATCTAAAGCTTAATCGAATGCTGGTTTTGAGTGCTTTGGTATGCGGAGATTTACAGCAATAGATTATTTACCTTTGTATTTCGAATAGTTACAACACGACTATTTGGAGCGTTTGTGTCTTTCCTTTTGTGATTTAAAATCGATTTAAATTGGTTCAAAACAGGCAACCATACTACCATCATTTCAGTCTGTTTTGTGGCTGATTAAGACGACGCAATGCGCGCCATTTTGTGAAAAGGATAGGCATAGGATTTCGCGCTCATAGGAGCGGGACAGAGCATACGTTTTTGGAACGGTGTAAGCGCAAAAATCTAGTTTTTGCTTATTTACAAGAAAACTACACAACTTATGAAGAAAATCGTTCAAGGAACCAAATAATTAGTAATAACCTACGAATCAACACATACATAAGTCATTTCAATAGACCACAGGGTTCCTGAGATTTTGACCAAATTATGGGCAATTTTTGTATCATTTTTATAATTTTTTTGAACAATCGTGTTTTTACATTCAAGGAACCAAAGAATACTGTTGAATTTTATGTCATTTGAGTTTTTACCACGGGAATCCCGTGAGTTCTGAGATCTAGGCTTAGTTTTACAACAAAACCCGTTAGGTTCGCCTCTTAAATATCAATTGCATTCGTCATTTTATTTTGTAATCCCTCACTATTACGTCTACTACAACGTTTCTTGACAAAAACTGATCAGTAAACGCGTTAACAATCGTCGGAATAGACTCGCAGACCTATTGCGCCTTCCCGCTATTTATAAAATCAAATGCTCTAAGAAAAGCACAATGCTAAAATAATTTATATGACGTTTGCGTAAAACGATGGAATCAACTGAAAGTGCAGCAAAGGTGACAGGAAGCGGGCGCAGCGGACCGAAGCGCTGACTCAGGATACCACTAATCGGGGAACTCGAACTGAACTCGAAAAACTTTGTGATTATATTCCGTCGTCTGCGGTGAAATTGTGGAGGAGAAAATTTCGTAGTTATCCGTAGTTATCCAGCCAGCAGTTGTGTGGACTATCTTTTAAGTATTGTAACGCGAATGAGCCAATACAGGGTGTCTTTTTATGCAAATATCAATCTCAAAAAAACAGGTATTAAGAAACATAGCTTTGCATAGCAGTTGTGTGGACTATCTTTTAAGTATTGTAGCGAGAATGAGCCAATACAGGGTGTCTTTTTATGCGTATACCAATCTCAAAAGAACATATGGATTAAGAAACATAGCTTTGCATAGTCAGTGTCTTTTATCATTAGTGACCGCTATTTTATTATTGTTATTAAATATTAATGGTGGATACACCGGGCGCAAAGATTTAATGACAACCCAAACTACTTGAGGCCAGTTGTAGGAGATCCTAGATTAAAATTGATACTTTATTTTATTAAGCTTTAAAGTAGGTAACTAAAGATTCACCTATGTCACACCATGATCTTATATACAGGGTTATTGGTAAATTGGTGACAAAACGTGAACTGCAGGTCCTGCCCATCATCACAAACACGTTCGTGAAGGCGCCAAGACTAAATTCTAAATAAAAGTATGTCACCTCTGATACTAAACGAAAAAATATCTTTGTCTGGAACCCAACGAGTTACTTAAGACCGATCTTTCACTCTCATATCTTCTGTTAATTCAGGGCAGAGCTGTTTTTAAGTTGAGCTTCATATAAAAATTCTCTAACGAACGATTATTGAATTGTGGGGGGTACCCATTACCAATACCAAAATTAAGAATTAAGACCTGGCGTCTTCACAAACGTGTTTGTGATGATGGGCTGAACCTGCAGTTCACGTATTGTCACTAATTTACCAATAACCCTGTATATACTTATATATAATTTATGACGACGAAATTGGAAACTTTCGACCCCGAAAGTAGAATCAGCAAAGACAAAAGTAAAGTGATGACGCAGGAAAATAGACTTTGGTCGGTGAGCTCGAACGAAACTCAATGTAAAGCGCTAGAAAGTCTTGAATTACGGATTCAAAAGTGTCCGTGCCAGCGAAAGTATGTTAGAATCCAGTTCAGGTATAATTATTTGGAGTTGGAGATGTAAAAGACGCTCTAAATTAAAGTTTTCTGTACGGGAAAGTTTCTCCTTAGAAATCTTAGTTTGCAGTCGCTGAAAAACATTCTCAGTGGATTATGCAAGAGCGTACATCTCTTACCTAGTATTTTGAATAAGTAGCATGTTTAAAGATTTTCGGCATAACCATAAGGAATCTAACTACCCAATCAGTTTGCAAAACGATCTCATAAAAGAGGTTCTACATAATAATAGACCCGGCTAAAATTACATCAATACATACAATGTTGCAGTTCAGTTTTGCAATTCATGTAAGTTCAAAAGGTTAACCAACTCTTATCGCGTTACAGCCATTAAATCTCGAGCTCCTAAAAGCGCACACTTTTGGCTAACAAGCATAACACTCATAAACCTTGTTCTGACCGTTCTAGGGCTAAAAAAACGTTATCGCAGAACAATAGTAGTGCAATACCGCGAGTAAGCGTTTTGGCACATTGCGCTCGCTCGGAGGCGACCCACCCTGTAATCTTGTTGGAGCACTGCGAATCGAGCATCGATGGAAAATGAGCTTTATGATTTTGATGCTGGATTTAAATTGGTTACTCTGAGGGTGAGGGTTTCGACCTAAGATCCTATTAAAGAATATCTATAGTACATCTCCGTAATATCATAATATATTTTATTTTTATTGTTCGAACAAAATCAACAGCCCTTAGATATGTATATCTTAACAGTTCTAAACTTAATAATCTAACTTACGGCCAATGAGAGAGTAGAGTTTATTAGAGTAGTCAACTGACAGACAGATAACCTAAATAAGAAATTAAGCCGTTTCAGGGATTTATGGGCCGAGAAATCAAAATATCCTGCAATGATGGAGTGGCATCATAATGGCTGGCTAACACGTCTGTCCTAAATAATGCTTTTGACAAACCTTTTCATATTGGACGAGGTCTACTTTAACTCAGGGCTTTTGATTTGTTTGAACTGGTTTTAGTGGTAGAAGCTGTAAGACTACTATAATTTATTCCCTGGTATAATTACGTATCTACCTACGAAATGTGAGCTGTCGTGTAAATCTTGCACCGCTTTTTGAAGCGAACTTCACCGAAGCGTAGTTATTATTTATTAATCCAATTTCGTTCGGTATGATATTGTTTTGCGATGAGTTATTATTATGAAGGACGTTCCCCAAATATCATACTGTAAAGGTTGGTTCAAAAGGAGTCTCGCAATGTCTACAAAATATTACGGTTGAATGCAATATCACCATTGTTCATAATACCCTGCATGAAATAGCAAAGAAAACATCGGGGGAGTCATTTTCCCCAACTTCCGGCGAGCGAGTCCCCAATAGGGTGAACGTCGAAAGTGAACGAAGCTGAACGCATTAGACTACCAAAGCTGAACAATTTAATGACGATTGACTATTCATACCACATTCGAGCGGTTGACCGCTTAGCTGCACTTGATTTAGAGTCTAATTATCCTACGATCTCAGCCGGGAGGACGCAAGCAGAGTACGTAATGAGAGACCAAAGGGAGGCAAAATGCAAAATGTTGCAATTGCATTTCCCCGTCAGAAAAACAGCTTACACTAGCAAAAATAATTAAGAGTATTAGAGAGTCGCGCAGCGCTGTGTCGGGCAGTAAATAGTCTACTAAATACCCACCTACATTTATTGGCGCGGGGACTTTGGGAAGGCCACTGTAATGGAAACAATTTTGCCTTTAAAACAGTAGGTAGGACTTGGGTAATGTATGACCCGATCGGCGGTATAAATGGCAATAACGTTCCGTTCTTAGGATACTTTATTCAAAGGCTGAGTAGGCGCTTTTTCAACGAAGCTCAGGTACGCTGTGAATTTTTCAGCAGGTGAATCTAATGTAAATGCTCAGTAGATATAACATACTTATTTGATTGTTAAAGAAAAACAGTGTTTTGGTGTCATATACAGTCAAAATAAAGTAACTTGAATATCTCAACCTTTTACATCCACTACTGGAAAGATAAGCACGAACCTTGCTTTAAACTAACTCCTCATGCTCTCAAGCAAACAAATCGCGTCCAATTAGGGCATGCTACTAAGCAGTTACAAGAAACTCTACTTTTCACGCTGCAATACCATGCTTCAAACATTTGAAATGATTGAAATCGCACCAAACCTACATATCAGGCAGGATCCGTCTGATCCATTTATCAAATATTCTTAGCAGCAGACAAACGTCCTTGAGTTTGAGTGCGGTTCCACACTGTCCGGTGTCCTGCTACAGTGTTTCCCAAAGTGTTACGCTAACATTGTGGAAAGTCCGTTGGCATATCTTTTTTAGGCCTGTTTAGACCATAAAAACAGGCAGAATAGAGGCCGATGATGAAAATAGATTTTGCTTTTAGATTTCAAGAGTAAGAACAGGTTTTTACAAACGATGTGCAGACTAACAGTTGGTCATGTTTTGATAAAATGAAAAGGTACAGAAGACGTAGGTACCACACTTCAAAGATCACTTTAATACGCACAGAGTCACAGGATTTGTGTCGAGAGATCATAAAATACAGGCAACCAAGATGAGAACCACTGGCAGACGCTAGACCCAGCTGCCCATATTTACCGATGCCTGATTCCTGCTGCATCATTTGTCGTCTGTCACTGATAATACTGACAACGGTAGGAGCAAGCAATCCACATCCAAAGATAAAACCCAATTAAATTGAATCACCCCCCGTGAAATTATTTACCGGTCGGAGATCCGCAGTTTTACGGATAGGTGCGTGAATCGTAGATCCATAAATTATCGTGTTTTCCAAAAAGAGCAATTGGTGGGTACCTTTGAAATCGAATCGAAAAAATACATATTCAAAGATATATTGTAATATTCATCGCGAATAGAAATAGGGCTCGCGAAATTTATGTGAGACACATACCACCCGTGGAAAAATAAATCCAATATTCTTATGGCATGGTTGATTTTTTATTGGTAGCACATCAATTCATCAAGTTAGGAGAGACGTGTGTGGGGAATCCGGCGACAATAGCTGTTGGGATCTGCGGAGAAATGTACCATCGCGTCAGCAAACGTGTTCAAATTGCGGACACACTCGCTTTAACTGCTTTGATTTCGATACTTTTGTGTGGGCAATCAATCCTAGCCGGATTCCAACTGGATTTTTAGGCGAAACAATTTGAATAGGACTTTGTGCGGAGTAATGGATTGTTATAGGCTTTTTCAATTGTAGAATTTTAGGCGCATGTTTGTGTGTACGTAATGTCTGACTTATATAGACGATTTTGGAAAGGAACTCGCTTCACTTCACTTTTAATTTGGGTCTAAATTTTTCTAAAGGTATAAATTAAAAATTATTAGACTTAATAATCAACGTATTAAACCGAAGACGAAAGCGAACGTTTGACCTACAACTATTCCGAGAGACCCCATTTTAGAATTTCCAGGACTTTTAGAACTAACATTAGACAGATTTCCTTCGGAATTTATTGCTTGTAATTAGGAAAAAGTCCGAATAAGGCGACATTAACGGGAGCTCTTGGCAGCCCGCTCCCGCCGCTGGCGCAAGCCCAACCCTTCCGGAAAGTAGGTACAACCTACCCCTAAAGCACCGCCAGACTTTTGATCCCTAATCCGTGGACATAAAGATGAATTTCCCTCTAGGCTAGCGAGCTTTTCGGTTGACTGTACAACGCAAAGTGGTCGCACCGTTTACCGCCTTCATTTGGCAATCTTTCGCTGCATTGTGATGTGCATTCAATTCGTGTTGCATTATCATACCTTTTGAATAATTTACGCGTATGGCTAGGCACGGGTGAATTTTTGAGCAGTTTTGCAAAACTCAAGTGTTTAGGCACAATAATGTAGATGAAACCTGAATTTGAAATTTACAACACTGAAGTTTTGAGAAGATACATTAAAGGCCATTGCTTTTATTATCAAGCGGTTGATGGATTAAATTACTTAGCTATTTAAATTTTCATATCAATTATTGTTTTTGGACGACTATATTTTGGAGTCAGGATTATGACAAAAACTTCAGTATTTTATCAAAAAATGTATTGACTAAATACATATTTATATATCACCTATTAATTATTTTACAAATAAATAAATCGATGTTTGAATACTACAAAGTGGAATGTTAACAATTTATTAAATAATTTGCTAGGTACATGATAATGAAACATTAATTGCTTTTAACATTTGTAAATCTAAAATATTATATGTATACATATATGAAACTTTAAAATAATTTCACACGAATGTACTATGTTCACAATAATAATCAGAATACTCGTATTATCAGACCTGGAACATTGAAAAAAAAAATACTTTGAAAGGTCTTTGTCCAATTTCGTAGGTTAACTTTGTCAAATAAAACGCGATTAACTTCTTTACGTTTTTCGTTTAACATTCAGGTACTGTTTTTATCACATTGATAGCCAAATTATTAGCAAAATTTACGACAAACAAAAGTTTTGGAACATAACGAAATTGAATTCTATTTTCTTATTTCTAAGACGTGTAAAATACCAACACTTCACGTAAGTCACTATTTAACATTTAAGAGCACCAAACTGAATCATATCTATACCTTTAATCGAATAACAATAACGGTAGAAATAGCACGGATTTTTTAACAAGTTAATTTGAACTTTATCTTCAAAGGCATTGAGATTCAATACAGCTCCATTGACAAGAGCTCAATATATCTTTGTATATAGGTAAATATTAAGTAATACATATAATTATACCTAGTAGTAGAAGAGTAAAAGAGCGCCAGCGTAGGCTTTCGCCATTTTTTGTTTTGTATTCAAACTCTTTCAAACTCTTTGTATTCAAAGGGTTGTGTGATTTTGTTGGAATAAAATCGAAAAAAAAGCTACTATAACTACTTCAAGCCAATTTATAACAGATTCCACCCAACTTGGTTTGATCCTCTGACTGAAACACCCCGTAAAATGCTTCTTCACGCTCATTTAAATCACGTGACCTCGCACCGGATATTAGTGCAAATAATCGCCCGTTGTATTCTATTTAGACAACGAATGAACAGTTCGTTTTTAATTGTTCACGGAAAATCAAGACATGAACTTGAGGTCGTGGGCGTTAACATTTTACAGCGCGACTATTGGACGAACTCTAACCAATGAGATTCACCCAATTATTATTAGAGAAAAATAAGGTAAAATCTCAGAACTTTGTTTTTATAATCCAGACTGACCTGTGAAGTTGTTACGTATGCACAAGTACGTCGGATCCCATCTGCGCAAAATATGATGGTCTATTTGACGACTACTTATTACCTGACGACGGTTACTTACTCAAAGCCTGAAATGAATTGAATTCTTCTCTTCGTGACAACCACTTTTGTCACTTTTTCGAAGAGTTAAGGTCTATTTTGTTTCATATTGCAATCGCTAAAATATCGTTTATAATTTCGCAATTCCCTTAACGGGGTCAACCGTAAACTAGTAAGGGTAGTGCTCTTTGAAAGATAAATCAAAACAATTAGCAGCTTCGTCAGTTAATTTTGACGTAAAATGTAAGAAAACTTTTATCAAAACGTCAATTAAAACGTTGTCCCATTGTCGGTCCAATGAGTACAGTGTCTAAGTAACTTGTAAAAATAAGCTAGCTACAGTAAATAGTATTCAAGCTACATAGTTTGAAAATCTCAAGCTAAATTCGATCTATAGCGAATTTGCCTTCACAACAGCTCTTCACAATTTGGCTTCGTTTTACTATGAAGCAAATATGCGAATTCGAGTCTCACTAGACCCAGTTTTGAGGTCTCATTTAAATATCAACTCTATTAGCATAAAACAAAGTCACTTTTCGCGTTCGTCTACAATGTCAGCGTACTTTCCGAACACGGTTCGGATTTATCTATAAGTTACCAAATATGTTTGGTAGCTGTCTGTGTATAACAAATATATTAAATATAACAAACTCTTACTTAAAAGTCAGGTAATAAATAAGGTAATTTACCTTTATAACATGGAATCTTCTTGCACAGCAAGTTTCAACCTTATTCATCTCGTAATAAACTTCAAACTCGATAACATGTTTAAAAACTATACAATTACAGATTTCTTAGGCACAGGCACTCTCGGTGAGTTTGAGTAAAGTTTCCTGAATAATCCTTGAATGTCGTTGTCCGGGAAGAGATTTGTTAGTGCCACTGAAACAATAAAAAGCATTTTACACTTGCATAGACTGACCGCACATTCGTTCCTAAACTACTACCTACTACTTGACTGGTATAGCTCGGCTACCGAGTTGATACTGAAAAAGCACAGTCCAGGTTTTTTATCGTACGCACTCCAGATTTTAGCTTTTTCTCCAATTTAAGACTTAAATTATAATAGTACTAACATTTAAGTCTAATTTTGATTAACTTCAAGAAGAATAAAACCACATTAACTTTGACGTATTTGTAGGGTTTGACAACTCATTAATCAATATTAAGCCAGTTAATTTATCGTTGTGAAAGAGGTTCTTAAAATCGTACAAAAAGATCTCCACAAACCCAAATAATGTACAGTAAGTTATGAAATGTTGACATACTATATGCAAACTTTTTTAATGGCTCTATATTAAACAACAATATAATATAATATGCACACTGTATAAAACTAAAGTGGCTTTTGCAAACACTCGGTAACTCAACAACAGTTAGTCATTGGGTGCATGTGATTTAAGTTCCGGTAACGCTGTCATGGCAATCCGCGGTCAAAAGCATTAGTCCATTCAAAAAAAAGAGTTGCTGCTTTTTTGAAGTCACATCTTCAAAAAAGCTGATTTTTTTACCATACATTATATATATATTTATATTCTCTATTGATATAAAAATATCTGCGTATTCATTTTTGTATTTTATGTTTTTGTTGTGAGATTTTATAATTGAGAAGTAGATATTTTAAGACTCATCGCAAAAATTCTAAACGTTTCGTCACCGTTTACCGTATTGTTATGAAACTTTCAGCGGAATATCATTTTCGTAGAAGATTTACCAAGTGCGAGTAACGCACTATAAAGCAAAAAGCTAAGAATATAGCAAAAAGCGACACCTCTCGTCATTCGTACTAAACGTTTCATTAGTCAATGAGCAGGTATGGATAATCTTTCAAGGTTTCCCCTGTAGGTGGAGCTAATACGACGCTTAAGTCGTAAGAAGTCCCAGATATTTTCGACCGGGCACGTGTCGATCTCGTTGCTAAGTTGGTTAGAGCGCACCTGTACTGAAGGTGAGGCGCGGGTTCGAATCCTGCCGAAATCGAAATTTTTTGGGATATTATTAAAAAAGTTTTCGTGGAATATCATTTATGAAAAAAAGAAAATTATTTATTAGACACAACAAAAACAACAAAAATGATGGTTTTAATCATTTCACACGTGGAACCTGACCCACCAAACAGATATCGTAAAAAAAAAATTAAAAAAACGACCTCGACCGAATTGAACCAGCAACCTTCCGTCAGTATGGGAAGGCGCTACCAATGAAACGCTACGAGGCGCAACGCTACGAAGTTAAATTTTCGTGATATTATTTATTTTTTCAGTCTTACTGTTGTCTCTTTCTGTCTCTCTATTTAGTAAGAAAGTCAACTTATAGTATTTTCAGCCACGTAAAGCAGTTTTGTAAGAATTTACCTTCAAGTAGTACGAAAATGAGTCTTCGGTTGATTTCTTGTGTTTGGAAGAGATCGAAAACAGTCAGCAATCCTCTTCTCGTTGAATCTGTTCCCACTATGTGTTTTAATTCATCTGTAAAAAAAAATATTATTTACTTTTTCTTTATTGCTTTTTCTAAATTTTTTGGCGACTTTTCCAATTTTTAGAATACTAGGTTCAGCCCGCTACTACGCACGCTTTCCCGGGATAAAAGTAGCTTATGTCCGTCAGCGGGATATCTACCTCCCTGCCAAATTTCATTATAATCTGTTCAGCCGTTTGGGCGAGAAAAGGTAACAGGGAGAACTACTTTCGCTTTTATATTATTAGGGTTAATATTCACATCAACAACACACTAATATTATAAATGCGAAAGTTAGGATGTTTAGATGTTCGGATGGATGTTTGTTACCTATTCACGCTATAACGACTGAGCCGATCAGGCTGAAATTTTGCATAGATGTAGGTCTAAGACTGGAATCAAACATCGTTTTTTATCCCATAAAACAGTTCCCATGGAAAAGAAATGACCTTTAAATGTTTCCATAGAAAACAAGCGTGCGAAGCCGCAGGCAGAAACTAGTATTCAAAAACTTTGTAACTTCGGTCCAGTCGTTCTCAATTGACGGAGATATTAAACAGAACAGAACAGAATTAATAAATTTGTGGCACTTACCCTACGAGCATAGGTATAAGTGCTCGTAGCATTTACCTATCCAAAGACGACTGATTTCATAGAGTTTTGTATCGCGACAAAATTTTTAGTAAGAAATAGTTACCTACCTGAGCATGCAGAAAGTAGCGCGACTTTAGCGGCGACTCTCGTTCTGGCTTTTGTAGCTGCATCTCTGTTTGCGTAGTTAGAGCCGTTGCGTGACGTCAACCACTGCCTAAAATAAATGATGATGTTGTTAAATCTCGTAACGGTAATATTAACGCGACAAAAGTTTGGATGTTTGTTTGGATTACTATATATTAAACGCCAAAGCTACTGAAGTGATCGGGCAAAGAGCCTGCAAAGGCTTTGTGGTATTTTTTTACATTGATGTTCACCAGATATATAAAATCCTATTGAGTAATTTTTTTAATATCCAATTGAACTTCTTCATTTACTTTCTCAGTATGTAAGCTGATAAGTTCCTGAATATTGTAAAAAATAAAAGAAATAGAATATTATACATTGTCTCTTACTCATAAAAAAATTGTGAATTATCAAAACCCGGTATGAATATAATAAAACCTTTTTTGTTAATCATGCAAAAATCTAAATATAGAGTTTTCAGATACTATACTACCTAACGACGTTCCTCGGCGAAGTCAAGGAAGACACGAACTCTAGAACCTGGCATCAAATATTTCTTCTTGAAGCTTCAGCAGAAAGATTACGACGTAAAATCTAGTTGAAAAATTTCAGATACTGAACGACGTTCCTCGACAAGGTCGAAGAAGACACGAACTCTAGAACCTTCCTGTTGACTCGGTCAGCTATCAACGTCCATAGGGGCACTAGTAAATGACGCCTCAGCCGAAGGCATCGAATTTTTCTTCTAGAAGCTTCAGCGGAACGCTTACGTCGTCACAATCTAGATACTTACTTGAAAGTCTTCAGATACTGAACGACGTTCCTCGGCGAGGTCAAAGAAGACACGAACTCCAGAACCTTTTTGTTGACTCGGTCAGCTATCATCGTCCGGAGAGGCGCCAGTAACCGACGTCTCAGCCAAAGGCCTCGAATACCAAGGATTTCTTCGAGGAGTTTTAGGGGAACGCTTTCGTCGTCCTGTGAAAAGAGAAATAATAAAACTGAAGAAACGAACATAACATAAACAAACATACAAACGTAACATATGCCATCATAGCTGCCAACATGGAGGTTTTAAAATTCAAATCTAAAGCTTCAAGAAAATCACAACAAAAACCTATTTGGCTCTGAGTTTTTGAGCAGCAAAGGCGTGGTTTTCCTTTGAGGTGAATAGGCCTCAAAAGTTTATGGTATTACTTGGATAGAGGAGTACTTACATCTTGACTATTAGTCGCGTTTCCACTATTCAAGCCTTCGTACTCACTCTCGCCGCTTTTGCCTTGGAACACCTTAGAAATGCCTGCAAAGAGTCGAGCTAATTACAAGAGTGTCGACATTAGGATAGAATTTCATTGATTTATATCTCATTTTGCAATTTTGTGATAATAGGTAGAAATTAAGCATTCTTGTACAAAATCCTTACAGCCGGTTTTTCAACCGCTTGTTATTTTTGAAAATAGTTTAAACTTTGTGTTAACCACTTGTGTACGGAGGAACCAAGATTTGGTTCGCAAAAAATAGAAAATAGAGCTTTACGCAGAGGGACTGTACTCCTATACAAAGCACTAATTGAAGGTCTAACAGTACACACAGTTGACAGCAGACAGTACTACATTAGTACTTTGTATAGGAAGAGTAGTTCCACTGCGTAAAGCTCGATTTTGTATTTTTTACGAACTAAGTCTTGATTCCTTCACACAGAAGCAATAACCCAATGTTGGTTTCTTCCCACACAAGAGGTTAACACAAAGTTTAAACTATTGTCAAAAATAACAAGCGGTTGAAAAACCGGCTGATAGTATAAATTACCATCCATAACTCCATCAACAGTGTTCGCAAATTGGTCCGGCATATTCTTCAGTGTTCGCATACCCGCGCGCAGCGAGTTTACTAGGACGGCGTCGATCTGAAATATATGAAGGAAATTACTTTTATGAATAAGATATTTTCTTAAAAGCTGCCGCGATCCCTTTTGATTTTCGTATACTGGAGGCCTGGATTTGTGACGTCTTCAGTGTGTATGTAAAAAAAAACATTCGCACCAGTTTTAAAAAATTATCTATACGCCATTTCAAAAAGAAGTGGTTGCCTAACTTGGATTTAGCTTCCACGTGGACCAGTTTTCCAAGCTATTGGTAGTTTTTAAAGCCTTCATTTCCTACAACATGCACGTATGTATAATATTAACACCATTATTATTATTATTTGTGGTTGCCTCCAAAATATTTACCCACCGAGTTGCTATGCTTCTCAGTATTATTCTCTGGGCTAAGGAACCCTCCCAAATAATCTTGAGACAGCAGCGCCAGGTACTTTGCCTCTCTCGCCAGGTTGGCAAGGCTCTGTAGGTAGTTGTTTAGCATCCGCTTCCGGTTCTCGAGGACAGTTCTGGATGTATTCTGAAATGTTTTCTTCGCAGGGAAGGGTAGGTTGCCCAGTTCTGGCCACTGTAACAAAAGGAGCCTTTACACAAATATTGCCTAATCTTTATTTAATCAAAGACGCGTTGTTGTTTTTTTCCTGCCAGAAGACAAATAATTCAAAGCAAGACCAAACCAATTGATATATGGAATCTCGGTCTATCTATACCTGAGCCAATATCGATGTAGAATGTTTGTAAATAAATCGCCCATAACTAGCCTAAAATTCACTCTGTTGCCGCGTTCTTTTATACGCAATTTACATTACTTGCCGATTTGATATCTGACGCCGAGCAAGTGAGTTTTTGTTTATTGTGTAATTAGGAAATAATTTGAAAAAAACGCAACATACATAATGTTCTTTATACTTAGTTCAATTACCATGCTTATTCTCAAGATCTTAACTTCTGCCCTTAGAAATCAAGGTTTTAGTAAAACATTAGAGATAACTTTGCAATTTTTTTCTATAGAGAAAATTTTATAGAATCGTGTTTCCGAAACATATGATCGATAGAGTAAGTCCTGAACTTTACCATTTATAAATTTAAAAGTTTAATATTCAGTAATTTGGAAGATATGGAGGTCCGGCGGAGTTGATTTAGGGTAGTATAGGGCCTTAAGAAAAATAAATAATAGATTCAGGCGTTACTTTGCGGAAATCCATTGCAAAATATAAGGATGAAAATATTTAGTAACAATTCCGCGAAAAAACCAACACTACTACCTGCGGACTACATTTTGTTAGAACTTATCGGCGAAGGTTTTTTTCGCGGAATTGTTACTAAATATTTTCATCCTTATATTTTGTCTTAAGAAAAAGCTTAAAATACTTTTTTAAAGCTTAACAGACCTTGTCTTTGATAGAGCCGTGTAAATCGTAGAAATCGCTGTATCTCCTGTAAATATGCCACACTTCTCCGTCTGCTAGTCTCGTCACAGCTATGGCGTAGATTCCAAACGCCTTCCCCTTTTCTTGCACCAGTGCTGAAATTAGATTTTGTATATTATATCACATTCACTGACTAGCTTCGGCGGTGCGACCCACGCTAGTCCCAAGAAAAATGTGCGTCGTAAGCCATGAAAAAGTTAACTTAAGAAAATATAGCAAGATTTTACACTTTACTAGCATGTACTTGTAACTTTAGCCACATTTATTATCTCAAGATTATATTTTCTCGCACTCAAAATACGTTTGTGAACCTTTGTGGCACAAAAAAGAGGAGTGCGGAAAGAGGGGAGGCTCATTCCAGCAGTGGGACAGCACAGGATATAGACTATAGTTATTCCATTAATCTATTTTATTTTTGGTAGTTCGACTGACAATCAAATAGTCATGTCCTGATGCTTTATACAGATTAAACTAGATGTTTCTCTATGAAAGTAACTTATTCTTAAAATCTTTAATTAAACCTAGGAAGCGCTTAAAAATTCAATATTATTCATGGAAAAATCAATATAAATAATTTTTGATAAATATTTTGTCGGCTCTAATCTTCTGTAATATTTTTCATATAAAAATCGACATGAATAATCTTCGATAAATAATTTGTAGGCTCTAATGTTCTTTAATATTTTTCATAGAAAAATCAACGTGAATAATCTTCGAAACATAATTTGTGGCCTTGATAAAAATCTATACTTTCGTAAGTCCCGATATTTTTCAAGTCTACAGATACGCATCTCAATTTTTAAAAAGCAACCGTGTCTATGAAATATTACATTCTGTAATTCAGTTTCATTCACTCGCCTTAGGGAGCTTCATAGTCGTGCATGTGCCAAATAACAAATAAATGAGTGGATATAATTTTTTTTACTCGTGCTACCTAAACAGCTGATATCGTCTTCTACCATGACGCCGTCTTGAGTTTCCGTATCCAGCATTTGCCTGCAATCTTTCGCAGGTCGTCATTCCGGAGGGCATCCTACGCCACGTTTATCGAGTCGGCGTCTCCACTCAAGAACACTTATACCTCAGTGGTGGTTGATTTCACTTCGGTACTGCCATCGATGGATTATAATTACCTGTTTCAATAATACAAGCAGTCAATGGCGATATTATGTTCCTTGCGTTTTTGCTTATTTCCGAATGCGACAGCGATAAGTTGTTATTCACTAATGTTAAGCTCGACGGTCCGGACACTCCTGCAATATTATAAAGTTAATTTCTTTGTAATAAGGTTCACTATTCACAATAAAAATAAAATTTTGAAAAGCGTTTACAAAAAAGAATACACAAATTCAGCAGATTGTGTGGTAATCTCTCTTAAATTTTTCCCCTGTAGGTGGAGCTAACGGCGGCGCTAGAGTCTGTAAGAGGTCCCAGATATTTTTGACTAGGCGAGTACTGTTGCTTAGTTGGTTAGAGCACACTCGTACTGAGGGTGGGGCGCCGGTTTCGAGTTCCGGCGAAATCGAAAATTTATGGGAACTTATTTAATTTCTTAGATATTACCCCTTTTCAGGAAGGCATGTTCAGCAGTATGTGTCCTGATGAGGAATATCAGTCTTATCAATAGATATTATGCTTCAAAATACCTGCACTTTCGTTGATCATCTTCTGCGCTATGTTGCCAACGATGTCGGATCTCGATCTGTTATGCCTTGTGGACCCAGGCAACGGTAGTGTGTCAGCTATTAAATTAAAAATCATCAAAAAAAACATAAATAATACCTAAAAGCGTCTGATAGGTACCTATTGAAAAAAAATTCTTTTTTTAATTGAAAAAAAGGAATGGGCTATTTGACTAATTTTGGAAAAAAGTTGAAAATTATTCTTTAATTTATTATTTTTATTTTATTATAAGCGATCATCAGATCAGCGGTTATAGAATATATGTACCTACATATATATTTTAGTGTAAAATAAAGAGAAATATGTTTTTGAATTTAATAACCACAATTTGTTGTAAATTTTCATTGTCAAATAACCTATTGCACATATAAAACAAGTACGTACATGGCTACATAATCCTGTTACTATTTCACTTCAATAAGTACATAAAATATGCCATACAGTGATTAACACATTGCTGCAACTTCGATGTTATTATAGGTCTTAAATTCAATAGAAACCATGGATTATTCACAACTACGAGCCCAATAAAGTTACTAAATCAACCGGTTGTCTATCTAAACAACGCAACATTTTTTTCTGTTCCGAATAATAGTTTTGCATTTAATATAACCAAAGGAGGAAACTAAGAGATTTTCTAACATAACTATACTCAGATCCAAGATATTTTATGTCAACAAAGAAATTTATGAATGAAAACTTAACAAAAACAATGACAGAATACAACAAGGTAGTAACAGCAAGGTTATCCCAAAAAAGTAAAACACAAACTTCAACAACGCATAATATAACATGTGCAGCGAAAAATTTATAAATTTTAATTCGAAAACGAACGAGAGTTCAATTAATAAGCTTTCAAAACCAAAAATTGTTCAGAGCTTTGTTTCGATGATAGCAATGTCATTAAATGGGTTGCTTAACCCCTTTGTATACAAAAAATATCCAGGTTTTTGAATCGGAGTATACAAGAATACTACTTCTACATGTCCAATCATTACAGTTTCTACGTTACAAAGTAAATTTCCATAAGAATAATACCAAATATTCTGCATTTAGGCAGCGTATGATTCTTGTAATTGGGCGTCCTTCGTAGCATCGTTCTCGGGAACGTAGACGACTTGTAAGGACAGTCGTATTTGAACTTGGACTTGGAAAACAACTTGGGCAGTTGGTTCAGGCAGCTCTTCATTAGCCTCTTGCATTTTTCTGTGCAATCTACGACTTTAATACAAGGGGGAAAGGAAGCAAATGTCGCTTGTGGGTAGCCAAACGGATTGTAATCGATCAGTCAATCACATTGGTTCGACAACACACTTGTCTTCCGCTGGTTCCTGATTGGTCGATTCCGCTCCACATTTCGTCGCCGTCGATGACAACGTAGTAGTTCTTAATGGTAGTGAGAACGTACGATTGGGCTCTTATAATATTTATATCTTTCCCCCTCCGAAAAGCTTATTTTATTCACTGAAATAGTGAACAAAAAGCACTTTTAATCACTATTTTGCTGTTTGAATTTAGAGCACACCAATATATTCGAACTCCATCTCAATGCTATACAAACTCTGCGCAAAAAATACTCGATTACACTATTATTAATATCATACGTGTGCAAAGAATACTCGACATACAACTCCATAGTCATGGTATAAAGTATAGTATGCAAATCTATACTAATATTATAAAGAGGAAAGATTTGTTTGATTGTTTGTTTGAATTGAATAGACTGAAACAAATAAACCGATTTGCAAAATTCTTTCACCATTAGAATACTACAGGGCGAAGCCGGGTAGGACCGCTAGTCTTGAATAAAATGGATTTATATCGAGGGCCATGAATCACTCGCATCACTTAGGATTCTAACATTTGAAATCACGAGCGTTACTTGAATCGAGTCCATTACTTGCTCGTGATTCATCTATGGCACTCGCTTTAAATCCGTCCTTTATTCACTAATTGCACAATGTACAATTTTTTATAGAATCGATTATTTGTTGATGATTGTTATAAATTTAGCGTTGAGTCAAGCTTGTTTGAAGATCATTTTTGGTAAGCAACATAGGAGCAAGAGAGGCTATTATGAAATTTTCCACGGAAATGTTTGCCTTTGAAAGCTGTCAAAAATGCAGTTCCACTTTCCACCAAAGATGAAGCATTAAGGCCAGTTCAAACCTACGCGGGATTTCGCTCAAGTTTCGCGCGGTATTCCGGCGAGTATTTAAGTGACAGTATGATTATCGTTTTACCGCATACTCTCTCGGATTTCGCTGCCGCTCTGGGTGGCGAATACCGCGTAAATATGAACTTACGGGCCTAACCTACGGGGTTTAGAATCTATATTTTTTTATTATGTACTTACCACTATACTTTCTGTTATCGGCCTTATCGTCCCTTTTGAATTCACTGGAACAAAAAGAACAGATCAGAGAACTAAGATTCCTCTAGCCACAAATATCCATGGTAAAAAATAAGTAAAGTACATAGTAGTATATTAATTTTTGTAAATATGTAACTTTAAACTTGCCTATGACTTCTTTCAGCGCCTTCATGATCATCCATCATGAAATCTGACTGCCATGATGGATCATCCTAGAACAATAATAAACTTGGCTATCATAATAAATTTTTACCTCAGGTGAATCTTGTTTTACAATTTAGGGTCAGCCCACACCGAGACGCGATGCGACGCGACGCTACGCGCGCTTTGATTCAAAATTTAAATTGATTCACTACGCACAAAAAAAAAGCGTAAGCGCGGCGTAGCGTATCGCCGCAGGGAGTTTTCGTATCATGTCATTAAAATTTGTCTCGTCTCGGTGTGAAAAATGCTCCAGTAGATGTCAAGTAGGTAGCAACCGAAAGTCAAAAAACTTTTTATTGCGGATATTGCAATCCTTTTGAAGACTAATCTATTAACGAATTGGGCGACCCAGATACTGATGACGACGGGAATGTTTAGACGCTCAGTGCTCCGTTTATACCCACACAAGTCACAGGGTTGTTCGTATAATCCTCGTCTTCCGTGTAGTGACTTTCCTCACGAGTTTGAGTGACAGTTCTCTGGTACCTTATCACAGGTCTGTTCGGTTCGGTGGTAAGAAGAGACCACAGCTTGTAGGATAATATAAGGATAAGACAAAGCAACTCACCTCTAGAGCATCACAAACACACTTCTGCACGTCATCGAAACAAGTCACAGGGTTGTTCGTGAAATCCTCGCCTTCCGTAGTGACTTTCCTCACGAGTTCTGAGTGACAGTTCTCTGGTACCCCCATCACGGGAGGTCGGTTCGGTGATAGGTACAGATCGCAGAGCTCTAACGCTGATGAGCGTAGGTTGTCGAGGACCGCTTTTGATGTGTGGGGAGCGTCTGTCGGTAAGACGTAGAATGGCATAAATATATTTCTTTAAGAGATAGGTTGGGTGAAATTGGTGACTGTGTTGTTTTAAACTAGTACCGATTTACAGAGTGTAGTTACTAGTTTTTTAGTGCCATGCTAAGGAAAATTAACAGAACTAAGTAATGTTTAGTCTAAATAGTTATCAAATATAAGTTGAACTAGACAACACAAGTAAGTTAGAAATCATGCTATATTAATTTGATATTTTAAGCAATTTAAACATCACAACTACTTTTACAAGACAACATCGTTAGATTTTAATTAATTACTGTTTGAAGTATAACATCATAATAAAGTAAAATAAAGCAAGGAATATACATGCATACGTACATACATAGAACTTTGATTTACCGGCTTCGTTCATCTCAATCTCTAGAAGGTACTGGGCGTTGGACCGCCAGGCGGCCGTCGCGCGGATAAACTTGAGCGATCTAGAAACTTCTTCGGAGATCTTGTCGGCGATCGCGTCGTTTGAACCTAGGGATTGAGCGGGATTAAGCTTTGTGCTTATTAATCGAATATGGGCTTAAAATCGTTATCTTTAGATACATTTTACAGTGACAAAATGGCTTCCCACAAGCTTCAAACATGATGCAGTCAATCTGAAATGTTACGAGATAGGGTCACCTCACACAGAGACGCGACGTAAGGCTGCGCGCACTTAGATGCAAAATAAAACTTTATTTATTACGTATTAAGATACGAATTAGCGCAAGCGCGGTGTAGTGCGGCGCCGCGGGGAGTTTTCGTATTGTCAATAAAATTTGTACCTTCTTACGTAGTAAATAATGTTATATTTTCAATGAAAGTGTGATGTGCCATCCTCTATACCCTATTGGTTAGCAGAATTTGGCCCCTGGTTTACAGCAATAGCTGAGTTGAGTTTAGATGCAAGTCAAGTATTAAAATAACAAACCTTCCTGCGGTCCCAGTGTGGCCCGTTTAGCCTGTATTATTCGAACCAGATACTGCAGCGAGGATAACTTCTGACGGTCTTGTAGCTCCCATTCGCCTGCGCTGTCTTTAGAATGCTGCACAGAAATATACACCTTATTGCATAAACATGAAGTTTAATATCGATTGATGCGCTTGGCTGTTGCTTCAATTAACCTATGTGATTCGCGGAATAAGAGATTTTAAATGAGCATACGATTTGAAGACCTCAATAACGCAGTGAGCGAAGGTTCGCCTGCGATGCAGAAGGATTGGAAGGTTTTGGATTCCATTCCCGCCGCGGGACAAAAATGTTTGCAAGTATTTGTTCCAGGTATGGGTCAATGGGTGTATATGAATATCAGTTACGGAACGCGTAAGGCTCAATTCATACCGGAATTACAGCGGCCGGCAGCGAGCATTTTCAGTGTCAAACTGGTGTCAAATAATAAATAAATATTGCTGTACAATCCACACAGCGGCATCTAGTCCTAAGCTAAGCAAAGGTTGCGTTATGGGTTCTAGATATAAATCATTTTAAACTTTATTTACTGTCTTAGAAGACCAGTATCCGCGGCCGGCCGCGACCGCTACCATTGAAATGAATGAATTTAACAAGCTCTGCTTTATTTATTTTTTATTTATTTACTCACCAGTTTCTGTATATCCTTCTGCACCAAATCCAACGTAGCATCCAACTCCTCAGCATCTCCGCAACTTCGGATGACTATTAGGAACAGTTCAGAGGGGAGACATGAATCTCGACAGCACTGGAAAATGTCAGAGCATGATTACTCCTGACTATTATTATAAGTTTTTGACTATGTTAGAATAGAGAAAATTGCATTGCGTATCTCGGCGCCGTATAGTAGAATCAGCCCGTTTTGTAGAAAAACTAGGGCGATTGCAAAACGGCGAAATTCAATTAATTGCGTATACTCATTGCCGATTGTTGAACGATGAGCGTTTAAAAATATGGCTAAACGTTACATAGCCGTATCGTCGAGTGAATTTATAAGGTGTTCCAAACAAAACAGCGTTTGTTTTGCATTCAGCCTAGCCATTCTACAAACGGGCTGATTCTACGATCAGGCGGCGACCACCGCGTTAACTATTGAAGTTGAAGGAATTAAATTCAAAAATAATATATGACGCATTCGATAATGTTTCGATTTCATTTTTGTCTATACTACCCTTGACATAGATCATCGGTGTGCTTGGCCTGTTCCAGAAAGTTATCCCTAGAATCCCAGCAATCAAAGTGTATGAAAAGCGTTTTCTACTGAGTTTAGTAAACTTAGAATAGAATAGAAAAACATGTATTTGGACACAGGTACACTCAAATATAAAATAAAGAGGAAAACAACCTCTTAGACAATTTAATGACGATCATATTATTTTAAAAGGCCCGGTTTCTGATATGCCCTTCAAATCCCTTCAAACTTCTTTTTTGTCAGCTTATTCTGCTCAGCTTATTCTGTCTTTCTTCTGGGCAAAGGCCTCCCCCAAATGTTTCCACTCCGTACGATGACAACAAAATTTGAACTCCCAAATAGCATTTAATGAAATCCCAATTTTTTTCCTGCGACAAATCTCGGCAGCTTTCGTTGCGTATAATATCAAGATTAAATCAACATTTTAATAATAAGTATATATCTTACGTATTTAACTATAGTCCTATTGATGCAATCCGGGTCGCTAAGAAGGCTTATAATCGGTCGCAGTACCACTGATGATACCAGCTCTATGAGAAGAATCTTCAAGGCGTGGCAGCGCCAAGCCTCTTCTGGTGCGATCAGGTAAAGAACTGCTTCGGAAATTTCACATAGCAGTTCTGAAATCAGAGATCAGTCACTTTTATTGCTATAGGCTTACAAAATTAAGCTCTCCATCATTATTAGTCCACTGCTGGACATAGGCTTCCCCTAGTGAGCGTCATAGCGCCGTCATCAGCTTGCCGCATCGATTAACTGCCTGCAGTCTTTCGCACATCGTCATCCCTCCTGGCCGCAGCTCTTAGACTAGACAAATTTTAAACTATAAGAACTAAACTACTAATAATAAATAAGGTGATAATTGATTTTTCCTTTTTTTTATTTAAATTTTTTGTCCGCTAGAGGAATAAGTGAAAAAGAAGAAGTGAAGCACTAGCACTGTATAAACAAACAGGGTGTCTTTTTGGGATATGAGTGGATGGCCAAATCGAAAACTATAGTTAGATAGGGACAAAACTATAGATAGAGTTAGAGAAAAGTTCAGCAATTAAGCGCTTCTATCACGAAGCGCTTAATTGCTGAATTTATGATAAAATAAAAACAGGATACTAATTTTCTTAATTTTTTTATGAATTGATTAATTGTTTGCTTTGATCTCGAATTTAATGTGAAGTGACATGCGGGTCGCAATGCAAAGGCTGGACAGTGAAAGCAATGTACTATACTAAATTTTCCTCAGAATAGACATAAGAAGTCCTATGCCCAGCGCATGAGCATGGGCTCATAAGTATAATGTATGTTTAATTCAACATTGACAATTAAGGTTCCGTTCACACAGCATCCGTTTTAACTCAGCGGTGGCGGATATAGTTGTGTGAACTCGCGGAAGCTGTGTGAATGCGACATTACAATAACGTATTACAACCATTTTTGAAAAGCTGATAACACTTGATACTTTTTAGTTTGCCTTCACAGCCGTATGGCATAACGTTGCGCCTACTATTTGATGGTGTTAACACTTCGATCAAAAATAAGGAGTTCGCGGCCTCCCCCGTAGATACCTAGAGCCTTACAAAAATGTCACTCAAAATTGGGTTCGTTTTGTTTTGACGCAGACAGTTTGCGCAGAGCCTGACAAGTTTTTTCCATACGGAACAAGAGATTGGTGGAGTCGAATTCATTTTATTTTATTTTGTAAGTAGGTAGGTACCTACCTGAGAATTATATACCTACCTACTCAGTTTATTTTCTATAAGGATTAATTAACAGAATTCAGGTAAAGATAACGAATCATTTATTGATGAAACTATAAATTGGTGTCTCAACAGTAGGTATTTATACAAAAGGGTCATTTCAGACATACAATAATTTAAACTTACAATACAATTTCAGGCAGGCACTCTAGATTAAAAAGAACTGGTTCCTGTCTGCGGCTTTGCACGAGTTTTTTTTACGGGAAAAAAATAAACGTTTTATAAATTCATACTTCTGGTAGGTAGGTAAGAACCTAGTCTTTCTTTTATTAGAGAGTCTACGCAAATGAAATTTTAGGGCGGGCCAACTAATTATTTTAAAAATCATCAACTAGTAATATTAAACTTATTTTTATGAAAAATATATTAATACATACTATAAATGAAAAAATTTTTTTAGAAGAAATAGCCTCTCCATTTATCAATTTAGAACAAAATTAATATTTTAACATAGGCAAACCAAACAACAATATTTTATGCTGATTTCACAAGTATATGACTCACATCTCAATATACGGGTAAAAAATATATATAAACTTACTGAAAATAAGAAATTCCATCCCTTTTCAGCACTTTGGACGAGTGATTCTTGCATTTTTTGTACCCATGCTTTTTGTCTGAACGCTAAAATGACACTAGTTGAAAAGCTTTCCTAACATGTCAAAATGTTTCTCTTTTGCTACTGAAGGTTGTGGCGTGCGCATTGTGAATCTAAAGGGGGCCGGCAAAGCCGGACATTTTTGATCGATGTGTTAACACATTAAAAAACTGAAAACTTTGAATTTAATTTTAAAATTTATTTTGTTATTTTATGAACTAAAACTAACATTTTCCGAATGATTTTTGTCTAAGCTATCTCAATAAATACTTTTAGATTTTTTCTCACCATAGAGTTTATCAATAGCTATCAATAGCTAGACTTGGCCACTCTTTTTGATATGCGTCTAAGTCTAGCTATTGATAGAGAAAAGTGGAAGGAGGAAAGGGAGGACATTGCCCTACAGTGGGATCTTGTAGGCTTAATAATAATAGAGTTTAATATCCTGTTGAATCAACGACCAAATAAAATACTACTAACAATGGCTTACCATACTCCCTCTCAGGGTCAATGCAGAATATATCCCTGCAAATTTGTCTGTTCTCAACAGAGCATTCAAGCTCAAAGAATATGTCCTTCAGTGTTTTACCAGTTAAATTCTCGGTGCTGTCGTAGAACTTTGACTTGCCAAATGTTTGTCCATCTAAGAACAAAATATTTATAATTCCATTAATAAAAATAAATAACCACATGGTCAGATCCGAAATTAATTAAAGATTTTCATGAAATTAAATTGAATAGTTTGTGGATCTGATTTTACTAGCTTCTGCCCGCGGCTTCGGACGCGCTTTTCAAGTAGCGTCTGTCCGTCCCCGGAACATTGTTGACCGCCATGTGAAATTCCATTAAGATATGTTTAAGTACGACAAACGTAACAAAAAGCGGATAGTATCAGAGAGCAGATTGGATTATTGTTTACATAAACAGATCGCCAAGAGGCAGTATAGATAAAGAAAAAAAAAAAAAAAAAAAAAAGTACGACAAAAAACAGACGAATTAATTTCACTTTTATATTGGTATGGATAAGACTTAGTTCTCTCATATCAATTAAGTATTTGTTTTTGGTCTTAATAGCCATATTAATTCTCAGACTAAGTAGATATCTTACTTAGTCTAAGTATTAATTATTGTAAATTACCTGCAGGCCAAGATAAATCAGTATCACTCTTATTTCTCCTATGAGTCTTCTTTTCATCCTTTTTTGGACTAGTCTTAGAGCCATTTGCCAAGTCTTTGGCACTCATCAAGTCTACATGTTTTAGCCTAACACGAGACTGCTTAAATAGTTTCAAATGTGTCGTGAGCTCTTCCGGAAACCTGGTTGATAAGAGGTATATCCAATCAACCCCTTTTACTCTGAAAATAACAAGGAAATTAATTAGTATTGTAATGCACAACAGCTACTTGCATATTATGATGACCGATGTGGCGCGGTGGGCGAAGGTCTGCTTGCGACGCAGGAGGTTGCGTGTTCGATTCCCGCCTCGGGACAAATGTTTGTACGATCTGATCTAGTACATACAACAAGCTTTGCTTAGCTTGGGCTAGATAATGGTGTGTGAATTGTCCAGCATTATTTATTTAGGAGGGTGCGGGTTGGATTCCTTGGGACAAATGTTTGTAGAATCTGCAAATATTTGTTCCAGGTTCTGGATCATTGAGCAAAATAAAGTCAGCCCCTTAACAATAAAAGCTTCTGTTCCAAAGGAAGCGTATTAGGATGTATACTATTTTTATTAAACATCAATGACCTTTCTAAAATAATTAGCGACTAACTATTCTTTTCACAGACGATTATTAAAATTTTGACATCAACTAATAATAATAACATAAATTTTAAATACAAACTAACTGACATACTTACCTCTGTAGAACAATGGATGAATTACCCACAAACTTGACATAAATTATACTAAGACAAAATTAATGCAATTTCAACTGTTTCAAGAAACCCCTCAGGACATAAACTTTTTATACAGACATCAAAACAAAATTAGAATGTGTAAATTCGTTTTCGCTATTAGGAATAAATATTTACACGTATAGTTAGTAAATTCCAGGTGCTTTCTTTAAAGCTGAAAGAATTTGGAATAAAACAGGAACTAAGAAAATAAATAAATAAAATGGTTCAGTCATCACTTTTACAGGCAGTACATTTTTATGTTATATAAAATACCCCAAAAAACTCTCACTAATGCTAACATACCTATTAGATACATTAACTCCCGCAGACAACACCAGTCGTCTTATTGCTGTATCAATGAACTCGTCATCATCAGTCAGTATTTCATACCAGGGTGTTACATAGTCATTGATGATAATTGTGATGATCTCATTGAGAAAAGAGTCAACCGTTTCACTGCCAGTTATTCTGTTGTCATACTTTGGTATGGGGGTTGATTGTTTGAATAGTTCTAGCACCTGTAAATTGAAACAATTTATGATTAACACTTAATAAGTCATCCTTAAGCTTTGTTTTGTATAATTTCAGTGCCTTTTGGTGGAAATTTGTAATTAGCTTTCAGCACCTATTTGTTTACCTAGTCTATAAGTTAGCTGTTAATTTCCTGAATATTGTTAAAATAAAAGAATAAAATAACACATTGCGTTCCCACGTGTTGGGCAGCGGCGAGTGGAGCCTAGGCAGGGAATGCCTAAAAAATATTATGCTGGATATTAACACAGCACATAATCAAGGTCAGCATGTATAATATTCGCTGGCCATGATTAGATTTATAGTTACCGTTGGTATTTGTATAGAAAAGTTTGTTTGCTGCAATGGATTGTCGAAGACATCAATATCAGCTGGAAATATTTTTTTCTTATCATAGCTGAAGTACAGGACCGTGAGTATTCTGCAAAACGATGAATTGGTTAGGTCAGTACCTAATGAAAACTTGGGGGCAGTTCAGTTGTTGAAGATGCAACAATCAACCTACACTGATGTTAAGTCATGCAGTTTTAGCCCAATAATGAGACATAGGAATGGAGTTCATTACTAAATAAGGTAAAACTAACTCACCCGAAGAAAAATGAAGCAAATAACGAGAGAAACGAAAGGTAACATCCAAAGCCAAGCAGTCCGGTGATTATGACGGAAATCAAACAAAACCATCCTGCGAGCTTCATAGTCATAATTTCTAAGGTATCTTTGGTTCAATCATGAATTAAAATCAAGCTTTCCACTCTCTTTGGTATATAAAACATAGAAAATAAATTAAAATTCAACCATTTACGCCTTGTTGACAAAAACTGACATTTCATTTGTTTTTGTTTGATAAATATTTTAGTGATCCCAGCTATAAAATAAATATGAAAAATTGTGCTAGAACGTGGACTTACGCCAAAAGACTAACGATAACGAACGAACGCGAAAGAACCAGTCAGTCATTGCAAAAGTAAACCAGCCCAAACGAGGGCCTTCTCTCGCCTTCGTTCGAGCTCCGGCGCTTTGGCGGTACGGCATCTGTCGCTACATGAAAGAAATAAGGAACGAACGTACCGATCCTCGAATCCCACACGTTTGCATTCGATCGCTCGGTCTGTATCCACATTAATAAGATACTACTTATAGAAATACCTTAATGTTCGAAAAGAAGAAAACATTCGATATCTGAAATGAGGAGGGCGATTAATGAAAAAATCAAGCAAAATGTGTATTTTCAAACACTTTATTTTATGGTAACGAACGTAAATACCTATGTATTCATATATGAAAAATACGATATTTAGGGCAAAAATCTTTAGAAGCCGTGTAATTGAATAGAATTTAGAAAAAAGTGGTTTCTTTAATTTAAAAAAAAATACAAATTTCGCCAAAATAACTGTTTTAGGTAATCGAAATGCTCAATGAATCATTTTGGGCATATTATTTTTTACGAATTACAACACATTGTTGCTACTACACTTCTATTTCAGTTGCTACTTCTATTTTATGCTTATATTTTGAATCATTATCATCATAATATCAGCCCATACACGTCTAATGCTGGACATAGGCCTCCCCAATACGACGACGACGCCACAAAGTGCGGTCCTGAGCCGCCTCTATCCATCGACTCCTTGCGACCGCAGGAAGTCAATTTCCTTTTATATGAATAGATAATAAGCAAAAACTCGATTTTGGCACTCACGTCGTCGCGCCCCGCTCTGCTCTGTCCCGGTCCTATGAACGCGAAATCCTATGCCGATGCCTATCCTTTTCACGAAACGGCGTCATAGGTCGCCCCTTTAACACTTTCATGAAGTACATGGAAAACTTCCGTTTTGAGGAGCTGAAACGGAAGACGTCCAAGCAGAGACTAGGCATTGAATGGATTTAATCATACCTACGAGATTTTTGCTCGACTAGTAATGTAACGCTTATTTTATGAGCTGGCTACACAAACACCGTGATAGCCATAGACAATCTTTAAAAAAGTTTGATACGCGTTAGAGTCTTAGAGTATACCTAGAGACGGCATACCTACGAAAAAAACGTGTATACCTAAACTTACCTAGAAACTTAAATGGCTCCTTTCCGTAGTGCTGCCCTTTTGTACCTCGATATTTTTATCGAAACAAGTATTTTTGTGACGATATTTTAGCAGTTTCGTAGTGATTTTATTGTTTTCACCACGATTATGAAACAGAATTCTATAATCATATAGTCTTATAATGCTTAAATTAGAGATACAAAGTATGTGAATGCACGTACCCAACTATAGCTCGACCGCGCTCATGAGACGCAACCACTGAGAAGTTAAGAAAATGAGCTATTATAACAATGGTAATTTTTTCATGTATATTCCGAGTCAAGACTCATGCGTTTAGACACGTGCCAGACCTCCTTAGAATTAAAGATCAAAGTTCACCAAACCAGTTTATTGAACAGTCTGCAGTTAGCTCATTTGTTTCAATTGTAGGTAAATACTAGTTCTAATTTGTTTATACTATTTGATTCAAATTTTCTTTGTTAATAAACGTTGTGTTCATTTAAGAAAAAAGGGTACCTACTGAAATGAAACAACAAGCTACTTAATTGCAAAATATATTGTTTGTATGCAACAGTGATTTGTGAGATAGTATATTTATATTTGTATAACAATATGGGTATAACAATGTGTAATCTGTATCTTTAGCGTAGACGCTATCTATGCTTATATTATAAATGCGAAAGTGTATTTGTTTGTCATTCAGTCACGGCTTAACTAAGAAACCGGAACCTAACTAAGAAAGGATGGAGAGTAACATAGGCTACTTTTTGTCTTAGTAAAATAACAAACTCCCATGGTAGAGTTACAGGAATATCCCCCTAGATATTATATGAAATACGAATTTAACGGGGATGAAACCGCGGGGAACAGCTAGTATTATTTATTATTATAATATAAATCACAAAAAGATAGACACCACATTTTATAAGCAATTCAACAAGTCTCATTCATTTATTATATTATATCACAAATTTAACACAGACTCCTACATTTTTAATTAAACAAGCAATGTAATCCGTAATCCGTCTTATTCATTTACAGTATAAATCAAAAATTTAACACAGACGCCACCTGCATTTTCGATTGTAGAAGCAATGCAACAGTCTCATTCATTTACACATTTGCAATATACCTACCTAATTCAAAAATTCAACTAATACTACACCTAAATTTTCAATTTTACAAGTACCTAATGTAATCAGTCTCATTCATTTACAGTATAAATCTCAAATTTACATTATTTCTATTAAAGTACTGGATCGCGCTGGCACTAGTGGCTGAAACAAACATGAAGAATAAATTTATAATGCAACATTATTTGTCAGCCTACAATTATAGACTCTAGAAAGGTGTCACGGGTTCCTGCTCTGCCAGGCTAGCATAGATTTGAGCGGGAATCCGGGATAAGTTTTCCTGTCCTACCTCTGAGGGAACTATCACTATAAATAAAAAAATATAAACTCTTTGATACCTTATATTCAAGTTCTACAATAATTTCCACTCTTTAAACACCAATGGTTCTATAATACTCTTTAAGACTACCCTTATTACTATGTTTACACACCGGCTATTGTTAAGCTAAAAAATGTATCTAAATTTTACAAGTTAATATACAACTAGGTAATGCATCGACCGCTCAGTGATGATCACCACTTCCGACCGGGCGCTCAAGAGATTTTCTCCACAAAGATAAAAATGAAAACAGAGCTAGGCCCTTAGTTTCTGGATCTCAAATGGTGATGAGCACTGGGGTGAACTGATTTGCAAATGAACTCGCACTCTAAATTTCAACTTTCCACATTCTAGGTTTTCTATCTTATAAATAATAAAAATTAAATAAACTCTCCAGTTATGCAAAGGATAGGCTAGCGAGACCACAATTATTATAGATAGTGTGCCTAGGTTGGGCAGGCTTATTCTGGGTGAAAGGCCAGCCGACTCTCACCGGACCTATTTACAAAATGAACCCGTGGAATTTAAGTTTATAGTAACCTCGCTTGCCAATGCCGCCCGTTGACCCTATGCTTCCCTAAGCCAAATCCTAACCTAATACTATATATCAAAATCTCCCGATGCGGCTTCATTCACTCCCTACCTACAGACTATGAAAACCCTAACACACTTAATCCAGCTGAGACAACAAACGTGAACTTATACCAAAAGAAAAACAACCAATACAAACACGCCCTAGGATTCTGGAAAAATCGACGAAGGGGAACCGACCCCAAATAGTTTGGAAAGAACACACCTCTAGAAGCACGTGACGCCGCCCATCCGCCGTCGACACGTATGCACCTCGAATCCCGGAGTCCGCTCCTGTCTCTCGGTGCTCTGTGCCCGGCGCTTTATCTCCGACGACCGGGAAAACGCCTCACACGCTGCTTCCCCTCGCTAGAGAGCTGGCCTCGCCGACAGTCAAAGCTCGTACTCCCGGGATCTTCGATCCCGTACGCTTCCTGAAATTCCCCGAAAAGATTCCCATTAGCTTACTATATCTTCTCGGTGTTCCTGTTTGGAATCACCCGTAGTTCCCCCCGTTTCCACTGATGAACCCCACTTTGTCGCACGGTACCTGTATCTGTAGTTCTCTTTGTTCCCTCCACAACTGGGGGTCTCGTGCTGGCTGCCAACGCTCCTGGATCACCGGTGTTCGCCAATCCTTGCCAATTCTCTTCCCTCAGCGTTCCTCGTCAATGATGGTTGTCTTGCGGCACGGTCTGCGGCAAGACTTCCAGGAACCAGCGGCTCCAGAGATGCTTCGGAATTGACGCCCGGGATATGCAGCCACCTCGACAATTTCTTTCTGCTCGCCACCAGCAAAGCTTCGCCTCTCAAACTTTTTCCAGAATGGTCGCTGACCGTCGCCGGTTTGGGTTTTTATATGACTAGATCTACGGAACATTCTCGAAGCCCAAATTCACTTCCGCTTGCTTCTCGCCGCCAGGGCATCCCACGGTGGACGCACTATGGTCCTATTTATTTGTTGAATCTTTTGTTATTATTGTTTTTTTGAGTTTTTCTTTTTGGGTCCTGGCATCTCGTCAAATCGCTTCCCGTGTTCCTTTCATGGTCCCGAACCCAGAGACCATATTTTCCTCGACACAAAATGTTTGCATATTCTTCTCTTCAAAAATGTCGCACATAATCACGAAAACCCGATTTCTTGAGTAACTCCAACCCGAGCCCTCTATTGCTGATAACCTCCCGTTCCAGAAGTAAATTCTAAGGTGGATAAACCTCGCGATTCCTTTATTGTTTATTTGACCGCTACAACCCCTTGATTTCCGACCACTGTCTTACCATAACAACGATGCGCGTGTGTTGTGTTCGTTCTCCTAGTACTCTTAGGTACTACTAGATGGCGCTCCTCGCGGGGAAGCCTTTCTTGTGATTTCTTGATGAGTTGAGTGCCTCATCCTCTGGTTTTCTCGGAGGATGCTGGATTTCCGTGCCTTCACCCTTTTAGACCGACGACAATGATTTTTCTTCAGCGCATTCGCTATTTCCCCGCCGGGACACGCCTTCCACCTTCCACTTCTTGTCGATAGATGGCGCTTTTTGTGCCTTATCGATTACATGGAATTGTTAGAACCTTGGTTCTGTTTGTAAGACATTTGATTCCTTTTCCCACCGGTAGATGGGATTTGTCGTCACGAAATCGTTTTTACTTGTGACAAAGGTACTGAGTAGTTCAACTTTGAAAAAAAATCTAAAATCTTAAAGAAATTCTAAAAAAAAAGGTGCCACATCGTTTGCGAAATAACTTTATTTTGCATGGAAATAATTTGCTAAGGGAGGATTTATGGAAATGTACATTTTAGAGGGGATTTGAAGTATGGTAGGCTTTAATATTACTTTGGGTCAGATTTATTTACTTAAAACTTAATATTCATTAATATCAAAATTTAAGCCCTTTGGAAAAATATAGGTAGTCAAGTTTGTTAATGCATATATGCATTACTTTGCAATAGAAGTTTGTGGGAGTAAGGTCAAGTAAAATACTTACTAAAAAGATTCGTGACGGTACGGCATCCTCTCGCAGTCTTGTTATTTAAAGTTCGATTGAAGCAAGTTTCTTCAAAATGAAGAGAACGAACGAAAATATCTTTCGTACCAAACTTCAAATTTTCTACTCCAATTGAGTCCAGCCACTTTTTCTTTTACCGTAATTTTCGGGTAACCTAGAACGTAAAAAACCAGTTGAAAATTAATACACTACAATTTACACTTGAAAACATCGATACCTATGAAA
The DNA here is from genome assembly GCA_947086465.1 of Eupithecia exiguata. Taxonomy (NCBI): domain Eukaryota; kingdom Metazoa; phylum Arthropoda; class Insecta; order Lepidoptera; family Geometridae; genus Eupithecia; species Eupithecia exiguata. The sequence continues at coordinate 4,996,034 of OX352230.1, read as the reverse complement.
AATGCCTTGAAGGACAACACTATCGCCAAACAAACAGTTTCATGTTTTCTTTAATTACACTTGAAACTTACAAAAATAAGCTACATTCGGTATGAATTTTATGTAAACTATTCCTATGAAAGCCAACACATAAGGTATTTATTGTATTATTTGGTAATTTAGCAAAATAAGAATACGTACCGGTGTAATGTTATGTTTGGACGATTTTCACTTGTTTTTAAGCCGCAACCTACCAAACTGCTGTTTGGCATCTTCCTATTAGCTTTCTTTCGCTTACTATATAAGTATTCACATGAAAAAGTCCCGAACTCAAATAATTTTAGCATTTTTACTGTAAATGCAACTCTCGTTGACAGTTTACATACCTGAAAGTAAAATGGCGAACCGGCCTCAATCATGCTTTGCTATGACGTCACGTTTCAATGTTGCCAAAAATAGGTTTCGCACATTATATTGATGTCTCTTTTTACATTGGTTATTGTAGGTAAGATAAAACGAGATAGCTATAAGTTTATGAGTTCAATATCGATTTAGATCATATTTGTATAACCGAAAGTTCCTATAGAACAATACGCCGTCTCTATATATACCTATACTCTAAGGTTAGAGTTAAAATTTCAGTTCCGTCCGGTTGATTTGAGTCTTAAACCACGAGCGGACGAAATCACACCTCATCAGCGAAGGTTTGACTGCCATGCCGTCTTGATAAATAAAAAACAATGGCAAATTTCCCACTTGGATGGGCTGTGTGTGGGTATAAAGTACTATATTAACTTTAGGGTACTTACTTACTTAATAATATTTACACATTAATTTTTGGGACAGCACGCAGCCGCGCACACAGTCCATATATTATGTGAACTGTGTGCCGCGCCGTGCTGTCCCAAATTTTTTTAATTCGGTAAGCCGGTATTCGGTAGCGGTATGGTCATGTTATTTACGCCCCGCCAAACAGCAAGAAGTCTGGCCTTGAAAGGACAGACTTCTTGGTGTTTGGGATATGTTATTTAGTGGTTAGTTCGTTTTTAGTGATTGGTTTAACTAAAGGTTTAATCAAGCAAGGGATACATTCAATCAATAAGACTATAAATTCATAACAGCATTTGATTTAATGGATTACAAACACAATCAATAAATTAATATACAGATTAGACATTCAGATAAATAGATCTAATAATACTACATAGTACATTAATATTATTGTCAATCATGTCAACCAAACTTGAACATACTTTAGTGTTCAGATAGCAATAGCTTTAATAGCTACATACAGAAAAGTATTGCAAATAAAATCAGAAATTCTCGACTCATACTTATCTCAAACAAGATTCATTGGCTATATTTTTGCAATTTACTACTAAGTTAATAGAGAACTCCACATAGACACCCCTTAAATGCAATTAAGGTATTTAGAAAGAAGATTAAAAGTAAATTTCATACGTACATTAAGAGCACAAAGTTTCAAAGGCGTGTTTAAATTTTAAAGGTGCATAGATCTTATAATTATACAATTCCAATTATATTATACTAGATGTTGCCCGCGGCTTCGCACGCGCTTTTCAAGTAGCCTATGTCTGTCCCCGGGATACTATTTACCTCCCTGTCCAATTTCGTTAAGATCCGTTCAGCCGTGTAGGCGTGAAAAGGTAACACTGGACTTTACTAAAGTGAGTTTTTAAACCAAATGTATAATCCATGATGAACGATACAATATTTTTATATGTGGTTATAAAAATTGCACGATTTCGTATAATTGACTACAATATTGTGTGTAAAACAGTTATTGGCAGAACAAAATGTTTCACAAATAATACACGAACAATACAACGAAAAGAAATCGCTTCGTTCTTTTTTTAAATAACCCACATGGACGTCTGTCTTCCCCTTTTGGAGGTTGGGTTGCGAATGCGTTAACTTTGGCTTACACCATTGTGTCTAGATTCGAGATAATGTATAAAGAAATTCGTGCAACAACGATTTTACAAGCCAGGCTGGGCAACATTAACTTCACATATGTTGTAATTTATATATAAGGTTGGATTTTTAGAATTGATCAACAGAAATATTCTTTGATGAATGATTACAATGTAAAGCTTCAAGGAATATTAGTTATACAGCCTAGATTACACAATATAATAAATACTTATCTGCATTAACCTCAAAGAAGCTTCTTTATTGCTTCAGTTACATCGAAATTCTTTTATCCATACAATCAGATCTATTTGGTACTGTGCACTTACTCACTATATAAATATTACGTGTAGGTTACAGTGTAAAATACTTACGTACCTAAATGTAGTGTGGTTGATCATCATGCATCACTTAGGGCCATATCTCAATAAGACACCATGGTGCCGCCATCGCGCCACCGTGGTGTCTTGACCTACCAAACACCACCACCAACTGGTAGTGGAGTGAGCGAGATGCCAAATAGTACATTATGTTATATTATATAATACATATTAATGGTTGCGCCACCAGATGGTAATTTGGTTGCACAACCAAGCTGATACCAGGTGAGGTACCCTCCATACAATTGTACACATAATTGTTGGTAGCGCGACTGGTGGCGCCACCATGGCCCGTAGTCCCAAAGCAAAACTCGTAAGAGAACCAGACAGCTAATACAATTTTTGTACGACACTCTGATTCAAAAGGAATTCCATCATATAATGCCAATATTTTCGCTTGATTGAATTTGTAGCAAAAATCAACCAGAACAACTATATTTTATCTTCCATTTTTAGTCGATTAAGCAGAATCTTATATAGACTTACGATCAACCACCTTAAATAGGATTAGTTCATGAATGCGGTAACAATAAATTGTTAGACAATAATTTACATACTCCTATGACTAATACTTCGTAATTATTTTTAAATAATATTATACAATATAATACAACATTTTCAACAAGAATATCAACAATGGACGACAGCTATAACTAGATAAATAGGTACGATGCAGCCTTGTAAATTAATTGTAATATGTGGCCAGAACCTTATAAACAATAAAATATCTACGTAAGTAAAAAACCAGTAATCACCGTATTTATTGAGCAAAACAAAAGGAGTGATTTGATCTAAAATGAACGCAACGCAACGCAATTTTGATGATAGTGGCACAGATAATGGTAACATAATTAAACAGGGTGTAACAAAAATGAAGGGGCAAACTTTAAGAAGAGTTCAGCTTCGATCACAGAACACGAAAAAAATATTTAAAACAAAAACCTGACTCACACCTTCGTCACGGGTCGCGACATCATCGCAGTGGGCGACGCGCTTTAGATGCGGTAGGTAGGGACAAATGCATTTTTCTTTGGTTCAATAACAATAAAGCACATGCCTTACTTATTGCCTAGTCTAGTGATTATTTTGCTTTTAATAATTTCTTCGACGGGAATTTTTAAAATATCTTTCCCGTGTTCTGTGATAAACCTAACCAAAGCTAAAAACCCCTCCTGAAAGGTTGGTCCTTAATTTTTGATACATCCATCTATAATGTAATCAACGTCATTATTTTAAAGTGGGGTTTACATCGTGTGGTGTCTCGAACGGACGCAAGGCCAATAAAGTTGAAGTACCAATAAGGTACAAGAGTATCTAGTAATTAACCAGAAACAATTAATTTATCAAGGCTTCATCAGAATTATGCTAGACTGCGGATAACTATATAACATTCGTTTAGTTCAGGAGCATGGATGCAGATCTGGAACCGACTGTGAAATCTTTGTATTGAGAGAACACGCAGAGCTGAAACAAAAACATATCTTATTTCTTTATTCATGACATGATAAATAGGTTGAGTAGCTGAGGTAACGAAGTAGCGGGTAACAGCTGTTACCCGCTACTTTCGTTTCGTTACAACCTATTTACAATAATCACAATTCCCTATTATCCCTATTTTCCCCTTTTAAACCACCCCTGTACTTATTAGAACAAAACAAAACGTATTTAAAACGGGCCAGCCGTTCTAGTGTTGAGCGAGACAAACGAACAGCATGATTTTTGTTTGATTTTATATAAATATAGATAGATAGATATTTATATATAGAAGATTGTAATTAGTAAAATTCCGACGCTACACTAGGAATTTAAAGACAAGGTATAACAACACCTTTATTTTAGAACCAATACGTGTAGGTCAAGAAGGGGGCACCCTATGAAGCCATTTTGTGAAAAGGGTATAGGATTTCGTCTTCATAGGAGCGGGACAGAGCAAGTTTTCAAGTATTTTATTTTGCAAACCTAATACAATGTGAGATCTTACAAAATTCACTTATGCTAGGTATTAGGAGCCCTGTTAGGGCGCCGTGCAACTTGAGAGGTAGCTTAGCTTAACAAAGCGGCGTTAGCGCAAAAATCAAGTCCTTTTGCTTATCTATTCAATTAGGACATTTATTTGCGAAAATGAGCCGAAGGTTCCCTTGGTATTTTATTATTTAAAACGGTGATGACAGTAAAAACATCTTGTAATTGATAGTTATGGAGAAAAACGGCAGTAGCCTACTGCCGTTTTTCTCCACCTTTACCTACTGCCAGTAGGTAACTAAGAAAAAAAGATGGTACTTTGCGCAATTGTTTCTGATATTTACAAAAGTAAGGTTTTTTTTAATTTTTTTAAATGAACCTGCTTTGTATCGCGTGGATTGTTATGTATTTTTTTCAAAGCTTTATCGATAAAGATTACGGAGAAAAAAGGTTTTAACTTAACCCAATTCACGTCAATTCACACCGTAAGCACTTGCATTTACTATGCTGCTATGTACAGGGAAAAGTGAAAACCTTATAATAGCCTTCTGTTTCTATTTCTTTATTGTTATTTCTCTCTTATGTGCTGCTGGTTTTTCTATCTATACTAATATTATAAATTCGAAAGTAACTCTGTCTGTATGTTACCTTTCCAAAACGGCTCAACCGATCTCAATGAAATTTGACAGGGAGGTAAATGATATCCCGGGGACGGACATAGGCTACTTAAAAAGCATGCGAAGCAGCAGCTAGTAATAAATAAATAAAAAAGCCAGGAAACGTTATCATACTTAATGGAAAAATATCAGCCCAGTACAGTACGTGCGCAAATTGCATAGATACTCAAAACTATATCTAATCAACGTTTTATGAGTATGCGTCAATATCCGAACAATATTATCAAAAAGCAATTCAGATACTATTATGAAGATTTTATCAGGATTTGCTAAACCCTACAGCTGTCGACAACTCGCCGAGGTATCGTTTCTGATATCGGTGAAAATCCTGGAAAATGACTAATAATCAAGTGTCCATACAAATGTTACTAAGCGAAAGTAATTGTCTGTCTGTCTGTCCTTTCACGCTATAACAGTTTCATGGCCTACGATGCACATGTCCTTTAGGACCAGTTAATGCATTAACGGTTGAACTGATCATAATAAAATTTTTAGATGGTAGCCCGGGGATGGACATAGGCTAAGTTTTATCCCGGAATCCCCATGGGAATGGAAACTACGCGGGTGAAACCGCGAGGCGCTGCTAGTAGTTACTAAATCTCATTGGTCCCATGTGACGGCGCCGCTAATTCACCGATTACTCTATGATTACGCTGTGTAATTCTAACTGTGAGTGGGTGATCTGCACTGACATCTCGCATGTGAGCGAATTGTGCATTGTTCCCCTGCCTAACCAGGCCCTAACCAGCCCAGCTCCTTGAAGTACTGCAGGACTTTTGGCGATTACGCTGTCACTTAATAAATAAATAAACGCACGGTTGTAAGCCTCGCTCTACTTACCTTATCTTTAAGCTGCTGACACATATGCAAGGCAGCGGTCAGCATAAACAGGACATCACTCAGCCACGGTACAGCACAATCAGCCTGACAGGAGTCGATACGCATCGTCCCATGCACAGAACTGAGCTGGTACGCAACGAATATTAACTTGTGAGATTGGATGTAGAATGATATCGCTAGGTCTTCAGGTAGGTTCGGTGTGAGGGCTTGCTGAAACAGAAACGGAATCTGAGGAAACGGAGGGTTCATTGCATTGGTCACCATCATCCGTAGTAACATTAATAAAACCGGCTAAGTACGAGTTAGACTCGCGCACGAAGGGTTCCGTACCATTAACTATAAAAACGGCAAACAAATCACGTTTGTTGTATCCCATACAACAAACGTGATTTGTTTGCCGTTTAAATATTTATTTTATTTTGTTTTTTAGTTTATATGTTTTATTTGTTGTTATAGCGGCACACAACAAACAACAGAAATACATCATCTGTGAAAATTTCAACTGTCTTATAGCGGCAACAGAAATACATCATCTGTGCAAATTTCAACTGTCTAACTATCACGGTTCATGAGATACAGCCTGGTGACAGACGGACAGCGGAGTTTTAGTAATAGGGTCCCGTTTTTACCCTTTGGGTATGGAACCCTAAAGTAATTCTGTCAGTTACCTTTGCACGCCTAAACGGGCTTAATGAAATATGGCAGAGGTAAAGGGTATCCCGGGGACGGACAAAGGCTAGTTGAAAAGCGCGTGCGAAGCCAGGCAGAAGTTAGTTTATACTAAATACACTATCTATCTATACTATACTATCATAATTATGCAACATGTGACTTATATTTCACAATGAAAAAAAAAAGTTTTGTAACCCATTTACAAAATTTTCCATGTCCCTTAGTTAATTGGATAGGAAATTTTATCAAATCAGACGGTGGAACCAATTAGAAATCGACCCAAAATTCTAACTGAATGATTTTCCAACAAGCCGGCAAACTAAAATGGGACTGGGTCACGTCTGCCGCATGTCAGATGAGTCGTGATCAATGGAAAGACCAAGTAGACGAGCGCTTAATAGGTTGGACCTCGATGGCGTAAAATTGAGAAGTGTGGAAATCCATAACAGGCTAATAAAAACCAAATAATAATAATAGTGGTCCTCCCTATAGCCAATTAACGCATTCACTGCCCACGGGACATGTGCGTCCTGGGCCATGAGCCAAGTTAGAATTTAAACTAAAACTAGTTTAAATTCTAACTTGGCTTTTCGAAGGTTATCTAGCTAGTAAGCAGTAAAAGCCTAGATCAAGGGCTGGGAATATTCTAGGTCGTTTTTAGCAGCTTGAAGGAAACATGGAACCTTGATGAGTGAAAACATAACACTTACCATATTTCTACTTTTCATAAGCTCATCAATAGCTTTTTTCTTTGGTAGGACTAGAGCTGTTCGCGCTCTCTGCAGAGAGCCGATAAGACACTGGATTATGTGCAGGACTTCTTCTGATGACCTGCAAATTATATAACACTACATTGTGTCAGTACTACAAAAAATTGTATTTCTTAAAAATATATACAGGGTTATTGGTAAATTAGTGACGGACAATACGTGAACTGCAGGTTCAGCCCATCATCACAAACACGTTTGTGAAGACGCCAGGTCTTAATTCTTAATTTTGGTATTGGAGTATGTTAGAGGTTTTATTTGAAACTCAACTTAAAAACAGCTCTGCCCTGAATTAACAGAAGATATGAGAGTGAAAAATCGGTCTTAAGTAACTCGTTGGGTTCCAGACGAAGATGTTTTTTTCATTTAGTATCAGAGGTGACTTATATTTTTTTTAGAATTTAGACTTGGCGCCTTTACGAACGTTTTTGTGATGATGGGCAGAACCGGCAGTTCACGTATTGTCACTAATTTACCAATAACCCTGTATATTTTTCGTTGTTCCCTTGAGACATATTGAAAATCTGAACATTTAATATATTAACCTGTGTTTTTTGGGCGACCCAATAAAGATATTGCTTAACTCTTTCTCTAAATGTTGTTTACAATAGCCTACAGACAGAATGTCCTCATTAAAATAGCAGCATAGTCAAATTTTAATTTTTATCCAAACCAGGACCATACGAATAAGTACCTGTATTGTAAGACGCCGCTGGATTGTAGAATTAGCCCGTTTATAAAACGGGTAGATGCTGATTTATAAGGAATACCTTTTTCATTTTAATCGACAAGATGGCTAAGTGACCTTTAGCCATATTGTTGAATGTTGATCATTCAACAATCGACAAAGGCAATTAACTGATAAAATTATTATGCCATTCTGCAATCGGCCTAGTCATTCCACTAACGGGCTGACCAGGCGACGACATATAAACATAATAATAGCTATATATTTACTTTAATCAAAATAACGCGAGATAAGACGCGAGGTTAGCTTGGTGATGGATGACCTTGTTTAGAATGTAAGATCTAGGTTAAAGCAATATTGTATTCAAACATATTCATATGTTAAGCATGTATTGTTTAAGTTTTCAGGGTGGACTTATGTTACAGTGATACTGAAATAACAAACACCTCTCATACATTGTTGTGTGACTGACCAACTCAGAATCTTGAGTATTTACTTGTTAAATGTACCTTATTTATCATTATAACTATCAGTTCTTATCCATGCCAGAATAACCATGTTTCCATCATAAGCTTAATTGAATTGACCTACTAACACCAATTTATCCATCTGCCTAATATATCCACATTATAACAGCCTATCCAAGCTGTTTAAAAGACTATGGATTACATAATCATAATACAAATGAATATGAGCTATTTGTAAAGAATGTCACTGTCTCTACTTTATTTGCCTCTTGGGGCTAATTCAAACAGCATCTGTTTATTTTTCTGTGATGGTGTATGCAGTTGTAAGAGTGAGTTATTCAGGATCCAATAAACAGTTGTTTCCAGTAGTAAAGGATCCATAAAAAATGGTCCTGTAAAAATAGATCCGCTGGTGTCAATGTGCCCTTAGGGCAGTGATCTGCAAAAACCGTCTGCCAATACGGCCAATGTTAAGCTGCATGGGCCACTTTTGATCTAATATTGCACCTGGACAAGAAAGACAGAGTGTTATGGCTCTCATTATGCGATGTTGTCCAGCGGTGGACCAATGGGCTGATGATAATTATACCTACAGTAAAAGTGCTAGTATTATATAGTTATAAACTATTTCTTAGTTATTTAAACTTACTTGAACACATAGTTCTTGTCAACATTGTCAATGTATCCTATAGCCTGTTGTAAATGATTGGCGGCATCCTGAATCTGCTGTAGTTTCCATGGTCCGTCCTGGTTGATGGATGTACGGCATATTGTGTGCATCTGACGCATAACTTTGAAACTTATGTCCTGAGAATAAAGATTAACTTTTAGGAGAATAAATAGAAACAATTGAATTTCAGATGTATTGATAAATGATGCTCTCAACCATACGCATCAGTATACATGCGTCCAATACTTAACATGACTCCCTCTAACCCACATTTGGCAGTTGGATTAATCCCAGTGGAGGTGTTAAATGTACAAAGACGGAAGCTGCTCCCTTTCTTCTAATAGATTTCCTTAGTCAACTCTTACAACATTCACAGGCTGAGTAAATGGATTCTTAAGCTGTGATCACCATAGCATGCTTTACACATTATGAATAAATCTTGGCCCTATCAATAAGGACGTCAAAGAAAGTAAGTACTTACAGAATGGGTGATGCTATCCCCAGTTAAGGTCACAATACATTTCAGTTGCTCTGGCTGTGATGTCAATATGAACTTGTCTTGTTTCTGTCCCTCATTCCCATACAAAGGTACTGGGAACCTGTGAGCACATTCCTAGAACAAAATTGTAAGTTACAACCTTTTGAAAATAGCAAACAGAGAAGTTTTACATGTTTCTAAAGTTTACTCACGACTAGAACTGAATGTAATTGATGCAGAATAGCATGAACTTCCTCTCGAAGCACCCATTCGAACTCTTCTTTCTGAAATTAATTGCAAGTTACAGGAAAAGGGCAATGAATCAATTATTTTTAAAATTTTGTAACCAATTTAGCGACACGGGGATGTCACACGAACCAAATTAGCAGCTTCTTCTCGCTCGTTATCGCACATTTCAACGGGTATATTGGTGGTTTTTACGATTTGTTAGCAAAATTATTATTTTTACTGAATTTCACCATTTACAAAATGCTAAGAATTAGAATTTTTGTGAAAGAAGGAAACTTGAACGAAATGAATGGAATGAAGGAAGGAAACGAAAACACGCAGACAGTCGGACACGGAGTGACAGAACTTGACTTTGACAGAGGTGACACATAAATACTCCTGTCACAGATGAAATAATGTTACTTCGCTCCTGCCAATGAAAAAAGAGATCCCCTTCGGTATAAGGGCCCTAACTTAGAGGAACAAGGCACTAGAGGTAGTGCATATACCCATCTCATTCACACAAGAGAGAGATAAAAATAATGCTTGTAGCCTGACAATAGAATGAATGTTTCTCTGTCTCATCTATGGTGCCAGTTTTTTGCAAACCGCCGGCATGCAAATATATACAGTGTGATGTGCCCGGCATCATGCCGGGCACTGTATAATGTTGTTCTTGACCTCATGATATTTTCTGCTAATTAAATGTAGACTCTGCGGGCATTCCTGCACTGACTAGTTTATAGACGACCTCTGTGGCGCGGTGGGCGTAGGTCTGACTGCGACGCAGGCGGTTGCAGGTTCGATTCCCGTCTCGGGACAAATGTGTGTACGATCTGCAGACATTTGTTCAAGGTGCTCTGGTCGTTTTCTATGTACCTATCATAAAAATATTATTTCTTCTTTTCTATATAGTTGTGAAAATAATGTCTAGTCTGCTTTAGGGCGCCGCCGCGCGCAGCTAGTATAATGTCTGTGGTTTTAGTACATTTTATTCATCTATAGATAATGTATTCTCTTTGGTGGTAGATAATGTATACCTACTCATTGTCTTTGGTAAAATTTGAAAAATTATAATTATTTTCCCCGTATTTTCTCCATGGTGTTTCCCAGTTTTCTGAAAAATATCTTGTGTTGCCTTTGATATTATTATTAAAGCTTCAAAATGGTAACTCCAACCAGGCTTATACAATTGTATACCACGATAGAAAACAAACTGAGAAACGCTGGCGTTATTGCAGGGTAAGATGAAGGTGGGGTGGCACAGAAACAAACTGAATTACGTAAATACTTTTTATGGATGGGAGAGTCCTATACCCGGGGGGTTCTTACGGATGGACTATAAGGTTATTATTAGGTTGAATAGGTACCTACCTAGTAGTCAATCAAACTTAGGTACCTACCCACCTATGTCCTAAAGTGCGAAGAAAATTTTAAGACACAAAAAGTCTTATACGAACGAAGTACCTACCTACCTATAGGTAGTCAAAGTAGGTACTTACCTACATTATCAATATACCTGTCCCATTAACGTCGTCCTCCTCATCAGGTCATGAGTATACTAGTTCTCATCTGGGTAATACTATTATTATGAAATTAAATAAGTTCCCAAAAATTTTCGATTTAATAATCGATATATTAATGTAAATAATGCATTAATAGTTGTTTTCGGTGGGTTCAAGTCCCGCCGAAAACAACTATTTTAATACTCATTAGACCTTGTACTGTCTGCTGCATGCACTAATAGCACGCCCACATTGATTTGCGTCACTCCTACTTTTCAGAAAATCCGGACGTCACATGAAATTTCCTTACACATTTTCGGCAAAGATAGCCCAATTTCCAATGTTTTATTACATGAAGAGAAACTGGATATGGATGTATTATCCCCTTGGTTGGGTAGTCAGTTTCTATCTGTTTATGAAAATCGACGCTATGGCAAGATCAGATGCTAACTACAGAAGCTGGGCTGAAACTCAAAGGAAATTCGCCGAAAAAGAACATGGACACTAAAAATTCTAACTGTGTTATTCTTCCGTTACCTATGTATATTTACATAAAATACTGTTCAGTCTCAGAAGATGCCTTAATCTCTAAATACAAGTATAAATTATAGATTCACAATAATTTATTTACCATAACGATTACAGATGACCTAATGTAACATTATGATATACTTAACTAATAAGTATAGTCAGATCATTATGTGGTTTAAAGTGAAAACATTGTTATCCGTGGTCCCCGCACTAGGCTAGGCCTGTTTCGCGGGATAAGGCACTTTAGAATGAGAACACCTTATTTTCGTTAAACATCCGCTTCTTACCCGTGGTCCCGTTCAGCTGGTCCAGTTGACTCGACCACCTATTTTTTTTTTTGTAGTCTAGTTATCTGTACCACTGAAGATTCTTTCAGTCCGCGGTCCAGTTCTCCTTTGATTTTTAGGGTTCCGTACCCAAAGGGTAAAAACGGGACCCTATTACTAAGACTTCACTGTCCGTCTGTCACCAGGCTATATCTCATGAACCGTGATTGTTACAGTTGAAATTTAGTTTTTAGTTTTTATAGATGATAGTACGGAACCCTTCGTGCGCTAGTCCGACTCGCACTTGGCCGGTTTTATTTACGAATTATCTCCTCACATGACCAATACGGAATTTTATTTTTCTTTCAAACTCTCTCAAACGATTAGCAATATCGAAGTTTAAAAAAGACAAAGTCTGGCGGTCAACTTCACAGAGGTCCAATCATCTAGGTAAAATACTCCATCTACGACATAAATTAGTGATCTGTGGATTGAGTGTTCCTCTAAGCCTTAGAGTATATACCACTAGAGGTGTTGCATATACCCATTTCATTCACACAAGAGAGAGATAAAAATATGCTTGTAGCCTGAGAAGAAATGAGATAGAATAAAAGTTTCTCTGTCTCTACCAGTGTGCCAGTTTTTTCATTGTTTAGCTCTTATAAGAGCTAAACAAACATGCCGGGCACATCACATAGTATTTGTTTTTTTCGACCTAATGATACTTTCTGCTAATTAAATGTGTGAAAGTGACTCTGCGGGCATTCCTGCGTCTCTCAACGATATAAATCTGAAGCAACGATGGTGCGGTGCAGTGTTTTTGGATGTAAAAGTGACGGTGAACGAAAAGTGCCGAGTTTGTCATTCCAATCGTAAGTACAAGCTCGTTTGACTTCAAAAAAGGTTCAAAATTTATAGTTTCATAGATTTCCGTACAGACAAGACTCAAAAACTATGTTTTAAAATAATTCTAATAAATATAACCTAAAATTACGAAAATTTAGGGTTGCCTGCACTCGAAAATAAAATTCCCCAAATGTCGTGGCGCATTGAGACATGAATACCTACATCTACATACAATCTTAAAATATGTTTTTGTTTGTTACAGATTTCCCGAAAACAATGATTTACGTTTGCTTTGGTCTATCCAAAGCAAACGTAGCCACGGGTCGCAAAAACTGGGAACCCAAAAATATTTAGTAATTTGTTCAAACATTTTCATGAAAATCGTTAACAAAAAAGAAACGTGAACGTATCTGTTCTCTTATGCTGTTCCAAGACTGCTAAGTAAAATAAATAAATACATAAAAAGAATCAGTGCTACGATGATGGGTGAAGGACTGTTTGAGATTTGGATAGAAAAATTATACCTACTTTGTGTTTTACTTTTAGTCTACCTACTAATCAAAATACTAAATCGAAAATATTTAAATGGTATTGGGATTTGGTGTTACTAATATAACTTACTATTACTATAGTACTATTTATAATTTTCATATTAATGCTTCAATATTTTATTTCAGGCATGTAAGATTATATACCTACTACGGAAAAGGTACGTGAGGAAAATCATGAAAACTTTGAGTTTGTAAGAGAAATACAACGCAGTATAAATAAAACCACCAGTGTAAATTAGTAAGTAGGTATGTACCGTGTAGTTAGTGTATGTACAATTTTATTTATTAAGTGTATGGGTATTGATTAAGGCTCTTTGATAGAAATAAAGACTGATTGATTTGTGATCCTATGATTTGTGGAGAGTAATCATAATCATCACACACAATGGTCATTATTACATACCTAATAAATAAAACAGAACATAAAATATTTGGATACATAGGCTAGGACGTAGGTAATATTGTGTTTAAGGTGTAAAAAATTCAATTTGGTTTTCTCTGCACATTTTACATGAAGTATAATTTAAAAGTGCTTTTGAATTTCGTATAATGGTTGTCTTATCTTAGCAATACCTTATGTGTAAGATTTAATTACTTAAAAGAAATGTGATTTCCAAAGTGCAATTTTTATTGTAAGTTCTTGCTTGGTAAGTGTTTGAATTGATTATCTAGCAATAATATTATTTTCAAAATTACATTATTTTAGTATTTGAAATGATGTCTACTTACACCTTAGCTCGTATTATGTGGCGGTGGTAATAAATTTAAACGAAACCTAACATTGATACCTGAACGTTGTTTTATTTCTATGCTCATTAAATTAAAAGTTTACCTACTCCCGCATACGTAGGTACCTAATGTAATGAATGATGTATGATACTAAAATACCACCTACCAGACATGAAAATACGAACCTAAAGTCAGGGTAACAAAATTGTATGGCAACACCACTTCGTATTACTCTGTCCCTTTTTGCGGCCACGCATGCCACTGATCTAGTTAAATTCTCAATCTACGCTCTAAGCCCTAAAAAGACATTTATGTCTTTGTCATATGAATGTCAATGTCACTAACACTCAATTAAGTTTGTCAGTAATACCAACTCTGCTAACCTGTTCTAGGTTAGGTTCTAGGAATCTATCTAATAATTTTGTCAACAAATCATTCGAAGATATTTTTTATTGACATTATTATTACACGTGTATTGATAGTAGTATTGACATTAATTGTAAATTCGCAAGCGGAATGGTTAAAGATATAATTATACGTTTTACAAGTAATGAGTTACAGAGACGGACAATAAAATGTGAACTAAATTTATGGTATACATCTTAGAGACGAGTTTTTCAGGGCCACCGAAGGGAAGTCTGAAACCGTGCGAGTAAAAAGTTACTCTATGCGTGCGAGTTATTGAAAAGTCATGTTATTAGCAGTGATCGGAAATTCGGGCGCTTATTTACCTAAAGTTGGTGAAAAGACACAACATGGAGCAGTTAAAACCATCTTTCTCGGGAATTCTTTCCCGTAAATTCCTGGGATTTCAGAATATTCTAAAATAATGATTTTTCACCGGAATCTTATTTATAGACGAAATATAAGACACTTTTATTCTGACGTGTTTTTCACTAAAGTCAATATTTCTGAAAAAAAAAACATTTTTAATTATATTTATGATTTTATGCCAAAATCCTTTTTCTAGACGAAATTTAAAACACTTATTCATACGCATTCATAATTTGTTTGATGAATAATAGAAACAAATATTATTAAAAAAAATATAGGTATATAGATGTCTGTTTTGTGAGATGAACCCAAACTTGTTTTATTCCAAATGCAGAAGTCAGTTTTTTTAGTTTTTCTGGAAAAATGAGATTTCAAAATACTTTGGTGGTTACTTTGGAAGGTGCGGGATATATCCCGCACCCCAAAATTCCTCGCCACTCAACATACTTAAGTATGTTACTTGTGTGGTGTGGCATAATCTAACCTAAAGTGGCGAGGTGGCATTGGTGGCAATACTATTGTGCTTTTGCATTTTGCGATTTGTGTTGTGTTTTCTTCTGTTCGTTCATGGATTTGCGCTTATCGGAGACACCACCCGTTTTATATTATTTCAAATCAATGAAATGCGCAACATAAATTGAGTACGAGAGAAATATAAAACTTCTTTTCTAGTGTTAAATACAGATAGAAAAAAAGATACAATGTGGGTGAAACCGCAGGAAGTTTTCATCAAAACTGCGTTGTGGTAATGTTTTGTTCACTTGTTATTTTATTATTTACCATTTCTGTGAAAGCGTTGAATCATTTAATCGTATCATGCAGGGACTGCGATGAAACGACCTTGTATTTCGTCCTTCAGAGGAGAAAAGGGCACGGTAAATCTAGAGGACTTTCGTCGTTGCTTGTGGGTACATTGGACAGTGTTCGTGATACCAAACCAGCCCCATACAGGATCCTGCACCAAACTCCTAACTCTGAAATCTACTATGGTGAGTGGAGTATCTACTGTACTTTAATTATTAAAGTTGGCTTCTTACATATTTTTATTTAGCCAGAAATATCAATAGGGTTTGCAGTACCTACTGCTCATGAATGACTTGTAAATAAATAAAATAAACTTACCAGTAAATCATCATGCCTGTCTGTGAAAAGTTGTGTGTGTGTGTCTGTATTTGTACATTTATAGGTGTTGTCATACATCTGGTTTTGATCTATTAAACAATATGTTTTGGTATCAAATATCACAAACTCTTTAAATACCTAGTTACAAAGTTTCTAAACCTTTAATTATTATATAACGCAACTTTAAAAAAATTAAACCTGATTGTAAAGTGTTTTATTCAGTTGTTAGAGTCAATTTAGTGTTTCAAACACTTGTTCCAATTACAAACACGCAAACTGACCTCGAGACAAAGAAGTGATGTTAAGACATTAAAATATACTGTGAAATTACATATCATCACCTATACTGCTTGTCCATAAATAAATAAAACATTGCCCATGATGCAGAGTTCATAGAGCAGTGATACTGTGATACATTCTTGGAAATCCCACTGCTGCTCACTGTGAAAGTGTTAGCTAAACAATCAATTGTCGGAATTTGTTGACAGTTATAGCAACAGCGTTAACGGAACAAGAGATTCGTCAGGATTGGCAGTGGTTGATTGACAATGTGTGTCCAACATTACACTCATTTGATACAGAAGAAGAAGTCACAGAATTTGTCTGCTGTAAGATCAATTCCATCATTGTGACTGAGCAAGATAGTATAGCTGAAGGTAAAAAACAAAATTAACCTAATTGTTTTTTCCTCTACCTTTTCTGCTTCTTGGCAATCTGTTTGTGTAAACAATAATGTAATCTGCTCTCTGATGTGATCCAGATTTTGGATCCTTGGTTTAGCTGACTCAAGTACTGTCAGCTCTAAGCTTTTGTATGTGAATCTCCGATTTTAGTATATAGTATAATAAATATGACTCGTAGAAAAGCCAATGTGTTGGGTTAAAAATAAATAGTTTTAATAACATCTTTTTGCAGATGAAGATACAGTCACATACAAAAATGTTGACTATGAATTTCATCAGAGGTTCGATGGTTTACCTAAAGACGAGAAGTTGGTTTGTTACTATTCTTGCAGGTAAGTTATTTATTGAAAATGCATCAATCCATAGGCAGAGCCATCCAGAAAAAAAGAAAGTGATTTATTAAGACACATTCATGATTTTCTGATTTACTAAAAACATGCTTCCAAAATTTGATAGATGAGATGTTTAACATAGGATGTGCAATGGAACTAAAGAATACAGATTTAAGGTTTCTTTAGCCAAAATAATATAAAGTATTAAAAAAAAACATAAAATTTTTGTCCAGACCGCGACTGAAAAACTTTGTGTAGGAATTCCAACTAGGTGGGACTGACAATCTGCAAAAAACTACTGGTAGATGCTGGATGCGGCAAGCTGATGATGGCGCTATGGCGTTCTTAGGGGAGTCCTATGTTCAGCTGTGGACTAATATAGGCTGATGACGGTGCTGTCCATTTTTATGCACGTGTTTATGTACTTACACTAGATTTTATGTTATTAATACAGGTCATTGACCTGAAGGTGCGTTGACCCAGCCTTCGCGTGTGCGACATAAATAAACCCTCTATTAACTAATTAACAAAGCTCCTATTCACTTTTATATCTGATCTGAACTTTATCATAAATTCTTCCATTCCAGTTATTGGAAAAGCAAAATACCTCGGCAAGGTTGGATGTACCTTTCTGTCCACTACATGTGTTTCTACTCGTACATATTTGGGAAGAAGACGACTATCAAGATACGATGGGCTGATGTGACAGAGCTCGCTAAAACCAATAGCTTACTATTCCCCGACTCAATCAAAGTTGTGACGAGAGACGGGGAGCATTACTTCACGATGTTTTTAAGGAAAAACGAGACGTTCGCTTTGATGCAGCAGCTTGCAAATATTGCTATGAAACAGTAAGTTTTCTGTACTTAGCCAAATTAAATCTGAAACGTTTTTAAACAACCATAACAAAGAAAATCTGAATTTACATGGTTAGCGTACAGTCAAGATACAATTGTTAGCATTATTATTTAATCTGAAATGTTTTTAGACAACTATAACAAAGAAAATCTGAATTTACATGGTTAGCGTACGGTCAAGATACAATTGTTAGCATTATTTTTTTGAAGGAATGATCAAAAGCAAATAAAATGAATAAGCAGTCAGATTGTGCTGAAAATCAATAACCAGAATGTGATTTTTGGGTTATATATGGGCCATTTGTTTTCAAACATTTCACATTGCATTTGAGTTGAGAATAAATATACAATTGCAAGTACAAATAACTTAACAATTTCCTGTTTACCTAATTTCTAACCAGACTTATGAGTTGTCAGTATTACTTTGTATCATGAACTATGGAAATTGGAAACAAAGGTTATCAGCTTGCACTAGCAAAGCCATTATGATCATCAATGGTAGATCGTGCCTTTATTTACCTACTGATTAGAAAGTCGATATTAATTCTCTATGCTAATATAATACCATACATTTTTTTTTATTAGAAACAGAACGTAGTTGTATAGGGTACAATTGATATTGGAGAGAAAATCAAAAACACCTTATTTCTTATTTGATAATAATTTATATTCTACTACCTAGTTTCTGGAATCGTATAAAGGTTATTTCTATCCCATGTGATTATGTTTTTTGAAAACTGCAAAAGCTGCTATTTCTCGTCCGATTATAGATGCAAAATTTCATTGAGATCGGTTTCAAATGAATTGAAAAGAACGTTTGAATCGGGGCATAAGTGTCCGCACACACCATAAGGGCCCTATTGATCGTATCATTAAGGGATATGCTGCCATAGGTATGTTGACGACCTCTGTGGCGCGGGGGGGTGAAGGTCCGCCTGCGACGCAGGAGGTAGCGGGTTCGATTCCCGCCTTGAGACAAATGTCTGTACGATCTGCAGATATTTGTTCAGGGTGTTCTGGTCGTTTTCTATTTACAATAAAAAATATCTAATTTTGTTTTCTATTGTCTTATGTATATCAGTTATCTAGTACCCATAACACAAGTTCTGCTCAACTTGGGGCTAGATAATGCTGTGTGAATTGTCCAGCATTATTTTTATATTTTTTATTTTAGGTATGCTGGTTTTCTTGTTTCTTTACAAATAATTCGTCTTTATCATGCGTGACGCCAAAGCAGGCAAATTAGTACATAGTAATAATTTGATAAATAATGCCGAACATTTAGCTAGACCTGTACGCATCGCTTGTGGTAGAGTTCTTTCACGATAGAAGTCCCCTAGACGCGACACTTTAGGCAGTGCTACCGAAAGAACTTAGTGTATTTTGCGTTGAAAAAAATGAGTTCTACTAATTGCCGCGGGATCTCTTTCGTGAAAAGCGCTTTACACATTATAATATGGCTAACCAGGTGACGTGATCAAGTTCTAGATGATTTTAAAATAACTAAAAACCGGTTTCAAATCTCTTAGTTTTAAGCTGATTTTAAATGTTTTTCGTATAAATACAAAATCTTCGAGAATCAAATTTTTATGAGACCTCAGGATCATAATACAAAAGAATCATCGAAATCGGTCCATAAATCACGGAGAAATCGACGAACATACATAAAAAATACGTACATACAGCCGAACAAAGAAACTCTTCCTTTTTTTGGAAGTCTGTTATAAAACTAAATCTTATTTTCCCAACAACTAGAAAATGGTGAGTTATGAACAAAAACAAATTAGTCGGCCATTAGCAACCACCTAATGTAATAATGATTGAATTATGGAATGTTTTGCCGAGTGGCCATTGTTCATATAGGTGACTATTGACTCAGGTAGATATCGCTCGAAACGCGCCGCACTCGCAACAATTGACCATGCGTCTCATTTTACTAAGAACTAGTGTATTGCCGCGGCTTTGCACGCGTTTTTCTTTAATTAAATGACTATGACCAGACCATCTCCTGGATACAATGCACCTATGTATTTATATCGATGTGGCGCGGCGGGCGAAGGTCCGGCTGCGATGCAGGAGGTTGCGGGCTCAATTCCTTTCCTGGGAAAAATGATTGTACGATCTGCAAATATTTGTTTCGGGTGTTCTAGTTATTTTCTATGTATAATAAATAAAAAATAGCAATCGATGTAAAGTATTGCATTAAATATGTCAGTGGTCTAGGGTCCATAACACAAGCTCTGCTTTGCTTGGGGCTAGATAATGCTGTGTGGATTGTCCAGCATTATGTATGATCATTATCTCCTTCCCTTTAAGATCCGTCCAGCCTTTTAATCACTTACAGACAAACGGACAGAGTTACTATTAATATGGAAATCGAAAGTATGGATTTTCTCTCATATTTAATTTATTTCCAGGCTCATTGACGACAAATCAGGAAGCTTCAACATTGACAAAGACCTACTAACAAAACTAAGCAAAAATGTACCAAAGAAACCGTCCTTCCTCAAGCGAGATTTGGATGCTAGAAAGCAGTCTAATCTGTACACGTTAAGGTTCAGATTACCGCAGAATGAGAAGCTCGATGGTACGGAAGAATGCACCTTATGGACACCGTACAATAAGAGGCATAATTGGGGGAGACTCTACCTATCGCAGAACTTTATTTGCTTTGATAGTCGGGTGAGTAATTAATAACACATTTGTTTAGTACGATACCGGTTTGGAAATATAATTTTACTAGCCTCGCTCGCCGCCCTGCAGTTTACCCGCGTTATATTCGAATTTCATATTTCTAAGGAGATAAAAAGAAGATTATTCCCGTAAATCTCCCATGGGAATTTGATGTTTTACAGGACAAAAAGTAGCCTATGTTACTCTCCATCCTTTCAACTAAATCATACCAAAAATCTAGTCGATTGGTTGCTTAGTTAGGGCGTGAAGAAAGGGCAAACAAACACACTTTCGTATTTATAATATTAGTTAGGATTATGATTCCGAGACGATTTTCCGGTACCGTTTACTAGTTTCTGTCCGCGGCTTCGTTTAAGAGGTAGCTTCTTAGGTATTTTAATCGGATTATGTTTTATTCGACAATCACCATATAAATCCGTGGACGGTGCCAGTCAACGACTTTATTTGACGATCCCCCGTGTTGATGATGTCAGTCCAGTTCACACATACGTTCTAAATCTAGATCGGTTAAGTAGTTTGGAGATCTCGGGGAACAAATATGGTCACATCTTCGAAAGCTTTCGCTATATTAAATAAGAAGCCTGTATTTTGTTTCGCCGATAGCCGTAGTCATCCAGTATGAAGTTTTTTCTATACCCACTCTAAACACAATGTGAAATATTTTTAAACAAACCGCCGGGCGCCGATACGTAACCTAAAATCGATTTGTTTTCGTGTATTTTTATACGCAATTCATATTCCCTGTTGGTTTGATAACTTTATTTCAATAAACATTGCTGACAGACCTCTGAAACTAGACGCCAAGCAAGATAATTTTGTTTCTGTTTGTCGTGGTTTGTTAACAATCATTTCACATTGAATTTGACTGGAGTATATGCACCACGTACAGTATAATCCGCGAGCAGATGCTAGTGATAAAATCATGAGAGCAAGAGTTTTGAACAGTTAATACGTTCAAAATAACTTGTTTCTTTGTTAACATTATCATATTTTCGGGTATAAATAAGCGCTCATTAGCACATACTGTTATCATTATCGCATAACAAATTTACAATCACACAGAGCATGAGTCAAACTAGATCTGTTTACGCTTGTATTGTTATCGTAACTACGAGTTAGTTAACAGACAACAAGGAACGTAAACACCACTTTGCAGCTTCGTTACAAGACAAAAGTTTTATTCTAGTTTTTAGGATTTCGTGAATTCATAAACTTTAAATTCGTTTAATTCAATACCATCTTTCAGAAAAGACATATTATGACAAGCAAAAATAGTATCAGAAAAGACTCGGGTTGGCGCGAGTTTTTTTTATGGTATCATGAGTTCATAGAAAATGGTTTACGAATTGCGGCAATTTATTGCGGCATTACTTTTCCGCTGGTTTTGTTTCTTGTGGAACGAAGAAAAAAATCAAAACCACAAAAAAATCGAATTTGCGCCAGCCCGCGTCGAACCACCTTAAGGCCCTGACTCCACCAAAGCGTAATTGTGCGGAGAGGTCCTAAGCGTCCTCCACCGAAGCTGCGCGGAGATGCGTATATACTGGCTAGACTGGAGCGAAGATGTGCTAGTTAGAGCGGCTTATCGGATGTTTGTTGAGGTGAATGCACTAGGAGGCACAGCTCACATCTCCGCTCATCTCTTCTCGTTTCCGCTGCGGTACGTCGACAGCTTGCGAGTAGCTCATAGCTCATCACCCAGATTCCTATGAGTCCAAACTCCAGACTTTTTTCACTCTAAGACGATACCATTTGAATGGTAAAGCGATTAATTTAATGAAATTAGGCCCCACCACCATATGGGATAACTGGGAAGAGAGAGAAATTGAGAGAGACCCTGGTATCCTCAATATAAAGACACCGAATTTTCCAGGTCCGAAACCTAGTCCGTCTAACCATACCCCTCCGGAACGTGCACCAAGTGGAAAGAGCAGCAGCTAGCGGCAGCTCCAACGACGCTGGCAGCATCCTTATTACCACAGCCCACCACACGAGCTTCCTGTTTGGAAATATCGCCGACAGGGATTTTATAGTCCACAAGATATCGGAGCTGCTCGCGAAACTGCCCAAGTTAGTTTGTTATTGTTAAGTTTATTTTTATTTGCTGGGGATTCTGTGTTTATATGAAATGTTACTTTTAACTTTCTTTTTTTTATCGTAATCATCTTTCTATCATGGGTTGGATTGAAAAGCTCTCAGATTTTTTAATTCTCATATTTTGCTGTTTTTGTTTAAATTATGGCTTATGGTTACAGTATATATGATGATTTTTTCTTTCTCTTTTATTTCATCGTTATCATCTTTATTTCTTGGGTAGGATTTGGAACTAAAGATTTACTGGGGCATTTTATGTTTGTTTTTGCGACACTAATAATGATTAATTCCTAAAAGTTTGATTTTGTGAGTATTCCTGCTTACTTCAAGCTTAAGCCGCTACTACGATTAGTGTCATTTGATAAAATATCATTTAAAATCTGCTATTTTGGATCATATTCTCTAATATTTTCGACGCTAATACCCTAACCATATTTTCTATACTAATTTTTTTCGTCGAGTATTTCAGGTAACTAACAAACCTTAAGTATCTTTCCAGCTGGAACAACATTGCATGGAGCTTCCTGGGATAAACATTGCAAGCTTTTCGTCTGATAGTTATAAGGTTCAGTTTGGCTCGACACTGATTGCGTGACACAGTGATTCTTGCAGGGAGAAAACGACCAAGGTGCTGCCTATTGATGAAGTGGAGGGGTGGATTCCGCAGCCGCCTCTTATGACGCTGTTTAGGATGCATCAAACCTCGCCTATCAAGCAGATACAACAGAAAAAGGTAACCACAAATAAATAAATAATGCCGGACAATTCACACAGCATTATCTAAGCTAAACAGAGCTTGTGTTATGGGTACTAGGTAGGGCTTTCGAATACCGGATTTTTTCAATACCGGTATTAATACCGAATGATTTTTTCTAAATACCGGGATTCCGGGATGCCGGTATTGAAAAAAAAATCTACTTTAAATTAGAAATCAACACATAATATCTAGCCAACAAAAGACATCTCAATAATATAATTTTTATACCTATTTATACGAGTACTTTGGTTTACAATTACAAAAAATAAACATACTTAATAAAAATCTAATGATTAAAAAAAGCTTAAATCACAATTTTACTGTCACATCAAGCACGATATCATTGGGCTGCGGCTCTTTCTTCCTGAAATTGCGTTCTAAGGAAAGAAAGAGCATCTAGGCTTTTATCAGAGAGCGAACTTCTTAATCGATTGCATAAATATGTGACTGAGGAAAACGCTCTTTCCGCTTTTACACTTGTTGGCGGAATGCATAACAAATAATTATAAGCCATATCAAGATACATTTCTCGGCCACCTCCATCCAATACTATCATAAACACCCATCCCATTTCAACGCGTACAATAGAATCAATATCAATTACAGTGCTAGAAGAATCTTGCCGTTTAGCCGTCTTCTTTTGAGTTTTAGCTTGAACGACGTTGACCATGACAGACTTAACAGCTTCGCGTTGCATGAGCGAGGACCTGAGGGGAGGCGGAGCGGCCGGGGCATATAGGGAATTTCCCCTCACCCCTGGCGGGCGCCACCGCCTTCCGCACTGTACTTAAAACTTAGAGCAACGTGGGACTTACAGGAAGTCCGATTTAAAATATTCCAAAATAAATAAATGGATAAAAATGTCTATGTGCGGTAGTGATAGTTTATTACCTATTTTGTGTTTCATCATCATCATCAGCCTATATCAGTCCACTGCTGGACATAGGCCTCCCCTAATGAGCGCCATAGCGCCCTGTCTTCAGCTTGCCGCATCCAGCATCTGCCAGCAGTCTTTCGCAAATCGTCATCCCACCTGGTCGGAGGGCGTCCTACACTACGTTTGCCGAGTCGCGGTCTCCACTCAAGAACACGTTTACCCCAGCGGTTGTCGGTTCTTCTCGCGATATGGCCAGCCTACTGCCACTTCAGCTTGCTAATCCTTTGAGCTATGTCGACAACCTTGGTTCTCTGTCGGATGTACTAGTTGCGAATCCTATCCTTCAGAGAAACTCCGAGCATAGCTCTCTCCATAGCTCGCTGGGCGACTTTAAACTGGTGGACAAGCCCTACCGTGAGTGTCCACGTCTCAGCTCCGTAAGTCATGACGGGTAGGACGCACTGATTGAAAACTTTCGTTTTCAAGCATTGCGGTATGGATGACGAGAAGACTCGACGTAGTTTCCCAAACGCTGCCCAACCTAGCTGGATCCTCCTCCTGGCCTCCTTCTCGAAATTGTTTTTACCAAACTGCAGAATCTGCCCTAGGTAAGTGTACTCGGAAACAATTTCGAGAAGGTGGCCATGTACGACGACCGGTCCCGGATCAATGAGGCCATTGATCATGACCTTGGTTTTATCCAAGTTCATCCCTAGACCGATACGTCGCGAGGCTGAAGCTAGGCCGTCCAGCATCTGGTTCAGCTCCTCCAGCGACTCCGCCATTAAGACTATGTCATCAGCGAATCGCAGGTGTGAGATGTAACCGCCATTTATGTTGATGCCCTTACCTTTCCAGTCCAGCGTCTTAAACACATCTTCCAACGCGCTTGTGAACAGTTTCGGGGATATGACATCCCCCTGTCTCACTCCTCTGCGCAGTTGGATAGGTTTAGACTGCTGGCCCTGTACTTGGACACTCATGGTGGCGGCCTCATAAAGACATCTCAGCACCTCGATATAACGATAGTCTACTTGGCATCGCTGTAAGGATTCCAGAACCGACCAGGTTTCGACAGAGTCAAAGGCCTTTTCATAGTCCACAAAGGCCAGACACAAGGGCTGATTATACTCTTCGGACTTCTGTATAATCTGCCTCACTGTGTGTATGTGGTCTATGGTGCATATCCTCCGCGAAACCCGGCCTGTTCCGGTGGCTGGAATTCGTCGAGTCTCCTGGCGAGACGGTTCGTGATGACTCGTGAGAAGAGCTTATAGACGTGACTCAGGAGTGTGATGGGTCTGTAATTCTTAAGAAGGGTTTTATCTCCCTTCTTAAAAAAGAGCACCACCAAACTCCCGCTCCACGCCTTTGGCGCATTTTGTGTTTTGTACTAAAATTAAAATAAAATCACTAATACCGGGATCCCGGTTATGAACATTTCAATACCGGTATTAAAAATCTCGAAAAAAAGTCCGGGATCCCGGTATTGGCTGATACCGGGATCCCGGTATTGGAAGCCCTAGTACTAGGTAACTGATATACATAATACAATACATTACATAGATAGATAGATATTTTTTATTATACATAGAAAACGACCAGAATACCCGGAACAAATACCTGCAGATTGTACAAATATTTATGATGGATGTTTGTTACTCAATCACACCAGAACGGCTGAACGGACCTGGAGGAAATTTGGCACAGAGATAGATTAAAGTCTGGAATTAGATTATAGCACATAGGCTACTTTTTACTCACGCAAAAAGATACGAATTGCGAAAGCGTGATGCAACGCGCTTGGCGGGGAGTTTCCGTATTTTTCTCAATTAGTTTGTACCTTTTTGAGTAGTAAATAAAATTGTGTTTTGAATCAAAGTGGACGCAGCGTCGCGGAGGCATGGCACGGCGCTTCTCGGTGTAAGCTGACCCTGAGCCGATGGCTGAATGAGCGCTAAAATCAACGTTCAACTGCTGAACTCTACTATATCTTTCAATGTGTAAAAGCCGGTACATACCGGTGACATCTGGATGCAAAACAGCAGTGTTTGGTTTATGCCCTGTGATGATGATTTTATTATACAGTAGATATTTAACTTTCCCAAAGGAAGACTCAATAAATTAAAATCAATTGACATTGTATTGTATGAGACTTATTTGTCTATTTATAATCATTTCTAACACATTTTACTATATGCAAGACCTTCAGAAACAATTTTGTATTTATTTATTTATTCTAGGAAAAACAATGGGAAGACCACATGGCCGAGGTCGGTAGAGGAGTGAGCATGTACCAAACCACGGACGGAAGCGAGCTGGTGGTCAACGGAATACCGGAGTTGCTTAGAGGGGAACTGTGGAGCGTGTTCTCAGGTTCTATACTGCAGAAGGTGCAGAATAAAGGTAAGGAAGGTTCATGTTCAGGCTATATCATTGTTAAACGCATTCACAACCCAGCCTTAATGACCTGACCTGCAAGGGCTTACTCGTCATATGCATGGGCATGCCATTATAGCCTCTCAATGCGTTAATGAATGGCAAATTGTTGTTGTATCAAATTACAAGCGGAAGCGATTTATTCAAGAAATTACGCTCTTGTCTCATTTCTATCATGGCAAATCTCTAAGCACTCTTCTTTTTTTCTTGTATATCACGAATCCCTGCCGTCATACAGTGCAAACTCTTATGGTGAAAAGTCACTTGAGTGTTTCTGGCCCTGTAATTTTTACAACTGTAAAAATTTGGGGCTAGATATTGCTGTGTGAATTTTCCAGCATTATTTATTTATTTATTATTGATCCTTAAGTAACATAATAAGTCACATAATAACATAATACACAATACTTAAGTAATAATAATAAGTCCTGTAATATGAAAGTTTGCTCAGTCATCTCAGCTCGAGTCTTTTCTATGGCATAAACGTCACTCAAGCATAGATCTATGACTGAGCAAGCTTTCATAATACAGGCATATGTTTTCTAAGTTTGTTTTAAAGATATTCTGATTGTGATTGATTCGATTGTGCCACTACATATAGTTAGTATTAAGTTTTTGTTTTATTGTTTGTAAGTATTGATGGTTCAATAAAATTATAATTTATCTATCTATTCTAAATAGAGTTACGTGATGCTATTTACGTAAGTCTGTAAATAAGGTTTTTGAATAAACATTTCAAATTCAATTTTAACACGACGAGTGTACTGGGTCATTTTGTCATTGGATAACAGTACGCAGCGGGCGTTTAAACCATTTCATTGAATACAATTCATTGCCAGATGAAAATATTTGGTCATTTGATTTTTTAGTCTAGAAGATTCGCGTAATATAAATAAAAAAATAATCTGGACATTCCCCACACATCTTCCTGACCCGAAAAAACCAGAGCTTACTTTATGGTATACTAGCTGTGGCCCGCGGCTTCGCATCCGCTAGTCAAGTAGCCTATGTCCGTCCCCGGGATACCATTTACCTCCCTGCCAAATTTAATTAGGATCTGTTCAGCTGTTTAGGCGTGAAAAGGTAACTGATAGAGCTACTTTCGAATTTATAATATTAATATGGATGCAAATAGGTCTTTTTCACTATATTTAATATTATATGTTACAGGACTGTATGAAAGATTAGTCAACAAAGCGTTGTCTTCCAAAAACCCAGCGAATGATGAGATTGAGAGGGATCTACACAGGTCGCTGCCAGAGCACAGAGCGTTCCAGAACGATGTTGGTAAGATCATCATATACATATATATATACCTACTTAATTCTTTACTGCGGAATGGTGACCCAGAGATGTTGAAAGATAAAGAAGGTGTTCGTTCATCCACCCGATTATGGTCACTATGTCGTTAATACATAAAGTCGATGATGGCTCATAACCAGAAAGAAGGTCATTGATATAACCAGCAGTGGGTATTACTCCTAGGCTGAAAAGATTTAAAAAGATTCTGCATAGTATACGAAAGACATTCAACATCAACATTTTAGGAATTCAACTTTCTGTTTTTGAAGGTTTTTGTGCATGTGCAGTGTTTGGCCAAAGTAAACGCCAAAACTACTGAGTCGGTCTGAAATTTTGCACACAAAGATCTGGACCCGGATAAAATAGCCTAAGGCTACTTTTTATTTAAAAAAAATGCTAGTCATTCATATACGTGATAGAGGAGGCGTTACAAAATATTGCCGTGTCCGATAGAACGGCAATATTTTGCCTTTTTCCCCTCCCCGGTCGGACAGGCACGACCAGGGAGAGGTAAGGCGCAGGACCAACAGCTTAACGTGCTTCCCGAGGCACGGGGGTGTAACACCGCCAACTTTCTTACTCTGGGCTGCTACTGTGAATATTCTTACTAGAAAAATCCCAATAACCCAATCTTGTGTGTGTTTGCGCACACACTTATGCACTATAATATGTACCTGGCTAGTTTTAATCGAGACTGCGGCCGCCGTGGCCAAAATTCGGCCAGGAAAGCATCATGTTTATTTTTTTAAATATACTCTTTTATTGTTCTCTTGACACAATGAGCTTACATTTAAAAACAAAAATAGTAGGTATAACTATAAAAGCAACATTGCGCGAGACTGGTGCCTCGCTAGGTTTGTAAAAAACCTCTGATTGCCTTCCTGGCTTCATGTTCGACAGATTCGACACTCATTGCTCGGACTGGTCCACATAAATCCTAAATCGCCCATCTTTCCCATTCTAGGAATCTCCGCCCTCCGTCGCGTACTATGCGCATACGCACTAAAAAACCCCACAATCGGCTACTGCCAAGCAATGAACATCGTAGCGTCTGTTCTACTCATCTATTGTCCCGAAGAGCAAGCTTTCTGGCTGTTAGCGACGATATGCGAAACCCTACTGCCTGATTACTACAATACTAGGGTTGTGGGCGCTTTGGTAAGTTGAACTTTATGATTTAAAGAAAGTGCTCACTTAAAAAAACAATAGAAATATTCGTGCAACTTACCGCAGAACAATGCGTAGGATCTCACTGACGCTAGACCCAGGAGCTGGTGAGTATCTGGCACAGCGCATCAGTATTGCTATACAGCAGGGCAGTATAGCCAGCGTCTTGGGGACGCTTCCGACTGGTATTGATATGGATCAGTTGAGCTACCAGTAGATTGTTTGCAACAGTCCGTAGACTTAACAAGCTATCATGTCGCAAGCGTCTTGCTGCGGTGGCGGCGAGAAGTCGACCAATCTTCAATCAGATGGGTGACGAGATTTTTATTAATAAATCTCATAATGGTCTTTGTTCATGCAATATGTTTTCTATTGATTCTTTTATGAACAGTCCATATTAAATCTCCAGGTAGACCAAGGCGTCCTAGAAGAGCTAACGGAAGCTCACCTCCCAGAGCTTCACGCAAAGTTAGACGAGCTAGGAATGATGAAGATGATCTCTCTGTCCTGGTTCCTGACTCTGTTCATCAGCGTGATGCCTTACGAGTGTGCTGTCAACATCATGGACTGCTTCTTCTACGACGGCGCTAAGGTTATATTCCAGGTTAGTGATAAATAGGTACTTTTGTCTTATTATTTACCACTGGGGTTTGGAACACGCTACTATTTTTCCGGTCAATTACAACGTGGGTCTCTGTAAGAAAAGAGTGAATAAGCATTTTCTAACTAAACCTTCGTGACCCATCGTAGGCGACATCTTCACTTACCATCAGGTGAGATTGCGGTCAAACGACTATAAAATAGATTGTCTATAAAAAAATAAGAAAAAGTCATCAGTGAGTGACACGTCAGAAAATTTTTCGTGTTGCCAGCCGTGAAATATCGTGTGACCAACTAGAGTTTTTGTATCTGTGAACGGCAAAAACAATGATGTTGATGTGATTATGAAACCCTTTTTTAGCGATCAGCCTCGTATTTGGTCGTTTTAATTATTCGACCTCATGCGCGGTTTTGCTTTCCAGCATGTATGTTCAGAGGTTTGCGTAGACTCAGTCTGAGTAGATTTAGTTAAAATCCTGCACGTAAAAATATGTATTTCGTCATATCGAAGAAACTAAATCGAATATTTACTTTGAAGGTGACGCTAACAATTCTGGACATAAACCGGGAAAAGTTGCTTAAATGCACCGAGGACGGACAAGCTATGCAAGTCCTAAGCGAGTACTTAGAAGGGATCTACAATGAAGAAGCTATGGCCTTGTCTACGGAACCTAGGACAGCAGAAAAGGTAAAATCCAATCGCATTATTATTAAATTGAAATCTCAAATCAATTTAACTATAGTTGCAGTCAAAAATCTTGTCCGGTGTTGAGCGCGAGAATGAGAAGTTTGCGCAGGTACACTCAAGCATATAATTCATATGCCGCCGACAACGCAGCAGGCGAAAGAAATATGGAGAGCTTCGTATAGTATACAGGGTTACTGGTAAATTAGTGACAATACGTGAACTGCAGGTCCTGCCCATCATCACAAACACGTACGTAAAGGGGGCCAAGTCTAAATTCTAAAAAAAAATTATAAGTACTAAGTGAAAAAACATCTTTGTTTGGAACCCAACGAGTTACTTAAGACCGATCTTTCACTCTATCTTTTGTTAATTCAGGGCAGAGCTGTTTTTAAGTTGAGTTTCAAATAAAACCTCTAACGAACAATTATTGAATTGCGGGGGGTACCCAGTTCACGTATTGTCACTAATTTACCAATAACCCTGTATATAGCTCTTCCATTTTTTGAAACCAAAACTCACAGTGAAGTATCGACGCGACTATCCAGAAGCCTAAGAACTGCATCTTTGTCACGTAGTTCACCAGAGGACAAGAAGTCGTGACGATTATTATACATGGTCCAACAAATTATTATACCAATGAAACAAGCGGAAGCAAATCATTCACACCATTGTGCATTGGTAATCTGTAAATTACAACGTAGGAAAATAATTCCAAATAGTTCTATGATTCTTTATATTCTTTAGTTCTATCAATAAAATGTGGGATGTCCATGTTCTATGTGACTAGCTAAAGCTGATGATGAAGATGTCTTGGCAAAAAACAAAGAAAAAGAACATTGCTTTTAAGCATAGAAAGATTCAGGTTCGATTCCCGTCTTAGGAAAATATGTTTGTACGATTTGCGAATCAGCAGGACAACCTTTTGGGGCAAAACGACGCGTCCAGCATTATTTATTTATCACTTTCACGAATGTGGGACGTTCAGCGACCAGTTGTGATAACGGCCTGCGAAAGACTGCATGCAGATGCTGGATGCGGCAAGCTGGAGACAGGGCGCTATGGCGTTCATTAGGGGAGGCCTATGTCCAGCAGTGGACTAATATAGGCTAATGATGATGTCGAGTAACAATTTTGTTTACAGACAATAAAAGTCCAAGAGCTAGTATACAAATCCTACTGCACATACGGAGGGCGGGTCACAAGCGAACACATCGAGCATTTGAGACTAAAGCATCGATTACGAGTGGTCAGACAGTTGGAAGACAGCTTAGAAAGGAATACCTTGAGGGCGTTGCAACAGGACAGGCTGCTGGATCCCGCTGAATTACAGGTAACGTTACAAAATCGAAAGTAATAGGCTATTTGACTACATTAAAAATAAGTTCCAAATTGTTTTCATCCTAGTCAGTGACAACGTAACAAAGCGTTAAAAATATGCCTTTTTTATGTAGAAAAAAACAGGATTAAAATTACACATTTTTTGATATATGATCACGTGACCGAAAACGCTCTGCGCTTGGTGGGTTCGCTGGTGACGTCACACTATCACAGATTACAGTGTCAGTAAGTTAGGTGTGGTTTGGCGTGTGACGTCATTCCTCAGAGCACGGGAGCCATGACAGAGATTATCGTTTTGACGCGCCATTATTAGTATTATGTAGCCATGACAGAGATTATTCAAAATTTAAAATTAGTTTTTATTACTAATACGACTGGCCTTGTAGAAATATTAATTTCACTTTGCATTATTTTTATCAGACAATACGTTAGAATTATTTCCCAGTAGTAGTCAAGTAGCCTATTCTGTCTCTCTGTTACATTTTCACGCCTAAACAGATGAACAAATCTCAAGGTTACACGAGTCGCTCATCTTCCATACAAACTTTTTGATGTTGTCCGTACAAAACTAAGGATAATTTCATTTATCTGGTCATTATCTATGTTTGTATACACCAAAGACCGTAAAAAAGTATACATTTGAAAAATGCTAGCTTCTGAACTTTTGTCTTTCACAAATCAGTGTGAAAGACAAAAGTTCAGAAGCTAGCATTTTTCAAATGTATAGCTCAATTTTGGGCGAAAAAGAAAACTCAAAAATACTGGCCTTTCCAACATAGTTTAGTTATTCAAAAGTTGATATAAATTTATTTTAAAAAGATACAATACGCTCAATAGTTTTTCTATAATAATTAATACCCCTTGTGCCAAAAACCTGTTCACGTTTTTTTAGAGATAAAATGTTGCAGAAACAAAGAAAAACACAGTAATGTGTTTTCTTTATGTTCTTTCAATCTATGTAAATTGAAACACCTTTACTTGGTTTAAAGGTGTAAGCACTATTTGTAACAGTAAAATTAATTGTTTAAGCTCAGTTCAATTAGGCAGCGCCATCTAGTTATTATATCGAAATTGTACTTCCTATATTTATTTATTACGTTATGAGAAAACTAACAATGTGTTTTAAAATTTATTGGCTGTGTGTGAAAAATGTAGGTTACAATGTTAAAATTAATATTGTGTTTACAATCCTTATTGTTACAGGAACTTCTAAGCATAATACGAGAAGAGTTACTCTGGGCTAAAAGGGTACCCTGCGAACGATTGGAAGCGCCTTACGAAGCTTACAGGATAGACTTCATGCAGTTCAAGACTTTATTCACAGCTCTATCGCCTTGGGCTAAGGGCGATTATGCTGAGGCGATCACTGCTAGGATGTTCAAGGTATTATTATTATATTTATTAGTTTTACTTATGTAATCTGTCTTTTGTGATATATCCAAGAGTCCTGTAAGGTCTAAAGGAAATAAAGCACTTTGAATTTTAATTATCTATTGTTATAGTAGTGCCGCTCCATTTATCGCTCATTAAATTTATCAGTTATCGAGTACCCATAACACAAGCTTGGGGCTTGTAAATGCTGTGTGAATTGTCCTGCATTATTTATATATTTATATTTTGTACCAGCTAATGGACAGCGATGAAGATGGGTTCGTCAGCGCTCGCGGGCTCAGCGTGGCGCTCGGTCTGAGCGCGCGCGCGGACGCTCAGCGCCGACTGCGCGCGTTGTACTGTGCGCACGCGCCGCCGCTGCTGTCGCCCGCAGATCTGCGGCCGACGCATTTTACTGAGACGGGAGAGGAGCTCGCTACGGATGCTATATCTTTCTTTGACAGGTTATTATTTCACTTTTACAAAAAATCTTTGATTTTCCTGACACGTCGTTTTTTAAGAAATCTTGATGACACAGTCGGCTAAAGTCCGTCTGATGCGCAATAGGATGCAGGTTCATTTTCGTGGCACGACAGATGTTTGTGTGTTCTACAAATATTTTCTGAGTGTTTTCACACTGTAAAAATTTCAACTGTCTACATTTTCCAATTCATGAGATACCTAAAGTCCGCTGACAGACGGACGGACGAGCAGACAGACAGCGGAGGTTAGTAATAGGGTGTCCTTGACCCATTTTAGATACGGAACCCTTAAAACGATCGAAGAGTCATATAGTTCTAGTATCACAACAAGCTGTACTTTCATATGGAGTTTGAAACTGTGTGAAAAATCACAACATTAAATAGTGCGGCATTACTCCGTCAGTCTACTGTTTATCAGTTTCCCAATCTTATTATAATACAAAGAACTGCATAAAGCCTTGGTCTCATGATCACAATGCTTATGCATTGTGATCATCGCTGCGGTATGCGCTGCTGGACACAATCTTATTAAAAACTTCTAGAATGGTCTTTTTCCTTTGAAAAGCCACGGCGGCGGGGCGGCGGCGTCGACATTAGGTTTTTTTTGTGCAGCACAGCAATGACCGTTTCCCCGCACAGACAGTTAATATAGCGTGTGACGCTAAAGCTTTAGTTTGGGGCTGTTTGTAACTCAATTGTTGAATCCTTTTTTTTATTGTGGAACTCAATATCAAGTTGCATAAAGTTGATATTTGCTTACAGTATAGACGAGAAGCCGCTTACGCCCGAACCAACAGTGCCTGTACACATGCATCGTTCCATAAGCGAAGTCTGTGAAACCAATCCTATGGATAAGTGCTTTGATAGCGCTCTTAGTCAATCAGGTAATTATTAATTACTAACAAATACATTAATGAAAATAACTAACATCGGCGCGCGACTTAGATGACTGACTAAATAAAGCCCGAAGATACTTCGGCGTGAAGAGGTAACAAACATCTAAACTTTTGCATTTATATTATTAGTGTGATGACGGTGATATTTGCAGGTTCAAGCGGCGACGGGTACTCGGCCGAGGCAGTCCGCGCGTGCGCGTTCGCCGGCCTGCCCAGCTCGCTGCCATCGACCCCGGGCGCGGCGCCTGCGCACCCTCCCTCCGCACCGCCCCTGCCCCGCGCACACTTCCTCCAGCTCCTAGCCGCGTTACACGACCTCACGCAGCACAACGTGCGGCTCTACGAGGCAGTCGTCACTGCAGGTTTGCAATCATATTTGTAATTTTAAATTGTCTAAACGTTGTCTTAGCCGTGGGTTGGCGGCGTAAGAATATGGACCCCTCCAACTCGGGTCTTGTCCTAGCTGAGTGATAAACGCGACTAGACGCGGCGCGATACCTACATTTTTAGACGTTTTCAATTTCGAATGTAGGTGTCACATTGCGTTGTCTTAGCTGATCGACAAACACGAAGAGACGCGATGCGACATGTGTCGCGTATATCTGTTGGCGCCTGGCGGACTTTTTATTACCTCCGGTGGTTCAAGCATCAAAACGGCTATAGTTATTTTGATAAATGAGGTATCAAAATACTCACCTGCCTTTAAGGTTCATAGCTACATTTTGCAAGCCTTCGCCCTATCATATGGTAAAAAATAAAAAAAGTGAAAAAGCTAGTATAACGCCGGATTTTTTTATATTTTTCAAACAATCACTTGTCTGTGTTCATGACATGTTTTTGATGACCCAACACTTCGATAATGAAACGATGAAAGATATGACATGATTTGAATATACAATATACAGTATTTGTTTTACAGGAACCGTACTTCTACAACTGGGCGAGTTGAATCACAGGGCTGCGTTAGACAGAGAGCTTTCCATGGACAGTCTCTGCGTTGCCGCCGCTGCAAAGGTACAGTCAGCTGCTCAGATATGTATACACTTCCAAGTTTTCACTTTTATTTTACTCTGAACTTATGAATTACAAGTCTACGCACACATTTTTCATACTAAGTAG
The DNA here is from genome assembly GCA_947086465.1 of Eupithecia exiguata. Taxonomy (NCBI): domain Eukaryota; kingdom Metazoa; phylum Arthropoda; class Insecta; order Lepidoptera; family Geometridae; genus Eupithecia; species Eupithecia exiguata. Next base: position 4,960,274 of record OX352230.1, on the reverse strand, counting down.
CCACCGTTCTTGTCAGAATACGATATATAAATTATCACAATCACTATACAGATTCAGATAGTTTATTGTCACACATCATACTTCACAAAATATTGTAAATTAAATTAAATGCTGAGGCTATGACTCGTCAAAAAACGGTAAATACAATTTTGCTGTAGAGGGGCAATAGTATATATATATATATATATATATACACTTAATATTCAATCAAATTTCAAAACATGGGAGTGTATACATATTTTCGCAGCTGACTGTACAACCTAAATATATATGACTACAAGATTTTCTTAGCGGAATCATATTTTATTTATTTATGTTTTAGCTTCTGACAGCAGCTTCGCATGCGGTAAAAAACCAACTATTGCTAAGACTCCGCTGTCCGTCTGTCACCAGGCTTTATCTCATGAACCGTGATAGTTAGACAGTTAAAATATCTGTTACCGCTATAACAACAAATACTAAAAAATATTATAAAATAAATATTGGGGGCTCCCTTACAACAAACGTGATTTTTTGCCATTTTTATAGATGGTGCGGAACCCTTCGTGCATGTGTCCGACTCGCACTTAGCCGGGTTTTTTTTTTTAGATAAAAGTAGCTGATATTTGTAGTAGTTTTAGGCTCTAAATCTGGAATAACTTTAAGATTTAGAACCGAAAATAGATCTCGCAAAACTACATATCGACATAAATAACCGTTTAGGTAAATACCGCCAAAACTACTCACAACTTCACAAAGTTTCGCCTCTGAGGATAATTCTTACTAATAATTATTATAAAAGTGAAACTCAAGAAATTCTGTCTGTCTGTTACCTTTTCATGGCTGAAAGGATATTAATGGAATTTGGAAGGTAGGAGGTATCCCGGAGACAGACATAGGCTAATTCTTTTCTCAGAAAACCGCGTTTGTAGCCCCTCTGGCAGGAGCCTGTTTTGTAATTAATTTTTTATATAATCGCCAACGACATACCTACTTAAATTAATTGTCGATTATTTACGTTGTGTTCATAAATATAATATTTTATTTTGTACTGTAATGATTTTGGTTTCAGTTCGACTCAAACGGCAACGCAACAGAACCGGAACTAGCCAGTGCAAGACCATCCCCTTCAAAGCAAAGGGTTTCTCCCGACGGCGCGTGGTCGATATCACTTGAACAGTTCCTGGCCACGATGCTAACCGAAGAAGCATTAGAACGGTTTTTCAACGAGAGCGTGCCTTTGCTACCGCTGTTGGAAAACTTGAAGCAACGAGATAGGCTGCAAAGTATATCGTAAAAGGCAAAGTCATCCGCTGACGGATTTTATAGACTACTCGGTATACAATATACCCAAGTTTGTGCCATTCACAAAGGTCCTGCGAAGTCAATGAGATCTAAAGTAAACTAAACTTATAAAACGAACTCTATACTAATTGTTATAAAGAGGTAAACGTAAGTTGGCTGGAGAAGTGTTAACGGTACGACTGGTCAAACTTTAAAATATAATGATAGGTGTCTACAATTCAACATTGTCCCTGGTGTTGTAACTGACTTGGAAAAGTATTGAGACCACTTATTTTTAACCAAAAATAATATGCCTAAATAAAAGTTTAAAGAAAAACAAGCTTGCTCGTAAAGGCTTGCGTTAAAAATATTTTATATTAAAATATATCTGCTTATGGTATTTATTATAAGAAAGAAATGAAAATAGTCAAAGCTAACATTCCATTATTCTATAGGAAATTTACTGATAACATTGGAATATCAGCTGGAAATGTTTATTATTTAGTACAAAAAGGAATCATCAGTTCATATACGCATATCTTACGATAAAATTGCGATAATAAACTCAGAATGATGGATGACACATGCATGATGTACAATCCACGACTAATTATATCAGTAAAATATAACTCTGTGCTCCAAAAAATGTTATAAGGAGTTCTGTTGCATAAAATGTTTAGCAATAATTAATATTTTCATAAGAATGTATAAAGAGGCTTTAATTTTTATGTGCATGAATTTGTAAAAAAACAGTTGTTTACAATAAGTACCTGTTTAGAAGCTTATTTTGCTGTCCAAATGTAACATTTGCATAAAGCCTTATAGATTTAATATGATAATGTCAGCTTTCAGGTAAATCCTTTCTAGACTAGAGTCTATATAGTTTATTTGATTCTGCATTTTAAAAACAATTCAAAAGTAAAATAAATGTATTATAATTTAGGTAGAGATAAAGTTCATTAACGTTTTCATGATTTTGTTTGTTTATTAAACTTAACTATAATTCTTTATGAAATTGACAATACATTAAAAGTTTACAACTTTATATCAAATTATAACGATCTAGTTTTATGTTAAAAATGTATTATGTACTTACCACATAAGGGTGTGTGCCAACACCTAAGCTCTTATACAAACGTACTTTCTGATAAATTCGGAAACTACTCCCTTTATTGGAATAAAAATTTTGCTTTCATAATCCGACAATAAATAGCTATATTTGCATTGTTTGTATTTCCAAATGTAAGATCATAAAATGTAATCAAAAATTCGTTTCAATTCATTTTAAGCGATTTTACTAGAAATGAATCGGTAGTATGTACGTTTGTATGGGGGCGAAGGTATTCACACCGGCTTGCTGAATTATGAAAGAATCGTAAAAGTAAGTATAACGGCTATAAAAGATGACATAGATATATCATGTGTAACACTGTGTAGGCTAATCAATACCACTGCCCAGTTTCGCGCTGGTGCAGATACAGACGGACATGCGCGTCGTGGGCCTAGAAAGTGTTAGTATATGTACCTAAATCCATGTTCTTTTATGTCACTCTTTTAGCACAGCGTTTAAAGTAGCTATAGGAACTGTGTCCAATTACCATTTATCTAATATTCGAAATTTAAAAGAATATATTTTGTTCGACGTTTCTTGCCGTTTTATTGTAAACCTACTTGAGAATGGTGTATGGAGATAATAAAACGAGTTTTTACATAGGCAGTTAAACATTTAAATTGATAACAACTCTTCCAATTAAACTAAAACATACTATTTATTAACAATAGACCAAGTAAAAAAATTATTAAAATATAATTATAGTTAACTTTGTTATTCCTGATCGGGCATTTCACTATGAGTGAATTTCAGAGTACAAGCCAAATTAAACGTCATTGCTTCTGATGGCAGACGAATCTGAGCTACTCCGTTTTCGAGGAACCACTGGAACAAAGCATAGACAGAATCTAGTAGTCTGTAGTTTACATGGTCATGGGCAGTTATAATTTCTGAAAAATAAATAATGCTACACAATCCACACAGCATTATCTAGCCCCGAGCTCAGAGCTCGTGTTATGGGTACTAGATAACTGATATACATAATATAATATATTACATAGATAGATATTTTTATCATACATAAAATTTGTCCCAATCCCCAAGGGAATCGAACCCGCAATCTCCTGCGTCGCAGGCGGGCCTTCGCCCGCCGCGCCTCATCGGTCGTCAATACAGAGCACATTATCATCATCATCAGCCTATAGTAGTCCACTGTTGGACATCTGCTCCTCCCCTGATGAGCGCCATAGAGCACATATCCGTCATTAAATAATAAACTGTCTTATTTCGGTTTTTGAATCAATCTAGGCGAATGAAGTAGCTATGGGCACGCAGTGTTCTAGAGTGAAAATTCAGACATTGGAGTTCACCATTGGATTGAATAAAAAAAACTAAGTGTGATCTTCTAAATCACAGAAAACTTTTCAAAAATGTTCTTAAAAATAGCCAAGAGGCTTTCTAGCGTTAAAAAAACCGCCAAGTTATTGCACTTGGTTCTACCTAGCCATAGTTATCTAATATGGAACATGGTCTACTGAGCACCCTGTATATCTATACTACCTACCTAATATTTAAAAGAGGAAAGATTTGTTTGTTTGTTTGACGGGAATAGGCTCCGAAACTACTGGACCGATTTGAAAAATTCTTTCACCATTAGAATCCTACATTTACCCAGATGAACATAGGCTACAGAATATTTTCGTATAAAAACTTCGCTAATGTAACCCAGGGTGTGAAAAAAATACCATAAAAAATCCTTATATCGCGTACGCTGCGGTAGGTAGGTACTGCAGTTTTATAGAAGACATTCTTATCAAAAAAGTCCGTAATACCATGTGTCTAACTATTAAGTTATGTCACAATAACTACTTTTCCATGTTAAAATCAGTGGCGGCGTAGCGTGGGCTGGCACCCGGGGCGTTTTTCTACCAAGCACCCCCCCCCCCCCCCCCTTGGGGGTCGGTTGACAATCCGCAGTGCGGGAGCTTTGAGGGTGCGGAACCCGCACCCTCAATTTCTAACAACAGGAATCATAAGTAACGGCGAGCGAAGCGAGCCGCGATATTTTTTTGGATTTTCGGTAATAAGTAACTAAGTTTGTCTTATGTGACCTTAATAATTGACTTAATTGTGTCCCTATTAATATTAAATATGTGAATTTAAAGGTGACCTATATTTTAAAAAATAAATTTATCAATTACTACGGCTAGCGGAGCGAACCACAATAGGTAATTTTGGAGTTCGATGAGGTTAGCAAAAATACAAGTATTCTAAAACCACGACGACACGACATTTTTTTTTGGCGATCAACAACAAAGGTAAAAACAAACCGGCGAGCGTAGCGAGCCGCCGAAATTTTTGTTACTTCTTTGAGTGATCACAAACAAGTTAAGGAGAGTATGAAAAAATTAATAACAGCGAGCCCTGAAACGTTTGGAGAAATTGCGGCGGCTGCGAAGATTGTTATGAAACAAATACAAAATAAAAATCACCGAGTGGAGTGAGCCACAACCTGTTTTGAAATTGGTGAGGCATACTTAGCAAAAAAAGTAAGCTATGACAATGAATGAGAAAAGATTTTTATCTACCCAAATATCATAAACCCTCTCTAATGCGTTCAAAAACCATAGGCAATGACCAGCATTACCAACCAACAGAAATAAACGGAACTGTAATGAACTCATAACCTACTGAAAACCGTAGGTTATAGAGTTTAAATTTGGAATAGGTGTCAAATTCAAGTGAGTGTGCTATACTAGTATCTACATTCTAACTATAAATCGCACGACATTTTGATCTCGAGTGACACAAGAATAGTGACTTTGTTTGTTTTTCTATGATTTAAAAAAAAATACAGATATTCGAAACGCCGCCATTTCGAGCTGTCATTTATTCGTTAGCTTTTTATTTCCAGTTACGAGTAGACAAATTTTCTGATAAGTTGAATATGTTCTTTATTTCTGTCGAAAATGAGTGATAGGGACTCAGAACAACTGTCTATGTTAACTACCATTACTATAATAAATAATTTGCTTCTGTATGTGTTCAATTTATTTTTTATTGCATTACACTGGTGACAATGCTGGTCATTTCCCTATGGTTCCTGAACCCATCATAGAGCCCTTATGATATTTGGGTAGATAAAGTAGTGTATGCAACTGTACATAATTAGGCATTACAACACTCGTGTGATGCTATTAAGAAACTCGCCTTCGGCTCGTTTCTTAAACCCACACTCGTGTTGTAATGCCCTCCATTATGCACAGTTGCATAAACTACTATTTTACGATTTACAACAAAATAAAGCACAGTACAAAGCAATTACTCATTATTGCACATCAAATAAAATAGTTACACAGGGCACGGAAAGACTAATACAGATAAAGTTGTATGTATAATGGCTTATCGGTTTGAGCGATCTCTGCTAGCCAACCTTTCTACACCCGATTTTAAAGTATTCAAGTATTTATTTTGCAATTATAATAAAAAAACAACGGCGAGCGAAGCGAGCCGCAATTTTTTTATATGTCTGCGTGTGAGTTTTCGGTATCACCCCTTCGGATTCGGATTTGAAGTGCCAACGGCGCGCCCCGAGGGGTGCCGAGATGTCACCCCTTGGAGCTCGGTACCCGGGGCGGACCGCCCCTCCGCCCCCCCCCTTACGCCGCTAGTGGTTAAAATATACAATATTAGTAACGCCGATAAATCCTTATATAACGCGTACCTAAGCAGAGGAAATTATTGACAATAGAGCAAAGTGATGTACCTACTACAGTTTCATAGAGGTCATCAATAGGTATCTACAAAAAAGTCGATGCGACACAAAAAGGGTCGTTATAAGTTTGACGGATGTATCTATATGTAGGTTGTTGCGGCATCCTAGCTCCCGGATGCTTTTGATTGTTTATTTTGTCAAAAGCAGACTTGATCGAGTGTTCTAAGTACCTATGGAAAGTCTGCCAAGAGTGTGATAAAATTTATAATTTGTTTATTTTTAGTTTTCCGTGATCATGGCGCATGAAACTGTGCCGAAATATTGGAAAACTCAAAAATTGAATCATGGTTAATATCCCGTTCTAAATGATTTCTATAGTAATAACCATGATAGTTTCAAAAGTTTTATTAAAAACCTTTATCTACCCGTGCGAAGCCGGGGCGGGCCGCTAGTTTTTTACATGGAACAACTGCAGATCTTACAGAATTAAATACTTGTCCCAAGGCGACATTATTAGCATCAAACAACCTCCTGCATGTCAGGCAACTTTGCCCGCTGCGCGATAAAGGTCGTCAAATAGTATTTTGACAATCTTCATAGCAAAGGCATTTCACTGATCAATAATTTTCTATACATAATCATTAATACCCAAGGCTTACTTACAGTTACAGGTATGTTGCCCTCAACGGCCAAGAGCTCCACACTGTACTTGTTACTATTTAGATAAGGTGTTATATCGCGTAATGGCAGAACTCCTTCACTTGGCCATTTCAACACAATAGCATAGATAGCTGTCACGGTATCAGTTGGCTTGGCCTGGGCAGTAGGGTGCTCAGCATTGTATGTGGTTTTGGTGCAGGTGTACCAAACATTGCCGGTTAGAGTGTCATTCTGGGAGATCCAGGGAGAAGATCCATAGATAGCTTCACCGTTAACGGAAAGCCATGAGCCGAGAGAAAGCAAGCGTTCTTGGAATATGGGAGATATTGTGCCCTCCTTTGTTGGACCCACATTTATAAGGACATTGCCTGCAACAATATGTAAAACTTTGTTTAGTTGAAATTAGAAATTTACTGCATTGATCTAAGTAAAATAAAGACTTGTATGTATTTTGTTGGTATTCTGTGACAAGCTCACCTCCACAACTAACAGTAGTGACCAACTCTTCAATCAACTGGAATGCTGTTAGCAGTTCAAATATATCAATGTTCCTTCTGTAGCCCCATGAAGTTTTGTCCACGGTGAATGCATTCTCCCATTTGTGCTTTTGAATAGTTCCTGAAAAACACCAACATTAATTGGCATTTCAAAATTAACAAGCTTGAGTGTATGATCATCAATGATCATTTCTATTTCTGAAGTTAACAGTTTTCCATACTACTCTGGTTGGAACAGGTAATACTATTTATAAGCTACTCACTATTGTTGAACCTGTCTGCAAAATTGTAGAAGTCACCATGTTTTCCACCTGTTCCTATTCCCCACCTGTCATTAACAACCACCTCATCTTTGACAGGACTGTCATTGTACAGCCAAGCAAGGAACTCTTGTGACTTCCAATAGTTGTCATATGCCTCCCAGTCACCATCAGACCATATCACCGAGGGTTCATAGTCATGAACAAGTTGCTTAAGATCTGGCCACAGTTTTGTATCCACAAATGTTTGGGTACTAAAGTTGCGTTTCTTATCATCTAGGTAGATAGGATTGAACCATTCAAAAAGAGAATGGTAGACTCCAAACTTCAGACAGTGCTTCCGAACAGCCATAGCTAGTTCTCCGACGAGATCCCTTCTTGGACCAACTTCCACTGAATTCCAGCTGAATGATTTCTTTGATGGGAAGAGGGTAAAGCCTTCATGATGCTTGCTTGTTAGCACAATGTACCTGAAAAAAATCAAGTATGTTGATCAGTTTCCTAGCATAATATTATGAAGAATTAAATGTATTTTATTTGTAAGTGAAATGTACTTACTTAGCCCCTGATTTAGCGAAAAGCTTTGCCCATGCATCAGCATCAAAGAAGTCAGCGGTGAACATAGGAGCGAAATTTTGATATGCAAACCCAGGAGCATAGTTCTTCTTCATAAAGTCCACATATTTCTTGATACCAGCTGCAATCATTAGGTTTCATACGACCACAAAGTACCTAACTACTATCTATATTGGTAAGTAGGGAGGGGAGGTACTAAATCTTAGAGGTACCTACCACCTAGCCATCTAAAGGTACCTACTTATCTACCTACTAAGTAGGTTTTAAGTTAAATGAAAACTTACTTTTCCAATTAATCCAGAACCATTCGGATCCGAAGCTGGGAACAGAGTAGACGCCCCAGTGCAGAAAGATCCCTACTTTAGCTTCATCGTACCACCGAGGTAACGGTCTTTTGTCCAAATCGCTCCATTCTGGTTCATATCTTTTTATTTCCCTTTCTTCTCTGCCAGGTCCATTCACCAAGTCATTAGAGCTGATTTCGTAGTTATTGTGAATTGCCGCAGCTGTTGTTATAACAAGCAGGCATAGAATCAGCAAAACCGACCGCATTATTCTGAAAATCTCATTTCACACAATATTCAAAGAGTTTAGAACACTTTAAAAAAACCATAGATAATGGTAGAACAGAAGAAGTAAACAAACACATAGACAAAAATTTACTGTACCTACTCAGCTGTTCATTGTCAAAAGTTCAAGCAAGAAGTTCAAAGTTCATAGAGGTTCACACAGCCTAGCATAGCATAGACGTTTTGAAAGGGCAATCGTGAGGGGGGCAAGGGACGAGGGGGGACCGCACTTGCATACATCCACCGCCGTAGATTGAGAATTTAACTAGATCAGTGGCATGCGTGGCCGCAAAAAGGGACAGAGTAATACGAAGTGGTGTTGCCATACAATTTTGTTACCCTGACTTTAGGTTCATAATTTCATGTCTGGTAGGTGGTATTTTAGTATCATTCATTCATTACATTAGGTACCTACGTATGCGGGAGTAGGTAAACTTTTAATTTAATGAGCATAGAAATAAAACAACGTTCAGGTATCAATGTTAGGTTTCGTTTAAATTTATTACCACCGCCACATAATACGAGCTAACGTGTAGGTAGACATCATTTCAAATACTAAAATAATGTAATTTTGAAAATAATATTATTGCTAGATAATCAATTCAAACACTTACCAAGCAAGAACTTACAATAAAAATTGCACTTTGGAAATCACATTTCTTTTAAGTAATTAAATCTTACACATAAGGTATTGCTAAGATAAGACAACCATTATACGAAATTCAAAAGCACTTTTAAATTATACTTCAGGTAAAATGTGCAGAGAAAACCAAATTAAATTTTTTACACCTTAAACACAATATTACCTACGTCCTAGCCTATGTATCCAAATATTTTATATTCTGTTTTATTTATTAGGTATGTAATAATGACCATTGTGTGTGATGATTATGATTACTCTCCACAAATCATAGGATCACAAATCAATCAGTCTTTATTTCTATCAAAGAGCCTTAATCAATACCCATACACTTGATAAATAAAATTGTACATACACTAATTAAACGGTACATACCTACTTACTAATTTACACTGGTGGTTTTATTTATACTGCGTTGTATTTCTCTTACAAACTCAAAGTTTTCATGATTTTCCTCACGTACCTTTTCCGTAGTATGTATATATCTTACATGCCTGAAATAAAATATTGAAGCATTAATATGAAAATTATAAATAGTACTATAGTAATAGTAAGTTATATTAGCAACACCAAATCCCAATACCATTTAAATATTTTTGATTTAGTATTTTGATTAGTAGGTAGACTAAAACACAAAGTAGGTATAATTTTTCTATCCAAATCTCAAACAGTCCTTCACCCATCATCGTAGCACTGATTCTTTTTATGTATTTATTTATTTTACTTACCAGTCTTGGAACAGCATAAGAGAACAGATACGTTCACGTTTCTTTTTTGTTAACGATTTTCATGAAAATGTTTGAACAAATTACTAAATATTTTTGGGTTCCCAGTTTTTGCGACCCGTGGCTTCTATCCAAAGCAAACGTAAATCATTGTTTTCGGGAAATCTGTAACAAACAAAATCATATTTTAAGAATGTATGTAGATGTAGGTATTCATGTCTCAATGCGCCACGACATTTGGGGAATTTTATTTTCGAGTGCAGGCAACCCTAAATTTTCGTAATTTTAGGTTATATTTATTAGAATTATTTTAAAACATAGTTTTTGAGTCTTGTCTGTACGGAAATCTATGAAACTATAAATTTTGAACCTTTTTTGAAGTCAAACGAGCTTGTACTTACGATTGGAATGACAAACTCGGCACTTTTCATTCACCGTCACTTTTACATCCAAAAACACTGCACCGCACCATCGTTGCTTCAGATTTATATCGTTGAGAGACGCAGGAATGCCCGCAGAGTCACTTTCACACATTTAATTAGCAGAAAGTATCATTAGGTCGAAAAAAACAAATACTATGTGATGTGCCCGGCATGTTTGTTTAGCTCTTATAAGAGCTAAACAATGAAAAAACTGGCACAATGGTAGAGACAGAGAAACTTTCATTCTATCTCATTTCTTCTCAGGCTACAAGCATATTTTTATCTCTCTCTTGTGTGAATGAAATGGGTATATGCAACACCTCTAGTGGTATATACTCTAAGTCCACCGCCTTAGTAACTCTCTCCATATTTTTTAGGGATGACCATCTGGTCTGACCTTAGGGTCTGACACATGTTATAATGGTTATTTGTTAAAAAAAATATTTAATAAATATTGTATGCGAGGTGCGCCGTTCAAAATTGCAACTCATCATTTTATATCAAAGATTTTGCGCTTCCATCAATTTCCAAGCGCGCACGCGTTTTTTTTTTTTTTTTTTTTTTTTTTTTTTATTGTTATGAATATTTTATCATGGGTATCGTTTTTGACTAAATCCAGGGTACCTATTAAATACGAAAATGGGGTTATTTTGAAAATCCAAGATGGCGGATTAATTTTTATTAATGTTTTACTCATGGGTATCGTTTTTGACTAAGTCTAGGGTGTTTTATAGGAAAATGGGGTTATTTTGAAAATCCAAGATGGCGGATTAATTTTGATTAATGTTATACTCATGGGTATCGTTTTAAAGAAACTCGAGGTGTTAAATACGAAAATGGGGTTATTTTGAAAATCCAAGATGGCGGATAATTTTTTATAAATATTTTACTCACGGGTATATATCGTTTATGACTAATTCCATTACTTTGCAGATGTGGCCGAAATTACCCTAAACCGGGGTCAAATGCGTTGGTTGACAGACTGTGTTTTTGTGAGGTTTTTGTGTTTTTTTTGCCAAAGTGATCCAAGGTGGAGTATAGCACTGGAAGAAATGAAAGAATAAAATAATAACCGCAAGCGCGACAATTTTTTTTGTAGTTTCTTGTGATTGTTTTCAAATGATAATTCATGCGGGATAATTAAATAGAAAATAATACGATATAAAGGTTTTTTGTTATAGTGCTTGCCCGCACTCTGAGTAACTCTAATGTTACCCCTGTAAGTGGAGCTACCGACGATACAGTCCGTAAGAGGTCCTTTCGATTGAACCGACTAAGATTTCGTGACTTTGTTGGTTAGAGCACACCCGTACCTACTTAAGGTGGGGCGCGGGTTCAAGTCCCGCCGAACTTATTTTATTTCAAAACGATATAAATGAGTAAAATTTCCCCTATCATGGATTTGAAAAAATACCGCATACATATTCGTAATCTATACCCTCGATTTAGTCGAAAAAGATATCCATGAGTAAAATTTTAAATAAAAAATATCTGCCATCTTGGATTTGAAAATCATTAATATCCGTAACGTTGACGACGATGTTCAACTAAAATAAAAAAAAAAAATCATTTGACACTAGCATGGTGACAACCCTGGCCTACATACGCTGTCGCGTCACTTGTCGACATGCACCGCGATATCAAAGGCGTCGTCGGCCTACTGTGTGGTAGTACCGTGTGGTGGTAGTACGGTTTACCACCACCAAGCATAACTATACCTATGCCTGCATATTAAAGAAAACCAAAGCTGAGCTTGTTGAGCGTTGAGCTTTATGGTCAGCTCACGCCGCCGAGGCGCCACGCATGCTACTGCGCGGATTAAAGTTATTAATATTTTCCTATTGGAGTTGGAGTTTAATTCAATACAAAAATATTGCGTGATGTCCCGTTAGTCCCACCAGCGTCGTTGAAAAAGTCAGAGAGGCTTGTTGTGGTTGAACCTCTCTGAAAGAAACCCCTCTGGTTTTTCAACATAAAACTATGAAATCTTTAGGAATCAAAAAACGTTTGTACTAATTCTAAGTACCTACCTATGGATAGTTATCACAACTTTGGTTGCTATGTAAAAACAGTCTTCATAAACTCTTTACATAGTTATTGTACACTCATTGTCATAAACTTGAGTCAACACCTTAGATCAAAGTAAAAAAAAGGAGATGATGAGGTACTACCATCTCGAAAGGGTATGGCTCAAGTCAGGTCCAATTATGTTCCCTCACCTCGTCCATAGTCGGACCAGCGGCAGCGCGGTTGCGTTTTGCTTTTGTGTTAATTCGACTAAAACACCACGACAATGTCCTCGTGTTCGTTCACCAGGTGAACAAATAGCTCCAAAACAAAAAACAAAGCCCAACCCAAGGCATCACATTATTTTCACGCGTAAGTACCAAATTTTAAACTTTCTGATAATTCGATATCTATCTATCTAGTCGAAAGCACAAAATTATACGTCGTAGTAAGCACGCGCAACACAAACGCCACCGCCCGCGCCGGCCGGTCCGACTACGACTGAGGTAAGGGACATAGTTGAATCTAACTTGATCCATACACTTTCGAGATGGTAATGCCTCATCTCCCTTTTTAGGGTTCCTTACCGCACTAGCGGCGTAAGGGGGGGGGGCGGAGGGGCGGTCCGCCCCGGGTACCGAGCTCCAAGGGGTGCCATCTCGGCACCCCTCGTGGCGCGCAGATGACACTTCAAATCCGAATCCGAAGGGGTGATACCGAAAACTCACACACAGACATATAAAAAAATTGCGGCTCGCTTCGCTCGCCGTTGTTTTTTATTATGATTGCGAATTAAATACTTGAATACTTTCAAATCGGGTGTAGAAAGGTTGCCTAGCAGAGATCGCTCAAACCGATAAGCCATTATACATACAACTTTATCTGTATTAGTCTTTCCGTGCCCTGTGTAACTATTTTATTTGATGTGCAATAATGAGTACAATTGCTTTGTACTGTGCTTTATTTTGTTGTAAATCGTAATTTTTATTTATGATTTTTATTTTGTATTTGTTTCATAACAATCTTCGCAGCCACCGCAATTTCTCCAAACGTTTCAGGGCTCGCTGTTATTAATTTTTTCATTCTCTCCTTAACTTGTTTGTGATCACCCGAAAAAGTACCAAAAATTTCGGCGGCTCGCTACGCTCGCCGGTTCGTTTTTAGCTTTGTTGTAGATCGCCAAAAAAAAAATTCGTCGTGGTCTTACAATACTTGTATTTTTGCACACCGAACTCCGAAATTACCTATTGTGGCTCGCTCCGCTAGCCGTAGTTATTGATAAATTTATTTTTTAAATTATAGGTCACCTTTAAATTCACATATTTAATATTAATAAGGTCACAATTAAGTCAATTATTAAGGTCACGTATGACAAACTTTTCACCTAACATCCGAAAATCCAAAAAAATATCGCGGCTCGCTGCCCCGGGTGCCAGCCCACGCTACGCCGCCACTGCCTTACCCAAAGGGTAAAAACGGGACCCTATTACTAAGACTTCGCTATCCGTCTGTCACCAGGCTGTATCTCACGAACAGTGATAGATGTACAGTTGAAATTTTCACAGATGATGTATTTCTGTTGCCGCTATAACAACAAATACTAAAAAATAAGAATAAAATAAATATTTAAGGGGGCTCCCATACAACAAACTTTTTTTTTTTTGCCGTTTTTATAGATAATGGCATGGAACCCTTCGTGAGCGAGTACGACTCGCATTTGGCCGGTTTTTTACTTTTATCTAAGGTCAACACTCTATTTTTTCTAACTCTTCTAACTTTGAGGTATTTATTCATGATTTTTGAACTTATTTGAATTTGAAAACCAATTATACTACTCACTGAACATAAAACTGTCTAAAAGTAAGCTCTAACTAGACGCCATTTATTAAAAAAACACAAAGATTTTCAAATGTTAATGAACCTTTGTGATTCTATAATAAATGGTAAAAAGAATTTAAAATAAACCGACTTACCTCCTTCGTTATCAAACAAACCAACCACTTGTTCAGATATCAGCTCTATCACTGAGCGTAGGCATGTTATGTAGTTATTTCCAATAGGTAGGTATTGTTGAATGTTTTAATAATATCAGGATACCAGCGAACAAGCCAGAGTAAGTAGGTACCTACCTAGTTAAAGTACCTAGGTAATTTTATTTACCTTCATGTTGTATTAATTTTATAGTGGTAACTAATATTATAATTCGAAAGTAAATCTGTCTGTCTGTCTGTTACCTTTTCACGCCTAAACGGCTGAACGGATTTTAATGAAATTTAGCAGGGAGGTAAATGGTATCCCGGGGACGGACATTGTCTACTTGAAAAGCGCGTGCGAAGCCGTGGACACCAGTAAAAAATTATGCTTTAAAAACAAAACTTGTAAAAATAAAACCGGCCAAATGCGAGTCGGACTCGCACACGAAGGGTTCCGTACCATTATCTATAAAAACGGCAAAAAAATATCGTTTGTTGTATGGGAGCCCCCTTAAAAATTTATTTTATTCTGTGTTTTAGTATTAATTGTTGTTATAGCGGCAACAGAAATACATCATCTGTGAAAATGTCAACTGTCTAACTATCACGGTTCATGAGATACAGCCTGGTGACAGACGGACAGCGAAGTGGTAGGGTGTAATAGGGTCCCGTTTTTACCCTTTGGGTACGGAACCCTTAAAAAACTGAACCACAGCGTCCCACTGCAGGATAAAGCATACCGATAGATACTAAAACTTAATTATAAAAATTATACATGTTTAAAAATAAAATATATTGGCATAGGTGAGTACTTATCCGACTCTTACCTACTTATAACTAGCAATTAATGACACACTACCAAATAAGATGCTCTTATCAGCTCAAACACCAAATTCAGTTCAGTTTATTTATTCTTAAACATATTGGTGTCAGAATAATTACGAATACTTAATATTTTTTTGTGATTTGTGTAATTTATGAATTAAAAAATAACAAAAAAGATTAATAACTAACATAAATAAATAAAACAACAGTATGTAAGTAGGTACTTACAATCTTTTAGAGTTTATAATCAAATGCCTGCTTTATATATTACTAGCAGCGCCTCGCGGTTTCATCCGCGTAGTTCCCGTTCCCGTAGGAATTTCGGGATACAAAGTAGCCTATGTCCTATTCCAGACTATAATCTATCTCTGTGCCAAATTTCATCCAGATCTGTTTTGCCGTTCTGGCGTGATAAAGGAACAAACATCCATCTATCTATCCATCCATCCATCTAAACTTTCACGTTTATAATATTAGTGAGATAACAGGAAGTACAGACACAATAATAATAATACGCTAGCTAATTTGCAATTATTATTACAGGAAATTACATATTCGTTATAATATTTCTTACATGATTTATATAAATACATGTCAGTGATAGGTTTTAAAACCTGTACCTACTAATTACCAGTCCCCCTCCACAGAGTTCGTTGAATTAGATTTTAATTTTTACAATGCATTGTGCCTCATTGAGGAAATATGAAGTAAATAAAAAATTATACTTAGTAACTAGTACCTACATGAGAAAAAAACAGCAAAAAAAACTAAAATCTGTACTGGGTAAAAACTAGTATCTCTAATATTCGTTTGAGGGCTACACAGACGTCTTCATTGTGCTTGTGTGAGCAGAATGTTAGATGCTGGATTCGTGTTGGCGCGCGCGGGATTCAAATTTGGAAAAGGAAATCGTAAACTATAACCATTTGCGGCGAATTACTTTTCTGTTAGATTTATTCCTTATGAACGCAGAAAAATTAAAACCACGAATAAATTTAAATCTCGCTTCAACGCGAAACGAACAATCTTAGTATTTCATATATTGTTAGATTTTTTTTTACCTATCTACCAACGAAGGAGGGTAATAAACGGTTGGCACCGCAAACAACAGAAAAATTTGGATCACAGGCTATCAGGAAACGAAAAATCTGTTTTTCATTAATTTTACATTAAATTACGTGTTTTGATAAATCTCACGTGAGATTATGGGAGGGGGAGGGGGTCATGCAAATCTCACAATATCTATACAGGGTGTGTCAAGACCACTACCGAAAACAAAGGGGGGTGGTGCAGCACCCCAAAACAAAACGAATAAAAAAAACCGTTGTCCGAAAAAAAAATTCTAGCTGGAGATATGAATTTTTAAAGATTTTTATTTGTTTTGCTAGCCAGCAATGTACACGTAAGTTTACAAATGCCGTAAGTTAGTACCTAATAGGTATGTAGGTTCTTAGTCTTACCTAATTCCGGTGCAGTCTCGGTCGAATCAGAAATGGCACGAACTGCGCTCCTCCTCGTTCATGGCACAGCTGAGCACGTCTGATTGTGGACCGATGAACACGATCCAGGAATGTAGGATCCTCGGCGCTTCTCGCATTTACCCCAGCATTTACGCTGCAGTCCGCGTACCTACTCGAGGGTTTCTCCTAGTAAAGTCCAAGACCTGTTCTTGCACCTGAACACCTACCCCTCTGCCACCCCCGTGCTTTTGGGGCGTAAAACGTTCATTATTCAGGACCCTTTGATATGCAGCCGTGAAGACTCTAGCATCAGACGGATGTGTCTGATTGGGGTACCTATCCCGGTAAATGCGCAAGGCTCGTGACGCATTTCCTCTCGCTTCACCATAACACATTAGCAACTGTCCATACTCCCTCGCACTAAACATAATAAACTCGTAAACAAAACACTAACATAATTAAAGACCTACTACTCTAAGACTAACGATTAATAAAATAAAAACACACCAAAACTAACTGAAAACTAAACTGCCTAATACCTAATTAGAAAAACTCAAAAAACAGAAGAAAAACACGAACGTATTGCAATTTTTATGCACCGCGCAAGTGTTCAGTGCGAATAATGAACACGTACTAAAAACAAAATGAATCTAAAGATTAGTGAAATTAGGTAAATAATGTCCTTTTAAAAAAGCCGAAAAACGCCGAACGACATTGCTCTGTCATAATCTCTTATGATTATGTGTCTTATTGATACAGTCATATGATTCAGTTTCCTTTTACACTACATTTTTCTTTGACAAAATGTGCGCCGACACAGTTGATGCCTATTACCTATTTGTAATTAGAGTTCAGTACTTAAAGGGTGCTAACGGGACCCTATTATAAAACCTCGGCTGTCTGTCGTCTGTTCGTGGTTTTAAACTTTTTCTGCGATTTACAAAGAATAGAACAACGGACAAGTGCGGTATTTTTCCGTAACTTTTATGTTTTGTAAAAAGCAGGTAAAAATACCATAAAATAATTTGAATTTCGCGCCAACCCGCGACGATCACCCTTCAGCTCAAGTTTGTGATCAAGTGATCGATCACCCATCGATCTAAATAAAATTCAGGAGATAACTAACTACTAACCTATAAGTAGGTACCTATCTTATTTCTTACGAGATAGATAAAATAGGTACCACTCATGATGGTTGGTATGTTTAGAATTACCTTGCAGTAACATCGTTTAAAATAAAGCTACGGAACCCATTTGGTAAAGTAAATAAAATTTGCGCAAATTGTCGGTAAAAGTCAAAGGCGTTACACGTGCGTCCGCGGCCTGTTTGTCGGAAAGTTTGGAGAGGTGCCGCCGCGCCGCCGCGCGCGTGTCAAAGGAAAGCCGAACTAGGTATCTATTCTCTAGGCAGGACGATGACCTCTGAAAATAAACGCGGGTCTGTCAGCTGTTCTTAACAAAAGTGGGTACTTATTTCAGACAGATTAAATGTACCTATTTTAAATTTTGATGTTTCTAATCAATTCTTGGTATGCTTTCAAGGTCATGGCCGCGAATTAAATCGTAACCGCGTGCGTGTCAAAGGAAAGTCGAACTACCTATTCTCTAGGCAGGACGATGACCTCTAAAAATAAACGCGGGTCTGTCAGCTGTTCTTAACAAAAGTAGGCACTTATTTTAGACAGATTAAAAAATTAAAATGTACAGATTAAAATGTATTTTAAATTTTGATGTTTCTAATCAATTCTTGGCATGCTTTCAAGGTCATGGCCGCGAATTATATCGTAGCCGCGCGCGTGTCAAAGGAAAGCCGAACTACCTATTCTCTAGGCAGGACGATGACCTCTAAAAATAAACGCGGGTCTGTCAGCTGTTTTTAACAAATGTAGGTACCTACTTATTTTAGACAGATTAAAATGTATTTAAATTTTGATGTTTCTAATGAATTCTTGGTATGCTTTCAAGGTCATGGCCGAGAATTAAATCGTAGGTAGTATGTACCTACCTACTAACTATTTATTGAAAAGATAAGTTCGTAGGCGCGGAACTTTCACGTGTCGGTAGGGTAATAACCGCGCCCGCGCGGATAGGAACCTATTTAGCTGTGTGGTGCGGTTGGTGTTTTGCAATACATTGCTGCTTTTTTTATTTTATTAATTTTTTGCTTATTTAAATTACTTATTTAGGTAGATATGTTCTTATAGTGTTGTGCTATGGGTATGTACCTAGAAAAAAAAATAAAAAAATTTGATGGGTCGACATATTTTTCGCGTTTTTTTTTCGCTAAATATTTTCAAAATCATGGTCTGATTGCACCCCCCCAGTTTTCGGTAGTAGTCTTGACACACCCTGTATACCAGGGGGAACGGGGGGTCAAAAAATCGCCAGAATCACCTCACGTAATTTATGGATGCTCCCTTGACGTAATTTTATGACACAAATATTATTTTAATCCTATACCTACCTAACACGGACTAAAGCCTAAAGGTCCAGTTCAACACAGAGCTGACAGATTACAAAAACCTCCTACATATCTTAAAAAGTGCAAGCTTACTTAAGTTACAAATACCTTGCTAATCAATCATACAAATACATAATTATAGTAAATATTTGTAATCATAAATCAACACCTAGAGAGGTGTTGATTTATGATTACAACTGACTGTCGATTTACTTACAAGTTTGATTAATCTTTGATACCCACTGATTTTAGTAAAAATAGCTCAACTATTGGAGATCATATTAAAGATGTTTCATAAAATCCATTTCAGTCCATTCTGTGCTGGAATATTCCAAGCTGCTACCTTCGATTCTGTTCATCTTTAAGAGTCCATCACACAACTATGAGTTTCACAGAAGCATTCAATTTCTGATATACCCTACATTTTTATCCACTTCCTCACTGGGAAGCGATAGACAATGCTATTGAGTATCAACCTTAAAGTTTGAGTACGAACAAGCACTGTTAATGATTATCTCGCTCATCCCTGATGTTGGTGTTGAGTGTGCAGTTAAGGGATCAATCTGTGCCGTTGTCAATGGGGAGGTGAATACTTTATCACCATTAATATTGCTGGCAGTGTGGCGTGGAGTGTGTGTGAACACAGTGCTTATCTGTTCCTGCCGCTCACATGTGCCCATTTTAACTTCAAATATAATGTCAAGTATTTTTTTCTTTGCAATCAGCTGGTTTTTTTCTCCTCTCAATGAGCGCAGTTCATTTGCAACATATTCACCAAACACAGAAAAATCATCCCTGGTTCTAGGAGAATCAGGTTTGTAAGTGTTTATAAAATCTGTTCTGGTAATTTTGTAAGGTTGTGTCTGGTTCAGAGTTTTGGTTTCACTTATGCTGTCGGATTGAGAGTTCATGTTTGCACTGACATCCTGGAATTAGAGATTTACAATTAGGTTTCAGCACTACTTCACTACTTAGGTTCTCTAATACATAAAAAATTATTTTATAGCACACAAATAATGTGGCTATCATGGAAGTATCAACTGTTATAAAATCTTTTGACATTGTATGTACAAATTGCTTACCGACTGTAACATTCTGTATGGCTTGCTAGAATCCTTCAGAAAGTGGACATACTCGTACGCATACCAGTTACTAATGTATCGATCGTTAGGGTTCTGGGCGTTCGCGTGGGCTTCTCTGGCCCACTCTCTGTTGTACTGGCTACGAAGATGTTGAATCTTCTTCGTAGCGTCGGCTAATGAGACTTCGAGGTAATTGGCGATATTACGCAGCTCCTCCCTTCGTTTCTGTTTATCTCTACGAGTATCGCACAGCGTTGGGTTCCACAAATTAGCATTTACTTGCAATAATTCTACCAACTTCATCGTTCTGTCTTTAGACCACTCCATTATGTATTTTGATCAGTCAGGGTTCGATGCTCAATATAAACACGCGTTGCGATATTGCAGTTATTGAACAGCAAGCATAATAATTGTACGCTATAGTACTCAATACTTTTTTCTTTTCTTACTTAAGTTAAAATAATCACAACAAAAAATTGCAATGCAATGCAACAAAAACAAACAAAATAGGTTTTTGAAAACAAACAAACGTCAACGATCTGTGTTGCCAGATCGAATTTGACAAAATAAGTAACTCGAGTAATAAAATAGTAAATTGCAGAAAAAAAGTCTGTAGATTTCGAAAACATGCAATTTTTTAGGTTTTTTTTTTCATGTTTCTCAACATCATAAGTAACATTTAGGTGCTTTTAGTGGGTACCTATACTTACCTACACTTACGTTGCAAGAAAATTCATACATGGAAACTTTGATTATAGACAATCATCAACTCGGACTTGATCAGGCTTTTTAGGGCAGATAGTGTACTTTATATAGGTACCTATGATGGTATTCCGTGATCTTTTCTACAAAGAGACAACGAGTATGTTCAAAATAAGAGAGAATATCATTCAGCAAGAATAGACTCAAACCTGAATCAAAATAACACCCAAGTGAAATGGATCTTTTTATTGGTTTTATCATTATTATAGGGCCTTATGGCCAATGAGTCTCTCTCATAGAAAGAATGTAGAATTCTCGAATTTCAATAAATAAATCAGTAGACTAATCAAAAATCAGGTAGATCTTCTGCTAAATCACTAGATCTGGCAACAATCGAAGTATAAAAATAAAAATAACTATAAAATGTCACTGTCAAATGTCTTTGAAAATTAATGTCACTGTCTAATTCACGACTTTTGTCATGGACGTACGAAATTACTCAGACATGAAGGATAGTCAAACAGTCGCATATTGCCAATAACAAAGAAGTCAAGTCAAGTCTTCTCACTTCAAACACCGATTTAATTTGCGCGGGAGTTTTGAAATATCGGTTGATATTTTTTTCTGTCTAATAATACCTATGTAAAGTAACAAAACGTGCAAAGTAGCGTACAAATTATTCTTCTGGTTAGGTACAACACAACCCAAGTATGTATTAAATTGAAAGGCATTGTTTTATGTATTCATTCTCATTTTATTTACAGACTACAATGTGACTATCACATTATAAAACAGGTGCTATAATATTTACACTATGTACATACATAATAGCATAAACAGAAATGCAATTTTCATAAAACATAAAATTGTCATCATAATAATTCACAATAAAAATATTTTAATAATACAGGAACTAAAATATTACTTAAAACTTATCAGAGGAAATAAATAGTTAGATAACTAAAGCACTTAGATGCTTTTATTTTAGGATTCGAAAAGGTTTATGTGTGAGTTATGCAGCAAAACACTAAACAAAATTTGTAACATTTCAATTATTCTTCACTTTGACTTGACCGTTAACAAGGGTAGGGCTTTTCAGTAGAAGGGAAGAATAGTTTCTACAATTTGGACAATTTATCACAAAAATAACAAACAAAATAACAATAAGTATGAATAAAATCGACGTAAATCAGTCCATAATTGTTTCATACCATATCGTTCTTGTAAAGATCTTAGATATTTTAGCAAATTATATTAACAAATACAATACAAACCCCAAAAATATTTGGTTACCCATAAATTCAAATTTCAATAGAGTAGGTAATGGTGATACTGTAGGCAGGTAGTATAATAAACCAAGAGATTCTTATCAATAAAATTATGCATGATTCAGTTGGTAGATGTACCAGACCAGGTATTTACAATTTTGTAGAGAATGTCAAGAACCCTTAGGTACTTACTTACAAGTTTAGAAATTCACTAATAGGCAACTAAGGTAGAAGGTTATCATTCACCTAGTTCTATTGAAGATATCTACGTACCTTTATAGACGAGTCAAATTTATCTGGCTATACTCCAACCAAATTCGATGTAAAATATTTGTAGACAAATGACAAAAAAAAATCACAAGCTTGGTCTCGAGTTTCAGATATAAAATTGACAGCAATATTTATTGCAGGAAATGTCTCAAATCAACAAGGAATGTAATTTGTGAATTAAAATACACGACGATTAAATTAATTTTAGGTTAAGTATGGGCAGTTTGGTTACAGATAATATGTCGAATTTGGCTGCAGTACAGATATAAACTTTTAAAGGCAACGTGCTTCCACCCAGACCATAATACAAAATTCAACATTATAAAATATGGATTAATTTTAACAATTGACAATAATTTTGTCTATGAAATTCAAGATAAGTACGTACAAGATCGTCACGCTACTTAGACTTTTTTGAATATAACAGGAACAGGAACAGGGTCCAGTTATGCTAACCAATCTCTTTTGAGGTAGAATTCCAAAACGTGCCTACCGTAAAAGAATGCTTTTACTACCATTATTATACAGAAGCGATTAGTTTAGCAAAATAGGGCCCCAGAAGAACAGTACCATTCATACCTAGATATTGGTGTCAATTCAGATGCAACAAGAACGTACATAGATAAGAGTTGCCTTTTTATTTCGATCGACGAAATAAAAATGGCATTTAATGCTGTTAATTGTTATAACGTTTTTGTGCCATCTCAATTAACATGACATCATATTTATAGTACTCTATTATAGGTTCCTTTCCTTCCTAGTCCTAGAGGTAATAATTTGATATTACTACAGGGCATAAAGGAGTACATAAGAGCTAGTTGTCTATTCCGTATTTTTATAAAATCCATTCCAAACCCAATGCACGAGCCATCACTGCTGAAACTAAACCGTAGGTCTCCGGCTTTGGTTCGCACCAGGAAACAACTAGAATTTAAACTTACAGTTAGAGAGAACTTAACCACGCCTAAGAGCCAGCTCATCTATCATTGTGGCCGATCTGTGTTGGCACTATGGGCCGCGTCTTTACTAAATAACATGACTGAGCGCTCTACCTACTAATAAATTAGGCCTAGCATTGTTACTTATTTCGTCGGGTTAACGTCAATAATAAATAATAGCTACCTAAATAAATTGTACATTGTCCAAGAGTTCACTTTGTCCGTTTACGTCACATCCAGGGGTCGAGCATCGCGTGGTCTGAAGAACCCTCTTTCTGTGCGGCACTCCCGAATGGTGACGGTTTGTAGGTTCACTGTGACGTCGGTGATGAAGACTTGGTCCGCGACCGGCGCGCGGTTCAGCCAGTAGGTGGCGGTCCGGCGCGGTGCGGACGCGGGAGGGGGTACTAACACGGCCGTTGCTTCCTCCCAGTCGTCCTCATCCTCGAGCTGAGGCGCGGCTTCAGCAGCGGGGGAGACTGCGGCGGGGGGTGGAGGTGGTCGGGCGCCTTTCGGCTCTGCGGGAGTCGCCGTTGGCGTCGGTTGTGTGTCGGTGCGTCTCTCGCGCTCATGGGGGATGTGAGCGTCCGCCTCTTCCGGGGAATGAGGCGCTCGTCGAGGGCCGGTGGTGCGGGGCGCGGCCGCCTCTGCCGCCGGAGACACAGGCGCAGGCGGCGCGCCGCCGACGGGCGCGGGCGGGGCAGCCGGTAGCGCAGGCTGAGTCGGAGCAGGCATCCGAGCACCATTCACTTTGCTCTCGTGCCGCTTCCCAGGCGGGCTCATGGTTATGGTGACTCCTATCTTGCCAGATTCCTTGGACAGTACCTCCGCCTTGCGTTTGCCGGGCGGAGGGTGGCGCTCGTCGGAATTGGAGCGGGCGCGCTCGACGGGCGAGTGTTCGCGCTCGCGCTTGCGGCCCTGCTTGCGGGACTCCTCGCCGCGCTCGAAACTGTCGATGAGCCGTTGGTCGAGAATGTTCTCCTCCGGTTCCCACGTGTTGTGCTTCGGCTTCCAGCCTTTCCATTTCACGTAGTACTCCACTTTGCTCTGGAAGGAGAGAGAGAATGACCGTTAGTGAACCGTTTTCACAGTGAGCACAGATGCGTGTGCATTGCGGGGCAGGGGCGACGCGACTGGCTAGCGTGTGAGCGCCAGGAGGGTCGCACGTAGCGTAGCCTTTGCAGATTGTTCGCGATAATAATACAGACAGACTAAACTGGTCGGAAACGGGCAAGGGTAGACCGTTTTGAATCTTAAGCTTTGTGTCGGGGCACCGCGTATATAAAAGCATGCAGTGAAGCGAAATTGCTTGTAAGATTATGAAGGAATAAATAAAACGTACGCGGGCCAAAACACTGTCGTTATTTTGGAGTTCGCGAGCACCTGTCCGGCCAGCTGTCGCGGTATCTCCCCTGGCATCGAACCCGTTCATGCAAACTCGGCTTTATTACCGAGCAAATAGAGCCCTTTTAGCCAAATATTTTTCACAAAGCATTGACATGCAATCGACATGCTTCGTAAGTTATAAGTAACTTATCTACTGACCGAAATAATTGACCGAATAGGTAGGTACCACAGGCGAGCCAAATTTTCTCTAATACCGGACAGAAAATTTTAATGTGTCTATTTTTCTTACTCATCGACATTGGGAAAATTTTGGATTTTTGTGTTGTGAGTTGCCATTCTCTAGATCCAAACATTGTATCTATAGAATGGCAGTTTAATAACATCTAACGGTAGGTACCTAAAGTTTTACATTACCTAGGAAGGTACCTAACCTACATCATATGACTGAGGTATGCTAAAGGCACGTTACTTAGAAAATCTACATCTAAGTTAGTATTGATTGAAGATGAAGATTTGGTGCTGAAAGAGACAAAAGTAGTCCTAAGCAGCAGGTGGTTTAGCGTTACTATAAAAATAGTGCTGCCTATAGATATGCTTAAAAATTAAGTCACGCACATTATTAAGTTCGTTTCGGACTGACATTGTCCTATTACGACCGGATATTAACTCAAACCTTTCACTTTACATTTTATATTCAACACAGCCAACCAACGAAAACGAGCCATACAGCCCTGGGTTATAAAGTACAAAGTCCTTTGGGCGTGTTTGATCATAGGGCGTTTTGTTTTTCGGGCCCTCTATTTAGACCCTCGCTTCTTATTGGTTTTTATGGTGAAGGGTGAGTATTAGAAGAATCGACGACGTGACTTTGCTTCGACGTCGTCGTGGTTATTATCATTATACAATTTTTTATCTAAGCTATGAATTTTTAAAGCACCTGGTGTGCTAATTGCTATTAATTTACATATGGACTAATAATTTATATGGACCAAGTCTGAAAATAAAGACTTTAAAATTAACTAGAACTAGGGTCTAACGAAAATGTGATGGCGTTTTTGTAGTTAGCCCTAACTGAATACAAAGACCAGAGACAGAACTGAAGCTGGAGCAATAGTAATTATAGGATGATTATTACAAAAATCTAAATGTCATTCAAAAGAAACGTTTCTAGTGATCAATAAAATTGCCCCAAGAATAATATACACCAAAATTATACCAACCTACGAAAGATAAAAGATACACTGATA
Organism: Eupithecia exiguata; assembly: GCA_947086465.1. Classification (NCBI taxonomy): domain Eukaryota; kingdom Metazoa; phylum Arthropoda; class Insecta; order Lepidoptera; family Geometridae; genus Eupithecia; species Eupithecia exiguata. Next base: position 4,934,316 of record OX352230.1, on the reverse strand, counting down.
ATTAATACAATAAATAATATTCTAATAAAACAACCATTTACAATAACATAGCTAAAATAGTAAAAAAGAAGCAATAGAATATTGTTTCACAAAACTTGTTCACCGTCAACAAAGTTGTAATTGTAACCAAACAAAAACTAAAACACAAAAAACAGAGGAACTAAAGGGACGCTCTTACAAGGTAAGGTCGTTCAGCTGCCGCACGCTCATTGGCCGACAAGCGGGGCGGGCGGGGCGAAGGGAGCGCCCCTCCCCCACTCCCCGCCAGCCCGTGTCGACCACATTACCTAAACATTACACATAGCTTTTATGTGAACTACATAGAGTCCAATTTACAACGACGGGCAGTAAATACAAAATGGCAGATTTGATGGTTATAATCTTGCCATGGGCGGATCGAGCCTCGGAAGCTTAGTCGCCAATTAGCGGGCGATCGGTTTTTGTAATTAACGCGAATAATTAATGATAATCTCAGACTTGGCTCGGTGTTAATGAGCTTAATGAATGCGTAATGAGGTGTGTTCACCGACACTCATTCTGATTAGGCATCTGATTAATGACAATCAATGGCAGGTCTATCGGTTTTATTTACATTCGACTCGTTTGCAGTTATACGTGAATGTGCAATGATTGCCTTCATCGTTGATAATTCATTGCCAATTAGCAAAAGCCTAGCCAATTGGTCTGATACCTTCCAAGTGAACAACATAATTCACTTTGAGATCAGGTTCACGGAAGACAAAGCAACTTCGAAGTTATAAAGATCACCCAGAAGCCAAAGGAAAAAAAAAACAAAGACTCGTATGAACAATTTTTTTGTCCTATCAAAACTCTATTATACCAAGCTCTAAATTATTCTAAGAGTTCATGTTAGGAGTGCCGTCCGTGACCACGCTCGCTGTAACGCGGTTGAAACGTTGGGGAAAAGAAAACAAAAGGTACGCGATAAATACCCAACAAAAAATCTTTAATATGAGTTAATGTTAGTATGTCACTTACTAACGTCATGAACCAAGGCGCGCATTTTCGGGAAAACCAGACCAATTCATCGAACTAGTTAAGCAAATCAAAACACCCGCATATTAAAAACAAGCACTTGTACCGGCTAACGACAGAATAGAGCATAAATCAGTTAACACTGATAAAACAGGGGTCAAGTGGATTCTCTTTAAACATTCAAGCTGTCTGGCAAAGTGATGTGGAGGAACGAATACGAATAATATGAAGAATCCTTTAGGTTATTGGCGCAAACGGAAGCTAGCGCGGATTCCCGACAACTTTCAAGGGAGATATCACGACTGGTGGGTGTTCTATTAAAAACTGACAAAAATCTACTACCGAACCCTGATGATGATGTCTACCTAGACGAATGTTCGGCCAGGCAGCCAGTGCTTCAACGGAGACAGGCCAGGTGCGCAGGACATATTATGATAGTGCCCAAGTGTGTACACAAACACAGGTGTACCTATCTCTAAATCCCTCATTGCACTCTCATAACCCGATAGGACGGCAGACCGACACAACCGAGGAGAGATTACCTAACCTCTCCATTCTGTAAAGCCGTTGGTCCGGGCAGGATTTACGTGCTTTCCGAGGAACGGGGGTGTAACAATGTCAACTTCCTGAGTCTGGGCTATTACCGATATGATAACTACCAACTTCTTTGATCACTCATGTGATGTAGGATAGAAGTTCTATTCTACATCAGTCATCAAAGGAAGTTTGTTATATCATATTATAACGAACGTATAGATATTACATACGTATTATAACGATTCTTATCGTGTGCATGTTTAAGTAGATATCTATTATCTAGAGTTACCTACTATATGTATTGAATTGTATATCTAGGTATATTATGAAGTGACGAGCTTATAAATTTATGTTAAATGTTGGCACGACCTAGCCTAGAGAATGGGAGCATGGTGCGAACGCCCAAAAACTTGGTATTGAGACTTGTTCAATGTAATGAGATACCTACAAGACACGAATAGAGATGAAGATTTTTTGTTTTTGTATAGAGAACCATCCCAAAATCCTATGAAATTACACATTACTGAAGGATTACCTGCCATTTTATCAAGTAAAGCTTAAAAAACAACATTATAAATTTGAAAAATCAGCTACAACAATTTTGGTGATTTTGATTGAAAAAAAAATAACGATGTTCATGATAAAATTTTGCTTGTAATTCACCTATCCGTGCCTAGCTAGCCTAGTTTTCTGAAGAGCCGTCTATAGATAGAAAAACAAACGTTGACATTAAATATGTCATTTGAATATACGCGTAGGTAGGTAATAACTTTTTTTGTGAATTAGGGGACTTTATTAACAAAGAGAATTACATTGATTGTATATAATAGAAACAAATTAGAACCTAGTATCTTGAGATCTTCGTCCAAATCTGCCGCCGCATAATAATAAATGGTAAGTAAATAACTAGAAACAAAGGAACAATAAGATCTTGAACTTTACATAATAATGCAAATGCGTAAGTACCTAGATGAAAACCAAATTAATAGTATAGTCGGTATAACGTTAGTGAACAAGGGGACCGTTGGTTGGCTCCTCGCCAATATTGATGTCTGGAAGTGGCAGTAGAGTTTCAGTATAAAGTCCCTAGCAGAGGGAAAGGAAAATGGAAAAATAACGATAACACTTCAATATCCATTGAAATGAAACGTGTAAAAGATATTTTATCGTTTTCAGGTAGGTAAGTATATGTTGCCGATAAAATATTGAGTGCCATTAAACCGTGGTATATTAAGTGCAGGATAATTATAACGACATCGGTGTATTTTTTAATTTATTTATAGATAAAGATATCCATTTATTGATAGTTGTATTCAATAATGTTAGGAATCTCATAGGTATAAGTGTTGGACCGGATTAAGTATCTCATTCAAAATCTACTCTAATGATAAGATCGGATCCGATCCAAGATTGTTTATCAACAGATGAAATATAAAAGTCGGTTCTCAATTCGGCTGTATGTTTTATGTACCTACCTATGTCACTCGATATCTTAGCCAATTGTTGTTCGATTTTAATGATTCTTCCCCTTTTGTGTAGTGAATGATTCTTCATTACCTATAAGTTTTTTCCTCTGGCTATTTGTCCCGTAAACATTATAAAACTGTATAAAATATTTAAAAAACTTAAGTCGGGTAGTTTTTTGGTAAAACATCAAATTATTTCTCAACATGCTTTCGTATATTAGGTTTTAAACAGACGTGAGATGCGAGTCCTGATCCAGATCTACTGCAACATTTTGTTACGTCGCAAAGATTTTATAAAATAATACTACACGCAATGATTTTTTCCCTCAGAAGGAGAGCACATTTCTCTCAGCGGTTACATTTCACCATGCATCAACCCCCGCAAATTGCTCCCGGCTTCGGCACAACTCTGCCGGATTTATCAGGGGGGTCTGGGAGGGGAGGGGGTTAGATTAATGGCTGGAGCGTTAGCTCGCCCACGGGGACCGATCACCCGTTTAAACACGAATCCTCTCAAATTGCCCGAACCTCTGGCAAATGACCGTGAAAGGGTTTGTTTGTAGCGTCGTAGAGTGGAGATGACTTGTGGGAAAGTTCACGGTTGATTAATTTGGTGAAACTTTGTTAAACTAAGAAACGAATGAATGGATGTTTGCAATAATTGCTTTATTTTTGTATGTTCTACGTGCGATAGTTATAGGTAGGTATGATTTTCGTTTGAATATCAGTTGTTTTGATTTCTAGATATAACGTGTGGGTAATCTGTTTTGATTAAGTATCGACTTTAACTTGCTGCGTTGATTGTTTTAAAAGATTCGTAGGTTTTATTAGTAGCTTAAGAAAGTATAGATTAAGAAACAGACCGAGCCTGAGTCCAACTGAGTCTGCACCTGCAGGGGTATTTTAATTCGTCGAAAAGGCCTTCGGATTCGATATCGAAAACTTTTGTCTGGAAACGTCGTCGTTAGATGGCGTTGCGTACAAGGATAAGGGTGTCTATAGTTGACCATCTGCTTTCTACAAATTCAAGCGTTCAGATTTTGCAATGCGTCGGATATGTTGCATACGTAGGACCAGTCTATTTATAGATCAGTGATAATCGCCATGGAGATCGAATTTTCGCCATGATTGAAGGTCTACTTACTTGGCACTAAGGTAGAAGACCAGCTATAAATTTAACCTTGGAGCAGTATCAATAATCTTATCCGAGTGAAGTTGGTAATTCTATCTAGGTACTTTCCAACCACTAGCTAGATATTGGGACACAGATCACGGCGCGTGACTGTGTCACAGGAGGAAAGCGTGACGGGCGGACGCACGACCGATACTTGCCGTTTCATTACAATGTACTCCTTGGAACTACTGAATAATTGAACCTAAGATTTCCAGGAGAAGAATTATTCAAAAACATACTTCGGAATCGCGTAGGATATAACATATTGGACGAAAACTTTATTAAGTTTTTAACAGATCAAATGCTCGAAAATTTAATTAAGCATCAGCGTAGACCTGTCGAACTTTTAACCCAATAAACTTTTATCACGACTTTCATCTCATTATATCAATTGAGAAGACAATTTACATGACGTTTCAAGGTCCAGATTTCACCAAGCTATAATAAGCTCAATCACCAACCCCTGACAGTGTAAAATTGAGTGTAATTCAATTGTAGCATTTAATTTCCTAGGCCGGGAGAGACCCTCCCGAGGCGTCAAAAGGGCGCTTGAGGGATCGAGAGGGGAGGTTAGACGGAAAAATGTCACGAATATCGGAAAGGGCCTCGCATAATGAGGCGTGATTAATTTTTCAGTCTTCTATTAAGTCTGGTGTTGATTTTGTATAAATTTTTTTTACTCTGTTGCTAATTGACAAGTTTTTAATAAAAAAACAATTCGGTTTAGTCGACATATTATCTGGCACTCCGTTTTACCAAAATATTTAGTAATGGGCACCAGAGTTGCTCTTGCTACTGAATATTCAGTTCCTTCTCTACTAATTAGTTTCACGACAAGTCCGTCCACGTCCCTGGTTACAAATGGGTTAAATTGGACATGTTCACACCCAGCGACTAACGCTAATCTATTCTGGCCACGTACAGACCTCCACAGAAGGTGGACGTGACGTCTCTATCATTGGAGTCCTTGTAACTTGAATGCACGCGGAATATACGCTACGTATGTCTATTCATTGTATGCTGAATAACACATATAAGCAGCTATTTTAAATTATGACCTTAGTTAAGGTAGTGTTTTAAGAATAATTTTAAGAAAGTCTATAAAATGTTAAAGCCATCAAGTCAATACAGACGATGTGGTGAATCCCTCATTCAACACTGCAATATCTTGTGACATTCGCTAAATCGGCCAGAGTCGACATCCCGCGACTCTTTCGTAACACAAATACCAGGAGCGCAGAGCTGCCTAGAAGGTTTGCACGGGCTTGGAAACTTGAGACAACACTGTGTGCGAGCAGTAAACTGATATGTGAGACAAGGTAAGCAAGCTAGCCGGGTGGCGGAACAAACAGAGACAGGGTCATTGCGGCGTAGCAGTGTCGGCCGGCACGGCACCGGCAGCCGTAGAGCGCCAGTCACAGCGCGTTATAGCTGTGCGGCGGACGTGTATGCTACCTGTTTTATTTTTTTACTCACCCGTTCAATTATTAACAAAAGCCGTAAAGGTGTGAATTGAGTTAGTTACGGTTGCGGCTTGACTTGTTTCTACTCTTACTACATCGATGAATGCTTGTGTTTTATTCACAACCTGAACATAATTTTAGTACCCAATAATTTCGATTTATGAGAAATTTCAAATACCTTTGGTGAGCGTAGGTATGTTCAGTTCTCAGATTTCAATGCTGTCTAAGCATGTGATTGTATTTCAATTTGTTATTGATATAGGATATACCTACGTCCTTTGATGGGAATCGAAGAACGGTTTCCTAAAGGGGACTGCACTTAGCGGTTCCAGTTATACGGTCATCGACTTACAGACAATTAAATCGACATATCACCACGCACTTGAAGATGTTTGAAGTCAACGAAAATGTTTATTACATCATTCATCGGTAATGTGATATAGGTACGTACTTAGCAGTGCGAATAGTAGGTATGGCTTTGTTGCAGTTAAAGTTCAAATTAGTTTTTTATTCATGAGAAAAAGTCACGTAGGTAGATGGTTCGTAAAACACGCTTACAACAAAGAAACGACAATATTAGATTTTGCTTCTATGCCGTCCATTCAAGATAATTCGAAGAGATTCAGTGGCCTAAATCTAATTTGCGGGAAGTAGCTTGTCTTGAATTGTTTCGCTCGGACAGAATACCTGCCCAACTGTTTCCGAGGGGATATTTGAACAAATTATCAGGTTCGCTCGGGCAAGGTAAGCAGAACAGGCCCTTGTTTGGTACAAAGGGGGCTTCCGACCCTCGGCTTGCGGCAAGTTGTAGAGCAAACACTTGTGTCGCCTTACGAGGGAGAATTTGGACGTGATTTGTGAGTTCCGTGACTCACTAATGATTTGAATTTTTACGACAAATGCGTTTTGTATGTTATGTTGGGTCCGGAGAAGGGAACTTGCGCAGCAAGCTTATCGAACAACATTTACTGCCAAGTTATAAGACGGCAAATAATTTTTTTGGGAAAACAGTTTTAAATAATGAATTCAAATTACACATTACTGACGAGATCAGTAATGTACTATACGGGATGATGATGGCTGAAAGCGCCGGTCCAGGTCATCACAGCGCGGTCAGCATTGCAGCCCTTGATGGACAAAATGAAATGGATCTATAGAGCGCCGTCAGCAAGTAACAACATGTAACATCTTTGTTATTAATAAAGAACCATTGAACCATTGCAAGGGCTGCAATGATGACCAAGCTTGAAGACTAAGACCATAGCAAACTTAGCTTGGGCCATCATAGCGTGGCTAGCAGGGTAGTCAAGTGGACCAAGGCTTGTATAGTGCTTTTAGTAAAGCACTAATACTAATGCAAGTACTACCTAAATGAAATAAAAAATAAAGTCAAAAATATAATAAATAAAGCTAAGTTCATAAGTTGATAAGAAATTGCCCCTGCAATACCGACATTTCGTGGCCGGCGAAAATTTTATACATTGTTAAAACACGACGTTTGAAATTGGTTGGCACCTTTTCGGATAAGCCCGAAAGGTCGACTTTACTCAAAGAAGGTTGTCAAAATAATCACCAGATTACATACTATCTCACTATCTCACTAATATTATAAACGTGAAAGTTTAGATGGATGGATGGATGGATAGATAGATAGATGGATGGATGTTTGTTCCTTTATCACGCCAGAACGGCAAAACGGATCTGGATGAAATTTGGCACAGAGATAGATTATAGTCTGGAATAGGACATAGGCTACTTTTTATCCCAAAATTCTTACGGGAACGGGAACTACGCGGGTGAAACCGCGAGGCACTGCTAGTATTTGAATAAATACTTATTTGTCAAGCTCGATGTTCAGTAAACAAAAAACTTAAGAGCTCATTCTGAATGCAGCTATTTAAAGGAATAAGCTAATGCATTGTTCACTCTTTAAAAAAATATTGATCAAATATCTCAACGTAATCATAATAATCCCTAAGCAAATACGCCAGTAATAACTCAATTAAGGGAGAGCAACGCTCGCGGCTGGATCAGCGGGTTAGATTCGGGAGTGGCAGGGTACGGTGTTGAGGTCGATAAGAAAAAACGAGAACCCGCGTGATCGGGTGGTTTTGACGCGAGGGGGACACAAATATTTCCAGATACCCTGACCCTTGTCTCATCCCCTCAAAACGAACCCGTAACTGATTACATTCCGTTGTTATTTGATCCATAAAAAATGCGCAAACACTGCAGTTATGCGATACGAGTGTCTTAATCCAATTTAAATACGGCACGACATGTTTAGGCTTTACTTTCGTAATGGCAGTCTTGGGTGGGTGAGATTATACAACATAGCATCAGCTGTTCGTGTCGTAACGTGGGAATATAACACCTGCAGAGCGGTGTCCTGCACCATCCCTCACTAATTATCCCTGTTATCTGCATCAGATAAAGGAACATTAAGAACCACCGTCCTCCTTTCCATTTCGTTTCAAATTTACATAATAATGCGTAGGGTATTATGACCGCCAGCGAGGCAAAAGGCGCAACATTTATAATGACAACATCATCAGCGGCACCATGCTATCTTGCCTCTATGTTTTTACGTGCCTGTTCTGATGGATCAGTGGTGTAATACTTGGTTAGAAGGGAACAGACCACGGGCAACAATCTTAAGATCGAATTCAAGATAGTGTTGGGTTACCAACAGATTTTACCGAAATAGAATCGATTCGTCGCGGCGACAACTTTACGATTGAGATTTCATTGGCAGTTTACTTTATCACCCGATAGTCGGTTCACAGCGCGGCCCGAGATTGTGTAACGGTATGCGATTGTGTCGGAGTGTGCACGAGACAATGCCAACGTTGCTTTAATTGTGTGGGGGCTCCCATATGACGCTTCCCTATCCACTTTAATATTCGTAGCGACGTGTATGCGATTAAGTATGCTTTCTAAATATAGGGGGAACCCTTCACACATAAAAAAAAGTTTTATATTACGAAGGGTCGAGGTATCTAAACTACGGAACGGGTGGGTATATAAGCACTCTGTTATAATGAACGATTTTATAACAGAGAGATCCATAGAATATACAATTGTCAACAAGTTTTTTAAACGTGTGATCTTTAAATGCACTCATAATTTTACTATGTTTGTAGTAAGTTTACTGTTTGTATGAAAACAGATAGAGTTAATAAGTGTTGTAGAAATTTTTCTTCTCATAATATGGCTTAGCGACCGTGTGATGGTTGGTGTCTCCAATAAATGAAGTCGTGTTTTTGAAGTCGTGTAGGCCTACTCGAAAAAGGAAAATTTAAGTTTCTGATTCGGTTTTTATGAGTACGGGCCCTATTTTTTACTATAAATTTGTTTTGTTCTGATGTAAAGTGACGATAAATCACGAAAGTTTAGAAGACACCTACCTAACCTACTCTCTTTTAAGAGACTTAGGTTGTAATTGGCCAGAACCACCGCAGCCGGCTTCTCATTCAAAAACTTAGTGGTGAGTTTCCGTCAGTTCTTTGCCTGTAGTTATCATAGCCCTCTCTACATCTCTTCAGCGGTATAAAATTGCTATAACATCATCTTTTAAATGCCAAGTAGGTACTACCTATCCAATTAAACTAACCTAACCAGCAGGATAGTTTGATATTTGCTGTGCTCTTGCATCATTTAAATTCTACGATTAGGTAAGTTCTTATTTGGTTACCTACTCAATCTCTGAATTTTATACTTTTACAAAACGTAAATCGATGTTAAACTGTTTCGACTCCACAGGTTTCACTATCCCCATGCAGCTTTTTTATTTCATTCCTATACAGGGATGGATAAAATTACGGTAGAGCATTGTCAAGCGATTATTTATAGAAAATTTGGTCGCTTTGTGTTCCTTCCGAGTGCATTTTTTGATCGGACCGTTCTTTTGCGATTGTTATCGGCGCCTCATCGTTGTGACCTGGGATAACGTGTTTTTGTCTTATTTTTTAGGTCGGGTGTCAAGGGAAACCGTTACTCAAAATTATATTGTTAGGATTGGGTCGGGGTCCAAATTAGATCGTAATTATTCCGTATTGTATCATCATCTAGCATGAATGAATGGAGTCTTTTGCAAAATAGAATGACACATGTTTATTGGATTATTGGTGGATCATAATTTTCTAAATGTATATTTCTAAATATCCCATAACAAATTGGTACCTACCTAAGCTATTTTCTTTCTCCAACGCAATGTTTGTTTAGGAAAACATTCTAATACCTGCCTATTTTGTGATTAATAGGTAAGAACGTTCATTACTTTTAACCGACTTCTTGAATTCTGACAGCCTTGATTAGATAAGCAGTGTGGAATGAATATTTTACTAAGTAGGCATATGCATATAAAAAACCCATTCAGTATCGTACGTTCACTGATTTACGTTTTTTTAACGTATAAAATAAAGCACATTTTCAAAATTTTAAATTACTTAAAAAGGCGCCATCTAAACAAAACTCTTGGAACTATGTCATGCGACTGTTCAGCAACTGAGTGCGGTGTGAAAAGAAAGTTTTACAGTTGCTTTTATTTTTACAGGTCTAACAGGTCATGATGAAATTGAAGAAAAATGGCAAAATTGTAGCTAATCTAAATTTGTAAAACCGTAACTTTAAAACAATTTGTTTTACAGCAACACTTCGTAGAATAACATTTTCGCTTAAAACAAAATGTTGGTTGACGCTGATTGGTCGAGAGAAACGGCGGGGAGCATGCGCTGTCGGCAGTTGCTCGGCCGTAGCCGAATACTGGCGCGTTTTCGCTCAGATACCAGGGCTGCAGAGCTCTGTAGGAGTTAAAGTTAAGTGGTCATGTACATTGAAAAGTATACCTTAGCGTCGAGATATAAGACTGAAAATGCTTCGCCAGAGAGAGGTTCGTTTACATTAGACGATACCGCCAGATAACAAGGCGGGTTTGTTTCAAATGGAATTGGACTTTATTTCGATGCAGTAGCGTTTTGATTTGTTTATATAAACTTTTTGCCATTAAGTAGTTTCCTTAATTTGACACGAGGCGCTAGTGGACGAGTTTTGGGCTTTTGAAGTCTTTTTATTGTCTACTTTATTTGATAGAAGTTAAGTTTTATTGAATCGAAAATAAATGATGGAAACAAAATGAAGACGTGCTCATGGGTACGTTGATTATGAATGTTTTTTATGTTTCAGGTTCATAATGAACGTTTACACTTTGGTAGAAGTTCTGTAGGTATCTAGGTAGAGTTCTAGTATAAATCAAAGAGTTCTACCTAGGTAGTTGTTTTCTTAAAAGGAGATACCTAACTCCATTGCATTACCTAGGTAATAATTGGCATCATAGGCATAGATATTGTTGGTGACGTAGTCTAATTGCCACAAGAACCTAACGATACTCTTGTAACTTACCTATTTGAAGGGTAAGAGTTAAAAGACTCAATGAAGTACTCACTCAGATAAACTGATAGTTAATGTTGCAGGCGTTGCAGCTCCTTTATAGCAAATGATAGAATAAAATACAAAATAATTTATGGTTTCGAAATGTCAGAGTTAACAAAATGTCGTCGCCACACGTCACGCAACACGTCTAAAACCTTTTTCGCGAGATGTTGGCTAACCTCGAGAGGTGGAGAGCCATCATAAGAAAGACGGAATAAAAGAGACTACCTAAGTTAAGGGGCAGAAATTAAACATTCTTAACATGATTTATAAACGTATTACAAGAAAGGAGGTTGTTGTGTGTGTGTTTGTGTACTCTATTTTCCGCACTGAGACTCGGGTGGATCCATTGTGCGTAGTTGGAGGTTGTTGATCAAAGCACCTAGTACCTTGCCCTTAGCTGGGCCCTTAGTGAGAAGTAAAATACAAAAGTAGATTAGTTAACCTATCAAACTGTAAATTGTTGATTCCTGTACATTTTCTACATTTTTATTATTATCTTTATTTATTTTTATGGAGTTTTGTCACAAAGTGACTATGTCACTCCCATAGGAGATCAGTTCAATATAATACAGTACACTATATACCTAACTCGCAAATAAAGCTTGACTAGCATCTTGGCTTCCTCGGAGTACGGGGAAGACAAGATGCTATTACAAACACCTACGCTAAAATCACAGAAACATCTACAGTCCATTTTCTACATGTCTTGTTTTTTAGCAATAATAAGTGCCTAAGTACTTGTTAATATATTCCTATCTTATTGTATTGTTTTGTGACCACTCCGGCACATGTTCAAAGTCAAGTATTTTAATATCATTTCTATTAGTCCACACTAACAGACAACGCTGTAATATTTTTTTACTTTTTTTTAAGATTTGGGTGTGCAAAACAAAACGATTGAACCTTATTAAAGACTGGAATTAATGATGCACGGGACCGTGGTGAATGGAGCTGCAGGAGGCCTATATACCCAGCAATGGGTAAAATCAGGTGGCGGATGATGTGATGTGATGATGAAAGGAATGGAGCGAGAAAAGCGATGGTTAAAATCAAAGGTCCAAAGATGTATTAATGGACGGTGTATAGGCCTTTCAGGTTTGATATTAATTAAAACAGGCTAGGTCAGAATCAAAGAATCAAGTGCCAACGGTTGAGGACACAGGCGACTGGGCCCACTACAAAACTGGGACCGCGGTCCCAGTTACCTGATTAGTTTTTTCTTGTTTATTTCGTTGGGCGAGTGGGACCACTCGTAATTTTAACCACAAATCTATTGTTTAAAGTACAGTTGGCATTATGTCTTATTGTGCAAATGGTTGTCTGGCAAGGCACCTTACTTCATATTTGACATTTTATTGACATCGATAAATTTTGGTGACTGTTGTCTTTAATGTTCTAATTTTATAAAAATTAAATCCTGTTATTGGCTGAAAGTGATATTTTTATGTTGTTACTTTTATTTAAGAGAGCTGTGGATTTTGTAAAATTAATAAAATAAAATAAAAATAACAGAAATCTTAAGAGGTTGACTAATAGAACGGTGAAAATATGAGCTGAATCCAGACAAAAAAGTTTGATTTGGTTACCTACGAATTTACGAATTCAAAATTTATAGAAAAATATCTCCACCTGGGTAAAACTGACCAAGAAATTAGGCTTTATGAGGACAATAGAAAAGCCTATAAGTTAAGTCCTAAGTACCTAGGTAGGTTAGGTTTTACCTATAGCATTTTCTCCCCAAAATACCTACGAGCTGCTGAACCACGCAATCAGGATAAGGTCAGACCTCCGTAGAACATCAGAATTGAACAGAGGCTCAGCTATGCATGCAAGGCGATGCCAAGGGATCATAGGAACAATCTTGGGGATGGGAATTATCCCAACAATTAGGTATACCTACCTACTTATTTGATTAATTTGCGTTACGACTCAAATAGTTTTTTAAAGTTTTAATTAATTAGGAAGGTGATGCTAATTAGGCTTTATACCTACTAGGTAGATATAGTGAATAGGTAGTAGCTAGGTACCTAATGCGCATTCAAGAAAGACAACATGAACTTCTTATGTTTTGTAGCACCTAGGTACCTAACTAAGTAAATGAATGAATGAATGAACAAGTTTATTTAGCACAACATATAATATAAATACTCAACATAGGTAGGTACTTATCTACTTAATAGAAAGTCTGGTATTTAGTTCGTAGTTGGTTAAGGTCGCTATCTTCTACAAAACTCAGAAAATAGTACCTATCCCCCCAAATTTAATAAAACTTGTGAATTCAAATCAACTTTTAATAAAAACATTCAAAATCAGGTTAGTAACATGCTTAAAAAATGAAAATGCAAATACAAAACAGCAATTTTATACCGAAGGCTGCCCCTCATGGATCTTTAGAATATAAAACTAGTTTACTGTCAAAAACTTAATGTAATCTCAAGATAGGCATCTTTGTAAAGGAGCATTCAACATCAGAGCGCGACCCTCAGTCTCCAAGAATACCCATGTAAGGGGAGCCCCGATAATAACAAGCAACGAAAAACACGCGTGAAAAGAAACACAAAACCCTTACGATAATTTCCGAACAGCTGCTCCCGATCATCACAATGCTGGGATTAAAAACAAAATCTATATTACATTCAGACAGGCTCATGCATTTATATAAAGCGTTATTCAAGCATGTTTTGAAATTCGGTGCAAGCAAAACAACCAGTGAGTCGTTGCGACACAAGCAGTTTACAAATAAAGCACAGTAATAAAATCAGCCGCCGATATGTGATCTTGCATGCAAGTTTCGCAACTTCCAATCTGCTAACGTGCCGGTTCAAATAATAAACACTCACCTTTCTAATTCTTTTCTTCATGATACGCTCAGCGGCGTACACGCTGTCTCCGAGTTCCATCTTGTGCATCCCCAGCTTGGAAGGTTTCGAAATGACAAAATCCAATAAAAACACTGCAATCCAAGTAAATGTGATCCAATCACTGCATCCGTTATTGAGAGTGGCACTGCAATCCAGCACGCATGCTTTGTCACAAGTTCACAACACTTTTTCTGCACAGTCTCTGTCACTTGTTATTCAAACTTGCCGCGCAAACGATCCTTTTTGCGGAGCTCGGCGATACGGCCTCCCGGCGCAGCGTCTCGGTTCGAACTGAGGAAGGGGGGGTGGCCCCGCCACCCGCGCCCCGCACGCACCGCGCGCTCTCGCCACGTTTCGCCGACAGAGCGCGCTACGAGTCCGACAGCACTGGCTCGATATTCTGTAAACAAGTTTTATTTTCATCTTCAGCCGAGGAATTTTCATAATAAGCCCTACTAATTGCCAATTACTTTTGCATGTTCTGAACTTATTTTATTACTAGATTATGGTTTATTTTTGGGTGATTTGTTTTCTACATACCTAGTAAGGTAGGTAGCTACTTATTTATGCCCTACCACTATGTAAATTAGGTTACTCATAATTAGTAAATGAGAGCTAGGTAGGTATAATCCTACGTGGAGTAGGTACTTATACCTACCTTACTGCATTCTATAATAATTATAGACTTTCTCACAAACTCATCATAATATAAAATAACCCCCGACCGAACCAGAACTAGAAGTTGTTCAGAGAACTAAACGTGACATCGTCATTAAAATTCGTATGGTATCGGTGTGGTGGTAGGTATATTGCGTAGTAGTGAATGCGTCTCGCTCGACTCGGTGGCGGGCGATTCCCCACAGTGCGGCGGCACGGGAGCTCGCCACACAGTGGAGGCAGCGCGACGTTGCCGCTGTGCGCCAGCTGCGAGAGAAAGACCGAGCGCCTACCCTATTATTTACGCGCGGCGTTGCCAGCCCGAACGGCCTACGTTGATTACGAGGACACCGCTTTTACGTTCGATCATCCGGCACCAAATAACTGTGTTTATCTCCAGAGTTTTACGTGCTACGAATTTTCAATTTGAATTACAAGTTTGTAGGGATATTCAGAAATACTAATACCCTAGATTTCTACTTAAGTATAGCTACCTGATTTAATCAGATGATGGAGCCACTTTCCGAAAACGCGTAGTGTACAGCGAACACGCCACACTTTTACTGAGCAACCCGAAATCGATGTGAAGTTGATTGCTGAAAACGGCGGCGAAAGCGACCAGCCAACAGAACGCGTGAAAAGTAACTAAGGCACATTCGGTCGTATCGAATCGGGCCGGTATTCGTGAAAGGTCGGCATTTTGGGTCTCGCGGGGTGCGGGACGGCATCATCGCAGGCGCTCGCGATTGGCCGTCGTGAACGGGCGGCGGGTATTGCTCGATATGCGCCAATCAGAATGCGCGACGCGAGAGCCCCGCCTGCTGTGTCGATTGCTGTTATTTCCTGTCTCTTTCTAGGCGGCTCGCACGATCGAATCGAGATTGTTTTTACGCAGCGCGGCTCACATAGAAAAATAAACGGACATTTTGGATTACGTGCCTGGAGAAGGGTCGCCGGATCCGGGCGCGGTTCGAACACATTTATTTATTTGTTCGCCTTTGTGTGAAGGGAGAGATATGGCGCGATAAATAGAAGAAAGGGCTTGCGTAGACTCTACACGTGATCGATAATTAGAAATGTTTTATTTTTGGATCTTTTTCGACATACTAGGTATGAGCGCTGTGCTGGAATATTTTACCTAATGATCGGTTAGCCTACATCAAGGGGGCCAGTAGGTAAGGTTCGAAAACAGGCGCCACCGTGCCGCCCCACGGTACGGCACCGGTGCCGCCGTGTAGTTTTACGGTGGCAGCGCCGCCGTACCGTGGTAATAGGTAGAGATGGGCCGAACATGGGTTTCACCGAATACGAACATTCGGCCGAATATTCGGTAAAACTTTTACCGAACCGAATATTCGGCCGAATATTCGGTAGGTACATTTGATTCCGTTCCGTCGTATATGAGATGTCATATTTGTCTTATATCTCAGTAGACTAAAATTAAGTTCCTAACTCTAAGTGATTGATCTCTTAAATATCAACCTAAAAAGTACAAACAAATTACTAATTTTCTTTATAAAGAACTATATTGGTTTAATAGGATAGGTTTAAACGTTTAATATCAATAAATATATTTTGCGACGCTATGCTAAGTAGAAACTAGAAAAAAATATTATTCATAATCTACTAAGGTGTTGTGATTTGATTCAGCTATTCTCTAACACAATAAAGACTGACCGAAATAAATATCTTGTTTATTTTCCTTCAACTAAGGCCTGTTTAATATATTATTATAAAGATTTAACACAGAAGCCTAATCCCAAAACAGCTAGATACCCTTATTTTGCATTAAGTTATTTTGGATTCCTTGCCTACCCTGCAAGGGATCCGGCGTGAAGATATTGATTGAAGTTATTATCTTTTTACCAACCTACTTTAATTGAAAATAAAGCTTCAGTGACGACAAAATCAGAAAGCTACACTCTAAAACACATACTTCATCACACTGTACACTCAAATCATGATAATACACGGGTCTTAACAGTAAAAACTTTGAGTATCACTTTGCCGAACATTAGGTGATTCAGCCGAATATTCGGCCGAATATGAATATTCGGTAAAGCTGCCGAATATGCCGAATACCGAATATAAAACGAATATTCGGCCCATCTCTAGTAATAGGGCCCAGGACTTCTTCTTCTTCTTTTTTTTTATCGATTTCCAAAAACACAAATTCAATGTTTCCATTACGGATGTAAGCGGGTTAACTACGAACCTTTGTGTTGGAAGAACACCAACGTTTCATCATTAATAATTTTTCTTGCATGTATCCGTGATGAAATCGTCAAACAGCGATAGTTTCATATACCTAGTAAAATTTGATGTTTGCCGAACGACCACGCAGCGTTCGGCAAACATCAAATTCCATCCATGCCTTATTTGTAGGTATATTTTCTGTGATTTCAATAATGTGTATGTGACTTTACTTTTTTGATATTTTTGACGTGTTCCAGAGTTCTGTCAGATCTGAGGAAACAGAGAACTTAGGTAGAGTTTGATTTCGGAGTCAAGCGGACGGATTGGATGCGCAATGCCACCATGCGGTCGAAATGAAAACAGCTGCAGATGTGGGCAAAACAAAAAGACAGCGAGGCTTAAAATTGGTGGTCCACGTGAGAAGGATGCACTCGGAAAGAAAGGCATTGCATTGATAGTCAATGGAATCCTGAAGACGGACGGTGACGCCGACCGATGTACTCTAGGCTGAAGAGACGTTGGCGTTGGCGTTGAGGATAGCAGCTGGCGAGTGCAAGAAGTGGAAATTCAATGCAATTCAATTCAATTTATTTATTTCTAAGTAAGTTTACAGAGTTGTAGGTAGGTACACAAGTAAACACACATTTTTACAATGTCAGGTACTTAAAACTATGAAACAAAGAGATATCTTTATGAACTTTTAGGTATAACAAAGACAATAATTTTACGTTTGAATAATATAGGTAACCAGTAGGTACCTATCATTTTACAGCTGAAAATAAATAAATTTATACTCCTTTTTGCATTTGATGTGCCGAGCTCCCAGGCTCTTTTGTCATCCAAAAGAGAAGGACAAAAACATTATACCTAGTACCCGGCTGTGGGAGATTTTTAATGGAATAATGGAGGAAACATACTCGGGCCTAGATTTCGCGCTCCTCGGTCTTGTTAGCTTGTGCAGTTCATAAAATAAATACCGAACGACATCAAATGCGTAGGTATTATTGCCGTGTCCACCGCCACCGCCGCCGTCGCCGTCAACGAAACGTCACCGTTATCGATATTACTTATTTCAGGCCAAGTTTATATGGCGTGACGGCGATTGTGTCCACCGAGGCAATCTCGGTCGTTCAATTTGTTGTAGCTGTCGTTCGTGGTAGTTTAGATAGTTGCGTTTGAGGAATCGCTATAGGTTGAACCGGCGACTCCTTCTCTGCTCACTTCCAACGCGCGGCGATGACGATGAATAAAAATATTGGATTCTTCCGATAATACGTGAATGATGCATCACAGGAGCGTTTTATGTAATCCTACTTCACGACAAGTTGCCTTGCGGCAGCATGATGAGAAGTGTCGATGCTTAAACGATGATCGTCACGATTACCCTACCAAAGACAGACGATAATACGAGTAACGATCATCGCAGATAGTGAAGAGGTGGCTTAAAACAATAAATCGGTCCGTCACAATCTCGGACCGAGTTCTATAGCGATGACGCCGAAATACTAATATATTTAATAAACATAGGTATATTCGGCGAACGGATGACGGCGCTCGGGTGGCGGGCGTGCGGTCGATAAGCGGCCATTAATGCACGTTAATGTAAGTACCTATAATGTATCGCTATTTCGTTGCCGTCATCTCGTTATTCGGTGAAGTTTTGTCTACGGCGCCGGTGGACGTTGACTGAGATTACAGAGAGAGAATGTCTTTCGTGTAATGCTACCGTGCATTTCACGAAAGTTATTCTCTCAGACATCAGTCCTATAGAGTTGTTTAGATAATAAAATTAATACCTTTATATTAACACGTCGTCGTACCTACATGTAGTCTTACGAGAATAAGGTCGGAAACCAACTCGTATGGGCAAAATTCGGGGAGTTACCACGTGGTCAGTTTTAGTTTAATTTGCCGCTGTCTTAAAAAATGTTTGCGAGTTTGAGATTTCGAAAGTTTGAAAAGGGTGTCTCATGAGATTTTTTCTTTGCAGAATTACGAAACTCAAAGTGGCAGCGGGCAAGGCACATTGCTCTCAGAGCCTTGACCATCATTATTGAGCCTTGAGACATAAAAATATAAGAAACATAAAACGCGCTTTCCCTGGATTAAAAGTACGACAGATTGAGTTACTGCAATATATCTACTGTAATTTATAAAAGTTACCGTTTTTAATATTTTCTTGGAAAAATAACTGCAACTAAATCATTGTTAGGTAAGTATTCTGGATTCGAACATTTCGTAAGTGCCGATATTTCTTGAGTAAACAATTTCGCATATCTTTTTTTAAATTTTTTACTATGTCAATATAATATTTCATTCATTGTCTTTATTTGCTACTGTCAACAACAAGCGAACTTCATAGACATTCATGTATCACGAAGATAATAAATGCGTGGAATGAGCTTGAGAATGGTAGAGCTAAACTCGTGGTAATATGAAATAGAACGCTATTTTGCAAAGCACGTCGAATTCATTTTAATCTGGCAGCTACACAGTCATTCTAAGTTCCGTACGTTGAATTGTTCCGTGCGTGACTCCTCGTAAGTCGATTCCTGTAACGTCATCCGTTACGACTCTTGTAAAAGGCGACTGCGTCTGAATTTTCTTCACGCCGACCTCGTTTGTATCACGGTGTACAGTCGACTGCGGCGTAGGGAAGATGAATAATGATGCAGAGGGTGGCAGCGGCACCATCTTGGTGTTTCAGCGGCTTCATGCTAGGTCGCTTCAGATGAATCGTTACTTTGAGCCGATAATGCTGCTACGTCGACATGTTTATGTTCCAAGGGATGTGCTCGTGCTTTTTTAACCCGAATCTATTTTGGATTTATTATTGGATTTATTAATTTCTTAGAGATTACCCAGAGTACTATAATAAAAATAAAAACCTTAGAAACGAATCTATTGTTTTGCAATGAAGAATATTAGGTAACAGGTAAAAGACGACACAGAAAGAAAGATTAGCATGTTGATCCCTTTTTTTCTCTTTGAATCTAGATTACGGACCACGAAATTATTCTATATGGGTTCCTTTTCTCCTTTTGAGGTACGGAACCCTAAAAACGATCAGAAACTAACAGAGAAATCGACGAACATCCATTAAAAAACATAGATACAGCCGAACATGCAGCCTTTTATTAAATAAACAAACAGAGAAACTCCTGCTTTTTCGAAGGCGGTTAAAAATATTTATGTCATTGTCGGATTTTTTGTAATTTTCAACGGTATTCTTTCATGAGAAGATGTAAATAATCTGTCATTGTACTCGAATTAATGCGGATGGGGGTTGCACAGTCTGATAAAATTCGTATTGAAAAGAGGCCTATTCCACCAATCACACTAATAATTATAAAGGGAAAAGTTTGTATGCATGTTTGTTACTTTATCATTATCATCAACCTACATTAGTCCACAGCTGGACACAGGCCTCCCCTAATGAGCGCCATATATAGCGCCCTGTCTTCCAGCTTGCCGCATCCAGCACCTGCCAGCAGTCTTTCGCAAATCGTCATCCCACCTGGTCGGAGGCCAGGAGTACACTACGTTTGCCGAGTCGCGGTCTCCACTCAAGAACACGTTTACCCCGGCGGTTGTCGGTTCTTCCAGTGTTTGTTACTTATTGACGCTAAAATGGTTGAACGGATTTGGATGAAATTCGGTACCAGGATAGTTTATATCCTGGATTAAACATAAACAAATTTGATCCCGGTAAAATGTAATGATTCCGTGAGAAGATCGAATTCACCGCGGTTACAGCTAGTAAGGTTATGTTGCCTCCCAGCTGTGGGTGTCATGTCAAGTCAAGTCAACTGACCAGCCCGATGATGATATTGTCTCGGATCCTAAGATTTAGGTAGGACCTTTTCATTCATAACGAAGTTATAAAAGGTGCGGCTTTTACCGCTTCAATCTAAGACAGAGCGGAAGCGATCGTAATCTCCAAAATTCACCCAAGCAGAAAGTCCCAAGTGGTAAAAAACTCGATTGGAATAAAAATTGAAATTCTGTTGCCGGTTATTATTTGCCATGGGCTCTTTTCGAGGGCCTATAGTAAGTTTGTGTTATTCTGTGGCGTGGGTCGGGCGCGATCTTATCAGTTTCTTGAATGTTCCAATTCGTATGCGCGGGAATTAATGAGTTTTACATTTGAATTTCGAACATTGAGGTTCGGGATTTTGTTGCGATGTGTTTCATGTTACATTGGAAATTTATCGCAGGCTGGTTGTTGTTGCAGTGTTCGTTTTATTTGATGGATTCATTTCGCTTGAAGCTTAACAAGGCTTCAAGTTCAACGAAGTATATAGGTACCTACTACTTAGCTATAGTTAAGTTACTAATGTTACCGTAAAACTAATAAAAACTAGGTACCTATGCGTTTTTATCAACGCAAATCGTGTTTGTGCGTATGGGTTTTTTCTACCTGGTATAATTGAAACATGTTGCATAAAATTTAAAGCAGCCATAAACCAAACAAAAAACACAATGCACAAACAGACAAAGAGCTAAAAAACGATCTCATCATCCGTAATTATCTACCAGAACCAACTAATCATAACATAATGGCACCGCCTTTACAGCCATAAATAAAATCTTTATGGTCCTTCACCAAACAGGTCGCTCCACGCCGAGAGGACTAAAAAAACACAACGTGGCGTCCGCATTGTAAATACCTACCCGGATTTCAATTTCAACCGAAGGAAAGATTCGAAATACGAATAACAATGAGTCTGAAAAGCGCTCGAAGGTTCCTCAAACACCTTTCCCGCTAACGGAGCCAGCTAGCGAAAAAGCGCTTTATTAGTATTCGGAATCCGGCAAACAGGATGTATGAAAATAAAAACAGCGCTTTAAGCGCTTTGAGAAATACGAAGCGCCCGGAGCGAAATATCTGGGGTATCTCATTGATCCCCGGATGCCCAAACCATTTAAGCGATAAGCGACTTTAGGTCTACGTTTTAGAGTACGATTTAAAACAGCCTTTGAGATAACCCTGGCTTACATAAAGGGGATGCGAGATCCGACGAAATTGCGCGTCGTAATGACGTCCCGACAATAGATGTTCTGGGAAACGGCTCCTTTTTGCAATGCCAGTGCGAATTTTGTAAGGAGTCACCATGTGGCATTTGGGGCGCCTTACAATGAAACGAGTTGGGTAATTGGACTTGGTTTTTTGGAAACAATAGAGATTTTTGTGAGATAAATTTGAGAAAGT
Organism: Eupithecia exiguata; assembly: GCA_947086465.1. Taxonomy (NCBI): domain Eukaryota; kingdom Metazoa; phylum Arthropoda; class Insecta; order Lepidoptera; family Geometridae; genus Eupithecia; species Eupithecia exiguata. The sequence goes on along the minus strand of OX352230.1, from coordinate 4,912,321 downwards.
TAATTTACAAACAATTAGCGAATGACCTTCAAGGTTTTACGAAATTAGTTTGAAGCGTGAGTAGGTGTTTCTGGTCTGATTTCGTGAAAATTAGTTTAAAACTGTGTTTACCTTAGATTTTAGTTCTATTTTCTTGAAAGACGATGGCAGTTCGAATGGCAGTGAATCCACATCTTTTTAAAATAACGCTCAAATTACGAGAGGTAACAACAAAGAGTATTCAATAACTACGGTAATATTATCAAGAAACACACATAAATCTGCAAATTTATAAAAATGCAAACATGTATTGTACTTTAGTACTATACTTATAAATCTGTGATGTATTGAATTCAATTGAGTTATTTATGTCTGAGTGCCACTTTTCTGTCAATGTCCAACTTTTATGATTTATAAGTTTCATAAGGTGACATTGCAGGCGCAATAAGGATGCACTTAACTTACCAAGTAGATCGTGGCCATCTAAGAGGAAGTTTAACGTAGGCTGCCATCTTAGATTACCATCAAGATAGCGAATGTCTTCGAATTTCGGACATAAATATTTCGTTCAAGAATATCAGATCGTAGCGTAGTTTGGGGCTCTAGGTCTAAGGTTCGTATTATGATGCTTACTCAGTCATCGATCTACGCTTGAGCAAAGCTTATAGAATTTCTGATAAATTTGTTAGCAACACTCGAACTAACATCTAAACTCTACCTTTGAATTCCTCATCCGAAATAGAAATAAATACTCTAGCGATGCCGGACCACTGTCCTGTTTTGAACAAGTATTTTCAGAAATTAATTTTCCTACTGAAACAAAAAAAAACATCCAACATAATCCCATCCCACTTAAGCGGGATCAGAACAAAATGATTTCCTTTTCAAAACAAACTCTTTTATCAACAGTTATCTCTACACTCATTTTTCTTGTATTTCAGGTCATCTTTCAGACAAACTATCCATCAAATAAAAAATTAAATAAATCATTTATACTATCACCACCCCTTTTTATAGTAACTTGCGGATAACGGGGTTGGTTCACTTCTAGTAATAAGTTTATTCAAGTTTATATTGTTAATATTTAAGTGTTACTGTTAGTTATCCCTAAGAAAATAAAATAAAATAAAAAATTTCTGACTTACTTTTAGTCTTATTCTGTCTTCATTCATGTCACCTACTCTAAGCAGGTACTTGAGGTTATAAAAAAACTTTTAATATGTAGAGTCGCTTATCCCTATATCTGAATTTAACAGCAACGCTCAAATATTGGTGAAAACTCTACCTTTGAATTCCACGTCCGGAGTATTCTAGTGATGTTCTGTTTTAGCTAGTATTTTCAGTTATTAATGTTCCTTCTTAAACCTAAATAAACTTACAACATTCATAATTTTCTTCACCTACGTTCCGATCCCAATGGTGAAAGAATTTTTCAAATCGGTTCTGTAGTTTCGGAGCCTTTTCATTTCAAACAAACCAACAAATCTTTCCTCTTTATAATATAGAGTAAAATGTAATCGTTGGTGTTCTTCCAACTCAAATAAGGATCGTAGTTAACCCGCTTGCATCCGTAATGAACTTTTAACATTTTGAATCGCTCATTCCCTATTTTATAATTTAACAGCGACGCTCGAACTATCATCGAAACTCTACCCTTTGAATTCCACGTCCGGAGTAGAGATAAATATTCAGGCGATGCCGCGCTGGGCCGCTGTCGTGTTTTTAATAAAATTACCCGGGTGGCGAGGGTGGTGGTGAGGGTGGTGGCCGTGGGGGCGGAAATTGAAAACCCGGCTTCCGACCCACCCTCGGCTTACGGGGCCGGAGCGTGGTTTGAAAGTGATGTGGTAGTTTTGGTTAGATACGTTATTCAATTCTAGTTGTACCTGAAAACCAGCGTAGAATTGGGCTTAGCCGAATTCTACACCTGCTGAGGTGGGGACCCTTTTTACCCTATTTTTATATTATTTTCTTAATTAAATTGTTTTTTCTATATTTTTAATTTTAGATATAGTACCCAGGTATGTAAGTCTGTACCTTACTTATGTATAATTATGCGTAAACATAAATATTTTTCTTCTTATTATAATGTAGGAGTGTTAGGATTCGGTGTGACTCAATTCAGCGTTACTTTTGCAGTACCTATCTACGCAATGAGCTTAATATCTTGGCTATAATACTTCAGTGACCCTACCATATTGCTATTTTTAATTTTAAATCACACTAAGCCGAAGATAGTTAAGTTGTATTAATTTTACATACTATTTACTCATGAATTAGGTTGAGACTGTATGGGAGAGTACCTAGTACTTATGTGATTATTCGTAAAAAAAAATTTTTTATCGTTGATAAAAATATCCCCTGTTAGTATCTGAACTTTTTTACTGTTTTCACGCACACTATACTTAGTAATTAGTTTCTTAGATTTTTTTCTTTTAGTATTTTCACTTACGCACACACACTCTCTACTCGTAAGTTATAACATTAGTATAACTCACCCATTAGCCACTGTTTTTTTCTTTTTCTTCATCTTTTTTCCGCGATGTAGTAGGTTACTAATATACAGAGGAAACATTTGGAAAAAAGATGAAGCCCTTAATTTTTTTATATAGGTACCTACCTACTTGCCTAGGTATTTCATAATTAAATAACAATTTGGTAACTATATAGCAAAAATTGTGTCAAAGGAAATTCAGGAAACTTATAATAAGCCATTAGCTTATTATAAGTTTCCTGAATACGTCCACCTAGCCCCGAGTTTATCAGCGACTCGCTCGCACTTGTACGGGCGCAGTGGAGTGCCGCGTGATTCATTCACAATGGATGTTTGCTGTTAATTGCTGTTTCATTTTAATCATCCATCCGTTCTGTGACGTTGGGTGCATTATGCAGACTGACTGGTTCATAGAATTGTGATTTAGATCCTATCCTACAATAGCCAAACTCGATGTAGAATGTTTATAAACAAATTGCCCATACTTAACCTAAATTTCACTCAGTTGGCGCGTCCAACTACGCAACTTTCATTACTAATTGTCGATTTGAGATACTTCCTACAATAAATATTGCTTACAATTTGAAATATTTGAAACTCGACGCTAAGCAAGCGAGTTTTAGTTATTTGTTTCATGGTTTGTTTACAAACTTTCTACATCGAGTTTGGCTAGTGTATAGTTGGTGTATACTCTTTTATATTGTACTGGCTTCTGACCCCGGCTTCGCAAGCACTTTTCATGCAAAAAAGCATAATGTCTTTCTGTCTGTCCGGGGTATTTTCTAATTCGCAAATTTTTTTCGAGATCCTCAACCCTCAACCTACGTCCAGAAAAAGATTTAATGTATATAACTAAATAAATTTAAACATAAATAAATTGTTGGTAACAGACAGACAGAAAGAGAGACAGAATTTCTTTGAATTTATAATGTATACCTACTTATAGTCCAGTCAATAAACGATTGTAAATGGAAAGGTCAAAAGCAGAAAGTTTGACTTCGGGTCGGCAATTTGTTTGGACTAGTTATGAGACAAACATTATTGAAAGTCATTTCCCTCTGGAATGAGCCCTAGGAGTGGGGACACAAAGAAGGTCCCGTTTTCTAGTTTTTTGTTTTCGTAATCGATGCATCGTAGGAAATTTTGTTATACTACATAATTGTTTGTGTATTTTTATTGACGTTAATGTTTAGTAAGTTAATTAATTTTTCAGCCCCCCATCTCGGAGTATTTTTGCTCTTCGATATCTGACTGTTAAAGCCGTTTTTATCCGCTAGAGGATAAAGTTTTCGTGCGAAACCAACTCTTAAGAGACAAAACTAACGGATTTGGTTGTCAAACTAGGCTTAGATCTCGGTATTCGTGGGATACCATACTATGGTAAAAAACTCGAATTGCATAAAATTCATTTTTTTCTTTGGTTCCATGACTGTGAAACACTAATAAGAAAAAAAATACGGTAAAAAAAATCATGACGGTGCACTGTTTTGCACATAATTTGGTCGAGATCTCAGGAGTCCTGCGTTCAAGCGAAATCCTATGTCTATCTTTTTTACGAAATGGTACGTATTACGCCCTCTGCATAAGGTAAGGATTTGCTAGAAAACGAATCAGAAATGTCGATTTCGTTTTTACAGTTTCGATTATGATTCAACAGACAAGGAACTCATAAATAGACAACGTTTAGGAATCGGTAAGTAGTGTTAATTTTGGCTTAGAACCAAAATTGTAGAGAATTTTATCAGCTTGCATTATGGGTACCAATAACAAAATTTCCTATGAGTGCGCAACGTTTACGAGATATAGCAAAAAACAAAAAAAATACGGGACCTTCTTTGTACCCTCTCTCTATTGCTCACCTCACAGGGTTGGGTAGGTACTTTTAGTTATGTTTATAGTAATACTTGCAGTGCCACGCGGTTACATCCGCTTAGTTCCCGTTCCCGTGGAAATTCCGGGATAAAAAGTAATGTACTAATCCAGACTAAAATCTATCTCTGTGCAAAATTTCATCCAGATCCGTTCAGCCGTTCTGGCGTGATTGAGTAACAAACATCCATCCATCTATCTATCCATCCATCCATCCAAACTTTCACATTTATAATATTAGACACTGACACGGAAAAAAAGTGGTAATAATCCCATTATTACCACTAAGTGTACAGTTTTGTATTTAAGTAAAATAAAGAATTTTTGATTTTGATTTTATCTCCTAACTAGTCCAAATAAATGCAAATGTAATGCCCATAATCCCTATGCTGGACATGCGGGTTGGCGCTGCTGCCCGCCCCCCGTTGTATGTCCCTTAGTTGCACCACACGGCCCTGTGTAGATAATTAAGAATGAATTCTTCTCAATTTAAATTTCTGAGTTTCAAACAACTTGTACCTATGTAAACAACACAGCCTGACGAAGTTATGTAACCTTCGCAGTAGGCCACGCACTTAGGAATGCCGTCAAAGATGTCTCAGAGATATTGCGTTAGTTAAGCCGCTGCCCCACCGCTGCGCACGGAGAGGCTATGTTTGAACTTCAAACATGTGCATAGCCTCTCCGTGCGCAACTTCACACTTTGAAGCATCGCTTTGCAAGAAAATGTAGGTGATAACGTTAATTGGAACCCACGAACACGCTACGCACGAATACGAGATTGAAGACGTCATACTATTATTGCTACACGCGTGGTATTGGTTGCTGGACTCGAATATATAGCACGCGGTACACGTGCGTAACTTCACTGCGGGAAGTGGAATGTCAAAACTGTGCTGCATTTGTGCATAGCCGTGGGTTAATTTTCATGTATGTGCTGAAGTGAAAATATAGACCCACATTATCAAAACAAATGAACCGCCGCAGCTTAAATACGCCGCGTGACCGTGAGCAGTAAGCGCCTCAGTCGAGCAGCAGCTTTATTTTACGAACCATCCACGTGCATCTACCAAGTAGGTATTCTCTCAATCTCATGGGCACGCCTTGTAACATCACACCTACATAATGTGCCTCAGTGAATACCTAGTCTAGGATTATGAGAGTGAGGGAATAGAGGGCACCTGTGTTTTTGCGCACACTTGAGCACTATAATTAAGTTCTACGCACATGGATATAGTGTTTGTTGAGATTGGCCACCGTGTCCGAAATTCGGCGGTGACATCATCACCTAGTCTAGGCATTGGAAAGCGTCGAATGCCACGCGCTTACTCACAAGTTGTGGAGTTTGAGCAAATCACCAAAAGATTAAAATTTAATTATTTATTTAGGTATTTAATTTAAATCACCAAGAGGTCAGAGGAAGATTCGGCACTTATTGTCGACTATAGAAATTAAAAACTCCAAGTGCTTTGTTAATTTCCTTGAGTGCGTACAGGACTCTCGGATATGCATTTTAAAGTTAAAATGGTATTTTTTAAATGCTATTAAAAAAATATCTTTTTGGCACTTATCGATTGAATAAAAAAATGTAATTTTAAGTGGTTTACAAGCACTAAAGAATCTAATTGAGACACTTTACTAAAATGGTTGTAATACCCTCTAAGGCAATCCCTCCACCTTCCCATGGTCCTGCCAACCTCACGGTTATACTGATTGAAACTGTGGAAAATGAATCACTCGGGGTTACTCATCATCATCAGCCTATATCAGTCCACTGCTGGACATAGGCCTCCCCTAATGAGCGCCATAGCTCGGGGTTACTCAAGACACTACAAATCCTGCGCTCTTGTCCTGATGTCTCTCCTCCGTCTGGGGCATACCACATCACATCACGCCGTGATGATCACGGACTTCATTGCCGGGCTGCTCCACCCCTGCTTGGTGCTGCGCCCCCTCTCGTCCCTTTGCGAAATGTGCCTTCCTCAACGTGCCTAATTCTGTGGCATGCTTATGCAAATCTTTTGAGCTCGCCAAAGCTAACCGCTTGTTTTACTAGGTTGAGTATAATAGGACAGTCTGGTAGGGGAACATCTGAAAGTTCCCGCCACGCGCCATCTCCATCGGGATCTGTCTATCATCATCATTATCAGCCCCTGTCGACTCATGGTTGGGCATAAGTTTATTTAATGGTATAAGTATAGATCTACCTATACTGTTAGATATGAACACGATAGTGAAATTGTTTATAATACTATTTATCGCGTTATATTACCTGTCACTGTGTGTTCTTGTCATCCCGTGACCACGGCAGTGTGTAAACCTGTCGAAACGTCGGGAAAATAAGGTAATTTAACGCGATAAATACCCGTTAAATAGTATTTATAAATATGTGTTCAGATCGCGTAAGTTTAAAAATATTTATAATGAAATTGATTTTTTTGATCTTAAAACTCACTTCGAATCCCTTAAGTTTACAATGTTTTTTTTTTGCGGGAAAAATACTTATCCCTCGGGAATGTCAAAGTCAAAGTTAAATGTAATTTTATTTCTTAATTGCTTACAAAATTAGACAAGTCAATTTTGTAAGTAATTAATTTATAATTTTTATAGGTATTATATATAGTAAAAAAACTAAATTAATTGCTATATATAGATATTTATAAATAGTAATTAATATCAAAGAAGACATAAGGCGTTGTTGATTCAATTTACTACAATTTTTTCTCCACTAGTGGAAAAAGTGAAAAAGAAACCACAAAAGAAACAAACAAATATCACAAGTGTTATGTGTCTAATACATATTTATTTTGCTTAACATGCGATTTATATATGTCAATATTGATATAAAGCTAAGCACAACATTGAATACGTTTTTATGGGACCACCTGGGGATCATCTTTTATTCAACTGCAACAGAATCATTCTTAGTTGACGGAAAAATCAACGAACATACAAAAAAAAACATACAAACATCCAAACAATGTGAAACCTCCTTCTTTTTTCGAAGTCGGTTAACAAAAACGCGATCTGCGAAATTTTTAAATCGATTACCGTTTGAGTATTGAGGCTATTTCTTAAATAGATATTCCCTTGAATAAATCAGCAATTTACTCACCAGTGCCAAGTGCTTGACTAGTGAAACAGAACCCGGAGTCATTATTCACAAACACGGAGCACATCGCGTCGCTTTCACCGCGCCGCAGCTATCAAACAATCGGGGACAGTCACGCTATTGTTACTTGACAAATGCGGTTTTTCAATTATAGTCACAGAACTGTACAGACTGTACAGTATATTGCTCAGGTTCTAAGCAATAACCTACATTTCAATTCATTTATTCATAAAATTTCAGGTTTATACATAGATCTTCTTCCTCATCCTGATCCTGGAGTAACTGGTTGTTGTGGGCAAGGTGGAATACAAGAATGCAAGAATTTATTCATAAAAATAATATTTTACATCTCACTAGATAGTTTCATAAATTATCCTACAATAAAATTAATGAATTAACAATATTAAATGATTAATTTTGTGAATTTATAATTTAAATGATATTTAAATACTGATTGTACATATAGTTATGTAGCTGATAAGTTGGTGGGGAGGGCTCTTCTACAGTTCTTGTATTCTTGTATTCAGACAGACAGAATTACTTTTGCTTTAGTAATATTAGTAGGTATATAGGTAGATATAAATTTTTCTTTACTGCCCCCCTAGCACACGGATTGTTGTCTAGGGTAGAATAGACAATAATGACATTGCATCGCCATACATTGCGTACATTATTGAAGTTGATGGAATGCATTTAAATAATTTACGCATTGGATGACGAAGTGACGTAATTTTTCTCTATTCTACGACAACAATCCCCGTGCTAAGGGGGCTGTGCGGAAAAAAGTCTCTACCAATCTTCATTATTTTAACAGGTTATCAAAGTTCGAAATTTGAAAGTAATATTCATACTTTGTTTACAAACAATGTCAGCGCCAGACAATTTGAATTTAGAACAAGACAAGACAATAGCGCGAGAGACAGGGGTCGGTTCACATCCATCACCGTTGCCATTCAGACGTCAGGTGCAATGTTACTGAGGATTAACTGGACTAGCAGGGCACATCAGGTAGGTACTTATCATAATAATAAACTGATATGGATCAGTTGAGCTACCTTTAGATTGTTTGCAACAGCCTACAGTTAGCTCAATTGTTTCTATTGTAAATACTAAATCTAATCGTTTATATTATAATCTACGAATCATTTGATCGTTTTGATAAAACTTATAACCAACTATAAGTGCTTTTATTTTCTGTTCTTTAAGTGTTGTGGTACAGATACCTACTAATAGCTCTCTAAAAAATGAGACCATCTGGGATCAGTTTCATTACAATAGCAAAATAATCCCCCATACAGCCGAACACAGAATCTCCTCTTTTTTTCGATGTCGGTTGAAAGAGGACGTTAGGTAGGTAACACGATTTAATGACCATGGGTCTCAATTTATGTAGCAAGAATTAAAATATTATACTACTTTAATACGCCAGTTAGTTTTATTTCCATTATAACTATAATATACAATACAATAATAATTACAACTAATATTTACACTTAAATCTATTTTCTAACAATCTAAGCCGTCACCAGCAGGCAAAGTGCCCAGAATGCTGGCAGCATTGCCACGTTGAATGGCAATGCTAATTCGTTGACCGAAATAAAAGCCAGCATTCCGATCACCTGCGGACTCTATTAGGAGTTTTGTTAGGTCTTTATAATATGCCATGTGTCCCAGGACCACCACCACAAACGGCTCGAATAGGTAACCTCGGTCAAGATTAGATTTTCTACTTTAATAATATTACATTTATGTTACTCATTCGAATTTAAAGTGTTTCCAATTATTTCTTCGGGGTCACATAAATTATGCTCAGGATTCTTTCATTGCAAAACAAATATATAACAGTGTTTTCTAAAATTAATGCACTCTGTCAGATAGTGTATGGTACCAGTTAGATATTCATTAAAAATAGTGAATTAAAATAGCCCCTGCGAATTCGCAATGGTTTCGTTTAGCACTTAACAGAATGGCTAACGTTAATCTCATCACAATTGGCACAACAATACGCCATTATTTGTGCATTAAACGGTTAATTTGAAGACATAACATATGCCGGCCATGTGGCAACGCGTGGCGGACAATTAGAAAACGGCGGCTTAGGGGCCACGATTGCAAATAGCATTGTGCTCTTGTGCTATTTGTGTGAAATGGAGACACAATGACAGAAAGAGACATTGAAACCTTTTCTTTCTTTGGTAGAATACTCTTTGGAAACTCTACCAATGCATATTATGGGTTCGTTCTGAATTCAAACTATCTCAAATAAACTTGAGTTGTTTCTCAGTTTTTTGTTTTATTTTGAATTTAGAATAATATTTAGGAAGTTACTAGGTACTTAATGTTTTAAAGAATTAATCTTCTGTTTGGATTTAACTGTTCTTTGTCAGAATGAGTTAATTATGAAGATTTTTTTTATTTGACATCAATGTAAAAAAAAAAATAATTAAATAACTTTATTTCTTAAGGCTTAAAAAATAAGCACTTAGACAAATTTTATAGTTTATAAGTTTTATAAATAGTAATTATTATCAAATAAGAAACAAAATGTTATTGATAAGAAATTTAGAGAAGCTTTGAAATCAAATTCTAGTTCACCTAGTTACATACTTAAATGTAGTAAGTAAGTAAGTAAATTATTTATTTGTCACAAGAAACACACACATACAATTGGCTTTAACAAATCAAATTTTTACATAATTTAAATAAAAAAGGTAAAAAACAGGATGTAGAGGCACTTCTTAACCGGATAATCGGGCTTAACACATAGAACCTACAATACAAAGCACAATACAATACAAAGTTTACTATCGTAACCAAATATACGCGTGTGTAGCAGTGGCAAATGGGTAATAGCTCAGTGATAATATTGCTCTATGAGCAAACACTGATTTTCAGCTATCACCTTCAGGGTGACGAGGCAAGGCGAGCCCAGCAATACACGTCCGTCAGTCTACCTATTGCCTACAACTGTACAACGGAATTGTACATGTACCCAATTCAATTATAAAAAAGTCAATAAATCCATTGAAATCAAATGGCTCCATTATGTTAAAATATTATATTCAATTTGCAATAAATTTTAAACTGTAATTGAAATTCGATAGCCCAATAGACACCGATCAATCACATAAAGATTATCATTACTACCCCACCATCAAGAAACTCTATTAGCATAACATGATTTAACAAACTCGATGCCAAAGCACTTTACTAGTTTCTCTTTACGACAACATAAACGTAGAGAATAAAGTGCTAAGACCGACAGAGCTCATTTAAGAACTGGTCGGTACAGGCTGAGGCTATAAATTGACAAGTATTTCTAAATTGTCCTTCACACATCGATCTACACCTAAACCCGAATGTACACATACGACTACTAGGGCTGGGAAATTTCGACTGTCCGTTTGTGACCGGATTATAAGAACAATAATGTGCATGCCTGATTCGGCAGAGGTCATAATGACTTAAGGTAATTTTTTTTTCAAACCACATGCTCGACAATGCCGAATTATAGGTCATGTAAACCCTACCGAAAGCAAGACATTAAATCCCTTGGTATTAGCCGGGTTATAATGTTGTACTGAATTTCATTATAACCCGCTGGTTAATAATATGATTTCACTTTTCATAATTCTTATTACTATATGCATAAAGTTTAATTTTGCTAAACACAATTTGTCCTAGGCCATGGCCTACTTGATTTGACAAAATAAATGAAGTTTGCCTCCGTGTGAACCCCGGTCCGGAGGAGCGCGGTGTTCGAAATTCGAATTTCGAATCTAGGACCACGGCTTGTGCTTTCGAATTTGGAACGTCGCGCGCCTTCATTTGTTCACGCGTGACGAACAAATCGAGTTCTTGTAGGTGCCTATAGAAGATTTAATTTCAAAAATAATATTGAAAATGTCGAGTGATGAAAGTGTTTTGACTCCTGAGTTTATCAAATTAGATGCCATAGGCATTGTCAACAATCTGCTGCCAGAGAAGTCAAAGGAAAACATTATTTATCTACTGAGCCTGTTTTTTTGTCTCGCATAAGGTGTGAAAAGTAGAGTATACACCTCGGGGATAAGACTGTTTTAGTCTTGGGCGGTTGAACCCCTCACTGCACTCAGGACTCAGTCTTAATTCCCTCGCTTCGCTCAGGAATTAACTTATAACTCCCTCGCTACGCTCAGGAGTTAAATTATGAGTCCTTCGTTACGTTCGGGATTCAATTCGCTCCCGTGACATAAAACAGTGCTTTATCCCCTTAGTGTATAATCTACTATTTAAGTCGCATTATTATTATTATATAATACAATACAATACAGAAACACTTTATTGTACACCAGAAAAAGAACATTACAAAAAGACATTACAAGAGACAAGTACAATGGGCGGCTTTATCGCTTAGAAGCGATCTCTTCCAGGCAACCTTTGGTTGGAAAAAAATATGTAAATTTAAGAAACAATATCTCATATAATATTATAAATGTGAAAGTTTGGATGGATGGATGGATAGATGGGTGGATGTCTGTTACTCAATCACGCTAGAACGGCTGAACGGATCTGAATCAAATTTGGCACAGAGATAGATTATAGTCTGGAGCCTATATGTACTATACATAGGCTACTTTTTATCCCGGAATTCCCACGGGAATGGGACCTACGCGGTTGAAACCGCGAGGCGCTGCTTGTAAACAATATTTATTAGATTCTTACCACATTGCTCGACGACGAGCTAGCTGCGTCCTTAAAAATTGCTCGCTGGGCCACCGCATCGCTTTAAAATCACTGGCAAATCGCCGATGGGAATAAGGCCGTTATGTTTTTCATGTTTCTTTAAGAAAACGATGTCTCACAATATGAGAGGGAAACGGCTTGTTTCTTTTAAAAGAAATTTTTTCTTCACTTTAACTTTAGGATAAAATATAGGTACCTATATGAAGTACCTACAGCCGGTAAGAGTGGATGACATGGTAGCACAACACCGGACAAAATGGCGGATTACGCAGCAATAACAGCCCACAGCCCCCCTAGCACGGGGATTGTTGTCTAGGGTAGAATAGAGAAAAATTACGTCACTTCGTCATCCAATGCGTAAATTATTTGAAATGCATTCCTTCAACATCAATAATGTACGCAATGTATGGCGATGCTATGTCATTATTGTCTATTCTACCCTAGACAACAATCCCCGTGCTAGGGGGGGTTAACAAAATCAAGAGATGTTCGGTAGAGTCAATCCTTGTTGTCCGACTATAACCGGACAGGCGTGCCTAGCAGTCGGACTGGTTGTTTGTGGAGCGGAGCAGGATTCCGGCTGGTCGTTAACGAGCGGCGCACACGACGAGCCGGGTAGGTACTTACCTACTGCCTGATTCGGGGAAATTACGAGAGCCGTTCTGAGGAGTATTTTGTACTTAGGTATAACTTAGACTAGCTCCTGTCTGCAGTTTCGCACGCAATCATTAATCGGGATAAAAAGTAGCACTCTATATTATATCTCGAGGATACCAACCATCTCTCTCTTTCATTGAGGATATTGTAACTCATTGATAATAATATAGGTACTTGTCTTTCACACCCGTCTCACATTACCGCGCGGAATCAATTTTGCGGAGCCGCAACTCGAGGTCCTCAGCGCGTCCGCAGCAGTTTCGCATCTGTTTCGCATCTCCTATATCGGACAACGTCATTGCGAAACTCTTGCGGCACCGCACCTACGGTACCGCGCGGTAGTATGAGAGCGCTCTCAGTAAGACGGAGTTCATTTCGCATTTATGATATTAGTAAATGTACGCACGTTGGTAGACTTTGGGTTCCGATTACCATAATCATCATCATCAGTCCACAGCTGGACATAGGCCTCCCCTAATGAGCGCCATAGCGCCCTGTCTTCAGCTTGCCGCATCCAGCATCTGCGAGCAGCAAAGACATTTTCCACGGGACGCGATATGCTCGAAAAAGTAATGCAATCACGATCAACCAATTTTTGCGGGGAACGGGGGGAGAGATTTACTTTTATTTTTATTTTGAAACCGTGACAACGCTATATGCGGAACTAAGTCAGCAACTTAGTTCCGCACAGGTATAGCGTTGTCACTGTTTCACAATTTTTGACAAGGTTCTGTAGTGATGAACGCATTCGATGGAATTGTATCGATAAAAATGAATGAATAACGGAAAAAATAGTATTACTTACTTTTCGATTTGAAATTGAAGTAAACACGGTAATTTACCTATACTTGTATAATGATTATTTAAGTTGAGGTTATTCAGTGATTTCACAGTTCACCCTCATCCCGGGGCTTCTACGTGTCCCTAATGCCTTTTATTAGCACTCTAAATTACAGATTCGCTATATGAATTCAAAGAAATAGAACACTAAATAATAACATCAAACACAACTTGAATGTCAATGCAAGCAAATAGTAGATTATACACTAAGGGGATAAAGCACTGTTTTATGTCACGGGAGCGAATTGAATCCCGAACGTAACGAAGGACTCATAATTTAACTCCTGAGCGTAGCGAGGGAGTTATAAGTTAATTCCTGAGCGAAGCGAGGGAATTAAGACTGAGTCCTGAGTGCAGTGAGGGGTTCAACCGCCCAAGACTAAAACAGTCTTATCCCCGAGGTGTATACTCTACTTTTCACACCTTATGCGAGACAAAAAAACAGGCTCAGTAGATAAATAATGTTTTCCTTTGACTTCTCTGGCAGCAGATTGTTGACAATGCCTATGGCATCTAATTTGATAAACTCAGGAGTCAAAACACTTTCATCACTCGACATTTTCAATATTATTTTTGAAATTAAATCTTCTATAGGCACCTACAAGAACTCGATTTGTTCGTCACGCGTGAACAAATGAAGGCGCGCGACGTTCCAAATTCGAAAGCACAAGCCGTGGTCCTAGATTCGAAATTCGAATTTCGAACACCGCGCTCCTCCGGACCGGGGTTCACACGGAGGCAAACTTCATTTATTTTGTCAAATCAAGTAGGCCATGGCCTAGGACAAATTGTGTTTAGCAAAATTAAACTTTATGCATATAGTAATAAGAATTATGAAAAGTGAAATCATATTATTAACCAGCGGGTTATAATGAAATTCAGTACAACATTATAACCCGGCTAATACCAAGGGATTTAATGTCTTGCTTTCGGTAGGGTTTACATGACCTATAATTCGGCATTGTCGAGCATGTGGTTTGAAAAGTTAATTAAATATTAAAAATGGAACATTACGATGAGGTTCAGCCCTGGCAATAATAATAAAGATAAAAATAGTTATTTAAAGGGGGATCCCATACAACAAACGGAATGTTTAGCGTTTTTATAGATAATTAGTGGTACAGAACCTTTCGTGCTAGAGTAAGACTCGCACTTGGCCGGTTTTATTTAAGTTTCAAATATTATGATGATCTTCCAATGTTAGGTCAGAATTTTAGAAAGACCGCTGATAAATTTTAATGCTGTTTTATGAAGTAAATAATTAAAACCGATGTGATGTTTTTAGACAGGTAATAAAAGTGTATTTTTTTTTCAGAATTAAAAAAGCTGTGTTTATAAAGGTACCGTAAACCGGGGCTACTTTGACGTTGCGGGTTACTTTGATATATTATGGGGAATTCAGAAGTTATACGGCGTCTTTAGTTTACATTACATTAGGTAGGTCTTTTTTTGTGAAATAATTATAAGGGTAAATCTTAATACACAATATAAGACTTAAGTTTTTTTGTGTTTCTTTTAAAATGCACAATTTAGAATTTAAGATGTGTTAGACTATAGAAAAATAAGGACTACCTACCTTCATAAGAAGAAAGATAAAGCTGCGAAAATGTATAGTACAAACACATCAAAATAACTTGTTTGAAATATACTACCGATTAAAACGAATAAATCAACTCCTACATACTCAAAAAACCTACTAAAACATTTCCAGTCAATGAATCTAAAGCACCTTAAATAAGGGAGCGTTTATAAATCAAATCAGAGCACACAATGATAAAAGTTGAGTCGTTCCCACGTCACATCGTGAGACGTCTTTATAATGCTTCATTCACGCACTTGACCCTTTCGGCACAGACGCCGTGAGACGGGACAAAGTTGAATAAAATAAAACGAATACCCTTCACGCTTACTCGCAAAGGGCACACACGCACGGCTAATACCTCATTTGGACGTATCAAACATTTGAAAAGAGAACACACACACAAATGAGCTCGCGTCCGCTCGTGATCATTCGAATAGAATCGAGTATTCGAGAATTTACCTCACCGCACACAGCCGCAGTAACCCTGTAAGCACGCTGTTGCCGTGTGTAGCTTCGTTTAGCTGGGTGCGGTCGTAGAGTCGACATTAGCTCGTCGCTTGCGTTTCGGCAAGTTTCGGCTCCCGCTCGGCTTTTTGTCGGTATTATTTTTAGCGCTGATGCAGTGTTTTTGCTGTGGCGGTATTTCACGTTGGCAGTACTGTAGGTCGACTGTGTACAAACATACCGGGCTTCAGTAATGACTGACATTACCTACTTTATTGCTGTAAGGGATCACATATGGCGATACCAGTTTTTGTATGGAGTTAAAAGACCTTCGTTTTGTCTTAATTACACAGTTGTAGTGGCATGTTTTGTTTCTTTGATAATGCATAGTTGCATTTTTAAACCATCGAAAAGTCAAGACTAGTTAGGCTCCTAATGTCAAATAAATAATTATCTAGAGTACCTAGGTATTTTACTTAATTAGGTTCTACGAAAACTTTTTCGAAAACTATTTCGATTTCGGCAGGATTCGAACCCGCGCCTCACCTTCAGTACAGGTGCGCTCTAACCAACTAAGCAACGAGATCGACACGTGCCTGGTCGAAAATATCTGGGACTTCTTACGACTTAAGCGTCGTATTAGCTCCACCTACAGGGGAAACCTTGAAAGATTATCCATACCTGTTCATTGTCTAAATAGAGATATTATTAAAAAGTTTTCGTAGAAGATTTACCCAGTGCGAGTAACGCACTATAAAGCAAAAAGCTATTAATTAGGTTCTTTGAACATCTTGTTTTGACAACACAACAACACTGAATCTAGTGACTTAGGTTATGTATAACTCCCGTTATCCAAGTCCAAGAACGTCTTTTTTGTGTCACATTTTTTCCTTCCGATATGGATCGGAGACAATTTTTAGGGGCCGTGTAGTGCTAGTTTAGAATTAGCACCACCCTGGACCCCAACTCTTCCCGCGGGTGTCGTAAGAGGCGACTAAGGGACATACACCGGGGGGCGGACAGCAGCGCCTCTTGCAGAATAGACCTACCGAACAGCGATCCGCAACCTGTATGCCCAGCGTCGGGATTAATGGGTACAACCTCCCATGAGATTAAAGGCAATAAGGCGATTGTCAGGTGGAAGCCTGCGTCCTGGACTATTACCTATCTATAGGCTGTTGGTGAGATGAGATGATGGTGTTTTAGTCTAGTGCTAAGTATTTAGTATTTTTTCTTATTTTACAAATTATGAACCTATATTATAGGTACTACCATAATCTATAACACCATCGTATAGCTGAATCAGATCGCCTAGGTGTATACCTACCAGTCAAATCACTCAAACTTGTTCTCCTCGTTTCAGTCGTAAAACAAAATATAATTTTCATCAAATGAAAGCCATTAGAGTTTCTACAAACCATCACAAAAAAAGCACAAACGCTGGGATGTTAGTAACTAGAAATTAAAAATCATAACGATATTGAATGGTCGTTAAAGTAAAAAAGACACTTGACCCATTCCTTCAAAAACGAATAAACGTAAAAAAATTATTTTGGGATATTAAGTTATTTCTTAGAGATTATCCCGAATACGAGGGCTTTTGCGATATAATAACAAAAACAAACTTATATTTTATAATATCACATCGCAAGAAACAATGAAAGAATTTGCTCATAGACAGAAAACTTTTTAGTACTCAACATTACAGAGCTTATTTCAAGGTTCTTCCTAAAACGAGACAAAAAAAACTTTAAACTTTGTCTTTAACATATACCCTCATTGGGGGAATATGGGATATATCCCATATTCAAATGAACTAAAAATCTAAAATAACCATTAAACTAACATACTTAATAAAAAAAACAAATAAGGGAGGTTCGGTTACAAAAAAAATACACAACAGAAAAATAGCCAACCTTTAGCGGGTGTTTCATAAAGAAAAATGGTGACGTAATTTCTGAGCCGTAACCACCAATGGAAGCATCATGGTGGACTGGACTCTATGAGAAGTTTGGTAAGGAGGACCCCAAGGACCATGGGATTCCACCCTAAACGACTCAAATAGGTCAAAATTAACGTATTTTTGCCGTTTGAGTGACTCCAATTATAATGGTTTTAGTTGTTTGACAAATTCATTATATGAATGTAAGCGATGTGGCGATACCCCGAACTAGCGCCGCCACCAATTTATCCTATTTCGTTGAACAAAGGGAATAAAAACATATTTATTGGGCAGTTTGTGATACCTATTTTATTCTTTTTTAATGCCTTTGTAATATTTTTATTTTGTATAGTTGAGGAAGAGATACGAAGTTGCACTTTGTGGCCACCAAACTCTATTTTCACATCACTGCCTAAACTATACAAAATAAAACAACGAGGCATTAAAAAAAGCTTATAACAGGAATCATAAGATGACAATTTTTTTTCATTTCCTTTGTTCAACGTAATAAGAAGATAAAACAGGTGGAGGCGCTATTTGGGTCGGGTAGCGCCTTAACTACGAGCCTACTTTGTGTTGGAGAACACCAACGTTTCATCTCGTTCGTAGCGAAGTTCAATTACCAATATTTTCCTGCTCTACATTTTTGTTACTTGGTAGGTGTTACCTACTTTTTGGAGCATTACTTTATACTAGTTCTTGCCCGCGGCTTTGCACGAGGTTTTCAAGTATCCTATGTCCGTCCTCGAGATACCATTTACCTCACTGCCAAATTTCATTCAGATCCGTTCAGTCGTTTAGGCGAGAAAAGGTAAAAGACAGACAGAGTCACTTTCGAATGTATAATATTTGGTACTAGCTTCGCACACGCTTTTCCGGGATAAAAAGGTTCAATGTCCGTCCCCGGGATACCATTTACCTCCCTGCCAAATTTCATTAAGATCCGTTCAGCCGCTTAGGCGTGAAAAGATAACAGACAGACAGACATAGTTACATTTGAATTTATAATATTGAGTATGGATAAGTTAAATTATTCTACAATCGGCTCTCTATCATAAATAGTGGGACGCTAGCATTTGCCAGGAATCTGTCGTTTGAGGACAGATTCCTGGCAAATGCTAGATTTTTAGAATAAGATTAATGTAAAACGTATCTTCCAAGATTCAGATGAACTTCCTCCGTGCTTGATTCATCTCTCAATTATAGAATTGTCTCCCTGCTGAGGTTCTTCTCTGAGTTGTCCTGTGGGACTTTTCATATTTCCTTTTCGAAACAACCGATCGACCGATGAGAAGATCTGCAATGCTTATAAGCACATCAAAAAAAATCTCTCTTTAATATAGGAACCCTCGTCATTGGCAGGGATATATCCCTTATTCCACAGAACATCTAAAAATATAATTGCAATGCTTCTAATTGCAGATCTTCTCATTATAAAGACTATAATCTCAAATGCCAGTATCCAGGTTAAGTTATCCTGAAAATAGTCACTAGAGTACGATATATTCATTATAAGTACCTATGTTTACTAAGTAAATTGAACGCAGTCTCGTTTTGTCTCATAACTTTACATGTTCCTTTTACTTTCCTCTATTTCATCCGTTCAAAAAGAGAAAAAAAATGATTTTAGAATATTTTTCCAAAATTCCAGATCTTCAAGAGCAGATACGATATCTGAGATATATCTCAAAAACTCTGCTCTTGAAACTCTGTAGTTTTGGAAAAAACATGTTAACCACACATTTTTTTTTTCATTTTGACCGGATGAAAAGGAGGAAAGTAAAAGAAACATGAAAAGTTATGAGACAAAACGAGACTGCATTCAATTTACTTAGCATCTACATGATGATTCTATCGTACTCACTTGTTGTTTGATGAACATCCATCCTTCCAAACTATCCAAACTATTTGAATTATGAGTGGTTTGTGAACCAAACATTATTTCTCTCTCAGATTTGCATCGAATGCATAACGTGTGATGATGATTATTTATAATTTTCCTTCGTGACGCTATAGGAAACTTGATACTTTCTGATATAGTTTTACACCTTAATCTTGGCTCTTGTGGACTAGATCTCATTTTTGATATTTAATTTTTTTCCTCCGCAGCGTCATCAGCGGAGTCCCTCAAACGGTGAAAATACGATAATCTTGACCGTGGTTACCTATTCGAGCCCTTTGGGCTGGAAACCCTAGGTCCTTCCTTCGGGTCCTGGGGTACAGGCAATATACAAAGATCTTGCAAAACTCCTAATAGAGTCCACAGGTGATCGGAATGCTGGTTTTTATTTCGGTCAACGGATTAGCATAGCCATTCAACGTGGCAATGCCGCTAGCATTCTGGGCACTCTGCCATCTGGTGACGGCTTAGATTTTTAGAAAATGGATATAAGTGTAAATATTAGTTGTAATTGTTTTGTTCTGTTATTGTAATTTTCTTAATAAATGTATGTATCCATCTGGTATTTAATATCATAAAAAGTATGCTGTTTGATACTTACTGATGTAAATGTTCGCAAACAGGCTCTGCAAGCAAACATCAGCGCCATGAATGACAAACAGAGATGTGACCGCGATACCCCGTTCCACCAGCAACTCATCTGCATTCCACATTTAAATTTGTAATCAGATCACAGCTTCATCCATCATTCATCGACATCGTACAACGCTCAAACCGACGATTCTTTCAAATCAATTAGCGGGAAAAAAGAAATCGTCTTCGACTCCGACGCGCCAGTAACCGCTCATTATTTCTTCTCACACGTTTTTTTATTGCAGCAACATTATACGTGGGTGTGGTTGTAATTTCCTTTCACCGACGTAAGGGCACACACGCGATCCTCGTTCCCAACTTAACATTAACAACTTTAAACGGTTCACTGCAGAGTTGAAATTGGAGCGATAAAGTTCCTGATGAGAAGATGCCCGATAAAATATTAAGGTGTCCGTCCCTTTCGGCCCTGGAGGTTCTCTGTCGCTCGTCGTGAGCGTTCTGTGGATGTTTTTACGCGCGCCGGGGGGCAAAATGTACGTTGTTTTGGCGGCAAAACGCTTAAGGGAGTCGTAACTCAATAAAATGAAGCTGCGGAGCGAAGGGCGCCGCGACATGTTTTATTTACGGCTTTTCAATCTAATGTTACTGGTTTGGTTTTCCGCTGTGCCGCGTCAGGGTGCGCCTGGGGTTAGACAAAGCTATTTCGAGTTTGCTGACAGCCAAAACTATTCTCAAACTCGTAAATAAAATAAGCATACATTTTTCAAAGCTTATTAAAGTAGGCAATAAAGCCACGTCTCTACCAACTCTACACATTGCCAAGTGCTTTGCAGCTGAGCGCTGTAGCGATTCGCTAACTTCTCTTGGTGTATTTTATCTACGGTTTGGGGTGTCAGGTGGTGGGCGCCGTGTGTGCGTGACAGCAAGGGTTTGGATATTGCGTATTGTTCCACATTCGGAACAAATACCGCTAAGCTGGGAAATGCGCCGTTCCTATGATTAGATTCGTTGTCACGCTACCGTTGAACCGTTGTTGTATGAATTGTATATATTTTTCAAAGGAAATACCTAATAATAATCTTCTTTTTCTAGTACCCATAACACAAGCTCTGCTTAGCTTGGTGCTAGATATTGCTGTGTGAAGTCTCCAGCATTATATATATTATTATTTATTTATTCTTATAGCTATTCCTATTTTTATAGCTATTCATTGGAGTTATCTGCCAACCGAAAATTTGACTTATGGCGTGTTATAAAAAACTATAAAACGACTTTAAATTCCTAAATAAAGAGTTTGAATCGGAAGGAACAATTCGATGGCGCGATCAAATTTTTCAAGTAGCGACATCTAGTTAAAATTCGAATATGATTTAGTTTGATGTGATGAGTGATGGATGACACATGAATGAAACGACGAATGAAAATACCTCTTGTTTACGCCCGTTGCCATGGAAACCAATTTTACCAGTGATTGTGAAAATTATCATGTGATGATGTTTTAGATATGTTTTACGGCGCACATGTCAATTCCTCGAGACACAAACTTTCTTGAGACTACTTCAAAATCAACTTTTATACAACAATGAAAAAAAAAACATCTAATTTTATTAAGAAATGGTGAAGATTGTTGTAGCGTCGTGGTTTTTCTATACTAATCCCTCGGGAAAAAAATTACTATGGGACCAATTTGGTAACATTTTCTATATAATTACGAAAGAACTTTTAAAATCGGTCCATAATTGACAGAGAAATCAACAATCATCGAGTCGAACATAGAACCTCTACTGCATCTTCGGCTAAAAAGAATGTTGGAATAGAAACAATACTCGATTCATATTCCTGTGAAATATTACATACAATTACATATTTGTGCTAATAAAAGGGCGCCTGGGCTTTGCAGTGGGACAATGCGAGCTGAAAATAGCATAATGTTTTTTTATTATACTTAGTTACTTACTTTTACCGATCTTAAATATGGCGTATCTAGTGATCGTATATCTTTTAACTTATAAGAATAATGTTCTTTATGACTTATACAATAAAATGGTGAACATTTCGTTTCAAGGAAAGTAATAAGCCTAGTAGTTTTTCGTCCATTAACAGTGGTCCACCCTCGTGTCTCACCTGGGTGGATCACGGAAGAAAATTATTTACCTTTTAAAATCCAACAATCCTATCCATAGTAGAGGTCGCTCTTAACTTGAGCGACAGTAAATTTGTCACCAAGT
Source organism: Eupithecia exiguata (assembly GCA_947086465.1). Classification (NCBI taxonomy): domain Eukaryota; kingdom Metazoa; phylum Arthropoda; class Insecta; order Lepidoptera; family Geometridae; genus Eupithecia; species Eupithecia exiguata. The sequence continues at coordinate 4,889,955 of OX352230.1, read as the reverse complement.
TTTGTTGAACAAAACACCACCAGTGTTTTGTTTATTAATTGTTTCGTTAAGTCCGCAATAAAGAATGTTCTATCTACCCTGGTCCACCAGAATCTCCAAAGTTCGATGGCCATATGGTTAAACCTTAGAAAATTACTTACCTTACTTATCCTTAACAAAACTATTCATACCAATATCACATTCATCAAAAAAAGCCAACTACACAGTAAATACACTAGACGAAGAGGTGATCGTCATGTTTTGCCTACTATTAGAACCCAACAGGGTAAAAAGACTATTACTTTTGAAGGGGCCCAGTTCTATAACAGGCTACCTGAAGACATTAAAGGTGCTGGAACGTTTGGCGTGTTTAAAACCAAATTGCAAAAATATATATCTGAGGATGTAACACTACTAGACAAAATTTAGAAAAACGAAAAATAACATAATTATAGACTTAGTTTAAGTTTCTCATGTAAGTAGCATATTTGTTGTAAATGAGAAAATAAAGATCTTTGAACTGATCTACTAAAGTACGAGTATGATACAAAAATCCCCCACTAACTAAAACAAATGGCGACTTCGATCCAGCTTTCCACGTCATCCTTTATTAAAACTTAACGCGCTGTGCATTACCCGGTTCGGGGGTGCAATTAGTGAGCGCAATCCCGCGGGTGTAGGGAGGTCCCACCCCTTCGGGCGTCTGTCACTTTGTATAGGGGAGGTTGGAAAATGAGCTTTATGTTGGTTGGATAAGGTCTTTAGTTTTTTGTTAGTATGCCGAAATTAACCCACAAACTTTGATTAAATAGGTGTTTGCTTTTGACTTATTACTTTTTTGTTTGGAATTTTATAAAAGATAGGGTCCTTACCTTACATAAACTCAATAGTTTTTAAGTTTCATTTCGTATATTTTTTATATCAAAATTAGTTTAGAAATAAAACAAAAGCAGAATATGTAATACAGTCGGTAGAAGAAACAGCATTTTCTAACCGAATTTCACTAAAACAAAATGCCCGGACAATATTTTAATTCCATAATAACATCTATGACATAACATTTGAACAAAACCAACGCTTTTCATTAAACATTGCTTTCTTTGAAGTCGCTCTCGATGAAGTATCTTTCAACAAAACTAAATCAAAATCAGTTCATCCATATGGGAGCTACGATGCCGAGAGACACAAGCCACGCACTACGTTTTAATAAGGACATTTTTGTTCTACAATAATTCTTTATTCTATTCTAAAACACTTCATTTTCATCTGAGATTAAAAATATTACTCACAATTTCCCTGACGAACTGTACCTACTTAGGTTTTTTCTCCTGATAAAACATAGTAAGCTTAAGAACCGTATTACGAAAGCTGGCCCAGTCTTCAATCTGTGCTTAAGTAATGATTTTGTATTGCAATAGTATCTGAAGGATAGAATTCTAACGAATACATCCGACAGAGAACCAGGGTTATCGACATAGCTCAAATGATTAGCAAGCTGAAGTGGCAGTGGGCTGGCCATATCTCGAGAAGAACCGACAGCCGCTGGGGTAAATGTGTTCTTGAGTGGAGACCACGACTCGGCAAACGTAGTGTAGGACGCCCTCCGATCAGGTGGGATGATGATTTGCGAAAGACTGCTAGCAGATGGTTGATGCGTCAAGCTGAAGACAGGGCGCTATGGCGCTTATTAGGGTAGGTCTATGTCCAACAGTGGACTACGATAGGCTGATGATGATGATGATGATAAGTGTTACTCAAGCATTAGTTCGATGACTGAGCAACCTTTCATAATACGGGCCTTAGTCATTCATTTGACCACAATCGTACCTGCTGGACATTGACAATATGACGCTGTATCACGAAGGTCTACTCAAGAAGACTCATATTCCCTCTTAGAAAGAGAGCCAGGTTGTAGTGGGCCGGAAAAACAGGAACAATAACAAAACTCTACGAGAAATGAAATAAGTTCCCAAAAATTTTCGGTTTCGGCGGGACTCGAACCCGCCACCGGTGGTGGAGCCACCGGCGCTATAGTCCGTAAGAGGTCCCAAAGATTTTCGGTTGAACCGACTAAGGGTTTCGTGGCCTAGTTGGTTAGAGCACACCCGTACTGAGCGGGTTCGAGTCCCGCCGAAAGTGAAAATTTTTGAGAACTTATTTCATTTCTTAGAGATACCCAAAGTGCGGGTAAGCACTATAACAAAAAACCTTAAAACTCTACGAACAATTCCATAGCTCGCCATGAAATTGTACGCACTGTATAATCTAGGAGGGCTTGTCCACCTTCATATAAACTACACCGTAAGCTGCATCCCGGGGGTGAGGGCTAACAGCGGGTAGTCTACAAGCCCTTTTATTTCAGTTTCCACGGACAACGGAAACAGCATTGGAAAATGATTGGGCTTTTAGCTGATTGCACTCTCACTGTGAGTTTGGTACGTGGTTTTTGTAGCGAGGAGTTTAAATGTAAAAATAAAAATGAAGGATAGAATTTATGATCAAAAGATTCAAAGTAAAACTTTCTCATCTTTTAGTTGCAGTAAAAGGTAAAAGGGATTCGAATATGAATATTTTGAATAACGACCTCATTGGCGCGTTTGCGGTTCCACTGCTATGATTTCGTATGATTTTTTGGGGTTCCATACCAAAAGGGCAAAACGGGACCCTATTACTAAGTCTCCTCTGTCCGTCTGTCTCATGAACCGTGAAAGTTAGACAGTTGAAATTTTCACAGATGATGTATTTCTGTTGCCGCTATAACAACAAATACTAAAAAACAGAATAAAATCAATATTAGAGGGGGTTCCCATAAAATAAACGTGATTTTTATGCTCGTTTTTGCTCGATATTGATTATGGCAACAGGGGCTTGACATGTTCATAGAAAATTTAGTTATATATACACTTTAAAAATAAATAATTAAATTAAAATAAAACAAATATATAATAGGGGCTCCCATACGACAGACGTGATTTTTTTGCTGTTTTTATTGACGGAAAGGAATCCTTCCTGCGTGAGTCCGACTCGCACTTGGCCGGTTTTATTAAAGATAATGGTACGGAACCCTTTGTGCGCGCGTTTGACTCGCACTTGGCTGGTTTTGAACATTACTACATTTGTCGCCGTTCGAGTAGCGGAATATAAATTGTGGACTGCTACAAGATACAAAACAAACGCGTATTGCAGCGAAATGGCGGAACGAGCGCGGAGATGTAGCTGGCGTCCGAGCAGAGCAGCGGAATCGCGCGGGAAAGAGAATACTCTTCTACTTCGCCTCTGTTTCGCTTGTTTGTACAAGGGAGCCATGGCGAAACTGCAGCGGTTACGCGCTGCTATGATTTCGTGGCGGAGATGTGCTACGGGCCGGACCCTTATTAAAGATTTTAAAAAACCATTTCCTAACTCAGTTTCCTTCACACATTCATTTTCTTTCTATGTTATCATTTCATCATCATTTTCACATTATCATTTCTATGGTGTGCTACGGGGCTGACCCCGTAGCACAACAGGCTAGGCCAAAATAAGCCGTAAGAGATCCCAAAGATTTTCGACGAAACCGACTAGGATTTCGTGGCTAAGTTGGTTAGAGACTTAGAGCACACCCGTACTGAGGGTTAGAATCCTGCCGTAATCGAAAATTTTTGGGAACTTATTTAATTTCTTAGGCTAAAATATCCTTCAAATCTTTGTTACTATCATATCATCATAGCTATCCTAATTGAAACTTGAAACATTCTATATTCATTAGTCTGTCCGTCTGACTGAACTGAAAGTGATAAACTTTAAAAAAATCCGAACGGACTTAAATAGGCTTTTCTTCAACAGGCAGAGTGATTCATCAGGAAAGTATATTTCAGTAAGGTTTCGTTCACACAGGCTGGAATATGACAATGATTTAGGAAGATGTCGGAAAAATCATACCAGTTACAGGCGTGCGCAAATAAAGATGTATTAAAAATAATAAAAAATAATAGTAGATTATACACCAAGGGGATAAAGCAGTGTCTTAAGTTACGTGCGTATAATCCGTAAAGCAACTATAGGATTCTAGAATAACATGCATGCCAAGTCCACCGTGTGAGATAACTCTCTTTTTGTTTAATAATTCTACATGGGTACTCTTAAGACCAAGAGGAATAACTAAACTACCTAAGTAGAAATTGAAAATTCTAGCTGAAGAAGTGGTAAGTCGATGATAGCCTACCCACCATTAAATATAATGGTATAATTATCGTGGTACAGTGAAGGTAATTTTAATGCGACATGCGAATATTAGATATTGATCACCTCTGTGGCGCAGCGGGAGAGGTTGCTGGTTCGATTCCCACAAATGTTTATACACTCTGCAGATATTTGTGGTGTGTTCTAATATGTAGGTATAGTAAAAAATATCTATGTAATGTAATGGAACATATTAAGTTTATCAGTTATCTAGTACCCCGTACTAGTTGATTTGTCCAGTATTAAAAAAAAACGATTACCTACGCCTAACTGTAGATATTAAATCATAATTTTTTGACAAATAAATGAAATATAACAAAAAAAATACCATGACATCATCATCTGCAATCCGCCTTCAACTAATGGGAACATTACTTGGTTATAGAATCCAAGATACTTTTTGTAAAGAATGACATTTAAGTGGGAATCTCTTCTTAATCAATTACTCGCTTACAAATCGATTAGTTAGCTTAGCACTATTTTGAATGGTCATTGGTTCACTTTGGTTTGTTTTTTGTTTTTAATCATAATGTAGTCAATTAGAGGCGAAAACAGTGTGAGTGATCCACTCAAAAATAGATAAGCACCTCTGAATAGAACAGCTGTTTGTATTTTTTGATCCTTTGTAAATTGTATTTTTCTTGTAGAAGTAGTTCTAAATGTATAAAGCGATCGTGTTCGGCAACATTTATGAACCATAAAACTATTTTAATTCATCGATTAGTATTCCACGACAGACCGTCAATTAGTTGCAAGTGTTGCCATAATGTTTGATGGTTTCCATAATCGGGGTGTTTTTCCCTATATAAATAAATAGTTAAGCACTAAATTCTTTTTATCTACGCATTTTATAGGCTTCTTCACGGATAATTGACCTTTTAATAATGGTTAAAATTACAGCAAGTGGTGTAAAGTAAAGGTGAAGGAAGAGGCTGTAGGCATACCTCGGAAAAGTCCCACTTGTTTTGAGGGGGGAAGATGGAGGACTACTTTTGTATCTAAATGAACTGTAACGAACACACTGAACAAAGCAATTTTAATAAATTGTGGTAAAAAACTACAATTCTGGTATTTTTTTCGGCGGGTGCCAAATAAAACAATGTTATCGTTAAGGCTATGACGGCTGACAAAACATCAAAAAGATTTTCCAAAAGATTGTTTAAAAATACGAAATAGAAGTGCAATAAACTGGTAACACCACGTAATGCGTGCGTGCTCGGAGTTGCTCGCCGAAAAAACTCGCGGCGGTCCAGTCCGACCTGTTTTAGCTTCGCAGAATCCACCGAGAAAAAAAAACAAATTGCCATTTATCGAGTGAGCGCAGCGCAGGATGCGAGAATGTCGTCAAGGCTTACTACTATTCAATTTACTAGCTGAATTTTAATTTCAACAAAATTTTGCAGGTGTTCTGATAAGGCCAGTTTTAATTGCTGGCATTTGCTTCTGTAGGTTACTTAGATTAAGAGTAGGTATCAGTTACAAATAAACCTTTCATTTTATAGGTGCAACTATGCAACTTTTGTATCTAATTATATAATTAAATTTATGTTCAGACTATTTACATCAAAGCAATGTATGTAATCAAGACATCTAAGAAATAAATGGTATGCCAAACATGTAAAGGAAAAATGATTATTTTCACTGTATATGAGAAATGTTAATGATACCTTTTTATCTACACTATCTATATATCTTTATTTTAATTATTTATCTTTTTATCTATATTATAAAGAAGAACGATTTATTTGTTTGAATAGGCTCCGAAACTACAGAACCGATTTGAAAAATTCTTTCACCATTAGAATCCTACATTATCCCTGATGAATATAGGCGATAGAATCTACCCGTGTGAAGCCAGGGCGGACCGCTAGTGGTGCAAAAAAACACAAGATTATCTCTTCTCGTGCCATATTGCTCTTGAGTGTCAGCCCTCCGCACGACTTGCGCGTTTTGCCTCCGGCCGGGCCGCAGGAAACTAAAAAAATATATAAATTCTTATTAGACTACTATAAATGCAATAATTCCAATATCTAAATGAAATTTCCGACAGTAATATGTAGTTACTTTTAAAAAATACTTACGTACTTACTTTCCTTTTAGGGATCAGTTGATAGACGATAATCAGTAGAATGTGTTCCGACTGTTAAAATTCGTAATAATTTATGTTGAACGAAAATAAAAACTGTCATTGCATTAGATATTTCTCTTATGAAATAAGAAAAAAAGTAAGTAAGTTATGTAGATTGTTTGCAACAGTCTGCAGTTAGCTCAATTGTTTCAATTGTAAATACTAGTTTTAATTTAATACTACTATTTGATTGTAATTTTCTTTGTTAATGAAATCCTTGCATAAGAAACGACCAGCACGAATGAGCACGTCCGGTTATTTTTTTAAAACCAAAAAAGGTTTCTTGAGTTACTTAAGTTACCTACATTATTTATTTAATGGTCAAAACCTTTTTTGGATGTAAAATGAGACCGCCGGACAAAAGCGGCGCTACATGACTAAAGTTAACCTTTGCAGCCTTTGGCATGATAAAATAAATGGACGGCATGTCAGTTATTTTGATGATAAAATTTTATGGTAATTCACCTTCTTATTTACTTACCTAATTTGGATTGCATATTAAAATAATTGACGTGTAAATGAAGACTTAATGTCCATTTTAGGTGAAATATTTTTGGCATATTTTTGCGAATATCTGTTTTTCTTTTTTAAGGTGATGATTAAAGAATTCTCTACCTATCTATCTACACTCAATTTTGAAATTGTTTTTTCAATCGATAACTGCCCTAAAAATGACGAAAATTGAAACCTTGACTAAAACGCTAGACGCAGTGGACGCGATATTGCTCGGTGGTCGTGACGTCAGTAGGATGCGAGACCTGAACAAATGGGCTGATGTTGCTGATGACAGTTGATACTCTAAGGTTTGATCCCGGATCTTTTCAATACCTACAGTTTATTCACGAAGAATCTCAAATTAGAGTGTACTTAATCTGTGCGAAGAATCTGAAATTCAGTAAGACAAAAGTGAGTATAGTTTTCATAAATTTATGCTGTACTGGGAATGAAGGACAGCATCCACGTACCAAAGGTACAATATTTGTTTACAACCCACAACATGACAACCCACAAGTTCAAAACTCTCTTTCTGGTGAAATGCTTCAAACCAAATTGATGAGAATTGTAGTAAGGATAGCTCATCAAGTCTACAAGTCATGCCAATTCTGTCAAAAAATCATCGACATGAAAGTAATTTTTTAGGGTTCCGTATCCGAAGGGTGAAAAAATGGGACACTATTACAATCCTCCGCGGTCTGTCCGTCGTCAGTCTGTTAGCGGGCTGTCTCTTGAACCGTAAAAGGTACGTACACATTTGAAACTTTCACAAAATGTGTATGTCGATTGCTGTTATAACAAAAAATAATAATGATAGAATCATATTTAAATAAAAGGGCAAAAAAAAATACAAAAAACGTCAAGTGCGAGTCGGACCAGCATTTGGCTGGTTTTATTTTTAGGTTAGCTAGTTGGGTGCAATGTTCAAAAACATTGCATCTTGAGTTTCACAAATCCACGAGACGTTAAAAAATAAAATCATCTTCTATTTCATTATATGAAGGACTAGCTTATGCCCGCGGCTACGCAACGACAACGCAAGAATCTCTCACCTTCTGGGAAACCTAGTATCACGGTAATTTTCTTAGGTGTGTTAGTCCACGCCGCATAGTGAAGCAGAGTGAAGTCGCCCCTATTTATCTTTGCATTGGCTTTGATCAGTATATTTTGGAATAAAAAGTAGCCTATATGTTTTTATGTCCAGGTCCTGATCTTTACGTGTGCAAGATTTTATCCCTAAGAAATTAATAAATCCCAAAAATTTTACGATCTCGACGGGATTCGAACCCGCACCTTCCCCTTCAGCGCAGGGTTGCTCTTTTCCAACTAAGATACGTGATCTTATCTCGTCGAGGTTTAAAAAAAAAAAACCTTAGAGATTTTATCCCGATACATTTAGTAGTTTTACGCTTGTGGCGTTTACTTTGGTCAAATTTCTTTACAACGGCACAACTCACAAACTTTCGCCTAAAAAACATTAGTAGGATATATTCCATTTCAATGCATAATTTCAGCTGTTTCTAGTCCATTTTACATTGTTTGCACTCAAACACATAGTAGGTATACAAAGTTTCGCCTTTAGAATATAAGTGCGAAGAAACATTGCCAATTTAAGGTGTAAAAGTAACGAAAAAAAGCGTATCCGTATGTATTCGTTACTTTATCATTAAGTACTCGTTACTAACTTATCGTTACGTTACTCGTTACCTAGGTACTTCAGACACCGCATATCATGCTATGTTATGTTACAGCAACGAATCGAGTCGTATTGCATTCGTGTGTAACGTTTCGTTACTCGGTACTAAATGACGCACCCGTTACTCAGTACCGAATACGGTTTGCTACAGCTCTATTGCCAATGTAGAGTTTCGTTGTCAAACTCATAAAAATAAGGACGTCATTATCCTGTAAGGTGGTCTTCTTCCAGATGCGAAAACGTGTAAAAACCTTTAAATAACATTCAACTTATGAATACATCTTTATAAATAAGTAAAATTTGTGCTATTTTTCATAACAAAAACCAGACAGCAATAAATCTTGTAAAGGAAAGCCTCATTGAGGCAATAGAGGTAGGTTTTTGTTTCTTAATGACTCTGTATTCTTCTTTTATGGCGTCATATATTAAAAAGTTGTGGTCACGTTGCATGAACTAAGCCCAGGGCAGTTTGGAGAGTGTTTGAAGTTATGATGGCGTGGCACAGGGTTGACACTTTTTGATTTTCTACTAAGTACTGCCCTGAAATAAATAGAACTGTTATGAAAACACTCTTCTTCTCTGTCATTTTCTTCAGAAGCTGCGCCTCGCGGCTTTGCCCGCGTTGAAATTTATATTTTTAATACAAATTTCAGAAATTTATTGCACTCCGCGGGGTAGTTTTATGAAAAAAAATACGTGATTCATTATTTACTTTACAGTTTATTTAGACCGAGTTTTGAGTGAATCGAACCAAGGAACTATAATTTTACCACTACATACTTAGTATAAAACAAAGTCGCTTCCCGTTGTCTGTCTGTCCCTATGTAGGTATATCTACTTAGATCTATGCTACGGATTTTGATGCGGTTTTTTTTAATAGATAGAGTGTTTCAACATGTATAATATATGCATAATAATTTGAAACGCAAGCAATAATTACAGCTAACCCAATCTTGGTTCCTCCACACTTATCCTGATCAAGTTTTGCTTATTTGTTTTACGAACCAAGACTTGGTTTCTCCACACACAAGCAAACACACAAGAGGTTAACAAAATGTTTAAACTATTGTCAAATTATAACAAGCGGATGAAAAACCGGGTGTAAGATTCCTGTTATTTTCCCTAAAACTAATCACTTTCATCAATTTAATTCCAGATGTTATTTGCACGGACATTTCATTACAATAAATCATTTATTCTAATGAAATGTTCCATGGACGTTTATTATATCGTCGTATCCTACGAATAAGGTTACAGTCGCCACTGTGACCTTTTATTTTTATTGCATTTTTGGAATCTCCATTATCATTTACATCATATCATTTCGAAAAAACTAAATAAATAATGAATATAAAAAAGTTATTAGGGTTTTAAAATTTGGTTACAATTGCACTGATGCATTTAGCCCGACGAAAAAGGTAACAAAAAGCTTTGGGACTTTTTTTCATGTGCGAATCGCAACCGACATGCGTATTTTCCGCCGAATATGGTTACACGCTCCACAGTACTCGTTTACCGCGGGCGAAAAGGCGCGCGTGCGGCGCGCGGCGAGTCGTTTTGCGTTGTAAACTGAGAAACTAAAACGAGGCAAGTACTAAGGTATATAAATTAGTCTCTACGAAAGATGCCCCTGCACGGAAAGAAAAGTAAAATGTAAGTACTTACCTATTTAAAGTTGAAATATGGTTATTAACACAGGTCATTAAAAGTGGTTGATCCGTGAAATTGTGTCAAAATATTGGAAAACTTAGGCATAAATTATTATTATTTATTCGTAGTAAACATCCCGTTTTAAATGACAAAGATAATTCAGTGCAGTTACTAATTAGATTAATGTTCTACGAAAACTTTTTTAATAATATCCCAAAAAATTTCAATTTCACCACGCACCAGGCACGTGACCAGGCACGTGTCGATTTCGTTGCTTAGTTGGTTAGAGCGCACCTGTACTGAAGGTAAGGCGCGGGTTCGAATCCTGCCGAAATCGAAAATTTTTGGGATATTATTAAAAAAGTTTTCGTAGAAGATTTACCCAGTGCGAGTAACGCACTATAAAGCAAAAAGCTATAAATATAATGTTCTATTTGCTCTCATACATTCGCATTACATTCGCGTGCATTCTTGCGAATACGAATGCGAGTATTGAAAATCTTGCAAATGTTCGCCAATGCGAATGCAAGTATTCGTTACATCTCTATTATAGATGAATGGATCTATCTATTAGATTATTAGAATAGATAATATAATACCTAGTTTTTAGATTGATATAAGAGCCTCTGTTTAAAACCTGATTTTATTAATTACATACTTATTTTCAGAGCAATGAAGAAAACTTTTGCCCTGGGCCTTCAATTGACATGGGCTACACACGTCCAGCTTCACAAGAGGAACTGATCTTGCAGCCTGATCAACTTGTAATAATAAATGTAACAATCTCTAAGTTTCTGCTTTTACCAATACATTTTGTTTTGTTATTTTTACTTGCAGAAAAATTATCAACTATTTTTCAAATCTTTCCCTCATACAACCATGATTTAAAATAGGTATGGTTATATGTTTTGAAAACTAGTGGTATAAAATTAAACACACATTAAATGTGCCTTACCTACTTTAAATTAGGTATTTTGTTTATAATTATAAATAGTGTTGAATGAATAGAAGGCTATTTTATTACCTACTAAATAAATATGATTATTTAAAAAAAAAAAAAATCTAGTCCCCTACCTATACTAGTAATTCTATAAACAGTAGACCTCGCGAGCACTTAGACGACCACTGTGGCGTGGCGGGCGAAGGTCTGCCAGCGACGCAGGAACATTTGTACGATCTGCAGGTATGGTTCCGGGTGTTCTGGTCGTTTTCTATATAATAACAAAAAACATCGATCTTTGTAATGTATTGTGTTATGGAGGTATAGGTATCAGTTATCTTGTACCCAAAATACAAGCCCTGCTTAGCTTGGGGCTAGATAATGCTGTGTGAGTTGTCCAGCATCATTTATTTATATCTGATTATATTATTTATTTATATGTATTAATTTACTTTATTTATACATAATATGAAAACATACTTATATACCAAATATACTTTATTTATATTTAACTGAATTTATTTCTTTATTGTATTTATTTATTTATTTTACTTTTTTTTCAACAATTAATTGTCTAATTACAAAAATTATATCATTTAGACGCCTGAGTAGTCTGTAAAATAATACAAAATGTTGAATAACAGAATCGATAACTAAAACTTCTACCTAAACAAAACCAATTAGGACAACAAATCGAACCGGTATTAGCATTAGGATATTTGACTATTTGATTGTCAGTCAAACTACGGCATAAGTAAATGGAAAGGTTAGTCCATAGTAAAATTAAGAATTCTGAAATAAAATAGCTTGTGGTCTACTAAAAAAAATTAATCTTTGAAATAAAACCTCTGCAAACATACGAAGACGAAACATTTCGCCGGGCTATTACTTAGTTCCTACGTCCTACTCTCGAAGTGTTACAAAGATGTTCTAATAGGTGGCGCTGTACGGTAAATGCTCTAATGCTTATTGTTGCATTTTGCAGAGCTATTTTTTTCGTCATGGCAAAAATCATCAGTAGATCTTTACCATTTTATACGAAAACAAACAAATAAAAAAAACCTTTAAATTAAAAAAATAATCATCGAAATCAGATGTCTTAAAGCGGAGAGGTTCGGTAGCCCCCTTTTTGCCCTTTTTGGAGGAAACAAGCCTTTCATCAAAAAACCCCGACGACTAAAAAGATCTATAAAATTGTAAAATTTGTACACGTCGTTTCGTCCAGATCGGTCGTAAAATACGACCTGTAGAAGATTACGTACATTCTGACAGCACCCATACTTATGCTAGTAGTTGATGCAGAGAGCTTCGCTCACTTCGCTCGCTCGGTCAATTATGTAGAGACTTTACCATTATGAAATACACTATAAAACACCAAAACATATGTATTCTCTAATCTATAATAGGTTCCAGGCTCATTGACGTGTCCTTTCATCGGGTTACGGCCGAGAGAGGATGGATTAATAATAATAATCCACACAGCATCATCTACCCTAAGCTAAGCAGACTTGTGTTATGGGTACTAGATGAATTATATACTTAATACAATAGGACAATATGAACATATCATTTTTATTAAACATAGAAAACCAACAATACCAAAATAAATATTAAAATAAATATTTTTAAGGAAGGCCTACATTTTATGTAAATACAAAATAGGTTAGAAGAAACTAACAACAAAAAAGCCAATAAATGGCCTTCACAGCTAAATGGCAGTGTGGAAAATAAATTCTCGCATTCGCATTCGCAACAATGTACGCGAATGTAATGCGAATGTTAAAAGGGCAAATAAAACATTACATTTATTTGCACTGCACTGAATTAGTCATTTAAAACGGGTTATTTACCATGATTTAATCTATGAGTTTTCCAATATTTCGAGACAATTTTATGCGCATGATCACGGAACAGCGGTTTAAAAGCGATTTAAAAGTTTTATGCTGAATTACCTCTTTCATGTGAAAGGAATTATAACGTATAGTCTCATTAATTTATTAAAAAAAAAACAATCTAGAATGAGTTTTGCCTAGCTTACGAAAGTACTACTTTTCGTAGTAGGTATGTCAGCAATCCTACAGTTTCATAAAAACTCGATTTAAGCTTTCGAATGATTTTGAGCCATTTAGTTAAAGAACTTTGTTAAGTCAGCTGTAGTAGTTGTGATTTGTCCCGAATTGGGAATCGAACCCGAAAATTATCAAAATACCAAACGAAATTCTGGAAGGAAAGTAAAATGTAACCCTCTTAAGTTTGTAATTGTCCTTATTATTTCGTCGAATAAGGTTACAAAGACGATTGTTACCTTCTTAGTTTGACTTCGTGTAGCGAATCTTCGTGGAAAAGGGTCACAATGGCGTTTAGAATAGCATCGATTTGAAACTTGCACGCGGAACAAGGTGCTAAGCGACAAAAACTAGGGAAAACGGTTTTTTTTATTCATGAAACTTACATGATAATTTAGCGAAAAATATAATAAAACGCTTTATTAAAAAAACATACTCGCTTAATAGAAACTTTTCGAAATAATTAGAAAAAACCGTCTCCTGTAAAGTTGGTGTTTTGCAATAGTGACCTTATTCGTAGGATACGACGATATATTGATCATCAATCTTTAATTGTACGTTTTACATTTGCTTCTATTAGTGGTCGCCTTAAATCTAATAGTTATTTGCAACTGCAAATAACTATTAGATTTAATGCAATACCTAACTAGGTAAGGTAGCTAACCTATTTTCTCTGACATGGGGCAATAGGGGAGAGACCTCTGTAGCGCGGCGGGCGAAGGTCCGCCTGCGGCGCAGGAGGTTGCGGATTCGATTCCCGCCCTGGAACAAATGTTTGTACGATCTGCAAATATTTGTTCCGGGTGTTCTGGGTATTTTCTATGTATAATAAAAAATATCTATTTGTGTGTATTGTATTATGTTTATCAGTAATCTAGTACCCATAACACAAGCTCTGCTTAGCTTGGGGCTAGATGATGCTGTGTGAATTGTCAGTCAGCATTATTTGTTTATTTATAATCTTACGGTAAGTCCACCATTCGTTGGCCAAGTAATCACCGACGTCGGTTGTTTTTGTTTTGAGCCTAGCGCCACTACAAGCCTTAGCGAGTTAAGGCTGTATGGTTTATTTTATGATTAGTATTTGAGTAAATTTGTTTATTATCATATTTTTTACGATGGCAACCATACTAGTAGTATGGTTGCCATCGTAAAAAATATGATTAAACCAAATAAACAAAGACTTAGGCCCGTATTATGAAAGCTTCCCCAAGCATTACTTAAGCAGTCATTACGTGATCTCTACTCAAGCGTTAATTACTCAAGTAATGCTTGGTAACCGTTCAATAATATGTCTATATAAGCAGTTACTCGAAGGCGTGGACGGAGGAAATCCGCTCTTGACGGCTACTTGAGTGAGTGTAGATTTTGACATGAGCTCCCAAGCATTGTTTGAAAATTAGTATTCACTCAAAACTAGACATAAGCATCACTCAAGCAGAGCTCGATGACTGAGCATGCTTTCATAATACGGGCCTTAGACTATTTGGCTGACTTACCCACAACCAAGCTTGCCTGCCTACTCACTTATCTAGCTTATTTCATTCTTGTATCTAGTCTGTGGGTGAGTAGGTAGGTAAGGCCTAGTAACTTTTGTTATATTTTTCCTCCTTTCTGTTCTGTGCTGTATCTCTGTTGTGTCAATAAATGTATCTATCTCTCTCTCTCTCTCTCTCTCTCTACTATACTTATGCTTTATAATGGCTGACTTCAAGCCGAACTGACGCCACTTAGATCATCTTACGTAGATGCAAAAAGGCCAATGATGATGATGACTATAGACACTAAAAAAGTAACAAATAAATCATTTAAAAAAAATATAATGCTTCTTTAATACACTATTATCGCTCGCTAAACTACGGGCACAGAGAGAGACGATTGACTGTCACACGCGCGAGACTTTCATTGAAAACTGTCTAAGAACCATCGAAAATGTAGACTTAGGAAATTGACAAAAATAAGTAGAATAGCCTTAGTGTTTTTCTACAACGACGGAAGCTGACATTACTCATTAAATATCCGTTTCCATCAGTCAATCATGTATATTCGTCACGCATTCGAGTCCGTGAGTGGCAGCCTTCGAATAAAGAGGTGGCAGCCCTAGCATCCGCGCGGCAGTAGCTGTAAGTGTAGTTACTCGCCCGGAAGCTGGTGTGGCACCTCAGTGACGACATAACCGGGTTTCGTACTCAAGTTCGAAAAGCAATATCTCGATGTTTCTACCTCGACGTTTCATCCCGTACGTCCCACAAATACTTATCGATGACGATTGGTCGGACGAAAGGGCCAAATTATAATTCAGCCTATTAAAATCCTATTCGACCCGCTAGTGGGACAAACGGGACATCACGCGTTTCGTCGATGGGTCGTTACCTCGAAAGATCAGAACTCGAAAGGTTTCTACTTCGACGGGTCTTTGCCTCGACGTTACACTTCATCGGTATCAGTACCTCGAAGGGTTTATACCTCGACGGGCTACGTTATAAAAATAGGTGGGTTCTTTGTTGTATTGTCCACTTTTTCCACTTCTTCCACTAGTGGACAAAAAATTGAAGTGGATAAAATCAACAACACCGTATTTGATTTGACTTATTTGATAATAATTATTATTTATAAAGCTGTTAATAGTATAAAATTTGACTTGTCGAAGAGCTTATTTTGTAAGCCTAAAGTATTTTGTAAGCCTAAATAAAGTTATTGAATTTTGTTTTCTTAATTTTGAATTTAAACCATAAAATCTTCGTCAATAAGCTTTCAATTTTCAGCTTTTTTATAACATATTTTCACGAGACATGTTTAACTGATGAAAGTCAATCCTCTGATCAAGTCTTACATCAGTCAATCACGTGTATTGTCACGCATTCGATCCCGGTGCGTGGCAACCCTAGCTTGTGCGGTTACAGTAGCTGTACCTATAATAAGTATACCTATGAGCCCGGAAGCTGTTCGACACCTAACTGCCATAGACGTAACAGTTACTACGTCATAAAAATAAGGAAGTGGGATTGTTGTCAAATGTATACTAACTTTGGTTACACCAAATTATCGACTGTTTTGGAAAGTCAGGTAAACCTACGACGGCTTGGGTACCTGCCTAAATGAATCAAATGATTAATAATATATATGTAAATAGAAGTTTTGATTTGAAATATCCCAAATAATAATTCCGTGTTCTTAAGTGGAGACCGCGACTCGGTAAACGTAGTGTAGGACGCCCTTTGACCAGGCGGGATAACGATTTGCGAAAGACTGCTGGCAGATACTGGATGCGGCAAGCTGAAGACCGGGCGCTGTGGTGCTCATTAGGGGAGGGCTATGTCTGTGATGATTATTTGTTAATTATGGTCCGGTTAGACACAATTCTGCCTGTGTCAGGTAATGGAAAATAATTGTAAATTATTAATTTCCTGGGGCACATGCAATATACCTACAAAGATCTAACAAAACTCCTAATAGAGCCCACAGGTGATCGGAATGCTGGCTTTAATTTCGGTCAACGGATTAGCATTGCCATTCGCAGCCCGGTCCTACCTTAAAGGGTTCGTAAAATAAAATGATGACATGGCAAGTTACCAAGCAGCAAGTACCTACTTATCGCTACGACTACCGTTTGTCAGTCGCGGTCGGGTGACTCAGCAATTTGTCAACATAGCGCCGCGTCTCCCGTCAAGTGGGCCATAGATCAACGTCTTTAGACGAATAGATACTTGGAGAGGTTTTGACATGGGTTATTTCTCTATTAGATTACTTACTAACGGCGTTAGCACTAAATATGAATAATAGAGATTTAGGATGTTCTTGCGCAAGTCTACAGTAACCTCCTCCTTCCGGAAGTCACCTCCTATAGCGGCGAAAGGCGGCTTCCACATTTTCTTCCTTAACTTGTTTATAAATACTAGAAATAATAATGAACTCGACTACACAAGATTTATGTAGGTATCTTTTAAAGGTATACGCTTCTACAACCAAACTCCAAGTGAGTTGCAAAACTTAACAATGAAAAAATTCCTTCTTGTTTGTCAAACATATCCTTGGTGAAAACACTTAGTACTATAAAATATCATATCATTTATAAAAAAAGCTTGGATTTGACTTGGAAGCGACTTTTGCTCCAACTAGAAAACTAACAACCTAACAAGGTAAAGGTTTCTTGTTCGCTTCTTTCCTTTACCTTTTAAAGATTGACATGAACAAAAAGTGATTGCTTTACTTCCTAGTCTTACATAAATAATGTTATTTGAATTTTGTGACGTGTCCAAGAGTCCTGTAAGGTCTAAAAATAAATCACTTTGATATGTGATATTGCGTCGGCTACCGTCCGTCAGTCGTGGTCGGGTGAGTCGGCCATTTGTCAAGATAGCGCCTAGTCTGCAGTCAGTGATTGTGTGAGATGATAATGGTGAATAAATTAAATTTTCTGAATTTACTGAAATTTACAAGTGGGTCATAGATCAATGTCTTGAGACGAGTAGAGGCTTGGACATAGTTTATTTCTCTGTTGAAGTCTTACCAACGGCACTATTACCATAAATAATAGAAAGATAGGTAACTTTATACAAACCTAGTGCAGCAAGTAATCTCCTATATATAAAAGGGATACAAGCGGCGAAAGGAGGAGGTAGTCTTCCTCATTTTGTTAAGGTATATTGTTTCGGCTACCGTTCGTCAGTCGCGGTCGGGTGAGTTGGCAAATTGTCAACATCGCGCCAAGTCTGATGTCAACTGGGCCATATATCAACGTCTTGACGCGAGTACGTGCTTAGAGAGGTTTGGACATGGGTTTATTACAGGCACTTTCCTACTGTCGGCGCTTGTCTGAGAAATAATAGAGAAGTACTCTTACGCAATGCATATACTCTATATGCATGTGAGCTCCAAAAAGCTGATAATTTTTATTATTTGTATTCTCTACTGATATAGGAATATTATCTGAGTATTTATTTTTGTATTTTTTATGTTTAATCATTGCAAAGTAGTTATTTTAGGTTATGTTAGGTGCATAAAGGTTTTATGCATGCTGAGCAGTACAAGCTTCACTGGCTGAAGGAAGATAATAAAAAAAGAAAACACGGGAAACTGACAAAAGAGCATCGCGGTGAATTTTTTTGTAAACATCGCGATTTTTGTACACTTCTAATCAATTTTCGTGAACAAATTGTGAAAATAAACTCCATTTTTCATGCATTTCATTTTCAAGTTGCGCGCGTAACTTGACGAGAACCCTGGACGCAGTGTACATATTGCTCTATGGTCATGACGTCAGTTGGATGTGAGCCCTGAACAAATGCGCTGATGTTGCTGATGACAATTTATACTTTTTAGTTTGCCTACCTACACAGCCGTATGACACAAATTGCGCCAGCTATTTTATGGTGTTTAAAAACAGATGAAAATTTTGAATTAAATTTTAACATTTTTTTTCGTTATTATATGAACTAAACTACCATTTTCCTAAAGTTTTTTGCATAACCTATCTCAATAATAAATTTTTAGATTTTTTCTCATATACAGTAAAATTGTCAGTTGCAAGGCGGGATGACGGCTGATGGACCAAGGCCGTCACAGAGTATTACCCGGTAGGCGCGAAGCGCCCTAGAGGTAGACCACCTGCCAGACGGTCGGGCGACATCGTCGGGGTGGCCGGAAGACTGTGGATGAGGCTCGCACAGGACCGAGTTAACTGGCGTGTAAAAGAGAAGGCCTATACTCAGCAGTGGGTGTCAACGGGCTGATGATGATGATGATACAGTAAAATAACCAGTTGATCCTCGCTACAACTAGTACCGCGTACCGATTTCCTCATGATGTCCATCGCCATGTTGACTCTAAAATAACTATTTGTCACCTTTTTACACGTGTTTTTGCAAATAAATGAGTTTTACTTCTTTTACTTTTTACTTATGCCACTTACTAGTTAATGTCGAATACAAACTCAATCTATCACATCAAGCTATGAATGGAATCGATCAATGTTTATTCGGCTCTTATCTCGCGTCCATCTGATTGGGCATGATTGGACGTCTCTATTGATCGTTAGCTTCGTTTAGAACCCCGTTATCTTGAATTAAGTGTTGTTTATTGATCGGTGATATTTAAAATTGGAGAGATGTTTAGTCGGTGATCGAAGATAATTTTTTTACCGATTTCAGGAGGAGGTTTTATCTTCGGCTGTATGTTTTTTTTTGTCAATGACAATGCCCCCTATACAGCAGCTTTTATGACATATCTTGACATGTACCTATTAACTTAGTTTTATTTATTTTCTGACATATTATAATTGTAATTTTTGTAAACCCTAGGCCCTTTTATCCAGCCAAGTATTGTAAAATCCCTTATGGTGTTTCCTTTTGTAACTTATTTGTGTACTAGAAAAAACGACATCAAGTGTATATGTTAAACCTATGTGAAATAAATGAAATGAAATGATAGTTAGCTGCTCTGCATTGCAGGGTATATAGGTTTTTCTTATAGTTTCAATTAAATCAATTGATTTAAAGTTGATTTCTATTCTACTACCCAACTCAAAGCAGTCTTTGTCCTCACGACCACTGTAATATATCTAGGCTCACAGGATAAGCGACAAATTTTCAATATGCTAAGGACTTTATATTTACTCATTAGGGGAGGCCTATGTCCAGCTGTGGACTGATATGGGCTGGTGATGATGATGAAGGACTTTAGATGTGCTTAAAAAACACGAATGTTTAGGCATGCCCTACGTTATCGCATTTTCATACAAATTGGTGGCCCCAGCCAGGCTGCAATAGGCTTCTTCAGAAAAACGCAACCGGCCGACAAATATCACACGCTGCAGAATGAAAAGCCCCTTAGGTTCAGAATTACGTCAAGAGATGCTACCATCCCGTCAAGTAAATCTTGAACTATTTATTTGATTTTCAAGATAGCAGTGAGGTCAAATGACAAAATAAGGAGTCACAACAACCGAGCAATATCCACCCAACACACAACAAGCCTCTTGACTCTACATTTCTTTGCTACATCATCGTGAAATTTAAAAAGATTAAACATCATTTTGACACAATAAATTTCGGCACCATTCTTGTTGAGATATCCAATCCAGCCGGTATAAGACCACATGAGAGATATGCCCCTATATGCCTACCCCAGGTGCCTGCGCTCGCAGCGTCCGCGTGCTGATAACGTTATCAACGCGTTATCATTTCCTGCCAGCTGCAGATTAGCGGCCAGAGATTACTATTGTTTTCCTTCTTACCAACGGAGGCAGTTGTACAATACCTCCTGTCTTGGAAAACCTATTTATTTCGAACAATGGGTAAATCTTACGGAAAACGATTGTTGGTTTTAATACTGGCATATACGCGTAGTAGGTTCGTCTACGTCGCAGGAGGTTGCGGGTTCGATTCCCGCCTTGAGACTAGCGGATGTTTGATTTTCCGGGTGTTCTACAAAATTATCAGTCCAGGATCGGTCGTCCTTCATTTTAAGCAATCCGCCATCCGTCAACTTTGTTAGACTTCTTGTTTACGCCCGTTTTGCCATGCAAACCACTACACCAGTTAGTGAAAAACTATCATTAGATGATGTATTAGATGACGTGTTCCGGCGCACATATAAATTCGTCGAGAATCTCACTTTTATGGGACAATTATAAAATCAACAACGAAAGAATCATAAAAATCTGTTGGGAATTAGCGAAAATATCACCAAAATTGTTGTAGCTAGTCGTGATTTTTCATAAGTATTATATTGTTTTTTCAGCTTCACGGGATAAATACTAATCTATTGGTAATACAATTTTTCTGGAACCAATTAGGGATCCAAAATCCGTCTATTATTGAAGAGAAATCGATGAATATACATAAAATAAATACATACAGCCGAATAAAGAACCTCCTTTTTGAAGTCGGAAAAAAATATAGATCTATGTAATGTATATACATTATGTATGTAATCTAGTACACATTACACATTATACTTATTATAGTTTGGGGCTAAATGATGCTGTACGTATTGTCCAGCATTCTTTATTTATATTTTCTGACAAAAAAAACCATGATGATTATGATTTCAGGGGCTCTACCATCATTCATAATTCATAATACAGGATGTACTTACCGGATAAAAATAGAATCGTTAATAGTTAACTAGGTAATATTTTGAGCTAAGACTAACGCGAATTACTGCAAGAAGCCTGTGGTAGAGCATCAGAATCGTACATGAAACAAGGCGTTGTTTCTTTTGCAGTACTTGCAGTACAGGCAAATAGGTTTTCCCACATGAAAAAGAAAACCATAATAAATTAGATGCAAAATAGTTAGTACCTACCTACTTACAAGAAATGTTTGCTTTGCGTTTTCGATAAACCAGATTAATGCCTTATGAAGAAATGTATTTATCGAAACTCTACTATGATAAAATAATAACTTTACAGGGTTATAAAACATAGCCTAAGTAAGAATAACAAAAAAATGGTACCTACCTAGGTCTAGCCTTAGTTTGTTGCGACCACATTCAACAAGAAAGCCAGCATCGTTCGATTTGAGTCGTTTTCGTGAGTTGCGAACGTTCAACCGGAGTCAATGACTGCGCAACGTCCAGATTAGAAACGCGTTGCTTTCTATAAGGCGGCCTCACTCCGATGCGGCGTTGCCGCTCCGCACGGCTTGTTTGTGTCACTTTATTTAAACAAGCCTCGACGTTTATAAACGTAGTCGATTGTCTGCCATGTATTGTGTCGATTTATAAAGTAGAGAATGCAATGTGCTAATTTACTTTGGCATGATATTGTGATGATATCGTGTCTTCTGCATTAGCAATAATTATGGTTAGTCTCTAAATTAAATATTCACGAAATAGTGTTTGCCATTTGGTAAGGTTATTTACATGCAAAGAAAATGAGTTTTGTCAATCGATATTTGATGTAAAAAAAATATTCCAATCTAATAATGTTACCAGGATTGTTACATTTGGACGAATAAATGAGAGAAATATTTTTTTCTGGCTTTTTCAGACGACGTAAGTCGCCTGCTACTTAATTTTTCTTGTGTAATTTCTTAAAACCATAAAAAAGTCATATTCTAAATACATCACATCTAAGTAGACATTCCTAGTTGCTAGACAAGAATAGAAAAAGAAGTTTTTGTTATAGGTAAAGCCTCTACATTTAGTTCCATTTTAAAATATTCACGGAAAACGTATCAAAAACTCGAGTATCGCATAGTGATGAGAAATTAAAATAGTTTCTGTTAAATATATATATATATAAATAATTTTGACACAAAATATCAATAGTAATCTATTGATATGGTGTTAAAATGAAAGCCAAAATGTTAGCCAGAAATAAATAACACATATTTGGTCACTTATATGAAAGAAACTAGGTACTTTTTCTACCTTAGTTGTAATGAATTTTCGTCTGGTTTTATATTTTTTAGTAACGCCAATAAATAACAAAAACACCTATTTTAACAGGTAAGTATACTTATAGATAGATATTTCTTGCTACTAAATAAGAAATAAAAGATTTCTCATATAGATTACGAAAAAACTGAAGACATGGAAACATTCGAGATCCTCGTTGTGATTAATAAGAAACTTAATAGTAAATATGCTTACTAGATAGCTCCAGATAATGGTAGCTATATATATTTTTTTCCATAAAATTGGGCTTTCTTAATACATAATTACGAAAACTCACATTTCGATAAACTTTTGATTTAATACTGTTCATATAGCATCACATTAGAATGTCGTCGTTTTAATAAGATCAAGTTTTTGGCTTTTGAAACCATTTATTTATTGTGATTGTGGTAAAAATACATAGGTCTTAAATATGGTTTTCAGTCTATTCAATCTACTCTTTCGATCTTTTGATTTTAATTCATTCATAACTTTGGCATTCAATAGGTATTTAATTCTTTGATCGTCGCTGTAATTGAACAACTTAATAATTTACAAAACAAAAATCGCGGTTTACTGTTTTTTTGTGACAAAAAAAGCGATAACTTTTATGGATATAATTTTCGGGGTATTTAATTCATTATATTTACTATGCAGGTACCAGTATTAACTATTATACCGTCAATTATAATATTGATGTGATTATAGTGTAAACACAAGACACTCTTATGATAAAGAGATTTTTGTAGATATAGTTACACCAACACTAGCATTTTTTAATTTGCGAAATATCGTACGTATATCGTGTTCTAAATAATCGAATAAAATAATAATTCATTATAGGTACTTTTTCATCTATAAAGTATTTATGACTTAATACTGATTTAACAATATTTTGTCCTGATTTATTTTAAAAACAATGGTTTTTGACAAGAACATTGGAAGTTTATCGAAAAGAAGGCGTGGATTATTTATATCGACGTTTTTCTTTAAATAAAAGAGACTAAATAATACAAAGCAGGCTACCATGGTTCAGTTTAGATAAGAACCTCCGTCTGGTTTTAGAAATTATTGGAAAAAATATAAGTATAAGTATTTAGTTTTTGAGGTTTTTAGATTGCTTTACGTTTTATATTATTTTTTTATATTTATTTTTAACAATTTCCATTTAAATTCCTTTTTACTACCTGTTGGACGTTGGTATTATTTTATATCTCTGTTGTACATATTTTTCGGACGGATTTATCATTTTTCAATGATGCTGCCTAGAAGATTGTTGCTGACTGCTGAGTTTTTCTACTACGCGAATTTTGCTGCATTAATTTTCTTGCAATTGCGCTGTAGTAATGTTGTAATAAATCCATATTTTTTGATAGCCAAACACATAGCTATTAATAAATCTTGATTAATGGTGGATCTATGGGTAATGTACTTGACGGGGATTTTATGATAACTTCTGCCACCCAGTAGCTAGCAATTTCGTATGTAATTTGGACTTATCTTTTACATTATAATTGTGTAAAAAGTGCATAGTTTTCTAATAAGCCAGAAGTTGAAATCACGTTATATATAGGTTTTTCATAAATTCATTATATATCTTATTATAATTTTATTTTAAGATAGGTATCCACTCACATCGTCCATATAAAATGCCAAAACTTGCATGTTTAGATATTATGTTAGGTTACCTTTTTACGACAATACTACTAAACTGATTAGGTTGAAATTTTGGACAGATTTAGATCTACATCTGGCATACTATTATAGCTATACCTACTTCCTATTATATTTTTCAGCCCGAACAACGCATGTGATGTGATGGTACAAGAAGTAAAGAGTTTATAATAAAACATTTTTGATTTGATTTCAATTTAACGGTAGGTATAAAATAACTTATCACTTAGTTTCAATACTCCTACACAATAGAGCGTGCAAATGAACACGTCACTCAACCTCCACATAATAAGTAGGTAGGTCGTTATTTATTCATCGGATCAGTTGCCCTCGTAAAACCTTCATAATTAATTAATTATCAGTTGAAACAACCAAGTCCTACCTCAGGCCGCCTCAGGTTATTCAGACCGCATATCGAACACACCATGAAACCTATACATAGCCACCTGGACGGTCACATAGAAAAATCTCCTAACATCACACGGTCTCAACTAGATAATCAGGCCCGAAAAGCAACCCTAACACAAATACACAGAGTACACTTTTTCCTCGTCTATAAAATAGAACCCTGTCACCCTAAACACTTGTCAGTATTCTGTTAGTATACAATAAATATTCGGCGCCAGTTGTGCCAGAAGTACACACATATACATAAAGACCGATGTTGTAGCGTGCCAAGAGCGGCAACGTCGCGGCGCTCGACTACGGATTCTGATCATTATTGTGATAGAGTTCTACAATAGCTCAGTATGACAAATAATAACAACTTTATCGCTTTAATCTTAGAGTCTATTTTATCGTAGAGGTTGTTTGTAGAACCTTGTCGGAAGCAACGCTAGTCGGAGGGTAGCGGGACGCTTGGCGTTGTCGACGCATTGTGTTCGTTTTTTATGAGCCACGATCGCGATAGAATCGATGTCAGTTGGCAGAATCTTTGTTTTACCGTTTTTTGGCCTTGTTTTCGTCAAATAGCGCTGAATGAATGATTACTAATCAGTGTTCTACTAAATCACGAAACCGTGCTATTTCTAACTGTCTTTATGCTAGGGACCTACCTACTGGTGTTAGGTATAATTTTATGTCCTAGTAGTTTACCCACTAACTACTAACCTACCTTTATTCTACGAATCAAAGCAGGCACTTAGATATAAGAGATAACTGGATACGATAAATAGAACTTCAGCTCTATCTAATCAAGTCTGCATTATAGGTATACTTAGTACCTACCCAGAGCAAAAAAGGAAATTTTATTTTCAGAACTTCGTCCTGTAACTTCCAAACTAAGTAGGTTGGTAGATTGTAGGTACTTGTATCACAATATGTTAAGGTAGAGTCGGGATTGAGTACGTCTAAGAGTATATATAATAATAAAGAGTATATATACCTTGGTCTCTCTCTAGTCGAAACTAGCCCAAGCGATCGCAAGACGCACAGAAAAAGCATGGAGAAACTTTTGATTACTGAAAGAACTGACGAATGGCACTCTACCGCTATCCCTATAAAAGAAACTCGTGGACTTACCTTCGAATTCTTCCCATGATAACCTACAGAGCTTGAAGTTGATCCGCCCTCGTGGTCTGCTATACGAGATCGTCCTAGTTAACGTGCCATGGAGCGCCATGGTCTTAGAAGTACCTAAAATTATACGCAACAGAAAATACACGTATCGATGACGCTGGGCAAAATGCTGGTAGCCTGAAAAAGAACTGGGCTCGACTCGAGACGTCTGCCAAATGTCCAGCGACTAGTGAGCAAAGACCACTACAGATTGGAGTCCACTTAACGCTAAGAGGCGAGTAGGAAAGCCCAGGACGAGATGACGCACATCATGGCTTATGACAGCGTTATGTCGTAAGGAGTGGAAGTAGAAAAGAGAGGCCTTAGCCCAGCAGGGACGCTCTCCTCTGTAGACTGACACACGTTCACGGGCACCCGGTTGAACCAAACGCCGACGCTAACCCGGAGGTGACGGGAACAACTACTGATTCGCTTCCGCACACTACCATACCGACCAAAATAAGACCCCGCCGGATGCGGGACGAAGAATTCCCCGCTTCCACCCATGTGCATTTGTGCACCTAGGCAAAACCTCCATTTCCCTTTTGTAGCATCTGGCAACAGCCCAAGCCGAGGCTCGCACCTAAGTAGTGGCCCTTGTGCGTGTTGCCCCAATATAATTTCACCGGCGAAAGAAAGCGCAAAGAAAGCGCCTTTCTGCGCCCGCCAAAAGTCCGATAGCGCTGTCATGGCCAACTGCGGTCAAGCATATAAGTCCATTCGGAAAAAAACAGTGGGACAGTAACGCCTAAAAATGAATAGTAAGGTAAGGAATAGTTTGTATATTTTCAAAAAGCAAGGTGCATTTACAGAAAGCGGTGTTACTTTACATTGGATGGGAAATAACCGCATTCATTGTATTTCCCAAGTAATCGTAGGCGATTGGTTGGGCTTTTAATAAAGGTTTATTGGTTGTTTTGAAAAAGAAGAGCATATCATCATTATTTTTGCTCAAACATCATACGAAATCTGGTCATTATTTTGACAACCTTCTTTGAACAACGTCGGCCTTTCCGGCTTCTTCGAAAAGGCACCTGCAATTTCCATCTGAGTCGCGTTTTGAAGCCGGCAATTTTTTTTGAAAAAGGAATCCTTAGTAACTATATGAAACTCAATTTGGACATAAACCGAGCAGATAACGCATGCGAGTTTTAGATATAAAACCTCTTTTATGCCAGTAGAAAATAGATTTTCTAAGAAGGTTGAACTTGGATTTTAAAGTAGCCTCCTTCGATACGCTAAAATGATTTCAGCTCAAGAGTTATTTTTATTAACGACCATAAGATGATGTAAATATAATAACTTATAAGAATAAGGTAATCTTTATTTGTTGCTAAAATACAGCGACTTAACTTTAAGTAGACATGCATTAAGTGAAGTTATTTTACCATCAAAATGTATTACTTTGGCTGTGAATTTTTTCCAATTTTCCATAACGTTATCCGACAATTTTCGTGAAATTATTTTGAAAATTATTTTACTAGTAGCTAGTCCATCAAGGGCTGCAATGCTGATGGCTTTACGTGCGCTACACTTCGCTTTCAGCCATCATCAGCCGCGGCCACCTATTACTGACCTCATCAATAATGTAGGTAATGTACACGTATATTGTTGTATTTTGTAAAATATGTATTTTTTGGTTCAATTGTATACCTATACACAAAAAATTCATCCGAATCGGTCCAGCCGCTTAGGACACGTTGGGTGAAGAATAAATAAATATACCTTTATTTAAAGAAGGTCTTTGACAGGCGAGTCAGGGGGGTCATCGGGCTACATTTCGCCGGTTCTTAGTAGTATCACTAGTATAGCGTCCTGGAGAACATTTTGAGGCAAAAGAGGGATGATTGATTCACTAAAAATCAGCAAATGTATGTGTCTACGGAACTACTATCGGAGCCTAGATAAAAATAGCACGTATTATATTTTTAATTGGTTCGAGGTAAATTTTTATTTAGCTAACATAAAACTACAAAATAGGTAAAGCAATCCGCCATGAAACGTTGAACACCAATCAGAGAATATAAATTTGTGACGTCATGCCGTCACAATAATGTAATGTGAATCAGAATGACCATAGGAATAAACTATGGTAAATGCCTGACTTTCTTCAATCAATAGCGTCTTTTTTTCTTGACAATATTGTAAAAACATACTGTTTCTATTATCTGATTGATATTTGCTTTGTTTAATAGATTCTTTTGCTTAACAAATATTATGGTCATTCTGTATCATTTGATGTTCGTGCATCGGTGACGTCATAGACATAACCACTAGTACTGTAACGTTTACAATGAATCTGAAATTGAATTTTAAAGGTAATTTTTTCCCTCAAATAATTTTTCCTTGCAGAAATATGATTTACTTTGTATTCAGTTGATGTCAAAAAACATGTCGAAGTAGTTTTCAAATCGGTCATCATCATGCCAAGGTATTCAACGTTATGTTGGATCTATGTATCAACTTGAATAAATGGCTTGGTAAGTACTTACGAAAGCTAAATTAAATAAACATTACCAGAAAATTCACACAGCATCATGTAGCTCCATCATCATCATCTTCATCATCAGTATATATTACCTAATCCACTGCTGGACATAGGCCTCCCCTAATGAGCGCCATATCGGCTCCATCTGTCAGTTCTGTCCTACTACTATTATATTGTGTTATTGGTACTAGATGACTGATATAGGTAGGTTTAGGTATCACATTATAATGACATAGATTTAATGGGTACATTACATTACATAGATACATATTTTACTACTTATACATAGATAACATCCATAATTATTCTCTGTATATCTTCTAATATATATCTCTATGTATGGTCCTTTATTAATTATTATTATTATTATATTACATTAAGTCTTGTTGTCAACTTGAATATATTTTTGTGTAAGCTGTAACTACCTGTAATTGGGGGGTCACAACACAACTAGTGATGCCTTTTGTGATTTTTACTGTGTATAAGAGTGTATCCTCTGTTGGTAGCTCTAAAGAAATAAATAACAAGAACCTCCCGCACCAATGTCTGCAGATCCTACAAACAAACATTTGTTACAGGCGGGAATCGATCGAACCCCTCACAGGCGGGCTTTCACCCACTGCGCCACAGAGGTCGTCGTAACTCAAAATAAGTACCTATCTAATAAAATAACTGGTCAATGACGCCATAAACAGTTTACCTAACATAAATAACGTTGACCCTATGTAACAAACAGACAATGTCCTCATTGTCTGTGTTGAATAGAATTTCCTTCCTCATTATTCAGAATTCCGCCATTATTCCCATTGTCCTGTTTCGCCGAACTGACCGCAACCTAGGAGACCGTAACTAGACAGGTGGTATTAGAAATCGACTCATCACTTTTCATTACAAGTGAACGTAACTTCGCATTCTCTCGTTGATTCCAAATCCTTTTTATTAGGGTTCTGTACCCAAAGGGTAAAAAACGGGACCCATTTACTAAGACTTCGCTGTCCGTCTGTCCGTCTTTCACCAGGCTGTATCTCATGAACCGTAAGTAATAGTCAGACAGTTGAAATTTTCACAGATGATGTATTAAGTGATGGGGCTCCCATACAACAAAGGTTATTTTTGTGCCGTTTTTATGGAGAATGGTACGGAACCCTTCGTGCGCGAGTTCAACTCGCACTTGAGCGGTTTAATTTAGAAAGAGCCCTGTGACATCTCTACACTTTTTTAGATGACAGACATAATAAGACATAAGGACCTAAATGAGATTTCTCACGAAAAGCAGTAGCAAGCCAACCACATAAAGCGCCAGAAATGCGTTTCAAAATCCGAGCTTTTTTCGAGCGAGATTTTTTTTGCTTTTTTCTCATGATTTTCTATTTTCCGGCTTCAGGAGGAGGTTGTTCGGCTGAATGTATTTTTTATGTATGTTCCTCGATTGTTCCGTCAATTATGGACCAATTTAGATAAATCTTTAGTTATTGTTTAGATATTGATCTCGAATGGTTCCAATAAAAATAATATCCGAGGGAAAAGTATTTATTCCGTCAAGCTTAAAAAATCAATAGGTATAATTCGTAGAAAAACCACGGTTAGCTACAACAATTTTGGCGAAGTTTTGATAATTCTTTCATTGTTGTATAAAAGTTGATTTTGAGGTGGTCCTATAAATATTTGATCCTCGAGGAACTGATAATTATGTGCGCCGTAAAATGTATCTAAAGCATCATCTCATGATAATTTTCACATTACTCGTTGCAAATAGTTTCCATGGCAACCAACGGTTATTCATGAGAATGAAAATACCTCTTGTTTACGCAAACAAGAGGTCTTTTCTTTCGTCGTTTCATCCACCCCATTCGAGGGGAATGGGGTGGATGAAACCTTATGATAAGTATTATTACTCAGTGAGATGGTTTGTTTTTTACCGACTTAAAAAATTCAAAAAAGATTCTATGTTGGCCTAAGTATATGTTTTTTTTTCATTCCTCCATCCTGCATTTCTCCGTCATTTATGTACGGAGCGATTTAAAAAAAATGTTTCACTTTTACATAGAAAACGATTTCGAGGTGATACCATAAAAAAATTATCCTCGAGGGATTAGTATTTATCCCGACAAGGCCACATAAATAATACTTTTGAAAAATCACAACTGGTTACAACAATTTTGATATATTCACGGATTCTTAATAAAATTTGATTATCATTCTGTTACGGTTTTTTGTTATTTTTGGGAACTTATTTCATTTCTTAGATTATTATGTTGTTGAACAAGTTTGATTTTGAGGTGGTCTCAAAAAAGTTTGATCCTAGGGGAATTTATGTTTTTTTTTATAGTTTTCGATTATCACTTGTTTTTATTGCAAAAATGCTGTTGATTTTAATTTTGTTTTACCGCAAACATGAACATTGGTGGAAAGGACCCACCTGAAATGTTCTCGGCTCATATTTTCCTGTTCCGAGGCTGGAAAAAGGTCGGGGAGGACATTCTCTTAATTCAATGTGAAACTAATCCTCTTGGTTAAGGTGGTTCGACGCGGGTTGGCGATAGTTTTTTTTTCTTTTTTGTGTTTTCAATATTTTTCTGCGTTCTACAAACAATGAAACTGGCGGAAAAGTAATTTGCCGCAAATTGTATTTCATTACTAGTATTTTGGAGCATTAGGGAAAATATTTTGTGTTAAACTAAATATCATTATTTTTCCAAAACACAAATAAATCAAAAATTTAAAACAAAAAAAAAACTCGCGCCAACCCGCATCGAACCTCCTTAATTGGATTTTTAGGATTCAGTCTCATTCGGTTCAATCGGTAAGCAATTTAAGATGAGACTAGCCGAACCTCACAAGTGACATAAGCAAGAAAGTTTAATATTCAACTTCTAGCCGTACAAAGCAATAAGGACTTAATATAAAAAAAACCGTAGGACTTAATTTCTGTTACTAGGTAAAGCAAATTATTTATCTACACACTCATTACAACCTTATCCTTACTCCTTACTTAATATTATAAATTCGAAAGTACCTAACTCTGTCTGTCTGGGTTAGTATCTTATCTAGCGATTCGCCATTGGACCCTTTTTATGCTACTGCTTGTAACCTTTTCACGCCTAAATGGTTGAACGGAACATAATGAAATTCGTCAAGGAGGTAAATAGTATCCCGGGGATGGACATAGGCTAAACGCGTGCGAAGCCGCGGGCAGCAGCAAGTTTATCATCAAATTAATTAAACTTTCTTTAACATTTAAAAAACAACAATGAAAAAATACTTAGTGAAAGCCGTGAAAGACCGCACGCGCTAAGTCATTCAATAATAAAAACTCCAGTGTTTCCCTCCAAAAAGCAATTATAAAACACAATAAGTGACCATTAAAATTTAGTTAATTTCAGCAGTAACATATTTATAACCCGCGTAGTCAACCTTGGGCCCGCTATAAACAATGTTTACGAGCTATTGTGCGCGTTTACTGCGACCGCCACGATTGACTTCTGACCATAAAATATGGTTTCTATGTTGCGGTTTCTGACTTGTTTTTCTGAAGATACTTACTTATGAGGTTTTGCACTTGAAAAGTACTTCTGTCGAGCACAGTAGTTGGTTAAATTGCGCTTGTAATGTTGTTTTTTTTATCATTGCAGTCGGATTTATATAATGGCATCATTAGCAAATGTAAAACAACGTGAAAATTTTATGAATTGAGAATAAGTTAGATTAGTTTACGATTAATTAAAAAATATAACCTTTTTAAAGAATCTAGTCGACACCGATACACAGACATAGATAAAAACATTAATTTTGTGCTGCTTTAATTTTTGTGTATGTGTTTTATTCTAATGATCTCTCTGAGAGATAGGTAGAAATTCCTTTTTTCGAAATAGTCAATTTGTTACCGAGCACCGAGGGTGCCATGTTGGGTGAGAATGCCACACGCACAGCATATCATAAACATTTTCGCGGCTCGCTTCGATCGCCGTTGATCACCATTGTTCTTACCTCATTATCTTAGTTTCCTTGTCTTGCTAAGCATACCCTACCCATTTTGGAAAAGCTGCGGCTCGCTCCATTTGCCGGTATGTATTTTCTATTAATTTCTTAACCATTTTATCAGCCGCCGTGAACTCTCCAAAATTTTCAAGGATTCCAAACGCAACGAAATGAATGAAGCAAAACGTTTCTTCACTTGTTTTAAAAAGGTTACGAGATGGGAAGGTTGCGAGATGAAACTCAAAATGATGTTACATTCGACACCACGAATGGTAAAATAATAAATAAATACAATTTCGAATGCCGACGTAGCACACTACTACGTAAGAAAATAAATAAGTTCCCAAAAAAAAATCGATTTAGGCAGGATACGTCCACTACTTGTAGTTGTGACGGCAAAACGCGACGCTTGTAAAGTTGAATCAAATCGTATTCATTTTCTATGACCATAGTTATGTGCAACATTACTACATAGTAGTGCTACGAAAAACGCGTAATATTATTGAACTTGTGGACATTGATTTTTTAAAAATATGGTAGGTACCTTTAAAGGCATGTGACTTCAAAAATGCTGATTATTTTTATTTGTATTCTCTATTGATATAGAAATATTATCTGCATGGTATTTATTTTTGTATTTTTTACAGTGAAATTTAATCATAAAGAGTCTCACAGACTGCCGCGACCTGCGGTGGCTGTCAGTACAATTTGACAACACCTTCTCGGTTTGCGGTGGCCCGCAGGCCGCGTCTGTCTGTGAGACCTGTAAAGATGATAAAATAAAAATAATAAAATTTGAAAGTTGATATTTTAACACATCGCAAAAATTCTAAAACTGACGTCACCGTTCACCGTATTGTCATGTAGCTATAGGTGGATATGTTTTTTTTTTAAGAAAAAAAAAGAAAATTATTTATTAGACAACGCACTAACAACAAACATGATTGTTTTTATTATTTATTTGTTACTAATTTTATTTTCATTCAAGGAACGGAAGCACGAAAAATGGCAGCGTTTTTGTCGCCCAAAACTGAGAGCAGAGGTATTCCTCGTTTTTTCCTTAATGTCTTAAAAATTTGTGGTTAAATTTTTTTTCGGTACCTACCTTATGAAATAACATAAATAATCTTGTGGATATTCCTTCCACTATTACTAACCGGTTCTTCTCTACTTTGTCGTTCGCCAAATACTAGGGTGTTTACTTTCACGTTATAATAAATTACAAATTTTGCCAATCATACCTTTATTTGCTGAACACTTAGTCAATAAATCGAAAACAACATCGTCAATTCTAGCAATAATTACCTACGTAAGCACCCTAACCTATTAGCCACCTATTTAATTACCTACTTTGATTATTTATGAAGACAAAACAAACACAAAGCTTCAAAGTACCTCGTAAATCAAGCAATTACCGTCGTGGACGCGTAAAGGTCAAGCGGTTGATAAAACAGGGTATGTACCTAGTAGGTACATATATCGATAGCCTATCGAGTGTTGGTCTTGGTGTATCGCGCCCGATCCGTGGTCTAACTGAGATCAACCGGAACCACGACCGTTGGACCACGACCGGGTAAGTAAGACTGTGAAGGTAAATTTTGATGCCGTTGTCGTTTGACATTGAGTAAAGATAGAAACATACTATTGAAACAACGTGTAACCCGACAAAATGCGACGCTTGAGGTGTTTACAATGTGGTTTTAGGTTACAGAAAATTGATACGATTAGATTCAACTCACTTCCTCACTTCCAACCTTTGCTCACTTCAAATCTTCGCACCGGACTGGATGGAGGCGGCGCAGGACAGAAGCCGGTGGCGATCTAATGTGTCGGAGGCCAGGACCCACTTCGAAGTCGATCCACCAGTATAGTACACTGAGAAAAAACTCCTTCCAAAAATAGAAGAAACCTGGGAGGATTAACCCACCTTTTTGACTCAGTAGGAAATTTACCTGCCAGTTTCGACGGAAAAAAGTTCCTTCCAAAATAATTTCCTACCATTTTTTCCCACTGAGTCAAAAATGGAAGGAATTATATCAGAAGGAAATTTTTAAGAATCTTACTTTCTTATAAGAAAGTAAGATTCAACTCAACACAATACGCATCGCGTTTCGACTGGTTTTTTTCTAAAGGCATACAAAATAAGCTCTTAGACGTGTAGTTTATCTGAGTTAGACCACGGGTCTCGCTCGTGTGTACGAATTGCGTGTGTACGAGTAGCATCTGAGCGTTTCTGATGATAATCCCTGACCTGAGATACCAGGGAAATAAAGATACTTATTTTATCCATGTTTGAGTCAGTGATTATTTTTATATAAGTATGTAGGTATTTATTTTAATTTGACTTAGTGGTAAAACTTTATTAACAAAGAAAATTACAATCAAATAATAGAAAAACAAATTAGAATTCAGTATTTACAATTGAAACAATTGAAGTAACTTCAGACTGTTGCAAACAATCTACAGGTAGCTCAACTGATCCATATCAATACCAGTCGGAAGCGTTCGCAAGACGCTGGCTAAATTGCCCCGCTGCTGTACGGCAATGCTGAGGCTCTCCGGGTTTTTCAAAAATTATTTGAGCGTCTGGTCGTAGCGACGCGTGACCCGAGAGCTGATGAGTATCTGGCGCAGCGCATCGTCAGTGGTTATTAACCCTTAACCACTGACGTGTCATTTTGTTACACTACCACTGACGTACGAATGACATTCGTCTGCGTTTTTAAAAACCTCTGAGAAAGTTATCAAGTGTTATTCATATGTTTATTGTTTGTTATATTAAAGAACATTTCAAATACTCGTTACTGGGACCTATTAAACAGTAAAAATATTCATAGAAAAATATTTATTAAATAACATACTTAGAAATATCAAAACCAACACTTATAATTTTAAAAAATGAATTAAAAAAAAACTACGAATTACAGGAACTTATTTCCTTCGTTTCGTAACGTAATTAAGATGGTTTTTATGAGATCAATCAATTATTACCAGCAAATCACATATATAGGCACTTTTTAACGGCAATTATTGCAGGTTGTTTTTGAACGTTACTAGCAGATCCGTTGGCCATACATGGCACACCTGTAATGGGTTCTGCGTCGTTTCTGCCTGAAACACATGTAACAATTCTTCAAGGTCTCAAATTTCAGAGCTTCAGTGTGTTGTAAGACGGCATCCAAACATCGTATGACACCGTTTGCTATTCATTTTGTCTCTAAAAAAAAACTCAAAAAGTTACACTAACACTGACCATACGAATGTGATACGTCAGGTCATCGAATTCACCTGTTTAGACTTGTGCCTCGAGTCCACTCTCCCTCGCCGCGCACGCGTCACTGGCAGCTAGGAAACTACCAAAAATGGCGACGTCGTATTCCCGCGCACAACGAAGTCTTGAACAAATAACGGTTGCGGTGACGAATGACATTCGTACGTCAGTGGTTAAGGGTTAAGTGTGTATAAAAAAATACGTGTAATATTTTTTCCCACAAATTTAAATTTCAAATCTTGGTTGTTGTCTCCTAAAAATATGAAGAACCAAATCAATCGGACGTGTTAGGCTAAATTATCACAATAGGCCTATCATGGCCGCAGTGATAAGAAAGCCACCAAAAGCAAATAAAAAAAAATAGGCTAAATTAATACTTACCTACCGAGAGCTACATCGACATAAAGCCCCTATTATTAAAGCACTTACAGAAATATTTTAATATACAGGGTGGTCGGCACAACGTTTCTCTTATTCGAGGTAGGTGGAACCAAGGGCAATAGCTTGGCGGCTTTTATTAACCCTAAAAAGACGATCGAATATCTTTTTTATTTCAAAAATTTTTTACGAAATGACACAGGCTTAAAATTGTTTTAAGTTCATCTGGCATATTAGTCCTTACTAATAAAACTAAACAAATAAAGCAGCAATGAACTCTCAGTTTTAAATTTACACTTTTCAACACTTTGCATGCTAATAGTAGTAGACCATAATTAACTACTAACTACTTCCCGAAAACGAAGACTACATAAATACTATCCGTAGTACTTACGCAGTTTTTTATGTTTTTAAGCCATTGAAACTTGAAGTTGGTTTTTAGTTTTTTTTAAATCATCAAATTACATTGTTAGTGTGGTACGTACACGTAGAAGACCTTCTTTTTATTTTGGTTTTAAATTATGCATTGGTATTGCACCACTCTCAGTTTTAAAGTGAAAAAGCCGAGAAGCCTCGCATATGTACCTCAGTTTAGTTTAGTTAGTGGTAAAACGCGCACTACACTGCACCTAACCACTAAATAATATTTCGTCCGATACCTACCTAACCCACATGGATTGCCTTATTGCATACAGCTTCAATTCTGATGAGATCATCCCTAAACATGGTTA
The DNA here is from genome assembly GCA_947086465.1 of Eupithecia exiguata. Lineage (NCBI taxonomy): Eukaryota > Metazoa > Arthropoda > Insecta > Lepidoptera > Geometridae > Eupithecia > Eupithecia exiguata. The sequence continues at coordinate 4,853,322 of OX352230.1, read as the reverse complement.
TTTAGTAAGAAGCATTCTCTGCGTCATGACGTGACGCGCGACGGTCAGGTTTACGTCAGAACACTCAGAACCATCATCGAAAATAACCCAATTTCCTATAACATTTACTAAAAACGTAACCGTTTATAACAATACAAGTTATCATTTGTAACAATACATTCAATAATGACGTCATTATAGGCACATTAATTACCTAGATGACAGTAATTTGGGTGAGAAGTTAGCAACACCGGAAGAATAATTGCTTCTAACTGCAGCTTTGGTCGTTTTTCCGGGATTAAAAGCCTGTAAGTAGGTTTGTACCTGTATCCAGAGCCTCGAGTCCATTTGCCGATAATATCAATATTATTACTTATTACCTATTCACATTTCTAATATGTATTTTAAGTGCTGAAAGATTCCCTAAAAACAATATCGACACGTTATGATGACTTCTCATTTTCCCATAGATTTTGATACAGCGCAGCGCCTCTATCTCGCGAACAGGGAACTACTCAAATCCCATACAAATATGAGACATATCGATACTGTCATATGGACTCGGAGTTCAGGTCTACTTTGGTTAGGTACGAGGTACTACAGCTATGTTAAATATCATCCTTATCCATTCAGTAGTCTTGGCGTGAACAATTACTGACTCTATTTTTGTAGAGGAGGAGTCTTAAGGCGTATTCTAAGGCAAAAACACGAAAATAAGGTGTTTTTGAACCCGTTTTCTGACGAAAATATTGATTGTGGCTTGATTAATTATATATCCTGTAACATATATCTTGGGTTTCTTGGAGGTCCCAAATGCTTGCCGTTAATTATAGTGTAGTTGTTACAGTGTTAGTTATAGTGTGTGTGTAGTTGCTTCGAACCCACTTTTTATCGGTGTCTCTAATTCGATTTGTACCAAATTCAGTATAGTGATTCACATACCTAGTTCATACCTATTTCTTGGAGGTCCATTAGCTTCAAAAAGCAAATACTATAGTATAACTTATTTAAGTTAATTCTTTGAGTTAGATTGATCTAGTTTTAAGTTATTTTGTAGCGCCCCAACGGGGTACTTGTTTGGTACTAGAAATTTACTTAAGATCCTTGTCACACAACATGTAACAACGGAATAAATGATTCTTAAGTGGGTAACTAAATATTAATAATTTACATTAAACGTAAAAACGTATTTGCGCCTACAAAATCTGTAATACAAACCTGACCAGTTACCTAACCGCGAGGATCGTAATATTTGGTTGATTAGGGCACTACATGGTATGCTGAATCGAAAACAAGCACTCTTTGCAGCATTAGGCGCAGCATTTTTTTGGGTTAGTATTCACCATAACATAACTCTAGAATTTTCCTTTCTGTTTCTAACATTTACCAACCTAATAAGTGTAACAAATGTGTTCCGTAGTAGGTAGCTCTACGACGATAATCATTAACCTACGTACGAGTACGTGCCGATAACAATGCCATTAAAATGATAATGTTGGTGATTATCGTTCTCGAAACTACCTATACCTACCAATTTACACAAAACGATTTACGGCAACAAACTTCTTGCTAATGGCTTTCGTGAAGAGTTTACGCAGTGCGTGGATGTGTATGCTTGCGTGTGCCTGTGCATGGATGTTACTCAAAATGTTTGAATTTGCAGAATTATGATTCCGAATTCAAAAATAAGAATGGCGATGAAATAAGGTAGGTAAGGTATGCATGTCGCATCTATAAGAGAAAAAGCAAAAAGATCACATTAAATTTGATTGATTACCCGATGCGCGGGGCGGGTTCTGTTTTTCGTGTGTTTCTTTTATGGTTTTCCGATTGTCCTTATAACCTCGAAGCATTTAAACGGCTGCAGTGATTTTGATATAGCTTGGTTTTCATTTAGGGCTTTTATTTATATTTTGTACGTCTTCTACCCTCTTCTAACTCCACATTTCGTGATAAGAGGTGAAAAACGTTTTTTATTGTTTTAAGTTACCTAATTACCTGCTGATGCTGAGTGTAGGCCAAATTCCTGCTTTATGACTCTCCTTCGCGCAAATCAATGAAGGAAATGTTTTAGCAGTTATTAATTACAATAAAAAGTTTCAAAATTATTGTAATTATAAGTTTTATTCGTCCTTTCTTTAGTTCTCTGTTTCATACTAGACACACATTTACTACAAAATGAAGATACGTGAACAAGGAAACTTAATTTTGAATAAAAATGAAAACCATGAGTGGATTGATTATTATTTTATGATGTGTATTTCTTGAAGGTAGAGTCCCACCTAGGTATCGTGTATGCGATATATCAACATTGCATAGATTATTCAAATTATCCTCCATTGCAAAATTAAATAACAGAAAGAAACAAAAAATGCTAGCGGCATGCATCACCCACCCGCCTAGGGCCGACCATGGGGAGACTCTCCCCTTGCAATCAATTTCAAAACCCTCTTCTATTACCACCTTGCATCCCTTTCTAACATCGCACTACTGTATTGCTATCTTTGTCGTGAAAACGAATTACCAGGCGAAAAACTCCGAGCATTGCCTCGGGTTACGTCGAAACTTTCAAGACTGGATTCTTTTGATGACTATAAATCAGCTCGCATAAGAAAAGTGTTTCTACACTACGCCAATGGTGGTAAGGTTCATTATTCCTTGGCAGGGTGAAATCTGATTGTTTTTGGAAGTTGGTAGAGAGAAGATTGATGAAGCAGTGAGTGCCTATCGAACATGATGAGAGGCAGATTGGATCTCGCTGACGCTTTGGGCGGGAAATCCTAATGGAAGGGAAACAACGCTTTGATTGAAGATAAATCAATAGGTAAGGATCTTATACATACACCCCATTTGGAGATACCTAGCAAGCTTAGGATTTATTGAATTAGTAAGTAAGTAGGTAAGTATCATTTATTTGTCACATAAAATACACATTTAATTGGTTTTCACATATCAAAAAAGCAAAATTTTAACGTAATTAAAATATAAAAGGTAAAAACAAAGATGTAGAGGCACTTTTTAACCAGGAAAACGGGTTTAATTAATCACAAAAAAATTGCCTTCAATACAAAGCACTATACAAAGTTGATTATCTTATAAGTAATCTCAATTTAGACCACTAAATATACGCGTGTGTAGCAGTGGTAAATGGGTACCAGCTCAGTGATAATGTTGCTCTATGAGCAAACACTGATTTTCAGCTATCACCTTCAGGTAAGGCGAGTCCTTTACCTATTGTATTGACTACAACTATAATGAAAGTGAAATCTACAAAGTCAATTAAGTATACTACATAAAAATACCTATAACTATTTAATATACTAACTACAGATTATATATAAATTTAAGCTGGGTGGACTCTCCTTTGAGAAAACCAATCTCTTAAGAGCCTGGGCAACATTGGAGAGCCACCACAATGCAGGAAAATAAATAAATTTTATGTATAAATTCATAATATTTATTTATTTTCCTGTATTTTTAAAAAACCTACCTAGTAATATGCGGAAAGAGGATCGATTCCAACCGTCTGGCCTCTAATCGGCCAACGAAGTGCTTAGGAATTCCTGTTTTTGTTTATCAAGTAAATAGTAAGTTTTGATTTTAATGTATGTTTTGATATATATTTTTCTTATGGGCAATGATAATAGAGAATAATTAAAACACTTTCTCAATAAACTTCTGAAGGATGTAGGTATATCAAGTATATTTAGGAAAAATCCTGGCTCAGCAAGAAACAGTTAACAAAAAATCTAGTTTGTTTTCAGACTGAAACAAAAAATCGGAACCTTTAGTAAGAGAATACTTAGGTACTTACCTACTTACTGGCGTGGTGCAATGATCCGCAGTGGGTCTTAGCCTCTGACACCAGAGATCGCCAGTTGTCCTGGTTCCTTGCCCTTTCAGTCAAGTCGAAGGATCGAAGTTCTTATAGGTTTTTCTCAACTTCGTCGCTTCAGCGGTACCTTGGACCACCTAGGCCCTAGGCCTAGGCCTTCTGCCACTTGGCCGACCTGAGCACGCTCTGTTGGCTGTCCAATCCTCTCCCATTCAGACAACATGCCCAAGCAATCGGAGTTTCGACGATTTGGTTTCTCCACCCAGCGGAAGGATCGCAGCTGGAGACTTAAACCAAGAAATAGAAGATATAGGCCCGTACTATGAAAGCTTGTTTAGTAAACGCTTTTCTATGTATTATCGTCACTAAAGCATAAATCAATGACAGAGCCAGCTATTATTGTAAATCCATACTTAAGCTCGTATCATGAAAGTTGGCTCAGTCATCAATCTATGCTTGAGTATTTATGCCATAGAAAAGCTTTATTCAAGTATTATCTCGATGACTGAGCAAGCTTTTATAATACGGGCTTAAGTGTCCGAACGGCGCATCACCGGGAAAGAATAGTTCATTTCATAAATAAAGGGATAGATTTATTAATATTCTAGAAACTTACCAAATAAAATTACTACAATTACTACAAATAAGAACGTAGTATAATTATAATAGTAGGTATTTATAATTGAAACAGTTAAGCTAACTGCAGACTGTTGCAAACAATTTAGAGGTAGCTTCTTCATCAGCCTATAGGTATATTATACAAAGATTTTCCCTAATGAGCGCTAAAGCGCCCTGTCTCCAGCTTACCGCATTCAAAACCTGCTGGCAGTCTTTCGCTCAATCAGGTTTAATGATCCCTATATACTTCAACGCGCTGTATGTCCGCTGTATGGCAATGCTGATGCGCTGCGCCAGATACTCACCAGTTCTCGGGTCAGGCGTCGCTTCGACCGCTCAGATAATTTTTGAAAACCTGGCGAGCCTGATTGACCCAAAAACCTCGGCTCGACTCCAAGGGGAGCAAATGCATGCTGCATTTTTGCACCTCTTGAGATCAGATTGTAAAATATATAAATAATATTCAAGTTAGCAAACATTTTTTTACCTAACAATTAAGCCATTGTGAAATCGCAAAAAGTTTCAATAGGATTCTTGAGACACAATTAATAATAAATGGCTCATTCATCTTCTTTATCACGCATTCCGATCTAGAATGCGCTGGTGCAGCGCATACCGACTTGCTAAGTTGAATTACTTACCAACAAGAAGTTATTTATTACAAAGTTGCTCTGCTCATCGATCTAATAAATCTATAGAAATAAAAACAATTTGATAGTGGCTGTTTTAAATCCTTCTCAGTTCAAGCTATGCATCTATGGCATGCTCTTATTACATTACAATTAAATAATAGAATTAAATTTAAACTAGTATTAACAATTGAGCTAACTGCAGACTGTTGCAAACAATCTACAGGTAGCTCAACTGATCCATATTAATAACAGTCGGAAGCGTGTCCAATAAATAAAATAGAAATAGACCACATCAATATCTTCATGCAATTATTTTGAATGGGACAGTCCAGACGCGAAACAATCATCAACTGGTACTTGTGTATCAACTCTACCTTATTTCACGTTTGGAAAATTAATGCATTGTTAATCAACAAATAACTGTGAAATTGTTAATTAAAAATAATTAAAATATAAGCAGAATCCACAATAATCCACACATACCGCAATGCTTGAAAACTGAAGTTTTCAATTAGTGCGTCTGCTTCCTACCCGTCATGATCATGAATGACCCACGGAGGCTACGGAGCTGAGACGTCGACGGACAGTGGTAATTCTCCGGTTCAAAGTCGCTCAGCGAGCTGTGGAAAGATCTATGCTCGGAGTTTCTCTGTATGCTTCAGAGATGGATTCGTACCGAATATAGAAATCGTTTAGAACGGAATATTTACCATGATTCAATTTTTTTTTTTTTTTTTTTAGTTTTTAATATTTCGGCACAGTTTCATGCGCCATGATCATGGAAGAACTAAAGTCACTGCGAATATAAGTATAGTAATAACCATGATAGTTTCAAAAGTTTTATCGTTTCGAATATATCCAAACGAGAATCAAAGTATTCGGGGGAAATACCACCTTCTTCCCCCAAAAAGTTATTGACATAACTCTGAGAATTAGTAAGCTAGAATGGCAGTGGGCCATATTGGGAAGAACAACCACTGGAACAACTACAACGTATTCTTGAGTGCGAATCGTGAATTGGCAAACGAAGTATAGGACGCCCTGCGGCCAGGTTACCTGGCTGATAACCTAACGGCCTGTGAAAGACTGCAGGCAGATGGTGGGTGCGGCAAGCTGAATACGGGGCGTTATGACGCTTATTAGGGGAGGCCTATGTCCAGCAATGGCATAATATAGGCTGATGATGATGACGATGTAATAAATAATGCTGAACAATCGAGACCCACACAGTATCAAGCCCCAAGCTAAGACTGATCAAATATCTTATGTCCAGTCCTGAGGTGGGAATTGAATTATAGACGACTCAATAGATATGGCACATGTCTTTGCAAGCAATATGACTATAGCTGTGAAGACCTTGACATAAAAGAGACAAAGATACAGCTATACATTTTATGACTGACTCCTGCGAACGAACCATAAGATGAGATAGTTTTTGATGATACAAATAGTAGTGATTAAAATTATTGTATAAAGAATGCATAAATAATACCTGCTGATCTAAGTTAAGTAATATAACATTTTTTCATTTTGTAGTTGGTGTGGTTTTTCTTCTACAACGCGGACTACATTTTGTTAGAACTTATCGGAGACGATTTTTCACGGAATTGTTACTAATATTTTCATCATTATGTATTCTATAGAATGGAGGTAAAACACTCAGAGTTTCTATCATCTGAAACTGTGTGTAGTTTTATTGTGCGTCTCTTTCTATATTCATTCAAAAATTTGTATAGGTGTTATATTTCTTTTGTGAATGAAATAACATAGATAAAATCGATAAAGATATTTAAAAAATCTGTGCATCTTACCCTATTGACGAGTTTATCACTAGAAACTAAATGTTAGCATGAAAAATTAATTGAATTATATAATCATTGCTTTCCAATGTCAGCCCCATCCAAAACTACTGAATGGATGGGGCTGACATTTTCACACTGACGCTGACTGATGAAGTTTTGTGTCTAGAATAACAATATAAGGCTACGTTATATACCGAAAAAATACATACAAAGCTGCGGCCAGAGGCTAGTTAAACATAAAATTTAAAAAATTATTCAAGACTAAGCTGCTAAGTGCTTATAACTTAAAAGTAAGCGCTCAGGTGTGTGCAGTATTTTATGTGATTGACGGTATGTTTACCTTCTTTCAACACAAATTCTTGGGGCCTTGATGGCATGCTCTCATTATATGTCCTCTGAACTTCTTCTCAGTAGGTTGAAGATCAGTTCAAGTACGATCTTGTTCAGAGTTCTCCTCTAATTATCCCTGGGACAAATGTTTGTACGATCTGCAAATATTTATTCGGGGTGTTCTGGGTATTTTCTATGTATAATCAAAAAAATGTAATTTATCTTATTATGTACCTATATCAGTCATCTAGTACCCATAACACAAGCTCTGCTTAGCTTAGGGCTAAATGAAGCTGTGTGGATTGTCCAGCATTATTTATCATATATTTTATAATTTATTGAAAAAGTGTTTGCGGTTTGACTACGTTTTTCTCGCAAACTGATATAAGTACCTAATCTTTCAGTAAAAACTAAATAAAGTACGTGTTATCAACGTGCGTTCGCGCAGTCGTCAGTACGGGGAAGAAGGTGCTGTGCTCGCAACGAGCAACGCGACGGATTTTATACACGGTGTATGTGAAGTGTAACGTATTATGCTTGCTGCGAATGGTACATTACGCCCCGTAACTACATTCAGTAGGTACCCGGCTTGATTATATTGAAAGATTAATCAAAATAGATTCAGTGAATTTAATATAGGTACCTACATGGGTGATTGAAAAGCCCGCGCCGCCCCGCCGCCGTTAGCGTGGAAGTTTTATCTGTGTTCTTTTATTTAATTTGATGGTCCAAACTTATTACGACAGAAACATAATTTGATTTTAATCTGTTATTTTGATGCCCAGGTATCATTGCCAGCAGTTATTTTTTGGGTGCACGGATGAAAAGTTACTTATCCGGTCAAAAAGAAAAAAAAATGTGATGCAAAAATGTCGATAACTATAGATACAAGATGTAGAAAAATTTTACAGCATAAAAATTGTAGCAAATTTAATCAGCTTTCATTTTGTATCGGTAGTCATATCGCTAGGATTGTAGTTTTAGAGATATAAGGGAAAAACCGAAAAAAGGGATCTTCAAACCTCCCCCTTCCCCCGGCTCAAGGGCCACGGGCGGAGACTATTGATATGTTCCTCCTAACTAGTCCAAACAAAGTTACGAAGTCAAAAATTGTGTTCCAAACATTCCCTCTATATCCTTTCGTTGCTTGGAGTACTCTATTATGCGAGCAATACAAACTGCAGTTTTAGGTGGTTTTAGTGTTCGGCCTCATTCAACGTGTCGGGTGTATTTGCAGAATAACTAACAGTTAGTACTGTATTTTCAGACTGGGGAGTGGCATTCGAGGCAACAGTGGCGCCCTCAGCTATGCCACGTGGCCAGATTCCCCGCGGGTGGTGCGGACTGCGGTGCTACGCCGCCGCGCCACCTCTGCCGACATGCAAGCGATCCCAGCTACCAGGAGCCCATACACTGAAAGAGATGGAAAAGCGTGCCGCACTCAACGGCGCACGTCCCTCGCTACTCGATAAAGTCACCACTAGTTCCATCTCTTTCACGCCATCGATGACCCTCACTCATTAGAACGAAGCAAACGACCTTCTCTACTCCAACATGAAACAATAATAAGCCTTGTCTTCATCAAGCTAAGAACTATTTTACAAAGTTTTAACAAAACTTGTTGAATTTTAACGAAACCTCCATTTCATTTTGTCACAAAAATGGAAGTTTATGCTACGCCGAGAAATTCTGATACATTCATAGATTTATGTTGTCCTATTACTCTCGATGCTTAGAGATCATTTTGGCGTGGTTCAAATTCCATATCTGGGTGTTTTGTAAGAACAGCTATCGGAGCTTGGATAAAAACATCAAGGGGGAAAAATACGAAGTGGAATGTTCAGTTGGTTTTAATGCCAACGGTATTGTATTGTTGTGTCTGTTTTATCGGCATCTGCTGCCTACGTCATTATTTCAGCGCATGTGAAGAAATGATAGGTATTATGAACACAAACGCTAGTGAATGCAGGGACGAGAGAAATTTTCTCGTCCCTGAGTGAATGTGTGATAGATAGATAGAGGAATTTGTCGCTGCTGTCTTGTGAAGGTTGGCTATGGCAGGATTGGGAATTTTATAAGCTTTGCTGACGAATTATCATAATTGTATCACGTGGGTTCACCTTTGCTTGCTGTTTGAATAAATAAAATAACCTATGAATGCCCTGAATAAAATAACCCAACCTAATACCAAATTAGTTTCAATGTTATTTCAAAATCTTTTATTATGTAGGTACCTACCTAATGAATATGTAGGTTGGTAGTTAAATATTTAACTAAAACTGTAGACAATCCTGCTTTATCTGGAATCCAGATACCTATCTTGGCAATGTTAAATCCCCACGCCTTCACATCATAATCCAGATTCCCGGATTTACCTAATTTTGTTAAATGTGACTTGGGATAATTTTACTATTATTTCTAATAATTAGCTAGAGCTTGGTCGTAATAATCAGCTTGACCATCAATAGAATTCGATTGTTTTTGTATGTGATATTCTTACAAAAACAATCGAATAACAAACCTACATTACCATAGAAAAGACAACAACAAAAATAGGTAACCAGCCACTGCTGCTGCGCCCATCCGCGTCCCTGAAATCACCTACTGTGAAACTAGATGGCGCGCGGCACAACACAGTGCGCAAAGTACCGGGGCTGCAGAACTACAGTGAAGCTATGCTGTACCGGAGCCGGCCCTCGTTCTCGTGCATTGGCTCTCTGAATATAAATTTACTTCATCTAATACCAGAAACATATTCTTATCTTTACGACTTGAATCATAAGGTTGGAAATTGTTTGAATGAACAATGTGTGGAGTAAATTTAGTAGGCCACATAGTAGGGGAATGTATAAGACATCTGCTGGGCATGTATGCTTTCCGTGTGATCAGCGCGCACTGCGCAACTCCTGAGACCATTGTAAGGCCCAAACAAAACACACAAGCAATCCCGATAACAGCAAAATACTGAGTACTAAGACAAAAGAGGATTTAATAATTTACGGAGGTTTGAAGACGTGCAAATAATACAAAAAATAAAACATTTAATAATCATAGGTCCTTTTACGGTTCCTATGTGCTCTGACTGATCATTAAACAACATAACAGACAGAGTATGTAAAGTGAAACACACAACCCGCCTACGTTACAAAAAGCAGCATTTTATTAGGTGAAAATTCCCAATGTTTGGCTTATATTTTCACTGACGGTAGAATCCTCTTGATAAATTATAAAAAAAACATTTCTCGATAAAAAAAAATATTTTTTTAATTGACATATTTTTTTTGTGTTTATGAGTAAGTAAAACAAAACCATAGACAAATGAGTAATCAAACGTATAGTAACAAACAAACGAAGAGCTTCTCATTTCTCATGCATGAGTTTCCGAAATAAACCAACCTCAACCGCACATCATTTGGCTCGAGGCGTATATGAAGGCAAAAACACGAAAATGAGGTGTTTTTGAACCCGTTTTCTGACAAAAATATTGATTGTGGAGTTTTGAAATTTGTGACACATATCTTGAAGGAGTTCTTGGCGGTCCCAAACGTTTGCCGTTAATTATAGTTTAGTTGTTATAGTGTTACTTATAGTGTGTGTTTAGTTGCTTCGAACTCATATCGGTGTCTCAAATACGATCAGTACCAAATTCAGTATAGTGATTCACATAGTTCATACCTATTTCCTGGCGGTCCATTATCGTCGAAAAGCAGTTAAAATAACGATAATAAACGTAAAAACGTATTTTTGCCTACAAAATCTGTGATACAAACCTGACCAGTTACTCATCATCTAACCGCAGAGGATCGTATTATTTGGTTGATTAAGGCACTACATGGTATGCTGAATCGAAAACAAGCACTCTTTGCTGCATATAGGCGCGCAGAAATGTCCAAGGTCATTTGCCTTACTATTCGCCTTAAAGATAATGACCATCGATTTTAATCTAAACAAAATAATGTACTAACTAACATTATTTAACGATTATTTATTTATTATCTAACGTTATTTGGCAAGGCTGCAAAGTTGTTTTTGGTGCAAGTACTTGTATTGAAACCTGAGCAAGTGAAGGATTCTAGGATTGAACCACGAGCGAAGCAAGTGGTTCAAAGAAGAATGAAGAATGAAGAAAATGAAGAATCCTGAGCGTAGCGAGGGTTTCAAAGGTACGAGATGCAAAATAACCTTGCTGCCAAGTGAAACACACAATTTTTCACCTCACTACAGCGAGGAAAACGCTTCGTGCAAAATAACAGCTAATATATTTAGTGTTTATTCATTTTACAAATTATAGAAGTATTTAATAAATTTTCAGTGGACTTGCGGTATAGAAAAGTATGGATTAGAAAGGTTCGAATTTAAAAACACTTTCCACGCTAGCGAACAAAATGCACATTTGCACTCAGATTTCTAATGAAAAACAGAATCTTTCCGAGGTTGTGAGGTGAAAATGTAATTTTAGTGTGTGAAGAGAACAATAAATAATTTTCTTATTATTTACAAAGAAAATTACTTTCAAATAATAGAAACACATGTCATTAGAACTAGTATTTACTTGAAACAATTGAGATAAGATGCAGACTGTTGCAAACAATCTACAGGTTCGATCAGAAGCGTTCTCAAGACGCTTGCTGCATTGTCCCGATGCTGTATGGCAATGCTGATGCGCTGCGTACGCCAGAACTCACCAGCTTTCAGGTCACGCGTCGTCGCTACGACCAGACACTCATTATTATTTTGGTATTTATTATTTCGATATTTATTTAGGCAGGGACGAGTGAAATTTCACGGACGGAGTCTCAGCAAGAAATAAAGTGATGCACTCAAAAGTCCACTTATCCTCTGTACGTACGCGTACGCACTCGCACATTGACATCAAAGTCCACCTACCGTCCGCCATTACCACACTAGACGCCTATTGATGTGCACCACTTTGATATGTGAAAAATGCCCGTTTGTGTTGTTAATTATTGCAAAAATCACACCAGTTTTATCAAAGAAGACCACGGGATCACATAATCACAGGTAAGTTTCTTATATCATCAACTTATTTCTTTGATTTAACGCAACATAATTAACAACAGCAAAATCAGAATAAAAACTCAAGTCTTGCCGGTGCTGCCAACATGTAAACATGCAATTTTCCCAGTAAGTGTGGGAGGATATGAAAAATGTTTCAATACTTTTATTTATTCAATTATGAATAGAAAGAAAGCTGAAACAGCTCAAATAATTATTAAATCATTTATTCACCAATTCAGTGGTGCAATTGAAATGTGAACCAGGGACGAGAGATATTCCATTCTCTCGTCCCTGCTATAGACATTGTTTTTTTTATCCTCTTCTGTTGCGACAGTGTTCCGCTATTTGAAAAAATACTAATTAACTAATTCTAATTAAATAATTTATAATACTATTATAATTCTTTACTATTTCTGGTTTATTATTGATTATTAATTCAATGATAAAAAATAAACCATTTCTGGTTAAATCTACATTTTGTTAAACCTTTGCTATCATACTAATATTCGTATGTGCTCAAAAATCTTGCGAGTTATTTACTATTGAAGTCAATAACTATCAATCAAAAACAAATGATCAAATTAAAAGCGGCTACGACTGCGCAAGACGTTTAAAATTCTCATCTTCATTTCGGAAAATTAATGCACGGCACGGCTCAGTTTATATTGCCCACACACGTTTATTTACAACCCGCCAATTTAGTTAGACCTCTTCTTGTATTTTAATCGCCTTTCCTTTCATAAAGATAACGTTGCGATAAGGCAACGAGAAAGGTCCATGTGGTTGGTTTTTGGCTTGGTTAAATACAGTACATTTTTGTGAAGCTCCTCGTTGTTTCTGTTTGCCTAGTACCTTGCGCACCGTGCGATCGCAATTTCGTTGAAGCGGCGCTGCCGCCGGGGCGGCGGCAGCGACGACGGCGCGTCGGCGGCGGCGGCGGCGCCGGGAGCGCCTCGCCTCCTTCGCCGCAGCACTACCGAGGCGACAGATACCGAAAAGCATTGTTCGATTTATTATGAGGCAACCTCCTTGAGATGTCTGTTTTTATGACGACACCATGTCGGTTGGTTGCGGTTCCAAACCTTGGTCTTCCTAGATCGTATTATGATGCAATGGAGCGGTTGATCTATAGGTAAGTGGCAAAGCTGCAACACAACAGACTTGTTTTGTTCAGTGAGTACCGAATACAAGATAAGCATTTAATGCCATCAGCCTTCCATCAGGTATCCGCTGCCTCCTCTGTTGATACATAAAACCTACTAAAAATTAAGTACTACACTACATTTTTTTTTAAATTTGAATTATAGGTATGTTACCTTAAAATAATATAAACTAATAAACCGTGTTTTTTTATTGGTACAATCGTAAAATGTTACCTACCACACCTATTTATTGATAAAATTAATAAAAATCTTTTATTTAGGACAAGTAGTACTAGTTAGTTGGTCAGAATGCAACAAAAAAAAACTTTTTCTGACATTAAATTAGCTGTTGCTATTATTATAAATCTTTAAACCAGTATTAAAAAAAAAAAAACGCTAACACATTAAAATTAATATATTAAATCAAAACATTAGCCGCTCTTTTCATGAATATAGGTTACATAGGCAAACCAAAAATCAGTTTAAGTTTTGTACCTACATAATTAGCACAAAACCTAAAAAAAGAAAGCGTAAAAATGTTGTTCTTTTAATCGAAATAAAAGAGACGGCCAGAATTTGAGGCTAGTTTAGTTTAGGTTTTGGGCCTACAGAATCACTAGGTACCAATGTCACTATAAAAAAACTACTCTCAATGACGTCACTCAATGATTCTACGGCAGCCGCTACTCGTGAGTATGGGCTGAATTCCGATTCCTTACTGGGAACTGGTCCATTGAAAAATCATTGAAAAGCTGTTTCAACTACCTACATGTAGGTAAGTATTTGCTAAAGGTAGTACAGGGTGGATTTTTTTCCACGGAGCAGTAAGGAGAAATACATGGTAGGACATGACTAATTGGTTATCAGTTGAACTGACAGAAAACTAATAAGAGCTTGGACAAAAAGTCATATGATTTTTATGTTATTAACCATGATAGTTTCAAAACTTTTAAACTATATGCGATCTCAAAGTCCAAGAGTATCTACCTAGTTTTGCTAATAAGGATTTTGAGATCATTAATATTGAAATTGACAAACCTATACAAGTTTCCGTATGTCGGTCGGGTATGTCTATACAATGAACACTCAACACACCACTCGACTACACGACCACACCACGTTTTATTTAAATAGGACGACTTGCACCAGTAAATAACGACCTCTCAATTTCCTTACAAATCTCCTCGCATGAGCGATGCGCCCATTACCAGATAAGGGGTGGAGCAGGTCCGCGTCCGCTGGAAGGTGTGCCATATACTTGAAAAAATCAATAGAGCTCCTTGCAAGTCCTATGTTCCTGGTATCTGGCGCACCGTACAGTGAGTTAATTTTGATCAAGCGGCGAGCACAAAACGGATTCTACGGAACTTATCTGAAGAGCCACCTCATCATCATCAATGATGTTTTATATTTTTTCTCCGCAAAGCTTTATCTATCTTTAGAAGGTAAGGGTTCTCTGTATTTTATTTTTTATAACAAGTGCGCTCTAAATTTGTCTACTAGCCAAAAAACAAGGCAACTCAACAACTAATGTACTCACCTATCATATCTGAATACATGTGGTACATCAGCATCTGCATCATCAGCTCCTTCTGAAGGGTTATTCCCATCTGATCAAACAAAAAGTTCCCTGAAGCTATAGCTAAGTTGAAAGAAGATGAAGGTTTGAATTTTAAATGAATTAGGTAGCTTTTTTAGGAAGGTAGCTAAATATAATTTTTACAGTAGGAAATGAAATAGGTATTTCAGCAATAGTTTTGGTGTTATCTTGAACATGTTCAAATTTCATAAACTTAAGTGAATATGTCCATGATAACTTGATAACATTAAGTATCCACTACGTTATTCCAATGCTAGGAACAATTTAGGGCTAATCTTAGTACTAATGAATGGGATCAAAGATTCCGTTCCGTCAGACAGTTCGTAATTTCGGTCAAACTCGATATTGAATATCTGGTACGTTTGGCCTGTCCTCGCGTTGTCGCTCTCCTCATCGTTTCTATGAGCCTGGTACCTTGCGCACCGCGCGGCGAGTTGCGGATTATATTCCGACCTTGTTGTGGTGGTGGCACCTCCCTCCTACTTGACTAGTTACTGGCCATGTGACACCCAGCCAGGAATTAGTGTATCTTGCTTCTTTCTGCATGCGGCTTCTCAATCGTTTTTCCGAAATAAAAAGAGTTAGTTTAGTTTAGAGTCTGAATTTTAAATAAATTACGTTTTAAAACACGTTGCTAATCTAGAGATCATAAACTTTTTACCCGACTGCCAACGAAGAATCGATCGAGAATCGAGATTGCAGTTCGATTTTAACTTGCGTTACTTGGACTTAATACTAAAAATAACTCAAAATAATTTCAAAGTAAGTCATTTTAATGAATATCTTATCATAAAATGACCCTCAACCTTAGCAACAGCTAACAATCTATCAGATTCGCTCGTGCTGCGTTACGTACGACAGAATAGATCCCACATAACTTCCTTCTGTCTGGTATCACATCATCGTCTCATACCGGTTCTTTTGTGTTGCTTTTATTTTCTGTTAAATTGAAGTGCTTCGTATTCGTCCGAAGTCGTGGATATTTTCTTCTAAGCAAAAACTCAACGTTGAGTTGGCTCGAGTTTCTTAACGTTTCGATTCTGATTGTCCTAATCCAATCTTCAATTCAATTTTTCTTCAGATTATTTATACTGGTTTGAGTCGTCAGTCTATCTAGCCTGCCGTAGAAAATCACATCGCTTATCAACTTCGTAGCTACGGTCTTCTGAAGAGGAGTCAACTCTTTCATTTGAATACCTATCGCTTTTCCGAAAGCGATCGTTTCGTCCTCTGATTTGGTGGATGCTTCGGGTTCTGGGGAGCTTAGAGATATGGGATATTCTAGAGCGGCCGGTGATTCTGGGGTGATGAATAGGGGGTCTGGTTTGGTTCGTTTCTGTGTTGAGGGGATCTGGGTGGTACGTTTCTTAGCTGACTGACGCTGTAGATTGATAGGCTGTTGTCTTTCTATATACTGTTGTCTGTCGGACGGTGCTCTATTGGATGTCGTTGGTGTGAAAGTTTTGAGTCTTTTCGCTGAAGGCTCATCCATCTCTTCGTAAGGACCTTTTCTAACTGTCTGGAAATGGAGTTTGGCCTTTTTTAGCTGATCAACGTCTGATGTCTGCAAATATATATAAATATTACGGAATTATTTTATGAAGTAGCTGTATAAATAAGCAAAAATTATACAAAAAACATTTTCATCCCCCCATCTCGGAAAGAGTAAAAACGGCTTTTACACTCAGATATCGAAGAGAAAAAATACTCTTTCCTAGCTGAGGTGGGATGAAAAGTTAGTTCTAGTGCAAAGATTTTTTACCTCGTGCTCTTTTGGTTACCTCGCTAACGCTCAGGATTCTAATTTTTGAATCACTCGCTACTTCGCTTGCTCGGTCATCAAAATTAAGGACGCGGTTAAAAAACCACTTTGCACTCTTGTCTATCAAATAACTATTGTGCTTACCAGTAAACTGTACAGTACAGAGTTTTTGTTAATTTGAGGTGTCGATGTCTTCGCTAACTCTGGAACCTAAAATAAAGGAACGAATGATCAACTTGTTTTATGGAGCTCTGAAGCTAAAACTTAAATCAACCAACCTCATCATTCGAGTCCTCATAATCACTATCAGCATCGTCATCGGAATGGTAAAAAATAGTGATAGTCTCTTTCTCTTCTTCACTTTTATCATCAGAATTGTCTACAGAAACTATAGCATCATTATCATCATCTTCGTCATTCTGGTTTAGTAAATTGAGGTGGTTTGAAGCTGTAATTTCAGTTTCAGCGTCACTGCTGTCTCCAGATTGGACCAAAGCAGTGAAAATGGGTTCGTCCAGGAACTTCAGGTAAGGGAAATACCAAAGAGATGGTTTGTGGCTGTGGTCGTCTAATACCTGAAACAAAATCCTACAGTAATTTGAGGTTTTTTAACAATAACAGAAAGCCGACGCCAAATTTCTGAATAATTACTCTGATTAAAAAGTTTAAAGTTTTACTGGATAACTACCTTTATAATCGCGCAGGAATAAAAGGGTGGGGATCCTTAAAAGTTTTATTCCTGAGCGATTTATGGGGTTATTCATTAGTTACTATAAATTCTGCCCGCGGTTCTCCACTTTGTTTCTATGGAAACGTTTCTATCCCATGGGAACTCATATAAAGCAGCCAGCAGAAGTACCTATATGTTTGATTCCAGACCTAGAATAACCGGTATGCAAATTTTAACTAGATCTGTTCAGTAGTTTTGGCGTGCAGAGGTAACAAACATCTAAACTGACTTATTTGCATCGGTGTTACACATTTCCTCTCGTTTACAGGACTCCAGCAATTCACATAATCTCAAATTAAAATAATAGGTTTCTAGATCTATTAGGGTAGGTATATGCATCTGACTTGGACCAATCCGAGTCTCAGTGCGGAAATCAGAGTACCTACACATGCATCTGACTTTAAAAGAGCTGATTATTTTTATTTGTATTCCCTATTGTTATAGAAATATATCTGCATTATACTTATTTTTAAATTTTTTTGATGTTTTTTTAGGGTTTCGTACTCAAGGGGTAAAACGGGACCCTATTACTGAGACTCCGCTGTCCGTCTATCCGTCTGCCACCAGGCTGTATCTCATGAACCGTAATAATTAGACAGTTGAAATTTACACAGATGATGTATTTCTGTTGCCGGTATCTACGTTTTACGGCGAACTAATAAATTCTAAAAGAATCTAACTTTTATATGACCACCTAAAAATCATCTTTTAGACAACAACGAAGGAATCATCAAAATCAATTGAGAAGTGGCAAAAATCATCAACATCGTTGTAACTAGTCGTGATATTTCAAAAGTATATTTTTTTAAGCTTCACGGGATAAACACGAGTAATCCCTCGGGAATATGATTTTTATAATGGGATCATTCTCTATACAATAGCGAAAGAATCGAACATCACAATCGGTTCATAAACCTCCAAAACCAATCAACAGATCAAGATGACAGGCGTAGGCTGATAAGCATTAAATTATCTGGGAAAAGTGCGTGCAAAGCCGCCGCCATAATCAGGGTTGCCACCTTGTTTTTTGAGTAAATAGAGTAGTACGAAACGTTCAATGTGTGTGCAAAAGATCGCAGAGGTATCTAGTAGAGTAATATCCGAAAAGGAGCATAAAAACCACACCGGCAACACTGCAATGCCTAACGATAAAAAAAAAACCAGGTTGAATGTTGACATTTCAATGAAATTTATTGTTTTACAAAACGCAATAAAATTCATTAAATAACTCAATACGACCCAATTCGTTACATTTAAAAACTTTGTTTAATTATGCTGAACATAAAAATTAAAACTTGAAAAGCCTATAAAGTACCTACTTTATTATGCTCATAAAGCAGGTTGGTAATATAGAAGATGTACGTTTGCCTGAAATAACGTACACTACTTTATTATAAAGCACGGGTGGCAACCCTAGACCCTCCATACACAACGAAATAGTTTAGGTACAATAATAATAAGAAATTAATAAATCCCAAAAATTTACGATCTCGACGAAAGTGCCGAAAGAACTCCCAAAGATTTTCGGGTCGACTAGATAAGATCACGTAGCTTAGTTGGAAAAAGAGCAACCCTGCGCTGAAGGGGAAGGCGCGGGTTCGAATCCCGTCGAGATCGTAAATTTTTGGGATTTATTAATTTCTTAGAAATTACCCAGAGTACTATAATAAATAAAAACCTTAGAATCAAGCAACGGCAAAACCTCTCGTCAAAGAACTAAATGTAAATTTGGTCTTTGAGCAGAATCGGATAACTTCATTGTTTCCTCTGTAGGTGGCGCTGACGGCGTAAGTGCCGAAAGAACTCCCAAAGATTTTCGGGTCGACTAGATAAGATCACGTAGCTTAGTTGGAAAAAGAGCAACCCTGCGCTGAAGGGGAAGGTGCGGGTTCGAATCCCGTCGAGATCGTAAATTTTTGGGATTTATTAATTTCTTAGAAATTACCCAGAGTACTATAATAAATAAAAACCTTAGAATACAATAATAATATTAATACCTAATTAAAAAAGTTTGATATACTTAGTTCATTTCAATTATAGCATTTTCTACTTACGTGGCTTTCCGCAGCAGAAAATGCGTTCGTTAGATTAGATATTATAGGTCACCTTGGTATCACTTCGGGTCAAGGTTGGATTGATTCATTCAACTGCCCGTGTCCAATGACTGTAAAGTATATAGATTGTAGTAAGATATGCGGTAGGTAGGTAGGCACTTACTTTTTTCAGTTCCCGTTTATAACTAGACTTCATCATATCGATCTTCCTTTTCAATGTGTCTAAATTAGCATCGGGAGCCATGGTCCTGTATTTGTTGAGCAAAACTTCTAATGCCTTTTCTCTAGCCCCTTTGTCCTTGAAATAGTCACTTTTACAGTCCCACAAACAAGGAAATCCCTTGTACAATAGCAAAAACTCTTTCATACTCTGTATTTCTAAATTAGCACCAGACATTTTAATATTTTTATTTAAATATTTTATGGAAATATAAAAGGATAATCGTGCGTGCGTTCACTTTGATAGTTGAGGTACACTAACTTGAAATCGAGGTCGTTTGGCTGGCAGCTGCCTGGCAACGAGCGCGGCTTGCCACCCGTTCTTGTCTGTTGTATTGTAAAAGACAGAGAGGGAATTACTCACCTCTCTAACGAAGTAAGGTCACGCTCACTCACACGGCGGCTGTTGAATAATAATAGGCACACGGTTGACAGACTAGAGGTTGATAACCATTCTATTCTATTTCTCCTTGAACGAAGTTATTTGACCTTTAACCTACTTTTGTTCAAGTCATTGACATGTGGGTATGTTGATAGGTACATTATTATTGCGACAAATAGAGATACATTCTTCCCTATGATTTGGCTATGATGTAGGTAGGTAAAAGAGGTTTAGAACCTACGTAACTACATTTAGGGTCGAATTTATGCTTTTGCTATCGATTTTGGGGGCTAAGGGATAAGTAAAGACGTGAGAATGCTGAAAAAATCCCTAGTAGTATGTTGGACATTTCTAAAAATGCCTGAGAAGTGAAGTTAAGTTTCGTTGGCGTTCAGCACAGCATAGGTTAGGTAGGTACCTACTACACGTTTTCTAAGTGTGTAAAAAAGGTTAATTTTATGGATTTGAATGATTATTTTAGTAATTAATTACATTTAATTCATTTGTAAAAAATAATTAAAAAAAGGTACCTAAAATTTAACATACTTATAAAAAAAACATCACAATCATCATCATTCAAAAACTACAATCACATTACATTTTTCTATTAAGGTGACACAGGCGGACCTTCGCCCACCGCGCCACATCGGTCGTCAAAATTTGTATTCATGCATTTCGTTTCTATTGTTCAATGAATATTATATCTATATCTATTTATCATTTATAACTGACAAAAACCATGAGAAAAATAACGTAATACCAAAACCCGATGCGAATTTTCCTATCTCCCCTTCATGTTGATGGTCGCTGGCGAGAAATCCACGTACCTACGCATGAACTTGGTAATTTTACGAGAATCTTTATTAGGTATGTGCCAAGTGCATCCGCACTTATATTTTTGCCAGTAGACGGTACGAGTATTTGGACAATATTTTTTCAAAGTAGACGTTCATTATACTTCCCAAGTTTAAATTAAGGATTTGGAATTAAATAAAAAATACTGTAACTTCCCTTTTTCGTCTAAATGACTTAAAACGTATATTCATCAAAAATATACTAACGACAATGATAGAGGTTGCATTTTATTCAATGGCACAAACACTTACTTACAAACTACTTAAAAACTTTTATTTACAATAATCATTAATTATTATATTAAGATCGATCTGACAAGTCTGCGTTGTCAACACCTACCTAGTCTCGCGTTGTTAATGACGCGTCTAATCATTTTCTCTGCGATCGTTTACTGCATTCCCGTCAACTCGTCCGACTGTAAGCCCACGGCTCTCCCGAAGACGCTCGCTTCAGAGGCCATTTCTTTAAGCTCTATGACTGTTTAACCCCAGTACACATATGGATACTGTGGTTTAACTGTATTTTTCCCTCCCGGCCGTTTTAAATAAAATGTATTTAAATCTTTATTCCTACTGCCCTACCTTTTTTGAATGCAAATAACATATAATACCACAACACACAAAATACCAACCTAATGTACTAGTTTTAAGATTTTGTTTAACTGTGTAATTGGTTGTAGTTAAAAATAAATGCATTTTCTTTCTTTCTTTTTTTTTATAATTATTTACGGTTTCCAGAGGACAGAGGTGATCTTTTGGAGCTGAAACTTATCTACTTAGGTAAGTGGGTATAACCTACATCATAGAACTAAGAAAATTACAATCAAATAATAGAATTAAATTAAAACTAGTATTTACAATTGAAACAATTGAGCTAACTGCAGTCTGCTGCAAACAATCTACAAGTAGCTCAACTGATCCATATCAATACCAGTCGGAAGCGTGCCCGAGACGCTAGCTGAATTGCCCCGCGCTGTATAGCAATACTGATGCGCTGCGCCAGATACTCACCAGAAGAACTAATAAAAATTTAAAAAAAGTAGGTACAAGAACTTCCCTCCTTCGTTTAAATGACTTAAAATGTTAATTTATCAAAAATATATCAACGACAATAATGGTCGTTGCATTCAACGGCAACAAAATTGAAGATTTTAAAACTTACCTACTTACAAATTACTTTTTTATAAATTTTATAAACAATCATCATTATTAAGATTTATCAGACAAGTCTGCGTAGTCAACCTATCCAGTCTCGCGTTGTAAATGACGTCACTGATCAGTTTCTCTGCGATCGTCTTCTGCATAGCCGTCAACTCGTCCAACTGAAGGCCCACGGCTCTCCCGAAGACGCTCGCTTCAGTCGCGACCTCTTTGGGTTTTATGACGTAGGGCTCTTCTGTTAATTTGATTTGGTAGGTTCCTTCTTGGTTTACGTCGTCTTCCTGTAAATCAGATTATAAAAGGAAACTTAATGGATCAGTTGAGCTACCTGTAGATTGTTTGCAACAATCTACTGTTACAAACGAGTTTCAATTGTAAATATTAGTTTTAATTTAATTCTTTTATCTCACTAATATACCTATTATAAACGTGAAAGTTTAGATGGATGGACGGATAGATAGATGGATGGATGTTTGTTCCTTTATCACGCCAGAACGGCAAAACGGATCTGGATGAAATTTGGCACAGAGATAGATTATAGTCTGGAATAGGACATAGGCTACTTTTTATCCCGAAATTCCTACGAGAACGGGAACTACGCGGGTGAAACCGCGAGGCGCTGCCAGTTTGATTATAATTTTCTTTGTTGTTAAGGAAACTAGTTTCTGTCCACAGCTTCGCACGCTATGTTTCTTTGTAAACGTTCAATGGATATTTCTAACCCGTGGGAACTGATTTATATAGAGACATTTGTGGGATAAAAGTAGCCTATCAATAACGGTGTCATTCTAGATCCTACCCCTACGAGTTCATCTATGCAAAATTTTTGCCTGCTCCGTTTAGTAATTTTGGCGTGAAGAAGGAACAGACAGAAATTCATTGATCCATCCAAAATTTCAATTTAAAACTTAAAGTGTGAAGTATTTACACCACTATTATAAATGAAATGTAATGAAAATATATTTATTCTGACAGTACAGATGAAATGCGAAAGTGTGAATGTTTAGATGAATAGATGGATGGATGTTTGACTTATCCAAGTACTTATTTTGACTTGTCTAAGTGCTTATTTTGTAAGCCTAAAGAAATAAAATTATTGACTTTTGACTTTTGTTACTCCTTAATGCGAAAACTACTGAACGAATCGGGCTGAAATTTTGCATATAGGTAGTTCTAAACCTGGAATAAAATATATACTGTTTTATCAATTCATAACCTAGTTCCCATGGGTTAGAAAAAACCTTAAGTTTCCATAAACACAACGCGTGCGAAGCCGCGGTATAAATGCCAGATTTTTGAAATGGTGTGGGTAGGTAATGGTAAATTTGCGTTAAAATAAAGTTTGATAATGCTACTCATGTTAGAACATTTAACTTACCGCTTCATTATCTAAATATTCCGTGATATAGTTTTCTTCGGCCCCTGATTCCTAGAGAAAGAAAAAAACAAATTTTAAAAATAAATAATAATGTACGGGGAATTACCAAAGTGGGTGGAATACTTTATAGGGAATATAATAGAATAGAAAACTAATATCTCACGTGACTCTCATCTGACGGCGCGCCGTCGTCACTATCTATTCTAGATAGTAACCAAGTCAGAGTGAAGTTTGCTAAAACGTCGGAAAAAATTTCTTAAATAAATGTGAAATAGCCCATAATAGTCAAGTTAAATGTTAAACTCGAAGTTCAAAAAAGTTGAATCAAATACCTAAGATGTTAAATCGTCAAGTGTGAGCAGACTGCCCGTAAAGATAGTTCCGTAGTTGAATGTACTTACATCGTCTTTTGCCTCGTCTTTGACAACATCACCTGAAAGCCTCTTCTTTGGCTGAAGACGGACGACGACGCCGGAACTGCCTGCTCCGGAATTCTACACAAAAAGTTTACAACTGGTTACAATGCAGTTGTCTTTTTAAATAATAAAAAGACAACTGCATTAAAAACTTCCTCCTTATTTTGAAGTCGGTTAAATGAGTAGTACAAAAGCTGACACCGGAAAGGAAAATTTTACGTAAAAAGGATTCGAATACTTAAATAATAATAATATTCCATTTTTTTATTAGGACAATTCTACAGTCCACTGTGTTAGTAGGCGAAAAACTAGGAGTTAGAAATTAAAATTAATTAATTAATTAATTTAATTCATATTACTAATAATTTTTACAGATGTTTGTCTTAGGTGTAGTCTTAATGGGTAGGTTAGTTATCTACTTTACACTATGCATACAAACTAAACTGTATCATTTTGATACTTATAGGTAATAAGTAATATATGAATCACTAATTATGTCAAGTCAAGAATAAGCAATATAATTTATACAATCATACAATGTAGGTATAAAACAGAGTAAAAACTGCCTGCTGTCTCAGGTACTACTTTTTCCAGCAAGCGATTTTCAGCGGGTGCAAACACAGAAGCGAGTACTTATAACCTAATTTATTAATTTTACCATAATTACTGTACTATATATATCTCCACCATAAGTATCTACCACCATAAGTACCTACAGTAAGGACAAAGTTGTAATTATAGTAATATTATAAATTGTAATTTAAACTACTTTCCAAACTTTTTTTTTTACCAGCTTAGTTTGACAATTAGTTCCAAAAAAATTCATATACTACCTAAGTTATTGTTTTTTTTCAGCAACGTCATTCTGCGCTTGTACCAGAGGCAAGTGACGTTTTTCACGCAGGCCCTGTTGTGTAAAAATACTTATTTCATCAACGTCATTAGCTGGCTTCGGCAAGAGCGGGAAGGTCATGTGTTCATGTAGTCGTTCAGCAACGTCATTCTGCGGTAGTACCAGAGGCCAGGTAAGTGACGCTGGTTGCACATGACCTGTTAGAAATACTTACTTCATCGACGTCATTAGCTGGCTTCGGCGAGAGTGGGAAGGTCATGTAGTCGTTCAGGAACGTCAAGCTGCGGTAGTACCAGAGGCCAGGCAAGTGACGCTTGTCGCGGAGGACCTGTTAGAAAAATAAACAGGTTACCAGTAGGTTAGGTACCAATTTGTTTAACTAACCAACAATTTTTTCTCTTCAGTGCTCGAAAGAAGCTTGGTTAAACGGTTCGACGCGGGTTGGCGCGAGATTAATTTTCTTTTGTGGTTTTAAATTTTCTGCTAGTTTTATTGCATGTCGAACGCAGAAAATATAAAAACCACAAAATAATTTGAATCACGCGCCAACCTGCGTCGAACCACCAAGTTTCGATATTTTTTTAGTTGTGCTTAGTTTGAGGATAAAATTCTGATGATGCTGTCTGAATCAACCAGCATTTTTATATAGAATTTTATTTGTTGTACTCTGTGTAAATTTAATATGTCAAACCTCGGACAAACTTAGGTGTATCTGACAGACGGCTTGACAGACGTGGACAGCGGAGTCTTAGTAGGTAATAGGGTTCCGTTGCACCCTTTGGGAACGGAACCCTAAAAAGTATCTATACTAAATGAGTCATTACCTTTTTATGTTCTCTTCTGTAAGACGATCGCAAATTGTCTATCCTCCGCCTGACCATCTTCATATCAGCGTTTGGGTCAAAAAGTTTGTATCGTTTCAACATCTGAACATACGCCGCGTTTTTCGCAAATTTGTTCCCATAACTGGGGCTGTTCGTATTCCACAGGCATTCGTTCTCTCTGTATATCTTTAGCAGGTCTAAAACTAGTGGCTTCTCTGAGTTATTCTGAACGTATATCTCATTTTCCATTTTTTTTTAATTTTGTTCACGTAAACAGCGTAACCTACTTGCATGACGTCTGTCGCGGTACTGACAAGGTATTGCGTCATTCGGTATTGTCGGCGGTGCGTGGACCGGTCGGCAGAGTGCCCCGTCCCACTCTAACGCTGCGCGCGATAGAGAGACGGGTGCTGTTGGCAGTATGAGTGTGTGTGTGTGTCGTGTTGTCGGCTGGTCGCGGTCGTCGCGTTTTAGACACAGATTATTATTGAACAACTACGCATAGCTGGGGTTAGCTGCATGCAGGCTACACGTGCTGTTTATCTACCTACACTGATAAGAAAGTGTGATAAACTACCTAATAATAATAAATCATATATTATTTCTTTTTAACATAGGATGGTATTGAATATTCAGATATATCTTCATCCTTCAGTCATATATGACTTAAATGATTCATTATCTAGTTTTGTTTCTTCCATAAAATGTTCAGTCGTTCTTATGTGTCGTGTCTCAGATAAATCATATCATTTTATTTCTCTTATTTTTAGTAAAAAGGTAGTTCACCTATCTAGCTTGATTCTTGTTACTCCCTGGGTAGGTATAGAACCCGCAACCTCCGTGTTCCGGGCACGGTTTATTCCTAGTCCTACCGCAACAAGGACCAAGGTCGTTGGTAACGCATGCAGTCGCTATTGGTTACCTATCGCTCGTGTTTTATGGTACAGTCAGCTGCTCAGATATGTATACACTCCCAAGTTTTCACTTTTATTTTACTCAGAACTTGACAAATAAAAGTCGATGCACACATTTTACGTACAAAATAGTCATCGTACTTGTCAAAATGCGGTAATAAATTATCAAAATTACCATGCACTGTCTATTCAGTCAAATTGAAAACATGGCAGTGTTTACATATTTTCGCAGCTGACTATACCTAAATATTTACCTAGATTTCCTACTTATATATACCATCCAGTCTTTGACAAGCACTGTATGCCCTGTAATAAGAAGTTATATTTATAGATAAACTAACTATTATGAAAGGAATTTTGAAAATAATAAATAAATAAATGTTGGACAATTCACACAGCATCATCTAGCCCCAAGCTAAGCAGAGCTTGTGTTATGGTGACTGCAAAGCATAGATAGTTTTTTTTATTATACCTACATACCTACAAAACGACCAGAACACCCGGAACATTGTATCTGCAGATCGTACAAACATTTGTCCCGAGGCGGGAATAGAACCCGCAACCTCCTGCGTCGTCGCAAGCGAACCTTTGCCCACCGCGCCACAGAGGTCGTCGCAAAATTAGCATCTATTACTGTGAAGTACAGGTTGAAGTCATAGAGTTAAGTAATTTTTATCTGGAGGTTAGTTTGAATACCTAAATAAACGGGGCCTGCGGATGATGATTTGCCCATACAAACGTACTACCAAAATGATTTATAATTCGAGCATATTTCCAACATATCATGTTGTTTTTTGTATTCGAATAGTCTATATATCTAGGTCCCTGGTTGTTTTTTTCGTAATAATACACACCTATAATGTAATGTAAGCAAAAATATGCAGAATCGAATTTTGAATATTTTTACGTCGAAAATTTGTTTTGTGTATCAAAAACAACAATATCTTACGTTTTGTTTGTTAAGGAACATAGCTTATATTGTGTAGTTACAGAATAACAACACTATGTCGAAAATACTAAAAGTTTTCAGTCATCATTTTTGGTATTACGGAACGTCATAATTCACGAATTGAAGTTGCGAGCAGCTGTCGCCGGATTCTTAAGTTTTGTTAACTATTTTCAGGAACAACAAAAATAATGAAATAAAGAAATCGAAATCCACGTTACGAAATCGCGGAAAATACAGGGTGGCTTTTTGATGTGGGAGTGGATGTTCACATCCGAAACCATGAGGGTTAGAAAAAAAAACTCTAATTTGTAATAAAACATAAAATGTATATCATTTTCTTAACCTTTCACTTTTGCAGGAAAACGAACCGAAAATATTTCAAAATCCCTGTATTTTTGCATTGACGGAATTGGTTGCTGTTATGGATGAATTTTGTTAAGAAATGCTTTTTTGAAAATTAAAGAAAATTCCTTTTTTTATTTTAGTTAGAATAGGTACATACTTCCCCAACCAACTTTACCAACCTACAGAGTAATTTTTTTTTAAATCTTTCGTAAGCGGCTAGTGCGTTGCCGCTACAGCCAGGATACTTAGTCTGTATCCTGGTTTCTATTCGGTTGAATATTGAAACTAAAGAAAATGTAGGTACCTTACCAACTTACGCAAAAAACGAAAAAAAAAATGTTTATACTCAAATATTGAGCACAGTCCTTTCGATTATTCTCTAACTCTCATAGTTTCGGACTATCCACTCCCATCTCAAAAAGTTACCCTGTAAGTAGGTATAGGTAATAGTGTTACTGTTAGGGGCGACTTTGGTCGATCGGTAGACACCAAAATGCTAGATAATAGAAAAAAATTCGTACAATATTTTTATTTTGCACCGAACGCGTACGCGTGTCACACATTCCACCTTGTAATAAAAATTTAAAACACTAAAAATACCAAACACCTATACTTACCGTATAACTATATAATTTTACTTAACATAGTTGGATGAATTATGTACCTACCTGTAGATAGTTATTTTTAATACAAATAATCGTGAAAAGCGACCGTCTAGAAGTCTGCAAGTTTCGTGTAGAGAAAATGCTCGCGCTGCGCTGTCATTGGTCGGAATTGACCAATGGAGCGCTTTACCGGGACTTTCCAAGAAGTCAGGAAATACGAAATTTTCTACAAAACCTCCACTTAATGGGTTCTTAGGTGTTTAACGTTACTCAGCAAATACTTAGTTATGAATTAAGTTAGTTATGCGAGGCATTTTGTTAGTAAGTAAGTAGGTACCC
This sequence comes from Eupithecia exiguata, assembly GCA_947086465.1. Lineage (NCBI taxonomy): Eukaryota > Metazoa > Arthropoda > Insecta > Lepidoptera > Geometridae > Eupithecia > Eupithecia exiguata. The sequence goes on along the minus strand of OX352230.1, from coordinate 4,824,580 downwards.
ACCTAGCTGCCTAGGTCGAGTTTCGAGATAGATAATTTGCTAATTTAAGTAGGTACATTATAGGTTAAAAGAATGGACCTACCTACCAACTTAAAATAGGTACCTCGGTCTGTTCCTATCTGTAAACCTTAGGGATAACATAGGGAAAAGGTAATTGTGAGCTTTAAAATTAGGAAGATCAGTCGAACTGGCATGGACATGACATGTTATCGTAGAAGATCATAACCTCTAATCAGAGAGACCTTCCACTCAAATAAAACAAAACTGTTTGATCTATGCTATTTAATTGCTTAAAACCAGTAAAATATCTCACAATCCTAACAAAATACGGCATCATGAAAACCAAAACCTACGCGGCCTCTTCGAGTACAAAGACCCGAGGGGAAGGTAACCGCTATCGATTTACCGCTGCACCATCCAGCGCTTTCATCGCTGCCAATACAACCGTTCATTAGACTGCTCGATTTACTTTAAAGAGGGCAACAGCGCTAGAAGCGCTTATGGGGTAGGCCCCTCACTCACACTTGCAATGATGTTGTATTTCTACTTTACCGCTCAGCGCTTTTGGACCACCGTTGATTATTCTGTCGATGAGTTTGAATAAAGCGCTTAAGCCGCTTCAATGGCGATGAATTTTAATGAGCACTGGTCTTGTTGAAAACTTCAAAAAGTTTTAACTTACGTTTGAATTTGGAACAGAATAAAAAGAAAGCCAAATAATGAAGGTTGCATGACAGTTGATAAAATTACCCGTGCCACGCTCAATTAATTAGCAAGGTATTATTACCTCAGCCCTTGCTGAAATTTTCAGCTTGACCGTAATGGACAGAATGGTGAACCACCACAGATTTAGGTTACTTCTTGTGTCGCTGCAAATTCACCTTACCACCCAATCAAATATGAAATTCTTACCACAAATCCCGTGAAACAAGTACACTCTTTTTAAGTATTTCAGATTGCTCTATCGAATTGTTCCGGTTTAAAAACAATTCCAAACTAAAATTTCTGATAAGTAAGTAAGGTACAATGAATATTGTAGTTACCTACCCAATAATAAATTCTCTATTTAAGTAGGTACCCATATTTACCACACACCACACTCGTTCTTTTCATCACATTCACACGAGATTCGACTCTACCCGTGGACTCTACCGTTTTTCCGCAATACCACCTCACAATTCTTTGGATCGAAGTCGGGACTAAGGTACGACCTCTGTGGCGCTTCGGGCGAAGGTCCACCTTCGACGCAGGAAGTTGCGGGTTCGATTCCCGCCTTGGGACAAATGTTTGTACGATCTGTAAATATTTGTCCCGCGTTTTCTAGGTATTTTCTATGTATAGTAAAAATTATCTATCTATGAAATACATACCTATATTGTATTAAACATATCAGTAATCTCTAGTCTAACACATGCTCTGTTTAGCTTGGGGCTTGGAGATGCTGTGTGGATTGTCCAGCATTATTTATTTATTTATTATACCTTTGATCTTTCATCGACAGACAAAAATCTCACTTGCTTCAATCCCATTTCATAATTTTCTCATCAATCACACGCGAAGATTGATCAAAAAAAGAAAAAGAAATTACAAGTAAGACGTTAGAAGCATTACGATGCTTCTAACGTCTTACGGTACGTTCACACGGCGTCGAGTGTTTCTCTACCGAATCGGTTTTTTGCAGGATTCGGTTTAGTGGCATAAGTATTTCAATGAAGGAGGAATCTTGCTGAAGTTGACATCCGATTTTGCGACTACAAACCGATCCGGCGATACTGCAAAATGCAGATCCGATGCAGTGGTATAGGGCATTCAATACATGCGTTCATACGATACACGCAGGGGTAGATTCGGTTTTTTGTCGGATTGAAACCGAATGCGTCGCACAAGCTGGGAAGGAGGAGGGGTGGGCGGGAGGGACACACTGCACATTAGAGTTGTAAAGGCACCAACTGTTGATCTTCTTTGTACTATTGGGTTTAACCACAATCTTTTTCTACGACGCTGACGGCGATAATACCAGTATAGTATAGCAAGACTGTTCACGTCCATCGCTTCCAAATCAACACGTGAGGAACTGTGCGCGCTCTTGCTAATAAAAGCCGGATGGTGAGTTCACACGAGATCCCGATACGAGGCCGTCGGATACGGCCAAGCAAGATGTGCTGTGTGAATACAACATTCGGTTTTTCCAGATCCGATGAAAATAAGATTCGGCAAATCGTGTCTCCGTGTGAACGTACCGTTACTTGTAATTTCTATTTGATCAATCTTCCCGTTTTACCATGTTCTCATTTTTCAAACTCTGCCATTTCTTCTGAACCACCGCATTCTGCAGAGTTGATTTTGTCGTGATTTGGAAATGAATTCGCGGGAAATGGTCAATCATTTTCCGTCTGAACAGAACTTGTTTCTACGAAAACGAGTTTGTTTTCGTAGAAACAACTGTTTTCGGGAAACTACGACTGAAATATCTGTAGGGACACACATATTGCAGTCCACGAAATTTCTCAATAAATTTGATAAAATTATTGACTACAGATTTTGGAAATTCATCTTTAAAGTAAAGGAAGAAGATATATCTACAATACTACAGTAAAAAAAAACATGTTTAAAATAATTTTATTTTTCAAAAAGAGGCCTCCAATAGTAACCCAATTTCTAAAGAAAATAAAATTTATCTAGCTAAGTTAGGTACTTTTTAAATACAGGACAATCTGGCAATTTATTTATTACAAATTAAAACAGGAAATCATAAACTCAAAAAAGAAAAAGAATCCAAAATTTTCACAACTGCCCTCCGAGTTTTCATTCCGAAACAGTGTTTACTACGAAAGCAAGTTTTCGTTAAAAATAGTTATGAACAAGATTATAAACTGTTACTTGTAAATAAACATTTAATAATGATTAGAACGATTAATTTGATTGAAACAGAAACAAACGAAACTAATAATTAATTTTTAATAACGTTTTTCATCCACTTGTTATAATTTGACCATAGTTTAAACTTTTTGTTAACCTCTTGTCTAGTGTATATATATACCTACTTTGCTCAGTCAAAGATCTATGCTTGAGTGACGTTGATGCCATGCGTCACTCATAGCTTGATGACTGAGCAAGCATAAACACGCAGTACACTTAGAAAAGGTCAAATTCATAAAAATTACACACTCTGAAATAAGGTGGTATACTGCATACCGAAGCGAAATCAAAAATTTCGCTTCGGTATGCAGACTAAAGTAAAGAAGCGACGAAGAAACATTTAACCCTTAGACTAAGCTAAGAAAGGTCTAAGTTTTAACCTTATAGTTGTTATTTTTCGAGTTTGAACAGACCAGTCCTAACTACCAAGCTTTTTTAGTAAGCCTTTTGCATCTACTTGAAGAAAGTTTTTGACAATTTGTTTAAATTTAATACTAAGATCAATAAATACTTTGAAAACCGCAATATAATCCGACAACCACTTAACAGTAAATAAATTCCCACTTAACTAAATAACTATAATAACAATAAATATGCCTAATACATATTCAAATGCAATAAGACCGTAAACTTAAGCCACGAAATCCTATCGTGTTGATTTCTTATCTGTTTGCTAAACCGAGGAACGTAATATACAACCTGCGCTGTGCAGTTGGTATACCATAGAGACAAGTTTCATCACCACGCACGCTGTGCATTTAAGCTGTGTGTGTTCGTTTGTTTGACAACGTGGGTCTACGTTTCCACTGCAGCACACACTACCAATACACGCACGCAGTGCACGGCCACGGTGTGTTTGTTTGTTTGATCACGTAGGTCTACGTTACCGGTTTACGTGTGCCGCGTGCATAGCGTTGACAGCGTCGAGCTGCGTGGGTGCCATATTCGAGCAAGCCACTCATGTAATGACATCATTAATCTCGTATTCATGCGTAGCGTGTTTGTAGGTTGCAGTGGACGGTATCATATACATTTTCTTGTAAAGCGAAGCTAAACACATGTGTTTAATTTTTACAATTTTTTCCGCTCTCCTTGCGTTTAGTTTTTAAATTTTTTTAACTTTTTCGTTTTTCTTGCAGCTTAGTGATGACTCCCCCATACTTTATAAGCAGACATCAAGGTTAGTGTATTATGGTTGTCTTTATTACCAACCTAACTACGATCAGAAGCGCTTGGGTATCTTCCAGGGATCTTCTTCTTCACATGGAGTAACTCCAGTGGTCGCGGGTTTCCTGTGTGCTGTTAGTTACTTAATTAGTACGTGGGTATTCCAGGACTTAAGTCGCTTGTGAGATGTTCCTAATACATTTCTCTGGTTCTGCCTCGTCCATTTTCCGAGTAGAAGGTAAGAATTTTAGGGGGTAGGATAAAAACGAAAAAGTGGGTTATAGTTTGATCATCAGTTGTGTCATATCGTTATCCAGTGATCCGCTTTGTTCTTTAATCCATCAAAGGACTAGCTGGTGTTTGGAACGGCATGGTGTGCAAAGGGGTTGTTAGCGTTGTCGTACGAATACTTTCAACGATTTCGAGTCCTTCCATTTAGCACCTTATTAGCGGTCGAGAGGAACTACTTATCGTATGTATGACAACGATCCAATCGTTTCTTATAAACTCGATGATAGTTTTCAAATGATTTTGAGTGATTTGTTGCACTAGGTATGATAAGGACAGCGGCAGTCACGTTTGCGGCATTGTTAGTAGATAGAGCAGTACCAACATAGCTTGGTTATAGCAATGCTTTCAATAGGTGCGGGAAATATTGCACTCGGTACCTACTAGCACCGAATCTAAATATTTCCTTTCCGATCTAGCATACCAAGTCTAACCCGAACACGATCATATAGGTAAAACACGTTCACTCAACAATTCTCTTGATTTCGAAGGCAAAAACGAATCTATGTGTGGGTTGACATGCATAATTATAACTTCAGTGCTTTCACGCATACGAGTGCACGAAACGAATAGGACAACGAGACATATTTGTCGAGTTTTTTGGCTACACCGCGTTTGTGTCTACTATTCTAAGCCTTTTTCGTGTAAGACATCAATCGTTCTCGATTACTTTTATAGAATGTTTTTTGTATAGAGTTGCACTAAGGGTTCTGATTGAAAAAATTTTGAAAGGGTATCCTGCACTTTTTTATATGAGATAATATATATGAGATAATATATGAGATTTTATATACAGTCTAGTTTTCCCCCTTAATGGCGAATTTTCAAGATGGAAAACTAAAATAAGCCGGTTCTTGGTAAGCTAAATATATAGCTAGCTAAATAAATAAGCTATTTATTTATTTATTAAGTTTTTTGACATTCATGCAAGATGCAAGTAGGTATGTCTGTAGATACTACAAAGAACAGCAACCGTTAGGATAAGCATTAAATTAGCCTATCAGTAACCGACTTTGTAAACCTATCTTTTGTGAATAAATATTTATTATTATTTATTATTATTATTATTCGTACAAAAGCTTGAAACTGCAACTTCTATGATTTTTCAGAGTCCTTAGTGTGACAGCTTAGAGAATGTAAATACAATAGTTATACCTTATGGATATAACTTTTGAAACTATCATGTCTACTAACACTAAAGTCATTTACAACGGGATAATGTTATGTTAGTGTGTTTCTATACTCCCTCGCAGTGTCATCAGTTATTCCGTGATCGTGGGGCATTATGTATAAAATTTGACTTGTCTAACTGCTTTTTTGTAAGCCTAAAGAAATAAAGTTATTGACTTTTTTTGACATGAAACTGTGCTGAAATATTGAAAAAGCTAAAAAAATTAATCATGTTAAATACGCCGTTGTAAATGACTTCCATACTTAATAGCTGTTATTCGTCCATTTTCCTTTTTATCCCCGACTAAACGGCGAATGAAGGAACGATGAAGTTAATTGTCTTTCTCTCTGTTATTCTTTATTCTGTTCTGTCTAGATCATTGACCTATCAATGGACTAGAAATTGAGGTTTTTTTACCAATTCTACCAACCTTGGAACTCGTCCCATAATATCGTGATCAGTCGATTTTCGTCGACAATGACCACGGTGGCCGCTAGTTAATGGCCGGTTTGCATCGTCCCTCTTTACGCTAGCCTGGGAGAAGCCGCAAGATGGTCGTAATCGTAAATAAGTAAAAAGCATGACCGATCAAAATCACTAAAGCCATTTACAACGGGATTTACATAGATAACGAGTGAGTTTGGTGTGTTTTTATACTCACTTGTAGTGTCCTCAGTTATTCCGTGACCATGGCGCATGAAACTGTGCCGAAATATGGCGCATGAAACTGTGCCGAAATATTGGAAAACTCAATAATAAAATCATGGTTAATATCCCGTTGCAAATGACTTCATTACCTAATCGTCCATTTCTCTTTTTATCCCTGACTAAACTGAATATAAAGGAACAATTAAGTTTTTTGTTAAGTGTGTTTGTGCAAACCAATGTTCCAATTTATCTCCCAAACTCAAACGGAGAATCTGATATTGATCTTGTATTTTTTAATAAGTATACCGAACTCCATGACTTTGCACGCTCTTTTCTGACTAGATCAGTGACGTATTTATGGACTAGAAGTAGGGTTTTTACCTATTCTATCAAGCTTGGGACTCGTCCCATAATATCGTGATCAGACGTTTTTTTCAAACAGACAAAGGTGGTCGCTAGTATATGGCCGGTTTGCATCGTCCCTTAAATCACAGCTCTTTATGCTAGCCCGGGAGAAGCCGCGAGACGGTCGTAAATAAGTAAAATGCATGACCAATCAAAATACCAATGTCGGTTCACGCACACTTGCATAGATCGGGCAGGGCTGCCAACTCAAACCTCTCACTCCATTGCTTGGAAACAGTCGGAAACTGGGAGTTCATTATAAAAATCAAGCGTAAAAACTACTATCAAGAAAATTTTAGAGCTAAAAAAAATAGACAGAGAAGAATAAAGTTAAAATTATTGAGAAATCAATAAGTTTTAACAATATCTGTTCGAATACATAATACAAAATCATGTAATTACTTAAATCAAAACGTTGAAGAATTATGTAGTTGGCGTCGTTTTTCTTGTACAACGCGGACTACATTTTGTTAGAACTTATCGGAGAAGGTTTTGTTTGTTACTAAATATTTTCATCCTTATATTTTGCAATGGATTTCCGCAAAGTAACGCCTGATTTTATTATTTATAAAATGAGAAACAATAAAAATGTACCAGAAATTGTAAAAAAAAAATCAACAGCCCTCAGGCAAAACAATCCCTTAGTAGGTAGGTTATAGAAACTACCGTTAACGTTAATATTGTGCATAATTTAATGTTCTGCAGTGCCTGAAACACCTAGATAGAACTACGAAGTCACTAAATAGTTAAAACTAAATTAGCGAAGCTGGCAGCACTCAAGGGAATCAACAGCGTGCAGATAGGGTTACGCTTGTGTGCACGGAAATGCATTAGTCGTGCGCATGTCTGAGTGCACACAGACGTATTAACCGCTGAGATGGAACACGCGTTCGAGGGATAACGGAGGGCTTACAATTTATCAAAGTTGGTCGAAGTGTGGATATGACACCATTTATTTAGATAATGTCGTATTTGTTGGGTTATCTTTTGTCGCCGACCATGTCGCTGTCGCGATATCCTTTACGGTCTGAACAGTGTTGTGGTTTTTTTTAAGTAGAGCTAATCTGGCCCAAACTTGTGACTTCACTAAAGTAGACGTTTGCTAAAAATGATGATAAGGTTTTGCCAGCAATGCTCATAGATCTGTAGAGAAGTGATTATGTAGCCTTTTTTCGATTTTAAACGGCTTTTATTTCCAAGTTTGTTTGGATCTTCAATGTGGGAAATCATAGTTAAATTTCAAGTTAAGCAGAAAATCATATCACACTAATATTATAAATGCGAACGTTGGGATGTTTAGATGCATGAATGGATGGATGTTTGTTTCTTCTTCACGTCAAAACTACATAACGGATTGGGTAAAAATTGCGGACAGGTAGTCTAGACCTAGAAAAAACATGGGCTCCTTTTTGTCCCACAAATTAGTTTCCATTGGGATAGAAATAACCTTAAAACGTTTCGATAGAAACAACGCGTGCGAAGCCGCGGGCATAATCTAGTTTGGCTATTATTTAAACGCCACAAAAATAATATGTAGGTATTTTTGTTTAGGAGTTTTCGAATTCGTCTTCGTCGATCGTTTCGTCAATCAAAAGACCCTTACGTAAACTTATTATTTTTACTGAGCGTAAACCTTTATTGAACAGTAACGGTTTTTTGTTTAAAAATCGTTTGCTTACTTATTTCAAAGCGTTAACAATATTATAACTTAGACTTTTCTGCTCGACTGGATAACCTCAGATACCTATTTAGAGTTCCTGAAGTCGATAAGCTCAGTAGAATTACCTGGGTGTCTGAAAATACATATAATGAATAACGTTTAAATATTTATAAGCAAAATATGAATGTCTTATCCACATCGTGCATCGCTAGACGTCCCACTGAGAGCCCCCGCCCACATAAAAAATGACATCTAAATAAATCCATTAGAGCCGAGTTCAGACGCTCTTCCTGTCTATAAGCCCCTTTATTTTTCGTCTGTAGGCGCCTTTATTTGTGTTGTGACAGTGACTTCAAGCTCAACGTATGATTTGTGATGAGAAACATATTTAATTAACACTGCTTGGGTTCTTGTCAAGTGGAAGTGGCAGTGGGCTGGCCATATTTCCAGAAGAATCGACAACCGCTGGGGTAAACGTGTTCTTAAGTAGAGACCGGGACTCGGCAAAAGTAGTGTAGGACGCCCTCCGATCGAGTGGGATGACGATTTGCGAAAGACTGCTGGCAGATGCTGGATGCGGCAAGCTAAAGACAGGGCGCTATGGCGCTCATTAGGGGAGACCTATGTCCAGCAGTGGACTAAAAATAAAGGCTTATGATTATGGGTCCTTATCTTTCGGTTTTTTTATTGCGTTGTATGAAGATTTCAAGGGGTTATGGAGATTTGAAGGGATATTTTTAGATTCCGGTTTGATGCGTCTTAGTTTATCATGAAATCATATCTACTCATTATAAGACCGTATTTACCTTTTTCTTCTTCTGCGTATACCTACATCTGATTTTTTTATTTCTGACTAGCTTCTGACCGCTTCACACGTGCTTACCAAGTAGCCTATGTCCATCCCGGGATATTGTTTACCTCCCTGCCAAATTTCATTAGTATCCGTTCAGCCGTTATGGCGTGAATAGGCAACAGACAGACAGATAGACAGAGTTACTTTCGAATTCATAATATTAATATGGATTTTAGCCCACCACCGTATATAGGCTTCCAATAAGTGCCCCTCATTCAGCCTAAGTTGAAGGCATCTAGGTTCTTAAATAAAAGCCGTTTTAGCATGAAAGGTAACAGAGAAACCGAATTATCTACTTTTAATAAACAAAACGCGACAGAACGCGACTCGGCAAACGTAGTGTAGGACGCCCTCCGACCGACCAGATGCTGGATGCGGCAAGCTGAAGATAGGGCGCGATGGCGCTCATTAGGGGAGGCCTATGTCCAGCAGTGGACTGATATAGGCTGATGATGATGATTATGAATAAACAAAAAGTATGATTTGTGATTAATACATTTAATGTATTAATTGCATTAGCAGTTGTGGACTCCCATTTGAGGAGTGGGAACAAAATCAAAAAGATCTAAATCGTAAATTCATAAATACAAAAATGTACACTTAGTAAAATGTCAAATTCTTACAATGAAAGGGTTTTGCCCCCTGAAATCCCTCTTGAGGGGGAAAACTTAAAAAAACTGACACGGAAATAAAGTGGTATCTACTTTTGATTTCTGTCGCTTCGGTATGTAGACTAAAGTAAAGAAGCGACTAAGAAACCTTTAGCCTGTTAGTTGTTATTTTTGGAGTTGGAGCAAAACCCGTCCCAAGCTTTTTTATCTTCTAAATAATCAGATCTATTCTATTAGAGATCTATTAAGCCTTTTTGCACAGAAAGGTTTTGACAATTTGTTTGAATTTTTTTCTGAACTCCCAACTACTCAAATTTTTAGTTGAGTTTCACGGTTGAGCACTGCGTTACAAAACACACTCGCTATCAAAGAATGGTCCACTGCTCACCATGTAGAGCAGTTGCATTTTGCGTTGAGCAGTCGAAAACCAAAAATAAGTTCGGTAACCGATAATCGCTGCTCAAATGATAAACTCAGATGAAAACTTTAATTGAGCACTGGCGAAGTCAGGTCATCTACTTACTTTTAGCGATTTATATTTGAAAATCAATAAACACTCACTACCCTAGCGCATCTACACTGAAATGTGTCTTGAACTACGACACAATAGGTTACCACCGGCTTCTACCTCCTGCGCCTTCACCCAGTCCGTCAACATATATTTCAAAAGCTACAAAAAAACTGAGCGAGCGTTTCAAAAAGCAATCTTAAAAAATCAGTGCAAGAAAGAATTTATAATAAATTGAAGCAATTTGCGACATTACAGAAATATCCATAATGGCATCTGAGAGCTTCAAAAAGCGGTGAAGGGAATTTCTAAAATTATTCCATGGATTGCGTCGAGGGAATCGGAATCCTATTAGTGGATGCCAAGCGTGCTGCGTAAATTGAGAATTTCATAAAGAAGTATGAGGTTTATCGCTTACCAGTTAATAACAATTTAAGGAATGTAATTTGTGCAAAGAAGGATTTTAAAAAGTATTTGGCGTGAACAAAGATGAATCTAATCTACGAGTGTGGTAGGTATAAGTAGGTATATGACGAATCTGAATTCGTTTGCGATAGGCGCATAAAAATATTGTGTGTACAAATAATGTGAAAGAATATGATATAGGAAATTAAGGCCTCGTATCCGCTTTTTACCGACTTTAGGAGGTGGTTTTTAGGGTTCCGTACCCAAAGGGTAAAACGGGACCCTATTACTATGACTCCGCTGTCCGTCTGTCACCAGGCTGTATCTCATGAACCGTGATAGTTAGACAGTTGAAATTTTTACAGATGATGTAGGTATTTATGTTGCCGCTATAACAACAAATACAAAAAAAGAGAATAAAATTAATATTTAAGGGGGCTCCCATACAACAAACGATTTTTTTTTGCCGTTTTTATTTATAATATTAAGGAACCCTTCGTGCGCGAGTCCGACTCTCACTTGGCCGGTTTTATTTAAATACCTATGCTCATCGTCATCTCCGTGAATTAAGGGCCGATTTCAAAAACATTTTGTTATTGTATAGGAAAAGATCCCAAATGGCTCTCAAAAAAAAAAAAAATCCCGAAAGAGTATTTATCCCGTCAAGCTTAAAAAAAAAGGCACCTACTTTTGAAAAATCACGATTACGTTCAACCATTTTTGTGATGTTTGGTCTTTGACAGTTCTCTATATATTTTGATGATTCTTTCGTTGTTGTATATCAGTTGAATTTGATTCTCGAGGAATCAATTCCTTATCAATAAGTGCGCTAACTTCCACAATCGGTTTCAAGATTCCATAGTAAACAAGAGGTCTTTCATTCGTCGTTTGATTGCGCTATCGAAATGTTCTTTCCAAACTCATTTGTACTAATTGAATATGAAGTCGCTGTATAGTTTTTTTAATACACGCCAAATTATAAGTAGAATAGAAAACAAATGGCGTGAAAAACTTTACTTAATATTGTAATGGCGACGATAACATCTTACAAGTTACATCGAGACAGGCACTGAATGAAGTGATAGATTGCACGATTGGCAGAGGAAAAGAATAGAAAATTATTTACTGTCATATCTACTGATCATAAAGATAAAACATTAGTGTAGAGTTTCAGTTAGTTTGTCCCTAATAGCCGTACAATAATGGAAAAAGTCAAAAGTCAATAACTTTACTTCTTTAGGCTTACAAAATAAGCACTTAGACAAATCAAATTTTATACTTAAACTAAATAAATTTTATTTAAAGTGTATATACAATAATAATTACAACTAATATTTACACTAAATAAGCTTAATAAATTATAATTACTATCAAATAAGAAACAAAATGTTATTGATTTTGGTTGCTTCAATTTTTCGTCCACAAGTGGAAAAAGCGTAAAATAAACCACTAGTAAGTTTGTTTAATACTTATAATGTAAGAAGATGGAACAAAACCGTTCCGACGATGATGGTTGTGTGGGTGGACAAAGGGTTAAAGAAAAAGGAGAAGACCGAAAATAGGCATGGATTTAAACTTGTTTAAAAAATGGAACTTAAATTCTGCTTAAAAAAAATTTCTTTCACTTCGCGTTCGCAGTAAAGTGAAATTCGACAGTAATCTTCCATCATCAGAAGTTATCGAAGAAGATTGCAGATAAAATTTTCGCAATTCCAAACCTTCATAAAAACCAACAACAAACGACATGAGAATGAAATCTCACCGTGTTCGCGCAATTCTTGCCAATGTAGCACGCACTGGCCATCGTAACTAGACCTTCATGCCCCCGCAGTGGTGTAGTAAATAGACGTCGTAAAAGGGGGGGTTTTGGCGGTAATGGTGGATCTGGATGAGGTGGTCGTGCAAGTAGGCAGTAATCTGGGCGCATTAGAGCGCGTCGCGTGACGTGCCGTACGTTGACCGGGCCGCTCACTAAAGCCGGCGATTTGTGGCAGCGGTGAACATTACATTACAGATGAGACTATGGGGTATTGACTATAACTTTTCCGATCATTTATTTGTTATTTGGCACACTCACGACTATGAAGTTCCCTAAGGTGAGTGAATGAATACTGAATGACAGAATGCAATATTTCATAGACACGTCATTTACTTTAGCCATTAGAGTTCTAGACTCGAAAAATATAGGGATATATGAATGTTTCGATTTTTATCGAGCTGACATAGTATCAAAATCATCTAGAACAAAGCTTATTCTAGATGATTTTTCCATGAAATAATAATTGAAAATAGCATAAAAACTATATCAGCTCACAGTAACTCAATCTGTCTTACTTTTTTCACGGAAAAACGCGAGTAATGCCGCGGGCAGAAGCAAGTAGCAAATAAAAGAACAAAAATATTGCTAATTTATGCTATTCAATATTCTGATTCCAAATATAAAGTCATTTAGACGCCCAAGTAGTCTATAAAATAATTCAAAATGTTGAGCAACAATAAAATCAATTATCATATAAAATCGGATCGGCAAAGCGTTAGGACATGACAATTTGATTGTCAGTCGAACTACCAAAAATAAAACAGTTATACGGAATATAGCTGTGAAACTATGAGGTACTACCAATCAGGCAGGGGTCTGTTTTTGTAAGTCTTTTTCCTACATAAAAAGTAGTTTAGGTCCATCCCCAGAATACCATCTATCTCCTAGCATAATTTCATGAGGACCGTTCAGCCAGTCATTCCTGAAAAGGTAGATCAAGATACCCCTCCCCTACATTAACCTTCGCATATGATACTTAATTAAGTTTAAACTACCTATAATGGTACAAAAAGTCAAAAGTCAATAATTTTATTTCTTTAGGTTTACAAAAAAGCACTTAGACAAGTCAAATTTTATACATAAACAGCTTTATAAATAGTAATTATTAAATAAGAAACAAAATGTTATTGATTTTGTTAGCTTCAATTATACCATTATTGTTTATACCTAATACAAACAATAATGGTCATATTTTTTATGTAGTATTAGGTACTTACCTCCTTTATCATTATTTAGTTTGTGTAGACTAAACTTTAACATATAACCTACATTATAAAACCTAGAAAATATATATATCACAATAATTAAGGCTCTTGTAATCGGTCCAAGCCAAACTTTAACTGTCGAACAATAATGTTAACAATTGAAAAACTTATATCTAGTTACACCATGAAAGAATCTATAATCATTCTTGGCACATAACTATTTGTCAATATGTCCGTCAAATGCCGGTGCCGTCATCTGAAGAGTCTGTGCTCAATGCAATAGTTCTATTAATAGGGCTACCGCAACTCTTTCAGCGCTAATGAAACTGCGATTAGACGCCATTTCTGTCGAGACTCGAGTCACGTATTCAGGGTTATTCATTTTCATTTACCTTTAATGAAAATAACAGAAATTAGGGAACGTACCTACTTACCAGCTAGTTTTACTGGCTTGTGTTAAGGGAATAGATAAAATAATTATTTTTTGTTATTTAGGTATGCTTAGTTATCGCATTCTTAACATTGTTTAATAAAAGCGTTTCAAAGAGATCATGTGGTGTCCCCACATGATCGTCGTCGTGGATACAATGAAGATTTAAATCTAGGTAGAATACGGCCTCTAAATAAAGATTTCTTTACGTTTATTTTACTTCTTTAATTTCGTTTGATTTCCCGCGTTTTGAAAACGCTTTGTATCTATAATGGGTCGTATTTGAGGTCATGAAATGTCATAATATGATTCTAATCAATTAGTTGAAAGTATTCCATTCCAATTTCCACCATTATAAATTTTTGGATTGAAACTCTTATTTATAATTTAGTAAGCAATAAATGTAAAGTCAGTGTATTTTAAGCATAAAATAATGTAAGTAAAGTAAGTTCCTTTGGGTAGGTAAACTAAGTTTAGTTAGTTAAGTCTTATCGATTTATAATTTTTTATTATAATTTTAATTTGTAAGCATACCTACCTACTCCTTATTTATGTACCTACCCAATTAATTTTAAAGTTTGTTATTGGTAGCCAATCTGCACGGAAATGACAAACAAAAGCACTTCATTAAAAAAAAATACGTAACTAGTACTGGTATGCAACACTTGGGTAGTAAAAATTAGCTCATAATAGCGATAAGGTCGCCCTTTGTACTTCCTTGATTCTTCTCAGCATTTCCTTCTCTTTGTATTTTGTATTTGTGTGGTATAATAAAGACTTAGGTATCTATCTGCTTATATTTTTCCATTGACAACGCACACCTTTTTCTCTCTATCTATTCTGAATTTGGTTTGTGTAGGGACCTGTATTAGTGTCTTAATGTTTGTAATAAAGACTAATTGGTTTGAAATAAAAATATATTCATTCATTCATGAAGTTTTTGTGCTGGGTGTTTCATTCTAAGAGAATAAACAAACGGAGTGGGCCATTAAGGAGTTCCATTCTGAATCGGATAAAGTTTTTTCTAATCAGATGTATTATTCTGGCTCTATTCATGTTTTTTTTTTGATTAGTTGCGGTTAGAAGCTGGAAACGATTAAGATCATGAAGTCTTTAAAAAGACAACGCGGAGCAGTTGCGCATGTTTCACAGTTTTATAAATAATATAATATTTTATAACAATAATAATACATATAAATAAGTACATAATATCGATTTCTCGCGCCGCGAAGAGTCTTTCAATTGAAAACTGTCAATTTACATTCGCTTACTTTTCGTAGTCCATCAAAAGTGGATACAACGAAACCTATATTTAAAAAAAAACAACTGGGGATTGTGATAATCTTGCAATTTCCGCTCTTATGCGGGAGGTAGTGTTGAGAATTTTTATTTGCGGAACTGTGGCAGCCCTGGCAATTAAGCGGGCCACGAAAACTGTGAAGTGATTTGTCCGCTCGCGAATGTGAGAGCGATGACCGACGCTAGATAACGGCGCAAGCGCAGCTTTGATGGCGAGATCGTCAACTCGTTGGAGATCTCAGCTCTTCCGCGATTTCTTATCATTTCTTTTTGATGAATACTGCATTCGCCGCTGCCTGTCGTGGGTTTATCCGAAATAAGATATTTTTTATCTTAATCCGGATTTCGTACTTTAAAAAACTCGGTGTGAGTTCGGTCGGTTCCAGGTTCAATTCTTGAGTGAAAGTAAAGTTAACCTTAAAAAAAATGCATACATCCGAACATAGAACCTCTTTCTTTTTTCGAAGTCGGTTAAGAAAGGCCTACGCCCAGGCTTTGTTGCCAATAGTTAACTACTTAGCTTTGTTTATAACAGTTTTTTTAGTATTGCGAGATAAATATTAAACCTTAGGAAATAAAATTGTTGTGGAACCACCTTGGGATCATTTATCCATATATATATAACAACTAAATCAGTCAATAAAACGACGAACAAACATAAAAAAAACATACATACAGCCGAACATAGAACCTCCTCCTTTCCAAGTCAGCTAAAAAACCAAGCCATAGCTAAGCTAAAGGCTTTCATTGGCAACAGGTAGGTAACCTTCCTCTACCTACATTTTAGGCTCAAATTCACTTACCAGACAAACTTCATTAGGTACCAAAGGTTATTTAGGCTCTACCAATTGTCTACAATTTCCTATTATGGATCGGTAAGAAACGCTAACTACAACCAATTATCAGATCTTTCGAAATTCTACAAAACGGCTCGATAAAAAGTCTAGACCTTGAAACTAGAGAAAATGCATGAGGCCAAGCCAAGTGGACTGACCAATGCGTACAGTTGTAGCAAAATAGCTTTCTTACAAAAACAAACTAAATTCAACCTTATGATGGACGTTGTAGGTGTTATTTAAACTGCAGAATGCATTGGTGTAGACAAGAGCGAACCGTGTCACCGTCCTCGAATATCGTCGTTTTTAGAATGAGATTGAGATATAAAAGTTGTAACGTGGGAGGGAGATGGAAGATGAGGGAACAATCGGAGTAAATTGCCTCATGATTGGATAATTATTTTATTGACATATTTAATGCCATTGCAGCTGGACCTTTGTACGCACTGACGGTGGGAAGTCATTAAATGCTGCTAACTGCAATTTTTCCTTAAACGATGGTCATTATTAAATCAATTTAATGTTATGTGCTAAGGTTCATTAATGACATTGAGAACCAATGGATTTATATATTGATTGTTATGAAAAAACTGAATTGGAATCCCTCGATTTTACACTGATTTTAAGTTTTGAGGGACATTTTTTTCCATTATTAATATCGTAGGTACCGAAAACATTTAAAAACCCCACAAATTTTCAAATTTTTGAGGTAAAAAACAGTACCAACAGTAAATGAATCGGGTATGTCCTGACGGATCACGCAAAAACCGATCATGTCCTGACGGATCACGACAAAAGGTGCTATCCGATATCGTGATCGGTCAGGATAAGAAACAAGATAACGAATTAGTGCTATCCGATCACGCCATACAATTCATACCTTACTTTTAATTTTCGTTTGTGCTGTTAATAGATTTTCTTTATTATTTACTCATATGTGTTATTGTACATTTCAAGTTTGAATAAAATGTTATGAAATAGTAAAATTGTAAATAAAAAAGGTAAGGGGAAATATACAGTGATAATACTATAGTAGATAAGGTAGGTAATTAGTTGTTTATGTTTGCCCTAAAAACCAAAGTGATCATAATCGAATTTACATATTTTGTGACGTTTTCATTATTGTGTAGGTAGGTAGGTGCTTATGAATGTAAATGTTATTGCGTAAAGTTTATATTTTTCAGAAGTTAGCAAATAAAAAGGTAAGAATAAAACTAAGCTTTATTTGTTAATCAGTTTTTTATTATTGAAAATAGTAGTAGTAATTATCTTTCAATCAGTCTTTAGTATAAAATCAAGTCTTAAGTAATTAAAATCAGTCTTAAAGTCATTAAACCACTATTTATATTATACCAATATTAAGAATAAAATCAACAATTTACTAAATGAAAATGTCACAAAATATCTAAATTCGATTATGATCACTTTGGTTTTTAGGGCAAACATAAACAACTAATTACCTACCTTATCTACTATAGTATTATCACTGTATATTTCCCCTTACCTTTTTTATTTACAATTTTACTATTTCATTACATTTTATTCAAACTTGAAATGTACAATAACACATATGAGTAAATAATAAAGAAAATCTATTAACAGCACAAACGAAAATTAAAAGTAAGGTATGAATTGTATGGCGTGATCGGATAGCACTAATTCGTTATCTTGTTTCTTATCCTGACCGATCACGATATCGGATAGCACCTTTTGTCGTGATCCGTCAGGACATGATCGGTTTTTGCGTGATCCGTCAGGACATACCCAATGAATCATCCTGTATAACTATACTATAGGTACTACACTATAGGTACTTCGGATATCGTAATGCTACTTTTTATCCCACAGGAGCGAGTATTCGAAACCGCGCGAGTGAAACTATACTCCAGCCGAATAAGATGTAAAACGTTTGTAAACAAACCGCCCATACAAAGCCAGAAATTCACTCTGCTGTGTATTTTTTATCGCAAATTATATTCCATGTCGGTTTGAGATCTTTCCTTCAATATGTTAAATGTAACTTGACTCCAAGCTCGTGAATTTCAGTTTTTGTTGTGGTCTGTTTACAAACATTTCATATCAAATTTGTCTAGAGTATAGAATCCACCTCATAGATCAAGTAGATAAGTAAGTCTACCTATGTAAGAAGGAATGTAGGTAGGTATATTATCTTATCAGTAACATGAGCTATTTGCTGTTATCAGCCACTGACGCACATTCACAAGCGGTGAGCTCACGGCTCCGCTTATCAACCAAATTACAGGGTGTTCCGAAAACGCCCCGTGTGCGATGGAAACCGAAAGAACGTATTTGTTCTTTTATTTGGTCCTCCTTCAAAGACCCTAAAGTAGAATAAAAGGTTTTTTTAAAGAATTAACACCTGGCGTCTTCACATACGTTTTCGTAATGTGATGATGGGCAGAACCTGCAGTTCACGTAGTGTTACTAATTTACCAATAACCCTGTATAGCATTTTTCTAATTAAAGTTTTTAATATTTAGTTCTAAATAAGTTTGTTTACATTTAAATCCTTGCAACTAACTAGTTCTTCGGTATTTTCGTCCCATTTAATAAAATTCTAAATTCAATAACTTTATTTCTTTAGGCTTACAAAATGAGCATTTAGACAAGTAAAATTTTATACATAAACAGTTTTATAAATAGTAATCATTATCAAATAAGAAATAAAATGTTATTGATTTTGTTCGCTTCAATTTTTTGTCAGTTATTCAAATTACGAAGGCAAAATGTCCCAAATGCAAATGGTCCTAAACGCGAAATTAACTGAGTGTTGATTTAGTGCATATTTTCAAACATCCCGTAACTTATGAATGTTTGTACAAGTGAGTGAGAAATATTTCCATTTAGTCACGGCCATTCTCGTGTTTTGGCTCGCGGAATGTGCTTGCGAATAATAAACAATGTTTATTATTAACCACCCAGTAAGTTCCTGCTAATGGGAAAGAGTCTAACACGGGGCGAACAAAGAAAGCGTTTCAGAAACAAGGATTCGAACTACCGTAACATCGATGAATAGTTTGCCAATGAAACAATTTTCGATTTAAGATTTCTTGCACGTATACGGCCCATATGCTCATAAGGGGAGGTCTATGTCCAACAGTGGACTAAAATAAGCTGATGATGATGTATAGGACCCGGGAAAAACATACATTGAAGTAGGTAACACAGTATCATAGACCAACGACATTGTAGCGGTCATAGGGAGTCGATGAATGGAGGCGGCTCACACGACCGCTATTTGTGGTGTCGTCGTAAGGGGAAGGCCTATGTCCAGCTGTGGACCTGTGTGGGCCGATAATATGATAATGATAGCTAAATATGATATATAATACTTTATTTCTATTCAGTACGTAAATATACCTATCCTATAGAAAGGAATATTAAAGAATATATTGGCGGCCTTATTGCTTAGAGCGATTTCTACCAGGCACACAAAGTTAAAGGAGACGGTCATAAAACTAATTATATTACACAAAATGATGACCACCATAAAATAAATATTTTTAAACTTACGCGATCTGAATATTTATAAATACTATTTAACGGGTATTTATCGCGTTTAATTACCTTATTTTCCCGACGTTTCGACAGGTTTACACACTGTCGTGGTCACGGGATGACTGACCATCATCATGAGTCATCCCGTGACCACGGCAGTGTGTAAACCTGTCGAAACGTCGGGAAAATAAGGTAATTAAACGCGATAAATACCCGTTAAATAGTATTTATAAACACCATAAAATAGTGTTAACTGTACCCCTCCTCTCGTGGTGTTTCTAATTCTGGGGCTGATCTGGTGACATTAGCATATTCTCCTGAAAAATCTTGCATCATTCTTAGTGGCATGTATAGTACGAACGGCATCTGAGAGTTAATAATATACTTACCTTAAGGCGGTACCCCAACCGTCTGAGATCAGGCAGAGATACAAAGTTGTCTTGGTGGCCACCAAACTCAATTTTAGCATCTCTGCCTAAAATAAACAAAATAAAACTATTAGCATTAAAAAAAACTTAATGTATCACAAACAGACCAATGAAATTTTTTTAATTTGCGTCGTTCAACGTAGTAAACTAATAATAGATAAAATAGGTGATGGCACTGGTTTGGGTCGGGGTACCGCCTTAACAACTATAGTGACCTTGTAGTGACAATCATTAGGATCGTCAGCAGCTCAGCGCATTGATACCTCTCGGGCTCTTGTCCCATTTTCTGCTGTTTTTCTTTTTTTTATATTACACTTATAGCTTCTGTCCTACAAGAACACCAAGAAGACATCTGCAGGGTCGTTGCTACACACGTTTTTCTCACCGTGAAAATCTAACGGTTTCCATTAGTGATAATTCTGTTATCTGTGAGTGATACAACAATGACAAACGTGTTCTCTTCTATTCTTTCTTTGAAGAAGATTTAAATTAGCGAGCGCCGTTCTTTTGTTTTCTTTTAATCATGTTTTCTACACAATGCGTTCAAATTTAAAACATCCATGGTGTTGGTTGTTATGGAGTTTTTGCGAACGGCGTCATAGCTGGAATATTTATGGAGATCATCATGTTGATCATCATCAAAAAAATGCAGGTCGTCGGTTGCATGTGCAAATTGGGGTAACCGACAAAACACGTAAATAAGTTGAGCGAGTATACAGTTTTTCTACGTTTTTTTCTGCTGTTTCGAATGGCGTAATTAAAAAAACATAACTTTCAAATATATAACTTTCAAAGAAGTCAGTTACGCTACAAATTTTAGCTGTTAGTTTTATCAGATTTCTATCGAAATTATGTTGTAGGTAACTGAACCATTTCAAGAAATCTTGACTGCAAAATAGTGTAACTGCCTTGAGCGAGCATAAAGAAATGGTGTAACTGAAATTAAATCCAAAATAGAAATACTAGGGACAAACTTCGTATTTAGCTATAAAATTCAATGAATTTTATGCTTTTCCGTGAAAACAGATCCAAAAAAGGTCATATGCTAATAAATTATGATCAAGTTATTATTTAACAAAAAAAACTTTGTATGCTTCTACCGAAAAGTCGTGTTTTGTCAGCTAACCCAATTAAACCTGCAACCGACGTTATGTGGAAAACATGAATAAAAAACAAAAGAATTTAAATCTTCTTCAAAGAAGGAGTGTGTTCTTGATCTTGAATATTTTATCAAAATTAATAAGCAGGTAAGTAGCACAAGTAAAAAAACATCAAAAATCTTATCAAAATAATGTAAGGCCAAATACAAAATATCCGATATCAGCAGCACGCGGCAATTTCATGGACCATTAGCGGAACACGCAGTCATTTGCAGTTTCTCTTTACACTAACATGTTATAAACTTTACCCTTCATAAAATAAGGTTCCTTTTTGTTTGTTTATGATGATGTTTATCGTGAAAAGTGGTTTTACTGAGGAGCTAGATTCGACTCGGTCGCAGATGATGCTGCGGGTGCCCCTATATGGTGTTTGCGGTACTTTAATGGAATCACATACATACAAATTTCTGGTGTACTTATTTTATTTGCTCACTTCATTCACCCAGTATTTTTTATGCTGAGTGGAAGAAGCTCTGAGATATCTGTAATATTTTGGTCTTGTGTCAATTACCTATATGAATTGAATTTTAATTAGTATGTTAGCTTGAAAGATGATTACCTACATCAATGATTATTCCTTAAATACAATTGTCGGTGCGAAACTGGGCGACATCTGAATGCTTAGCCAGATGCACCGACAATAGTAGGTATATAAGGAAAATAATGTTAAGCTTAGTTAGTATTACATAAATATTGACCTGTATCTAAATCACATTATATTTAGACTTAGATAAGCAAATAATATAGTATTATTTGCTTATCTAAGTTAACTTACACTTTTTAAGTACCTATTCTATAAACTTAGGTACTAGTAGTTCATTTTTCGCTTCTTCCACTAGTGAACATAAAATTTTGCGAACAAAATCAATAACATTTTGTCTCTTATTTGATAATAATTACTATTTATATGTTTATGTATAATATTTGGCTTGTCTAAGTGCATATTTTGTAAGCCTAAAGAAATAAAGTTTGTTTATTGACTCCTAACTTTTTTTTACTTTTGTCTTGGGGTCTGGATGATGCTGTATAAATTGTCCAGCATTATTATTTCTAGTTCTGAAATAACACAATGGCTTCTTTTTATGACCAGAAAAGCGAAGGCGAAGCTGCCAGGAAAAGCTTGTAAAAATTAAGAGTATTTACTCGTTACGTAGAGAAATGAACTAACAATGCCAACACGATGGACGGTGGCAGTTTGCGATAGGTATGTGGCGCCATCTCTTGGCTGCTAAAGAAAGTAAAGCTGCAATGGTAGCAATTTGATATCTAAGTATCTTTAACCGACTTCAAAGAAAGGAGGATGATCAGCTGCATGTAAGTTTTTTAGGTGTAATCTTCGATTACTTCGTCAATTAAGAACTAATTTTTAAAATTCTTCCGCTTTTGAATTTAGCTAACTTAAGCAACCGCCGCCGGCTCCCGTATCGAAGACCTAATAAAAAGAATGAACCCAAAGTGATATAAAAAAATATTAACGAGGGATTATTATAAATTTATTATAAAGTAGGTAGTGTAAATGTGTAAAGCAATTTGATGTCAGTTTTTTAGTTTTTTCTAAACAATCAAATTATTACCTTTAAAGATTGTATATCTACACTTAGCTAAATAACTATTCTCATGTAAGCCAGTGTACGTACAGTATCCGGTAAGTAGGTGGTAGGTATCTATTGTACAATTCTGTAATACCATAATACCAACTGTATAAATTGGATATAGGAGTAAAGTAACCAGGGATTGACAGGGGTTTATATGGCGATTAGACGGGGGGTCGCATACCTGCTGGACCGGGTTTCCTATCACGAATATGGTTTTAGAATTCAGATGCTTGTGATAAAAATGTTGATTCACTTAGATAATGGAGTCAATTTCAATTATGTACAGTAACATGAATGCTCCTTGCTGACAGAGAAGCTGTCAGTAAAAGAAACTTAAAAATAGGTATCAAATATCTATTAAAAAAGGTTAAGTTGTTGTTGTTTGTTTCGTCTCGGGAACTAGTAAGGTAGGTATTCTTTTTATTTTGAAATTTCTTCTCATAAATTAATATCCTAGTTATATCAAAGAACCAGCAGAGCGAAACCGCGGGCTACTTATTCGTACATAAATGTGCTAAAATCCACCTGCCAAAATAAACCAGTATCATAACTATAAAGATACATTCGTACACGAGCACCAATTCGCGTAGATTCGCCGCAACAGGCTTCACCACCCCTCACCCCAGGTCCGTACCAAAGCCCCGAGGGGCGCTGTAATCTGATTTAGTGGTAGTTAGCAGGTAAGTGCTTTCTGCACGCTGATTCTACTTGTTAACGGGATATTCCACTTTTATCGGGATCAAAGTGAAATAAATGAAAAAATAAAAAAATGCTGGACAGTAAAGTACCCACATCATTATCTGGCCCCAAGCTATGCGGAGCTTGTGTTATGGGTAGGTGACTGATATCCATAATATTATACAATGCATAGAATATATTTTTTATTTTACAGAGAAAACGACCAGAATACCCGGAACAAATATCTGCATATCGTACAAACATTTGTCCCGAGACGGGAGTCGAAATCGCAACCTCCTGCGTAGCAGGCGGACATTCGCACAGAGATCATATTATTATAATTTCGTACCGACACGGAGAAAAGAGAGTTTTTGTGTAATTTTCTCAGATATAACATACATTAATAGGAGGATATATTAATAGTTAATAGTTTAGTCGTTAGTTTACATAAATAGTAATGTACATTACAACTACAACTAAACAGTTGTACAACTTACAACAAATAAACAGTTGTACAACTGTTTATTCTCCGAATAAAATAAAATATAAATAAATTACATATCGTTTTTATATCTTTTGACGTAGTATCAATTCCGAATCCGGCACATAAAATCGTATCTGAATCTAAATGAGGTAATTTATAACATGTCCCATGCACACAAACACAGACACACAAACATACAAGCAATATCTCACCCAAAACGCATATACCATATCCGCTCCATCGCGGGTAAAAAAAAGACTTACACGTGCAATCCTTGATCACTGTCGTAGAACAAGCGTAGCAATTTCGTAGCACAGACGCAGAATCACCTTCGTGGCGTCTATGTAAGTACCCTAAAGCGTTGTCGTAGCAAATGTGTAACAAATCAGTTGCACTGTCGTAGCATCGTCGTAACACAGTCGTAGCAGTATCGTAGATGTGGCATTAACTGTGCGCACAGGCGTAGCGAAAATTTTATTCAGTGTAGGTAGGGGAGCAGGTAAGTACTTTCTGCACACTCATTCTACTTGTTTATGGGTGACAATACTTCATTATAAGGGACATTCCACTTTTATTGGGATCAATCATCGATCAAAAATGTCCGGCTTTGCCGGCCCCGAGGCCGCGAACTACTTATTTTTGATCGAAGGGATCAATCTATAAATATTAATGTATATAAATATTATCATCAGTTTTTACTGAACTTACTTCTCTAGTGACAAAGTTGTAGATGCGAACCGCATTATCAAATCATGGTAAATATCTCGTTATAAATTATAACCATGATAGTTTCAAAAGTTTAACAGCCAGCAGCTTAGCTATGTCGTCGTGGCGTACACGAAGCATTGTTGTAACATTATCGTAGTATGTCGTAGCACTATCGTAGCTCTGACGTAACAGTAGTATAAAAGGCGTAGCACTGACGTAGCTCAAACGTAGCATTGTCCTAGCATAGCGTAACGATATTGTAGCAATGAAGAAGTATAGACGTAGCTTTTTGTAGCTCGGGCGTAGCATTGGCATCAACATGAAGTAACTGCCCTACCCAGTACCCACTCAAAAATCGATCGTTGTTAATTGATGTTCAAGTAATAGTTCTATTAAACAGTTTTTATCTGAAATAAGCTAAATCCAATTTTATAAGAACTGAAATCGAAAGAATTCAATTTTCAACCAAATTGGAAACTATTGATGTCTGAGGAATCATTTGAATCAATGCGGACGGTTGTGCGAGGCATCCATCATCATCATCATGATGATGACGAGGTATCCATAGCCAGTCAATAATTCGATTTCTTCGGTTACATCGGCGCGTTCGGCTTTAAAAGGTGAGTGAAACATGCGAATCTCTTAATTACATGTTTAAAACTGGGCCTGCCAATTACAGTGTCCCTTGGAGCTTGCTGTCACGAACTAATTTACGATTTCGCAATTACGGAGCAAGAGATTAACTCTAGGGATTCGTAGTCTTTCCGTTGAAGGGAGGGATGGTTTTTGATGTTAAACAGAACTTTTATTGGGTAACTGTAGATTATCCCCGTGGATTACGTGGTCGAATTTTTAAGCTGTTATCTGTACCCGCATTCTAGTAAACGATGAACGAAAAACAGTACTTTTAAGGTGAAGTACAGTCAGGCAAATAAACGACGAGCATTATTAGTTTAAATATGTAATTTATATATTTGAATTAATAATGCTGATAAAAATAACATGAAAAATCAACATGACGATTTGCAATAAAATAGGCATGACCTTTATATACCGACAATCGCTGGCGTAAACGTGCTCTTGAGTGGAGATCGCGACTTGGCGAACGTAGTGTAGGACGGCCTCCGACCAGGTGGGATGACGATTTGCGAAAGACTTTTGGCAGATGCTGGATGCGGCAGTCTGAAGACAGGGCGCTATGGCGCTCATTAGGGGAGGCCTATGTCCAGCAGTGGACTAATATAGGCTGATGATGAGGAGGTATGACCTTTATCTAGACAGTCTAACAATGTACTATTGATACATGTATCGAACTAGATAAGAACACCAAATTTCAGTACTTTACAGTACATCTAAATATTACGAGTTAAAGCCTATATTTGAATGTACATTTGCTCTAAAAGGGTCGATTCTCACGCCGCGTTTTATTAACGTCGTCATAGCATGCCATTGATCATAGCGCAACTCTGCAGCATTATAGGAAAACTCAAAACATCAGAAATTATGATTGCGTTACTTATTTTTTCCAGTTCTACAGGGTTATTGGTAAATTAGTAACACTACGTGAACTGCAGATCAACCTCTCCAACGAACGATTATTGATTCGCAAGGGGGGTACCTATTACCAATACCAAGTTTAAGAATTAAGACTTCACAAACGTGTTCGTGATGATTGGCAGAACCTGCAGTTCACGTAGGGTTACTAATTTACCAATAACCCTGTATAAGTGTTTTTTTCTTTTTCTCATTTTGACAATAAAACGAAACGTTTCACTACTCACTAAACACGCCTTGGCACTTCATACTGTCAAACCTTCAACAAGTTCCTAATAAAGGAGAGTACCTACGGGGAGCAAAGTTGGCAAAGTTGGAAACGCGTGGAAAGTTTCCAACTTATACCGCTGGGAAATTAATCAAACAATAATGTTCTAGGGAATTTCCACTTTCTGATGTTGGGGTGTCTTTGTGTATTGTGTTGAGTGTTGTGAATGCGTTTTTGGATTGTAGTGGGAGCAGGAGCGGATTTAACACATTCACTGCCTAAAAAATTGTTGAATTCGATTTCGGCTACTGGCGCTACAGTCCTTAAGGGGTCCCAAAGATTTTCGATGGAACCGACTAAGATTTCGTGGCTTAGTTGGTTATAGCACACCCGTACTGAGGGTGGGGCGCGGGTTCGAGTCCCGCCAAAATAGAACATTTTTGGGAACTTATTTCATTTCTTAGAAAAAACACTTTTTAACCCTAGACCTTAAAAACGAATTTTACGCCCGCTAAGCTACGCTATATCGACCCACTTTTTGAGTAAGAGAAGTGAAAAAGTAAGTACTTAAAAAGTAAGTAATTTAAGTACTAGGAGCTGCTACCGCCGCGCCGCTGCCGGCCGCCGCCGCCGCCGTGTCAATTACCTACGGCGGCCGTAAATAAGTCGATATAGTGAACGCGAGGGTTCCCGAGGGAGGCAAGTTATTGGCCAATTAGTCGGGATTTGACGGCGCTTTTCAATAATGCTTCTGATTCAATGAGTGTTTTTTACTTAAAAAATATTTTTAAAAGTCTGTAACGGATGTTTAGTCAAACATCATCATCAGCCTATATTAGTCCACAGCTGGACATAAGCCTCCCCGAATGAGCGCCATAGCGCCCTGTCTTCAGCTTGCCGCGTCCAGGAGCAGAGGTATTAGTCAAACAATCAAGTTACAATTACCTAACGAAGTAAATTACAATCAAATAGTAGAAACAAATTAGAACATAATATTTAAAATTGAAACAATTGAGCTAACTGCAAACTGTTGCAAACAATCTACAGGTAGCTCTGTACTGCTTAATGTACCTACGTTTAAGTATAATTTATGATAAAATACTTTATTAACAAAGAAAATTACAATCAAATAATATAATAAAATTAAAACTAGTATTTACAATTGAAACAATTAAGTTAACTGCAGACTGTTGCAAATAGTCTACAGGTAGCTCAACTGATCCATATCAATACCAGTCAATTTATGATTGATTTCAATGAAATAAGCTTAACTGATCCATGCAACATGCCACTGTATTATACAGTGGCATGGATCAGTTCAGATCAGTCAGACCAGCGGGACAATACAGTCTGTATTGTCCCGCTGGTTGTATGTCAATCAACTATTTGTCCATAGGCCATGAATGCAATCAGCTCAATACCGTTGTTAGGTAAAAAAATTTGGGAAGTAAATAACCGACCTCCAGAATCTGACCAGCCCATCGCCTCAATCGATTTTTTAATGGCATGCATGGAGCCACTTTTTTGTATAAATTAACATAACACGAGATGAAAATCAGCTGAAATTAGACTAGAAAAAAAAAACTACTTCACAAGAAAAAATACAGAACTTTTTAATCTAATTTGGAAATAATGGCTAAGCGATGACGACTCTACATTAAAAACAACACGATTCAGTATCAAGCTCCAGATTCTAGAAATCAAAAACTTAATACCTACTAAGTCGAGTCTTTAGCTTTAGGCTTTAGTTAGTTTTAGTTCTTTAGGTACTTTAGTCTACATACCGAAGCGACAGAAATCAAAAGTACCAATTTATTTCCGTGTCAGTGCTTTATTTTAAGAATTTATTTATTTATTTGTATCCAAAACAGAAAACAATCATAACATCAATATTAAAAAGAAAAAGATTGTAAATAAAGTTCTTTGACTAGAATTTAACCTTCAAGTATTTTATTCTGCAAAGCTAACCCAAGCAATGTGAGAGATCTTACAAAATTCACATAATTATGCTAGGTATTATAGGCCCTGTTAGGGCGCAATGCAACTTGAGAGATAGCATTAGCTTAACATTTACTTAATCATATACCATTTCTAAGTGTACATTTTTGTATTTATGAAAATAAAGATTTTTTAATTTTTTGATTTTGTTAATGCTAGACACGATTACTCACCACGGAACCCTAAAACAAATGAATAGCCGCGTCGAGCTATAAACCAATCGCGTTCACGCATTCTTTGCAATCATTTTGATTTCTATAAAAGGTTAATAAGCCTTTCTATAAAAAGTTTACTATTATTGGTCATGGAATTCCATTAAAGGTATTTTATTTGATACTTTAGCGTCTATTAAGTAGGTATTGTTAATTTTCGAACAGGGTTCACATAACATAAATGATAAACGAAACGAGGCTTTGTCGTTGGCTGAATTTCCTACTATCGTGTATTGATATTTTGCAGTTCAATCCTATATTGACGACCTATGTGGCGCGGTGGGCGAAGGTCTGCCTGCAACGCAGGAGGTTGCGGGTTCAATTCCCGCCTCGGGACAAATGTGTGTACGATCTGCAGACATTTGTTCCGGGTGTTCTGGTCGTTTTCTATGTATAATAAAAATATCTATCTATGTATTGTATTGTATTATGTATATCAGTTATCAGGTACCCATAACACAAGCTCTGCTTAGCTTGGGGCTAGATAATGCTGTGTGAATTGCCAGCATTATTATTATAATATTTTGTTTTCAAACTAGCTTTTGTTAGCGGCTTTGCAAGCGTTTTCTGGGATAAAAAGAATTCGTTATAATATTCTAATCCTAAAAATAGATATAGGTATATCATTGCAAAATATCAGTCCGATCTGTTTAGTGGTTGTGGCGTAAAGGAGTAACAAACATCTAAACATCCAAAATTTCGCATCTGTAACACAAAAAGTATGTTTACAAAGTTATTAGTAAAAATTACAATCAAATAATAGAAACAAATTAGAAGTAGGATTTACAATTGAAATAATATAGCTAAAAGCAGACTGTTCCCAAAATTTTTCCCCGAAATTTCCCGAATTAAAAAAAAAACATGTAGGAAAAAAAATATTAAAATATTATTAGTACCTATTCCTAAATACTAAGGAATCAATAAAAAATCGAAATTATTTATTTATTTCCTCTAAACACGTTGTTATTGTTACTTACTTTATACTGGCACTAATCGGAAACGTGCCTGACGACCACAGTAACGCAGTTTTTTTTTATTTGTCAACCAATTAATTTATTCATTGAAATTCAACAGAACCCCAACGCATTTCATTTTTCTACTTTACATTCACGACTCGTGTCTAGGGGGTATCGATTGATGCTGGAACAGGACAGCTATATGTTACAACCACGTGCTAGAAGGAGATAACTGTAAACCTTCCGAGAAAAAGATAGCATCGAGATGGACTCTGGCGCATCATCAATAAAGTTTTTGTTCTTTTTTGTTCTTTTTAAAGGCATTGTAAAGTGCTTATTTATTCATAACACCTTTGTCGGTTTTGTGGCGCTTATTAAGCCAAATTAGCTGAGTTACGGTTATTTTTGGGCACTTTCATGGGTAATTATTTTTTACTGTTTCGGGTAATTATAGTTCTAATTGGTACGTAAACATAAAGCTTACGGAACAAAGCCTACACTATGAACACATTAACACTCCGTATTTCTGTAGGTATATTTTTTACTGTCAGTTGTTTTTAACCGACAAAAACATAAAAGGAGGAGTTTCTATGATCGACTGTGTGTTATTTCTGTTTCTGTTATTTCTTTGTGTGTTTTCGTCGATTTCTTCGTGGAATATGGACCGATTTTGAAAATTCTTTCGCTATTGTATGGAGAATAATCCCGTGGTGGTCCAATAAATATATTTTCCATGGGGTACCTAAGTATTTGTGTATGTGTATGAGGCCACCTTACACCGTAATAGTATGTATTTTGTTATGTCATTTCTATTCCTTGGTTATCATTAGTTTGTTATCATATATTAGATAAATAATTAAATATTTATCAAAACAGCAGTACCTACGTAAATGTAATGAATTCGATTTTTATTTTAAGAGTTAGTCGAGACATACCCTACCTTATCTTCTTAAATAGAAATGCATTTCTTTTCTGGGAAATTTCTTTGAATCTACTTGCCTGTAAATACCTTTCTACTCTCAATTTTAAAGAGTCTAACTAACAAAGAAAATTAAAAGTAGTTTTTCATGAAAATTACAATCAAAGAACAAAATCAAATTAGAACTAAGTATTTACAATTAAACCGACCCGAGAGCTGATGAGTATTTGGCGCAGCGCGTCAGCGTTGTCATACAGCGTGGCAATGCAGCTAGCGTATTGGGCACGCTTCCGACTGGTATTGATATGGATCAGTTGAGCTACCTGTAGATTGTTTGCAACAGTCTGCAGTTAGCTTAATTGTTTCAAACGTAAGTACTAGTTTTAATTTAATTCTATTATTTGGTTACAATTAAAACAATATTAACAAAGAAACTTACAATCAAAGAAGAGAAAGAGTAGAGTGAAGAAGTAGAGTAGAGAGTAAAAGAGAGAACGAGAGGAAAGAGTTTGAGAAACAAATATTTCCGCATAAATTCAGTAATCACTGTAATCAGTTTGAATGAAGCCAGTCGGTGTTTAAAAACACTGTTACTTTAATGTTCAAAAACACTATTATTTTAATTGTATAGACAGCGCTAGATCGTAAAACTAACGCGTGACCAAACAAGCTCTATTAATGTTAGTAATGACTTTCTTTTATAGTTTCACGCATGCGCATTTCACACGAGAGTCGAATCAACGACACACGAACTGTCAAAGTGAATATTACTATTGTAAATTTGTGGAATTAATCGATGAGAATTAAACGAGTCGTAATAAATATTTATATACTTACTTAGACTTCAGCCGAAGTCCTTGTAGAAAACAGGTACGTGGAGAAAAATAAAGGTCTATGGAATGCTTTCCCCCTGGACATCAGACGTGCCAAATCACTCACTACCTTTAAAGAACTGCTTCATCAGCATTATCTATCGTTGTCAAATTAGACAACTTTATCTTTATGTTTATGTAAATCTACAGTAATATTATAAAGAGGAAAGATTTGTATATGTTTTTTTAGGTAACGAATAAACTTACAAACAACTGCACAGATTTAAAAACGAAACAGGTGCACTAAGCCGAAAGGGGGTGATTATGGACCCCGATCAATTATTGTACTACGATATTTTGAATTCCGATCTTTTATTATATAAAAAAGAAATACTGACTTTTTCTTCTCAAGCATGTTATTTTACGTGTATTCTTACATTATTATTACTGTCTTAAGTATTTTTAATTGAAATTTCTTTTTAATTTGATGAGATAACACTGGTTTTAACGTAAGCTCTGGTCAGGGGCGGGATGGTTCTGTGTGGATTGTACAGCGTTACATAACTATTTCTTTAAAATGTGTAATGATTTTCAGTATTTCACACGATTTCTTAGGCAAAGACTATAGGTCTGGTCTTTCACATAGCCACCTATTAAGTAGGTAGGTCTGTACATTTAATTTTTCTTTTATGTTTAAGATAAAGAAGGTCAAAGCTCTGCTTTGTTCGTTTGCTCGAAACTGTATGAATCACAGTCTAGTCTTGTACAATTGAATTCGAGTTCTCAGCGACATCGAGTTCCCACGTTACAGGTCGTAGCTCAAGAGAAACCGCGCTTTCTACTCGGCGGGCGCTGGCGCACGATTGCCAACGTTTCTACGTTTCTATCAATCATGGCGTAAATCACGACAAGGCTCATTTCTCTACCGAATACGTCAGTGTCCTAAGAAATTAGCTGTCTAGTGCTCATTTAGATTCCAATTAAAGTTAATAGGGTTTAATTTCTGTTTAAGACATATACATACATACTTTAATCTAGACTACAGCATCGCAAGATTGTTTTATTGCTTAGATTCTACTCCTCGGCCACTTTTTAGTGCACGGGTCTTAGACACTATAATCTCGGCCAGTATTTAGTGCGTGGGTCCTAGACGCTACATCTCGGCCAGTGTTTAGTGCATGAGTCTTAGATGCTACATCTTAGCCAGTATTTGGTGCACGGGTCCTAATCGCTAAAACTCGGCCAGTAGGTATTTAGTGCACGGGTCTTATACGCTACATCTTGGCCAGTATTTAATGAACGGTCCTTGATTCTACATCTCAGCCAATATTTAGTGCATGGATCCTAGACGCTACATTTTGGTTAGTATTTAGTGGACGGATCCTAGACGCTAAATCTCGACCAGTATTTAGCGTACGGGTCGAAGCACGAGGTAAATCACTCTGTTTACCAATACGCCGCCGCCCGCCACATTACCAATGCAAATGACGCCTGGAGCGCTGCGGACAATGTACCGTGCGCAGAAAAAGTATTAAAGATTAATTTTATTGATTAAAGTATCAAAAAATAGAAATAAAAAGAGTAAAACTTGAAATATACTGACCAAGTAGAAGTAATATCGATACGCATCATGAAATGGAGTCGCTTCGCTATATATTACGGTTTTAGAGATAGAGCCTTGTGAACTGAGGTCTATGCTTGTGACTAGTTGTGACAGATAGGTAAATAGATGGCGTTAGCTTAGTAGGATCCCGTTGGAACAGGATACTACTTGAGTACAGAACCCTTCAAAGAAAACGAATGAAAAGGATAGCATAAAAAGTTTTGCTCAGATTACGATTCTGTGAATTTAGGGGTGCGATATATGATGCCATTTTGTGAAAAAGATAGGATTTCGCGTTCATAGGAGCGAGACAGAGCAGAGCGGCGTAAGCGCAAAAATTAAGTTTTTGCTGATTATCTATTAATTAGGACATTAATTTGCAAAAATAAGCCAAAGGTTTCCTTGGTATTATATTATTTAATAAGGTGATGACAATAAAAAAATCTAGTGATTGATAGTTTAAGAGAAAAACGATTAGCTAAAAAAACAGACGGTACTTTGCACAATTATTTCTGATATTTAATATAGTTATTTTTTAAACGAAGGGGTTCTGCCTTGTGTCCCATAAATTATTATGTATTTTTTCGAAGCTTTTTCGGTAAAGATAACGTAGAAAAAAGGTTTTAAAGTATCCCAATTCTCGTCAATTCATAATATCCACGCCTTAACAGCTCTAAACCCGCTGAAATAAAGTTTCGTGTCCTTGTCTAAGTTCGTCGAAGGCACTCACTTCACACTCACACACACATGCCTCTCTTATTGAACGAAGAAGAACCTGGTCAAAATTAATTGTTCAAAAAAGAGACTGTGTATCACAGAAGCAAGATGATTTCATCTCGCTCGGCGTATCTCAGCGTTTTTCCTTTGTTTCAGTTTTCGAACTTCATACTCCTGAAATGATAATGTTTGTGATAAAACTGATAGGTAGTGAAAACTTATATTTTTACCCGACTACCAACAGGGGAGGGTTATGAGGTTAGCACCCTATGTTTGTATGTTTGTATGTTTGTATGTTTGTATATTTGTATGTTTGTATGTTTGTATGTTTGTATGTATGTGGCCGATTTCTTTGTTCCCACGTAGCGCTGAAACTACTGGTTCGATTTCAACAAATTATGTATCGATTGATTCGTCTCAATACCCCGATGGTTATAGGCTATAGGATTTAGGGCTCCGACCCCGAATAAGCCTTCAAAACGCGTATTAAAATTTAGGTAGCCGCAGGCTGCAGGCCCCATAGAGAAAAATTACAATACCTACGACCTATTTTCATTTTCAACTCTATGCCTATCAAATATGACCGATACGTCATTCTATTTTGTCAATGTAAATGTTTCAAACTTTTATAACTTTCACGTAGTCGGGTTGTAGTTTTTAACTTTATCTTGTTCTGTCAACTGTACACACATTTTCAACGTCGTGTTTTGCTTTTGCGTGCCGAGCCGAGACCGTTGTCAATGTGTGTCTGACGTTTCAATGTAATACACAACAACTATGGCCACCTCACACATGCATCCAACCATCCGTACTCGACCTCTTTCTCAATTATCAACGAGAGTAACAAAAGCTCTACAGAAATTGGTTTTTAAACGTGTAGCTGGTTATGCGTGAGCTGTTGGTTGGTGCAAGATGTATTGGTAGAGGGGTCTAGGTGTTTTGGAGTGTGTAATGTATGCGTTGATTGCTGTAAGGTTGTGTTCGTGAGTGCCGTGTTAGCACTCGTTTCACCTTCGTGCGACCTCGTGTTTCGACACCGAACAGCTAGTTATTGTCTTGCTTACGCGCGCTGATTTCTGATGAGTGACCGAGTTTTGAAAGAGTCTAGCGCTAGGGATGTTGGAGATGCTATAATCAGATAATAATTTGGCTTGTTTTAAAACCGACTTCAAATTTCTGAATACTGGTAGGTAAAACAAAACCCGCTGACAAACGGACGGACAGACAGACAAGCAGACATATAGGAGGAGGCTTAGTAGTATAATTTATGTTGGGAGTTTTTGCAACAAAACCCTAACAAAACTATCTCCGCCATTCGTCAAATTTGTTAGGCCTCTTGTTTACGCCCGTTGCCATAGAAACCATTAGACCAGAGAGTGAAAATTATCATGAGATGATGTTTTCGATAAATTTAATATAAATTAATCAAGAATTTAATTTAAAAATTGGGACCATCTCATAATCAACCTTTAGACAACAACGAAAAAACCACGAAAATCTATTAAGAATTGGCGAACATAGTATATCACCTAATTTTTTATTTTATTTTTGTTTCTATTATTTGATTGTAATTTTTTAATAAATCATTTATTAAGGAACAAGAACAATTGATACATGGATATAGAATGGAAAGGATGCCATCTGGAGAAGTTTTAAAACTGTGTCGCAGATGACAACGCCCTCCTCTGAAATTAAGATGGAAACTGTTCCAAAAAGCAAAACATGAAATTAAAAAATATAGGTAGGTAAGTGAGCTACTTTACAGAATAATAAAGATAACAATTTAATGATGTAATGAATTCGTCAAACTACGATAGTTTTTATAGTACCTAAGGTAACAATTTAGTTTCAAGAAAAATAAAAAGATATCAAATCAAATATCAAACAAATATTACAGCTAACTAAGTAATTTAGGTTTTTAGCATCTTAGTCAGCCAGTCTCGAAAAAATTAAATACATACATACAGCCGAATACACATACATAGAACCTCCTTCTGAATTCGGTAAAAACCATAGGTACTGCGAAATCGCGTTTCCCGAAGCGACTCAAATTAATCAACTTGAGCATTTGAGCAGTGGGACTCTTCGCTATCGAATTTATTTTGTTTCTCAAAGTTTCAAAGTGCTCAAAGTAAATTGTACTGTATGTACACTGTTGAACGCGGGTTGTTGTACATTTGCCACAAAGTAAATTTGTCACGTTTTTGTATACCTACTCCATACATAAGTAAATTCGTCACATGCATAAAAAATATGTGTTAATTCGTCACAGGTAAATAAAGTTATTGTAAATTTGTCACAAACTCTTATATACCAATGTCATTTTTGTTTATAGTAGGGTTTGCAAGTAAAGTTATTGGTATATATATACCAGCGATATATCGCTTCAAAAGAAACAAAGGTTTAATTATTGCAAAAAATATTATGAATCACGCTATAATGATATGATAACCTACAAAAAATAGCTAACAATAGTCATCACAGAATAGGGAAATGTAGTTGAGCATTGTCAAATGTTTTACATCATGATTTCTTTTTGTTTTTTTTTGATTAGAGAATTTTTCTTTTTTTTTAAATTTTCATTCATTTAGTTAAAGAATACCACAGAATGTAGTGTCCCATTTGTGCTCCAAGAGTGCTCGTTGGTATGATAAATACCATTAAGGTAATAAATGGTGTTTTTCCGAGCTGAAAATTTATCTCAGCTCCTACAACTGTACACGAACAGTTACAATTTCTGATTTTTTGCCTGCAATACTTTGATTTCTTGCACTTTTCTGGTGTTTTTTTTTTTGTAAAAAACAAAGAAAACATTCCTGTAGTAGTACTGAGTAGTCACAAGATAAAACTTTATCAAGACAAATTTCCAATCCATTTAGCTTCAGTGAACTTACTTTTCTAATTATGTTATTCATTTTACATTTTCCAATTAATGGATAATTTTAACCAAAGCCCAAAACTAAAACCACCAATTTCTACATACACTAACGCATTCACTGCCCTGCCGCTTGGCGCTAGTGCAGTTGGATATGTGTGTCTTGGACCATGAAAGTCTACAAAAACAGCTTCAACTAAAGAAGCTGTGATGTCATGTCACGATTCCAAAACAAAACTTTATTTTCCCTTAGACCGCACAGGACACTTAGCCGTCCATAAAAAGCAGTCCGTAACTTAATACACCTCGAAACGAAGCCCAAATTTAACATTAACTAAATCTTCACTCCACCATTATCTCTTTATCCCTGTCATCATCCATATTACTTTCATTCGCAGCCAAATCGTTTTATTTGCATGAAAAATGGAAGACCCCGTAAATTCTCGGCCACAGTCCAACAAACGACCCCTCAGGGAGGGGGTGCAACCCTTCTCTTCCAGACAGGGGGTAAAGGATCCGGGTAAGCCTTTGTTTGCGTTAAAAAGGAAATGCGGACTTTTGAAAATAGGTTTTGTTTTTGTTTTGTTGGATGTCATTTTGGCTTTTGGGGTAACCCGTTTAACCTTTCCAAAGGGTTACAAGGTTACAATGTTCAGTTAGATATCGTATTGCAATAAGTGCGATGGAGTGAATATTTAGTAAGTAAGGGTAGGTATTACCACCCAAAGTTTTTAAACCACGATCTAGACTAGCGATCAGAACATAATATAAGACGAGCTCTGTGGCGCGGTGGGCAAAGGTCCGCCTGCAAAGGACGCAGGAGGTTGCGGGTTCGATTCCCACCTCGGGACAAATGTTTGTACGATCTGCAGATATTTATTCCGGGTTTTCTGGTCGTTTTCTATGTATATTCAAAAATATGTATACATGTATTGTATGGTATTATGTATATCAGTTATCTAGTACCATAACACAAGCTCTGTTTAACTTGGGGCTAGATAATGTTGTGTGAATTGTCCAGTATTATTTATTTACATTTAGTTATCCCGTGACTACGACAGTGTGTAGGTAAACCTGTTGAAACGTCGGGAAAAAAATGTTATTGAGATAAGTACCCTTAAATAGTAACTACAATACCTTACTAATTTCATTGAACTGCACTTCGGACTTAGGATCCGCCAAAAAATCAGTTATTGCTAAGCAATTGTTAAGTAAAAACGTAAGAAAATATGTCTTGAAATTGTAGCCGTTTTGCCTAAGTTTTATGTGCCAGAACTTTTTAAGAATAAGACCCGTATTATGAAACTACGCTCTGTCATCAATCTACGTTTGAGTAAAGCTTTTACCAAAATCGTTACTCAATCATAGATCGATGACAGAGTAAGCCTAAATAATTGGTACGCGCTTATGTGGAAATTCTAATGAATTCTACTTATAATATTCACCTTTTTAGAGAAAAAATATGTAAACATTTTCACAGATAAAAAGAAAAAGGCCAACTACATAATATTAATGTTTTTTCCGCTGCTTTCCTTCAATTTCACGGCGCTCATCCCCTTTTATCTGAATAAATAACGTTCGCACCTCGGATTTGTTTATTTGCTACGACACGGCGGCGGCGTGAAAAATAAATGGCAGGCTTGTTTAGAATCCTTTTAACCTCGTATTTCACTTGCCGTTGTAAAAGGGAAGTTTTTTTCCCTGTTTTGGTATCCAACTAAAATAAAAAAGGCGTTCGTTGTTTGTGCGCGAACTCAAAACTAACGAAGGGATTTGGCTGAAATTTTGCGAAGATTTAGTTATCGTTCTGGAATAAGCCTGGTAACTTATAAGTTCAAAATAATGCTACCTTACCTTACTTTATTTATTGGTAGAAAACGCTAGAAACTAACTCAAGCACGCGAAACATATAAACTACAACAATGATATTCTAGTTTGTTCCGGTTCACAAACACCCAAGAAAAACGGCTATCGCTGCGTATTTTCTATTTGAAATCGTAATAACTGCTTTAATGCGTTCAGTGCCGTTGACGCTACACCAAGGTGGAGTCTGTGGCAAGGTTTTTAAAAGGACTACTTAGATTACTTAGTAAATTTCATATGGTGCTCAGCGCTGGATATCGGGCTACGTTATGGCCCGGTTTTTCTCATATTATGAAAAAAAGTTTAACTTGGGCCGGTGAGAAAACGTGCCCTGCAATCATGTAGAGTAAGTAGCACACACTTGCACAGAGGTTAAACAGTTTTAAACAAAGTTCTTTATGAGATTTATCATTACGTACATACGTAGGCCTGTCTCATACGTTCACAACTGGACATAGGCCTCCCCCATGCAAGTACGGGGGTCCTGAACCTCCTTCCATCGATTCCTTGAGACCGTTGCAATGTCGTCAGTCCATCTAGTGGATTACATTATGGTCTAATGAGTTATTATGTTTACTTCTTCTTTGTGAACATCGGTACCTAACAATGTAACAAGCTGTGTTATGCGTTTCGATTAGATGAAATCAAAATTTTCAAGCCAAGGAGTGGAAGAGGACCCTACAAAGGATCACATAGACTGCAGCACCGGAATAGTTAGTCTTTGATAGAGTCCTAAAGAGAAATAGAATCGTAATGTTCTTATACCAGTGTCATTATTATCTCTAGGGTACCAGCTTAGAGTACTTACTATACGAGAAAAAGCTTAAGTGGGCCGTTGTTAATTTTTACATAACTAACTTAAGGGTGCGACGACGGCCACTGCATACACAATCCACAACACAAATCTATAGGTACACGCTTAAACTACAGAAGTTTTGAAGTCAGTTAAGAATTTTTTGTCTTTAGGCCTGTTTTATAAAAGCTTGTTCAGTCACCAATCTATGCTTGAGTAAAGATTTTCTATGGTAAAAACCTTACTCAGGCATAGATGATGAGCATGGTTTCATAATACGGGCCTTAGTGTGTAGTAGAAGGAAATTGACATGCATGTCATGTGACGAGGACGTTGATTGTTGTACTGATAAGGAGTTCCTAGCCCTGGACGCTAATTTACCCCCAGGAAATAATGAAATCTCTTTTTGCCATGTTTAATTATCTTTATCTCGGCACTTACATCGTACTACGGGAAGCGAACTTGAATCAACCACAACTTGTTCTTCATCCGACGGCTATTCATTACCCGGCTTCCAGACGGGACTCGGACGTCATTCCATTCTCAAAACACATTGGATTTTCAATCTTATACTCAATCTGATAGAGTTGACAGTAAACTATTGCATCAACTAACTTTAAACCGTACTGGATTCGAAAATCGAATGATTACTAGCCTCGCGTGTTCGAACTCGAACGTCGTATTCGTAGGTGGGGTTAATTAAAATGTAACTGTAACGTGCATGTAATAAGGTGAGTTTTTCAAGCGCCGAGTGCAATGTATGTTGTTTTTCAAGCGTGTTTCGCCGAAGCAATGAGAGAGGGCGTGCGATAAATAACCGCCTTTGTGCCGTCACCGCGCCGCTATTAAAATATATTTTGAGATTTCGTGTTTTTTTGCGGCGGGACTCGAGTAACCTTATTTAATCTGTGACGGGACTGACAAGCCAAGATTGTTTGGAATGCGGCCAGAATTTATTTGGCAGTTTGGTTGAGAAATGACTGGAATGCGCGGTGATGATAGTGATTTGTTTCAGAATTTAAATAACTTATCGCGAGATGTTCGTGTTCGAGCTTGATAACAAAGCAAAAAAAATATTTAAGGTTCTGATTCAAAGAAGTGAGCATGTCATACCACTTGAGTTGTATTCTATTCATTGCTAGTCTCGTGTAGTTGCTAGCAGATGTGCCGCCATACGCACTATCGATACTACTAGCGCCATCTATGATTCTTATTCATTAGTTTAACGCCTCGCTCTACGAAACTGCTCTACTATCAGACTATTTAATTAACGCATAGTAGCCCTACAAGAAACTGTTTCCTTTCTGATATGAAGATTATTTGTTACTCAACACAAAAAAGTACCTAGAATTGATAAATATATTTTTTATATATAAAAAACTTTTTAACAAACTAGATGAGCCTTTATAAGCGTCTAGGACCAAATTGCTTGGGAATACCAATCCAACGAACCTAAACACGACGGGGTTAAGTCGTTCCGTTTAGGAGTTCCTATGGCCATCTTCTGTCTCCATCATCAGACTATCTCGATGGTACTATAGCTTTGCATTGTCACCTACCGTAGGTATGCAAAATTACAGCTTAAGGGGCCTGTGGATGATGATTTGTCCATACAAACGTACTACCAAAATGATTAGTAATTCTACCATATTTCTACCATATCATGTTGTTTTTTGTATTCGAATAGTACCTATATATCTAGGTCGCTGGTTGGTTTTTTCTTAATAATAGACACCTATAATGAAATGTGAGCGAAAATATGCAAAATCGAATTTTGCATATTTTACGTCGCAAATGACATGCTTTCGTCCTATTTGTTTTGTATTAAAAACAACAATGCCGTGCGTTTTGTTTGTTAAGGAACATAGCATATTGTCTATTTATAGAATAACAGCACCGTGTCGAAGATTCAGCAACTTTTCAGTTATCATTTTCGGTATTACGGAACATAATAATTCACGAATTGAAGTTGCGAGCAGCTACTGTCGCCGGATTCGTAATCGGTTGAGGATAACTACCTACCTAGTCTAAAATTCATTTGCAAGATTTGACCCACGCGTATGAAAACCTGTCTCCATCATCAGACCAGCTCAATGGTACCACAAAATTGCATTGTCACCGAACTTACCTACTTATAAATGGTCAACCTTACCAGCTTGTAAAAATAAGATCAATAATTTCTTACCAAAAAAAACATTGTAATGGGTTTTCACAATCAACCTGAATTACCTATTAGTATGGAAATACTAATAGCTGAAGACAGGGCGCTATGGCGCTCATTAGGGGAGGCCTATGTCTAGCAGTGGACTGATATAGGCTGATGATGATGATGGAAATACACTCTAACTAAAACCAAATCACTGCGCTTTTTCTACTTACGTTATTTTTATAGCATTCTCTTTTACTACCTTTCTATTCGTTTCAGAAAAACAATATTAGATCGAATGTGGCAGGCAACACCGCTGTTTCGATAAAATTGGAACAAGTTCGAAATTCGAAACTCCGGACGTTCGATAAACCGGATATAAGAACCGGGGTGCGAATGTCACAAAGGGCTGGATATTGCTCAACTTTTAACTAGCAAGTATTTGAATACGGAACTTTATAAAAAATACGTAGTAACAAGATATTTAGATATAAAACACTTTTAACACACAAAACAGGAAACAAACAGAAATGAATACTTAGAATAGAGGAAGTATAAAGGGCGGCTTTATCGCTGAGAGCGATCTCTCTCAGGCAACCTTAGGATGGATTGGACACGAAGGAACAATAGACTTTATCAGATATACATATTTGGATATTGATTTTTATAACTACGGGCCTAATTGTTTTATAACAGACATTGAACTACCTGTATGCAAAATTTTAGCCCTATCCGTTCAGTAGGTACCTTGGTTTGACGTGAAGAGGTAAACAACTAATAATCCAAACATCAAAACTTTCGTATTTTAATATTAGTTTGATAGTGTAATGTTACTTAAGTACATAACACCTCTCTTTTGCGAGGGTTTAGTAAAATAATTACCTCATCATCATCAGCCTATTCTATAGTCCACTACTGGACATAGGCCTCCCCTAATGAGCGCCATAGCGCCCTGTCTTCAGCTTGACCTATTCATCCAGGAAATTCTCCATTGAGACTTTGATTGACTACAAGCAAAAGAAAGATGAGATTTCATTAGGGGATTAGTCCACCGCTGGATTATGTCCAGCAGTGGACTAATATGGGCTGATGATGATGATGATGAAAAGAAAGGAGCGCTAACCATTTCATTATTTCTTATGATAAAAAAGTGTGAATCCAATAGTTCAACTAAAAACTAAGGAAATAAAACTCAACAAACATATTATTTCCGTTTATTTCTTTATGACTTTTGTAACTCCATTGAATACAAGAAGCCTCTAGTTACGATACGAGCGAGTTTCCTTTTATGTTACGGTGAAACTTTTCTCGTAAAATTCCAAGATCGCTATTCGCTACATTTAATAAAAATAAGGCTCGATTGAGCTAGTGATGTAACATGGTATTCCGTACAGTACAAGTTCACTGAACAAAGGAAATTTAGGCACCATTTTGTTGAAGTTTGAAGTACTATTGCAAATTTTATGACTGATTTTTTAATAAAATAATTTTGTTTTTCTCAACCCTGTTGGCAGTATATTCTGGGTATGATGGCACTATAGAATTAGTATAAGTAAGGTACAAAGAATCGTATAGAAACGGTTATAATTGCTTAGTAACACGCAAAAAATGTATACGCCAAAATATAAATTATGATCCGTTTGGACAAAATTTATTTCAAAAAAGCAGTTGCATCGGATCAATGATCCATCGGGAACTTTTTGTTTGATCAGATGCAACCACAATCTGATTATATGATCAGATGGGAATAACCCACCTGTGCTTATTTATACGTAGAAAAAAAAATAGCGCCCAACTGTATTGGACTCTCTTCAACCCGCGCTTGCGTACTTTTTTCTTTGAGCATGTTTTTGTAGTCATTCAAAACTAGTAGGTAATCACTATTTCTAAAGGGAGTTTCATTACAACTGGTATTATTATGCCATACCATATATACTAAGGTATAATAGATAATGTGAAAATACAATTCGAGCAAAGCGGAACTAGGTCATAGCGAAACTAACCGCACCGTCTTTTTTGGTCTTCTTTTCTTCTACTTGACAATCAACCTTGGAAAAGACTTCTCAACATGTTCATGGAGTCTATTTTTTTCTCGCCAGCCTTTTAGTTTGTCATTTTCCACGACCCATGTCCACCTGCGACGCAGGAGGTTGCGGGTTCGATTCCCGCCTTGGGATAAATGTTTGTACGATCTGCAGATATTTGTTCTGGGTGTTCTGGTCGTTTGTAATTGTAGGTATTGTATATCAGTTATCTAG
This sequence comes from Eupithecia exiguata, assembly GCA_947086465.1. Lineage (NCBI taxonomy): Eukaryota > Metazoa > Arthropoda > Insecta > Lepidoptera > Geometridae > Eupithecia > Eupithecia exiguata. Next base: position 4,780,870 of record OX352230.1, on the reverse strand, counting down.
TACCATTATGTGATTTGTTTAGCATTATTTATTGACGACCTCTGTGGCGCGGTGGGCGAAGGTCAGCCTGCGACGCAGGAGGTTGCGGGTTCGATTCCCGCCTTGGGACAAATGTTTGTACGATCTGCTGATATTTGTTCTGGGTGTTCTGGTCGTTGTCTATAATGTAAAATAAAAAATATCTATCTGTGCATTGTATTATATTATGTATAATTATCAGTTATCTAGTACCATGTGTGAATACCATCATCATCATCAGACATAGGCCTCCCCTACTATGTGAATTGTCCAGCATTATTTATTTATTCTTTTATTTAGCCATAGCCAAACAAACCTCTATCCATAGAATACATTCTTAAAATAGCAAGAACCCCTAGACGCAGCGTTGTAGGCAACGCGAGGGAAGGAATTTAGTGAAATTGAAATTCGAACTTCGTTGGAAAGAATTTTGTTCCACTAATTGCCGCCGGACTTCTTTCGTGAAAAGCACTCTGCTGTAAATACTCGACTTTATTTCATTTGTTTCACGAACATCACTATGCAGTCTTGCAACTGTATTGCAGTGGAAAACTGGAGGGTGGAGGATTAATATCTAAATAATGAGACCAGTGCCCCGCCCCTATCGTGTACCGTTCGCAATAAAAGCTAAAAAGTTCGTAACTTGTTGAAAGTTTAGAATTGTCTGAAACTTTACCTTTAACTTTACTTTTAATGAGATTCTGTTAAGTACGTCTTTTGGAGAATCAGAGATTACGCTTAAAGGGGTTTGGTTTCAATTTTAGGTTGTCAAGGGGCTTCAGAAGTTTAATTGTAACCTTTAGTTTTCCGTTTATATGTTAACTCCATTAGATGTTTGGATTAATTTTGTAACTCCTCAAATCACATTTCAAATCAAAAGTGATAAGATTAATGCACTCCAGATGGTTTATTTGGGTTTTTATATCAGAGATTTTCGACCACGTTTCGAATTTAAAATAAAATAAATATCTTGTAGATTGTTTGCAGTTAGCTCAATTGTTTCAATTGTAAATACTAGTTTTAATTTAATTCTTTTATTTGATTGTAATTTTCTTTGTAAATAAAGAATGTTTTATTTCAGCCCCATAAAACCATCAAAAAATAAAAACAGAGATATAGACAGAACTAAAATAAAAATTAAAAGTAATAAAAAGTAAATGAGAAGTATCATCGACAAATATGTCCTCAATGATTTGATTTCCGGCCTCCGATTTCGCTAAATATAAAAAAAAACGAAAACATTGAATGGAATCCGATAATTTTAAGTTAAACAAGACAACAGTCAATGCATCAATTTCGTTTAATAAAAAAAACACTAAAATTAATTCCGAAAAATAAAAACGTCTGTCAATGCGAACCGTACGTTATCTCTCGAGACAACACTCGACTGCGGATGGGGTGAGCGTCGGAAAAGATGTCGTTTGGCGTGATTTAGCGTTAGCACCCACACGACGCGCTATTATTCTATAGAACGAGAAGCATTGCCTGTGTCGATTTTCGATTTATTGACTACAAATACAGCATCTATCTTTCAGCGTCATGCTGTTACAACACCTTAAGGTTGGCGCTCAAAACCCTGTCGCACTGCACAAAAATAAGGGCTAAAATTAGTTTTTATTTTAGAGTGTAATCTCGTGTTATTTTTAGATACAATTTAATGTGAAAATGGCTCAAGCTTCAAACGAATGCACCGCAAAAAGTCTGTTTTCTCAGGCCAATTATAAGGGTAAAGTAAATTGAAGTCTAGCGGATAAAAACGGCTTTTGCACTCAGATATCGAAGAGCAAAAATACTCTTTCCTCGCTGAGGTGGGATGAAAGGTTACGTGTTGCACTCGAGTGCAAAGATTTTTTACCCCGTGCTCTTTTGATTCCCTCGTTAACGCTCAGGATTTTAATTTTTGAATCCTTCGCTTGCTCGGTCATCAAAATTGAGTACGCGGTTAAAAAGCAACTTTGCACTCTTGTATAAGAAATAACTACTTATTTCCAAACTCGACTGATACGTAATCTATGTTTCCCGAGAAAACAGCTCTGAGACAAAAACTTCACAACTTCCCAAGACATTGCCCTCGACCTAGCAATTAGCAGCTCAAATTATTAGCACATGTTGCGCCGGCACATCTCTAAGACTGCTTATAGTTAGACGTTTATTGCTTTCAGCTCTGGACAGTAATGAACGGTTCTTCACTATGCGTTGTTTTGTGATAGGGTGTAGACGTGCCAGTGCCTTGACTTGTCTATGCGCTTATTTCGTAAGCGTAAGGGCCCTATCAAAGGCAAGCTGAAGACATGGCGCTCATTAGCGGAGGCCTTTATCCAGCAGAGGACAAGACTAATATAGGGTGATGATGATGATGATGATGGGCCTTATCTCATTTTTTTTTCATTAGGACACCATGGTTGCCCCATTGTGTCTTGAGGTACCAAGCGAGAAACACCAAAACGAACGGGTACCCCCCGCAATTCAATAATCGTTCGTTAGAGAGGTTTTATTTGAAACTCAACTTAAAAACAGCTCTGCCCTGAATTACCAGAAGATATGAGAGTGGAAGATCGGTCTTAAGTAACTCGTTGGGTTCCAGGCAAAGATGTTTTTTCATTTAGTATCAGAGGGGTGAGGTGACTTATATTTTTTTTAGAATTTAGACTTGGCGCCTTCACGATCGTGTTTGTGATGATGGACAGGACCTGCAGTTCACGTATTGTCGCTAATTTACCAATAACCCTGTATAACTGTACACATTTCGTTAGGTTGCGCTACCATGGTGGATTAATAAGATAGGGCCCTAAAGAAATTAAAGTTTTTTATATTGTTTTTTTTAGACTACCATTTCCAAAGAGAATAAAACCACTCGGCGATTTCTTGCAATATTAAACGGATATACGTACGGACATGGTACGGACGCGGATGGCAAGATGGCAATAAATATATATCGAATTTTAGTGGGATATTATTTAATTTATAATAGATCGATAGGTTCAATTCGATGTTAAATTTTAAATCAAAAATGAAATCCTTGATAAATAAATTAATAATGCTGGACAATTCACAAATTCACACATTATCTAGCCCCAAACTAAGCAGAGCTTTTGTTATGGGTACTAGGTACTAGATAACTGATATAAGTACATAACTCAATTTTCTTTTTAATTCAATACAATAGGTAGATATTTTTTATTATACATAGAAAACGACCAGAACACCCGGAACAAATACCTGTAGATCGTACATATACTTGTCCCAAGAGGGGAATTAAACCTACAACCTCCTGCGTCGGTCGCAGGCGGACTTTCGCCCACCGCGCCACAGAGGTCATCGTATGATATAAGTACCTAAATAATACTAGTTTTAATTAAATTCTAGTATTTGATTGTAATTTTCTTTGTAAAGATTTCATTTGTCTTTAAAATGCTGTACGGTAATTAAGTGTTATCATTATATAATGATTTCATTTGTCTTTAAAATGCTGTACGGTAATTAAGTGTTATCATTATATAATGATAACACTTAATTACCGTACAGCATTTTAAAGACAAATGAAATCTTCATGAATGAAAGCTACTATTGATTATTCGATACTCGCGTTATAAGTGATATAAAAATGATTTTCCTAATATCACTACTAGTGATGGGTTAGGGTAAACCCAGGTGTTATCAGCGTCATGAATAGCGGGAACATTCACAATGGGAACGCAATACTTTGGCACGTGTTCTCTTGTTGCTAACCCTTTTAAAAGACGGTGCCATTTGAGCTTGTGATGGGAATATAAAAGAAGTTTTTGTACAAAACTAGTTTCTGCTCGCGGCTTCGCACGTGTTTTTTCTATGGAAACGTTTAGAGGTTATTTCTGACCCATGTAAATCTGCCTGTTCACAAATTTTCAGCCTGATCCCTTCAGGAGTTTTGGGGACAACAATCCTCCAGGCAGACATCCTTATGTACATCTAAACATACAAACTTGCATTTTTATAATATTAGAGTGAAGTTAGCATAGACTTAGGATACGTGCTAGTAATGCTAGTAATATTCTCTGATATAGATATTTTTGACTTGTCTGCCCCTGAGTTTCGTAGGAAATGCTTAGCCCGCCTCGCCAATACTGCTTCTCAATAACTGTAATGTACTTCTATTTTTTATTATATTTTCCTCAAATATATAATTTACATTCACTATTTTTTATCTATAAGTATGAACTTGTTTAAGAACTATGAATTTAAGTAATCTGTAACTGTTAAGTCTCACGTCTCAGCGCCACTATTTGTGTACAATTTTTTAAAGTTGGAAACATTTATTGGTTTGAGTATTAGTTATAAGTTCTGTAATCACTATAATTATAACTGTTTGTTTCCTAAATAAATAAAAACAAAACATAAAACATAGTATCCTAAATCTATGAAAGATAGGAAAACCGTGAATGATTGATTGATTTTGCGTAGCCTTTGATATCTGTATAATTATGTAAACTTATATAGAGTTAAAACGCGCTGCCGTCTCAGTATTATTATTTACTTAGTTTAAAATATTCTTTGTTTTATTGTTGACTTTAAATAATATCTAATGTTAATGGGTAGGTACCGTTTGTAGATTATTTTATGGGGTATTTTTTTTGTATATTTTATGTTCACTTTAAAATAATTATGTAAAAAAAATACCCTATAAAATAATCTACAAACTACTTATACTACTGTTTGTAGATTATTTATAAAACTATAAAATAATCTACATACTATACTACTGTTTGTAGATTATTTTAAAGGTTTTTTTTTGCGTATTTGATGTTAATAAATGGCCAAATAAATGTGTATTACAAATACCTATGCCTTTTGTCTATTATTTTACTCTGACTGTACTAAAATTCACCCAAAAGTAAAAGTGGTGTGAGTTGCAGAACGAAGAGTTTTACTAGCTTTTTACGATTCGTCAACTCACACAAGTTGGAACAAAAGACAAGATGGATGGTGTGAGTTGACGAATGACTCTAAACGAATAAAATCCTGACCCCGATTAAATTTAGTAGAGTTAAAACCCGAGCCTTCTTCTTTTAAGGAACTTCCCTAGGTCTGGTCACTCACGGACTGGTTTGGTTTGGCTGGTCAGAGCTAGATTACTTTTCCAACCGTCTAAAAGTCCGTGTGGTCGATAGATCGATCAACTTTTATGAATGAATATGCATTCATCATTCTGGTTCAGTGGCTGTTAATGTATTAATGACTGTAAACAGGACACGGTTAACGAGCATCTTCGATGACTGGCGAACACGTGGCCGTCATTACGGCTTTATTTCTTCACTATGAATACTATGATTCTCTACTATGTCTATTTGAAACATTTCATAGTCGCATAGGTACCTATAAATTTTAGTAAATAAATAAATAAATAATGCTTGGACAATTCACACAGCATTATCTAGTCCCAAGCTAAGCAGAGCTTGTGTTATGGGTACTAGATAACTGATATACATAATATAATACAATACATAAAATTAAAAAAGTTTTTTACTTTTTTACTTTTATCGAAGACATAAATAGATATTTTTTTACTAGATATACATAGAAAACGACCAGAACACCCTGAACAAATATCTGCAGATGGTACACACATTTGTCCCGGAAATCGAACCCGCAATCTCCTGCGTCGCAGGCAGACCTTCGCCCACCAGATAGTACGTACCTTTTTTTCTCAATTGGGAAATGCGGTTTTCGCATTACCTCCAGCCCGAGGCGGGCTGGAGAGGTATGTTGAGTTCTCCACTGACCTGCTAACAAAGTGTTAGCAGCTAGTGGCATACCAACTAAAAACCCATCGAATATTATCGACTTCGTTGATTACGGTGGTTCGACGCGGGTTGGCGCGAGATTAAAATTTTATGTGGTTTTTTTCTGCTTTCCAGAAGTAATAAAACTAGCGGAAAAGTAATTTGCCACATATCGCAAACAATTTTCTATGAACTCATGATAAAGCCAACTTTGTATTTTATGAGCATTTGGAAAAATGTTGATTTTTAGTAGAAAATCACTGATTATGCATTATTTATACAGTATTTATTAGGCATACACACATCATGAATTCGATTATGTGGCCGCTACCATCACGGACCCTACAACATCTCATATTTTCCCAAATACCTACTCCAAAAATACCAGTCCAACCCGCGCGAACCACCACATCTTTGTTTCGATAAAAGCTCACAAAGTGAATGTTTCCTCTGATGGAATTTATGGGGGCATTTCGATTAACTTCAGGCGAATAGTTCCAATTAGCTCGTCAAATTGCGTTTGAAAATATGACAATACCTTTTTGGACCATTTTTTGACTGTTTTGAAGAAACTAAAAACTTTAAATTCTTCTTTAAATTAATACACTGTTTTTTTTTTATCGGGACAAATTCTACTTACTTCCTCGGGAATCATATTTATGGGGTCACCTCGAGAGCATTCTCCATAGTCCTATACAATAGCGAAAGAATTTTCGGTACGTGAAATCGGTTTATAATTTAAGGGTCAGTTCACGCCTTGAGACGCGGCGGCATGACGCGAGACATCTCGAGACGCAACGCAGAGAGGCGCCCGCACCGCGCCGCCGCCGCGTGGAGTTTTCGTAAATGTCACTAAAATTTGTACTTAGGTACTTTTTTTTTTGTGTAGTAGATAAAGTCATATTATTTTGAATCACTATCATAAAAGTGCGCGCTGCGCCACGTGGCGTCTCGCTGCGTAGCGAGGCGTCGTCGTCGTCGTCGCGCTGCGCCCCCTGACATCGCGCTACGCCGGCCGCCGCGCCGCCGCGCCGCCCCGTCGACGGGAGGTTTCGTATTATTATACGGATATTTCTGAGTGCCCGAAAACTTGCAAAAAAATACAAATGGTACTATGGACATAATATCAATATTTTTTTATCTTTTAATGTAAGATATAAAGTTATATTTTGAATCACTATTTATCTTAAAAAGTCACGTCTCAGTGTGAGATGACCCTAACGGAGAAATCGACTTACATAGGCACGTAGAAAAAGTCATACAGACAGCCGAACATGGAACCTCAAGTTATAAATAAATATCAAGGACCATGGACGAACAAAATTAGGTAGGTAGGTCTCTAATACCTGTACCAAGAAGAAATTTGAGTTTTAAGGATTTTATTAAGTAGGTAGGTACTCATAGTCAAAAAAACTTTCGAACCTATCATGGTTAATAAAATAACATAGAAATAATTTAGAACGGGATATTTACCATGATTCAATTTTTGAGTTTTCCAATATTTCGGCACAGTTTCATGCGCCATGATCACGGAAGAACTAAAGTCACTGCGAGTTGGTTTTTATTGGCAGACATGTCAGACAAAGAATGTGGGTAGATCGGTATACATACCGATCTACCCTCATTCTTTGTCTTTTGCTACGAACATTACGACTAGGTAGGTACCAAAACTCAAAAATTGAATCATGGTAAATATCCCGTTCTAAATGATTTCTATACTTACTCATAGTCAATTCACTCAAGTACTTGAGTAGGTACTAAGTCACTCAAACACTAATTTAACCTGGAACTTTCTCTGCCAGTGAGTGTCTAGAAACCGGAAGTAAAATCTAGGTATTCTACACGTTCCGTATCCGTACTATTTTTCATCATCATCATCAGGCTAGGTATATTACTTAGTCCACAGCTGGACCTCCTGCCAGCAGTCTTTCGCAAATCGTCATCCCACTTACTACCTTTGCTTGAGATTAATTAAATTAGTCATAGAGAATATGTTGCCAAACCGAAAATCTCTCAATTATTAGCTCAGCCTCTTTAGTCTTTTTAACGCGTTTTGCACTGCATTGTACTCAAGCGCGGTCTGGCAACGCCGCGAAAGTAAGCTGCGCTGCGCGCAACATTGCTGCTCCGCGCCGCCCGCCGCGCCAGACACCGATCTCGCTCGCTCTCTGCTCCCCGCGCCACTCGCCCGCCAGTCTCGCGAGCGCTCTCGATATAACTCCGCGTCGAAATGGATTCCAATTCAAATTCAATCGATCCGTTCGTTCCAAAAACCGAAACGGATTCCGATCGCGATTCCAGAGCTCCCAGATTGACATGGAATCAGGTAATGACGAAGAAACTCATCGAGACTTTAGGTGCGGAGTGCCCTGTTCTATGGAATCAAAATCATTCGGGATACAAAGACAAAGTCGCGCGACAAGAGAAGATGGAATATCTGGCGGATTTGTTTGGGACTACGACAGAGGAAATAAACCGTAAGATGCATAACCTGAGGTCTCAACACAACAACGAGTTGAGGAAGCTGAAGAGGAGACAGGAAGCGGGGCAGGACAGGAGTGGAGGGGGGAGCGGGTGGGAGTACTTCGAAATGATGTCGTTCTTGCGGGAAGCTACGGCCATGAACGAGTCGATGGTCGACCCGCTAGACATGGATTGTGTTAATATTGAGGTAGGTAAATAACATTTAAAGTAGGTACCTACTACTACCAATTTCAAATATTCATAGATTTTTGAGATTTCCAAGTCCTCTTGAATAAGTTTCGCAACCAGTTGTCACTTTGTGACTGCGTTTTTTTTCTAATAATGAATTTCGGTAGTAGATACCTACCTAAACCTACTAAGTAAAATTTTAATAATACTTATAGCACGCTTGGTACCTACCTACCTTCCAGTTGCCAGCAAAGAATATTCAACGTATGGCTACAATGAATAGTAATTCCTACAACACAAAGCAATGGTCTGCTCGTTTAATTCTGTATTCCTAGCCCTCATCCCAACCCTGATGTAAGGCATGGGTTTGACAGATCGTGAGATCACTGGCGCGCGCCGCGCCCCGGCGCGGCGGCGCGGCGGCGGCCCCGTCCTAATTGCTCGCGGCTATATTGTAAACCCGTGTTTACACCATGGCTTTTATCCAACCCACATTCCTAAATTCCTTCTTTGTTGATAGGTATGTCGTCAGTTTGATGACTGTCAAAATAGACTTATCAAAATTCGAATTAGTCAAATTTGATTTTAGAATTACCTAATACAAGTAGGAAGGTTACCTTGTGAATGAGGTTTTTTTCAAAAAGGCCGTCAAAACCTGTTCCTACCTCCTTTGTAATGAAAATAATGCCAGATTCTCAAATCTTGTTTTATAAAGAAAGGCCGCTGTGCAAAGTGGGGCAGTCAGGATTCTTTATAAAACGGTTTACTACTGTTTTAACGGCAATTTACTATTTTATACACATTTAGACCGAGTCATCCCAAACATTAATGGTTAGAAACAGCTTTAATTTTGTTTGATTTGATTGCTTTTACAAGTCACTTCAGTCCGTCAAGTCACAGTATTGAATTGACTGTGACTTGACGGACTTGAGCACTGGCTCACCATAACTTGGCAAATATGTAAAAATGTTGCTTAAGCATTACCTATTTCTTAAATTTTCATCAATCTTTCTCAGCTTGCAGAATTCCAAGTCAAAGAAGAGCAGATGTTCGGCTTAGCCCGCGCCAGAGCCGAGAGCGCAGCTTCTGACAATACCAATGACAGTCTTGGCCCCATGAAGCCGACCTTGAGGGTAGCGGCTTCAGCGCCGCCGCCGCTGCCAGCCAGGGTCTTGCCGAGGATGTGGCCGGACCAGCCGAGTATCCAGCCGAGCTTGAACGTGGATGAAAGTCAGGTAAACACTATTGAAAGTAAAAAAACGAAATAGATCATGCGACGTTCAAGACTTCATTAATTCGTGGTGATTCATTTATTCATGGGGTAACAACGACTCTGGTGGCGCAGTGTGCGAAGGTCCTCCTGCGATGACGACGACTTTAGATAGGTTGGCTTCTCGTAACCTCCTGTTACACTTGTACGACCCGCAAGTATTTTTTTCGGGTCTGGATGTTATCTATAAGGCCCGTATTACGAAGGATTGCTGTCATTGATCTCTGCTTGAGTAACGCTTTTCTATGGCATAAACGTCACTCAAGCATAGATTTACGACTGAGCCAGCTTTCTTAATACGGGCATAAGTATGTGTTATAATAATATAAACAAATTAAAAAAACAGGTTCACTTCAAGAACCGTATCTAAATACATGAACTCTATACGTTTTTGCTTGGCTTCCAGTTTAGAGTTGAATCACGAACTCTAAGCGGTTAGACTTGTGTCTTTGGTGCTTTTTTTCCATCCAGGGTACTAATCAGATCAGCCACAAATTAATGGTACAAATTACATTTAAAATTGACAAATAGGTACAACTTTAGTAACATTATTCACGAATGTCCGGAAAAATAGTTTATTTTCAACAACAAATTCATTAGGTACCTATTCATTTTTTTTTGTCAACAGATTTTCGGTGACTTCGTAGCATCAGAGCTGCGTACACTTCGCCCCGAGTCTCGCAAGAAGCTGAAGAGGATCATCCAGAAAGCAATCCTGCACATTGGAGAGCAGGAAGATGTCAATATTATAGGTCCATAGGAACGAAGGAGAACCTACCTTCCCTTAAAGGACGCCGTAAAAAAATTAGAAAGGAAAATAAAACACCTAGGTTTTATTGTAGGACTTTAGTCTTATTATATTATTCTCTGTTAGTTTTAGACAGCTTACCGCATCCTTTTCCGTAATTTAAGCTTTATAGCTAAGACGCTAAGTTCGTATTTGTATCGTCTAATCGAATTCTCTTGATGTAGAATGCTGAAATGAAATAATAAAACAAAATAAGCTTTATTTACTTCCACTAACATTAGGTATTAAAATATTTAGAATTAAGTAATCTGTCCATGTGCCAGTACCACTTTAGGTGGTGAGAGCTTCCTCCAGGTTCCGGTCCTTCCACGCTTCTCTATCCAAAGCCAGTCTGCTCCAAGTAACTCCAGCTACTTTGGCTATATCGTCACTCCAACGTTCTGATGGTCTACCTTGCCTGCGCTTTTTATTGAGAGGGCACCAGTTTGTTACAGTTTTGATCTGTCTTCTGTAGCTCGTTGAAGGTGTCCAGCCCATTTCTACTTCAGGTGGAGAACTTTTTTGGCCGCATCTTTTGCTTTTGTCTCTTTTCGTATAATGTAATTTTTATTTCATCTTTGAGTTTGTGGCTCAAAAAGCTTCTCTCTAAGCCTCTTTGGCACACTTTTATTTTTTGCAGCGACTTTTCTGTTAGCGTCCATGTTTGGCAGGCGCATGTCAGGCAAGGAATCAGACAAGCTTCTAATGCTTTCGTTTTGAGCTTTTTATGTAGATTACTTTTAAAAAAATACTGAAATAAGATTATTAAATTAACTGTAATTCAAGTATCCTATTATCTACGTCAGATTGAGAAAAATAAATAGTTCTTGGCAATTGTAATTGATTTTTTCAAGTAATTTTTTTTTTGTTAAGTACGTACCTGCAAAAAATTTAATACATCCTACTACCTAATACATACTACCAAAACATAATACAGTAGGTACCTAGTACTTAACCTCACATTAACTTTCTTGTTATTGTTTTTAAAGACAATATAAAATACTTGTCGATTTGGGATCCTTTCTTCAATAAATATAGTTAAAAAAATAAAATAAAATAAAAAGAGCTTTATTCCATATCAATCACACACATACCTAGTAATAAGTACATTTTTAAACAAAAAATATTTTTTTATTTTTTTTTATTTAAATAGTAATAATTAATATAGCATTGAAAGATAATTATGTCAAGTGTAATGCGTCACGAGATGTCCGTTATTTCCTGATATAGACCACCTTCGGTCGGCGGTATATGCCTCCTCCAAGGATCTCCAGTAGTTTCGGTCTCTGGCTTTTCGTGGCCAAATTTTTTCCGCCACTTGTATTATACAAGAAAAATGTGGCCACACTGGCCGTCATTCCATCTTTTGAATGGTCTTCCTTTTTTCCTTTTTTGGTCAATTGGTTAAATCAAATATAGTTAGATAGTAGGTACCTAATTATAACATAATACTCCAACCAACCATTTGAATTTTAGTTTTTTAGTCTTCCGATTTATTTGATCAAATGTAAATTGGACAAAGATATTTTAAAAGTGGAATGGGTATCAGTCAAAGAAATTTAATCTATTGCTGGGCATCGAAATTGGACAAAGATATTTGACGAATGTAATAACACCCATAGCGTAGGTAGGTAGTACCTACCTTATCGGAACAACTCAGACTTAATTTTGATGTTCTTTCCGAAATCAAAAAATAGTCTTCAGTGTTTTACGGTGGGCAAACTGGCCAAGTGGACAGACCATTCCTAAAGCTCGCAGAAATGATAATAAATAGAACATAATAAAAATAAATAATTTTCCACGAAAACGACTAGGTATAAAGCGAGGTACGCACTATACAGCAAAAAACCTGCGAAATGGAGTGTTGGGACTCTGGGAGAGTGGAAATTGTCCACTCGATGGACCGACGACATTGTAGCCGTGCGTCGTCGTCATCATCGCGTAGCAGGGAGTCGATTGATGGGGCTGGCTCAGAGAGGACCGCCATTTGTGGCGTCGTATAGTATAGGGGAAGCCTATGCCCACCTGTGGACGTGTGTAGGCTGATATGATGGAGTTTTACGGCATCTATCGATACCTATAGATATCTTCTGGACCTTTGTGATACATCGTCGGCCACATCGTCAATTTCCATAAGGTGAGATTGTGGTAAAATAAGGTACCTATATTGACGACATGAAAAACTTACAAATAAGTATTAATTAGTCGGGATTTAAATTGGTCCACATTCGGGATCGTTCGCTATAGGTACAAAAACTAAGGGTCCGTTTCACACCGAGTCGCGACCCGACGATAATATATACCTGAAATCGCTTAGCGTCAGTTATCATATCTTCCATAATACTGAAGTATTTACTTTGAGATTAATATCTCACTAATATTATAAACATGAAAGTTTAGATGGATGGATGGATAGATAGATGGATGGATGTTTGTTCCTTTATCACGCCAGAACGGCAAAACGGATCTGGATGAAATTTGGCACAGAGATAGATTATAGTCTGGAATAGGACATAGGCTACTTTTTATCCCGAAATTCCTACGGGAACGGGAACTACGCGGGTGAAACCGCGAGGCGCTGCTAGTAATTTATAGTTCAGGGTTAATACTAGAACGCTTGTGTTTCAAAATCACGATTGCATAAAATTTTCTAAAAAAATGTTTTTACTATAAATCGTCGCTATTCAATAAATACTTTAAAATAAGCATTTATGCTTGGTACAGTAAACAAACAAAATATAAAGCAGACGGTGTGTGGTTTTAGATTTTAAAAATTACTATTATATTTTAGAAAATAAGCAAAAACTAGATTACTTCACTTACGCCGCTTTGCTCTGTCCCGCTCCATGAAAGCGAAATCCTATGCCTATCCTTTTCACAAAATGGCGTCGTACGGTACCCCGTTAATTTTGACGCATTTTATTTGTATCTTTTTGCATAAGAAGTAAAGTACTATTCTGTATCAAAGTGCGCGCAACGTCGCGTCGCGTCTCTGTGAATTCGTGTCTTCCAGAATGAAGGCTCTCACTGAGACAAGAAAGAATCATCAAAAACGAATAATATTTTTCGAATAATATATCAGTAACATCATAGTTTACCTACATGAAAATCAAATTGGAAAAAATAATCTGAAATAAGACTTCCTCCTTAGAAGTAGGTTGAAAACTTGACCCTTTCCTCCAACAGTCAACCAGCAATAAAAGGTGATTAAAAGGTTATCAACCCTACATCAGTATCAGAGATAACATCGGCCCGCCCTTGTATCCATTGTTTACTTATTACCAGAGGGTGTTTTAATTGCCCCATGGCTTCCCGCTTACAATGTCTGCGGAAATGTAATGAATTATTGCGGAATCATTGACTATTATGACTTTATTGGCAGTAATTGGATTTGGGGATGGATTTTGATAGGAAAAATGTGTTTGGGAAATGTTTTACGCAGGTGGGCAGCGATTGTTATTGTATTTTTAATTTAAATTGTCTCGGAGCACATACAATTTAAAAAGTCCTTACAAAACTTCTAATAGAGTCATGCTCTATTAGATTATCATGATCCATGATCGGAATGCTGGCTTTTATTTCGGTCAACGAATTAGCATTGCCATTCAATGTGGCAATGCTATCAGCATTCTGCGCACTCTGCCTTCTGGTGACGGCTTTTAATAGATATAAGTGTATATCGTCATCATTAGCCTATTATGCTAGTCCACAACTGGACATAGGCCGCCCCTAATGAGTGTTTATACTAGTTGTAATCGAAAAAATAGTTCTAACTTTTTAGCATTTTCACATCTGGGTCTATCTAACGGAAGCAGTGATTGTGTTAATAGGCACCACAGATGACGGCGAACCTACATAATACCGGCAGATCTTATAAAGGTTTGTCCTGCGGCGGAAATCGATCCCGCAACATCCGTGTCGCAGGACTCGCAAGTGAACCTTCGCCCATATAGCGCCACTGTAGCCGTCCAACTAATTAATCGCCAACCCATCTTGTAAGACGGTAATCTACGACTTTGTTGGCGACCATTAAAAGCATTATTGCTTTTATAAAGCCTCTCGTCTGTTCGACAAGGAAAAATAAATTAAACCGTTTATTGTCCTATTTATTGGTAATACGAGGTACCGCTGCTGGCGCGACGAAGTTGAAAATAGACTATAAGAACTTCGTGCCGTCGACTGGACTGTAACGGAAGGAACTGGGCCACTTGGCAATCTCTGATGTCTTTGTAGGCCAAGATCCCCTTCGTGTCAAATGAAAATGGATGGACTTGGACCTAATGAGAGCCATAATGCCCTGTCTTCAGCTTGACGCATCCAGCATCAGCAGTCTTGCCCCTGGTCGGAGGACGTCCGACACTACATTTGATTTACCGAATCGTGGTCTCCACTCAAGAATACGTTTACCCCAGCCGGTTGTCGGTTCTTCGGTAGATATGACTTTCTTCTTCAGATTGACTGTTTTACTGTGAGTGAAACCAACCGTCTACATAAGTAGTTTTCTGCCTGGGTAAAGTTCTTAGGTAACATACTAACTCTTGAATATTCAACTTAAAAGTTGAATATTTTGGTTTTCGTTTTGTTTTATTGAGAAGGCCACCGATCTTCAATTCTCAAAATTACGAGCACTTTAAATTCTTCTGGCTCTGTCAGTTTATCTTGATCGTCTCATTAGTACCTATTTTCGTTCATAATTTTACGTTTATAAGCTGCAATAAAATAGACAAGTGAATGCGTGGGTTCATTTTCAATAATTACCAGTTCCAAATCGTGCAAGTCATCATCATCTTCTCTAATTTCAACTTCCCACTGGCCTCGTGTTACGCAATTATACTTTTTTTACTATTTTCATTCATTCCGATGCTATACCACAGATGATAATGTTTACGATTGTACAGATGTTCCACTTTAAAGCTTTTTATAATCTTTCTTCTCCTATAATTGATATTATATATTATTATAATGATCCATTAAATAGTTCGTAACCAGTATAGATGGGACAATAAGTTCAACTAAGTAAATTACAATCAAATAATAAAATTAAATGAAAACTAGTATTTACAATTGAGACAATAATACAACTAAGTTGCTCGTTTACCGCTATTCTTTTTGTATTTGGGGTTTGCAACAAAGTTAATCTTCTTCAAAATGTAATCTAATGTCACCGTCATAGAACTCATTTTTAACTACAAAACATTATAAAGTGGCGTAGGCCCGGTTTAATCTCTTCGACCATTCATTTTGTTCGGGACCCGTCAACCGAAACGGGACTTGTGTAATGTTCCGGTTAGTTACCATCTCTTTCATTCCCGTTACTTTTAGATATCACTGTCTCAGCTTGCTCACCGTATGCTTCTTTTGTGCCAGGCAAGCGATTAGGGGCACGTTCCTGAGAAAACGGCAGATGTTAGAAAGTTTTGTTTAGGTCGCGAAGAAAACTTTGATAATGTTTGCTGTTGACGATGGATTAAAGGAGATTGAAGGATTTTAAGACTTACAGGGGCCTTTACTTACGTTGTTGAAATAATAATGAGAACCCTATTTTGAACTAGCTGTGTTATATTCTGTTGGACAATGGGAAAAGTAAAAATACGTAAAGGAGATATTCCAATATCTACCTAACAGCAACAAATGAATTGCAAAAAGGAAGGTCGTTTTAAAATTAAATTTTACTAAATGTAATACATACTCAACTACCTATCGTTATAAGCATTTCCTTTTATTATAAAGCCACTTATTACACTTGGTAAATAATTTATACTCAGGTAAAAAAATTGTTGTTGCTAAAATACATCCATTTGAATAGCAGATGCAAAATACAGCCATTTGAATTGTACCTTATGTATTGTTCTAAAACCACCCACAGAATCGGCCCACAGACCATAATGATTAATGATTCATGTGTAGGTATAAAATAAAGTGGACAATCAAAACAATCCACAATAACATAAAGCTAAACGCCAGAATTAACACCTCCCATTGAGTAATGGCACCTCCGCCCACCCACATCGAATCCCCTCTCAAACGAATTACTGGATTCCAAGAAGTCCAATTTACAAAATGACTAATAATGACGGGCAAACTGTTTGTTGGTAATGTACTACATCATGAAGGTTAACTATTTAAGTTAAATATTTACCTATAGGTAGATGTGGCATTTTCGTATGCTGTGGTATACCACAGTCTATATATTAATCAGTCTATTATTAATGTCTGGTTTGATTCTAATTTTTAATTTTAAAACGAAGAACTCTGTTTTATTAGATTTTTTTAAAATTCAAATCCCTGAATAACTAATTTGCAGTCAGTCACGCTGTTCTTTTTTTAAACTCGTACTACCTACGTATCGTGTTATCAATGTCAACAACCATTGAGTCGCACACAATGACATTCCAGCCAGCTATGTGCGTGCAATCGCAATCACGAGACATTTTCCCACTCGGCTTCCGTTGTTCTCGTTCAATAACTTCTTTGTACGTTATGCTCGCCTAGTACTTGTCACCGAACTGCGCACCATATGGCACGCTGGTGACGTTTTTTTCTTATCTACCTCATTGGTTTCAATGTCTTTTGTATTATCGATAAGAAAAGTGTCTTGTTTGTTTATTTTCTTGACTACATTGTGGATTTGTGGACTTTATCTTGCTACTTATATTTATGGAGGTTCTTTGTTATTGACTACAGAGGGCAAGATATTATTCAGCAAAAAAAAAAACTATCGAATCTTTTGACCATCCTTACAATCTTAACTTATTAAATTTCAAGAAATAAATTCAACAGTTATCGACTTTGCAATGCCTTAATTTTGAAATTGCTAGTTGTTAGTATGAAATAGCACGTCATAACTAAAAGACAACAAACCCATGCTTTATGAACAAAGTTGGATAACAGCCACTTAAAATTGCACCCTACAAAGTCCTGAATGCCCCTGAATAGTTTGGTACGAGCAAACTTTGTATGCCAAAATGCAGTTATTATCATAAATCCGAACTCCGATGGAAGTTTGCAGACGGCAACTTTCCGGGCGACAAGAACGGTGGATGAAGTTGTACTTCTATCATGGACGATGAATTTTCGTCTTTGAATTCAGAGCAGACGTAAAAGGGATATTGTCGACGAAATCTATGAAATAACTCTTACAACCTACGAAATGCTGAATGGAATTCTGATAAAGTTGATCCCGCAGAGCTTTGTGTGGTGTTTTGTATGAAACTGTTTACGAACCGGTAGCTTATCAAACTTCAAACAAGCAGAAAGGCGACGTTAATTGACGTCTGTGGAACATTTAGCTCATTCGACCACTTCTACGGATTCCCGCTATCGTAATGTATCCTTTACCGTCTGGATAATAGACTTGATAATCCAGTTGCTGGGCAGACTTGCGTCACTACGCGCCCGGTAAGTAATTTGAAGCCGTATGGTTACGAGCGTACTTACCTATGTGTGAGTGTTAGTAGAGTTTGTTTGTGTGGCACGTTCAATAAGTCGAGGCATGCGCTGTGGCTGCTACCGCCATCTGTTGACAGCCACGTGGTGAGCGTGAGACGCATGCGCGAATCCATCGATCCGGTCACCTTGACTGGTTAATAGATTCATGTACACGACGGCCACGCTCCGGTCATAAGAATTGCCGGTTTATGTCGATGAGGTAGATTGAGTTGTTTAGGCGGATGATTCTTGAATAGACTGAGGAATTTAATTTTGTTTTTTTACCCATAACTCTCAACTGTCGTTTGGACCGTTTAGACGCACATTGACTAATACGCATAATGACCAATGAAAAAAGCATCATGAATACGCAAAATGACCAATCGCAAAATGACCAATAGCAATAACATCATGAATACGCAAAATGACCAATCGTACTGGACCTTGTTTACACTTGCATCGATCTGTTCGATATTTTCATTTATTCTTGTAAGTAGGTAGTCTTTTAGCAAGATTTCGTCTCTAGTCTTCGATTTGAATATGTGATTCTCCATTCATAAATAGAGTCCTTCCAACTAATAATGTACCTTCCTACCTAAGGACTTAAGACCAAAACCATATTATTACATATTCCTGCCATGGCTTCCTTGAAAAACTCATCACTTACCTATTTAATAACAGGAAAGACATTTCAGAAAAGCGTCATTCGATACCCATTCTACGTAGACGGCACCTGACTTGTTAGCGAATGGATTTGGTTTATAAAATGCTTGAGTTCGATCAGCTCTATTGTGCTCGTTATTTTACGCAGTGCAAAAAAAGGATTATTAATTTCTAGACATAATATTTAAGACATTTATTTTCCACTCACAAAAAGGTTTACTTAAAAAAATATGTCCTATTATCCGTCTGGAATAGCTATTCTTACGTTTATAAACTTACCCGCAGGTTGAAATAAGTTCAAATAAGGTTTGTGTAAGCCAAGATCCAAACATCTTTATAGCTCTTCACATTGAAATAAAAAACACTTCGATATGAATTGAAAACAAAAAATAACAAAACTATAGGTTTTGATGAACAAATAAGACAATCATAGTGAAATGCTGGGCTAGCTATCAAAGCTGGGCAAAGACTGTTCGATTTTATTATTATTTACTTTCTTAGAATATAAATATCGATTTACCTAATATATTAGAAGATATATAAATATACATTAATATCAGCTGGGTTCTTTTTTGTTCTTACATGTCCAGTTTATCCCAAGGTCGCCTGGAAGAGATCGCTCATAGCGATAAGGCCGCCTTTGTACTTCTTCTCGTAGCTTTTGTTTCTGTACTGTTTTCTGTGTTTGTGTGTTACAATAAAGAATTGTCTATCTATCTATCTATCGAATGGTTTCTGATGTGTTAACATTTATGGATATTGACATAATGTAAACATTCGATTCATTTGAATTAGTACCCAACTAATTCAAACGAATCGATTTTTTAGAACAGTCTTTGCCCAACTTTGTTATTTAGACCAGCATTTCACTATGATTGTCTTATTTGTTCATCAAAACCTACAGTTTTGTTATCTTTTGTTTTCAATTCATATCGAAGTGTTTTTATTTCAATGTGAAGAGCTATAAAGATGTTTGGATCTTGGCTTACACAAACATGGACGTCGATGATATCATTGTCCAAACAAAGTCTTGTTTGATTGGTTTTTTTTAACGTTAGTGATCTTTGCTGTACAAAGTTGTTTGCTATTCATTCGCACTATGAAACCTCTATATATTTTTTATTTTTCTTAATAATTGTCTCTTTAAACTAACCCTTTGGGTTTTATTAATTGATATTAAATTCGTCTTTGTTTGACCACGCTGAATAATAATTGTGGTTTTGAATATTGAAAGAGCTCCTAAAAGTAGCTATAACTAACCGGTTCTTCCTGAATGAAAATACTTACCTATGACAGTTTTTTTTTAATATGAAAAACCAAAAGTTATAAGAAAACACAGAACCATCAACGAACAGGTTATCGAATAACCAGGTAAAACGAAAACCGATGTAAGGAAAACAAAAAACCTAAACCAAACTCGCAGGTAAAATCGACTCCGCGGTACCAGGATCGCATAACTTTGAGGCGATGTAGAGCCCCACTCTATGATAGTTCAGAGGGAACGCCCACGACATCGCCCCTCTACGCTATACAAAGGGAAGATTGGCTAATGGTCATAGCTAGGCTGTTTTTTTATTTTCCAGGTAGGTCTGCTATTGAGTCAGGGGAATTTTATGGAAATTCAAGGAATTCGCAATCATTTGTATGGAATGTTGTTTATGGTAAAAAGTAAGATATGGACATTGAAAAGGTCGAAGTAATTACTTCTCATGCAACTTTGTTGGTGAAAACCGATAATTAATAGTAAGGTACCTACTTCTTGGCAAGTTTTTATAGGTAGATTATCTATTAGTTGGCTGGCCGTGCTTCACGCGCGGAACTTGTCGAGAATACTCATTTTGAGCGAAAATGTTGTAAAAAAAATTGAGCAAGAGCGTGCATGTCTTGAAATTTTTTGTATTCCGCTATGTTCTATAGGTTAAAAAAATAAATTGCTGGACAATTCACACAGCATTATAGCCCCAAGCTAAGCAGAGCTTGTGTTATGGGTACGAGATAACTGATATACCGTACTCGTACTACATTACATATGTAGTAGTTTTTTTATTAGGTATACCTACATAGAAAACGACCAGAATACCCCGAAACAAATACCTACAGATCGTACGAATATCTGTCCCAAGGTGGGAGTCGAACCCACAACCTCCTGCGTCGCAGGTGGACCTTCGCCCACCGCGTCACAGAGGTCGTCGAGGCTTGGTAGTAAGTTGCTATCGCAAACTTTTACTTAATTTTATTGTACAACACAATAAAAATACTCTTTATTACACACCATGATAGAATAAAACAAATGAAAATCTCAAACACAAAAACAGTTGCACAATGGGCGGTCTTATTGCTAAAAGAAATTTCTTCCAGGCAACCGTTGAACACGTAACTGTTGTACTAGGTATAGAAAATATCCATGGGGTGAAATCCTGTGATCTGGTCATACCCCAACAGCCTATATTAGTCCACTGATGGACGCAGGCTTTCCCCTGCGGTAAGCGCCTTATTGGCTCATGGGGTTACAGCCCATAATCCCTAAACTAGGCTTGCGGGTTGGGGATCGCAGTTCGAAGGAAGAATTGCACCAAGTGCAGGAGGCGCTGCTGCCTGCCTCCCGTTGAATATCCTTCAGTCGCCTTTTTATAGTAAGTTACTACACCCGCGGGAGGAGTTGGGGTGGTGAAAATTCTAAGCCGCAACCTCAGACTAAGTAAGAAATCTTACTTAGTCTGTGGCCGCAACACACGACATGGATCTGGCCATATGACGACTAAAAATGGACTTGTCAGTTGTGTGAGTTTTGTGTTCACGGAGTTGCGTTTCGCATAATAAGCGTAGCGCTAATATTGGAATCACGTGTGCAGTGTTCGAATAATCCTCTCTCGTAAAAATATTACAGAGGCATTAAAAAAAAGCTTATAATCACAAACTGCCCATTAAAAATGTTGAAATTACCTTTGTTCAATGAATTAATAAGATAATAGGGTGCTAACCTCATAACCCTCCCCTGTTGGTAGTCGGGTAAAAATAGGTGGCGGCGCTAGTTTGTCTCTGGGGATCGTGCGCGGTATGAACACATTCGTCATCGTTTTGAACCGATTTTTCAGTGCGTCGCAAACACTGTAGTGTTGTGTGTCGTTCGAGTTTGCAGATGGACAATATGGACATCCCTAGTTCAGAAGACCAAGTGTTACAAAAAAGTTACAAAAAAAATTGCCCGTGCTTCGCGGAGGCGGTAGTTCCAGTACTCCAGTCAACCTATCTTTTGTATAGAAAATGTCACGGGTCTGCGCAAATTCTCAGCGTCCGGCGTCCCAACAAATCGTAGACAATTTCGAGTATCATTTTTGTAAGGTGTGTCATTTTTGTATGGTTTTAGGTATCTACGGAGGAGGCGGCGGATACCTGATCGATTTTCCTAATTTTTGGAAAGTTTCCATGTCAAAATGCCATTCTAGAAGTTTCCTACAGCTACTAACTCGTGTCTATTCCGTGAAAGAAAGATCCGATCCGATTTGTCAAAGACTCGTTTAAACCTAAAACCAAACTCGAAGTTTTGCCAACAGTTATGCCAAATTTGAAATTGGAAACGTATTTGAAAGAAGCGCGCGAACTGAAGGGCTAAAAGAAGATGGGGCGGACCAATGGGCGGGGCGAGTATTGGCGGGCCTAATTTTGTGAAGACCATAGAACAAAATTAGAAATAGGCACTCGACCAGACAAATCCTAAGAAATCATTAATAATGAGACAAGCTGTCAACGTGAAATACCTACTTACCTGCTTCATTCCTCCTTCTCCCCCTCTCGCGTCGATAATCTCATGAGTCATGCATGACTGATGTTGTTGTTATTTGTGTACTCCTTTATTCGCATTGGGACTTGGGTTGGTCTATTGTGCGTAGTTTCTTTCTGCTAGGGCAGCCAGCCTAACTCTCATGGCTGATTGACTTGTCTAAGTGCTTTTTAGTAAGCCTAAAGAAATAAAGTTATTGACTTTTGACTTTTTGACTTTTAGATGGTCGGTACCTTTATGTAGGACCTCTGTCTGCACGATGTCTTGATTGATGATCTAGATCGGTCTTCCGCAACACGCATATCGTCGCTCATGCTGGATTGCAGCGTTGAGCGGATTTGGTCGCACCAACGCATAGGGCTTCGTCCTGGCGATAGTTTTCCGTCCACCTTGCCGACCACGAGCCTTTCTAGGTTGTATCCGTCTTTTCTGGTAATGTGTCCGAAGAACTCAAGGATTCTGCGCAGACGCTGGAGAGTATGGAGAGTTTTATTTTATGTTTATTTATGTTGAGTCCCTTTACAATGGATACGTTGGTGCGGTGCGCAGTCCACGAGATCCGAAGAATTTTACACCAACACCATAACTGAAAATATAATATCGATACGCTCGGTCTGCCTTTTCCAAGGTCCATGTTTCCGCTCCGTATAAGAAGGTGGAAAGCACCACTAGCTTGGGTCACCTACTCAGTACTTAGAAAAAAAAAATGTTGACATGACTGGTATGAGAGATGCCATGACGTCAAAACATCAGGACATTTTGACGACCTGTGGCGCGGTGGGTGAAGGTCCACCTGCGACACAGGAGGTTGCGGGTCCGATTCCCGCCTTGGGACAAATATTTGTACGATCTGCAGGTTTTTGTTCTGGTCGTTTTCTATGTATAATAAAAATATATCTATCTATGTATGTATTATGTATATCAGTGGTCTAGTACCCATAACACAAGCTCTGCTTAGTTTGGGGCTAGATAATGCTGTGTGAATAGTCCAGCATTATTTATCTCACTAATCTCATCTCACTAATATTATAAACGTGAAAGTTTAGATGGATGGATGGATAGATAGATGGATGGATGTTTGTTCCTTTATCACGCCAGAACGGCAAAACGGATCTGGTTGAAATTTGGCACAGAGATAGATTATAGTCTGGAATAGGACATAGGCTACTTTGTATCCCGAAATTCCTACGGGAACGGGAACTACGCGGGTGAAACCGCGACGCACTGCTAGTTATTTATATTTGTCATGTCCTGTAACTTGTAGCCTACAAGTTACAGGACATGACAAATATAAATATCTTATGTCTTAACCTACAAGTTGTAGGTTAAGACAAAGAGGCTTACAATGATTTTGAACTGGAGTCACTCGCTTGCTGACTTTCCTACTGATAAGGAAATATGAAAATGTAAGACGTGAGAAAGCACTTGTTTATTTGCTATAGGCAAAGTTAATAAAAATATTTAAAGTGATAGATTCTTCCTGAGACTCTTAACGCACCTGAATATTACACGAATTGGGGCGCAATCGAACTTTGTTTCGAAACTAATTTTTTTACTTTACTAGTACTTAGTAGCACAGACCAGTTAAATCAAGAGATTTAACTGGTCTGTGTTAGTAGGTAGTTAATAGGTAACCTAACGTGGTTTCTTACACAAACATGGTTCGTAGTTAACCCTAAGCGGGTTAACTACGAACCTTGTTTGTGCCATTCATAATGAATTCGTTAAACTACGAAAGTTTTATTGTAAAATAGGTAATATTTGTAAGTAAGCACCTTTATAGGGTTCCGAACCCAAAGGATATGGTAACGGTAGGTACGGATACGGTCAAAAACTTTCTGTGCTAAGGCGTTCTTTATAATATCAGATTATCTAGAAGATAAAAAATCTTAAGACGGGTTTTGCTCCAAATCGAAAAATAACAACTAGCAGGCTAAAGGTTTCTTAGTCTTTGTCTTTACTTTAGTCTACATACCGAAGCGACAGAAACAAAAAAATCACTTTATTTACGTGTCAGTGTTTTATTTAATAACTAAATAAATAAATTTAAAGGATTTGGCCTCTTCTAAGTGTACATTTTTGTATTTATAGAAATAAAGAACTTTGATTTTGCCCAACCTAGCTGGATCCTCCTCTTGGCCTCCTTCTCGAAATTGTTTCTCATACCATATCTCACGAAGAACCGACAAGATTTTGATTTTAAAATGGTAAAACGGGACCCTATTACTAAGACTCCGCTGTCCGTCCATCTGTCTGTCCGTCTGTCACCAGGCTGTATCTCATGAACCTTGATAGTTAGACAGTTGAAATTTTCACAGATGATGTAAGTACATAATTCTGTTGCCGCTATAACAACAAATACTAAAAAACAGAATAAAATAAATATTTAAGAGGGCTCCTATACAACAAACGTGAGTTTTTGCTCGATTTTGCTCGATATTGATAACTGCAACAGGTAGACGTTTGAAATATTCACAGAATACTTAGTTATAATATTCACTTAAAAAAAAATGAAATAAAACAAATATTTAAGGGGTGCTCCCAAGCAAAAAACGTGATTTTTTGGTTATTTTTATAGATAATGGTATGGAACCCTTCGTACGCGAGTCCGACTCGCACTTGGCCGGTTTTATTTATATTCAATAGACCTTCGTTTGACCACAATCTCACCTGATGGAAATTGAAGATGTGACCGACGGTGTATCACGAAGGTTTAGAAGATACCTATTCACTCTTGTCTTGATGAGACCCGGGTTGTAATTGACTGGAAAAACAGCAGTAGAATAACTATGTAGAGCTTTCGATACCCACCTACTTGACTACCATGTTCTAGGAATATAATTCGACCTCATTTTAGGGCCAGCGAGAGGCGTGTCCGGGGGCGGGGCGGGCCAAGAGTCAGTGCAAGTTCAACAGAATCTACTTCGACTTGAATTTAGAAAATCGTTATTAATTTTCACGTTCAAACATAGCTTTTCCAACGCGTCATTCATCATCATCATAATCATCAGTTTACGTTAGTCCACAGCTGGGCATAGGCCTCCTAATGAGCGCCATAGCGCTCTGTCTTCAGCTTGAGGCATCCAGCATCTGCCTGCAGTCTTTCGCAGGTAATTATCCCACCAGGCCGGAGGGCGTCCTACACTAAGTTTGCAGAACCGCGGTCCCCACTCAAGAACATTTTTACCCCAACGGTTGTCGGTTCTTCGTAAGATATGGTATAAGAAACAATTTCGAGAAGGAGGCCAAGAGGAGGATCCAGCTAGGTTGCAGGTTTGGGAAACTACGTCGAGTCTTCTCGTCATCCATACCGCAACGCTTGAAAATGAAAGTTTTCAATCAGTGCGTTATATAACGCGTCATTATTAGCTACTAATTTTTAAATCCAGCTTTCATCAATCTCTAAGCGCTATCAATAGCCTTAGACTCTGTTGAAGCGTTAACGCATTCACTGCCCGTCTGAAGCTGGTGCTTATAGACATGTGCGTCGTGGGCCTTAGAAGTGTTAGTTTTGTTTAGTATATCGCATTCACTGTCCAGCCTCCGCCACCGCCCCTCTTGAGACTGGTGCTGATGGACATGTGTGCTGTGGGCCTTGATGGTAAGCTTGCAGGGATTGCACGATCTTATTCCATCTTCTCCCTTCCACCATTTTTCCAAATTTCATATCCTTTACTTTATTTTAGTAAGTTTTCGAAAATAATAATTACAACTAATATTTACACTTAAATCTATTTTCTAAAAATCTAAGCCGTCACCACAAAAGCAAAGTATCCAGAATGCTGGCAGCATTGCCACGTTGAATGGCAATGCTAATGCGTTGACCGAAATAAAAACCAGCATTCCGATCATCTGTGGACTCTATTAGAGTCATTCGTCAATTCACACCATCGAACTCGTCCCAACTAGGACTCCTAGTCTAGGAGTTTTGTTAGATCTTTTAAATTCGTTTTATATTAAGTATTACTAAGGCATTACTTACTTGTGTGTAGTGTATTAAACGACCTGCGAAACAGGCTGACTGTTTAAAGCGGCAACCTTTAGATGGGGCGCTCGGCACTATGGCATTTATTAGGAAAGGAATATGTCCAGCAGAGGACTATATGGGCTGTCCCGGTAAGTCTAGTGATATTGATCGCATATAATAAGATCCCTGGTTTGAATCCCGGATCGTGCACAAAAATTATTATTCGGATTATAAATCTTATTTGGTTTAATAGCATTTATTTATTTAAAGAAAATTACAATAACAGAATACAATAATTACAACTAATATTTACACTAAATCTATTTTCAAAAAATCTAAGCCGTCACCAGAAGGCAAAGTGCCCAGAATGCTGGCAGCATTGCCACGTTGAATGGCAATGCTAATTCCTTGACCGAAATAAAAGCCAGCATTCCGATCACCTGTGGACTCTATTAAGAGTTTTGTTAGATCTTTGTATATTGCATGTGCCTCAGGCAGGACCCCAAGGACCTAAGGTTTCTACCCCAAACGGTAGAAACCCTAGGTCTAACCTTATTTGGTTAAAATAATTCTTGAAGATAATTAAGAAAAGCAGTACTTTCTAGTATTTTTGTGGATACCAGCTACCTACTAGGCACAGTCAACAGCAATATCACTGAACAAGACAATCTTGTAACATGAAAAATACAAATGAATAGAAATATTTTAAATTTCCCGCGTGACCGGAAACGATCAGTCTAGCTAAGATCTTTGAGCGACTTTGGCCAAAACAGCCAGTTTCTAAAAGCCAGTTTCAAAAATTGCTTAGGCCATATTGTGGCCTAAGCAATTTTTGAAACCTGTAAATGCTCAGCAGTTTTGATTGTTGGCTCTGCCATTAAGGTCTGTTTTGGCCAAAGTCGCTCAAAGATCTTAGCTAGACTGATCGTTTCCGGTCACGCGGGAAATTTAAAATATTTCTATTCATTCAGTCTCTTTTTGCTCTGCGTTAGGTTTAGTTTTAAGGCACTTTTGCCTTAAAACTAAACCTAACCAATCATTTAGTAAAAGGTCACTGAGATACCTATATAATACCGACATATCTAACAAATCAGACTAACCAAGAGTTCAAGCATTTCAAATTCCGTTTTGACGTGCATAAGTTATAGGAAAACTTCATTCCTTTCTTAAAAACTACCTAACGGGAATTTAAAACAAAAGAAGTACCTACCTACTATGCAATTAACACTTCATACATTTCGAATTTCAAATTCGTCATTTCAAGAGATCAAGTAAGTAGGTAGGTGTCTACTTGAAGGTCAAACTCCTTTTACAAATACTTCCGTACTTTTTGGTTCGTTCTATAGCTAGTTTCTGAAATGTTTATAAGCAGAACTAAACAAAAGAAGGTTACAAATACTTCATACATTTCAAATTTCGAATGCTGCACCCAAGTCCTCAAGTAGAGACTCGAAGGGCCAGCGAAAGGGCGGAGCGGGGCGGAGCCAGCCTCGCCCCCGGGAGGGGCCTGCGCCGCCCCAGACCGACGGACGGACAGGTTTTTATTAGTTTTTTTTAGGTATTCGATGATTCACTTTTGTTTTTTTTACGAGTTATTTTTGGTTTTGTTGTTCACCTTGAGTGGGTATTATAGAGCGGGATTTTTGTGAAGGAAGTTTTGTTTTGTTAACTCTTCGGTGAATAGCGGAGATAGGGCGCTACTGGCTTCAAATAAGCAAGGTGCGGGTTCGATTTTCACTAATGGGATATGAACAGTAACTAGGTACCAAAAATGCTGAGTTGGTCCAACTTTGCAAAGGGGCTTAAGGTAAGAATAAATGGCCGTTATTCTTTTCTGGAAATTGACAAAGTAGGTATTTGGACCGTTTTTGGCATCCGGATTACAAAGAATGCATCAAATTTTAGGGTTCTGTTCTTCCCGTGAAACAGAAGACCTTGGTAGTACCATGATGTTATTAAAACTTAAATTTCTGTTTTTGACTCTACCTATAATTGAGCTTAATTGATACGGAATGTTTGTAAACAAACCACGACACAAAAACTAATACTTACTTGCTTGGCGTTAGTTTTATTTAAAATATCTGTTGTTTTTTGTATTAACCAAACAATTTAGTACTAAGCCTTCAGAACTTTTTGAATATTTATAATCACTGAAGTAACCTACTATTACCAGCGTAGTATTTATAACTCAATATTTATAGTTGATTTATAAATGTTGGTTTATCTGAGTAATAGTGATTCAAATAAATAGTGTAATTTTCTTGTTTTTTTTTAACTATCCTGTTTTGTCCCAGTCTCCCCTACTTTCTTTAGGGCTCAATAATAAGGTATACCTACCTACCACAATATAGTTTTACTCTAATAACTTCGTAAAAGTAATAATAAAACTTTTTTTTATCTATTACCTACCAACCTACATCGTGAATTGTGACTATAATTGCCTTAGAAAGGTTTATTACGTTAGTTAGAATTACTTGAATTTTTTATTTCATTAGAGGGATCCGGTCCGTTAAGGCCTCTTCCTTGGACGGCCACCATCCAAATTACTTGTTCGGTCATTTCCCCGAACGGCCATTTCCCCGAATGGTCACTTCTTTGGACGGCCACCACCAAAATTACTTGTTCGGCCATTTCCCCGAACGACCACTGGTCAGCCACAGCCCGCTTATTCCCAGTAGTTCTGTGCATCAAAAAATATATGTTAGGCAATGAAATTCAGCAAATGCCAAAATGACTGGAGACGTCGTAGTTTGCTGTGATTTTTGATATTTACTGTCATTTTTTACATTTTCCGTCGTTTTCGATGTTTTCTGTCAGTGTTGACGTTCTCTGTCATTTTGACGTCTCCTGTCATTAGACATTTGCTGAATTTCATTGCCTAACATTTTTTCAATTATATTTTTTTTTTATGCACAGAACTACAGCACAGAACTAATGGCAATAAGCGAGAGTTTCCAACCACGATTTCGTTTTTAATTAGATACCTTATTAGTAGGTAGGTGGGTATGCCCAGTGCATAAAGTGAATTAATTTGGCGTGAGGAGATATCAAACATTTATATAGGTACATATAAATAATGTGATGAACATGTAGACTACTAGCGCCATCTCTTGGCATTCAATTGAAACTGGCCGTGCCGTAAAGTCAGGTGTGACCGAACGAATGCCTTGGTATTAAAGCTTATTAAAGACTAACGGCCCGCCCCGGCTTCGCACGGGTAGATTCTATCGCCTATGTTCATCAGGGATAATGTAGGATTCTAATGGTGAAAGAATATTTCAAATCGGTCCAGTAGTTTCGGAGCCTATTCAATTCAAACAAACAAATCCTATCTCTTTTTTGATTAGTGTAGGGAACAGGTTATTTTCTGTTTTCCTTACATTATTAAATTGTACTTACTTCCTTATAATAGTCAATATATTTTGTTTAATTCAACTCTACCTTCCGTATGCAGTTGAACAAACAGCTTCTAAAAGAGCAATTAATATTACAGGCCACCGGATCTATGATAGGTCATTAATTTTGTGTGAATTTTTTAGAAAGATATCAATAATGCTGTAGGTACATAAATTTTAATAATTTTTTCGTATATGTATAAAAATCATACGAATGAGTGTGTTTCGTAATAAATTATGAAAATCGTTTATTACTGCTTTTAGTGAGCCGCGTTTACTGGTATGGGATGGTAAAAAGAACTTGTCCCGAAAACTTAAAAAAACAATGTAAATCATGTAAAAAGTTAAGCTTAAGTTTTTTTCAATACAATCAGATTAAATTACGATCCTTAGATATTTGTTTATTATTTAGGGCTTAAAAGATGAAGATAATTTATTTGCAAAAAACACGTAAACAAAGATGTTATGTAATTTATGACTCAATATCTATGAGCAATTTATATCGGTAGGTAGGTATGCAAAAAATATGTCGAGAGTATGGTATGCAAATCCAAATACAACTTGTACAGTACAATACAGTTTATATTCTTTAATTTAAAAACGTTGCTAATATCTTCATTAGGATTCCCAGCAAATAAAAAGCTCCATCCGGAAGGACTTTTCGTGATCAAAAAGAAAATGATATATTTCGTTCAGCTAACGAAGTTACTCCGAGGGTTTTATTATACAGGGTGAGGCAGGGGACAGGGTGGGTATCGACCGGGGTGGTAACGCTCCTGCTTTTAGGGGCCCGCGGCCCGCGGCCCGCAACGCGTCGTGGTGAGATATCAAACAGTAATTGCTTTTTCTACGTGATGTTTTGTGATGAAACTAGTAACATATTAGAAAATCGATTTAAAGGACCTTTAACTGTAGAAAAGCAGGAAATGATTTATTTTAGTTCAGTGATAAGTAATTTTTTTTTATAAATACTAGTTCCAATTGAAAATGCTTTATAAACAAAAAATTATATTCAAATAATAGTACCTACTAATCTATGGATCAGTTGAGGTACCTGTAGATTGTTCGCAACAGTCTGCAGTTAGCTCAATTGTTTCAATTGTAAATACAAGTTCTGATATGTTTCTATCATTTCATTGTAATTTTCTATGTTATTAAAGCATTTTCAATTGGATATCAATACCAGTCGGAAGCGTGCCCAAGACGCTCTGGCTGCATTGCCCCGTTGTATGGCAATGCTGATGCGCTGCACCAGCTCTCGGGTCACGCGTCGCTTCGACCAGACGCTCAGATATTTTTTTTAATCTACTCACACTAGCTGCTTACCACATCGCATAAAAAAAGTTTTTTTTTTAAAATTAAATAGGCCTTCGTTTGACCATAATCACTCACCTGATGGAAAGTGAAGATGTGACCGACGGTGTATCACGAAGGTCTAGATGATACCTATTCACTCTTTTAGTTCTAATTTGTTTCTATTATTTGATTGTAGTTTTTCTTTGTGAATAAAGAAAATCTTTGCTAAACAAAACAGTTCTGGTAAATATAACTTGATTTGGTTTTATTATTTTGACGTGAAAAGCATAAAAACTCGATGGCAATAGAATCGAAATTTTCATAATTTTTTGTTTTTACAAAAACCACATCCACCTCATCGACAATTTACAGTTATAACAACATAACTGCAAAAAGCATGCAAACTCCAGCGACGCTATTCACACGTAACCACTGCTTAACCAATTTTTGTCGCTGCAATGTAGTGTGGTTGTCGTAAGTGTGACCTTTAAGAAAATTTTAGATCTACAGAACCACGAACCAACGAAAACCTAATACTACTTAGCAGAACGGCTACCCTGAGCCGGCGGGGATTAATTAATGGGGAAAACGTCGTCCATTCTCATTATTTTTCAATTTCGTTTTACTCTTCTTTCTATTGATTAGCAGCACGTAGGAGCCGTTCAATACTGTTATGCTTATCTATACATTGGTGTTCTGGTCATTTTCTATGTATCTCACTAATATTATAAACGTGAAAGTTTAGATGGATGGATAGATGGATGGATGTTTGTTCCTTTATCACGCTAGAACGGCTGAACGGATCTGTATGAAATTTGGCACAGAGATAGATTATAGTCTGGAATAGGACATAGGCTACTTTTTATCCCGGAATTCCCACAGGAACGGGAACTACGCGGGTGAAACCGCAAGGCGCTATGTCCTATTCCAGACTATAATCTATCTCTGTGCCAAATTTCATTCAGATCCGTTCAGCCGTTCTGGCGTGATAAAGGAACAAACATCCATCCATCTATCTATCCATCCATCCATCTAAACTTTCACGTTTATAATATTAGTGAGATAAGTTCTGACAAATTTTATGTACCATAATATGATGCAATAAATAAATGAAATGAAATGAAAATGAGGCCTGCGTCCAGCAGTGGGCCATTATAGGCTGTTGAGGTTGAGGAAGTATTTTAAAAGCTTGGTTCCTTCTTAAGCCTTCTTTTTCTTAATTTTAAAAGCTTGGTTCCTTCTTAAGCCTTCTTTTTCTTAATTTTAAAAGCTTGGTTCCTTCTTAAGCCTTCTTTTTCTTAATTTTAAAAGCTTGGTTCCTTCTTAAGCCTTCTTTTTCTTAATTTTAAAAACTTGGTTCCTTCTTAAGCCTTCTTTTTCTTAATTTTAAAAACTTGGTTCCTTCTTAAGCCTTCTTCTTCCTAATTTTAAAAGCTTGGTTCCTTCTTAAGCTCTCTTCTTCTTAATTTTAAAAGCTTGGTTCCTTCTTAAGCCTTCTTTTTCTTAATTTTAAAAACTTGGTTCCTTCTTAAGCCTTCTTTTTCTTAATTTTAAAAGCTTGGTTCCTTCTTAAGCCTTCTTTTTCTTAATTTTAAAAACTTGGTTCCTTCTTAAGCCTTCTTTTTCTTAATTTTAAAAGCTTGGTTCCTTCTTAAGCCTTCTTTTTCTTAATTTTAAAAACTTGGTTCCTTCTTAAGCCTTCTTTTTCTTAATTTTAAAAACTTGGTTCCTTCTTAAGCATTCTTCTTCTTAATTTTAAAAGCTTGGTTCCTTCTTAAGCCTTCTTCTTCTTAATTTTAAAAGCTTGGTTCCTTCTTAAGCCTTCGTTACAAAGATACTTAAAGCAAAGACAATCCTGATTTTTTTATTTATTAATATTAAAATAAAAAAGCCTGTATTTCCTTATCCTAACTTGCTATTACAAATGTTTGTATTTGTTTGTTGGTGTCTAGTTGGTTATAAATTTTTTGCTTATTGTCTAAATGTTAGTAAAAGTTAGATTTTGCTATGGATATGGACCCTTCGTCGGGTGAAGGCCTCCTCCAGTCCTTTCAGATCAGACCGAAAACAAAGACAGAGATGAGTGCATCTCTGTCTGTGTTTTCTGTCTGATTACTTTGTTCCTGACTTTTTATATTTTCCTTATATTTAGGATACTTCTCTCCATAGCTCTTTGTGTTGTTGTGATCCTTTGTTTTGCTTTTGTCGTGTATATCCAAGATTTTTTATTTACGAAAACTAAATTAGTAAAAAAATACCTTTAGTCCACGTTCGTAGCTGATCTTTGATAACCAGCTACGAACATGGAATGCTTGATATCCAGTTAAGAGAACGGAATGTTCTTGCCATTTTCGTAGCCATCTTTCGTAGCCAGCTACGAATGTGGTTTTTTTATCTCTGTAGGTAGATACTTAAAATAGTCATGTAAGTTTTTATCCGACTGCGCAAGAAGGAGGACTATGTTTTGAGAACATGGCATGCACGTACTCTGTTTTAATAATACCCAGCTATAAAAGTAACCTCCCTAGTTCCTACATGCTGATATGCTATTATCTATGGTAACACGCTCCTCGACCCTCACCCTCCTGGGCCCCGACTCCGTGGCAACGATTTAACTAATTTTGTATCGATGGGACAGATACTTATCTGTCGGGCCAAGGTTATTCTAGCCCTACACCACACACTATATATTTAGGGATGACAAACCTAACCGTTGGCCAATTGAAAAGGTACGGAGGCTAACGATCTGCCAACAAAACTTGCCACTATAATATTTAGCAGTTGTCATTGAAATATCACGTCCTTAAGCACGATCTAGCAGGGTGCCAAAGATAATTCTAGTAGTCTATGGATACGCCCTAACTATGAAACTTAATAGGTATATAATAATATAAATAAACTCTTTCGTAGCTTGCATAAGCATAACATTAGCGTTTGCACGAAAACGAACCATTAACTTCGATTTCATTTTTACAAATACGGGCCCAGATCAAACCATATTTAGCTACCCTGTAATTTTTTTAACAAAACGCCTAATTCTGTATATCACAGTAAGATTTTTCTTTTGTTGATTAAATTGAGTTTTTGCATCAGAGTTTGGGCCGAGGGGTTGCCCGAATGCTTGTTATGACAGATAACAATATTATTTATTGATGGAAACACAAAGAGAGAGTAATTAAACGACGGGCTTAGCCGTGATTATTTTGAACGGGGTGTGATGTTAATAAGTTTGTAATAAATTGAGTTTTTAACAAAACACTGAGATAATGATGTATGTTCAATCTAGTATAGTGTGTTGCCAATTACGAAAGCAGCAAAAGTTCTTTGAAATTAATAGAAGATCTACCATTATGTTTCGTACTTGTAGATGAACAAGTGATAAATTCTAGTTTCAACTTTTTTCGAAATGGGAGGGCGAATGCTACGAAAGTAGACCAGACCAGCAGCCTTATATAAACAAATGTCTGTAACCGTTTTGGTACTTGAAGGTGTTTTTTTTTTTTATTGGCTTTGGGTGGCTTTGATGTCACTGCGGCCATGATAGACCTATTGTGATCGCCACTTTATACGTTCACCCCTGAAGCTGCGGCGTTCATAATTCGCCACTGACCCTTGCAGCTGCTAAGAACTGTAGGATTTTCTTCGGGGTGATGTCTCTTAGCTCGTCTGGGCTGTACAGGTGCTTGCCCAGGTGGATGCTACGTTTTTGCATCAGTGTTCCGCACTCTCCTAGCAGATGGAAAGGCGTTTCTTCCGCCTCCTCGCAGAATCTGCAGGATTGTGTGTCGCTTAGCCCTAGTTTTGAAGGTGATTAAGAGTGTCCGTAAACCATATGGAAACAATCGGAAAATATAACCCACGCCTAGCGAGTATCTAATCTACCTAAGAAGACAAGTATAATATGGAAACATCTGCCAATATCCTTGGTTTTCGGGTTCATCAACACAGTGACCAAACTGATCTGTATAAAAAACAGAGGCGATGCAACAATGTAGGGAATTTGAATTTGAAAAGATTTTGTCTGATAATTTAACTCGGTAACAACAAAATTTTGCATTCAGATGTATTCTAGCCACAAACGTTTTGTAGTGATCGTCGTTTTCAATAAAATTATTGATTTCGTGTATTTGAAAATAAAATTAAATGTAAGCACCATGAAATTTTAGTCATTTGAAAGCTTAATAATCTAGAAACCGTAAATAAAATGGCGAAACACGGTTAAGTGTGCCGTCGGCCGCGCCTCTGTATTCGAGCGTGCGTAGGCCTAAATGTGGCGCGAACCATTCCATTCGTAGTTCGAACACTTCTTACCAATTCATGCTCGCCTGGTACACTATAACTAGAAAATATAGTGTAATTTATAGAAGTGAAGAAGTTATAATAAAACAACGCGCGATAAGGAACTTCGTTCCAACTATAAGATTTATAATTATTGTAGTATTATTGAAGTAGAGGCACACTAGAGGTAGAGTAGAGCAGCGATGTTATTTTGAGCGGGTTTATGTCTCGTAGCGTAGGGAATATTTTATTATCAGCTATTCTTCGTAGATTCATCATTGTAGCCATAGATTAGCCATTTTGGAACATACTAACCGTTTGAAATTACGTAATTTAAACTCTGTTATTTTATTGTGTCTACAAAATATGTGCACATTTATAAAATCCGTTAATACTGATATTTACTGGGAAAAGGTAGAGCGGTCTGGTCATATTTTAGTAGTTTTAAGCTAAAAACCTAATTTTAAGGATCGAATAAAATGTTTTCCATCTCTTCTATTTTTTACCAAATTCCAAATTCAGTTTGTCTCGGATGCTTTCTCGCGGGTCACGAGTTGCACACTTCACATCCGTTCTTTTCTGAATGCACAATGGGAATGTTGTCGTCTTTTTCTGATTTGTGATATGCGCTTGCTTTCTCTGTCCCACAGTTATGCGACGTTGTCGATCCTCCGTTTTACGTCGAGGTGACCTTGTTGTCGCGCTCTGATGGATGTGTAGACTTTTAGGCCAGGAAAATAACGTCATGATTTATAACATTTGGTACTTACCGTCTATTACCACCGTCACTGTCTACCTGTCTATTTTTTTATGAGGAAACTTCTGTTAAATTATACACATGTCATGGCAAAGAAGTTTGCATTGCCTGCACATACGGAGCCAGTAGCCTGTAAAGTAGGCACCTAAATAAGTAGGTACTTAATTACTTAATAATTTTTCAAAACTATAGTCCGTAGTAGTTTATTTGAAAAACATATGTTAATCTACAAGCTAAACAGTTGTTAGGACATCCTTTTATGTATGTAAATATTCTTGTGGCAGGATGTCCTCCTCTTCCATATAAATATATGGATTTAAGAAGCTGATGTTGTTATTGTAAGGAACCTAATAATTCGACAACATAATTTAATTTAGTTAGGTACTTATAACACGTTGCTTGTATGATGATATTTTGAGGCTTCCGTCGGTTGGGACCGCTAGGTATGGGATATCTGTGGGTTGTGATTAAGTTGTGATTTAAATTCAGAATGTTCCATGCACGAACGGCTAAACGAAGCAACGGTGTCATTATTTTTTTCATATTAAAACCTTTCTCGTTTTATGAATAGGAGGTTACCTATCTGATCTGATTCTTAGAGATTCACGTTCCAACCAGAATCAAGCGATTTGTCGCAATACCAGTCTACGAGCATACATACTTAACAGTGTTTCCGTTGTAGTATATTAATGAAATTTTAAATTTGAGTTCTCTTTGATCTGTAAGCTTATTTTGTAAAGCATAAGTGTTGTTCTAAAGAAGTAAAAGTTATTAAGTTGTATTTTGAAAATAGTTAAAAATCATTATCAAAACCAGCTCAGTATGATGCAAATAAAAACATCCGAACTCCCCACTTCGTTTGGTCGTCTTTGAATGGCCCCCCTGTATAATTCTTAAGGATTGAACCAAAGAATTAGCCTGTGTGATTTTCGAAACATGCTCTTCTAGTACCTGTACCTACTAGGTACCTTAAGTATAATAAAATAAAAAATAATAGCTTATGACTCATTTATTTCTTGAATTGGACATCCAACATGAGATCATAAAGCAAGATTATAATAACAAAATTTAGGGGTCTTATCTCTTATGTCTATGTCCCTAAAGAATAGAACGTCACAGCAACTTAGGACATGAATCAAGAGCAAGTAAGGACATAATAAGTATACTAAATAAAAGGTAAGTTTGGTAGATGTATTGCAGGATAGAAAATAATAAATAAAGAATAATCAACAATTATTGGCGGTCTGGATGGATCATTGATTTGCAATGTTAATCTGTGTATATCGAATAAAGGGATTTAAACGATATACCTATGTACTTAGAAATATACAGGGTGGCTTTTGGAAATAGGAGTGGATAGCCAGATCCAGAACCATGAGAGTTAGGGAAAAGTCGTGAAAGGATTCGTGACCTCGATATTATGAGAAAACAAAACCTGCATATTTAGATTATTTTATATCTTTTACTTTTGCAGGAAACGGAACCGGTTGATATTTCCAAAAAAAATATGACACTGTATTTTTGCACCAACGGATTCGGTTAGGGCAAAAAATATATTTTTTTACAAAGAAATGCATAATGGAAAATGAAATGGCTACTTTTTACTATTTTAGTTTGAATACTCCCGAAGCCCCGACTAAGCACCAATGTGAATATTTTAAATAATCTTTTCTAACAGCTGATGCAGGTACTTATCGCTAGCCAGGATACTTAACCTGTATTATATATTTATCCTCGGTTAAACTACTACGCCTCCAAATGAATTTCGGAAACATTAATAAAAAATTCCGAAAAAAATTATGAAGTTCCTCATAAATTCAGCTCATGACTTCTTTTACAACTTGTCTCTAACTCTCATAGTTTCTGATTGGCCATCCACTCCCATCTCAATCAAACACCCTGTATACTACTTAGTAAGAAACGACGACGTCTCACGACTAGAATGTTCGACGCTGTGTTCGATAGTTTATTCTCCACTCGATTTTTCAGCTGCTCACTCAACCACAAATGAAATTAATTGCTTCCACAAACAAGTGAACAAATACAACACAATACCATCCAAATAAGCCCAAAAGCCATTTGAAGTTACAGCAAAATAGCTCATATTCCAGAGAAATAAAATTTACTTTTAAATTGAAAGAATGTTCGGTAATGCAGTTCTTTTTAGTAGGTTATTTTGTTCTTCTATTTTTGACTGCGGTAGGCGGTCGCTCGGATTTGAATTTCGAATGCATCTGGATTTTCAAATCTTTTTAGAACGTTCTACGAGTTAGGCCCGCTTGCGCCAGGTTAGGTTAACACGTATAACTCGGAGTTAGATACTACTTTTGAGTTAAAATCTAATTATTTCTTGCACCACAAAGAGTTAGGAGTTAACCCTGAGTTAAATTTTGTTATTCTTAACCCGCCGATGATGACCCCAGAGTTAGTAGACTAACTCTGGGGTCATCATCATCATCAGCCTATATTAGTCCAGTGCTGGACATAGGCCTCCCCTAAAGAGCGCCATAGCGCCCTGTTTTCAGCTTGCCGCATCCAGTATCTGCCAGCAGTTCTGGTTCAACCTTGGTTCTCTGTCGGATGTATTCGTTGCGAATCCTATCCTTCAGAGAAACTCCGAGCAGAGCTCTCTCCATAGCTCGCTGGGCTCGACTTTAAACTGGTGGACAAAGCCTACCGTGCGTGTCCACGTCTCAGCTCCGTAGGTCATATGACGGGTAGGACGCACTGATTCAAAACTTTCGTTTTCAAGTTTTGTTGTATGGATGACGCTAGGTATCATTTGCATCAAAAATATCGTTTAAAAGGGTTCCTGGTAGCAGCCGTCTACTCGACTTGAAGGGCCACTACGGTGTTCCGTGATAGGGATTTTATTTGTTTGAAAACGCTTACCTAATTACTGCCAGTAAAATATGATTAAAACCGAAACATTTTTTTTAGATAAACGAAGCGCTTTTTCGAGTCTAAGGACTTTTCGATTTATGATTTTTTTGTACAACGTTAGGGGCTATTGAAAATCCGACAAACTTACGAATGCGGACAAAAAAACTACAGTCAAATTTGTCCATTTTCAAATGAAAGAAAGAAGAAGAAAGAAAATACATTTATTTGAACCCAGAAACACTAGTAGATACAATACAAAATTATTATACTTAAATACAAAAACAGATACTCGTACTTTTTATGAGGAGTGCATAAAAGATACGTTATGACTATACGATTTATGCCATATTCGCTGGACAATTCACACAGCATTATCTAGCCAAGATAAGTAGAGCATGTGTTATGGGTACTAGATATCTGATATACATAATTTAATACAATACATAGATAGATATTTTTTTATCATACATAGAAAACGACTAGAAC
Source organism: Eupithecia exiguata (assembly GCA_947086465.1). Lineage (NCBI taxonomy): Eukaryota > Metazoa > Arthropoda > Insecta > Lepidoptera > Geometridae > Eupithecia > Eupithecia exiguata. The sequence continues at coordinate 4,741,450 of OX352230.1, read as the reverse complement.
ACCCTAACAAATATCTGCAGATCGTACAAACATTTGTCCCGGGACGGGAATCGAACCCGCAACCTCCTGCATCGCAGGCAGACCTTCGACCACCGCGCCACAGAGGTCGTCAGAACAGAAACCAACAAACATAGTGTTACAGGCATAGAGGAAAAACTCGCTGATGTCAGGTTACAGAGGTTCAAAAAGATCCCTGTCACAGCATTATGCAGCTACCAGCCAAAGCTAGTAGCAGCGTTGCTTTTCAAACAGTTTTCAGACATTTTCAAAGGAAATCAAACGCAAGCCTGACAAACTTTCGATTGAAAACTAGGTAATTTGATAACTGTCAAAAACTCCATTTTCGCTCGCGCCACAATGCGGTCGGTCTTTGCTTTTTTCATTTGTTTCGTTTCAGACGTGTGAGAAAAAGAATTCACTGTTTGCTTTCGACTGCAGTTTTTAGTTTTTTTTCCACCAATAACATTGAAGGACCCCTCAGGAAGTCAGGACACTAATTAGGAAATACTTTTCTTGTACAATTTTCTTGTTTTTATATTCAAGAGTACATACGACAAAATGACGATGCGATGTTATGTTCCTACTTATTAAAATTTAAAAATATGTCTGCGTGTTTTTCTGTGGAATTTTATCTTATAAATTAACAGATTTCAATTTAGTTTTAATGTTTGAAATGTGACTTTAACTCATAAATTAATCTCTTATATATTTTGAGCACTGACTCAGAAATGTAACTTAGGTTGTTGAGGAAAATTAATGCAGCTGTTCTATTGCGGAATGTACTATGTCATCAAAGAACATTAGATAATCTTAGTGTTTATAACCCTCCCTTGTTGGTAGTCGGGTAAAATTTAAACAAGAGGTGGCGGTTTTATGTTTGGCTGTATGTATTTTCCTCGATTTCTCCGTTAAATATGGAAAATTTAACGAACTTTCGTATGGAGAACAATCTCGTTAAATGACGGGTAGGACGCACTGATTGAAAACTTTCATTTTCAAGCATTGCTTTATGGATGATGAAAAGACTCGGCGCGGTTTCCCAAACGCTACCCAGCTCAGCTGGATCCTCTTGGCTGGAGCCTCTCGGAATAGTTTCATTATATCATATCTCACGAAGAACCGACAATCGTGGGTAAACGTGTTCTTGAGTGGAGACCACGACTTGATAAAAGTAGTCTAGGTTGCCCTCCGGCCAGGTGGGATGACGACCTGCGAAAGATTGCAGGCAGATGCTGGATGCGTCACGCTGAAGACGGGCGCTATGGGTGCTATGGCGCTCATTAGGAGCGACCTATGTCCAACAGTGGACTACTATAAGCTGATGATAGTTTTTTCTTTAGACTTATAATCAACCATAATCCTCTACTCTATTTCACCTCACAAACCAAGCGGAAATAATTTATAACATCAGTAGAGCCAACAGTGCCTACTAGCGCCATCTATCCAAACATATGCGAACTCCTTGCTCTAACCTCGCAATAGTCACAACTTTCCTTATTGGTTGCAAGTGACGTCGGCTATCAACTCACCGACTGAGACGGATATACGCGGTGCTAACGCGTGTGAAAGGGATGGAACAATAACAAATGAAGCTGGCATCGATTCGGGTCGGGGTCAACCGGCGCGCATGTCAAGTACACTCTGATAAGGACGGAGACTGAATGCACGTAATCGGCTATTTTTAAGCTGAGTTTTTGTCAAATACGATATCATTTTATAAGAAGTACCTATACATAATCGATAAGTACGTTTACCTCAATAATTTAATGATTCATCTAATAACTACTATTACCTTAGCCAAGCTCCTAGTGGAATGTTTGTAAACCAACCACGACGACACATAAACTCACTTGCTTGGCGTCGAGTATCAGATTTACTTAATTGTAAGTTTAAATCTTTGATTGTAAGCAATATTTATTGAAGGAAGGATCTCAAATATTGCAACAGAGTGAATTTTAGTTTAGATTAGGGTTTGTTCACAAACATTCTTCAAGGAGTTTGGCTGAGGTGTACCTACATAAAGGATGCTTTAAAATATTGTACAAAACTAGCTTTTTCTCCACCTGTATAGGTCGGTAAGTACAATTCTAAGTTATTTTTATTATATGAGGATTTCGGGTTTTTTCTTAGAGTTATCTGTAATACGGATATTCTCGTTAAAAAACTAAATAAATGTTTGTGTCTATGAAGCCGCGCGCAGAAGCTAGTAAATTATAGGTAAGTATGTCAGGAATTAATATGGGTTAAACTTCAGAGGTCATTTGACATAATTACTAAAAGTAGGTCACCGCCTTCTATAAGCAGGAGAAGGCGAGTTCAAGGCCAAGAAAATACATATTTTAATGAGAATTTTAATGAAAAATGCTATTTTGAGACACAATCAGAGTATGCTCAGACAAGGCTCGTTCGAGTAGCTTTAATGAGTGTACCTATTTTTTTAATCTTTATTTTTTTATGAGAGTGGATCAGAGTTTTTATGTACACAATTAAGTTCACTTGGATTGCTACATTTACTATTGATATGAACCCGTACACGCGTTTTGACCTAATTCAGGGATTGGTTTTACGAGTATGGTAGACCCTGATCAGGGCTTATGCGAGTCTACCGTAATCCTAAAACTAAGCCCTCGGCTCCAAACGAGTCTAGGATAATAGATCACGGATCATTTTCTTAGTCAGCATCGAAAAATGTCATAAGACGCTTATTTGTTTACTAGACGCCATTTTGTTTTCCCACTCTTAGCTCTGAAAAAATCACGGTCCGAATCTACTTAGATCGTACGACGTGGTGAGCTCGGAGTAGACTAGGGGTTGCCATAATAAGGCCCGTATTATGAAATCTTGCTTAGTCATCGATCTATGCATAATAATTGCAAATTAAGTAATGCTTTTCTATGGCATAACCGTCACTCAAGCATATAGCTATGACTAAGTAGGCTTTCATAATACGAGCCAGTGGATGCAATTCTAAGGTTGGGTATCCCAGACCACTCTGTCAAGCTGAAAAAGTCTGCTCAAAATCAGACTCTGATTGTGTCCACGCAGCTTTACAGCAGAAGCTTGAATGGTGCGTACTTCCCATACCCAAGTAAAGCTGTGCGTCCACCGTATTGGAATCGGAGCGTGCGCAGAACAGTGACAGTAATTAGGTACAATAATCCAAACTATACTATGCTCGAGATTTCTCTACGTGATAGAATCCGGAATACGGAAATTCGTAGAAGAACTAAAGTCACTGACATAGCTCTCAGAATTAGTAAGCTGAAGTGGCAGTGGGCAGGTCATACTATAGCTCGCAGAACTGATAACCGCTGGGGAGTAAAGGTTCTCGAACGGCGGCCGCGATGCAACACGAAGTTTTGGGAGACCATCAACTCTGGACTGACGACATCGTAGCGGTCGCAGGGAGTCGGATGGAGGCAGCTCAGGACCACTCTTTGTGGCATCGTATGGGGGAGGCTTATGTCCAGCAGTGGACGTGTGTGAGCTGATATGATGATGATCCTGAAACTCAACTCAACGTGCTTTATTTCCTTTAGATCTTACAAGGCTCTTGGATACGTCATAAAATTCAAATCGCATAAGTACAAACTACTGACTAGGAAATTAAGAGATTAATTTTATTGTTGCAGTAGTAAGTAGTGTAGTAAAATGAAGAAGCGAACAAGAAACCTTTACATTGTTAGGTTATTAGTTTTCGAGTTGGAGCAAAACTCGTCCCAAGCTTTTTTATTTTTTATCCTGGCATCGGTATCAATATACCGATCCAATGCACGCTGTACCATAGAAATCAATACAGAGGAACAAATCCTTTCGCTCCGCACGCTCCGTTTTCAGTTCAGTGGACGCGCAACACTTACTCAATCAAAGTTTAACTTCTACCAGCTCATGATTATAATGATGACAGTGAAACCAAATATAAAAGTCCATAAATAAGTAAGTAGGCATTTATCTTGGCTACTAAAACGACCACAAATAAATAGTTAAACTTATTGATACAACAAGAACTTAATCCAAGCTTTGTCCCTTTCACTCTTCAAGCTGTTGCTAAGCGCGTCTCACTCTAACAATTTTCATTAAAATCCTTTAACCTACAGCGATGAAACCTTTGTAAAACGGTCCTTATTACAATAATATAAAGTCATATTTGCAGTAAAAGGCGAAACGCGCGCTGGTTTATTTCTTCGTTGTGTGAGTTTTAATTGACGCGTACAATCGCAACAGGAACCCCTACCACTGGTTAAAAAATAAATTTAGATTACAGAATTGTCGTTGAAAACATAATTAGATTTCGAGTAACAAAACTTTTTTGAAAAACGATCAGAATCGACTACCTTTCTTATTTCTCGTAGGCATCGTAGACCCTCGTAGCAAACTCGTAGACCGTTAATTCTATACAAAAGATTTCAACGCGTCGTATTTTGTCTGACATAAATTTTAACTCTTTACTTTTTTCGTATTGTTTTTGCGTGATTAAATTAAATCAGTTTCCAAAAAAAAACGATTTCGGCAGGAATCGAACCTGCGCCCCACCCTCCATCTAATCATACAAATTTTCGGATTTACAATATTAGTGTGACATAGGCCTCCCCTAATGAGTGCCATAGCGCCCTGTCTTCAGCTTGCCGCCGCATCCAGCATCTGCCAGCAGTCTTTCGCAAAACGTCATCCCACCTGGTCGGAGGTCGTCCTACACTACGTTTGCCGAGTCGCGGTCTCCACTCAAGAACATGTTTACCTCAACGGTTATCGGTTCTTCGCGAGATATGGCCGGCCCACTACCACTTCAGCTTACTAATTCTAAGAGCTAAGTCGATGACTTTGGTTCTCTGTCGGATGTACTCGTAAGTGTGATGTGATGTGACGCAATATTGTTTTACTTACCATTTTGTTTGTGTATGATTTCTTATAGCTTATGTGGGTACTTACCTACTTTACAAGAAATATTTCAGAGGAACACTTAACACGTGAAAACAAGGGACATGGGAACGAATGGTAAACTAAAACTAAGCAAAATTTTATATGATTACAACTACTTCTGACACGACGGTGGTACCTACCACGTATAAGTTATTGTCGAGTTACAAAAAAAATAATAGAAGGTGAAAGTAACTCGAGTTCTCGGAGTTAGTTCTACGTTCGGAATTGCAATCGATCCTGCCTCCGAACTCCGGTCTACAAGAGATAAGTTTATGCAGATCATCGATATTAATAAAATAAATAAAAACTTGTCTAGCTAGACCATTTTTATAGAGCAAGAGGTTAGGTATAGAGGTTTTTGTTGAATGAAATGTACTTACAGGTTACAACAAAAATCGATGGTCTGAGTGTCAAGTTTTCAAAAGCGTTTTTAGGTGTAAGTTCCTTAAGAGGTGATTCTAAATTTAATTTTAAATAATTAACCATTTTTATAGTGAATTTTTCGTGTTTTAGTGGTTGCGTGTGCAAAATTGTTTCTTTTCTCGGCTTAAAAAAAATGTATTTTTGCATACAGAAGCCAAGTTTAGTTTGGTACGTAACTACATAACTTTACGTAAGTCAAATGATAACAATTACATAATAGGACGCATTTTTTAAGCGAGTTTGACATTATCCGCGATGAATCTACACCCATATCCCAGACCAATTATCTCGTGTGTACCGTATGAACTCACACATGCGCATTACAGATCCACCCCCACACCCTCCTTGCATAACACAATACACAGCAAATATTGCACACAGACATAAAGCGACAAGCCATTCTGAACCTTAAACCAAGCTCGGTTGCTCTCAATGCGCCCTACATTCAGTGATCCGAAAGCTAACCTCAAAATTTCAGTTGTAAGCTCAAAGAAATCATTGAAATAGCTTCTAAATTCAAAGACATTACGTTCCAAGTTCAAACTGTTGTTGTAACTAAGTGATGTTAGTGGTTTTCGTACTGTGAGTGTCTAGTTTCGTAGAATTTTGTTTTCGGGGCGGTTTTCGTACCCAGTGATTTATCTGTAGCCTGTGGAACGAGTTGCTAAGAGGATGTGGGGTGGAAAACGGATCTTTTTATCAGATGTTTAGTGACAGTGTTCGCAAAAACTTTGGTGCTGATTTGATGTTGCCAAGCGAAATAAGGAACAATGAGCGTAAGTATTTAAGTACATTATGGCATTTACTTTTTCATGAAATATCAAAGAAAATTAAACTAGAGGAGAGTAGTTGATTTTTTGAAAAATAGATTGGTATTCTTTTCCTCACCTTATTCACGGTAATGTTATCTATACGTATTTGACTTGTCTAAGTGCTTATTTTTTATGCCTAAAGAAATAAAGTTATTAATTTTTTACTTTTTTAACTTAAAATCTTATGTTATGTACTAAGTAGGTACTTATTGTTACGTAGAAATTATAACTTACTTATGTAGAGTCTAAGCAAGTGAAAGTACTAGTCGGTTTTTTAACTAGGTGTGAAGGTACGTGTAAAATCGTAAATAAATTAAGGATGTCTAATAATAAATTTCATAGGTTTTTTGCTGACTGGTTATTACAGTAACAGTATTATTACAAAGTTATTAGAAGTAGGTACTTACTTAACCGCCATTCTATGATATTTTCCGCACACCTTGGTTGCCTGGAAGAAATCGGTTTAAGCGATAAGGCCGTCAATTACAATGCCTTTTTATACGATAAGTTTAATAATGTACTGAATGTTTTAGGCCTATAAAAAAGAGCATTATCTATCTATCTACTTAACTTAACTTAAGACTTATTTTGTCTTCTACCGAAAAATAATTTATCACAAAAATACACCTATAAAGTTATTCTGGAAATAATAATTAGCTATGCACCTACTGCGGAAAAGGTGCTCTTGAGTGGAGATCATGACTCGGCAAGCGTAGTGTAGAGAGTAGGACGCCCTCCGGCCAGGTACAATGATGACCTGCAAAAGTCAACAAAATAACATAATAACATTAAATAATTAATGTAGGTAAGTACATTATTTGATATAAATTTATCTTTCGGCAATGTATACCTTATAATAATAAATGGTTTTATCGATGCGGTCCCATAAAAACACATTTCCTTAAGGGATTAGTACCTTTCCCGCGAAACCTTCAAACACTGTAAAGGATCCGGTCGGCTACAGCCACTTCCTTGGACGGCCACCACCCAAATTACTTGTTCGTCTATTTCCCGGTTCGGCCATTTCCCCGAACGACCACTGGTCAACCAGGGCCACTTCTTTGGACGGCCACCACCCAAACTACTTGTTTGTCCATTTTCCCGAACGACCACTGGTCAGCCACAGCCACTTCCTCAGTTTTTTTTGCAATTAATATAGAGTTTCGACGTTTATTTTTAGTTTTTCAAAACAATTCCGAAGCCCATCAGAATATCAAGTGGAACGCCTATACTTATAGCGTGCAAGAGTCTTGAGTGCACTCAAGATTTTCCATTATTCTGGCAAATCGAGTTGAATCGCATTATTGTCTCCTTGAATATTCTATTCTTAGATATCGTCTTCCCTTTTATTTTACGAAAGCTCCTTGAGACTAAGTGGATTGCGAACCTATATTGTTTTCAATCTTAAACCTAATAAACTTCTTTATTTGGAAATAAAATTATTATCAAATAATAGAAATTTTGAACTAGTATTGAGCTAACTGCAGACTGTTGCCAAAAATATCAATACCAGTCGGAAGCGTGCCCAAGACGTTGGCTACATTTTTGCCCAACTGTGTATGGCAATGCTGATGCGCTGTGCCAGATACTCACTAGTTTTCGGGTCACGCGTCGCTTCGACCAGACTCGAAGATATTTCTTTTAAAACTTGGAGATCCTCGGTGTACCCTACGGTCCTAGGGTTTTGACTCCAAGGCGAGCAAATGCGTACTATGACCTAGATAATTAAACCTAATTGAAATCAATTTAGAATGAGATGACACTACCTAAAGTGTGTTTCAACCTTCATCATCATCAATTTTGTACAGCCTTAACTATACCACTGCTGGACAAAGACCTCCACTGTTACAACTGTTTTGTCGTTCCAAATGTTAATTACTAGCTATTATTCTGCTTATAATTTTTGTACGAATAATTTTACAACGTTCAAACCATTCTGAAAATAAAAACAGCTCTTGTAAAACAAACCACTTTTTACGTAAAAGGAACTAAATTTTACGATCATTGCTTTGAACCTGCCAGGGGCTGGTTTTGCTTGTAAGAAGAAAATCACCTAACGCGCGGGGGTCACCACTGACCCCAATTTACTTCAAAGATTCCTACAACGAGTTTTTATCCAATACAATGTAGAGCATTTTCGTCAGATTTTTCCAAATGTTTCGAGTGCTTACGTTGCGAGTGTTGCCACACTGAATAGCTTTCACTTGATCAAATATGACGTTTATTTCTTTTGGCATACAAAATAAGCACTTAGACAAGTCAAATTTTGTACTATGAACAGGTTTATTAGTAATTATTATCAATTATAACACAAGGTGTTATTGATTTTGACCACTTCAATTTTTTGTGGAAGAAGTGGAAAAAAAATTAAAATACAAAAATAAAATCACAAAACCATGATTTCAAAGCACATTTTACAGAGATAGACAGCAGATAGATTAAGTAGGCCTGGAAGAAATTGCTTTAAGAGATTAGGCTATTGGACTACATTGAAAATAAGCTGCAAATTGTTTTCATCCTAGTCAGTGACAAACAAAGCGTAATCAGATGACTTTTATTAAAAGATGTGCCTATTTTAGGTAAAAACGGGATTAAAATTACACATTTTTCTCACTATTATAGATCACGTGACCCAAAACGCTCTGCGTTTGGTTGCATCGCTGGTGACGTCACACCAATCACAAATTACACACACTTACAATGCGTGCTGTTGTTGTTCTTCTTCTTGTTAGGTGTGCAGTGAGTGGTGTGACGTCATCGAGTCATGTCACCGGAGGCATGACAGAGATTTGGCGCGCTATTATTTTATTCAAATTTTTAAATTCGTTGGCTTTGAAGAAATATTAGTTACATTTCGCTTTATTTTTATCCGACAATACCTGCGTTAGAACTATTTCCCAGTAGTAGTCAAGTGACCTTAATAACATTGCATTGTTCTCTATAAGATATTCAAATAATTACAATCTGTTTAATAACATTTGAAACAGCGCAGCGCCTCTATCAAACAGGAAACTGCAAAACTCATACAATATTGTTATTTGACAACCTCTGTGGCGCGTGGGGTAAAGGTCCGCCTGCGACGCAGGAGGTTGCGGGTTCGATTCCCGTCTCGGGACAAAAGTTTCGATCTGCAGATATTTGTTAGGGTGTTCTGGTCGTTTTCTATGGGTCATAAAAAATGTTCTATCTATGTATTGTATTAAATTATGTATATCAGATTATCTAGTACCCGTGAAATAAGCTCTGCTTAGCTTGGGGCTAAATAATGCTGTGTGAATTGTCAAGCATTGTTTTATTATTTATTTATTTCATAATGAGACGTCACGATCACATGTCGATACTTGTCAGCCGGACTCAGGGCTCTGGTTCAACGAATTTTATCTTTGACTGTACGTAATACTATGTTCTCTTCCAAGACCATACAATTTAACTTTTATTACAATGTAAACAACACACAAAATCAATAAACAGCTAATGGAATAAACCGAGGGGAAGTCAGGGTGACACCAGTTGATCGCGTGACATTGACCCATATTTCCCCTATCTCCTTAGGGTAACCTAACCTTAGGGTTAAAATTGTATGGTAATGTCATGATTTCTATGCGCATACAATATTATGGGAACAAAAAAAGGACTACAAAAAAACTAGAACAGACTTGCAAGACTCTTGGGTTTCAATTTTTATGCGAAACCTAAGTACGTAAACCAGGATTTAAAAAATATTGTCAATAGGTCAAGATTCCATAAATGACGTACGGAATCCTAAACATGTACCAAGTAAATAACGAACAAGATAAAGTTAAAAACTACAACCCGACTACGTGAAAGTTATAAAAGTTTGAAACATTTACATTGACAAAATAGAATGACGTATCGGTCATATTTGATAGGCATAGAGTTGAAAATGAAAATAGGTCGTAGGTATTGTAATTTTTCTCTATGGGGCAGCAGCCTGCGGCTACCTAAACTTTAATACGCGTTTTGAAGGCTTATTCGGGGTCGGAGCCCTAAATCCTATAGCCTATAACCATCGGGGTATTGAGACGAATCAATCGATACATAATTTGTTGAACTCGAACCAGTAGTTTCAGCGCTACGTGGGAACAAAGAAATCGGCCACATACATGCAAACATACAAATATACAAACATACAAACATAGGGTGCTAACCTCATAACCCTCCCCTGTTGGTAGTCGGGTAAAAAAGTAAGCAATAGGTTAAAAATTGCCAAAATGGCCAATAAAACCACAGAATAACCTATAAAGTACTCCACTACTATTATAAATTCGAAGGTAGTTCTGTCTGTCAGTCTGTCTAACCTTTTCACGGCGATTTATATGAAATTCACTCATCATTGTATCAAAATCACAATATATGAATATAAATGAATTAAAGGTTTTTGTTTAACTGTAGTTCTTTGAAATGATTTAGGTATTCAATTTGAATGGAATTTATTAGGGGCTTAGATAATATCCGCAGAGGGACAAAGGCTACGTTTTATTTTAAAAAAAACGCGTGCAAAAACGCAAGTAGCAATTAGCTCTACACCGTTTACTTATGTATTACGTCACTGTTCACAGCTCCCCTCGTAATAAGAAAGCGTGGAAGTTCTGCGAAACATTTTGTACGTAGCTGCGTAGTCCTGAAAGCGACGTATTTACGGGTTCCATGATTCACAAACCTTCAGCCCCGAGAGTTATGTTGACGTGCTCCGCTTTTAAACTAGATGGCGCTTTACTTAACGCAAGGATTACGGAAAAGGTGTTTTGGAAGATCTCGACTTACATCATCATCACCAACCTATATTAGTCCACAGCTGGACAAAGGGCTCCTCTAATGAGCGCCAAAGCGCCCTTTCTTCAGCTTGCCGCATCCAGCATCTGCCAGCAGTCTTTCGCAAATCGTCATCCCACCTGGTCGGAGGGCGTCCTACACTACGTTTGCCGAGTCACGGTCTCCACTCAAGAACACATTTTTCCCAGCGGTTGTCGGTTCTTCTTGTAGGTCCAGACCTACAGTTTTGCAAAATTTGATCTCAGTAGTTTTACCACGAAGTAGTAACAAACATCCATCCTATCCATCCGTCCATCGATCATCATCACAGCTTACGAGCTAATTATGTTCTACTAATTTGTAATAATGTTTACCCGTTTCTAAAGTAAACTTGCTCTAACACAATATTCTAACACACAGATAGTCTTTTATGATAAAGTATCGTAACACGGACTGAGCAAGCTGTTGTTTCGCTTCCGCAGAGCGTGCAGTGTTCACCGTGTCTTCAATTATTAATTAATTGCTGTTCGCGACTGTACCCACTCAGGTGCAGGTATTGCAATGCCTTTGATGGGTGTATGTGGGAGTTGCTTTTGTGCACGTATGTACTAACCTTCGTCTATTTTCGTAAGGCTAAATCAGTGCTAGTTCCTACATCTCACTAATATTATAAACGTGAAAGTTTAGATGGATAGATGGATGGATGTTTGTTCCTTTATCACGCCAGAACGGCTGAACGGATCTGAATGAAATTTGGCACAGAGATAGATTATAGTCTGGAATAGGGCATAGGCGGGAACTACGCGGGTGAAACCGCGAGGTGCTGCTAGTTGTTTCATATAAGGTAGGTAGTTATTACGTTGAATATGTATATTATCCCATTAGCTTTACTGTCAAATAAGTGTACCTATAAGTGTTGGTACATTAACCTGTGTTATACGATGACCTCTGTGTTATACGACGACCTTTGTGGTGCGGTGGGTGGAGGTCCGCCTGCGACGCAGGAGGTTGCGGGTTCGATTCCCGCCTTGGGACAAATATTTGTACGATCTGCAGGTACTTGTTCCGGGTGTTCTGGTCGTTTTCTATGTATAATAAATAATAATATAAATAATATCTATCTATGTATTGTATTATATTATGTATATCAGTTATCTAGTACCCATAACACAAGCTCTGCTTAGCTTGGGGTTAGATAATGCTGTGTGAATTGTCCAGCATAATTTATTTATTATTATTTATTTATATGGATCAATGGAGCTACCTCTAGATTGTTTGCAAAAGTCTGTAGTTAGCTCAACCGTTTCGATTGTGAATACCTACTTGTTCTTATTTGTTTTCTTATTTAGCTCCCATTTATTAAGGCAATTTATTTTAAGAAAAAGATAAAAAAGTTCTCGAATTCAAACTAAAACCAACTCCGTTTATATGCTTCATTTCCAACAAATAACAAAGCTCTACTGTGTTTTCTTAAAAAGGTTCGACTTCGTTTCTTTCGATCCTTGTTATAAAAGTTCCACTGACCTACGTAACAACGAATCTTCAATTTTATATTTACCCTACTTCAATTATGTATGACAACCTATGACAACCTATAAATATATTTCATGTTATCGCTAGCTCTTGGTTATAAAATCAAGCCCCCGCTATAAAATCGTCATTCGATCAAACGTATAACGTCACTAAACTATTATACAGGCTGTTCCCTTTATAGGAGAACAAACGAAGGTGGGTGTTTTTGTGTTCAGATTCAGATTTGCTTCGATTTGACCCTAATATGCGCATTTTTCATATTTTTTACCCGACTACCGACAGGGGAGGGATATTTAGTTATTTGACCAGGAATTTTGATTATTTGCATATGAAATAATTTAGACTAGCTGGCATTTATTTTCGGCATCAACAACGGTTGCATTAACATATAAAAACAAAGAGACGTGTGGCAATTTACATTCATTACCATATAGAGATCTCGCTAAACTGGATACCTTTATACTGAACGACGAAACCAGCTAACCGAAGACCGGACAATCACGTGAGTCTGTAAACGATCAATAACATTACAAGGTGAGATAATTAATTTACATTAAATCACCCGTCGAGGTTTTTATTGCATTGGGAGACTACCTGATTGTTTCTGCTATCCTGGTACTTGCTCCGATTGTATATTGTGAAATTGACATTGTCATCGCTGGTTGTTCAAGGTTTTTGCCTGAGAACTGAACAATTGAGTTTATATAAATTATCAAGAGAACCATGTCTCACAAATATTTAGTTCTTTGATCACATTGACAATCTCTAGCCTTGGAAGGTCCTTGCAATATAGCCTGTCAGTCAGATTCAGCTCTATCTGGAAGAGAACCTGTGATTTCTTTGAACGATTGATCAAAACCTATATTGATCGCGCTCCAATTATATTGTGGTACTACTCACTAATTTATTTTCTTTTATATTCACTATATGGATAAAGGTTAAATTACGTCTGACCTTTGTTTACGTTTAGAGAGATGGTTATTCTCTAGACTAGACTAGACAGTGTTCTTGTGATTGGCACCTGAATAATTATCCGAGCAATTGTGAGTAACAATTAATTTACTGACAAAACTCCTTAATTCGCACGAGCCTTTGTAGGCCAGTCACCCAGAAGACACAAAAATCGCGTTAGATCGCAAATTTAATTTAAAAAAAATTGATTTTTCGGGATGTTTTTAGGATAAATAGTCTAAAATCTTGTTTGCAACATCGAGAGACGAAACGATCTGTGCTAGAATTTTTCAGTTTTTGGCTTACTAATTCAAAAAAGTGCATTCTACGACAATGTCATCCATGATACCATAATAGAGAAGACAAAATATATCATAAAAATCTCGAGATACAAACACATCAAAAATGGGTAATTTTTCAATGTCATTATCTTAGATAGATCTCATATCGATTTATGATCAACAAAAATGTTACAATAATAAATATTACTAAGTCGGTACAATTGCGACTCCTAAAAGAAAAGCTTATTCTGTAAAATTACCAGTAACATTATCAGTTACGTCACTTAGACAAGCGAATTCTTATTTTTGGTGCCGTGCGGCAGCGGTGCTGGATTTGTGTGCTGTTCTGTCCTTTAGCCATACTGTTTCATATAATAATAGTGTTCACTCATTCACCTGCTTCTATTCCACAGCAAATGGGAACAGACGACAGCATGAGCGATGACGTCTTCGAAGACGACAGCCTACGTGCGCCGGCGCAGCGGAACGCGCCGTCCCCCACCGGGTACAGAGACTACCAGCCTCCCGCAGACACTGCCAGGCATTTTGATGATGATATGCCGTTGCATAAGGTAATGTACTGATAAAACCTGTGTCTGCACGCACACTTGTGCACTATACGGTTATTGGTAAATTAGTGACAATACGTGAACTGCAGGTCCTGCCCATCATCACAAACACGTTCGTGAAGGCGCCAAGACTACATTTCTAAAAAAATATATTGACTTGTATTTGTATTTGATTTGTATTATAAAAGCTTGCCCAGTCATCGATCTACGCCTGAGTAACGATTTTCTATGGCAGAAGCGTTACTCAAGCGTAAATCGATGACAGAGCATAGTTTCTTAATACGAGCTTAAGTAACCTGGAAGAGATTGAGAAAGATAGACTAGTAAAAGGCTGTCTTCTATCTAAGTCGTTCAGCGAACTATGTTAAGACCTATATGAGGAGTTTCTCTGAAGAGTCTCTGTTAGATTTCGGAATGAATATATCTACTATACAATACAATACAATATACTTCATTGCACACCAATTAATAGAAAAATACATATATCACAGAAAACAAAAACAATAACAAATAATGTACAATGAGCGGCCTTATCGCTAAGAGCGACTGCCAGGCAACCTTTGGATGGACAAGAAGTGATAGAAAATGAATAGACGGTGGCGTGTAAATAGAATATTGTTTAGGTAGGTAGTTTGAAAGGTGATTTCATTTACTAATATGACTGTGTATCTTTTATTACTGAATAAAACATTATTATTATTAGTTTAGGAAGAAGAAAAAAAAAACAGTCAGAAAATTTTAATGACAGGCTGCAACTCTTTTTAGAACAGAATGTACCTACCAATTTGAGACTCATATTATGTTATTTTCACACATCTCTGCAATGTTAGAATGAGAGGTTTTCGTTTTGCATTTTTAAAAAGAAAAATTTAGTTCCATGTATCTCGATAGATGGCAGGCCTTCAACTGGTTACTATGGTATGTTAATGTCACATGAAAGAAAACGTCAAAATGATAATCGGTCGATAGCAAGAAAGGAACAAAGCACTAGAGGTAGTGAATATACCCATCTCATTCACACCAGAGAGATAAAAATATGCTTGTAGCCTGACAATAAATCAGATAGAATGAATGTTTATCTGTCTCGACCATCGTGCTAGTTTTTTCATTGTTTATGTATAAACCGAGATATAAACAATGAAAAAACTGGTAAACAAACTTGTTTTTTCAAATGCTGCAAATAAACAAAGAAATGTCACTATGAGGAGTGACAAGACAGTGGAGCAAACCCTTGAATTTTTATGGATGATATAGACATACCTTAGTCACCAGTTGACGCACTGCCATCTATCGAGATATTTAGAACTAGCTTTTTTTTTAATGCAAAACGAAAACCCCTCATTGGGACTTAATTACTGTTAAGAAATAAATTGAATACAAAAGCTCGAAGCTTCAATTAACAAACCTTTCAATGTGTAACAGTTATGATGCGATAAATCCGTGTGCATAAAGTTTTCACGTATAATGGAAGCGGAGTTTGCACAGCACTCTGAAACTCAACAGCCGAGGTGACCAATATCGTGTGACCTACCCATTCTCAATATACATTGAAAGTACATAATGTAGGTTGTCCAGCTGTGGACTAATATAAGCTGATGATGATGAATGTAGGTTGTTTGGTGGTATATTACTGAATGACCTTCTAAGAAATTCAATAAGTTCCCAAAGATTTTTTAGGAATTGATTTGAGCAACGGCAATACCCTCTCGTCAATGAACTATAATATAACTATAGGTAGGTAGTCTTTGAACAGGTTTGGATAAGCTTCAATGTTTACCCTGTAGGTGGAGCTAACGGCGCTAGAGTCCGTAAGATGTCACAGAGATTTGCGACTCGATGACTACTGATTTCGTGGCTAAGTTGGTTAGAGCAGCACACCCGTACTAAGTGTGGGGCGCAGGTTCGAGTCCCGCTGAAATCGAAATTTTTGGGAATTTATTTCATTTCTTAGAGATACCCAGAGTGGCGAGGTAAGCACTATAATAAAAAACTTAGAATGACCTTCTTTTCTGTATCACTACTGCAAAATAGCTTGTAGGTACGGCCTACATTTGTACGTAATTACTTACCAAATAACTTTAATTAACAAAGACAATAACAATTAAAGTATAGAAACAAAATTAGAACTTGACATAGTTAAGCTTACTGCAGACTGTTCCAAACAATCTAGAGGTAACTCAATCATAATAAATCCAGTCTAATACTTAGACTGTATCAATGTGGATATGGTCGCGTGACCCGAGAGCTCCTAACGTCGCTTTTACAAGACGCTCTGATAAATTTTTGAAAACCTTGTGAGAGTTTTGTTAATATACCTACATGACACGTATAAAAATATCTTAATAAATATATTAATCCAATTAGAACCTTTTTCGTTCGTCTCTAAAGAGAGGTGTAACTCGGAAGAGAGAGTGAGCGTGGTAAAATATTTTGCATCATCCTTTTTAAACAAAAAAACCATTTTAAATGAAAGCCTCCTCAAGTTTTTCAATCAAAGCCCTATGCGAACTTGATAAGCATACAAATTACCACCGTCAGAGTTACTCGACTTGTTAAGATAAAGTTTAAATAAATGTCAGCCAATTTATTTTTCTCTGTCGATGTGTCGTAGTACAAGTTTACAACAGCAGCGCAAGTCTGAACGTACGAAGACTGGCGAGGCGAGATTACTGGATTCTAAGAATTAAATGATAGACGCTCTCGACTGAACAATTCAGCTACCTTTAGATTGTTTGCCAGTTAGTTCAATCATTTCAATTGTAAAATTTGTTTCTATGATTTGATTGTAATTTTCTTTGTTAATAATATCCCAGAAAATTACGATTACAGTCCGCAACCCTGTATGAGAACTCTCCCTCCCGTACTGAATGCGATGTTGCGGGTTTTATTCCCACCTAGGTCGTATATTTTTGCGATATTGTTTATTTCGTACAAAATTAAAATGGCCCCTGAGCAGCCATTTTAATTTTAACGATTTTTTGCCGACACCTAATCTAAGCTAACTAAGTTTAGCATAGCTTACATAGCCGATGCAGTTTTTCATACCGCATGGTCGCATTCCAGTATCCATCCATCACTGCTGAACGTGCTTCCCCCAAGCGTGGGTGTTTCCATAATCATGACAGTGGATATGTTAAAAACACACAGAACAAAGCTGCTGCTCTTCCTCTGGTATTGGTTCCCTTGTTTGGGTCTAACGTCCACGTCCATGGGTTGAAGTAATAAATAAGGAAGAATGATTCTTCCTTATTTATTACTTCGAAGTTAACATACTGGTTAAATAATGTACAATGTAGAGCCATGGCAGCGCCGACGGCGGCGGCGGCGGTCGGACTGTACGAGAGAGATACTAATTATGTGTCGTGTACGTTTTCAACTTCATTTATTAAAGTGTAATTTAGTCTATAGCATATACGGAACAGATAATATTATCTAGTTTACGATTACTATAAGTTTACTGCATTATATCTCGACCTTTGCAAGGGACAGGTTATTTGTTGCAATCATGCTTTAGTTTTACCGATTTCAAAAAAGAATGAACTTCTTTGTTTGGCTATAGGTATATATGTTTTATAGATTGATACCAAAACGGTCTTAAAATATAAACATTTGATTTTCAAGGGTAATTTTCAAGGGGTTATTTTTAAAGGTATTTGTCACGCAAAACTTTTCTATGAAATTGTATCAATAAAATCCATTTTTAGGGTTCCGTACCCAAAGGGTAAAAACGGGAACCTATTACTAAGACTTCGCTGTCCGTCTGTCACCAGGCTGTATCTCATGAACCGTGATAGTTAGACAATTGAAATTTTCACAGATGATGTATTTCTGTTGCTGCTATAACAACAAATACTAAAAAACAGAATAAAATAAATGTTTAAGGGGGTTCCCATACAACAAACGTGATTTTTTTGCCGTTTTTATAGATAATGGTAAGGAACCCTTCGTGCGCGAGTCCGACTCGCACTTGACCGGTCTTATTCTTTCATGGGCAATTGTATTATCAAATTATTTAAACCACCAACTTTCCAACAATTTTTCTTGTCCAAATACAAAGAAATATCAATGTTATGTCTGATATACAGCTTTTGAACGCGAAAATAAAACATGATAATTTTCTGAATAAACAAAACCTCCCCGGGGTTTTAATTAAAAATAAGAACAAACAATAGGTACCCACCGACAAAACGAAGAAAAATTACTAATAAAAACACAATTTACTTCTCTTGTAATATTAATTTTGGTGGTACCTCATTAAGTGATCGGAACCATATTTTATTTTCGTTATGTCTGTATTTGAAACATAATTAATTTATACTTTATTTCACACGCAATTAATAGAGCTTATATAACTTAGCTTTTTGCTTTATAGTGCGTTACTCGCACTGGGTAAATCTTCTACGAAAACTTTTTAATAATATCCCAAAAAAAATCGATTTCGGCAGGATTCGAACCCGCGCCTCACCTTCAGTACAGGTGCGCTAAATAGAGACTTAAACAAACTTACCTATAATGAGTCGACAGGTAATCCGAATGCTGGCTTTTATTTCTTTCAACTAATACCTAAGCTTTGCCATTCAACGTGGCAATGCTGCCAGCATTCTGGGCACTCAGCCTTTTGGTGATGAGTTTTATTTGAAGGGAATGAATTTTAGTGTAAATACTTAGTACGCTGCGTGTAATTTTAATTGAATAGGTTTGGTTGGATACTGAGAAAGGTTGTCGATCCCTGCGCACACGCAGCTCGACCACGCTGATACCTCAGTATCCATATGTGTACTGGCTGATACGATCACAGCTACTTTAGTTTAGTTTGTTTTATTTTATCTAGTTCAATAATGTTCTTACTTATTAATTTGATTAGGCATAAAGTAAAAACTCGGATTTTTGCCATGTGGTTCTAGGATATTGTAGCTGCTTCTCGCGGCTTTGCCCGTACTTTTCAAGTAGCCTATGTCCGTCTCCGGGATACCATTTACCTCCCTGCCAAATTTTATTAAGATCCGTTCAGCCGTCAGCGTGAATTGACCTTTTTTAAGTGTGCATTTATTATTATAATGGAAATAAAAGAGTTTTGATTATTATTTTGCTATACCCACACAATACATAATACTGTATTGTAGTAAGCATAACAAAAGATAAAAAATACTTAGAATATGACGACCTCTGTGGCGATGCGGGCGAAAGTCCGCCTTCGACGCAGGAGGTTGCGGGTTCGATTCCTGTCTTGGGACAATTGTTTGAACGATCTGCAAATATTTCTCCCGGGTGTTTTGGGTGTTTGCTATGTATGATAAAATTTATTTATCTTTGTTATAAAGGTATTGCATTTTTTATTAAGTATACCAGTCATCAAGTACCCATAACACAAGCTCTGGGGCTACATATTTCTGTGTGAATTGTCGAGCATTATTTACTTACCAACTGTTTCCCGCGGCTTCGCACGCGCTTTTCAAGTAGCCTTTGTCCGTCCTAAGATACCATTTACCTCCCTGCCAAATTTAATTAAGATCCGTTCAGCCGTTTAAGCTTAAAAAGGAAACAGACAGATAGAGTTAGTTTCGTATTTATAATATTAGTATGGATAATTATTTATACATATTGTATTGTAAGTATTACAAAATATGCAATACATGTCATATTGTATTATTTGTCAGACTAAGCCATTGCATAAAAATTTACTATTTTGATTTGTGAGACAGCCGGTTTTTTATCCGCTTGTTATATTTTGACAATAGTTTAAACTTTTTGTTAACCTCTAGCGTGTTTATTTATTTGTGGAGAAACCAAGACCGGTTGTGAGAGTAGTCATACGAGTAAACGTCGTCGTTGAGAAATAAATAGATTTTAAAGTTAGTTAAGTTAAATCTTTAACTTACTCTTTTGTTTGTAGACAATCCTACTGGGCGACAGTGGGGTCGGCAAGACCTCTCTGCTCGTGCAATTCGAGACGGGGAAATTCCAATCAGGGAACTTCTCCGCCACCGTCGGCATCGGTTTCACAGTAAGTCCAATTTTGATAAATATTGTCCCATTTTCCCTCTTACAGTACAAATTTCCCAGTATTTGTGGTTAGCTCTGCACGGGAAACCGTTAATTTATTTAATTGGTGGACGCTGTGGTTATTGAGCGTGGTTTGAAATAGATTAATTATTAATGTTTTTGGACTAGAAGAAAATATGCCGTGTTTGTACAATATTTCGTACCTATGGAGTGAAGTCGGCGACGTAGGCCACTACCTGGCTGTGTCGCCGAATTTGGTCGACGAAATTCACTAACTTTGTAGGTATACACTAGCGTAGACCCTACATTAACACTAACCTAAAAAACTTAGTTAATTTGAAAAGTTGTAAGTAGATTGTAAGTTCGTGAAAACTTTTTGTATTTTTACCCGACTACGAACAGGGGAGTATCGACATCGTGTTGTTATTCTGTAACTAGACAATATAAGCTATGTTCCTTTTGGTAGTAAGTTTGTATGGGCAAATCATCATCCGCAGGCTTAGACAATTTAATCCGCTGTTAATAAATAATAAACAAACAAATAAAATAATTTATTCAAAAATATCTAAGAACCAAAAGGATAACAAAAAAGAACATAATCTCATTCTAATGGAATTAAACAATGCGTGTGCCTGAACTAGGTGAAAACCTGTTTCTCAGGCAAGAAGAGTGCCAAAAACAAATAAAATAATCAAATAGACCTTACTAATTATACAAGACGACAATGGTGAGTACTTTAAATAAAATAGTCACTTAAGTTAGTTACCTACACTAAACTAGTTTTAATGGAGTGGACAATGGACGAGGCTCGCGTGTTTTCCTACAAACATTTTTAACGGGAGGGGAGGAATGGTCCGCAGGCCTCTTAATATCCCAACCTATTCCAGGATATCGGTTTATTATATATTTCTAATAAAAAATTATACCGTGTGAGATATTTCATTTAACAATTTCATATGTTTTCCTCACAACCTGTAACGATGACAAGTAAATCATCATTACGTGAGCAAACCTTTTTATATAGGTATATTTTTTTACAATTGCCTACCTATTATGTTTATTTTTAAATTCCTCTCACATCCTGTAACTCGGTCATAGCTGTCCATTCTATCAGAGCTAACAGGGGGTGGGTGGGGGGCCGTCTGAACTCCCCCTGTACATTTATATTATAATACACGTCATTATACAAACCCGATGATGTGTGTCGCGAGCGGTCGAGTACAGTTAGATGTACATGGTTTACACTTACACTTATTACTAAACTCTTTTATTATTATTACACTTATTATATACACCCATTTTTTAAAAGTGTCTCAGTTCTTAGTGCTAATCACCTAATGAACCACTAGAAATACATTTTTTTTATTCAAAGGATAATAAGTGTAAGTACGAATGCCTTATTTTGTATTATTTTTTCAAGACGGTAACAAACTACGAATCTGACCTCATTTTCAGAAATATTTTCAAAAATCCTGTGTTTAATACTTTTGTACATTTTTTAGTATTCTCTGTAAGTTTCAAGCAAATCGGGCTACTGGTTATAAAATTACAAGAAACAACAAAAAACTTCAACCCCCTTTTCACCCCCATAGTTTCATAATACCTTCTTAACGGGAGGTTCTACCTTTTGTTTTACTACAAATTGTAACTACCCTCCAAATTTCAACTTCAACGGTTTGGGCTGGGCGTTGTCTCCAAAAAATCGCTTGCTCCTGAAATGCAAATTGTAACAACCCTTCATGAGTTTAACAAAACTTTTTATTTGCGAGTTGGAATCTTCGTAGCCGACTGTACTACCTAAATACCTAGAATGATGTATAATCGTCTATTATTATTATAGCCATTGTGTTGAGATTAGAATATACAAATTAATATCCCTACAAATAATTCCACATACTATTACTACTGTAAGTAACTGAACCCCGAGTCTATTTGACTATAGTATCGAGACGTGAACGTGTCGTCTCATAATTGTATGGGATTTTTGTAGTTCCCTGTCCGCTCGATAGAGGCGCTGCTGTACCAAAACCTATGGGAAAAGAGACGTCACGAGCGTAAAATGGACTCGGGGCTTAGGTTGGGGGTCTAAGTTTGCATCGTCTATTCTTATACACCTGCTTTGTGTCCATCCTGGGTTGCCTGGGGACCGCGCTTAGCGATAAAACCCCCATGGTGCAAGATTTTATTTTTCTTAGCCTGTATTTTTGTATTTGTCTTTTTGTACAACAAAGTATTAATACATAATTGTATTGTAATGCAGTAAAATATTAATTTAAAAAAGTCAATTAACGCATTCACTACCCAGTGTTTGCGGTGCGATCCGCAAGAGCAGGCCGCGATTACAAGCAGTGCTAAAACCATATAAACATTCTGGGCAGTCAAAGTGTTAATAATAAATATAAATTAATTACACTTATTACATTTAATTACGCCAGCTCTCAAAGCTTCAGTAAAAATAACAAGCACGGATTCATTTACCAATCTTATCCTTCTTAATTCAAAACCGACCAAGTATTGGAAATTCGAAACTTGGGATAATTTTGTCCGTAAACACTCAGATAACCCGATCCCGATTGGAAATCAACAGCTCTCATAGGTACTGAACAGTTTGTCGAGGACTTACCTTCACCACCCTTCACCTTAAGGTACAGTCTACATTAAAATAGAGCTTAAAATCTCATAGAATATTTAAATGTAAACATTATTGATAGAATTACAATCAAATAATAGAAACAAATTAGAACTAGTTATAATACTAGAACATTTTACATTTTAGATCTGAATTGGAAATTTTTCATTCCTATGAATTATGAATTTTCGGGAATCCGTTACGCGGTCGAATAAATTTTGGGCTCGAGTACGGGACTCAAAAAAATATATCCCACATAAACATTGTATGCGTATTCAAATAAAAATATGATATTTTTATGATTCTTTGTTTTTTTGATGGTGTGGAAAATCACTGAATTCTGCTTTACACCTGACGGTGATTCAAAATCGGTAGTCGTTGAACCAAATCAAAGTTGCCAATACTAGTAAACGGCCCAGACTAAAAATTATTTTCAACATGTCCAATGTCGTGTCCAACGCCACGAACACATGTGTAAGTGTAGTCGTAGTGATGAAGTGTGTTCTATTCTATTCCAGAATATGGGATGTTTGCAAATGGAAAGCTGGTTTGGACTTTGCAATAAAATTGTTCTGAGGTCTGACTCTCGAAGTATCATATCTTATAATTTTATATAATCTTTTTTTATAATGCTGGAGAATTTACACAGCATTATCTAGCCTCAAGCTAAGCAGAGCTTGTGTTATGGGTACTAGATACATAGATGTATAGACAGTACATCTCGATAATTTTCTATTTTGTAAAAATTGATAACAGACTAATTATTTTACTATTTTCTTATTAATAAAATATTATAAAGGCGAAGGGTTGTAGTAAAGATGTGATAAGTTTTTACATAAGATCTTTACTTTATACTTTTTACCCTGGAATAGCGCGTGCGAAGCCGCGAGCGTAAGTTAGTGAATAATAATCTGTAATTACTTATATAGCATAATAAACTGAATGGAGCGAACCGTAAATGACTGAATCTAAGCGCCGATAGGCGTGTCTGCCTGTTTTATACGTCTATGGACGCCATCCAGGCTCCGCGGGGATCCAGCCAGTCGGGAATCGGGACGGAAGAGTAAAGACGTCTCTCGTACTGGCCGGAAAATTCGCGAACTTCACGCGTCATTTGTTATAAAAAGTTAACGTTCTTTACTTGAAGTTTGAGTTGCCGAAAGCTGTGGTTTGTAGTTTTGAATTTGGAAACGTGCTCTGAACGTTGAAGTTGCATTTTTTTAAGAAAAGTGTTATATCCTATCAAAACCTCTTTTCGCTAATTGTTTTTCCTTTAGTAGGCTTCTTAATTTAAGTGTGCTGTAAGTACCTAACCTAGGTAACATTGCAAAAGATAGTCCATTTATTTTTACGGTTCCAAATTTAATAATAATCCTCTTCAAAATTTACAATAGGTACAACGAGTATCGACGAAGGGTTAATTAAAAGGGTCACATTACCTGTAAGCCTTTGAGATCAAAAGATAATATTATGGGTCCGAAATGGATTATGACGCCCTTATTACGGTTTGGGTTTTTAACGCCCTTTAAGCCTCTATTATTTCGAGGGCTGATATTAAATTTTATATTTCTTGATAGGTTCAGCTGGTTCACCAATACAATTTTAATTACATTTATTATTGAATCTATAGAGACTAGGCAAATTAATGTATGAGTGGTAGATACCTACCAAAAAGTCGATAGTTAAGGTTAAGGTGGAAGGACTCCTGTATCCGCATTTGGACTCCGTTTGGTCCATTATGCGTTGTCCATTGTGCTAGCATAGCCAGCCTAACTCCGTCCAGAAGCGCAGAATCTTCCTGGGGTCTTCACAGGCTTCGCGGAGTGACCTCGGCAAGTTGAGGATTTCTGTTCGTTGTGCTGTTATTCCCTCGCATTCCAGGAAGTCGAAAGTTATTGAATCCCCCAATTCTCCACTATACAATATTTAAGTACCTAGGTACACTTTGAAAAAGTCTTAAACCTGTACAGGGCGTAACGCAACGAATCCAGCGAGCGTTCGTGCAGGCGCCCTAAGGCGTAAACTAAGGCAAAAACACGAAAATTAGGTGTTTTTGAACCCGTTTTCTGACGAAAATATTGATTTTGGATCTTTGAAATTTATATATCCTGTAATGTTTATATGTCCTGTGTATATCTTGAAGGGTTTCTTGGAGGTTCCAAACGCTTGCCGTTAGTTATAGTGTTAGTTATAGTGTGTGTGTAGTTGCTGCTAACCCACTTTTTACCGGTGTCTCTAATTCGATTACTACCAAATTCAGTATAGTGATTCACATAGTTCATACCTATTTCTTGGAGGTCCATTAGCTTATTGTGAACAAATTAATTTCTATTGCTATTGCATTGAAAAATATGTCCGCGCGCAGAATAACAATAATTATATGAGTTCTGTCTATAACGCGATTTAGATGATGGGATATATAGAAGATTATGGTTTCTGAGAGATGCTGGTGTTGTTCTGAATCCTATGCAACCAAGTAGTTCCCGACACTCCACCCTGCCACTCGCAATGCTGAGAAGATACAGATTGTCAGATAGGCGCATAGGAAGTTCCACATTCTTCCTCTCTGCTAGTGGAAGAATGTGGAACTTCTTACAACGTGATAGTTGGGTATATAAGTCCTTGCTCGATATTGCAAGTATCTGAGGAAACGTTTATAAACGTATACCTACCCACCCTTGGGTTATTTTTAAAGTAAAAAAATGTGGGTAAGTGTGAGTCAGACTCGTGCACGAAGGGTTCCGTACGATTATCTATGAAAACGGCAAAAAATCACGTTTGTTGTATGGGAGCCCACTTAAATATTTTTTTCGGTTTTTCAGTATTTGTTGTTATAACAGCAACAGAAATACATCATCTGTGAAAATTTCAACTGTCTAACTGTTACGGTTCATGAGATACAGCCTGGTGATAGACGGACAGACGGACAGCGGAGTCTTAGTAATAGGGTCCCGTTTTACCCTTTGGGTACGGAACCCTAAAAATACCATGGAATTAAAGTGATATTTTTAATTTCGCTGATGTGTCGGTTAAAGAAACAACTAAGAAAACTTTAGCTTTTTAGTTGTGTGTGTTATATTACAATTTGGAGCAAAACCCGGGCAAACTCCCAACATGTAGTTTAACTGATGTTCCGTGAAAATCGATGAAGCTCAGAAGGAAAGCTCTACGTACTTAACGAGAGAATCTGTTATCTGTACTTACTCATAGAGAAAAGGCAGGGTTTTCTCTAAAAACCTCACACTTTTAAACGGCTGTAGAGTTCATTAATAGCTTAACATCTGTGTTCACCAAAAGATAATCGGACAAGTAGGCAGCTTCATCGCTTAACATTGACGTTTAATGTATGAAAAGTGTTTAAAACGTCATAACAACTGTGTTAAATTCAACCATCTGTTGGTGAACTCGGGTCCAAGTCGTTGATTGGAGGTTTATGCCAGATCAAATTAAACAAACACTTTAGTAACAATTAACGAGTGTCCTATTTTCTAAGTAAAATAAAAAAAACTATCTATGTATCTAAATTCAATATGTATATCAGTCATAGTACCTACCCATAGCACAAGTTCTGCTAAACATTATTTATTACTGTTTATCCTATAACGTATTTTTTGGTGGTTTTTAATCTAATTTTTTAAACCAAATATTAACATATTTGGTTAACCAGGAGTTAACTAACACTTTTTAACGTCAACACGTTAAAAAGTGTTAGTTAACTCCTAATATAAGAATCCTAACCTACGAGACTATAAGTCCGTCCTCATAAAGTCAATTTTGAAAAACTATTTCTTTTCTCTAAAATATATGTCACAGAAACAAGTAGAGTGCGATTGTTGGCTCGTATTTATCGCATCGCAGTCGCGGATTACCATGCTCTGCGATGATGACATAAGTAGAGTATACGGCCGTAATATAACAATCACCGTTTTCCCCAAAACCGCAACCAATCTCTCTCCAGAGGGAATGAGCTCCGCATGGCTTCGGCCCCTAATACCCTTTGTACTCTTGTACTCATAAAGGTACCTACTTTGTAAAAGAGGGTCTGTAAATACTCGGGCGCTAGACAAAATCACACTAGCATTACAAAGGCCAAAGTTAGGATGTGAAGTGGTTTTTGCCTTACGATACTTGAATCTACTTATGGTGTGGGCTTCTGTTCTCGTCCTTTTTGGTAAGTAGGTACCTACCTAACCTACTTGACAGCGTAAAAGTGAGAAAGGTTTCTTTAATCTGCGCGGATAGAGCCGAGGTTTTTGTAAAATCGCAGTTCAGGTATTATCGGCGTCTCGGTGAAGCCAAACTGGATCAGTAGTCTCTGAGACTGGAAACCGACATTGAGCTAGCTAAGAGAACATCGTTGTTCTGTAATTATGGAGGACTACTTCCATTCCTCGTACCCAATTCTGGCTTACATTCCCTGATTTTAATTTACCTTTTTGGAGTAGCTTTTCGTTTTGTCGTCACCGCATTTTGTCGTGAGGTGTCGTGCCTCTTGTGAAAACACCGTAATTACTGCTTGATTCGGTCTTACTGTTTTAACGTTTCTTCATACTGAGCTAAAACAACTAATCATCAAACAATTTAATACCTGGTATTGATATGGATCAGTTGAGCTACTTGTAGACTGTTTGCAACAGTCTGCAGTTATCTCAATTGTTTCAATTGTAAATACTAGTTTTAATTTAATTCTATTATTTGATTGTAATTTTCTAAACTGTTTATTTAATTATTTATTTAACTTCTATAAACCTACAACTGACCATCGTTACCGAAATTCTTTAATATTACGAGACTGCAAAAGAGATAAATGCCTACAAAGCATGGTCCGTCCACGTTGTTGTGTGGTCGATTATCGCGCTCTACCGCGTCCGCTTTCGGTCTGATGCACCAACGCTCCCGGTAAACCCTATGCGTCCGTTGTAGCCACAACGTGTACCTAAAACCTTGTAAATTGTCACTTACATTGACTGACGTTCATGTAAGCCGTTGCCTATGTTACGTGTCCACGTAAAATGTGTTATTACGTGGCACTTTCTATAATGTTTTAAGAAGACTAGCCAAGAGCGCAGAATATAGTATGAATGTGTGCGAAAACACAGATGCACTTTCTTTAAATATTCCATCTATCTGATAGTCTCGAACCTAATTCCCAATTAAATATTCAAATCCTGGGTGCTTGAACAAGCCTTTACCTTTGTTCCTTTGATGAGTGGCGGCGAAAAGCCTGCCAACAACTTATAGGTATAATATGCCGGAGTTTATAAAGATAGGTAGAAAATTAGAAAACTAAATAAATAAAAAAACTAAATAATCTTAAACATCCTTATATAAGCGTTTCCTAAAAGCTTTCTAATTAAATTAGATCCCTTTACTCATAATGGTCTGCTAACTATAACAGCTGCTAAACAGTGTTATTTAAAAAGTCAAAAATCAATAACTTTATTTCATTAGGCTTACAAAAAAGCACTTAGACAAATCAAATTTTAACATAAACAACCACTTTATAAATAGTACTAATCTTTTTGAGTATAAAAATAAAATAAAGATCTTTAAACCGAATTATCAAACAAGAAACAAAATGTTGTTGATTTTGTTCGCTTCATTCTCACTCTGACTTATGTCAACAAAGGAAGATAGAGAGAGAATTAGTAGTGTGTTCAGTTGTCAGACTATTGTAAATAAAGGGGGTTTATCTCTGAAGATATTTCAATATTTTTACCGTTTAGCTGTTATTTTACGAACAGCCCTACATACCCTACATACCTACCTACAGCAGCTTAGGGTTGCGTTGATCACTCACACTCTCTGGGCCTCACTGTGGGGTGACGTCGGTCATAAAACTCAGATATGTGATATTGATATTAGAAACGAGATTCTCGTTTATGGCTGTTGGTTTGATGTCGCCTAGTATGATTGTTTATGTTTAAAAAAAATGTTAATTTGTTATTTCAGTAGTAAGGTACCGAAAAAATATAACACACACAAATTTTTTAATTATGTAAAGGGAAAATCCCATTTTACCCCCGTATATTACAGAAAACTCTGTAATATGAGATTACCCCCCGGTTCCCTAGTTAAAAAGTGATCCTTCATTCCCCCTAGTTCTCTGAACGCGTTGCCTTGATTTGCCCTACATTTTTCCGTAATCGGACCTGATTTTTAAACGACTCTAGGAGAAGGTTATATTTTCAGCTGTGTGTATTTTTATTAATTGTTTCCGTTGAAAGTGTTGACAGCAAATTGCATATCCAATCTATTTGCAATGGAAAACAAAATTGAGCACAACTCTCGACATGCATCGGTGTTTTATATTTTTAACTCTCAAAGGGCGTTTGTGCACATCAAGGAATTTTAATGTCTGGCAGTCCTTTTTTACGGTCCGATGTGGAATGAAAAAACGGGTGATTGGCTTGTGCACTTGTCTGTCTTTACTCGGATCGGTGCGGTGCAGTTGGAACTCTCTTTGAAACTAGGTAGGTACACGCCCGCGTAATTACGCTAGGAACGATGAGTTGAAAAAAATGGCTCGGAATGGGGAAAAGTAAAATGTCGTACGGTAAAATTACGTTTAGTGCTTAAACTAGTCTAAACATTTATAACGTGCCATATCGGACCGTAAAAAATTGGACTGCCGGACAGTAAAATTCCTTGTAGTGCACAAACGGCCTAACGTTTTAATGAAAAAACTGCTGGATAATTGTAATTATAGAACAAAAACTAGCACGCCAACCATCTGCTTAAACATTATGTTATTGGTCGGCAGGTAGAAAATGCCTCGGCATTAAGCCCACCCTTTGTACCTTAGTGCATTAAAGTTTTAAATAAATAAATAAATAAATAAAAAACGGATATTTGGGAAACTCGTAGTTCTAAGTAAGTAGTATTGCATACTACAGATAATATATAAACTAACGCTTAAGGACTAGATAATGATTTATAGGGTTGTCCAAATCTCCAGCAAATAAATGTTTAGTATTATTTCGTATTTCTGTTAGTTACAGTGAGGAAGGCCGTCGATTCCACAGACATATGTAATACTAGCTGCGCCCTAGAGGTCGATTCACGATACCAACGCCCATCTTCACGGCCTAACCACCCAGTGAGATTGGACGGGTAAATGTAAGAAAGTACAAATTGATTGTGTGAGCGGTGGAAAATTGAACGGATTGAATCTAAAATGTTCTCTAATAAGACTTTGGTCGTCATTTTCAGTCGATATGTTTTAATACGGGTATTTTAAAAAGATGTCAACTATATTTTTTTATATCTTTTTGTTGGTCAGTGGACGTAGGTACAGGTAATTAGGAAATACAGCTACCAAATCACACTTAAATAAATTAAAAAAATTGGATTTCGATCGGTTCGCTTAATTGTAACATTTGTATCCGAACTACTGTGACTACACCATATATCTTGATATTTTGCATGATCTAGGTGCCAAGCGGATTTGTCATTCCAGAGGTTTACTTTTTCGTATACCCAAACTCCATTAAACATTCATGTCTTTAATTTTATTTTACTTACTTCGTAACCTACCCAGGTTTAGTTATAATATAACTTTGTATATTAATTTAATAGGTACCTAGTGGAATTATTAGGCTTTTCGCTTTTACGTTAATCTCTTCAAAACTCTTGAGACCCTTAAATGCTTGGTTTCTAAAATTATCTATTCTAGCGAATATGGTTGCTAACGGAACCCTTTCATCTAAGCTTTGTGGTTGTGTCAACTCAGTGTATAATGTGTTGAAGTTGTTAAGTCTAAAGATTTACATTTACGTAATTCTTATTACGTAGTTCCCTAAACTTTGCTTTAGTCACAAAGTAGGTAAGGACAAGTAGCGGTCTCGTAAAAAAAAAACTTAAACGAAATTGGAAACCAAAATCAATGGAATTAAATGTAGGTATATAAGAAGAAAAAAAAACAGTGTAGTTAGGTACCTAGTACCTACAAAATAAGCACTTAGACTAACTACTAAGACAAACTACTCCTTAACTTTACATTGTTTTTATTAATAACTAGATGACCCCGCGATCTTCACCTATATTTTCTAATCAAAGAATTAAATTCAAAATTTGTGGTTTCAGTTTTCTAGGTCAACGGAAAGTACCCTGTAGGTTTTGTATACATATGATTTCCTAGGAAATTTCAAAATAAACGTTAATTTTGGTCCGTCGCCATCATCATCACTTCTGGACCTCTCCCCCCTAAGGTGGGCCTGAACCTCTAAGCTCCCATAAAAATATTATTATTATTACTATTCGATTCATTTGGAAACTACGACCCCGATTTAAATGAAATTTTGCATACATAATCGGATAAGAAATCGCTGTTTGTACCTACCTACCGTACATAATCATCATTAAATTAGAGCGAAAGTAATAAAATCGCTTGAAGATGGATAAAAAATAAGTACATAGTATAAAGTTTAGTGTAGTATAAAGTTTAATATGGTAAGTTACTAAGTATTGGCTTGCGACTTGGATAATAGTGTTATTTGCTTGCAAATTAAAAAAGACAACTTTTACCTTCCTACTCGAAAAAACACAAAGGTAGGCATTGCTTTGAAGCACGCTTTAAAGCTATTCGTTACCTTTACGCCAAAGCGAAACTAGATTATTGCGTTCCACAAAAGCCTGGATAGAGCAATACCTACGCAATACCTACCTACCACCAACCGTTATTAAAAACTGGCTTTTGTACGAAATACACGAAATATTATCTACAGTTTGTTAGAACGGAACATATCGCAATTAAATTCGAAGAATCCAACTTTGTTGGCAACCCTGAAGAGATCTGAAGTTGTTAGGAGTAAGTTTTCATCTGAAAGCGTTTTCATCTCGAACTGCATTTCCTCTGAAGTTGAATTTCGAGAGAACTAGTCTTCAATTTGCGTTTTCTCAGAACATATGCAAGGACTACCTACGTATCACGTTCAAACATGTTACAAAACAACTTGTTTTTGTTTACCAAGTTTCTCTCACAAATAAGGTAGCTACGTATAGAGAACGAATTGTGTTCAGAAAATTAACACTTATTTTTTATTATTCTGTCAATGAATATTCTGCAAAAATATATTATCTGCCTAACAATGTACCTAAGTGTGTGTTATTTTGTATTGCGTTTTTTTTTAATTTGCTCCACACTTTTAGTGCTAATTTTCCATTCTAGCTAACACTTTGTTATATGTATATGTTTATACATTCTATAAACATCAATGAAGAAACTTTTGGGAGTTAAATAATACAGGAAACACTGGCAGGTACTGGTTGTAGCTATTGTGTCACGGGGGAGAAACGGGACATTGCACATAATAGAGACATAATTATTAGGTTTTTTTTCCTATTGTAAAACTGTACACCATTATTTATTTACTAGTTTCTGCCCGTGGTTTAGCATGTGTACTTACACAAGGTACTTTCTATCCCATGAGAACTGATTTATTGGATAGAAAGAAACAAATAATAAGTAAATTACAAAATTTCATCTCGATCCGTTCAGTAATTTTGGCGTGAAAAGGTAAGGAACATCAAAATTTTCACATTTACTATATTAGTGTGATGTGTATTTATTCAAAATTAACAAAACACAATGAACAAATAAAACATCGAAACATTTCATACAAAAAATAATAAAACAAATTCAATAAAAATTAATCTTGCTTTGAATATCAGGGCAGACAATTTGAATGAAGCGGCAAATTAGGCTGACAGTACCGACTGCTTTGAGAAGGGGACGCCTTTGAGTTTCCAATATCAATTTGCTTCAATTCCGATAATCTTCTTGGATCAGATTCATACTAACTGTGCTATAAGAGGCAAATTGGCAAACCTATACTACTATAACCTGTACTACTATACTTTTACACAATAATTTGAGGGCTTTAAGAAGGTATTGGGATTTTCTTACAAGAAAAATTCACGGCTATAGCCCGGAGTCAGGAAGTTGGCGGTGTAACACCGGGGGTGCCTCGGAAAGCATTGTCTGTGGGTACAGTAAAGAGTTTATTGATAGATTGATTGAATATATTTTTTTTAATTTATTTATTTATTATCAACTTAAAGTACATTTCCTTATATAATTTCTGCCAAACTGTGAAACAGTTTGTCGGGTTAATAATTTTCGATAGGCTTCATAATCAGATTAGCATAGGTATTATGTTATTCTAGAACCAAGTTTAGGTCTCTACATACCAAATATCATCTAAATCAGTTAAGAATTTACTTACCAATACTACTGAACGGATCGGGCTGAATTTTTGCACAGGTAGTTCTAAGCCTGGAATAAAAGTGTTATTCTAGAAATAGATGGAATAAATGATTACTGATTACTAAAACATAGGCGGTTATTATCGCGTGCGAAGACGCAAGCAGAGATTAGTATTGCATAAAGATAAGAGGTTTATAAGTTAGAGGGAATGTTACCATGGAAACTTCGATGAACCGAGAATTTCATAGCCAAGAGGAATTAATTAGGTAAAGTAGTTAGTGTAGTCAAACAACGGCTAATTGAATGCCTGTGCTAATTAATTTAGTTATAGTGGCTATTTATTCTAGCTCTCGGTGAGTTTGTTAACTTTATAATAAGTTATTTAGTTAACTGTTTCCTGCTTGATAGAGAGTGGAATAATATCTTTCTTATAGTTTGGTTATGTGCATAGTCGTCTGAGTCCACCTTTGTGACATATTTAGAAACTATTCGACGACCTCTGTGGCGTGGTGGGTGAAGGTCTGCCTGCGACGCAGGAGGTTGCGGGTTCGATTCCCGTCTCGGGACAAATGTGTGTACGGTCTGCAGACATTTGTTCAGGGTGTTCTGGTCGTTTCTCTGTGTATAATAAAAAAATTCTATCTATGTATTGTATTATATTATGTATATCAGTTATCTAGTATCCATAACACAAGCTCTGCTTAGCTTGGGGCTAGATAACTGTTTGAATTGTCCAGCATTATTTATTTTATACATTTATTCAATTTATTTTTCCAAAGGCATTCAAAGGAGAGAGGAATTTTAAACTCGGAAATTTCTCTGCTATCTCAATTCGCTTTGGACAACAATAAATGCTATGTCTGAGGAAATTGTTCTGACAACGGACGCATAAGAAGTCCTTGTTTATCTATCAAAACACTGAAGGAAGGCATATAGGTACCTATAGATGTTTTGAACATGTTACAATACATCTGTACAAGATACCTACTCGTATTAGTGAAGGTTATTTCATACATCGATGCAGGATCTGTACGTACAATCCAAACCGTTTCTGGTCAAATCAAATCAGATCAAATATTTTATTTAATAATAAAATAGATACATAGCCCTAATCATAGTCAGTCATTCATAGATTATTCAAAGATATAAAGTTAAAATCGCATATCACTAATTTACCTTTTAATTTTGTTTGTGCTATCATTTTTTAAAATTCTCACAAATAAATTGCAGGGAATATTTACTATGTAACTTATTTCAAAATGCGCTTATAAATAAATGTCAGTGCGAAACCCATCAGATAATGACCCTAGAAGACACACTTATTAATTTAACACCCGTTATCGTGTTCGATCAGGCCGGGGGTGTCCAACATGCCGCAATCTCCCCTACAATGCCTCCAGGTAATAGACAGAATATGCGGTAGTTCACAATGTATTGAGCGTAACATAGAACATTGTAGGCACTAACCACACTAATATTATAAATGCGAAGGTATGGAAGGATGGAGGGATGTTTGTACTTCTTCACGCCATAACTACTAAACGGACCGGGGTTATTACTGAAATTTTGCATAGATGTAGTTCTAAGCCTGGAATCAAACATAGACTTTTACTCCCATAAATCAGTTTTTATGGGATAGAAGTAACCTTTATAAACTTTCATAGAAACAACGCGTTCAAAACCGCGGACTGAATCTAGTATTACCTATATGCGCAAGTTTGGATTTGGATGGATGTTAGTTACCTCTTCACGCGAAAACTATTGAACGGATCGCGGCTGATATTTTGCATTCAGATAGGTCTAGGCCTAGAAAAAACATAGGCTACTTTTTATCCCACTTTTTATCGCATAAATCAGTTCCCATGGAATATATCCTGTATATTAAATTCCTTTGATGAATTTATAAATATTCGATTTTGAAGGTGTTCCAACAACTTTGGGATCATAGTCGTCATACATTTATTTATTATCGACTAAAGAACCCAAAAATGCAATTATTTTTTTCAAACACTCACTTTTCCAGAAAAACTGAAAAAATTCTTTTACTTTTTTTAATACAGAACTTATTTTTTTCAAAATCGAGCACGTAGCGCCTGTCATGACTTTTCGATAACTCTCACGCTTTTAGACTTCCCCTTAGTAGCCCTAAAAAAACTCTCCTATATAACCTTTAAACGTTTCAAGAGAAACAACGCTTGCGAAGCCGCGAGCATAAACTAGTATAAAATATACAGTAGTACAATACCGGCGACACAGTAACACAGTTTGCGGTTTAACGGTGATGTGGTTCGCGTTGCCCTCTGCAAGGGACGTCTGAGGAAGGTGCCAGTTTAACCCACAAAATTATAACTTAGATTAGAGATATAGTTTTGTGTTTTAAACTACCTACTATTTTAGACTTATTATGGCAAGCTCTGTGGCACGGAGGGCGAAGGCCGCCTTCGACGCAGGATGTTGCGCGTTCGATTCCCACCTTAGAATTTTTTTTGTACGATCAGTAAATATTTGTCCCAGGTGTTCTGGGTATTATCAACGTATTAAAAAAATATTATATCTATCTATTTAATATAATGTATTATGCATATCAGTCATCTAGTACCGATCACACAAGCTCTGCTTAGCTTGGGGCTAGATAATGCTATGTGGATTGTCCAGCATTATTTATTTATTTATGTTACTTGCCTGATTTATCCCACTGCTCAGTAAAGGCAAAAGTAACAAACTCACAAAACTAAACTGCATAGATAAATAGGAAGATACTAGATACCTAAATACCTACCTATCTATAAGTCCTAATGAAGTCTATAGTTAAACGTTGTTGTTCTTCCAACACAAATAAGGTTCGTAGTTAACCCGCTTACATCCGTAATGAAGTCTATAGTGTTCCCACTGTGTTTGAATCTAGACAGAGTTGTGTCTAACTTTAGTAATCTGACTTGCGAGTATCTAATACCTATTGTTTCAAACTCTACCCAGAGTAGCAAGCAATTATGGTATCCTAACCACCTAAATTAAACTGTATTATAATAGCAGGAAGAGCTATTTTCATCGACATCATTATCATCAGCCTAAATTAGTCCACTGGACATAGGCCACCCCTAATGAGCGCCATAGCGCCCTGTCTTCAGCTTGACGCATCCAGCATCTGCCTGCTGTCTTTCGCAGGTTGTCATCCCACCTGGCTGGAGGACGTCCTACACTACGTTTACCGAGTCGTTGTCCACTCAAGAACACGCTTACCCCAGCGGTTATCGGTTCTTCGCGAGATATGGCCGGCTAACTGCCACTTCAGCTTGCTAATTCTTAGAGCTACGAGTATGTATGTCGATGACATTGTTGCGTCAAGGAGTTTTTCCTGTCAGAATAGTGAATATTGGTACATAATATTTATTTATTTATTTAGTATATTTTAGTATATTATAGTTATTTTATGTGTATATCTAGTTTATGTGTTTATTAGTCTATCTTTAGTACACCCCCTGCCTTTCTTAAATTCACATAATTCTTTCCATCCAAAGGTTGCCTGGAAGAGATCGCTTCTAAGCGATAAGGCCGCCCATTGTACTTGTCTCATGTAATGTCTTTTTGTAATGTTCTTTTTCTGGTGTACAATAAAGTGTTTTTGTATTGTATTGTATTGTTCTCTGTCGGATGTATTCGTTACGAATCCTATCCTTCAGAGAAACTCCGAGCATAGCTCTTTCTATAGCTCGCTGAGCGACTTTAAACTGGTGGACCAGCCCTACCGTGAGAGAGCTTTTTTACCTTCGACTACCTTTAAACTGTGTGCAGCACCGTATGAAAACTTTATAGAGACGATTTTAAACTTTTCACCGTAATAATTTCCTCTGCGAGGAGAACTTTGTTGGTTGTTCATTTTTAGGGTTCCGTACCCAAGGGTAAAAACAGGACCCTGTTACTAAGACTTCGCTGTCCTTCTGTCCGTCTGTCACCAGGCTGTATCTCATGAACCGTGATAGTTAGACAGTTGAAATTTTCACAGATGATGTATTTCCTTTGCCGCTATAACAACAAATGTTAAAAAACAGAATAAAATAAATATTTAACTCTCCCATACAACAAACGTGATTTTTTTGCAGTTTTTATAGATAATGGTACGGAACCCTTCGTGCGCGAGTCTAACTCGCACTTGGCCGGTTTTATTCATTTTAGCTGTCCATTTTGTGAGCTCCATTTGCGCTCGAGTGCACATTTTAATAACTGCCTCAAAATTGCCTTTCAGTTTTATGGACCGTCGTCATTTTCTTTTGAGGATATTATTTGAATAGGAAATGGACAGGACAAAGAAGTCTGTCCATACTTCGATACTAATATTAAAATTCGAAAGCAACTCTGTCTATTTGTCTGTTACCTTTTCACGTCTAAACGGCTGAACTGATCTTAATTAAATTCGGCAGGGATGTAGATCTACTTTTTTTTTCGGAAAAGCGCGAGCGAAGCCGCGAGCAGAAGCTAATAGGTTATGAAATCAACAACCCATTTTATTTTTCTCTTTGCTCTACAATTATACGATATCATACGAAGCCATATTTGCGGAGACATCTCAATATTGTGTGCAAATACAATATTGAGTACCTAGATAAACAAACCCGAGCTCAGTTCATGATCAAGTGATTTGAATGAATGCTTACAGCGCCACCAAATGTGTTGTGTGGATTATAGGTTTCGGATGGTCAGGAGAGAACCCTATGCATAGGGTCCTTTT
The DNA here is from genome assembly GCA_947086465.1 of Eupithecia exiguata. Classification (NCBI taxonomy): domain Eukaryota; kingdom Metazoa; phylum Arthropoda; class Insecta; order Lepidoptera; family Geometridae; genus Eupithecia; species Eupithecia exiguata. The sequence continues at coordinate 4,703,623 of OX352230.1, read as the reverse complement.
CTGGTGAAAACAATATTTCCTGATATTTTTTAAGGTACCATAGCTATAGTAAAATATTTATGTATGGTAGTAAAATATCGCCGCGGTTTTAAATCATTTCACTCAAGGTGATTAATAAAACCGGCCAAGTGCGAGTCGGATCCGCGCACGAAGGGTTCCGTACCATTATCTATAAAAACGAGATAAAATCACGTTTGTTGTATGGGAGCCCCCTTAAATATTTGTTTTATTCGGTTTTTGGTATTTGTTGTTATAGCGGCAACAGAAATACATCATCTGTGAAATTCAACTGTCTAACTATCACGGTTCATGAGATACAGCCTGGTGACAGACGGACAGCGAAGTCTTAGTAATAGGGTCCCGTTTTTACCCTTTGGGTACGGAACCCTAAAAATTATCTTAATGAAAACTTCAGTAGGAGGCTATAAACTCATTAGCATTAATTTCGTCATTTTCGTCTCTCTGCGATACTCAAACACGTTCAAATCCCATCTCAAATCCCTTTCCATTATGAACATCAATCATTCCTTATTTGAAATTTCCACAGAACAAAGAGTGTTGCCAACATGTTGCAAAGTAAATAAATCACTACCTTAATGGGAGCTATTATGGTTCATAACAAATTCAGCCTCCGTTCGTCTAACGGACATGGAGAATTAAAACGGAGATCGTGCTCCTTGTAGGTTGACCATGAATCTGATGTGTAATGTTTTATTTTAGCAACAGCATAGGTACAAAGCAGAGTTACAAAAAATGTTCGCCAGCATAGTAAACTAGGTATACATGTATACAGGGTTATTGGTAAATTAGTGACAATACGTGAACTTGCAGGTCCTGCCCATCATCAAAACATGTTCGTGAAGGCGCCAAGTCTAAATTCTAAAAAGAAATATAAGTCACCCTTGCTTGATACTAAATGAAAAACATCATTTGCCTGGAACCCAACGAGTTACTAAAGACCGATCTTTCACTCTCATAATATTCTGTTAATTCAAGGCAGAGCTGTTTTTAAGTTGAGTTTCAAAAAGAACCTCTCTAACGAACGATTATTGAATTGCGGCGGGTACCCATTACCAATACCAAAATTAAGAATTTAGACCTGGCGTCTTCACAAACGTATTTGTGATGATGGGCAGGACCTGCAGTTCACGTATTGTCACTAATTTACCAATAACCCTGTATATGTATAGCAGGGAAGATTGTTATTTTTCTCGTCAGAATTATTTTATAACTACCCACTTTCTCTTTCAGTATTTTTTTTCAGTATTTTTCATTTATTAGCCATATCGTTACACTAGATAACATAGGTAAGTCAAACGTTACATGGTTTAAAAACTTTAAATTAATACATTTATAATTCTAACCTAGTATTAGAAATGCTAAAAATGCTTTTGCTCTTGCCTTGTCCTAAACATGTAATAAATATTTCTTTTTTGGTCGATAATGCATGAATGTGTTGATAGTTTTTCTTACCAAAGTACCTATCTTTTTATTTAGACCTATTTGTAGTAGGCATGCTCGCCACCCAAATGTTATTTACTTAATAATCAACTAGTCCTAAGTTAATTTTAAGTGAATTGATATAATTCGTATGAGAATAAAGTTTCTTAAACCAGCAGTATTATAACTAAGGCTTTCAATTGTACAGTTAGCTTAATTGTTTCAACTGTAAATACTAAGTTCTACTTTGTTTCTATTATTTGATTGTAATTTTCTTTGTTATTAAAGTTACTATTTAAATACTGAATTGTACAGTACAATGGTCTCTCTATTTTACTGATTTAATTATGCCGGATTTTGTTCAGGCGTAGAACGAGATAGACTAGAGAAAAACAATAGGCTAGATGACTGATTTTGAGTAACTACTCAGAAATGTTAGACATGTACTGAATACAAAAACCTACTACATGTATTATGATTTATTTTGTATGCAGTAGATATTTAAGATTGACATGTATAGGATTTATTTTATATTTAGTGCAAAAAAAATGGACATCGAAGAAAAAAAGCTTTTAAAAATACAATTTCGATTTCGCTCTACAACGCTACAATACTGGTGGCATTTGTCTATGACGTCATCGATGCACGAACATAATTTGATGTTATAGAATGACCATAATATTTTTTATTGAATATTAATAAACCCCTCTCTTTATTATCAAAGAAAATAACAATGAAATATAAGAAACAAATTATTACTAGAATTTACGATATTGTCAAGAAACGAAGAAAGCTGATTGATTGAAGAAAGTCAGCCCATATACAGGATGAGTTTTTTATCAGGGCCACTGAGGGGAAGTCTGAAACCGTGAGCTGTTATCGAAAAGTCATTCAATTTTGAAAATTATATGTTCCGCATTAAAAAAAGACGAAGAACTTTTTTAGTTTTCCTGGAAAAGTGAGTTTTTGAAAAAAAAATTGGGTTCCTTAGTCGATAATAAGTAAATAAATGTACAACGACTATGTGCCCAAAGTTCCTTCAAATTGAATATTTATAAATTCAATTTTATAGATACAGTAAAGGACTATGCGAAAGGTAAATCCTCTTTTGCTATATTTTTGCAGTTCGTAAAGAACTTTTTAACATCTGAATTTCTTCAAAAAGGTTGGTATCACTGAATGCGAAGAGCGTTGGAAAGTGTTAATGATATTTAGTTAGTTTGTTGATGTCATCATCCCTTTTGTACCTATTAGGAAACAATGCTAAAGCCTATAGCCACGAAGTAAAATCTCTCTCTGAAAATATACTCAAAAGGATAGTAAGGTTGCTACCTTAATATACTTTTGAGTGAGTTTTTAAATTAAATGCGCTGGCAACACTCATTACATTGACAAAACATGGTCACCCTACTCAACCCTTGTCTGCCTAAAAATAGCACGTGTATAGCCGTGCTACACGTGGACTTTATACCTACATATTTGCTAACACGTTTTTTAGTACGAAACGTCGTCCTCGTGATACTTTTAATGGTGACAAATCGTAAAATTTATTACTTAGATACCTAATTTTTTTTTAAAATCATATGTAATCAAGCCGGTGTGACATGCTCCCATGGTTCAAATGATAGTGGATATGATAGTGATAGGGGAGCGCATGTCTGATTTAGTGGAATTTCAGGTCTCTGGATTTTAGGGTTCCGTACCCAATGGGTGAAAACGGACCTATTACTAAGCCGCCTCCATATCCTATCTGTCCGTCTGCACGTCTGCGGGCTGTATCACATGACCTGTAAAAGGTAGACAGTTGGAATTTTACAAAATGATTATTTCTCTTGCCGCTGTAGCAAAGGGGTCCAATATCTATACCAAGTTGACTACCGATCACTGAAGTTAAGCAACGTCGGGCGCGGTCAGTACTTGGATGGGTGAACATATCATGATGGCGTTTTGCTATTTTTTTTTAAATACATGTTTTAGAGTTCCTTTTGCGAAATAGTTATGTACGATGGTACGGAACCCTTCGTGTGTAAGTCGACTCGTAATTGGCCGGTTTTATTATTTTCATGTTTAGTTTTCTAAAATGTCAAATATTAACAATTTTTGTAATAAGTTGTTATACATGAATTATTTTGTGTGTTGTGTTTATATTTTTTTATACATGAATTATTTTGTGTACATGTTAACGGTTTTATCAAAATCAAAACCAAAAGTTTTTTTTTTAGTCCATAAATACAATAAAATGTACACATGGATAAGGTCAAATTCCTAAAATTAAACACTGTTATTTAAAGTAGTACACAGTATACGCGACAGAAATAAAATATATCACTTTATTTTTGAGTTCTGTCGCTTCGGTATCATGCAACACGATTTCAACAAGAATCGATAAGGCGCTATTTATTATGGTACCTATCTCTACTTTTATTTACGAGAAAAACGTATCCAATAAAATTATACTAACCTAAGAAGCTTTTGTCGAGGATTTTAAACAATATTGCCTTCAGGGTTCACCTTGAGTGCGCATACTGAAGATGTAATCAGCTTTTCTAGAGGACCTTCAGCTTCACTTGGGGAAAAGGGAACACATCGCTTGGTAAACTATATATTATGCTAAACGAAAACTACTTAGTTGTTTACGCATTTTTGTCACACTATCATTAAAATGAAAATGATTGTTTCGCGTCTGGACTGTCCCATCCAAATAAATGGATGAAAATATTGATGGGATCTGTCTCTATTTAAATGTGTCTCTGTTTAAATTTAAATGTATTTAAATTCAATTATTGTGTTATTATTTGTCTTAATTTTTTATTATTTAATCTTATTTCTGGTTAAATTTAATTCTATTTTGTTTGGTTTTATTGTGTAATTTTAAGTGACTTTTTATAAATTTGTATTTAATTGTGTTATGGATTCGATTGTGATCTGAAATAAATGAGTTAATAATAATAATTAAATGCAATGAAATTTTGGAATTTACTATTTCTTTACTCCAAAACTACTAAACGAAGCGGGCTGAAAATTTGCTTAAACCATTATGTAGGTCTAGTACGTAGTCAACGTTAGTCGTTTGGTTGCTTAGTTAGGGCGTGAAGGAAGGACAAACAAACAAATAAACAAACACACTTTCGCATTTATGATGTTACCTAGTTAGGATTTTGTTTGTACCTAATATCATAAGTAATATTAATATCATTATTGTTTTTATTATTTAGTAGTAATTTTTTTGTTATTAAAGATGTTTTCTTAATATAATATAACTATAATTCATCCCGGAAAAACGCTAGCAAAGCTGCTAGTAGAAACTCGTATACCATATTGATTACGTTATATAATACTTTATATTATACATCTAATTAACATTTACATTGTCCTTACCTATGTTTGTACATTCTACGGCAATTAATTTCTACTTCCATGGTTTCTACCCTGCCTCAGTTTGAAAATCGAACACCGAAATTCGAAAATGGAATGTTCCAGAGCAGCACGTTAAATTCAATTCAAATTGTGGTCCATAGAACTGGGCGTGCTCTGGACAATTTAATTTAACTTTACGCTGCTGCTAGCTTTGCATAGGTTTGTTTCAAAAAGTTTATCAATATTTTGAAAGTTCTGTTGCAGTTTGGAAACTGTTTTAACGGACATTGTATGAAGGTAAATTAATAAGAGCAATAGAATCGTTTGAAATTGGAAGGTGTGGTAATTACAATACAATACAATACAAAAATGCTTTATTGTACACCATAAAATAACATTACAAAGAGACATCACATAAGATAAGTACAATGACAATGTAATTACAACTAAGAAGAGTATTTTTAAGCGTGTTTTTAACTGACTTTGAAAAAAGTAGGGGGTTCTATGTTCGGCTCTATGTAGGTTTGATATTTTCTAGAAATGATCACGAGGTTATCCCATAAAAAGATATCCATTTTTTAAATTTACTTATCCCGCAAAACTTAATCCGTTTTCACATTAATTTTAACAATAAAATTATTTTCAGAACGGAGGGTCGGATAATATTACCTACATAAAAAAATGTTTTTAGGCTACACACATACAGACAGAGAGAGAAACCGTCTTTTGTTTCGATGTTTTGGCGTGGATCGCGTGATATTATCATTCGAAATTCAAAATTATCTATTTTGAATTTCGAATGACAATCTTTTGCTATCCGCGCCTGTGAGGAATGAGTATTTATATACGTTTTTGAATTATTTGATTTTGTTCTATAATTCGACCTTTTTTACTGTTACACACGCCGCACAGCACGACAGATTCATAGAAATGTATGACAACGCCCGAAGTCGTCACCGCATTTTGTCGTGTGGTGTCGTACGTCATGGGAAAACGCTCTTACAGGCTAAGGGGTTTATACCAGGATTTTCGTCTATCGGACATTATTGACTTAAGGCGATCCCTTCTACAGCTAAAATGCCATCGATCATTATCCTAACTCTTGGAAATGGAATCATTTTGTTGAAATTGGACAATACTATGTATTGACAGTCCCTCGCCCCGAGCTACAGAAAATGGAGGAAAGTTGGTAAATCACTGGTTAAGTGCCGTGGTCTCGACCATTTATCTACTAAGTACATAGTAGGTACCTACTTATGTACCATTTTTGGTTTTACCTACGGGTTAAGGGTAAGCACGGATTTCTACTATTGAACGACTGCAAAAGAATCAAACACATAAGTATGCCACTTTTGTAAATGTTTGCAGAATTTAACTAGAAGTTGCAATTGGGTTTTGCAATCAAATTTTAAAAACTGATAAAATACTAGTGAAACGAAGTAAGTTTTCCGTTTTTTCAAGAAAATTATATTATTAATGTGTTCTGTTCTGATCGTAAGGTTACAAAGCTTTAATTTTTTTTAATATTTAATAAAAGTTTAATGACTGTGACCACGGCACCAAGCCATGCAGCTTCTACTGAAGACTTCCAATCACTCTTGAAGGCGGATATCCTGCCATCAACGATCTTTAATAAACTTTCTTTCAAGACTTGTTTCCATCTGTTTTGATTGAGAAATTCGCAAACTTGGGTTGTACTTTCTATGAAAATATTTCCTTTGACTTTGAAGTTAAGAATAATGTTTTCGTAAAATTGATCGATCAGGAGGTATCGGTTTGCATATTTTTGTCGTGATTATAATCATCATCTATATTGGAGCTCGTTTCACTATTTTTTTTGCTCAATATGTAATAGCTATTGCAATAGGCCTGTCATGGCGCAGGGACATCACAATATGTGATTGTCACTTTATGTGTTCACTCAAGAAGCTGCAGCGTTCATTTTTTTGTCGGAGCTGTTTCCTACTTCATTTGAAGTATTGTACTGCCGGGTCGAAATTGAAATTACGACTTTTACGGCAAAAAATTTCGATTGACTTAGTTTGTGTCAACTATCATTCTAAGCCTAATTATTCGGGTATTTTCTCGTGGTCCCATTATTTTGTCCCATTGCTTTCATATGTTTTAAACTTTCCATCCTGTATAAAATTGAGGAGGTATAAAACGGGTGTTTTCTCGTGGTCCCATTATTTTGTCCCATTGATGGGATCACGAGAAATAATTCTAAGCCTGGGTCAATGTATCACAGACAACCTTAGACAATTTAACCCGCTGTCATTGTCTAAGCAGACAACCCTTATTTCAAAATGTCGTGAACACTAAAACGTTTTGCACACAATAAATTATGTAGGGCAAGTCCTTTGGTGTCAATCAAAATGCCCCGTGGCCTTTTGAACCAGTGTTTCATTAGGTAGGTACCTACGTTGCTGTTACAAACGAAGATATCACATTACAGTTGAATAGTTGGAATTGGAAGGTACATACTTGGAAATTGAGATCACAGCTTGTTTGAATTTGCGACCGTTGTCATGGTTACGCGCCGTCGTCTATACTAAATTATAAAGAGGTAAAGTTTGTGAGGCTACAACCTCACCAACTTTACCTCTAGGGTAAGTGATCTCTGGATCTACTGAACCGATTTTGAAAATTATTTTACCAATCGGAAGCTAAGTTATTTGTGAGTATCATAAGCATACATATATATATATAAGCATACATATATATATATATAAAAGCATATAAATATAATGTTGCGTAAACACGGTATGCGTCGCCCTAAATCTATTCATCATCATCCGCAGTCGAATTTCACCCACTAATGGATACCTATAGGCCTCCTGAAGTTTGTTCCATCCACCGAGTTCCTGTCCTGAAAATCCCCAGTCAAACTAGCGCCGCCACCTACTTTATCTTATTATTCCGTTTAACAAAGGAAATTTCAAAAATCCATCGCACAGTTTGTGATACCTTTTATAAGCTTTTCTTTAATGCATCTGTACCGGTTAAGAAGTGCCTCTACATCCTTTTCTTTGCCTTTAATATCTAAATTATGTCAAAATTTTGATTTGTTAAAGCCGATTGTATGTGTGTGTTTCATGTGACAAATAAATAATTTACTTACTTACTTTACTTTTACATAATCAACATCAACAACATAACCAACATAATCAATTTAGCAACTCAAAACGTATACGAACCGGAAGATATACTCACCTCGCAGTATTCCGGGATAAACTGATTACGTTCCCTTTTGATGTCGCTCGCTCGCAAATATCACTCGATGGGTATAGCCCAGTATCTACCTATCGATCGGTTGTAGTTAGCGATGGTGGGAACAATAATTGACAGACTACAGACTACTACTACAGGATGAAAACCATTTGCAACTTATTTTTAATGTAGTAATAATGAGTATTATTGACTACATTAAAAATAAGTTGCAAATGGTTTTCATCCTAGTCAGTGACAACGTAACAAAGCGTAATCAGGTGATTTTTATTAAAAATATGCCTTTTTGAGGTAAAAAACGGGATTAAAATTACACATTTTTTGATATAATGATCACGTGACCGAAAACGCTATGTGTTTGGTTGGATCGCAAGTGACGTCACACTTTTAAAAATTACAGTGCCAATGAGTTCTTCTTGTTAGGTGTGGTATGGCGGGGTGACGTCATAGCTTGGAAAACGGGAGCCATGACAGAGATTATCGTTTTGGCGCGGCATTATTTAATTCAAACCTTAAAATTAGTTTTTTTAACTAATACGATTGGCCTTGAAGAAATATTAATTACACTTTGCATTATTTTTATGAGACAATACGTTAGAATTATTTCCTAGTAGTAGTCAAGTAGCCTATTTACTACCGATAGAGACTAGTGACCAATAGGTACAATCATCATCATCATCATCATCATCATCATCAGCCTACAGTCCACTGCTCTCCTACTAAAATAATAATGCTTTACAATCCACACTTTATCATTTAACCCCAAGCTAAACAGAGCTTGTGTTGACTTGATAACCGATAAACCTTAATAAAGATAGTAAATAGTATGTATCTAATATAATACTCAAGGCTGGTATTTCCGTGTAGAACAACAGAAAAAGTGAATCATACTAGTTTTTGTTACCCATACAAATCGCGTTGCTTTGTTTTAAAATGAACCTCGTTCGTCCCTCAGGTCCCTGAAAACCTATCAAAGAAAACAAGCATTGTTTATTTACTGAACTTTTAATTACACCGTTTCACGAATGACTAGTTTTTGAGCTCCAGTTGTTTATTTAAAAGCATTCTCAATCGCAAACAAAATGAACGTGTATTTTCCGAGGGCTTTCATTTTGCAAACCTGATTCCTAGGTAGGTGTAAGCAGGCTCCGGCATCAAAAGGCATTTTATTACTTTTGCATATATATTTACGTCGTATAATTGCTTACGCGGGAATTCGAGAAAACGAAGTTTACGTTTTCAAGAAAAATGATGTGAGGTTAGTATACTGTGATGTTCTTTTTTTGGCGTGTATCTTTATTAAGTAGGTACCTACCTACTAAGAGATATTGCTCTATTATTATGGACAAACAAAAGTTCACTAGACTAGATCCACAGATAGAAAGGCGGAACAAATCCGGGAGTGTTGTTGTGGTTATTTGCGACAATAACGTTATAACTTAACGGAGTGGTTTCAATAAATAGTTGTGTTTACGTGAAATCATCACGTAAAATGAATAGAGTTGGAAAATATTCTTTTATTTTTCAATATCTTTATTAACAAAAAAAATTACAATCAAATAATATAATTAAATTAAAACTAAAGTATTTTGTATATTTATAATCATGTCGCATGCGATATTCAGGGTGTTTTTTTTTCCAGGGCAACTGAAGCGAAGTCTGAAACCGTGAGAGTTATCGACAAGTCATATGTTAGGAGTTACGTACTCGATTTAAAAATAATATGTTATACATTAGAAACAGTCATCTTTTATAAGTTTTTCTAGAAAAGAGAGTTCTTGAAAAATAAAACAATTTTTTTCATTTCTGACTTTGAGTGGTAGATAACTATACCTACTTCTAACAGTAAAAATGTACTAGGTACATGTCTAACCAAATTAAAATCATTTTGCTTTTGGGGATACCCTTTTTGAAGACGGGACACGAGACTTTTCGATTTCAAAAGCTCATGATGAACTAAAAATCCAGCATTCGGTATATATATTAAGCATCCGGATTTAATAGCTTTCCTTGCGTAAAGTCTGAACGTACAAGTTTTACTGAATTCGTAAAGATGAATTTATAAATTTTGAATGTTGAAGGTGTTCCAACAACTTTGGGCACATGCTAGTCGTCAAAGTACATTTATTTGTTTTATATCGAACAAAAAACCCCAAAAATTAAAAAAAAACAACACATCCTAAAAAACTGAAATAATATTTGGATTTTTTACGGCCGAACTTATTTTTTTTTAAATTCAGCACGTTACTCTTACTATGACTTTTCGATAACTCACGGTTTCAGAATTCCCCTCAGTGGCCCTGAAAAAAAGAACTCACCCTGAATGTACCTATTTTACGAACCCCACGAAACACATGTCCCTGGTGGGTTCCACAGTGTCCGTGCTTGTAATATATCCCATGCCCAAGGAAGTGTGAAGATAAAGCTCATTCACCAATAGAAGCTCAGTGAACTGCAAACAGTGCTTGTTAGGCTGTTTATTCGTATAGATATTTTGCAGCACGGATGGTTAATTCGATACTTATCGCCACTTAACGCACTCCTTTTCATGTCGAACGCGACAAGGGAACCGAAGGTATCTAATTTTAGAACTCTTTGTAGGTCACGTCTTATGACGTCGTAATGAACCTAGCACACATGTCCGGGCACTTGTCGGCTGGATTGTCAGAATTTATTGGACTTTATGTACATTATCATCCTTATATTTTGCAATGGATATCCAGAGATATGTAATAGGTACTGGGTGGCAGCCCAACCTGCTTTTTGGCTTTTTTTGAATCTTCATCATGCACCCTTGGGTCACTTACTGTTGGGCCTCCTTTAACGTCCCAAGACGCACATGTCGTCGGTGAGCGCCACCATGTAGAGGCGGGCAGTGAATCTGTTAATTCTCATCAGCAGCATCCTCTGCTCTGTGCCTTTTGCAGCCAGTTTTGCTTAACTGTGTCTAGGTAAGGTGTAAGCTTAGAGGAAGCATACCTATTATCCTTACTCTATGGCCGGCTGTACACGTCCAATTTTTTGTGTGAATGTCGGATGAAATTGTCTGTGGATAGGCGTATTTGAAATACGAACTATCCGAAAGCGTTCGTTCCATACATTTGTAAATACACAAATTACGGATAGTCGAATACGCTCGACCATCCGTCAATCCAATCCATCAGACGAGAAATCGGACGTGTACGGCCGGCCTATGGATGTAGGGTATCCAACCGAACGCGCCTTTGGATGACGATGTTTGAGCTTGACCTTGGTCGCCGAGAAATAATTTGTGTTTTTTTTCTCAGCCTATTCTGACCCAATCCTGCGCAAAGGCCTTCACCAATTATTTAGGAAGGCGTTGTTGGCGGCGACCTTAACCGCGGCTTCCTTAATGGGCCCAGGGGTTTGCATATGAGCCCACCTCTCGGGGTTCAATCGGCCTATGTGGCCTGCTCATTAGCCGAATGAACGCCGGGAACCCATGATGCCACGCTCCATTGCTGTCTGGCAAATCTCGAGCCTGGACTTTTGTAACCCAGTTTGAGACCGTGTTTACCTGCGCACCGGGAGTTTTTGAGTCTATGTTGGCAAAAACCTTTTTCAAGTCTTCAATTACCTTGAGTCCTGTTTCGACAAAAGCCTGTAATAAAACTGTATTACAGCAAATACCCTTAGCTCACTTAGGATCATGTAATAAAGTGAGTGAAGAAGGATGTTTTAACAATATTAGAAATTCTGTCTGTCTGTCGGCATGGAAATTACCTATTTGTCTTTATCGAGGGACGGGCTTGTATAGTTTTTGTTTGAAAATGTAAGGCAGGATCGAAAGAACTAAGAACCTACCAACTGACAAAACCATATGAAGAACGGAAGTAACAGGCGATCGGGTAGGTATTAGGTATCAACCGTACCTACCTATTAAAGTTATAACGGGATATTTACCATCATTTGATTTTTGAGTTTTCCGATAGGTATTTTGGCACAGGTCGTAGTAAAAGACAAAGAATGAGGGTAGATCGGTAGGTCTGCCAATAAAAAAACCAACTCGTATTTTTTTTTAGTTATTCCGTGATTATTTCACATGAAACTAGGCCGAAATATTGGAAACTCAAAAAAATTATGGATTGTTTATGTTGTTTCTTTAACAAGATTAGAATCATGGAAATCTGTAACCATATTTTTTAACAATTTTATGTTTGCATGCATTACCTAATGAAGACGTCAAAATTTTATTATTACTGTAACATCGTAGGGGAGCATAGCTGCCTATATTACAGACTTTTAGCCTAGTTAGGCAGCTGAGGCTAACGCATAATAGGCTACTTGACTACATTAAAAATAATTTCCAAAATGTTATCATCCTAGTCAGTGATAACGTAAAAAAGCGTATTTTGATGGCTTTCATTTAAAAATGTGTCTATTTTAGGCAAAAATGAGAATTTAAATTACATTTTTTTTATGTTCGAGCACGTGATCGAAAACGCTCTGCCGTTGCTGATGACGTAACAACTTCATCTTCAACTTTTTTACGGCGCCGCTTGCCTTTCGCCGCGACTCCGCCAGTGTCTGTTTCAGAGTGTCATATACAGAGTTTATATAAGTACTATATAAACTCTATGGTATCTATCATACAATGTGGTGGGTGTGAAGCATAAAGTTATTGTATGGCTAGTACCTACTATAATAACTCTACGGTGTGAAGTGTGTACCATCAAGGGAGAGGTGATTTCTTCCGTCCAAGGTTGACATGGTGTTGGTTGACGAAAGGAGTTGTGACGTCATCGAATCATGTCGCCGGAGCCATGAGCGTTTTAGGGTGCCATAATTTTATTCAAACTTTAAAATTAATTTTCACAGCAAATACGACGGGCCTTGAAGAAATATTAGTATCGTTTGCATTATTTTTTATCAGACAATATGTAAGAACTAATTCCCAATAGTAGTCAAATAGCATATTGCTTGAACAAGAATTTTCTCTGGTCATAATGTTTCATAATGTCAGACAAACTGTTGTTTAATTATTTGTAACTAGTGAGATGATTCTTTTTGCAATAAACATCTTATCTTATCTTACCCAGCACACCCAACCACTTAGATTAGAGAGTTAAACGAACTTACTAGTCCCTTACTTGCTGGTTCAATCCTTACCCAACAGTGGCGGCCAATGTAAGGTACATTATGGTAAGCTTTATGGAAATCGAGCTTATCCTCCAGGCAAGAGATTTCACCCCTTCTATGTTCCTAACATTAAAATAATAGCGAAGTTGACAAACTCCTAAGTGGTTTGCTGTCCTTCAAATCTAGGTTTGAGTTGATACTAATAATTTCTTACTTATTGTTTCTAAAATTCAATATAAACAATAAGTAAGAAATCAATAATGACTTGTAAAGTCACAGAAAAAGTAAAATAAGTGATGCTGGACTATTCACATAGCATTATCTAGTCCCGAGCAAAGCAGAGCTTATGATTATGGGTTGGTAATAGATAACTGTACTTAATATAATGCACTGTTATATCTCAGAGATAGGTATTTTTACTATTAAGAGATAAAATCCAGTACTTCAACAGCCTAAAATGGTCCACCGCTGGACGCAGGCCTGCCTATGATAAGCGCTTTTTTGACTTTTATCTCACGGGGGTAATGCTCATAATCCCCACGCTGGGGATGCGAGTTGGGGATCGCAGTTCGGTGGTAGATCTATTCTGTAAGAGGCTGCTGCCCGCCACCCCGGTCCCTTAGTTGCCTCTTACGACACCCACGGGAAGAGTTGGGGTGATGCAAATTCTAAAGTCCAGAACACCTGGAACTAATATTTGAGATAGTACAAACATTCGTCCCGAGGCGGGTATCGAACCCGCTACCTCCTGTCACCAATTGACAAGATTATTTTCTTACGGTAAACATTTTCTTTGTTTAGAATCGGGCTTCTTCTACACTAATTTAACATTAGTACCTACACTTGTGGTACCACACCTTGCCTGCTTACTTCAAAGCAATCACTCCTGCAATAAAACCTAGCCATCTGTTTTACCTGGAAACTCAATTTACTTCTCTTGTACACGTGTTACACGTGGTAGCTTTCTTTTCAAATATCTGTAGGACAAATAAATGTCGAAGGTTTTACCGGATGGTGGAAATTTTCAACTCTTGTTGTTTTTTGCAGTTGTGTTTTGCAACTCTCCTCCATACGGGGTTGATCGTTGCGTAATTTTTCATTACCCGACTACCGACAGGGGAGGGTTATGAGGTTAGCACCCTATGTTTGTTTTATATGACGATTTGCAGCAAATTATTTTTCCGTTCGTTTTATTCCTTATAAAACGCAGAAAATTAATAAACACAAAAAAGCTTGACAGGCGCTTTATACGAAACGAACTACTTTATAGGTACTACTCGTAGATTGTCTCTTTTCAAAGAAAATGACAATCAAATAATAGAATTAAATTAAAACTATAAAACTTTTGAAACTATCAATGGTTATTAACATAGAAATCATTTAGAACGGGATATTTTTTATTAAATTGAATCATGGTAAATATCCCGTTCTAAAAGATTTCGAAATTAAAACTAGTATTTACAATTGAAACAATTGAGCTAACTGCAAACAATCTACAGGCAGCTCAACTGATCCATAATCAATACCAGTGGGAAGCGTGCCCAAGACGCTAGCTGCATTGCCCCGCTGTAAAGCAATGCTGATGCGCTGCGCCAGATACTCACCAGCATTCTCTCATCTATTCAATATTTTCTTTGCACCCAGCTGTTTCCAATGCCTCGTTCCCATTTTCACACATCTTATACAAAGGTCTCACTTGGCTTCAGCAAACTGCGATAACGAGCGTGAAATGCTGGTGAATGTATCCTGCTCGACACGACTCGGAGAATTTAAAGTTAAATATTTTAACATACGGAGTAATTCGGTTTAAATTTTATGACCTACTGAACCTATATCAGTATGACTTTATACATACTTAGAGTAAGAGTAAAGTGTTACAATACAATACAATACAAAAATTCTTTATTGTACACGAGAAAATAACATAACAAAGAGACATCACATAAGATAAGTACAATGGGCGGCCTTATCGCTTAGAAGCGATCTCTTTCGGGCAACCTTGGGATGGAAAGAATTGTGCATTTATGAAAGTGAAGTGAAGTGTTGTGTAGAGTAAAGTGAAAAAGCAAAAGACAGACAGAGTTACTTCCGAATTTATGGAAGTAACTTTGTCTGTCTTTTTCCTTTTCTCGCCTGAACGGCTGCACGGATCCAACCTATCCTCACGTTTGGCAAGGAGGTAAAATGATAACCCGAGGACGGTCTTACAGCTTGTTTTTCATCCGCTTGTTACAATTTGACAATAGTTTAAATTTTTTGTTAACCTCTAGTGTGTTTACTTGTGTGTGGAGAAACCAAGACTTGGTTCGTAAAACAAATAAACAAACACCACACATCTTCTCCATACACAAGGAAACACACTACCAAAAATTAAACATTAAATTGGTTATCAAAAAGTTTAAACTATTGTAAAATAACAAGCGGATTAAAAACCGGTTGATAGGCTACTTGAAAAGTGAGTACCTACTAAGCCGCGTGAATAAAATAATGTTCGACATTATTTTATACTAGATGCTGCTAGATACCTTGTTATTTTTATCAAAGTTTTTTAAATATGGAAACGCACGATAAAAATTTGAATTTTTATTTTAGAAATCAAAGTCGTAGTAGGTAACACCATTTAAAACTCAAGAACGGCTAGACCGATTTTAATGATCTTTGATTTGTTGGATTTAACATAAATCAACTGAAAAACATAATATGTTTTTCAGTAGTGATTTGTGTTAGGTACTCTGCTATGCGGGACGATGACAATTTATGAAGAAAAGCTTTTTCTCATTGTCCGTATGTAACGCTATCTCTGATTTCTTTAGTTTTCTAAATAAACTTTCATATATGTTTCGAACATACGTCATACGCTAAGCAGATCTCTCTACACTTGGCCCAATGCATGGACCAACTAGTTTCAATCATCTATGCCCAATAACCATAAAAACACTGTTTTAACGGTTAGGTTAAAAAAAAAACTGATCAGGAT
The DNA here is from genome assembly GCA_947086465.1 of Eupithecia exiguata. Lineage (NCBI taxonomy): Eukaryota > Metazoa > Arthropoda > Insecta > Lepidoptera > Geometridae > Eupithecia > Eupithecia exiguata. The sequence continues at coordinate 4,687,521 of OX352230.1, read as the reverse complement.
CACAGATTGGACTAGCAATAAAGCTCTATTACGTACCTACCTACCTATCTACGTCGGTAGGTAATACTACCGACGACGACGCGACGACCGACATGGAGGATTACAAACGAATGCAGCCGCCGCGCCGCCCCGCCCCGTAGGGCTTTTGCCTTTGTGCTTTTACTCGTGGGCTTTTTCCATTAACTATTCTCATTTCACCGTCTTAGTAGCCCTCCCTACTAAATCTCTGTACCGTAGTTTTTGTGGGCTCTGTGCTGTGGTTCATGTAGATACCCACCTGGTATTCTTTGACAAAGCAGATCTTCTCCTCGTGTCCGACCGATCATACTCCAACTTACCCTACGTAACACTAGATACGTAGGGTAAGTTGGAGTATGATCGGTATGATCTACGCAATAGGTTAGGTAGACAATACCCACGCATTTTTTACGCTTCTTCAACGTTCATCACGGCAGTTTTCCGAAATACACAGAAGACTGAAACTGATATTAAAAATCAAACTGTCTAAGTATAGGTGGTACATTTTTAATGTTAGGTACCTAACAAGACATTTTGCCAAAAAATATTAGTTGTAGGCACATAATTCTACTATTGGACATAAACAAAAGTGCAATGAAAATGGCTACAGGCTGAAAAACACAACAAAGTGAAAAAATGTGGAATCCAAACTCAAGCAACCCAGTGGAGAAACGAGTGGTGGTGGGTAGAGTTCGACCCACTTGGGCCAAGAACCTTCCAGAGGCTAGAGAGGATGATGATAAAGAGGATCAAGAGGGCTTCATGCCTCATAGTGAGCCGCCTTCGCCGACTGACCCTTCTGGGCAGCAGAGCAAACCGGATGACAAATACGATGTGTTTGGAAAGGTAAGTTCTCTTTATTATAACTACTTAGAATATAACTACCTCAATAGTTAAGTTACTTGTTTAATACAAAGCTTAATAGTAAGAAATCTCGAGGTCCAACAAAGCAGTCTAAAAAACTATTTGTCCTTAAAAGTCATCGTTAGGTAATATTTGGTTTCTATCAAGAAGGTAAGCTGGGGTAATACCGTATTGTGCCGTAGAAACGTAAAATGTAAAAATTTGCATAATGGATTGCCTGAAAATTGTGACCTTTCCATATTTAACTAAATAATTTATAAAAATTACTTTTATCAAATATATTACAATGTTCTAACTTAAAATTTTCTAACGAATGGATTATTTTAAATTTTTTATTTAGTTTGTAGAACTGGCAGAGACCTCTAGATAACCTAATAAGAGGGTTAACTTACCTACCCATTGTATTATTAGCTAAGTGTTCACTGTCGTCGCGCGAACAAATTTTCATTAAAACAAGTACTAGATTGATTTATACTTGATTAATTGAAATACAGTTAGAAAATATCAGATTTACTTAGCAAAATACACTCTTTCTCAGTTTTTTGCCAGTATCTTATCGAAGCAATTTTTTCCCCTTTACTTTTAGCCGTTCGATATCGTATATAAATTCGTCGAAATTAACAAAAAGCTCATAAAATATTTAAAGTCGAAGCCGCCTATGCTTTTAAATCCCCTTGTGCCGGTAATTTACTTACCAATGTTTACAGGATATTTTCAAGAGTTTTACTTCTTTGAGCTCTCGGTAATCTATTCCGGCTTTGATGTCTAATATCGCAGAAATTAACCAGCTTAAATACGTAGATTAGGGGAACAATTAGGTACAAAAATAGCAGTGCTATGAGGTATTGTAGATCTTTACACATTTGTACTTCAACCAAAGGTCGATTAAGTTACGTTACCTACGTGTAGTATATAATTGTACTTTAATTAAATAAATTTTATTTGACGGAATTTTCATATGCTGTTTTTATTAATTATTCATTTATTAGCTAACATTTAGCCTCATTAACATTATTCATCTATGTATTTTTAGGTGATGCTGTTAGGCGACAGTGGTGTCGGCAAGACATGCATGCTCGTCCGCTTTCGAGATGGGCATTTCCTTGCCGGAAACTACATCTCCACCGTCGGCATCGACTTCCGGGTACAGGACGCTCCAACATACCCAACCCTCCCCACATCCCTTTCCTTTATCCACCCTTTAGTTTATTACTTACTCAACTTCGTTATACGTAGAAAATTTTGAAAATTATAATAGGTATACTTAGTATTATATTCTCGTAGTACGTAAAAGGGGTAGTTAATACTAATAGAGTAGGTATGGTAGGCGGTTGAATATTATCTGTAGTTATAAATAGGGTTATTATATTATTTTTATGGGTTTAGTAGGGTTAATTATTTTTATGGGTTAACTTTTATTATTTTTATTAAGTTCTTCACTGTGAACGGAGCTGTCAATAGCAGGTACCTACTACATAATGTACCTGAATGAAAATTTGAACTGTTACATACAATCGTGATTGTAACTGAGTATATTATGACTAAGTAAGTCACTGAGCTAATAGTTCAATGAGGTAAGTAGGTATGTATAAAGCCTATGGGAGGCCTATGTACAGGAATAAACTACTATAGGCTGATGATGTTGCTGAAATAGGTACCTATGTATAAGTATAAAATGGTTTGGTGTGAATAGCTACCTACCAAGTAACTTATTAATGAATCGAACGATGGACAGGATAGTGCATCTAACACATCCAAGTAACCGACACAGCTAAGCAAAGAAACTTGAATGTTTGCAAAGGCTGCACGCCTGCACAGGTTGCCATTGATATTCTATTTTATATTACATCTGTCTCTAAAAAGAAATATTACCCATCAAGGGTTCCAAATTCAAATGGGCCAGTCAACTTGCAGCTTACGGCCAGTAAACCGCACGCTATTGGTGATTTAGCTTGGCGCGCTTTTTCTGTTCCCGCCCCTTTGACGTGACAGCTGTGATTGAATCGGCTGCCTGAGTGATTTATTGTCGCAACCGTTCTTGATTATTTGTTAAAATTTTGGTGGTCTGATCTATCACAGCTGCCTGTTGTTGAGTGAGCATAAGTATTTGTTATAAAAATATACCTACCAACGCATTACCTATTTTATTTTTTGAGAAGCATATCGAACTGGTACGAATAATTAGTAAGTACTTACCTATTGGTAGGATAATTTGCTGAATAGGTAGTACTTAGGTACACTAAGGGCACGGCATATTTTCTTGAAGGTACTTTACATGTAAGAAAGTAAGTACCTACTTAAAAGTAGATTACTTCTTTCCTTGACGACTTTCAGTAGGCCTATCCAAATTCCTGGAATTTACTGTAGGTATTTCGTTTAATTAGATGATGGATCATTTTGACCTGATGACCTCTGTGGCACGGTGGGTGAAGGTCTGCCTGCAACGCAGGAGGTTGCGGGTTCGATTCCCGCCTTGGGACAAATATTTGTACGATCAGCAGTTATTTGTTCCGGGTGTTCTGGTCGTTTTCTATGTATTATAAAAAATATCTATCTTTGTAATTTATTGATGTTTATCAGTTATCTAGTACCCATAACACAAGCTCTGCTTGGCTTGGGGCTAGATAATGCTGTGTAAATTGTCCAGCATTATGAATTTTTTCTCAATAGTGGATACTGAATCAGAATCAATGTTTGTTTTCAGCTTGTTACCATGCATTTAGAGAAATTTTGTGACTTTCTTAACAATCCACCTAACCTAATAACTAATAATCTAACCTAATAATCTTTGAATTGATTGTGCCACTGCCAATTTCAATACAGCTGGAATTGTTTTTATCAAAATAAAACAGCGTCTTATTTTAAGATGTGAATTGTTGCCCCTCCTGACCCTAAAATATTTATGAAATTCAAACCATTATCTCTAATACCACCAACTACCGCCATCTGTCCGCAGAATAAGGTGGTAACAGTCGACGGCATCAAAGTGAAGCTTCAGATTTGGGACACGGCGGGGCAAGAGCGCTTTCGTAGCGTTACACACGCTTACTACAGAGATGCACACGGTAAAAACTCATTACTGTATTACATAAACTGCTATTACTTGTAATTATTTTATACTTAACTTTTTCAGTGCAGTAGCAATAAACAGTAAAGTTTAATTTAGCAAATAAGCATTTATTCTTTTACTGATCTGTCATGTGTAACGCCATCTGTTGCGGGTTGATAGTAAACTATTAAAAAGGGCTACAGAAATGAGGTTTCCACTAAAATGACTGACCGGATTCTAAAGTCTAAAATTTGTTTACCTACCTAATAAGATAGAAGTTTAGCTTTTAATGATAGGTAGTGCTAGTGTAGTCAAAGTCATAATAAAATAATTACAAGGTTGTAGGTGTCCAGTATAAAGTGACTAAAAAAAGTGTAAACTTTCATTCCGAGGAAACTTTTATTGGTGGTTTGGTGTCAGATTCTACCTATGTACCTAAGTACCTATATCAGTAGTAGGACTTCGTGCGTGATTGGAAGCCACGTTGGACCAGATGCTGACCTCGACCCGTTTCTTTACGCACTAGGCTCCACAGACCAGCAAACAGTTTCTATACATTCAACTCTTATAACCGGATCGCACGCACACTCATTTACATGACAATCATGTGCATTCAATTGTGCACCTCGATTTTTTTCACTTCATGGGTTTTATTTTTTAATTTAATCCATTTCTGTACGTATCACTGGTTTTGTAAGCTTCTACCTAGGAAGAGTATCTAAGGTACTCTTCACTTCTTTCTTACCTAGTAGGTACCATCGTTGTTTATTAGACATCGATCTCTTCAAAATAATGGTGATTGCAGGCTTGTGTTTAGTGACGCCAGTTTTTATAATAGGGGCTCACAAATTAACCAATTCTTATAATAATTTATGTTTGATACAGGTATATTATACTCACGATTAAGTAGGTAGGTACCACGTTCATGTGAATTGACCAGCAGACGTCCAGCTTCCTTGGTGAAAACTTTATTTTTTTCTGTCAACAGCGCTGCTACTTCTGTACGACGTGACCAACAAGATCAGTTTTGACAACATCCGGGCATGGCTTGGAGAGATACGGGAGTACGCACAAGATGACGTCGTTATTATGCTGCTAGGTAGGTAACAAATTTTGAAAATGAAAAAGATAAACCTAGATCCTTCACTAATACTTAGTAGTACCTATTGAAGGGTCTAGGTTTATCTTTTTCTTTTTCGTAACACAACAGTTAGGGTAAGCACGGGGATTTCATCTCTACTCTACCTTAGACTAGACAAGACAGTTTCTTGTCTTCGCAATCTTTCGATTCCTCGAACACTTCGTTTCTTGAAACAAAGCCTAGAAAACAGTAACAAATTTTGTAAATGAAAAAAATAAACTTAGATCCTTCACTACGTAATACAAGATTACATGATATTCTGTAATCTATGCCTTATACCTAGTTGTTCAATTCCCAACCGAACTAATTTATGGCTAGGGACCGTTGAGGTATAATTAAGTAATAATACTTCAATGCTAGGGACTAGGTACCTATTTCAATCAAATTGCAATTACCTAAAATGAGGTACATACCATCTTGAAAAACAAGTCACAAGAAAATTCTTTATTCGCAATTAACAATTTCCATTCCATAGTTTTCAAACCCAGGTTGCTAAGATTTTGTAATTTTGCAGGCAACAAATCCGACAGTGGCCTAGAGCGGGCTGTTAAGAGAGAGGAAGGCATGCGGCTGGCGAGAGAATACCAAGTTGCTTTTATGGAGACATCAGCGAAAACTGGATTGAACGTCGAGGCTGCGTTCGCACACGTGGCCCGCTCGCTTGTGGCGAAAGCAAACCCCGCTGACCCATCAAGGCTCGCGGTGCGCGCGCAACCGACTGAGGAACCACGCACGTCGTCGTGCCCAACGTGTTCCTAAATCAAATTTGCCGCGTGTTTTGGACCAATGGTGAACTGATTTGCTATAGTGTGCAGTGTGTTTTTGGTGCAGTGTATTTGGGCGTAACTGGAATTTGGATCTCATCGTAGTGTACGGACTGTACTACCTAATTTAACATACTTGCATAGATATCCTACCCTACTTACCAAGATATATGCTATCCTTGTATTACGTGAAACAGCAAAACTAGGTACCTTACCTTTATTAATTAACAGCGTAATGCTGATTACATATAAGGTAGGTAAACCTAACTACCGGCCTATTGTACTTATTACCGACCCTAAATAATATAGCTTCGTCCCTAGCCTACCTTTTCAATGGTACCCTATTATGACCTACTTTTATGTCTGTTCAACAGCAAATGATACCTAGGTACCTAGGTACGGTAGAAATCTAGTACGAAGCGTGTTATTGCATGGTATTTAATTATTTCCAACTTATTTCCGAAGAGCGGAGGCCGTTGTCTATACCTAATAAACTGGATATTTGCAAAATTTCGATGCGGAACCCTTGAAAAATAAGTCGCGGATGAGTAAGTTGTCCACTTCATTTGGATTTGGGTACAACTTATCCGAATCAAAAACCGAGCGAATTTTCATTCGGATGAGTTGTACCCATAACAAAAAGTGAAGTGGACAAACTCATCCGCGGATGAGTTTTTTCTCGGATGAGTTGTACCTACCCTAACCAATCCAAAAAACCATAGTGGTAATCTAAGGTGGTAATGAGATGTGTGGTGTGTTTTTAAATTTTACATAAAGAAGAGCGCGCCCTTAGACGTGCCTAAGCAAAACACCTAGGTACCTATATACTTACTTGCTACCTACAAGGTATATCATAGTTTGTACCTTCCTGAGTATTTTATACGTAGATTGATGTTGCTTATGCAAAATGTATTTAGACAAATTAAATAAAATACAAGATCAAACATTGTGTATTATTTTTATCTAAAATACCTGCTCAGTTTATTTCCCATAGGTACCTATCTGACGGTTCCCTATAAAAATATACACAGGTAATTACCTTACTTTTCTGTTCTGTGGTAATTAAGTACAAAACCTAGGTACCTACCCCACGGCTGCGCGCCTGGTCGTAAACAGTCGGAATTCCCCCTGTGCACCTTTTCTATTAAAGTTTCGTTGAAAAAAGTGAGGGGCAGTAAATATAAATTTTTACTATGCCTAATACATTCAGCTCAGAAAATTAGATCGAAATATTTTTTTCTCGTAAACAATAGCAAAAACAAAACTTTGAATTTCCCGCCACCTGTGAAAATACACTGAAGTTAGTCAAACATCAAACTTCGCGCCGCTTTCAAGGACTGGTTTAGAGTGAGAACGATATATTTTGAAGTCAAACTGCACGGCACGTAAACATTTGGTACAAAGCGAATTTAAACATCTTTTAAAATTTATTGTAGTGCCGAATATAAGGTAAATGCTAAATGGGAACCTTATTAAGCATAATCCTGTATCTGTAGGCTGTAAAAGCTTCACCGTTAAAATTTATGAAAACCACCAAAGAGTACCTTTCCATAGAGTATTGGCGTGATTTTTGCCAATATTATGGTTGTCGTTAGATTTTTGCTAATAAATGTTTAGGTTATTTACTATACCTATCTATTGGTAGACTAAACATAGTTATTAACATAAACTGTCGTACCTAGTTGAACAAATACAGGGTGATTGAAAATCATCGTTTGAGAATCTTTAAAATCACACGAGTAAATTCCGAATGTAAACTCTAATGTAGCAATAGATACGTGCATTTTAGTACGCCTGTAGTGACGTACTTTCTACCATAAAATAGGAAAAAGAATATCAAACTTTCTGAGCCGGTGTAGTATAAAAGTTTTATTCCTGTTTCATAAGAAAATTACAGTAACAGAATAAAGTTATGTGAATAAATCGTTGTTTATTTCACATTAGGTACTTTAACTAATTCATGACGAGGTTTACGAATGAATGACATGATCATATAGAGCCAAATGTTCAAGACTTCTGAGATTTGTCAACATTCTGTTCGTTATGTTGGTCAGATTGACAACCATTTACGCGCACATGCGCAGAACGACAGGTGGTCGGCGGCGACTCGACCCTGCCGTCACGAACATCGACTTCTCGTGCTCATCATCAGGCTCTTTCGTGCTCTGGCAGGAACGATGTGCAGTGCTTTGTGTTGAGTGCTCGTGGGGACATGGCGTCTCTTCTTTATTAGATGTGGAAGTATTGAAAACCGTGCTTATTTACAATGACTGTGAACTGTGATCGTGTTTGTAGACTGTGCATGTCATCTCGAGGCGAATTACTGCCGATATTTCCTACCACCAGTTCGGATGAGTTGGAACCTCCCATCCTCGCATCAAAAATCAAGGATTGTGTGTCTGTACAGGTAAGTGACCCATAAAATTAGCTATAGCACGACGTTTCTAGTGAAAGTAGACCCTCGGCATAGTGGGAACTCGTCATCCGGCTCAGATCGTGCAATGTCAGAGCAGCAGGGATGTCGTAAGATCGTCCACCATTTTGTAATGTTCCATCGCTATCGCTCGGTTCGTGGTCGCGTCGCGTCACATTCCATGCAGCCGGTAGGTAAGCTAGGTAAGGCGCGCATCATGAGGGTCGGGCTTTGCATTATTCCCGGGGGTCAGGTTGGGAGGGGGTGGTGTAGGTATCTGTAGTGATATTGCCCCGCGCTGGGGCCAGTCGGGCGTATTGATTTATCGCACGAGACCAGCCTGCAGCTCGTGGAACGGGTCGAGGCGAGCGTCGTCGGTTGGTGTCGGCGTGCGCTGTGGCTGTGTGCGTATATCGAGCGGTAACCCTCGAGGGGCTCACGGCTGCCACTCGAGTCGCTTCTACTTATTCGGTCGAGGAGCAGCCGCTACTCGTCGCCGACGCTCGGATATACCTACGCCTACCTACTGAGTTTCTCCTTCGTATCTATGTATCTACTCGTGGCGCGGTTTCGCCTCGCTCGTTCTGATGAAACTAGCGCTAACCGCGTCGTGGACTGCGCCCATTCGCCCTGCATGTTTTGATTGCGTATGATTACCATTCCAGATAAACGAAAATGACGAGCTGCCGACGAACATCTGCAGGAAATGCGTGGATAATGTCAACAACTGGCATTTATTCAAGACTGTATGTGCAAAGACACAAAACAAACTACTGTCTCTCACAAGAAAGGATGGAAGCCTACTAGAAGAGGTAGGTTATTTCTAGATTTGAGCTTGGAATTCAGTTGCCCAGTGATTCATTTGTTTACAAATAATGATGTATTTTCAGGTGCAAGTGAAAAATGAGCCTTTTTCTGATGAGGCTTATGATGATGGAGTGGTCATTGATGGATTATACCCTGAAAATGAGGTATGTATGATTCAATATTGTTTATTGATAAGAAAGTACCTAGTTTATCAAGTCACTATCTGAGTGAAGCTAAGTATAAAATACCTATCCACATTTTATAGGAATATCATTGCTCATTGGCCAACACATTGGACTGGCTCGTAGATTTTTCATGTCAAGGCCATGTGACCAGTGCTGTTGGATTGAATCATGCAAGATGTCTGCCGTGCCATACCATACTAGGTATTTGAATAAGCCACAACTGCTGAACCAGTGCCAGTGGGTTTTCCTGTCCTTATCAGTGGATTGTCCTTGTACCACAATCTGCAAGGAGATTTTATAGCTATATTAACAACATTATACCTACTTAAAACAAAAAGTTCTTTAAAATCTGGTTCAGTCTTTCTTTTGAATCAGATTGGCCCAGTGGAAGGTAGATGGGATCATGGGTTTTATTCCACCCGTGGACCCATTGAGTTTTCAGAAGAAACATTTGATTCTTTAGATAAATATTAACAACCAACGAGACTGACAGGCTTTTAGAACAGCTATCCAAGGGTAGCTCTTAAGCTTAAGGCATGCTTACTGAAAAGAACCATGTGAGAACTAAGAATTGAAATAAGTTCCCAAAAATTTTCGATTTCGGCGGGACTTAACCCGCGCCCCACCCTCAGTACGGGTGTGCTCTAACCAACTAAGCGTAGCATGTGAAAACTGCAGACAAAGCTTGTCAATCATATCCTGAAAGCTCCAATATACTTCGACATAAGAAGAATACAGCTATACCTAACTTCCGATCGACTCCCATTTAATAATTTTGATCTTGTGATGAAACGGACTTAACAGACAGCTCATAATATTGATACACCATGCTTATACTTTTTTTCTGATTTCCAGCAAGAGGAGGCTTCAAAGCTGCAGCCGGAAGGTCCCCCGATCCTGGCCTCATTGGGACTTACACCGAGGAGTGATAAGGTAAGATGAGAGAATGAGCTTTATGATTTTTTTTTCTTAACGAGAGACTTCAGTTTCCAACATACCATCGCCTGTGAAATTAATTATTTTATATTGAATCCAAGCGAGTTAACTACAAACCTTGTTTGTGGTTGGTCACATGAATATTTGAAACAATAGTTTGTAGTAAAATAACTTACCTATTTTATGACATATTTTTATAACCAATAAAATTACAACTAAATACTTTATAACTAATCTTTGTAATCGAAACAGTAGAACTAGTTGCAGACTGTTGCAAACAATCTACAGGTAGCTCAATTGATCCATAAGAATTTATTAAGTAAATGTCAGACATATTGAATATGATAGATAATATCAAAAAGGTCAATATTTACTATTGAAACAGTTGAGCTAGCTGCAGACTCTTGCAAATAGTCTAGAGGTAGCTCAACTAATCCATATGATTTATTAATTAGATCATCAAATGTAGTCATATTAAATGTGATAGCAGATAAGGTAGCATTAGAATAGTATAATTGAATTAATTTTATCCACAGAATTATGTGGATCCACGAATGGATTGGCAAAGAGTTCATGCCATATTGGGTATAATTCAAGAGAATAATGTTATCAACTCGCTCCAATCCATTGAAGAGAATAATGAATTGCATCATTCTGATCATGATTCAGACTCAGAGGCCGAGCTACAACTGGACATAGATGAAATCTACACTGATTGTAAAACTGGCTATATTTGCAGAAACAAGAATATTCTGCTCAAAAGGCCCCCCAGCGACATTCCATACAGCAAAGTAAATACAGTGAAAATGAAAAAACGCGGACATAATATTCAAAAACATTGTGGTAACCCCAAAAGTGTATGGCAGCTACTGTTTACCGAAGACCTACTTGATCTCATTGTCTCTGCAACTAATGAAAACATTCTCAGGCACAGCAAAGTCTTTGATGGCTGCACTAGTATCGTTGAAGTCAAGTGTCTTTTCGGAATTTTATACTTGAATGGTATAATGAGGCCAACTCATCAGAAATGCAGTGACCTCTGGGACAAAGACATTGGCGTCCCGTCCGTAATAAACGCGATGACAAACGAACGCTTCAACTTTCTCTTACGAAACCTCTGTTTCCATAGCCAAGATGATGATAACAGCATTATCCAGTTCGATACAATGAGACGAATCCGCAAAGTTTTTGAAATATTTGTGATGAACTGCAGAAGTACATTCGACGTGCAGAGTACCGCGGTCGTTGATGAGATCATTGTGCCAGTTTTCGGACCTTGCCCGTTTCGATACGATATCGATAAGAAACCATTGAAATGTGGAATCAAAATGGTGCTGCTAGTCGATCCAAGTAATTTCTATGTGAGCAATCTAGACGTGATCACAGATCCGTATTTCGCAGGCGACGAGATCGTGAAAAAGATCACTCAACACTTGTATGGTACTGGAAAAACTATCATCATGGACAGTTGGTATTTTTCCACTGGCTTGATGGAAAGCCTTAAAGATAATAAATTGTATACCATGGCGGCCGTGCATCCGAAAAGCGATGCAATACCTCCGCTGTTTCTATCGCAGCACCGGAAAACTTGCACGTACATTTCTGGATTTAGCGACGAATCCTCACTGACTTCTTACATAAACGCGCAGTCGAAAGCAATCAACGTCGTCACGAACCTGCCCCAGTTCAATAAGAAAGGTCACACGAACCGCACAACATCAGTATCAGCTTACAAAAAAGATAAATCGGCTGTGGAGGTCCTGGATGTGTTAATGCATTACTATACTACGTTGCAAAATACGAACGATTGGACACTATCACTGTTCTTTACATTGTTGAACATTGCATCAGTGAATGCTCAAGTTGTATGGAGCACCCAGGGTTCCACGGTTACTCCAAGACGTGCATTTATCAAAGAGTTGGGATTGAGTTTGATGCAGGATGAGTTCTCATTATCATTGACTTCCTTAAGCGCGCCGCCGGGGTCGGGGGGTCAAAGATTGTACACTGCGCCTTTGTCGCAGGTGGTGCAAACATATTTTAAACAGAGAAAACGGTGCAGAATCTGTTCCACTTCAAAGGAGAAACGAGACAGAAGAACTACACAGTACTGCCTCAAGTGTGGCCAGTTTATTTGCAGAGAGCATTCTGTGTATGTTTGCACTACTTGTGCGCATAATTAAATGAAAACTTGATGTTAAGTTTATCTCAATATACCTAATAAGTGTTACACATTTTTAATTAATACAACAACTTTAAACTACATTGTTCGCAACAGTCTGCAGTTAGCTCAATTGTTTCAATCGTAAATACTAGATTTAATTTATTTCTATTATTTGATTGTAATTTTCTTTGTTTATTTGATTGTTATTTCTTTGTTAATAATGTTTGGAGATCAATGATGTAATAATTTTAACTAAATTGTTTTAAAATACCTATGTACGTTTAGGTCGTGATTTAATTTATACTTGTGGCGCTCCTCGGCTTCGCCCGCGTAGATTTTTTTTCATTCAAATTTCAGAAATTTATTGCACTAGTTTTGTAAAAATAAAAATACGTGATTAATTATTTACTTTACACTTTATTACACCGAGTTTTGAGTGAATCGAACCAAGGAATAATAGTTTTCCATATAAACTTTACCACCATTTTTAACACGCTCAGAGGTTAATTTTTGAAAATAAGATAAGCCTGTGTTATTCTAGAACCTAAATAAACCTCCTTTAAATTTTCTTTTTATTAGACCACCATAATTATAAAGCACATACAATAACACTGTTTGATTTATTGTTGGTTTATTTATTTTTGTATCTAAGTTTCGGGTTGAAGTTATTAGGTGGTTTCGATAATTTCATACTAAAGTAAGTCTAACAAAACAATATCTTAGTAATTCAAATTAGTTTTTAAAATGTTTGCAATCCTTAGGTATATAACCGAGTTATTAAAAATAATCATTTTTTCTCTTTTACTTAACTTTTTTCTTTAGAATGAATATTTGTTCATCTATTACGTAAATCGTCTCATTATATGTTTTTATGTTTAAGTTGATCTTTGTTGGTTTATTTTATAGTTTCAGGTTGATGTTGTTACGGTTTCGATAATTTTATACCAAATTGTCTAATAAAACAAGTATCATAGTAATTTAAATTAGTTTTTGAAACTAAAATAAATTTTAAGTAGGTACTTACCTAACTGAGTTATTAAAAATAAACATATTCTTTTTACCTAACTTTTTTGTTTAAAATGTTGGAAACTGAAGGAATTGTTATTTAATAAACTAAATAATTATGAATTAATAAGGTAGGCAAGTCAGCAACGAAAGTCCATTATAAACAAATATTAATTGTTGCAGTTTTTCAAAACTTTCTTAAACCGTTCCAAATGTGAAAAAAACTATTTTGGTTCGCTCTTAATTATGATGCATGACTGCACTCAGTTTTAGCATGTAGTTAAAAAAAAACCGGCCAAGTGCGAGTCGGACCTGCGCACTCAGGGTTCCGTACTAGTATCTATAAAAACGGCATAAAAATAATGTTAGTTGTATGGAATTTTCACAGATGATAATAAACAGAATATTAAAGGGGTTAATATTCTGTTTATTATCATCTGTGAAAATTTCAACTGTTTAACTATCACGGTTCATGAGATACAGGCTGGTGGGGTACGGAACCCTAAAACAGCAAGAAGTTCCGGAGTTTATCTTTAAAAATATGTAACGTTAAGCTACTTTCGTTGTTGACTGTGTCTGCGGCCCTCATTTAACTATGGAGATTGACTATGGCATTCTGCGTTTATTATGTAAAATTACTTATTAATCACAGAAAAGGCTTAGTTAAATATTTTTAAAGTTTGTACATACTTAGGTTGACCAAAGACTTTACACAATTCCAGGGAATGGAAAGTGAGAAAGACGAAGATGAAGATTATGAAGATGAAGTGAAAATCCCGCAGCCTGTGAAGGTGCCCCATATGCCTGAAGTATCCATCACCGTGATGCGGCCCACGGGAGAAACGCTGCAGTCACGACAAGGTATCCAACAAATTGCCTCTAAAGACTGTCTCATCTGCGGCCGCAGCTACCGGTACTCGCACAACGCGAGAAGACATGAACTCAACACACACAAATTCGACCGGTATACCAACAGAATAAACAAACCGAAATCGCACACTCGCATGCAGCCAAAACTCCGACCAAACCCTTTTAACCCGAAAGCGCGTCTTATGCCCAATCCCATTAGCCACAAAATGCAATTACTACCAAAAATGTCCCCGAAATTCATGCCGCAGCAGCTGAGTCCTCAACTCCATAGGAAAATAATAACTCCACCGAAACCGATACCAATAAAATCTGCCAAGACATCACACAACAATTTACCCTATCCGTTGCGTATTAAAGCTCTCAAAGATTTACAGATAAAGAAAAAAGAACCACAGATTTTAAAAACTTTGCTCACAGCCAAGCCTGAGGTTTTGGTCTCAGAACCAGAAATTATGAATTCTGGCCCCGAGAGCCCGGAGACTTTGATCTCTGAACCTGAAATAGCGTCGTTCCAAGTTGAAACTATTCTCTCAGAGCCCAATGATTATGATGAAAATCAAGATGAAGAAGAGGGTGATCCTGAAATACACAACCATCAGAGTCATAATTATGACACAGTTGATATGGATTCTGAAAATGAAATAGAAATAGCTCGGCAGCAAGAAAGTGTCGAAGATAACGAAGAAAATCATAATGAAGATGAAAGTGTTCAGCAAGATGAAGACAATAATTTTGACGAAGCTGACAAAGAGGATGAAAATGATAGTGAAAAAGCGAGCCCCGAAGGTGTAACTCAAGCTGCAACCGAAGATGACAGTCAAAATATGGTGATTGATGAAAATGAGGAAACTAAAGATGACGAACCAAACAATGAAGAAGAAGATGAAGAAGACAACGATGACGCTAATAATGATGAAATTGACGCCAGTCAGGCTGAACGAAATGATGATGATGAAGAAATTCTCGGACTTACGCCTCAAATCGAGTTGAACGAAAAAAGGGAAAACAACTCTACAATCAACAGTGAGATGAATGACGAAGAAGAAACGGACGAAATCGCTGAGTGCAACGATGCTGTTGACGGCGAATCTGAGGAGGCAAACACTCCGCAAGGCTTTGTCACCAGCACTCAGAGAGACTTCATCAAAAGGTATCGTGATATCATCCTACAGATTAACACCCAGAGATGCCTGTGTTGCGACAAAGAATATCCGCGCAGAAAATCCGTGATTCAACATCTGCAGAAAAATGGATATAAAGTCCCAAAGCACACCTGCTATAATTGCGTCGTTACATTCACTCACATTGGAGCTCTGCTAAGTCACATGAGGCATAACAATTGCACTGATCTCTGGAAGATTATTTACGATGATAATGGAATCACCAGCGAAATGGTAATCGAAGAGCCTAAGAGCAAAATACAAACCAAAGATATTTTCAACGCAAAATCGTATGCGTGTAGATTGTGCCCCGCCAAATTTCAACTAAAACAATCTATCATGAAACATGTTTCGGAGTTCCACGAGGACGGTCAGTCGGCGGTTCCTATGGGCTGCGTCCACTGCGGAGCATCTTTCAAAGATAAAACTTTACTCAAGAAACACATTCGCAATGGCGAATGTACTGTGTATATCCATTGCGATTTATGTTCAGAACAATTTACCAATATGCAAGAATTTAACGATCATGCGTTGTCTGCTCATGCTGAGCACTTTGTCAAATCTGAAAACCAGAGTGTCGATGGACGACTGACAGATTGCTATCTATGTGGAACAAAGACAAGCAGCTATTCGAACTTGCTCAAACATTTCAAAGCGGAACATGATCAGATATTGCATCCTTGCCAATTTTGTGGAGTTAAATTTGAACAACCAGTCGATCTGAACAAACACATGTATCTGGAGCATCCTGGGCAAACTCCCGATTTGAATGCCACCCATCCTGACATGTCCCTTGTCAAGGAAGAGGCTGAAGAATACCACTACTCTTGCACCGAATGTAATGCAATATTTGAAACTGTAGACGAATGGACTGATCACCAAGTGGCTGAACATAACCAAGTGGCGCATCATTGCGATCAATGCGAAAAGAAATTCCTGCGACCTTCAGAGCTTGCAGAGCACAAGAATACTCACTTGAGAGTTAAATTCTATCCTTGCAGTGTTTGTTCAAACTCTTACAGCACTCCGCAAAAGTTGGCTGATCACGTCCAAAACTCGCATCCTGGTGTCGGGACCAATGTCAGCCCCGATCATGATTTTTTCTGCGAAATGTGTATTCGACCATTCAAAAGTCGCCAGGCCTACTCGAATCATATGCGCATTCACGCTAAAGTACCAACCACTAACAGAAAACCACAAACACCACAGGCACTCAAAGAGTTCGACCCACGTATAATTGGGAAACCCATCAAGCAGTTTACTTTGTCAAATTTAGTTCAACCTTCAAACGTCTTCAACTTCAAGCCAAACGCAAATGTGCCTAATGCTCCTTATTCCTGTGATATTTGCGGCAAAGGTTTCATGCACAAGAAAAATATATGGAAACACAAAAAAGTTTTGCATGCCGATATTATTAATGATAGAAACGATAGCGAAGAGAACACGATGCACGCCTCTACCGAAGAAGACGATTACAACGTCGATGAAAACGGGTCTTTACTTTCCACGCCGCAATTCAATAGTTTCGCTTTTCCGGTGGAACCTTCGCCGAGCGTTCACGAATGTGAATTATGTGGGAAACAATTTCCTCTGAAGTCTAGTTTGATTAAGCACAAACGTGCCAAACACGGAATTGTAAATACAAACCACGCTATTAAAACTGAATCACAAGCTTCCCCTAGCGAAGGTGGTGGTCGATCCAGTTGCACGATTTGTAAAATTACATTTGCAGACAAAAAATCTTATTATCGCCACAGAAAGAACGTCCACAAATCAGCTACGCAAATGTGCAAAATATGTGGTAAGCCTCTTAACTCGACGCAGGAGCTGTATGAACATCTGAAAGCGGCCCACGCCAGCTTGTTGCTCGGTTACGACGCGAGTACGAGTAAGACTCAGGATAATTCACAAGACATAGATACCGAGTACGACGAATCAGAAATTTCCCATCCAAGTATTGAATACCAAGCGAGGTACCCATGCGATACATGTGGTAAACAATTCTTAGGATTACTGTCTTTGCAAAATCATCAGTGTGTTAGCCAGCCTCCATCGCAACCTCAGACTTTCGACTGTGAAATTTGCCACAAAAGCTACACGTCGATCGCTGCGTTGAAGAGTCATCGTGGTTGGCATCTCCGATCTCCCGATGGCAAAGCGGCTGCTAACAATAGCGGTCTTTGGATGCCGCAACATAAAGTTACCAGTAAGGTTAGCAAGCACGAAGTTTTAGAAGCTACCCCGCCTGCAGGAGGACGATCGCAATCGACATCTTCCGTAGCGAAAAGGAGACTCCCTCCCGAAGTGGAAGTGACCGTTGTGAACCCCAACAAAAAGATGCGCTCTGACGATTCTGTCGAGAACGAGCAGCACGGTGACGCGGTGGAAGGTAAGTACTGTACGATATGTGACAAAGAGTTTACGAAACGCGCCGCATATCAACGGCACATGGACGAGGTGCACCAACCAAACTCCGTGTTTTGTCCAGTCTGCGATAAGAGTTTCACGCGAAAATCGACTCTGCTCGTTCACATGAAGAAGCATTACGAAGGCGGCGGAGAAGGTTGCTCCTCAGCTCAAGTCGATGAAGATGAAGGTTTTCCGTGCGAAATTTGCGGTGCGCAGTATGATACCGAGAACGCTTTACGGGCGCACAAAATAAGGAATCATGCTGATGAGGAATCTGGTGATTCAGAGGATGACGGGGAAGTGCCGATGGCGTCGCAGCCCGGTGAGTTTACTTGCGGCCAGTGCGGGGATGGCGTGGCCACGGCGCGCGATCTGATCACGCATCGCTCGATACACTCAACTCACACGAAATTCTTCTGTAACATCTGCAAAGTGTACTTCGCTAGGGCATTGGATCTGTCGTCGCACACGCGAGCTCGGCACGCAGACAATGAGAAAGTATTCTTCCCGTGTGCCATGTGTGATCGCTTCTACATGAACAAGAAAAGTTTACAGCGACATATTGATATGGTTCATTGATTATTATGTTTTATTATTATTGAACAGAAATTCTAGCTCATCAATTTCATCCCCTTTGCAAGAACAGAGTTATAGTTGGATGTTCGAAAACTATTCAAAAAAACAACACTACCAAACTATTGCAACGATAAATCATTCGTAGTCATCACTTTGAATTTTGTATCCAGTGGGATGATTTTTATTTCAATTCGCGGTTGTCTTTGAGACCTTGCTCACAAGTTGTGTTATTTATTTTACTGGATTCTGTATAGTTGTAAAGACTGTTACAAATATTAAAAATACTGTAACGGTTTCTTTAGTTAGATTTAATATAATCGATTTAATGTAAGTACTTTTCGTACATATTGTAACTGAATTATGATTTTTAATAGAAACTATTTTTAAGAAATAGGTTAGAACTTTATTTTTAATATTGAAAACGGGCCAAAATTTTCAATGTAGTCAAAATTGATCAGTCATATACAGAAAGATTGTTAAATAATGTCAGCACGCGTTACTATGTATGTTACTTTAACTTTTTGTTTACTCTCTTAACTGACTTGGACTTCTCAACCAGTCCAATGTTGTGTGACCATCTGTGTCTTCTAAAAATATGTAAATAAATTTCGATGGGGTGATGATTTGCCTATACCGAAAAGAAAGGTCGTTTGAGTTTATTGAAATGTACTGATTAATTTTAATTTAAAATATTTTTATCTTACCACTTGGTCTGTTGCCTCATCTATGGAGTCAAAATAATGTTTAGCCACGATTAATAGTTACACTTAATCAATAGATATTTCAAGCCTACGGCGAATAAGTTTCTAGTTACATAAGAAATTTCTTGTAAATAATGGTAATGAATAAATTAAATCTTTTATATCAATCAAACCAATCATAGTTTTAATTGGATCATATTACGAGAGTGCCAAAAATAAGTATTAAAAAATACTATTCAAAAATTTTATCTATGGTGATTTTTAAATGGTTCCTGTAAAAATAAATGTTTTGTAAAATAACGTTAAATTTTATAATAGTAGATTTTAACTTATTATAATATCTCTTTGTTATAATCCAATCCATGTTATATTTCTAGAGTCAATTTGAACCATGTGGTAGGTAATCTATTTAAATATTGTTTTTTCATATGGAGGTAAAGAACCAAAGATAAGCAAGAAAATTCAAGTATCAATGACCGAAATATTTAGTCTTACTAATATATACTGTAATTATTATGAAATTCAAATCCGCTATTTTCTAGAATGATACCTACGATAGTTTTCTGCCTTGTTAATATTAATCTTAGCATCTAAGACCATTTGGGTTATTATGGTGACGTAAATATCCCAAATGTACGTACTTAGAGGGATGTAAATTTTATACCGGGTGTTGAGCAAAATTGAACCTTTGGTCCATCGACCTACTAACAGATTAATGCTGGTTCTTCTAACCCAACGAGATGTGGTTACTTATTTTATTTATATTGCAGGTTTGTACAACTGAACTTTTTTCAGATCTTTGTTGTTTGTGTAAGGATAGTTGTCTGACCAAATAAAATAACCCAAGTACTTTCTCGTAAAACGACATTCAATAACAAAAAAAATATTTGAGGTAAATTTGCACAGAAATTCTTAACTGTACCTTACCTATCGCATAATAATGTGACAAGAAACTAGTGAACAATAAACTTTTCAAACTATCATGGTAACACTAAAGTCATTTACAACGGGATATTTATATATATTTTCTGCTTAGCTTACCTATCGCATATGACAAGAAACCAGTGAACAATAAACTTTTTAAACTAGCATGGTAACACTAAAGTCATTTACAACGGGATATTTATATATATTTTCTGCTTAGCTTACCTATCGCATATGACAAGAAACCAGTGAACAATAAACTTTTTAAACTAGCATGGTAACACTAAAGTCATTTACAACGGGATATTTATATATATTTTCAGCTTGGCTTGGGGCTATAATGCTCTGTGAATTGTCCAGAATTATGATTATTATTTACCATGATTTGATTTTTGTAAATATCCCGTTGTAAATAACTTCGGTGAACAATATTATTTTGTCCACTACAATCTCGCTATAATGGTTTTAATCCCGCTAAGTGCCTTCTTCTTTTAATTACGTCACCATAAAATACAAACTCAGTTTTTCTGAATTTCCATAGATGGGGTTTCATGACGTCAACATAGTGGTTTTAATTAATAAAGTGACTTAATTATTGTAATACATCTTTTTATTCAATTAGATTTGTAAGAACCTACCCTATCTCAAATTATAAGGCAGTTAGATTAAGAGCTCGAGATTTGAATTGATGTTAGGTTAGGTTGATACTCTTGGAGCAGGAAGTAGGCCCATAGCATGCTATTGCTATCGAAAGGATTTCAAATAAATACACACAAACTAGATTGCACAAAACATTTTAATATAAACTTAAAAAGTCGTACAACAATATGAAAAATTATTGACTAATTATATTAGCGGGTATGGAGGGCCGCTCTATATTATGCAAATTTTATATTACCTTTAACACTTCCGTCGAATATATCTTACAAAAGAAAGAAAATAAAAGTTTATTTTATTATATTAAAAAATCTCATTACGCTAATTATATAATAATCATTAAACTTACATTTTAGATTTTATCTACAAAATACTGAAGCGTTACGGTCAGTTTTCCAATCGAGTAGACTCGATACATATAATAATAGGTTAAGAAAGTACGTTAAAGGTAATGAAAATCATACAACTACACTTAATTCTAAATCAAAATATAAAAATAGTAAAAAATAGTTGTACATTTCCATTTTCAGTACAACTTGTAAGTGTTGTGCTTGGAATTTGGAAAGATAAGGCTGCGATCGGTTCGTTGCGTCTGGCGCAGCCTGTCGGATCGCAGCCTTCCCTATTCTACTCGCAACACAACAAGCTGTCGACTACCCGCGCGTACCTACCCATGCACCTACTTCTAACTAACTACTCACTATTACACCCCCCCATTGAAAAACTGAGCCGGATGCTCGAGTGAAATATAAAAAAGATATAAATAACTCATAGTATTTCCATTAAACGATGCATGCACCCGTTATTGAATGAATTCGAGAATAATTCCCTATCTTATCCATACCATATTCATGTCTTTTAACAATTTAAGTATACCATACATTCTAGAACGGACGCCGCGATGCAGTCGACCGGTAATGTACACAAAGACTAATATCTTCTTAAAAAAATACTGTTAGATTGAAAGGTAGCTAATCCTATAGTATTATGTATAATAGGTAGGTATGTTAATATTACAAGGGTATGATTACACTATGTGAGATCTCCGACGCCTCCGGGCGGCCCGCCGTATCGTGCCGCGCCGTCCGACCGCGTCCCACGGATATGCAAACATTTATCTAAATATACAAGTACAATACATACAAGTACACTAGAATAAGTAGAGTAGTAAGTATGAATTATTAATTTCAATATTAAAAATACGTAATTTTCTCTATGGCTATCCATTTTTACATGAATTATTAGACGAATATCGCATACGAATATATATTATGTGTACACACCTATTATTTTGTATTTTATAGTACTCTTACAGAATCAGAGGACGTATGAATGTATACAGACTCGCTCTAAAAGGTACGTCGTCGTAAGCGCACGCGGCCGTCCGGCCTCTGCTCCCTTACACCCTACCATTATCGATATCGAACGAAGACATCAAAAACTCGAGACTCGGCATTAAATATTATGAAAATAAATCGCCGGCGAATCGCGCGACAGATTATTGCTCCTATCGATAAATTTACACATCGACGTAACGAACGAGAATACAAAAAGTTATGAAAAATCGTAAGGATATCACAAGCGGCGGGCGGCGCGGGACGCCCCCGCGGAAATTAAAAAAATAAATCGCGGCGCGCGCCTCTCTCGTACAAAAGTAAATACTCTATGAGCGGGTCGCGCGGGGGACTGCTCAGTTGGCGAGCAGGAGGTGCTGCTGCGCAGGGGGGTAGGGCGACGCGGAAGGAGCGTTGGGCTCGCGGCGCGCCACGAAGTAGGCCGCGGGGTCTGCGGCGGGAGACAGCGCGCGCGCCGCCAGCTGTTGCTGCACGGCACGTTGCTTTATATAGTTGCTGAACTCCGTGGGGGACATGCGGTTGGCGCGCTTGCTGCTCGTCTTCAGCTTGGTGCTGCCGAACTTGGTCTGTGCGAACGTGGCCGTCGTGAAGGTGAGTGGCTGCGCACGGAACGGCGGCGCGGGGGAGAAGGGCGCGGGGGTGGGCGGAGACGGCGCTGCGGCCGGCTCCACGGGTCTGAAGCACTGCGCCTCAGGGTTGAACGCGCGCGTCACCTGAAACGTTACCATAAAAACTTGAGAACCTTAACTCAAACAGAACAATCACCTGCCGAGATGTGGAGAAGAATTGCTAACCCAGATACCGTCGCATCACAATCGCTCGGTATGATAATGATAACCATGATATTTCAATCATGTTTTCTAAATAGAGTAGTCACCAAGGCAACTTATCATTGGTAAACTGGGTTGTGCCACCTGATGCGTTTTATTGCCAAAACATTGCGCCAGATGTAGATGATTGATTCGACTTGTCTATGCACGTGATAAATTTTCCTTATTATTTTGTTATTTCGATTGTGAGCGACATAACGGCTGCTGTGATTGCCATCTAGTCAATTGATGTTTCCTGCCTTGGCACGACAACCTCTGGTGTCGAGCTGCACTTGCTCTCGATGTTTAGAGAAACTGGACTATACTTTTAAGAGTTAAAACTAAGGAATATGTTGTTTATATTCACCTCTCTATCAGTCCTCTCATCAGCTGCCCTTTCATCGCTGCTGAATAGCACCTTCACTGCGCCTTTTTCTCCAATCCGGTACGAAACTTCGCCTGAAATAAAAAGCACGCGATTGTTTAGAAAAATACAAAATCTAAATAATATGTGGTCAATTCAAATAAAAACTTGACATCATGTCGGAGTAGGACAACTTCCAATAGCTCTTGAAAGATAGTTGAGCGAAGTAAGTTCTGCATAGATCCAGATCTGAAGAGATTATCTAGTTTGAGCAGGGTCGCTGTAATCATCATAACTGCTGTCCTCGCTATTTTATGCGACCTCGTCCGTTTAGCGAGTTATGCAACCAAGCTCTGTTAGCTGTTCTACTTAGCGCATGAATCCCAGTGGTTTGGGCCATCGTTATTGGAATATATTTACCTATATTGTGAACATTCTATAATAAAAGAGAAAACAGCTTGCTTAGGAAATTGGAAAATTTTGGTTAGGTAAGGTTGGTATCACCAAGCAAATAAATGAACCAAAAGTGGCTCGTGACATTGCAAAAGGGTAAGTAGAACTCAGAATTGTACTGATAAATTCTAACACTTCAAACGCTGATTTGTTCAGATTTTAATACACGTACAAAATTGTGTTTAAATTATCTCACCTGGATCAACCCAGACAGCGAGATCTCTTGGCAGATGTTCAAGCACATCCCTCACCGGCACTCCGGATTCTCTCGCAGCGACCTCCAGGACGGGATCAATGGGTCCTCCAGTCTTCAGGCATCGGTAAGCAGATCCTCTGCATGGCCGGTCAGGGTACCAGTGACCCCTGAACTTCTCCTTTAGAGCCTTCTCCAACTCTTCGCCGAAGATGTTCACGCGACGCCGAGGCAGTTTGTTGTATAAATAAGATATGACGAAGTTTAGGGCGACTTGCACTTCAATATGCATTTTTGGTCTCTCTGAGGACAAATAAAACATTGAGGTTAGCAATCGATGTTAGTGGATCATAAAAGTTTTATGTGGTGAATATCTAGAGCAGCATGGAATAAATATTTGTTTGCGTAAGGACTACTTGCGTACCAAATGTTTTATAGCCATAAAATGGCACAAATCAATTTCTTCCGACGACTTACTTGCTACATATAATGGAAAACAAGTCGATAAAGCCTGTGCATATTGTGTATATTGATTACCTACTTTCTTAGAATAGATCATCAAGTGACTGCAGTCACTTGATGGCTACACGGAATCCTTTGAATATTTATTCAAAGAAGGATTCCGTGTAGCCATCGATTTAGTTTAAAATTCATAGTGTAGGTACTCGTAGTTGCTTAAGCTGTCCCATTTTCCTTCCTACCAAGATTGGAAGGAAAATAGACTTGCATTGTTACAAAGTTTAACATCTATCTACTTCACGTGATCACGTGAGCATCCACTGCTGGGTAAAGGTCTCCTCTCAATGAAGAGGCCTGATAAGGCAGTTCTGTCCGGTCCTGTGCCACCCAAACTCAAACTTTGAAGGAGTGGAGGAACTCCAAAGTTTCGTATTGTTTGTCTATATAAGGCAGAGGGATATCCTTGCTATTAACATTCGTTCCCATCGTTTGGCTTCAGTTCAAGCGTTATTTGCCAAACTAGCAACCTTGATTGTCAAACGAAGTGTCTCGTTAATTGTTTTAAGAGTTGCTCGTCTTCAGGGTCGGACGTTGCGTTGCCCGGTCGTCGCTCCCGCATGACAAACATTGGCTAATATTTCCGCACGAAACTACTTTGGCCTTCTGACAGTAAGTGGGTGGGTACCTACTATTCCCGGAGTTACGCATTCTAATTTAGTCTGGATGTGGCAATTCGTTTTGTGGCAATTTCAGACAATAACGATCTTAGATATTTAGGAAGCAATGAGTATCTTCACAGGATTCTGAAGTTTAGAATAGGTAAAGCTATAGTCGCTTTAACAAACACAGAATGACTCAATAATGATTAAAACGCAATGCATCGTAAGATTGCATATTGCATGCTATGACGTGCTCAGGCATTTTAATTAATTTCTCTGCACTTGCGGTATCGCTGAAAAAATAATAATTGAGATCGTAAAACATGCCAACATTCCCAACCACTTTTCAAACTTATATGTCATACTTATGATTGGAAATGCGCATATTTTCTCTATTTTGGTTGTTTTTCATAGCTTATAGATAGCCTGGGACATCTCGCAGGTGAAGTCACTATTTGTGCACAAGTCACGCGCGTAGCCTCAAATGTTGTCATAGTTATTTTGACGACCGATGGCGCGGTGGGCGAAGGTGTGCCTGCGACGCAGGAGGTTGCGGGTTCGATTCCCACCTCGGGACAAATGTGTGTACGATCTGCATTTATTTAGATTAAGTACTCTAAGCACTCCTCATAAATTTGACTTCAGAATACTATAGGTTAGCGTATCGTCTCTTTTATATCGGAAATAGCCTGAAGTTGTACCAAAAAAATCAACATTTCCTGAAAACTATACATATACATAAGAAACCTTATTAACTACAGACACCGCGATTAGCGCCTTCGACACCACCAGTTCCTCTATAGGTATTTCCAACGACTTCCGAGTAGTCTATTCGTATACCTACCTACATCACACCATCAAAACCCTTTTCTGTTTACAGTGCCAACTATATTTGTTCAGGCTCGCAAACTTTACAAGGTAGGTAGTAGGTACCTATTTGTAGATTTGTAGTTTCTCCTAGAAGTCGAAAGTTCTAAAACGTTTTTCACCCAGTGGCACTAGTAGTAATTTATATTTCTCGGACGTGACCGCTGTGTAAGATCAACTTGCCAAGTTGCCGTAAATGATAGAGCACTTGCAACTTGGTGCTGCAATGTTTCAATTTTATATGGATTCTACTGTTTGTTACAATAAAATAGCAATAGGAGCTTGCTATCGTACGATAACATAAGAAAATACAGAGTCACAAAATAGCAAAAATAATAACATAGAAACCTATGACTTGTTTACGGAGCTGGGCACCATATAGCTAAGAGAGTAGGCGTATAAATCGTCACTCAAGGACGAAAGTTACATAAAACGAAGTAATATCCAAGTAAACATGGCTGGAGGCAGTCACAATAATATTTACTTCTGAGATCAAACGGCGCGACTCAGAATGAAAACAAGACTGACGATTATTTATAGGCAATGCTTCTTGGATTTGCTTTACGTTTAGTTGATTTGATTTTGTCGAAATTCGTGTTTAAACCCATTTATAGTTTTTTTCATCAATATTCATACATTTCTACTGTTTTGATCCTTTTACTTGCTAGATTTGTCTCCAAATATTTCAAAACCATCTCGTTGTCATCATAAAAACAACGTTATCTTATCAAAGAGAAGTAAAAGATTGAGACTCCCTTGACCTAAACCCATTTTTCTGAAACTCGAGATAAAACATTTAAGGTTTCCCAAGAAATATGAAAGGGTCCACAATTACTGAGGTCCTTTGACGGTCCCAGGGAAGTTAACTCAGATAAGTTTGTTTTGAATGAACGACATTCGCTAAGAGAAGTTAGCGAAGAGAAATGTAATAAAATGAATTAGGTCCTACCTGCTTAGTTATCTCAAGAACTGACAAAGGAAAAAATGAGGGCAAACTGGGCGAAGTAACTTTTAAATTACAGTCCACATTTTACTGAACAAAGTTAAAAGTTACAGGAATGTTTCGGGAAAACATTCGGCTGTAAATAGAATGGAGACTAATAGCAATTCCGAAACTTAGTTTATAAGGTTTTCTGTTATTTGCAGACCCAAAACTCTGGGTAATTGTCCTTTTTAGAACAAATACCCCGTCTATTTCATGTTACGAGGTAACGACAGTCTTCTTTAGTTTTCCCTTGCCTACGTTACATTAGTCTAAATTTTATAGTCGTCTCTTATCATGTGTGATTTCTCATATACTTAGGTAGATCTCTGTTCAGGGAGGCTCCTGAAGGTACCTATGGTAATGATGATATTGATTCCCTCATATCTGAATTTCGGCTACAACGGCCGGTTTAATTGAAAAAAGGAAAAATACGTGTGTTTTTTCTGAGAATCTAACTGACGGACTATTTAGATTTTTTCAAAGATTAAAATCGTTAGATACGTCCTGAGACCAAAAACTGTGGTATCTTTGAATGTGTGCATTAACAAAATGCCGACGCACGCACACTACTAATGAGTAGTTAAAATTGGTGTTTTTGTCAATAAACCTAACTGTTATTATTACTATTGTCTGTGCAATTATATTGCACAAACTTCTATGAAAAATTTGTGGACCTATTTGCCCTGAAATCGAAAAGGTTTGAATGTATGTGTGCTTCGAAAGGCCGACGCACGCACACTATACCTAATGATTAGTTAAAAATTGTGTTTAATATTATTATTACCACTTATTTGTGCAATCATATTGCACACATTTTCTATACAAAATAAAGGTTCTATTATGCCTTGAAATTGAAAGTGGGACTATTTCTAAAAAGTGTGCTATTTGTGCAGTGCGGTCACAACAAGCGGACAGCGAAAGGAAAACCCCCAAGTGAGCGAGCTATCTCACTTCGCGTGGCAACAACATGGCGCAGGTAAGGACCTATCAAACGGTTTAAATCTTTGGATTTGTTTATGAAAATAGCCTAAATTCTGTTTGGGAATCAGATATAGGGATATGATTGTAAAAATATATCGCCGGTAGAGCACATCATTATTCTGCATGAAGCAAGTAGGTACTATTAGGAAGGACGGGAGGTATTCTTTGCACCTAAATCTTCTCCAATCTAAACCGCTACGCCATCTGATTTACTACAGGATCAGTCTCCTTGGCTGCCTTATGCCAACGAGACTGATTCTGTAGTAAATATAGTAAAACGTCTCATATGACATATATTATTTGTACCATACACATATTGTATTTGAGGTATATTTTCCGAGTATAAATTCTGTTTGGGTATCATGTAATCGTAAAAACATATCGCCGGTAGAGCGCCTCATTATTCAGCTCTATTATGTAGCAAGTGCTAGTATATGGTAAGACAGGAGGTATTCTGCACCTGAATTTTCTCCAATCTATACCGATAGATTGGAGAAAATTCAGGTGCATAGAATACCTCCTGTCAGGTGGCGTAGCGGTCTACGCCACCTGATTTACTACAGGATCAGTCTCGTTAGCTGCCTTTTGCCAACGAGACTGATTCTGTAGTAAATATAGTAAAACGTCTCGTATGACGGGTCGCGTGGCGTAGTACGGAAGCACCCAGGTATATTTTCCGAGTAAGCGGTTCCCACCATTATTTCGAACAAAGCTACCCTTGTCACAAGAAAGGTCATGATGAGAAATGGCGGAATTTGCGTTTGGTCTAAGTTTAGGTAAATAACGTTTGATTCTGTTAAGTAAAACTTTGAAACTGCTGGCTATTTTAACAGACTTGTGTGATGAAAAAAAATATATAAAGTATCTCCATTTTCATACATATATGCCTTCTTCTCCGAAACAATATGATTTACTGACTTGATTTTTATATTTAAAATAAAGCAAAGGCTGGGTAACAGATTCGCCAAAATAAATATTACAGTACTCTTTTAATTAGAAGAAATCTAAATTTTTGCACACGCGCTCTTCTCTGTCCCACTCCCATAAACGCGAAATTCTATGTCTATCCTTTTCACAAAATGGCGTCGTATGGTAACCCCGTTAATGGAAACGCTTCAATCTTTTTCTTCACGCTTCATGAAAACTCTTCATTTGCAGTAAAGTAAACAATCGCTTATGTTTACGCCTTGCACCTCCAGCGGTTCCCAGGCCGCCGGCAGTTTGCCTAAACATGTGAGCCGTGAAGTATGAAGGTCGAGGGTACAACTACTCCTCATTCTGTGGACCACGTAATTAATTTACCTCGGATTAATCACGGATCTCTGTTTCTGCTCTGTTATATTATGAGCCTTTCTGTGGGCGGTGACCTTTTTGTTATTTTGTGCGTTTAAAGCTAGGGCTCGGGATGTCGTCGTAGCGGTTGAACTCATCTTAATACGTAGGTTTACCGGGCTATTTTCTAAGCTAATTGCACATTTACTTACATTTACCAAGCCAAAGGATTTTATAACACAGTTCTAGGTAAGTAGATAAATACATGCGACTTTATTGGCTTTAGTGGGCGAAGGTCCGCCTGTGACGCAGGAGGTTGCGGGTTCGATTCCCGCCTCGGGACAAATGTATGTACGATTTGCAAATATTTGTTCAGGGTGTTCTGGTCGTTTAATATGTATAATAAAACAAATATCTATCTATGTAATGTATTGTATTATGTATTCAGTTATCTAGTACCCATAACACAAGCTCTGCTTAGCTTGGGGCTAGATAATGCTGTGTGAATTGTCCAGCATTATTTATTATTATTTTTATTGCACCATCAATACATAAAATAATTAATCAAATCTTGATTATTTAAATTGCTTGGTAAGTAGATGCACACAGATCTTACCCCATGTATATCCGATGATCCTATCCATACCAAGTTGTCTGGCAGAGATCGCTCTTGAGCGATGAGACCGCCAATTGTCACTTGTTTTTTAATAATGTACTTTCCCAACACTCTACAAAAGGACTCGCAAACAAAATCTAATTCCTGAGCTAAATAACAGCTGACGCGTGAAATGGTGTTCAAATTCAGTGAACCATTCTAAAAGGACATCAGGATATAAATCCCTCTATGTCTCCCTTATAGTCAGATTATTACCGCATCAAACTCCTCCAAATCCAGCATCCGTGAACAAATCCAGCATCCGTGAATCGATCACATTGAAACCGAGCGTTCTAGGGCGGCCTTTAACTTCTGTCCTATTTATATCTGTAACCTCCATCGATCGGTCGGCCCACTGCCCGACTACCCCTACAGCCTACTCTGACACCTACCACCCCCGCAATAACGACCAGAGTTCCATGTTCGCTGGACTTTAAATAGCAATCTTCTGCGGTATTAGTATAAGGTTATCGTATTTTTATACGGATGTAGGCTTTTATTAGTTGGGTTTCGTTGAGTTCTTTTAATATGGTAGTGTGTTAAATTGGTAGTTGAGTGGGTCATTTCGAATAGTCTTGGTATATGGTAACATCAACATTATTACTACCAACCTAAACAGTATTCTATTTACACGCCACCGTCTATACTTTTTCTATCACTTCTTGTCCATCCTAAGGTTGCCTGGCAGAGATCGCTCTTAGCGAGAAGGCCGCCCATTGTACATTATTTGTTATTGTTTTCTGTGATATATGTATTTTTTAATTAATTGGTGTGCAATAAAGTATATTGTATTGTATCATCATATGGGGCTTCGGCGGTAAATTGTCTAATTCTGTTCTCACCGTTTTAAAGATTTCTTTAAAACTAATCTATTAAAAGGAACGAAACAAATCACAAAATGTAACCAATATCTGATTTACACGATACAATAATTCTTTTTGTAATAATTTGTGTAGTTTTATAGTAAATCACTGTGAAAATACACATAGTAAGCGTGGAGTTTTAATCCTCACAGGAAACAGAAAACATTGAAACTAATAATACAATTTATATCTTTCCTCTAAAATAAAATTTTTATTTTAGAGGAAAGATGGAAAGAAGGAGAATTTTTTGGATTTGACAATTTTTTTGAAAATTTTTAGAAATTGTACAAAACCTTGCAGATTAATTAAAGCAAACTTATACTTTTCGAAAACAATTTTAACTTCATTGATATTAGATTCGTTTCAGAAAAATATTTTTTATTAATTTTCATTATTTTTTTCTCACAAAACATTTTTTAACGTAGGTTATCCCTAGCGGATGCGTAGGTCATTCAATTCAATGTAATTCTTTATCCTGCTTTGATAGCAAGTTACGCATCTACACGTTTTTTTTTGCATCATACCATACTCAACCTAGCCAATTTTAATTTGAGCAACATATTTCAGTAGGTAGGTACCTAACATTAAAATAAAACTAACCAAATTTATAGCGTATAAAAATACTAACTCGAAATGATGTTTAAATGTAAAATATCCATAACGATAACTCAATTGCAACTTGCAGAAACCAAGTATTAAAATTGAACAGTTGCGATGGCTGTTAAATTGAACTTTATAGCCCACAGACAAGGATCAAAATAAAAACAAGAGTTTACGAGACTAGATACGAAGCAGATGATAAAAACAACAGATAGGTAACTACGTTCCCGTACTTGCGCGATTCTGGAATCCAAACTATTTTATGTGAACAAAGACAATTATCAATGAACTAAACAAAAATTAATAACAGACAACAACAAGGTTAATAGTTACAAAGCACTAAAACATAAACATAGATATCAACAACGCATAAAAAAGGGTTCAAATTCGAGTTTGAAAGAGATGAAAGATTACGAATAAAAGCTTTCAAAACCAAAAATTGTTTCGAACTTCTACTAATAATACGTAATTTTTGTAATAGGCATTGAATGCATTAATAATAAGTAAGTTCATCATAAGTAGAAAGGCATGAAACCTGGCCTGTCTTCCATTGCAACACCCTAAATGGGTACATACTGTGAACATTTTATGAACACTCACCTAACTACTAAGACCTTACTGTATGAATCCCATAAATAAAATACTGAAATACTATTTGTTCCAACGTCCAGTGTGTCGTAAACTATTTAATATAAAATATTCTTTAGTATTGTACCCCTTCGTTTAAAAAAAATATCTCGGATCCTAGAATCAAATGTAGTAGATACGTTCGTAGGCTATGTAGTAAATAGCAGATATATCTGCGGAGAAGTATTACTGCCGTCTTCTGCTGCGGGAAAGTGTTGAGATACTAAAGAATGGTGGAAGGGTAAAGCTGAAGCGATTATGAGAATAACTTGTAATTGCTTAGAATGAAAAAAATCTAATACAAATAATTTATTGATAACTCCAAGTTACAGGTCAGAAAAGAGTAAGCAATAATACAAGTTAACATATTGACTTATTATAATTATTTAATTGTAAAAGTATAATAATAATATTTCATATAATTTATTTAAATAATTGGTAATTCGTAGAACTATGCTACAGAATAAAAATACTGTCCGGAAGCCATTTCTTCAGTCTATTTTTGAAAACAATTGTGAAAGTTGTTGGAGGTATCAAGTTAAAATCTCTTCGGATACAGCGACTCGGGTAGTTATAGTTTATCTTCACTTATGGTTAGTTAAACAAACTTCAAGAAACAGCAATATTTACAAAAAATCATAAAACACAGTTACACTGCTACGCCGTAGCAAGTTACGGCGTAGCACAGAGCAAAGATACATTTTCCTTCGTAGCAGCTACGTTGTAGCAAATTACAACGTCGCTTATGCAAGCATTATAATGCTTATTACTACGTAGTAACCAAGCCACGCCGCGTAGCAAGTTACGATGTAGCACAGGGCAAAATTATTCCTATACAGCAGCTACACCGTACCCTATGTATCAAATAGAGAAACTTCCTATTTCTACGTAGCAATTTTCGACGGAGCACAGGGCAGAACTATTCCTATACAGCTATTATAAATTATTCATATACAGTTGCTACACCGTAGCAGTCTACGAAGGAGCAAAGCGCAAAAAAATATTCCTACGTAGCAACTACGATGTAGCAAGAAACGACGTAGCAAGTAACGACGTAGCACAGGGGAAAGTTATAATAAAACTGCAAAAATAGTATGGACGGGATAAAATAACATATATTTACTGTAAGTACCTATTATATTTCTCTGTTTCGAACCACTTTCATTTCATCCAATAATTTACTTTGCGCTATTTCATATCTTTTTTCTGGTCTATAAGTTTATCACTTTTCTCAACCCTTGCACCACACACTTACAAATGGCTTGCATTCATCCACGTTACGGCTTTCGCCATCTAATGGCCTGATGTATTGTTATAGCTTAATAATCTTCACCTCCGAGTCCTGCTATCTATCGCCAATGGAGTTAAACGACTGCGTGTCTTGTTCTGATAACGGTGATAAAAATTGTTTATCCTTACTGGAAGGGATTATTTGGCGTCGGAGTTTTTCTCGGTTTTCGTATTTATTTAGGGATCCGTGCCTCTAATGGAAAAAAGGAACCCATAAAGAAACAATTTGCTGTCCGTTAGACTGTCTGTCTGTCCAGGGTAATTTTTCCCAGGAAAGCGTATCAAGTTAAAATTCGTATGAAAAAAATCAGGTCTGCGATCCCTTGGAGGGATCTCGAATTGTACATGGAGAAAATCTAATTTCTAAATGAACGCAAATTCAAGAGGCGGCTACTTCCAGTTGACATTATGATAAGCTTAGCAAGTCTTATACTTATACCACAAAAAGTACCTAAAAAGAAAAATATAATTACCGTAAATTTGCTGTCGGGCTATAAAAAATATCCGAGACTAACTATTAACATATAAATAAGTAATGGACGAACTATTTACATATAAATGTCCCGTACAAACTTTAAATTGTACTTAAAGTTTGTACGGGACCCTCCTCGGCGAAGGAGTCTAACTTGCACTTGGGCGGTTTTTTTGGGTAGGGGATAAGGTTGGTTTTTCGTTGAGATTATTAGCTGTCAGCGATGGCAAAGTAGCTAAGTTTGCTCTTTTACGCTGTAATGACCTTACTTAGGATTTTATATGGAGTGAGTAGGCACTTCGATATTATAAGGTTGGTTACGAGGAGCAACAAACGAAACGATCAAATGGGACATAATTATCAAATTAACCTTTCGATGCTTTGATAAGGGAATCGATACTAAAGGTCAAAGGTGGCAACCCACATTCTTCATAAAATATTCATGGAGTTGTATTGAGTAATTTAAAACACACTTAATAAAAGAATTCTAAAAACGAACATGTACACACCACACCACACTACACCTATATTTTTTTAGTAAGGTCACAGATTTAATAATACCTACCACTTATACTAGTACCTACTTAATACTTATTACATCCACAGATATTGATTTTAGTAAAAATCCGACAAGGCTATGAAACTCGTAGCAAAAAGCGCTACGGCGGCGTAGCATACGTAGCAAAACTTGTCTTATTTTTAATACCGTACCAAAATTAAAACAAAAATTAAGCATCATGGTATCAGCTCATACACATCCACTGCTGGATATAGGCCTCATAAGAGGATTTTTTTACCTCCAATTAACTTCTGCTCGCCTAGTATATATACATTTGTTTTAATTTAAACTTCTAAACACTACAAGCGGGATCCGTTTCCAAAACTATTTTAAGTAATTTTTTGTAGCCACGGATACCGGGATCAGTGGATAAAAATATTTAATCGTTTTTCATTGGAAACCGATCCCGGTATCGGTGGATAAAACTTGGCGGTATCAGTGGCCAATTAAATCAGATCCCAGGATCCGTGGACACAAACCCCCACAAATAGCGTCCTGAGCCGCCTCCATTGCATCCATCGACTCCCTGCGACCGCTACGATGTCGTCGGTCCATCGAGCGAGTCCCATTCATTCCAGAGAGTCGGTCTACACTCAAAAGAAATTTCACTTTATTTCATTTCAATACAAGCATCTTCCCACGGTTTCGCACGTGTCTTTCCAAGATACCGTCTACCTGTCAAATTTCATTAACATCCGTTTAGCCGTTTAAGCGTGAAATGTAACAGATTATAATAGTCTGTTATGTATGACAAACAGACAGAATTAATACTTAATTTCGCTTTTATAATTATGAGTATGGTTCGCATTCAATCCCCATTTGAACTGTTCATAGCTACGGAAAAACCATGCTCTACATAGCTTAGCTTTGAAACGTAAATAATATCCACCGGCTGAATTAGAAACGTACATTACCTAGTGGTAATAAGAACCATGCAAAGTGAACTGAACATATACAATGTTCATGAATATGCGCTCTCATTGTAATGCTAAGTAGTCGCAAGGTTGGACATGACAAGAGGTTTGGTTACGCGGTCGTAGCACGTACGATGACAGTTAAAAGATGTAATCAAGGCAAAGACTCAGACGTTTTTTTATGAACGTGTTTTTTAGGCTAAGGCACGTGATGTTGTTGTTCAAGCTGATTTTGGCTGAGGGGACAGTGTGACGAGACAGGTGTTTTATATCAGAGAATACCAATTTACTTATGCTCGATTTCGTGCTTTTAGACCCCGGTGCCAAAAGATGGTTTATAGGGTTCCGTACCCAAAGGGTAAAACGGGACCCTATTACTAAGACTCCGCTGTTTGTCCGTCTGTCTGTCATCCACGGTTGTCTGGTAGAGATCGCTCCTGAGCGATAAGACCGCCAATTGTCACATTTTTCTTATTTACTCCATTTTATCTTTGTCTGTTATTTTTAAGTTATGTGTGCAATAAAGCATTTTCTATCTATGTACCTATCTGTCTGTCCGTCTGTCACCAGGCGGTATCACATGAACCGTAATAGTTAGATGAAATTTTAACAGATGATGTATTTCGTTTGCCGCTATAACAACAAATACTAAAAAACAGATTAAAATAGATATTAAATATATATTTTAATCTGTTTTTTAGTATTTGTGGGCTCCCTAACAACAAACGTGATTTTTTATTTATACGGAATCCTTCTTGTGCGAGTCCGACTCGCACTTGGCCAGTTTTTATAAGTTTAACGTTTGTTAATTTTATACAAGTTTTGATTACGAGCGACAAATCGACCATTTGTCGTAAAAACTTAAATCTGACATTTTGGAAAGCTATCTTTGTGAACCCAATTTCTAGTTTAGTTAATAGGTAGGTATATTTATTGATAGTTAGATCTTTAATCTCCCTCAATATTTAAGTAACAGCTGGTAAGAAAAAATAAAGCTCTTTTGTTTTATTATTGCTCTGTACCCGAGTTTCAAAGTAAAATCATCTCGGGTTCTCCATTTTTTGTTACATTTGATTGTTGAAGTGTGCAAGCTAAAATTTGTCACGCACGTGTAACTCGACCTTAATGAATAGAAACTCCAATTATTAAAGTTAATAGGTCATTCATTGTACTGTATTGATTTATCACATATAAATAGATTAATCATGGCTATTCAAGACAAACAAAGCCGAATGGTTGTGGATTACTATTGTAGGTCTGTGGACAAGAGAGACTCATGGCTGTGTCGCTGTCATTGTCTCATTGATAATATAGCTTTATACAATACAATACAATATACTTTATTGCACACCAATTAATTAAAAAAATACATATATCACAGAAAACAAAAACAATAACAAATAATGTACAATGGGCGGCCTTATCGCTAAGATCGAGAAGAATATAGCTTTATATTGAGGACAAACAATATACCCAAAGATCTGTAAACGCGGACTCTATTCCAAACAATTTTTCAGTCATTTAGCCTACTTCGAAAATAAGTGGAGGTATAATGTATGTTTTTTTTTAATTATCTTGTATGTTCGTTGATTTTAAGGGTTCCGTACCCAAAGGGTAAAACGGGACCCTATTACTAAGACTTCGCTTTCCGTCCGTTTGTCTGTATATCTGTCCGTCTGTCACCAGGCTGTATCTCATGAACCGCGACAGTTATACTGTTGAAATTTTCACAGATGATGTATTTCTGGGATTACTCTTTATACCGCAAAACACAGTAAAATTAAGGAAAACGAAGTCGGTGTTCAGGTTTTCAAAACAGTCAAATTTACCTAATAATTTAAAAAGACTAAAAGTTGTTAATATGGTTATATCTTTTGGCTGTTCATTTTATTTAGAATATGAATGAATTTTTGCGTTTTTTTTTGTTTATGTTACTTTATGTACTTTGTTTTGGAACTTTTAACCCAAATCTAGCTTCGTTGCTTTTGTAAATATTTATTAAGTTTTATAGTAACTTTTCAATATGTACCAAATGAAGATTTGAAATACATCTGCTTAGTAAAATAAACTCATTGAAAAGCTTTGGTTCCTGGAACTAGGTACAGTGCGCGTCAGAATTAAGTATCCCCCTATCTCTCTAAGACAAGGGGGATACTTAATTCTTACGCGCACTGTACGTAAGCAGGCAAGTACAAAGAGTAACTACGAGTATCGAGAAATAAAGATCCCTTCAGGTCAGTTCAAATATTCAACAAATCTTCTACAATTCACGGGTCAATGACTGCTTATTTTGGGGAATTGTTCCTTATTTATAGAGAACTTTACGAATTCCCGATACGCCAATTTCTGTTTGAGTTAGTAAGTTGTTGAGTCCTGTTTTCGTCCTATTGGTTTTGAATTAAAAACCAATAGGTATCATATACAACATCTTACGTTTTGTTTAATAAGGAACATATTATCTTATATTGTATTATTACAGAATAACAACACTAAGTAAAAAACACAAAAAGTTTTTACTCATCTTTTTTGGTATTACGGAACATAATGGAGAAACCAAGCGAGCGAGAACGAGCGAATGCAAACGATTGGGATTTGATAATTACGTTACAGTACGTTCGTTCCATACGGCTATGATATCCTATAATAACTCTATGGCTATGATGTAGCGACAGCCGCCGGAGCACGGCCGAAGACGAACGAAGGCCCTTGTTTGGGCTCGCTTGCTTTCGGAATGACGTCCACACTGGTACTTTTGCGTTCGTTCGTTAACCTTCGCTCGCTCTCGCTCGCTTGATCTGTACCCGGCATAATGATATTACCTACGAATTGAATTTACGAGTAGCTGTCGCCGAATCCTTATAGCTTTGAAACGTGGATACGAAGTAGTGCTAGACCTATTTAGTTTACTAGTAAGTTTTTTGTTATAAATGAACCAAACAGACGCGCTCTATTTACACAACGTTATCGGCTATGCAAATTTTACCTACATAGTTAAACTTTCACACGTTTTTAGGATACGATAACAATGTGGGTTATCAGACTTTTGCAAGCGGTGTGCAAGCAAAGCCCGTATGCCACACTTTGACGAGGCAGGCATCTATACTTACAACTATTTCATGTTAATATTAAAAATTCGAATGCAACTCTATCACTAAGAAATGAAATAAGTAAAATAAGCACTATAACAAAAAAAACCTTAGCAACTCTGTCTGTCTGCTTGTCTGTTACCATTTAAGGCGGTACATCGTCTCAAACTAGCGCCACCACCTATTTTATCTTATTATTACGTTGAACAAAGGAAATTTTTAAAAATCCATCGTACAGTTATAAAATAAAAAAAACCGGCCAAGTGCGAGACGGACTCGCACACAAAGGGTTCCGTACCATTATCTATAAAACGGCAAAAAAAAAACACGTTTGTTGTATGGGAGCCGCCCTTTAATATTTGTTTTATTTTAATTTAATTATTTATTTTTATATTGAATATATTACCTCACTAAATATTATGTGAATATTACAAGCGTCTACCCTCTCTCTTTGATTTTTGTGCGTTGATTGGCAGCGTGTTGACCTCTTTTAGGTAGGTATGTACCATGTAGGTAGGTATTTAGATATCTTCGTAACTGTACTGAGATTCAGCTTAGTTCTATCAACTGGTTGATTGATTGATCGAGCGATCGTTGGCGTGGTAAATACCCCAATCTGCAATCACGTGAGTTTCAGAACAATGGTTACAGTTAGGTATTAGAAATACCTACCAATTGACAAGTTATGATAAAACTTTTTAAACTATCATGGCTACTAACATAGAAATCATTAATAACGGGATAATTACCACACTGAGAAAACTGGCAATCATAAAAAAGGTGAATTCATCTTAAAATATGATGAATTCACCTTAGTTAATAAAAAATAAATAAAATATTGGAAAACTCAAAAATCTAATCATGGTAAACACCATAAATGATTTCTATGACTTGTTATGGTTACAATTTGGCATCAGTTCCTTTATTCTTAAAAAGTCTTTCGCCACCATCTTTTCTCCCTGATCACTAAAGTAAGATGTTGTCTAAATAAGAGCTTCAAACTCCAATTATATCATGTCTACTCGCTATTTCATTGTTGACAGCTTTTTTTGTATTTTTTTTGACGATTCTTTGAAATAATGCATTGACACTTTCGTCTCACGGTGCACATCTCTATATTTTAGGTAACACCCTTTCGGGTCGCACCGCAGAGGCTAGGCAGTGAAAGGGTTAAAAGAGTTCTAACATTTTCAGTGTTCAAAATGAACGAAACGATCTATAGAAGTGCCCTCGAAAGAGCATCGAGCACTATCCTTTTGCACGTCCTCAGATAAATCAAGCCAAGCACGTGACCGGCATTAGCTCATTTGGCTTATAGAATCGCCGCTGGATTTACCCACGTGCGGATTTACTCTCAGAGCTGAGAATAAGCTATTTTCTATTAGGTATCTAACCTAGTTTCTGGATCTGTAGATTACTTTTCTTTGACTCGTTTACGCGATCGACGCTCTTGATCTTAGAATTTAACTGACAGCTTCTTAGGTGGGTTGATCTGATCCTTGAGGGTAGTTTGATGGGTTCTTTAATATAGCTCGCATATTTCTAGCATATTAGAGAGCTAGGCTCAATATTAATGTCGAGCTCACAAAGTACTCTAAAATATTTATTGGTGAATTCGACCCTAAATTTCTCAGTAGACACAAAAATAAGGTTAAGTTAGGTACAATTTAGTATAATAATTTTATTATTAGTATTATTTTAATGAAGTAAGGTTTATAATTCAGTAAAGTATGTAAAAATATAAGTAAAAATCTTGGGAATCACATAAAAAAGCTTAAAATTATTTATTTCCGAGTCGTTTAAAGTAAATTACTCTAAATTACTTTAAATTATAATATAATACCATAATAATTCTAAGCTTTTTTATGTGATTCCCAAGATTTTTAGATTTTTCGACTGCTAGGGGAACGGGGGGCGCAGTGAATCACGGGGCACAGTGGTTAAACATCTTTATCTCATTTACTACGGCTCACACATACACGTAAACACAAGCCAAGCGCCGACTAACTAACCTCCCCCTCCCCGCGCCAGTGACCCTCGGGCCACAACGTCGAGAAGGGGTGCTACGGTTACACTGGGACGGATAAGTTGCATTTATATTTTTATTGGTCAATTTAACGAACTTTTTTTGTAAAATCTAATGGAAGTATTGCTGTGGTTTTTATTTTTTATAAACCACAGTTTCAATAACTATGGAAATCGATGTTCAAATATATTGTAGTATTTAAAAACTAACTGTTTTTTCAAAAATGTTTTCAAATACACCTTCTGGGGCACACTGGACTGATTTCTCTTGGGGTTCAGTGGATCATTTATTCACTGTGTCCCCTTTGTATTGTACAAAACACCAACTATTTTTCTTTTGTATTAGCTTGCCAAATGGTTTCTAATCGAAAGAGGAAGACTAATGTTGGTCTACATAGTGCTGATTTGATGAAGAAAGGCATAGATTTGATATAGTGGAAGAAGTGATTTGAGAAGTTTCCAAGTATGAAAAGACTATTAATATTATGTAGAATTTGGTGGCATCATTGGTTGTCTCCTATCCTCCGAACCAAAAGAATTTTAATTTTAAGATTTTTAATAGCTAGGTTTTTATAACTTAATAAAAAGTAAAACAATATGAATCCTTCTATTATTTTGAAAACTTGCCAGTTGGTTCATAGTGCCCCTACAATAACTACATGACAAAATGAAGGCAACTATCCACTGCACCCCAATGTGATCCATAGTACCCCTAATCAATATCCACTGTGCCCCTATCAAGGGGCGCAGTGGATAATTTTCCATATTTTTTTCAAATCTTTATAACATACGTCTTTTTTGTTATATTAACGATTTTATCACAGAATATTGTAGCTTAAACATCATTCTCCATTTGACACAACGCAAGTAAATTCCAACCTTAATAATAATGTCGTTAGAGCTTTTTAAAAAAAAAGTGATTCACTGCACCCCCCGTTCCCCTACTATAGTAAAAAATAGTCTACGAGTAGGTAGGTATACGCAGGGTCAAAACAAGTACTTTGATGATACGCCAACGAAAACCTTTTCCTATTTATAAAGAAGATACTTAAAATGCCTTCGTAGTACAACTCGTTCCAAATAAAATAGGCATTTAGGCGTTTTCTTGAAAATAAATTCGAAATTAATTCTGTAGGGTCGTTAGGAGCCGTTCGGTAATTTATTAGTAGGTACGTGGGCGTATAATTAATACGATATAAATTAAGTATTAAAACGTTACGTGTTATGTGTTGTGAGGATTTTGGTTTTTGGCTTTAGATATATAAAGCTTTTTTTATTTTCTGTGCTTTTGTGTGATTCTTGTGTTTCTGCAAACGGTGCCGTGTAGTTTTACTGCTTGTTTAGAAGGGATAACGGATAAAAATTTAAGATTAATCTTGATCTGTTCAGTAGTTTTGGAGATATTAGGTTCCAAAATAAAATTCACATTTCAGAAACTTTCGGCTTTATAATATTAATCGTAGTAGTAGGTAATAGTACCTAGCTAGTACATTTATAAATACAAGCTTGCTATAATGTGACAAATGCCGCTTGTTTCTTTCGAAAAAATAAAAGTAAAAGGTACCTACTTATCGAATTAGTTTATTTTGTTTCTAAGTTAGTAGATAATAAGGTAGTTTTGTATTGTAAATATGTATCTAATGTTTTGTATTAGTTCCGTTATTTGCACTACCAACCAACTTTTCTTATATCTATTTTTTCCATCCCATGGTTGCCTGGGAGAAATCGCTCTCAGCGATAAGGGCGCCTTTTGTACTGTATATGTTTTATTTAGATAAAAGATTTTTTTCAATGTTTTTTTTTGTACAGTAAGTTCATTCATTGAAAAACCATAAAATGACAATCTAGTAGATATGTAGGCTCCCAAACTCATCTCTTCAAATGGCATCCAATCTCTCTGTTTATTGGCACAAAGAAATCGTCCTGGGAAATACTTCGTTGAATTGATTGTTCAATATTATTGCATTTGTTCTTTGTGAACGTCCGAATGTCTTCTTTTTGTAACATATTTCTGTCGTTTGTTCTTTTCGAACTTTTGTTTACGTCGAGGAATTTACATTGTTGATTTTAAAAGAAGAAATCATTTGAATTGTTTATTTTATATTATCAAAATCATTTTTATTTATATTTTGATTGAAATAGTTGGAATGATTCTGGACCTAGAATAATGGATGTACCCTGTGTTTACCCATGTTCCTTTTTTATCTGTTTTATAGGGTTTTGCGAACTAGTTTTACGATTGCACGGTACCCTTCGTGTGCAAGCGGACTCGCACTTAGCCTGCTTTATTACTAACTAAAGAAGCTTATATGTAGCCATGGACAAATTTATCAATACTCTTAACTATGGTGGCTTATGGTGAAGGGAGTCGGTGGATGGAGGCTCAAGACCGCTCTTTGTGGCGTCGAATGGGAGAGGCATATGTCCAGCAGTGGACGTGTATGGGCTTATCGAGTTAAGCAAAAGGGAACAAAATGAGTTGCACAAAAGGGCAGCCCCGTTGTGCAATTATCCGCAGTTGAGCAAAAGGGCACAAAATGAGTTGCACAAAAGGGCAGCTCCGTTGCGCAACTATTTGCAGTTGAGCAAAGTCAGTTGCACAAAAGGGACCTCGCGGCTGATATGACTATGGTGGCATAATAGGTCGATTGTTTTTATGCAGTTGTATACTGAAGTATTCAATGTTTTAGCGAATCGTTATCAAATAAGTTTTATGGGTAAATACTTAATTAGTATAAATCGTATTAATTACACGCCCATGAATTTACTAATTAAGTGGAAATAATGCTGAAGTAAAAATAAAAAATGTTCAATCAGCAGCCAAGTTTTTAAGTTTCATGTCCTCGTCTTGCCATTTCATCTGAAAAATGTACAAAAAGATAAAGGTTTCTTGTTCGCTTCCTTAAAAATTTTGAAGTGAATAAAAAATCAAATTGACCATTTTATTTCCTAGTTTTACTCATGTTATTTTC
This sequence comes from Eupithecia exiguata, assembly GCA_947086465.1. Taxonomy (NCBI): domain Eukaryota; kingdom Metazoa; phylum Arthropoda; class Insecta; order Lepidoptera; family Geometridae; genus Eupithecia; species Eupithecia exiguata. The sequence goes on along the minus strand of OX352230.1, from coordinate 4,644,418 downwards.
GAAACATCAATGTTTTGAAACCTAAGGAATCGTACTAATAAAAGGGAATAAATTCACCATTAAAATACCTAGTGCAATTAGTATAAAAATGCTGTGCAAGTCGTGCTATGTAACCTAATCTTAATTGCTTCATAAACCTCGATAACGTAGCGATAGCCTGAAAGCCTCTACATACGGCTTAAAGCTATGGCACATGGCCAATTATTATATTACAAACGAGGCCAATTTCAGTAGGTTTCTTAATTGATTTAATTCAAACTTTAGCCAAGCCAAAACAAGAGCCATATCTTTACTAGAATATCAAAAATAAAATATACCTAATACTGCGAGTACCTACCAATAATAAGCAAGTAACTTTTAAAAAATAATTCAGGAATTCAAAATCTCGAGGCGGCGATATTAAGTAAATTGGGCGAATTTGGGTTACATAATTTTTTTTCTCCGTAATATTTATCAACGAAAAAAATACATAATAATCTATGACATACAAGGCAAACCATCTTCTTTTAAAAAATGAGAAAAAAAATTAAAATAATATTGCAAAGTACCACCTGTTTCTTAGTTATTTTGAAGCGAACAAAATCAATAACGTTTTGTTGTTTATTTTATAATAATTACTATTTATAATACTGTTTATGTATAAAATTTGACGTGTCTAAGTGATTATTTTGTAAGCCTAAAAAAATAAAGTTATTGAATTTTGAATGTTGAATTACCATTTTTCTTCTAAACTTTCAATCACAAGATTTTTTTACTGGCTTCAGCATATACCAAGGGAACCTTCGATTTGTTTTTACAAATAAATGCCCTAATTATTAGATAATAAGCTTAAACTTGATTTCTGGGCTTACGCCTTTCTGCTCTGTCCCGCTCCTATGAACGCGAAATCCTATGCCTATCCTTTCACAAAATGACGTCGTAGGTCGCCCCTCAATACCTTACCCACCTACCCACTTATCGCCTCTCGCAAAGATGTCAAAAGATATTTTGAACGGCTGAAGGCCGCGGCTTGCGGCCATTCAACAAGACTGACATGCTAATGGCTTTACAAAAAAATGAAACTATGACTGGCATGTTACCTACTACGCTAGATAACTGGATATTTTCCACGTCACATCAAATGCCTGGCAACATTCAACTTTAATCCGTTGCAATACAATTTGAAATTGCTGATGTGTAAACTGAAAGCTAGTGACGTATTTCGATTTCAACATGACGTCAACACTGATAGGATGAAGTTTGTTGATGTTATCGCAATGATGTGTGCAGATGGGATTATGTTGGAAAAATTATGGGATGAATCATTATTAATGTGCCGAGGTCCCATTGAGTCTCATCATATAATTTTTTTCGGACTACAATGATCTATTTGTTAATAATTTTGTATGCTAAAGTGATCTTGTACTAGTGTAAGTATTCCTAAGGTACTAAAATTAAATTAAATTATTTAGTTAGTAAGTTTAGGAGGTTTTAGTAAGTTCAGCTGTGGCCGTAGATGTGTACTGGTGAGGAAAGTTTATGATAATTTAATCATGAATTGAGACGCAAATCATCAAAACTCGTGAATCTTTCATAATAAGATTGGTTTCCCTAAAGAAATGTTAAATATGCAAAGATCATGAATGTTATAGAGATATAGAGTAAGTATCAAACATAAATACTTACTTATTGAAAAGTAAGTATTTATGTTTGGTACTTACTCTAATAAACTACGCAGACGACCCGACCTATCTGCAACCGTAATTCCGAGCAAGGCCAATAATAACACGACCTGTTTAAATCAACATGCGTGTCCAATATAACGAACGTAGGTAACTCTATCTAACTTTTATAGGTGACAGAGACTCGCGCGAGCCTGGTCGGTTATGGAGCACGGTTGGTGCCGTACGTAGATAGACATTAGTAATACCTGTCGTTACGTTAACTTTTGTTTGAATTTTTAATTTGAACTTTCAGATTATTGATTTGAGGATTCAATATTCTCGCTTTTAACTAATACCCACTTGTTTTTTTTTGTTGAGAATATTCATTGTCGAGTCCGACATTTCAGTGTATGAATATTGTAGGCAGCACACAGTGTTTTGTCAGCTTGTAGGTAGCTTGCTGACTTTGGTGTATAGACAGAATAACTATACTTGTATTACTTATTGTAGTATCCTTATTTTTATAAGTAGTACCTAGAGATATTTTATTTAAATTTTGGATCTGCCGCGTTTTTGTCAGACTTCCGAAGTACGAACGCCGTAAATACTTACCTACCTTACTGGTAAATTACGGGAAATTGAGGAGAAGAACTTTCCCTAGATAAGTAGAATGATCATGAATGCCAGTAGCAGATGATCGTTTGTTTATTGATTGGCATTGAACTTCTCTTTCCCACAGCCTTATATGTTCCCCACTTACAGGTTTCACCTATTATTCTCAACGATGTTGGTTGAAGCAAATTGAACTCTCCATAGATAAAATAGCTTCCATCCTTACCTGTAACAAAAATGATATCTTTTAATTATATTTCTGCAAAGTCTACAAAATTAGCGAGCCGTGTATACAGAGGTAAATTGGAACAAATTTTAGCCTGAACTCTGTTTGGTGTTCTTATATAAAGTTACCTTGGAATTCAAGCTACATTTGGTCACGAAAATTTCACACATCCATCATCGCTGTTATCAGACTTGTCTCGGGTTGAAACTTGAGATACGCTTAATACTTACTTTGATTGATTTGAATACATATAAGTATTTGAGCCAAGATATTATTAGAAAAGCCTCGAATTGAGGAGACTGCCTGTGCCTCATTTAGAGGCTATTCAAGTGAAGACGTGTCTGAGGGGTCTTCACTCGAACTAAATTACTCTCTCTCCACCACTCAAGCATATCACTGTCTACGCTGCATTTTTGCGAAATACCTATAATTTTAAATCACCGTTTTGATTATTATTGCTCCAGATTAGTTCTCCTCGTTAATTTTCTTGTGTTTTCTTGTACGTGATATACATTTTAAAATGCCATTATTTTAATGTTTTGAACGAATTAAAAACCTACTTCAAAGTCTTTAGTATTTACACTGTTTTTTTTAGTTTTTTGGGACAAGTAGTTATGTACTAATCCTTCAGAAGTATTATAGTATTGATGGACCGCACCTCAATCATGGAGCACCTCAGGGTCATTCTCCATTAGCGAAGAAGTTTTTAAATCGGTCCATTTGAAATTAGGTGTCGTTTTTTTTTCAAGTGGTTTTCACTTAGATTTGACGAAGAAATCGACGAACATACATAAAATAGTACATACAGCCTAACATAGAAATTCCTCCTCATTTGTGTTTCGTCGGTTAAAAACTTTAGAATTTGGAGTCGTTTTCATTTCAAGTGGTTTCCACTTCGATATATACAAGATAGCCTATGCTGATGATGATATTGGAATCATAAAGACACGAATCTAAAATAGCTTTTGACAACAGAAAAGTTCTTTTAAGTAAAATATTGAACTAAAAAGCTTTAAGCTTCATAAAAGCGAATAAACCATTTTCTAGTGGCAAAATTCTAAAACATTTTAGACGAAATTTACGATATTCACGCTGTATTATTTGGTTAGGGCTTCGTAAATCGAATATTGATACTTAAGCTAAGTGTCATTTAAAGTTGTAACAAAACAAAATGAACAAGGTGGTAACTACTAAGATTTACTTAGCTTTTTGCTTTATAGTGCGTTACTCGCACTGGGTAAGTTTTTCGCACGAAATTTTTTGGGATATAATTAAAAAGTTTTCGTAGAAGATTTACTTAGGTAGAGCCCAGAAAAAAAAATGATCTAATCATAGCAGTTTTAAAATCGATTAAACTTTATTAGAATCGTATTGCAAACATTTTCTTTTAAGACATTACTGGGATTCTCTTTCTGTCGTATGGTCGAGTTTTGAGTTATCTACAAATTATGACAATCCGAACAAAAAAACTAAAATTGTGACAAGATAAAAGTATTAATTATCAACAATATTAATTGCAAAAAAGATCTTAAATCGACAAGTAGTAAAATTTAGGTTAAAAACAACAACAAGGAAACAAGAACTGCGGGATTATCTTATTTGTAGAAATCGAGTAAAGGACCATTTTAATTCATCCTTTGATAGATACATCAATTGCCCAGACAAACGAACTCATGTTTTGTTACGAAAAAAATATCAGCTTCCAGGAATCGAACTTCTGCTGACCGGGGGAAGTTGACCTAACTCTGAGCTGTAGTTCACCTACCACTTATGTTAGCATAAAATTGGCAGATGCTTTGTTTGCGATTGTGACCTTTACTGAGGCAGAAAATTCCTTATGTCCTATACTCATAAACTAAGAAAATATCTACTTTTATGAATTTAATTTCTTTAATTCATGTTAACCTATTTCTGTGCGATAACTTGATAAGTCAGGGGCATGTCATATCATAGTACACTAGCAAACAATGCCTGTTAGTGACAATACGGTCGAGCAAGCGTGTCAAGGTGCTTCCCTATTACACTTTGGACAGCCAAACGTCAATAGTCTTTTAGACGGTGATTTGACACAATTACAGTTTTGTAGAACGTGACTATGAAATTTTAAGCTTGTGTCATAATTAATCAAAGAGCACGAAAGAAACAAGTACTTAATTTATAAATAAGGATAAATAACTAAATAATGCTGGATAATTCACACAGCGTTATCTAGCCCCAAGCTAAGCAGAGCTTGTGTTAAGGGTACTAAGTAACCGATATAGCTACATAATACAATACAATACGATAAGTACCTACTTATATCGATATTTTTACTATACATAGAAAACGACCAGAACATCCGGAACCAATATCTGCAGATCGTACAAACATTTGTCCGAGGTGGGAATCGAACCCGCAACCTCCTGTATCGCAGGCGGACCTTCGCCCCCGCGTCACAGAGGTCGTCAAATAAAATGATAAACACCGGACTCGTTCCCACTTTTTCACTGAGAGTGACATGAGGTACCTAACCAAAGTATCATTGAGACCTACTATGGAATATTCTATTTGGTGTAGAAAAGTTCGTAGCTATGTTTAACAGACTACGCGTATAAAATTAGTGACGATTATCAATCTTATAACTGTGCCTTTATTGACGTGATTTTTTGATGACTTTTTTTCCGTCCAGAGATTGATTCGTCGAATTATTAAAAAACTACATGACGAACTACATGCAGACTACTATAGTAGGTAGTCTGCATATAGCAACATTATTTTGAGTTTTGACGTAGCTTACGTCACGTGTGGAAATTGATTATTTTTGCGAGTATACACAGCTGACTTCCAATTTGCAGTGGATGACGTAAAACGTCGTTTATACAATCAATAAAGTAATCGTGGATCCATTAGACGAATCTACATAATCCTGGTTAGCGAGGCTTCTGGCGTACGCTGGTTGGTACAGGCTGCAATAGAAGCACAATATGGCCAAATTGTTTGAACTCTCGTGTTATAAGGATTGGACCAGATTTTACAATATTGGGAACAGAATACAACTTCCATCATTATATAGTGTATACGCTTCTACAACAAAACTCCAAGTGAGTTGCAAAAACTATCAATGAATAAATTCAAACAAATTGTCAAACATGTCCTTTGTAAAAAGGCTTACTACAAAATATCAGATTATCTAGACGATAAAAAATCTTGGGACGACTTTTGCTCCAACTCGAAAACTAACATTCTAACAAGGTAAAGGTTTCTTGTTCGCTTCTTTACTTTACCTTAAAAAGATTGAAGTGAACAAAAAATCAAAGTGGTCACTTTATTTCCTAGTTTTACGTATGTAATTTGTATTTTGTGACGTGTCCAAGAGTCCTATAAGGTCTAAAGGAAATAAAGCACTTTGATATTTGATAAATAATACAATATTCGTCAAGTTCGAGTATGACTAAACAGTATAACTTAAGCGGCAAGAATTCGATTTAACTTAAACATACGAAATCTTTCCGAACTTGGTTGGATGCCACGATATCACGCGCCTCAACCAGGCGGTCATTTAAATTTCGCATACAAATCATATACAGGGTCATTCAAAAGGATCAAACCAAGTGGTTATTCGATTTTCATTGGGCAGAATTGTTAGTTGTCGACACCACAGCATCTTAGCAGGTAGAGAATGCTAAATTAGCATTATGTTCGCCAATGTACCTACAATAAAAATACCAATAAAGAATTTTCCATCTAGGTACTGTCTTATAATTTTCATCAGATATCAGAAGCTTTTTATGATATTTTTTTGCTGGCTGTACCCGTTTCTCAAATACCAACGGAACGTAATGAAATGACGAATAAATTACCGAATTTCGGGCAAAGCAATGAGTTCAGTTAGAAAAGAGATCCACCCGCTCCCACTCGAAAGTCCGGGGAGTTTCAAAGTTTAATCACCGACTTTGTTTTCGTTGGTTCTTGTTACTATAGTAAGTTCCTAGGTAACCCAAACTCTACATTGTTTTGTTTCCCTAAATTTGTAGACCTGAACAAGTCCTATTTAAAAGTTTGCCGAGCGTAAATAATATCCAAAATAAAATTGAATAAAGGGTCTAATACTTACCAAATTATGTTTATTCCTTTCTAATTTAGTAATTTTCTATTCAATTTATGTGAACGATAAATGAACTTTGACTTTACTTGACTTTTCTCTCTCAACTTTTTTTAGAGTTCCGTACCCAAAGGGTAAAAACGGGACCCTATTACTAAGACTTCGCTGTCCGTCTGTCACCAGGCTGTATCTCATGAACCGTGATAGTTAGACAGTTGAAAATTTCACAGAAGATGTACCTATTTCTGTTGCCGCTATAACAACAAATACTAAAAATTAGAATTAAATAAATATTAAAGGGGGCCATACAACAAACGTGATTTTTTTGCTCGTTTTGCTCGATATTGATAACGGCAACAGGTAGATGCTTCAAATATTCACAGAATATTTAGTTATTTATTCACTTCAACAATAAATAATTCAATTAAAATAAAATTAATATTAATAAGGGGGAATCCCATACAACAGACATGTTTTTTTTTTTGCCGTTTTTATCGATAGCGTTACGGAACCCTTCGTGCGCGAGTCCGACTCGCACTTGGCCTGTTTTATTGTTTTTTAGAACTCAATCGTACACATACATAAGCAATAATATAATAAAATCGTATAGGTACATATACCTCATCACCTTTAATACCGAAACTAGCGATAACAAAACAGCTATACCTACGTAGTGATCGAGTAATGTTCGTAGCAAAAGACAAAGAATGAGGGTAGATCGGTAGGTCTGCCAATAAAAACCAACTCGCAGTGACTTTAGTTCTTCCGTGATCATGGCGCATGAAACAGCGCCGAAATATTGGAAAACTCAAAAATTGAATCATGGTAAATATCCCGTTCTAAATGATTTCTATAAAAGTTTTATAGCCAAACTATTGGCCACTGAAATCTTCAAAACTCAAACAACCTAACTAAAACACCACGTGTTAACTTAAACTTAAGCGTGGTAGCCGACGTCAAAGTTTTCGCATTAGGAAAGCCGAGGAAAATGGGTCTCGGTCGCGGCAAATTATCGAACGAGAATAGCACCTATGGGGGAAACGATAACGACTATAATAGCATGGGGTGTCGCGTGACGTAAGCAAACTAGTTAATGTAAAATTAACCTCAGTTTAGCATGTAGTTGGTATGTGACGCAAATTGCGACGTAAACAGGAGGTGTTTGAGTTGAAATTGCTTTACTTGTTTGATGTTTGAGTTGGTATAGGGGAGAAACGCTTCCGAACTATATCTATACTGATCTATAATTCTATACTTGTATTAAAGTGGTAAAGTTTGTAATGGGTTATTTTGGGATAAGAAATATTTCACGTATATCTATAAGTGATAGATAGCTACATTACCTCTGGATAGATAAATAATCTTGGACAATTAACACAGTCTACTAACTAATCAAGTTTTTTTCTCTAATTTTAGTATTTTTTTCCCTATGCATGAAAAAAAAATGAAAATATTTTTTTAGATCCCACCACCCATAAATAATCTTGGACAATTCACACGATAAAATCTAGTTTTTTTTCTGATTAAGAAATTTTTTTCCCTACCTCGATCAGAAAAAAAATGAAAAAATATTTTTTTAGATCACCACCACCACTAGGCATTAGAGGAGGCCTATGGTCAGCAGTGGACTAATATAGACTGATGATGATGATGACCTGTAGCACAGATTAGGTAGGTAATATAAAACTTCGTAACGGTTTTATTTCATTTTTGAAAAAAATAATCAGATTGATCAAGAGTCTCTTTTTTGTACCGAACACTTAAAACCTTTATGATTATCGAAAGAACTTTTCCCGAGGATCTAAAGATCTACTAACCTACATTCACGTAATGCAAGGATATCCCACAAAACCTCCCCAATCGTCCATCAATCACTCCCTCCGGGGATATTCCGGGCCACCCTGTATAAGAAATAAAATGGCGGACATAAATCATTATGGACGTACTTACCGCTTTTATCTCACAGGATCTGAGCACATTTATTTATATATTATACTAGGATATTATGTGTTAGTATATTTTGTGCTATTATGACGGTGTCAGAGGGGATATAAATGACATGTTTTTATGGGTTTATGTTTTCCTCCGAGGGTTATAAAATATGGGTCAATTGAGGCAGTAGAATAAAGGAATGGAGAATCAATAGACAGAGGTTTTACCGATCTTTTTTCAGACCGTTTTTTTTTTGCGTTATACGAAATTTTCAATCCAATGCCAATCAATCGCCAACCAGTCGATCGCCAATCAGAAGGAGATCACACAAAATCGTAGATTATGCACCGAGTGCATAAAGCAGTGTCTTACGTAATGGGTGTCATTGAATCCCGAGTGCAAATCAGGATTCTAGAATAACCCACGAGCGAAGTGAGGGAGTAACTAGAATCATGAGTGCGAGAGGAATTTAATAATAAAAGCAAAATTGTCAATTAATAAATTCAAACAAAATGGGTAAACATATCCTTCGTAAAAAGGCCTACTATAAAATATCAGATTTTCTAGAGGATAAAAAAGCTTGGGACGAGTCTTGCTCCAACTCGAAAACTAACATTCTAACAAGGTAAAGGTTTCTTGTTCGCTTGTTTACTTAACTTAAAAGATTGAAGTGAACAAAAAATCGAAGTGATCACTTTATTTCCTAGTTTTACTTATGTAATCTGAGTTTTGTGACGTGTCCAAAAGTCCTGTAAGGTCTAAAGGAATAAAAGCACTTTGAGTTTTGAGTTTTTTTAATCACGCCTAAGACGAGAGGTGCATAACGAAATCGAATTCAAAAATAGAACGTAAAATCAACGTCAACTCTACCTTTCGATACGTACTGAGTACTATCACAGTACTAAACTCTTGTCTAGCTAGACCACACTTAAGTCTAGACTTTATTATGGTTAACCTTCGACATGCCTGTAGAAAGGACGGTATAAAAGGCCTAAATCGGCTTTTAGTGAATAACCTTCACATTCGTAGGCATAGGTACTTTATTTACCTTCCCGTAGTAATATAATACTCATTTGAAAATTCTATGATATTTAACCTTTCGGATTATAAAAGAAAGGTTAAATTACAATGAAGCCGGTTTTATGAATGCTGAGAATGTACGAGTTCCGTTCTTTTGTTTTATATTTTCATAATAATTACGTATTTTGTGTGGACTTAAGTTATTACGTAGCCGAAGGTGCCTTTAGTAGGTAGGTAGGTATTCTATTTAGGATTTTATGATAACCCTGTATACAAAGGGTAGGATCAGTGGCAATTGGATTTTTGGAACTGCCTTTACAGAAGCTTTACTTAATTTCCTAGATTATATAATAACTACCCGAGGATGATAACTTGATAACTCTCTTAAAGAGCATCGGGGCTTCGCCCCCACGCACGCCTCCCGAATGTCCGAGCCACTTTTTAAAAAACAAGTTTATTTATTCAGACATTGTCCATAAATTACACATTGCGAAAATCAAGAATAAAATAAAAATATAAATTTACATAATAATTTATTATTATTTTTATGTAGAGTAGCAGCAGCCATTCAACAGTATCCTAGCTTCAGGAGAAGAGGTTACAAGGCCTGAGATCAGTAAATGAGAAACACATAATAATAGATAAATATACTCTTATCCTTATAAATAAAGTATGTCAATATCGGTCTTATAACACTGTTCTGTTTTAATACGGAAATACCCGAATTCTTTTCACTTACCAACTCAAATACCGAAACTTCGAGCATAAAGTTAATGTTATATAACTTAATTGTATAAGGTTGTATAAGGTCGATTCTAACAGCAAGGTCAGGATTAGCTCGCCTTAATAGGATACGTGCCAAAACTTTAACAAAGCTGATAAGTCCATTTGCTAAATCACGAACTCAGGGTAAAAATACCTCCGTAAGCACCTGGTTTACGATATTGAAGTAATAAGTAAGTACTAACCTACTTAAAAAGGTTAAAATTTTAGATCCTCGTACAAAAACCATGAACGCTCGGATACTTTTGTACTTGGATAAAATCTTTCGTGCGGAAACCAATGAAGAACGTATGGTAAGTTGGGCCTGATAAATAGTACCATGGCATAAACTGTATTGTTTTTCTCCCCTTATCATTATAATAATATAATAAAAATAATAATGCTGGGCAATTCACACAGCATTATCTAGCCCCAAGCTAAGCAGAGCTTGTGTTATGGATACTAGATAACTGATATACATAATACAATACATTACATAGATAGATATTTTTATTATACATAGATAACGACCAGAACACCCGGAACAAATACCTGCAGATCGTACAAATATTTGTCCCAAGGCGGGAATCGAACCCGCAACCTCCTGCGTCGCAGGCGGACCTTCGCCCACCGCGCCACAGAGGTCGTCCTAATTAATCTAGTCTGGGGAAGACAAAAAGTCTCCTGATAGGCACTTACTAAAATAATGAATAGGGACAAATTTAATAGAATTCCTTTCTTTTAAAAGAAAACTGAGTGAATGAAGCAGAGGGTCATGAAATTTCTTTTTCGGAAAGAATTCAAAATTAAAAGAGCGTAGGTATGTACTTAGATTCAAAGCTACTGAACCAAACGTTGCGATAATCTGATATGAGACCAAATCTCTGGATAATTATTTATATAACGGCAAAAGAATCATCAAAATCAGTCAACTAATCGCGAAGATATCGCGTAAGAAGATAAAAATTTTCATAACTTAAAAGATGATTTGTTGTTTGGTCTTTGTAACAGTTACTCATTAGTAGGTACACATTTGACCATTGTACATTTTGACGAAGGTGCAATTTAACCCTGGTACCTACAATCAGACTTATACACTTTTGTGTATAAGTGTATAAGACTTATACACTTTTGTGTATAAGTCCAAAAAAAACATCAATAAAACTAAGAACTGCCTTTTTCTGAAATTGTAAAAAACTTAACCGCTAGAGTCAACACAATGCAGTCAATATCGGTAAATCAATGTTGAAAAAGAATTACGTCAAGCTTCAGGTCGCTCGGAACAATGGGCAGCGCCCGTGACATTGACGAGGTCAGCCAGAATTGTAGCGCGAACAAGACGAATTGATCGTTTAGGGCACGTTTCCACCTACGCTGACGTTATACATTGCTCGGATGACAATACGTCGTTAGTTAATCGCCTAAGGGTGTCCAAATGTCAATAAAAAATTGTCTGTTTGATTATTTTTGAATTTGAAATTGAAATTCATTTATTCAGACATTATTTTCTTCATCCATTTTGTTAGTAGCACTTAGACATAATATAGGTAGGTATTTTAAATTGAAAATGGTTAGTAAAATTACAAGACAATGATCAATAAATAGTATTAATAATAGTTTCAATTATGATCTCATGAAGATGTTTGATAATGAGCAATTAATATTTTTTTTTGGATTTAATCTTTATGTGTGAAAATTATGTGATTGAAGTGGATCTCCTACGAGAATCCGATTGATATTTTCTTTATTCATACTCCCACCGCTTCATTTCTATCAATTATATCAAAGAAATATACTTACCTAAAGCTGACAAGGTATAGAGGCATTTTAACGTTGTTGTCAGAGAATAATCCGATTCACTTTCTCTGTAAATATTCCGACCCTTCATTTCTACCAATTATCAGGCCGAGAAAGAAATAAAACTGACAAACGTACCTATTTTTAACTTTCGCATCTTTATCAGCCGGCTCGCATCTTATCAATGAGAACGCACCTTAACACTACGACGATGCGCCCCGCGCGATGACACGCAACGTGACGTCATGTCGCAAGGTCACGGTTATGCAATGCAGGCATTTAAATTTCGAATCAGGTAAATCTGCTCCCAATCGACCTTATTTTGAGGTCAGCGGGAGGTCAATTTGGATCGGATAGGGGAAGTGGATTTTTCCTTGCTTTTAATTAAAAAATACATTAGTAGTGATATCTTTGGGATCTTATTTAAGTCTATTAAATCTCTTAATACCATCCGTATTATGGAAATGTATGCACTTAGTACTAATCTGTATTTTCTTTCTTGTTCTGTGTATCTGTTTTTCATTTGCTGTGCAATAAAGAGTAATTGTATTGTATTGTAATATATTAGGTCTCTAATATGTATTTATGTGCTAAAAGATCCCCTAAAATAAATAGACAACATCTAATCCTTAGATTCGATACGCGTCACAACACACTGCAATGTCACGGGATCCATTGTCATCGTGGTCATTCGTCAGGTAGGTTGGCAGCTGTCTGCATGCTCCGCCACCGAGCCGTGACGGCTAAATATAGGTACCTACTCACTTTGATTTTGAACCTATTGAAAGACCGTGAGGGTTGACAGACGTGTCTATCGTAAAATAATACTAACCTTCACCAGCATTATGTAAGTCCACTACTGGACACGGGTTCCTTATGCATGCAGCATGAGTCAACGTAATACTCAAAAAATTGCATATTTCGGCTTTGTTACGTTTTGTTATTGATTTTTTTTATGATCACGCGTCGAATTGTGAACATTATTATTATGTACAGGTAAAATTATTAAAACTAAATATATGTACATACAAACAAACTGTAACAATTCAGTTATAGTAACTATTTTCGAGGCTGAAATGACTATTAAATAATTTTCGACATTAAATACCTAGCCCCAAATTATGCTAAACTCATTTTCAAAAGCTTCCAGATGAAGCTTTCATAAAGTTAATATAAACTTATCAAAACGATTGATTAAATATTTAAAATCAATTACTACAGACTTTACCTTCTTTAATTTCAAGTTAACCCCCAACCAGATTAAGTTACTATCAATTCACTATCGATTAAGTTATATCAGATTAAGTTTTGTGTGCGTAACTGTCTAGCTTACCGTTTTTACAAATTATTTTTATTGCTATTTTTAGAGAACCCTAGTGTCTAGTTAAACCTATCTTAGGATTTAAGATACTATGAACCAAAAATATGTAATCGTTCTGTCCATAAATAATATCTATCTATCTACTGACCACAATATTGATCAAGCAGCCCCTTGACATTGAAAAGTGGTTTAACCCCCTTGCTGGCTGTCTTTGTCATTGACAAGAACCTTCAACTATTAATTAGAAAGTGCAAGGTTTTTATGTTCTATATAATTATCATAAAATAGCTTCACATATTTTGTTTTGCAGCCTAAACTGTCACTTTAATAAGAAATAGGCAATTAGAAAGTTAAATCATTAATTTTTTTAGATAACGCAGAGGACAAAAGCTCAAAAAAATACTTTTACATCTTTATTTCGTTATAATTTGGATCAAGTTAATTAAAAAACTTTGGTCAGAGCGACCAGAGTGCCTTAGTTTCTTCAATCATTAGACTTATGCAACGACTCATTGTTGAATTTGATTTTAAACCTAATTTTACTGTATAAATAAACTTTTTTACCTATTGATAATAAATAATGCGTCATCAATTCACCACAAATCGACAAAACATGAAACAAATAAAAACAGGAAACAATTTCCTGATCAAAACCAAAGCCATATAAATCAGTCTCTGTTCCTGTCAATGAAGGGAATCGAATAAAACAACGGATGTCAAAGGCCGCATCGACCTCATCATCCAATATCCTGGACCGGTTCCTGGATGGGGTTACACTTGCAACTGACACGTGTACCTTAGTACCCGTAATCCTAATGCTGAACATGCGTTTCGGTTACAATGGGGTTTTTCCATATTAACCACCACGCTTTGCAAATGGATTGGCGATGTAAAGGTGCAGTAAAGGTGTTAAAAATATACGAAAGCCAGCATTACAATGCTTAATACCGTTATGTTGATTCGAACCTCTCCAATGGCTAGTTCCCTTCCACTACTTGGCTATAAAACAGTGACCGTTAAGATAAACCACAACAATATAAACCACCAATTTACTCCTTGAAACATTAAGAAAGGTTATATAGGTCATTCGACCAATTAAATTTGAACTGTGGGTAACGTTAACTAAATAGGGCACTTTCCCTCGTTTTAACAAATCCATTTTTCACGCTAATAAAAACGAGGGTTAATATAACTTTCGGTGTATCAGTTAACCCGTAATTACCCCATGTGGGGTAAATGCGACCACATACGATGCTTTCGGACGAATGACCAGAACGACCCCTCGTTATAACGCCAATGTTATAAGGTTAAATTTGTTATTTCCGCTTGGTTAATCTGCTTGTATTTGTTTTACAGTTTTATTTGTCACGTCAGTTGAATTAAAATGGTTTCAAGTCAAAGATTAAGGTACTTAGTGTGGTGTTTCAATCCAGACAATAAATGGAATCGTTTTCCGAACAGGTTGCTAAAGGTTATCTAATAGTAATATGTATTTAGAAAAAAAAAAGTTATGTTTCAGTCATTTAAAGATTCTTCTTCCACCATTGGAAAAAATATTGTAGCGAAGAGAATCAATACGCACTGCGCATTAACATTGCATACAACGCGGCAATGCAACCAGCAGCGTCTTCGGTACGCTTCCGACTGGTGTTGATATGGATCAGTTGAGCTACCTGTAGATTGCTTGCAACAGTCTGCAGTAAGCTCAATTGTTTCAATTGTAAATACTAGTTTTCATTTAATTCTATTATTTGATTGAAATTTTCTTTATTAATAAAAATATTCATTAACGCAATGTTTCTTATATTAGATAACAGTTTTGTTTAAAATTTAACTATGACTTTGATAGCTAATAATGGCATTCAATGATCCATTGGGAACTTTTATGTGAACAAATGCAACCACAAACGGTTCAATCCGTTGGGAAAAACCCTATTAAAATAGTGGGAAATCAACTTTTTCGTTTTTAAATTGCGTTTTATTTTTCTATATCGTCCATTGTCCATTTAGGTACCTACTTGAATTGAATTCCACAAAATAAGCTCAAACACAGCTTACTTTGTCTCTGTTCGTTCTTTATGTCTATGCATAAAGAACGTAATTAATTTCAGTACAAAAAAAAATCGAGAGTATTACAAATGTTCCAGTAATCTTTCGTCATCTACGTACGAGTGACCTTAGGCTACACGATCGACAACAGTTAGGTATTGTCTTCTACATTATGGCTTCAATGTAAACAATATAGTAGATACGTAGATAGTCTCTACTACATCGATACCGTATGTATTGTTACGTGAAAACACCTGAATACAATATCTACTGCCTACGTCTGTTTACTACAAGGTAGGTACAGTTAGCAAATAAAATTTCAAAATTATCAAACACACTAAGAAATAGTCCCACACACACCTAAATGCTACATTTCCGGCGACATTGATAAATTCAATTAAAGTCTAATTAAGTTCCGTCTGGGAAAGCAAGCGCCATCCCAGGCCCTATCTTTGCTTAGATAAGTGTGTATAGATATTTATAGTATACTTACATAGAATGACCAGAACACCCGGAACAAATACCTGCAGATCGTACAAATATTTGTCCTAAGACGGGAATCGAATCAACTACCTTCTGTGTCGCAGGCGAACCTTCGCCCACCGCGCCACAGAGGTCGTCAAATTGTCAATTACTTATTAATTTGTATTATTTATTTGAATTCATTACGGATGTAAGCGGGTTAACTACGAACCTTATTTGTGTTGGAAGAACACCAACGTTGTATTATTTGCTTTATATTTACATAAATAACCCCATTTTAATATCGCGTTACATCACATGGAACAAGGACTAGTTATTTTAGTTAGGTTTATTCAACCGTTACATTAAAAAATATGACCATATAAAAATATTTTAATGTAAGTACCAAAATTTTTAGACTGACCTTTGTTTAACCTAAATTTCACCTAATTGAAACAGAAAATGTGGCCGAGGATGTATTACTTACGTCTAGAAGATACATTCACTCTTGTCTTGAAGACCAAGGTTCTATCTAACTGGCCGGAAAAACAGTAGCAGGCAGCGAGATCCATTCTTTAGCGGTGCGAATTAAGAATGTGGAGGAAAACCGCTTAGTGCAAGTGAAGTCTTTAAAGTTTCGTTACGATTTTAACAAAAAATTAACTTTGAATTTCTAAAATAAGGCATCGGTATTTTTTTGTAACTATGAAATGTGTTCCTTATACTCATAACTACGAAATTACCTAGTAGATATTTTTGCTGACCTTACCGACCGGTAAACACCACAATAACACCGTAGTGTCAGAGTAGCTATTGCTTCTCTATTCTATGAATAGAGTGAGGCCACAACAAAAAACATAGTAGCTATAAATGTAAATTAGATTGTCATTCTATTACTACATATTTAGAAGACAAACGGTAATTGTAGTCTATACAATGACATAATAAGGAAACTGAGACTTGAGAGGTTAAATCCAGCTTGTAACATAGTACTATCTAAACCAGTTACAGAGCCATTTTCAAGAAGTTGAAGTGCAAGTATGTAGTACATACTAACATTATTAATTCGAAAGTAACTATCCATCTATTCGATTTTCAAAACAGAACTTTATAGTACTGTTTGCGGCTTCGCACGCACTTTTCAAGTGTACTGTCCCCAGGATACCATTTACCTCTCTGCCAAATTTCATCGAGATCCGCTCAGCCATTTAGGCGTGACAAGGACAGATAGAGCTAAATTCAAATTGATAATATAAAGTAGTTATAAAAATAAATACCTTGTAATATCGCCTATTCCCGATTGTTCCTACCCTCTACGTTCCTACTAAGAACAATCGGGAAAAAAATTCCCGATTGTTCCTAGCTACGATCATACTAGGAACAATCGGGAAAAAATATTCCCGATCGTTCCTAGTAACGCAGGGAGAAAATTGCTCTTGTTCCTACCTACTGTTTTGCCACCAAGACAAATACTGAAAATTAAACCAGCGTTCTCGGAAAGCGCACCAAGCGTTCTATGATGTTGTTATGTGCGCTAGTGCCGCTGACTACTGTACTTAACTTTTAACCTGTTTATTTGTTGTTAGTACTTGCTAAAGGTTAACCTTGTTCTTAAAAAAATCACTGTGTCAGTGTTGCTTGCGAAAATCCCAAAAATTGAGCATTGTTAAAATAAAAACACTCTAAAATCCGAACAAAAGTAAAACCCATTTCAATAAAAACATTCTATTCGCATGTTGTAGTTATTTTAGAAATAGCCCTAGACGTAAAAAAACAACGCAATTCTCTATGCCTATCCCGAGAGGTTGGAATGCTTTTGAGTTATGAACCCGAATCTAGGCTTTAGTGGAGTGAATTCGTAAAATAGCTTCCCTAGATATGAATAAAAATAATAAGTCTGGCTCAAAATAGAACTAGGCTCAATATTTTCGGAACTGGTTCGGGAAAATATGGGTCGAACGAACTAACCTGAAGGTACCTAATAAACCGGTTATTTTATGAAGATCCATTTATAGAGAATAGAATATAAGTATAGTATAGTATAGTTTTATATAAACTTTTTCTTTTCTTTAATAAGTTTATATAAAAATATTCATGTTTTAAAAGCCAGTTTCTATAATCATTTGAGAGATTTTTGAAAATGTTATTACTAGAACCCTACCTACCTAGAAACTATTTAAAATATATATTTGCAAATCATAATCTAGAGCCTGGTTTAACTCGATTTTATTTATAAAGCCTTAGTTGTCTCATAAATTTCACGTTATAATGATTTGTGGGCTATATTTTTTAGGTTAGGTGAGTCAATATAATTTAACTAGCGGAACATTATCATTCTCTAGCGTTCTTTTATCCAGCGTCTGATAAAACATTACCTTAGTGAATTTTCTTCTACTACGTGTGTTTCTAGAGATTACACAAAACAAGATAGTCATGATATCAAAGGTTGCTTAGCATTTCAAAAAGGAATCTATGAAAAACACTGGCTGGAAACACAGTTGTGGGTTAGACACACTGACTTGGGGTTGAAAAACAGAAGTTGAAGAGTGTAATTCTGTAATGGCGGTAAAAAAGACCATAGTAATAAAAAAAATATGGGATTTTGAATGATTACTGTATGTATAACATAAAAGAAAGCTTCCCAGATGTGTGAGGAAAGTTGTTTAGTACATTACAATCAAGTGAAACTTACAAACAGCGTTATTACAAGATGGTTATTTGCTCAAGACTAACAGTTATTGATAGAATAATGAATTGAAATTTATTTTACTTGCGAAAACAACCATTATTTTAGTAAAATATATTTTTGAACACATTTCGTAAGTAATATAAATGATTCTAACCGCTTTGTTATTATTAGATCTACTTTGGCAGACACACCAAAATCTTTGTTGCTCTTATGACTGACTTATCTCAAATTTCAAAGGACACACTCAATTATATTCAAGTTGCTTTCAACTATTTTGTAACTAATTAATTTCGTTAAAGTTTTGAACTTTCGGTATCTCAACAGCCCACTTATTCTATTTTCAGTTAAAATCTTATAATGGGCGGTTAATTATAATGGAAAGTTTTTCTTTTCCCATTTTATTTTTAATGGTATTATAAAAAGTTTCGGAGAGTTTTGTACCATTTTGGCGTGTATTATGATGCGAAGGTGAAATGAGCTTGAAAGGACGTCTTTGTAGCCGATTTAATTTTCCCTGGCTCTAACTATTTTATTTTATTTATTCAGGATAATAAACAGTTGTACAATGTAGACTTATTACATAATGTTCTTATTTTAATGTGATCCTAAATGTACCTACAACCAATCGCATTATCCACAGATTACTACAAAAGTTTTACTAACTACATAGTTGGCTGTTGTCTAAAAGTATCTTACTATTAATTATACATATAGTTAATACTATTAACAATATGTATAATTAAAAAAACCTAAACTATTAATAGTTTAGGTTTTTTAATATGTTTAGGTGAGTGTCAATAACAGTTATTTTTACATGTTTATTATGAAAGATAGGAAAAGGAGATGTTCTGAAATTAAATTAAATTATTATTTTTATTATTTTGGAGTACCCGAAAGTTTCAGAACATTTTTCTTATAATTTGGTAGGTTCAGATAGTAGGAACAGGTCAATCTATGAAATTTTTGAAACATAAGCTCAATAACGTTTAAATAACCGAAACGATCGTTGTAAGACATATCCATCTATACCTACCTTAGCGAACAATAAAAATGGTAAACTAACCACTTCGATTATTTTTTAAACGCAGAGGTTTGAATGGATGGATGCATGTTTTTCACTTCTTCATGCCAAAACTACTGAACGGATTTTGGTGAAACTTTATTTATAAATTTAAAGTGCATACCCGAGCCCTATTTTACGAACTATAACAACACACACTTAACTGAGCACAGGTTTGAGCAACCCAGCTTTATAACCAAATGCCGATAAAAACAACATAAACATAATTTCATTGAACAAATAGTCGAATTGCGTGCTTATCGACCAATCTGAAGGCACGTGTACTTTACAACAATGATATTTTACTCACGTCATAATATTCCGCCATAATCAAAAAACAATTTTACCGAACGGTCGAAATAGCCAGGCAATTTTCCTAAAAGGTTACGTTTGCTGACCTACAAGAGTTGAAGTGGAAATTACAGCAATTTTCAGACTATTACTTACGCCTCTGTATGCCATCGACATTCGTACAAGAAAAATTTGTTTATGAAGGAATAGCTTCAGATATCGTGATCGCATGTCTAGGGAACGTTAAAAGTCGTCGGTGTTATGTTACGTTATTAGGTTAACGTTAAACGTTGTGACTGTCACAGAATAGTGCGTGTCTTTACTTACCCCAATCCAAGGTCACCGCGTCTGTCTACAGAAAACCTCAAGAAAACTGTCTCACTAAAAATTAAAAGCAGTCTGAAAGCAAGTTATTAGATTTAAATACTTAAGACTTGAGGCTGTATAACAAGGTTGTGAATTGCTAGAAATTCAAATGATATTTTAAGTTATTCATGAATACAGACTGTGTTTAGTTGTTATAAAGTAGCTATTTATTAAGAATTTATTTTAATGAGCTTTTTTCTGAATTTAAATTTCATTTACGTACCTAAATAAAACAAACCTAATTTAATTTAAAAAAGATCAAAACACATTTTTTGTTTGCTTAAGTTTTCGGGCTAGTTTATGTTTTGTAAATAAACAATAAAATGTATTAAATTGGAAGAGCAAAGTTGGTTTTTTTTGCCTACACAGTAAGCTTTTCCTAATAACTACCTTACGTACGCTCCGTCCCCAAAACCTTGGGACATTAATCCAACACCGTTACCACACAGCACAAGAATGTGGATTCAAATATAGGCTTAAACTCGGTATCTTAAGATACATTTTACAGTAACAAAATGGCTTCCCACAAGCTTCAAATGATGCTTCAAGCCCACGAGCTGTCTGTCATCTGAGGCTGTCAATATAAAACGCATTTAAGTGCTACGAGTTAAAGCTCATATTTGAAACTGAAAGCATATTATTGTGATGTGCGGTAGCGGTGCCGCCCTGATCTGTGACAATCTTTACACATACCAAGCTACCATACCCAAAAAATATAAGGCCAATGCCGACAAAACATGACGCAGTATCACATAAAAGCACTCCACAATATCCGAAATATTCTGTACCTCGTATCCTAACGACATCATTATGTAGATCCCGCCCTATATTCACGCGCTCCGTCAAACGCAAAAGGCTGCTTCTAAAACCCACTCAAATCTGCTGGATATAATATCTTAAAACCTTCATTAAATTCGCACAATGAAGGCACTTAAGCCGTACCAAACTGTACCAATGGTGACGTCTCACGGTAATGTAAATTTATCGATCGATAAAAAATCTGCTTTGTGGCGTCGTATCTTAAGTATTATGGGGTTTTTAAAACCTTTCTTACAAATTCTAATAGCGACTTTTCTTCGCATTATATTATGTAAACCCTAACATTGAGCTTCATTTGTTTTTATAGTATTAATGTCAACGTTTTTTTTGGTTTTGTGTCATCACTGAAAACAAATAACAGTCTAAGATTTTTGTTTATGCGTAAGCCGTTGCATTCGGGTTAATTTCTAAGAAACTAAATTATAAGTATAAAATAAAAATATTTTGGCGGAACCCGTGACTTACCCTCAGTATGAGTATGATCTAACCGTACTAGTAGGTCGCTGGTTGATAAACAAATGATAGACTGTCTTAAATTACGGTCTATCATTACAAATGATAGACTGTCTTAAATGACGGTCTATCATTTGTTTGACGCAAAATTTTCATTTGACACCAAACACTCAGGAACTACGGAGTCATCTTGGTTTTTTCTTTCTTTTTAAAGATCTTTTGAAGTAACGAAACGAACAGCTGAGACTATTTCAAGTGAATTTGTATTCATAATCAAGCTTCATTTGAGTCTAATCTTCTTGAATGTTCAGTGTTGTTGAAGACTTTAGCCATATAGGTACTTTATGAAATACATGGTAGACTATACGTCTCAAATAAGTAATAGAATAGGCCATTCAGAAACATTTGAACCAAGTTTGTCTGAAGCGAATTCTCAACCATTGGTTTTATTTATGGACTATTTTGGTTTTCGGGGTGAAAATTAAAAAGGTAATTACTAATAATGGCTAGTCTAAACAATAAGTAAAATGTAAGAAATCTAACAAAGAATAACTACAGTATTTTTTTTTTACAGTTCGTTTTTGTTCACGAATATTTCCAATGATTTAGGAAAACTGTTTTAAGACGTCGTTTTGAAATAAACGATATTTTATTGAAAACATGGTTCATAATTACTATTCATAAAGCAGTGTTTGTATAAAATTTGACTTGTCTAAGTGCTTTTTTGTAAGCCTAAAGAAATAAAGTTATTTATTGACTTTTGACTTTTGTTACCTATACTCTTTCTTTTTCTTTTTCCGGGATAAAAATTAGGAAAACGAGTAGTATGAAGCTCTTGGCAGAACATCGTTTTATATACGTCTCCTTTTTATTATTAAAACCAATAGAGGCTAGCTCTTGTCAGTGCAATGATGCTATTTACTCCAATTCTCTTTTTCCAATGCGGTCTCTTTTACATCTTTATATGACATGACAGCGGTTTTCTCCTTGATCTGACTTATATAGGTAATTCTTGGTCTCCCCCCTCCTAGTCTATCTCCTTTTTTTTCTATGATGTTACTTATGAAGCTATCATGTCGTCTAAGATGTCTAATCATTCTCCCTGTATTGTTTTGAATGGTGTTCATCGAAAAACTTTTCTCCTCAACTGTTTTCCTCTTTTCTGGACCTGCTTATTAGTAACCTTCTCCGTCCAGTTAAGCCTTTCCATCCTCCTACACCATCATATTTCAAATACCTCAGTCCTCTCTTTATTCCGCTGTATCATGGTCCACGTTTCAAAATTCAAAATTCAATAACTTTATTTCTTTAGGCTTACAAAATAAGCACTTAGACAAGTATATTCTAAGGTTATTTTCGCGAGAACTCATAATAAAACACTGTTTTAACCGGATTGATCGCGTATATTATATAATTTGTTACACTTAGACAAGTCAAATTTTATACATAAACAGCTTAATAATAGTAATTATTATCAAATAAGAAACAAAATGTTATTGATATTGTTCGCTTCAATTTTTTGTCCACTAGTGGAAGTTTCGCATCCTTACGTCTCCTTATTGTAAGTAATTTGATAATGTACCTATTTTAAACTTCTCGATGTATTAAGTCCCTATAATTCGCAACATTTTGTATTAAAAGTATAAAACAAAAACTTGGCTAGTAACACCAAACCTTGACCTAAGCGAACACTATATTTTCTAGACATCTATAATGGTTTTTTCTACCTGTTTTGGCTGAAGTGTTATGGCGACTGGCCAAAAACAGAGCAAAGAAAATGGTTAGTCAATTCCCAACTCTATATTCACGAGATTACCGTTCAAAATGGTTTATTGTTCGGTACATAACAGTTATTACTATCTCGGAAACATCTTTTATCGACGAAACTCAGGGACTTTTTAAGATAATCGTGACATTTTGAGTAATATGTAATATATCTATCGACCTACCTACCTCAATATGATATGAACTGAGCTCTTTTTCGTAAGGAATATGGCTACCAACTAGGTACATACCTAACTAAACAAGACCCGTCAAGTGCGAGTGTAACTCGCGCGCCTAGGGTTTCGAATATTTGCCAATTATACAAAAATATGTCGTACTATGGGTACCCGTTCGAAACTTTGCTATTTAATTTAGACTATAAATTTTTCAACTTTTTTCAAAATATTTCGAAAAGTGTGATACCTACAGAAATTTAAGAAACTATTTTGAAATGTACAAACCGATACCTTTCATTTGATATATTTTATATATATTTCGTTCCCGGGGGCTCGGGCATCAAATGAAAAAAAAAACTTTCGAAAAAACTTCTCCCCCTTTTTGACCATTTTTTCAAAAAGGATTGTTTTTCAGACCAAACTTTGGAGATGGGGAGGGGGGCGGTCAATTTTTCGACTTTTCTTCTTTTCAGCTCAATGAATAAAATAAAATAAATAAAAATCATTTATTTCAGACCGACAGATCCATAGGTAGGTACACGATTTCAAAATTAATTAAATAAAAAATACATTAAATTACACAATTAATAAAATAAAATTAAAATCAATAAATAATGGTGCCCTAAATAAATACTAATGGTGGACAATTCATACTGCATCATCTAGCTATAAGCTAAGCAGAGCTTGTGGGTACCTTCTAAATAACTTAGGTAAATAATCAGTTGGATGTTAACTTAACTTGTGTCCTTAAGCGTAATTCCTTACTTTTAAGTCAATTAGATAAGTGGTCATGTTAAGGTATGTAAAAAAATAGGGTAGATATATTATAGCTAACAGACAAACAAACCTCACAAACTGCGTTTGGATAGGTTCTTGGCAAAGAAAAGTTTTCTAAGCTGGCTTTATGTAGTGTCGAATTGTCTGTCTGAGTTAGTAGAGTCTTTTGAATAAAACGAAACTGCGCCAAGTTTAATTAAAACTATTCAACTTAGTTACACAAGTCTCGACTTTGACCTTGTTTGAATAAAATAAATTAGAAGAAAAAATACTGAAAGTTTTGCGAAAATTATTTATTGTTTTAACAAGTAACAAATTCGAAATAAAAAAAAACAACGCCTTAAAATTTTGCCCGCGGGTACGCGCGTACTTTATTAAGATAAGAAGATTTTTTGTTATTCCAGAATTACTAAGACATTCAAAGAATATCCAGCCCGATCCTTTCAGTTGTTTTGGCGTGAGCAAGTAACAAAAACTAAATGCGAAAGCTTGGAAGGATATCGAAGCTTTTGCATGTATAATATTAGTGTGATTATAATCTGTTTGTTACATTTTCTCCGCGTTAACGGCTGAACAAATCTTAATGAAATTTGGCAGGGAGGTAGATGATATCACAGGGACAGATATAGGCTACTTTTATCCCGGAAAAGCGCGAGCGAAACCGCGGACAGAAGCTAGTAATATTATAAAAACGAAAGTCACTCCGACTGTCTGTCTGGTGTTATCTTTACACGGATCTCAATGAAATTCGGCAGTGAGATAAGCAATATCCCGGAGACAGACAAAACGTACTTGAAAAGCTCGTGCGAAGCCACAGGCAACAGTTAGTCTACGATAAAAACTACTCGTATCAATATTATAGTTTAAGAAAAATCTATATTCTTCCATTGAGGCTGGTATTACAAAAAATACTCAAGGAAGTACGTCTTTTACTGCCAACATTCTTTACTTTCCCTTATTCGTGATGTAACCAAAACAAATTCTCTGGTTTTATTACCAACGAAATACGGCCTTGCTGAAATTACTCCCTTGAGAGTAAATGGGTTGATTGTTGATAATATTAAGTATGAGGAAGTTAACTCTTGCTCAGACAACGGCTGGTGTAAATGGGACTTGAGCTTTACTGTTTTTTTCTTGACGAAAAATTAGGGCAGATGTCACGAAATAAAAAACTAAGATCAGCTTAAGCAAGTTTTAAGTTGCCGATTTACGATTTAACGCGCGCAGCTGTCAATACCACGCTTTAACCGAGTTTAGAAGTTTAGTAGCCGTATGGTGCAAGGTTAGAATTTGCACTACCCCAACTCTTCCCGTGGATGTCGGGCGACTCAGGAGCATACACCGGGGGGCGGGCAGCAGCGTCTCTTGCAGAATAGATCTACCACCGAACTGCGATCCCTAACCCGCATACTCAGCGTGAGGATTATGGACATAACGTCTCATGAAATAAAAGCCAATAAAGCGATAAACAGGGGGAGGCCTGCGTCCAACAGTGGACCATTCTAGGCTGTTGAGGTTGACGTTGAGAAAGTTTAAAGTTAACGAAAAAGATGAAACGGATTGGAATCTGTTCGGAAGGAACGGAAATCTGTTAGTGGTTAAGGATTTGGTATTATAGTGCTTAAGCCCTAGCACTCTGGGTAATTTTCAAGAAATTAAATATGTTCCCAAATTTAGTTTTTTTTTGTTTTGTCCTGCCGAAATCGAAAATTTTCGGGCACTTATTTAACTTCTGTGTTTTTGTTTTGTCCTGCCGAAATCAAAAATTTTCGGGACTTATTTAACTTCTGTGTTTTTGTTATGTCCTGCCGAAATCGTAAATTTTCGGGACTTATTTAACTTCTGTGTTTTTGTTATGTCCTGCCGAAATCGTAAATTTTCGGGACTTATTTAACTTCTGTGTTTTGGTTATGTCCTGCCGAAATCGTAAATTTTCGGGACTTATTTAACTTCTGTGTTTTTGTTATGTCCTGCCAAAATCGAAAATTTTTGGGAACTTATTTAATTTCTGCTAGTGGTTGTTGTAATAAAAAATACTTTTATGTGATTGATAGATTTTGGGCGTGAAGAGAATCATGGACGCGATAAGAAACCAATACCCGCTTACGAAATGCATCGATAAAATTTACTTGTGCAGTGCGCCTGCTCCTGCGCGAAATTTTTAGATTGTCGTAAGAGAACAACTACCTATTAGAAATACCATGATTGGATTGATTACCACATTGCAATCTAGGATCGATCTTGATGTTAAAAAAACCACACTAAACACTTGGTTTTACTTGCGTGGGGTAAAAAATTCGTCAAAGATTGCTTGATTCTCATCATAATATCTTCTGGAAGGACGCTGCAACAGCATCCTTTCAGGACCAGTGTCCCTGGATGCCAGGGCGCTGGTAGAAATACATCGCGCAGTTCTTAAAGAATGATCAGAATCTGATTAGCAATTTCAGACTTAGTTCATAAGGGTGACATAATTATTAAATCCCTGTTTAAAAAATATTTAAAAAATTAAAAAAAAAACGTTTGGTAGGTCCGTAACTGAAGGTCACTGATAGACGATTATAAAATAACTTTATAATACGATGACGCCAGTATTAAAATATTGGAATTTTAACCAATTTCTTTCCAAAACCCTGAGACAAAACTTACCATTACCTTATTTAACCGAGCAAATATAAACAGTTACAGAATTAGCTGAAGTATATATGATGTCACGAGCATCACAAACACTGAATGAACCTGTCAGGCACTTGCCAGGTCGCGCATCACTTTCGGAATGAGTGCAAGATCTGTAGGTCACGACCAACGTACACCTGGCCGCCTCGACGACACATTCGTATTTATTTACTGTCACCAAGAAGTCACCTTCAAGAGATATAGCTTCTTCAAAACAGCTGTCCAGTGTTTACTAATATCGTTTCGAAATCAGATCAGTTATGTTTTTGTGAGAAAAACCTTGGCATTAGCTTTATCGTATTGAATATTCAATGAGCGATTTAATAATCGACTGTGAAATCGATTCGTTTTCCTCTCAAATGTATTAGGCGTGACAAAAAACACGTAACGATAGGCATCGCTTACAGTAAAACCTAAAACATCCCTGAGCGTAAGCGCGATCGCAAACAAACGCGGCCTTGAACGTTAAGCAGATCGCCTGAAATACGCGCGCGTGGAAATAGCCGCGGCACGAGCGCGTGATCCACCTACCTCGCGTACTCCTATGGAGACAATCGATGGTGCTCGCCACTCGACGACCGGCGGCCGACTGAGCCACTGTGTCAGCAGAACGCGCCCCACCCGAGCCTTCACCCGCCTCTCGCTATCACAGATGAGATTAGAAAAATACTTTCACAATTAGAATTAGCACTTTAAAAAAATACGGGTACGGCACATTTAAAAAATATTTTTTTTCAGGCGGTGTTAAGTATGAGGTTTAGTTTGCGTCGCGATGTTGTGCGCGGGTGTCGCGGCCGACGCGTGTTGTCGGCTGGGAGCGGGGCGGTGGACTGGCGCTGAGGCGACCGCGGCTGCCGCTCGGGCCCCGCGTGACGTCGACGCGCACACCGATGCTGGAAATTAGCAGCTTCCCGAGCGAGGGTCGCCGGATCTAGGTCACGGGGACTGGGCCTGCACTTGCCCACTCTACCGTGCTATCACTTGACAAGTTTAAGGACATAACTAGACGTGATTAGGCGTACGCCTACGTAACGGGAAAGGTTTGCTTCGTAGCGCCGTAGACCTTCGTAGCAGTTTCGTAGCGCTTTTGATTGAAATACAAAGTTTGGCGAATACAAAAAAATGTAATTGAAAAAGTTTCCAGACGATTTGTTACCCGATAGAAAAACAAACGTTTTACCCAGATACGTTTGTTTTTTGGGTACCCAGATATGTTTTTCTTTTCTCCGTGTAAAGTTTTTGCCTTCACAGAGGCACGAAGATCGCTTCGTGCCTCTGTGAAGTCACTCACTTAGACTTGGTGGAAGACTTTTGTAGGCTGTTTATTGCATAGAAACGATCCAAAAATATCCTGAATAAATCAACACTTCCATGTGTATGTGATAATCGAGTGAAGGCGCCTTGTCGTGTCGTGATCGATTGGTAATGTAAAGAAGCTGATAACCGGTTGAAGTCACGACAAAACTTCGCCAGTTCTTACGAGTAAAGTTTTTACTGAAATAACTCTGTAACCACCGGTCACCTTTTCAGAGCGCAACCATATAAGGTATATAGGACTAATCAACAAAAATACGGAATTATTTTAAATATCATGATATTATATAATAATAATATATCATCAACATGATAATTATATAATGATAAATTAGTAGGTAAATGAAGATAATGTTGTGTGAAACGTCCAGCATTATTTATTTATTTAATAAGTAATTAGTTTTATTTGTAAGTTGCGTATAAATACCTAATCCTTAATTATTAATTTAGTTTATTTGTTAAATCCATGTATTTGTATGGAAGAGCAGGGCATCCTGGCACAAGTATATTTACATACTTAAAAGGATGTCCTAACAACTGTTTAGCTAGTAGATTAACATATTTTATACAAATAAACAATTTTCAATTTCAATTTCAATTTTCAATTAATAATCGGGAATTCCATTATTAATCTTTCGCCATTTGTACGACATATCACACGAAGTTATTAATCAGATGTTTTTACCTACTGCATTGAAACATTTATCAGCTAGTCATCTTTTTTCAGGAAACTAATAACGAATCCGAATACGTTCTTAAATATTATTGATACGGAAGGTACACACTTATAGCAGAAGTAGGTACGACCACAGAATAACTATTATAAGTATTACGCCACGGCACGACTTCAATGCACATGGTTCAGTCGTCACATGGACTTGAAGTTCAATTTAAAAGTTTTAAACACAGCTCAGACACTCTGATGTGAAATTTTTGTAATAGAGACTGTCGTATAGACGGCACGGAGTTTATTAAGCTTAGTGTTTTACCCCATCAAGAGTCAACAACTTTCTTGTTTTTATACGACACTTAGGGAAAACTCAAAGGATGGGGTATTAAACCAATTTTTTTAAAAGTAGCTTAAAGAGATTCTATAGTGCTAAAAAACACTTAAAACATACAGAGATTTAGTCGTGCCATAAAAATGCATATACAATTTACATTTTCGAGTTTCATGCGTAATTTGAAGAAAACGTTGGACGCAGTGAACGCCATATTGCTCTGTGGTCATGACGTCATTTGGTGTAGGTACCTAAATGCGATAATGTTGCTGATGACAGTTAATACTTTTTAGTTTACATTCACAGCCGTATGACGTAAAATAATGCCTACTATTTCATGGCGTTAAGGTGGTTCGTCACGGGTTGACGTGAAATTCAATTTTATTGTGGTTTTTATTATTGTTTCTGTGTTCCACAGGCAACAAAACAAGCGAAAAAGTAAATTGCCGCAAATCTTAAACCATTTTCTACGAACGATTAAATCAACTTTGATTCATTTCTATTTCGAGAGCATTTGGGAAAATGGTAGATCTTATGCACAAAATTTAGTTTTTTTCCCAAATGCACCAAAAATACCAGTGAATCGAAGTTGATTTTATCATGAGTACATAGAAAATGGTATTTCAATATCATGCCAACCCGCGCCAAATAACCTTATCAAACTTTAACAAAAAACTGGAAGCTATGAATTGAATTGTAAAATATATTTTGTTATTTTATGAACTTATACTGATATTTTCCGACTGCCTTTTGCCTAAGCTATCTCAAAAATACAATTTTAGATTTTTTGTCGTATAGAGTAAAATTATATAAATTTAAGAAAGTATTATAGTAGGTATATAATGTATAAAGGCGAAAGTTTGTGACGTTGTGAAATGTTTGACCGAAGACAACCCCGATACTACTGAATTGATCAAGATGAAACTTTGCAAATATTCAGTTTTAGACCTGGAATAACATATGCTACTTATTGTCAAGAAAAGCGTGCAAAACCGCAGGCAGAAGTTAGTTACATATATAGTATGATTGTACTCTATGTTGAGCGGTGTAAAATATTATCAAAGAAGGACGAGAATATTTTATAACTGTGATAAAGGACATTTTAATCTACCTACACGAAGTTTTGTCGTATTAAATATGTATATAAATGTAAATAATGCTAGACAATCCACACAGCATCATCTAGCCCCAAACTAAGCAGAGTTTAAGTTATGAATACTAGATGACAGTACCTAATACATAATACAATACATAACATAGATAGTTTTAGTTTATTTTACATAGAAATATCCATAACACCTGGAATAAATATTTGTAGTATAAGGCGGGAATCGAACCCGCAAAATCCTGCGACGAAGGCCGACCTTCGCCCGGCGCGCCACATCGGTCGTCATATTATACATACTGAGAAAATTCTTCAGTGTCCGCCTGCCAACTCCAATACATACGATATCTCAGTGAAAATAATCCCTTGGTCAAACTTATTCTTGACAGATTTTCTTAAGAGTATACAAAGGGTTCCTTTCCCTACTAAATGTTCTCTTAGCGATTTAAAAACTTCAGCAACCCAGTGATTTTCTTTGAATCAAACCAGCTTCAGGCTGAAGGTTTTA
Organism: Eupithecia exiguata; assembly: GCA_947086465.1. NCBI lineage: Eukaryota > Metazoa > Arthropoda > Insecta > Lepidoptera > Geometridae > Eupithecia > Eupithecia exiguata. The sequence continues at coordinate 4,613,514 of OX352230.1, read as the reverse complement.
GTTTAATTCAAAAAAGGTTTACTTTTCTCTTTGAAACGCTCAGGACTCCAGCTTCATATTCCATTTAGTTCCAATGAGTTGAACAAGAAACTCTGGCCGTATAAAGGTCGTATAAACGTTTGAACAATGTAAAATTGCCTGCACATTGCCTTCTGATCACAGGCATTATCTGTGATCATTTCTTACGCATAGTTTAGCACGATAACGATAAATGGTTTGTGGTCTTGAACAGAACTGTAGGGTCACGGCCGCACTGCAGCATGGTAGGCGGCTAGGTTGGCTGTTGGCTACGAGATGGTAGCTTAGCAGGTAGCTTTGATGGTGCGTGGCTTACGCTACGTCCCCACTGACAGATGGCTTCTTTAGCCTAGTGATGATCACACGACCTTTAGTTTTGTCAAAGAGATTAAAACCACTACGTTATAGTTTTGTTTTGAGTTTTACTAACTCGAGCCAACGTACGAAGATAGGAACACTTTCTTTTAATTCAAAAACCCGAGGAATGTAACATTCGGGTCAAACCTCTACGGGTTTAAAGAGTGTTATAAATTAAAGTCCTATATATATTCTTTTTAAACAAATAAATACAATTAGAAAGAGAAGCAAACCAGAAGGTATTCAGAATGATAAATAATGGAAAGCGCTCAGAAAATAGATACAATATTCGTTTTTGTTGTACACTATTTTTTATTATTCGTGGATTGTGTACAGAAGGATCTATACGTATTATGTATCGGCATTGAATTTATATATGAAAACCCATTATTGTTTTCATATAAATGTAAATGCCAAAGGTTACCCGAAGGGAATAATCCGAACTTTTACGACGGAACCCGCATCAATCCAGAATTTGATTTAGAATTTCAAAGGTCCCCATTTGTTTTTCTAGTAAGTTATGCGAACGAGTGAGCTGACCTCACCTTTGCCTGATCCGCATCGCATTACAGTTTGTTTGCTTTTATTTAGAGCAGTATTATTTTCTTTGTGGAGTCCTAAGGACGTTCAATGTCGAGGAGTGAAAGGAAAAAATAGAGGCATTGCGATTTGTAGGTGTAAAATCGCGCGCGATCAAAATCGGATCGAACCACTTCGAACTAAAAAAACCGGTCGGATATTTACTTTGACAATGCGCTAACCCTTGTTGACAAAGCGCAGATCCTATGAGAAATGGGATGAAAGTATTTACTTGGACATGGTTCCGATGCGGTGGTTCCGGTCCATTCTGATCGTCAATTACATAATATATTCCGGTAAAGGCTAAAAATTACCCCTTGGTGCATTTTTGGTGAACAGCGGATTTTAGACTCTTATGCCTTGATAGTTGTTACCTTTGATAGTTGTCAACTATCTGCTCTTGGCTACGCTTACACTTTCCCGAAAAAAAACAGCAATAGGTTGGGCACGGGGGTGCCCAAACTTAGATAGGTACTTCCTAACGTGTTCCTATCCCAGCGACATCAGAAATGATATAACAAAACAGTTGTGTTTTGACCTTCTTCTTTTCTCTCTTCAATCTCTACCACATTTTTAGAGCAACTCAGCAGTAAAATTTCTAACGAAAAAACTTATTGTAAGCAATCTTTATCTAAACATATCTATGCCAGAGCCACCCACGTTCGTGTATCGATCGTCCATCGGTAGGGCACTGGTGCGAGCGCTTGATAAATTGCTTCGCCATGACGCGTGGATTCCCCAAATCAGGGCAAAGGAGCCCCCGGATTTCGGATTTGCCACTCTAAATTAGTTACGAGGTTAAGTGGATGATGGGATGCAATTTCGTTTGTTTGCTAGAATTCATAAATGAACACTTTATTGTAAAGACACATAATAAAAAGAAAAGTACAATAGATGGCCTTATCATCGTCGAAAGCAATTTCTGTCTGTGCCTGGCAACTATAGAGTGAAGAAAAAATTATGAGGAAAATTAAAGTAGGCAATGCACGCTATGATTAGGTTTATGATTTGAGTCTTTTTACCGTCCACTTCACATTTAGATTGTTGACACCCGCAGCGGTCTCACTGGCCAGTTGATCAGTTTCAGTGGAGATTTGATGGCCTCAGGTTGGTGTTCACCAGAAGATAATGGGACAATTAAGCAGCTTCGTCGGTTAATTTCGACGTTGAGTGTGTGAAAACTTGTGTCAAAAAACACGAAACAACTGTTAAATTTAATTTATCTGTTGATGAGTTTGTATTGAAATACAAACTCATTTGCAAACGATATAAATCTTGGACTCCGGTGATCAGGGTGATGAACCCACTAAAAGAGTTATTAGGTGATTAAGAAATGTTTATCATAAATTGATTAAAAAGGCTAATGTCAAACAATTTTCGTCGCTGACTCTTCCTACACGATCTCCATTATCATTATCGCCTTTACCAGTCCACTGCTGGACAAACGTACGTATGTATCAGTTAGCCACCTTGCATTTATATCGAAAAAAGGAAATAAAATTGAAGCGCACGTTTTAAGTACAAGTAACAACGAAATCCAGATTGACATTTCGTGATATCGTTTCGGCGGATTGAAATTGGACCCTACAGTGTTTCCCAGGGTTGAATAAATTGTATTTATTTCGTTACATCGTATTTTGTTTTGCTTTAGGAAGAGGAACCTGTATTTACCTAGTCGGGTTTATTTTTGATTGGCATGATTCGACATTGCTTTGTTGTTTATGAAAGAACCTACAAATATATCCTCCCTTACCTCACCTTAAGGCGTATATAGAAGCTAAAACACGAAAATTAGGTGTTTTTGAACCCGTTTTCTGACAAAAACATTGACTGTGGAGTTTTGAAATTTATATATCTTGAGTGTAATTGTAATTTACAATTTACCTACCCTAATAAATAAAATGACATAATGACCTTATTGATCCTTAATTGTGACTAGACTAGACCCGTATTATGAAAGCTTGCTCAGACATCGATCAATGGTTGAGTAACGCTTTTCTATGACATAAACGTTACTCAAGGGTACATTTATGACTGAGCAAGCTTTCGTAAAACGAGCCTAAGTTTTCTGAGTTAGTTTTAAATAGTGTTAGATGTCACTATACTTAGAGATAGAGATAGATAGATAGAGATACATTTAATGACACAACAGAGATACAGCACAGACACAGACAACAGAAAGGAGGAAAAAATATAACAAAAGTTACTAGGCCTTACCTACCTACTCACCCACAGACTAGATACATGAAAGAAATAAGCTAGATAAGTGAGTAGACAGGCAAGCTTGGTTGTGGGTAAGTCAGCCCCGGGTGGAGTGTGTGCACTGCGCTGTAACGGTGCAGGCCAAAGGGTTCCCCCTCAGCTTAATGCTACCTCACATTAATGCGAGGCAGCGCTGAGTTTCAGGTGAAACCTGTTTGAGGTGACCTCACCACTGACCACTGATTATTTATACTAAAGGTACCTACTTAATTAATAGTTGAAATGAATTTAGTAACAAAAAAATAACGCAATAAATGTATAATACAGATAAAAACAATACAGATGATAGCCTAAACACAGTAAAATAGCAATGAACGCAGCGTGAGAAGAACGCGCCCTATAACGGATACAGCTGACAGAACTAATTGAATGACAGGCAGACTACTGGCATTGACAGGCAGACTACTGGCATTGACAGGCAGACTACTGGCATTGACAGGCAGACTACTGGTATTGACAGGCAGACTACTGGCATTGACAGGCTGACTACTGGCATTGACAGGCAGACTACTGGCATTGACAGTCTGTCCGAAATCAGAAACCCTGAATCAGTACTTATTGGTTATATTCTCTTTGAACTAATACAATTTAACTGCATTATTACTGTTTACAATAATTTGTGAAAATGTGCATTAGCAAGATTACCTCTTACTCGTAGCCAACCTAATTTTACGGTTAGCGTAGATAAATCTTCAAGATCAGTGGCTCGGTAAGTTCGTGTACCGTGACAAATCACTGCAGCCAAGGCCCCGTTAAACGCATTTCCTTCTTCCCTCTTATTAACTCCCGCTCGAATCTATTGCTCGGTGTTCCCTATCATGTATCTAGGTACTTGCTTCGTACTTCAGGCAGAAGCCCGCAGAATCACAAGCGTTTTCCTGAGTGATGAGCGTAGATTTATTATTCAGTTCTGGAAAAAGGGTGCAAAAAAACAGTTACTTATATTTTAAAATATATAGTTATTTCATAGTTCATATTTATAATTTCCATTAAAATTAATGCAAATACACAAATTAATGCTCTGACTTTCGTGAGACGCTGAGGATAGTGGAGTCATGCGTGAGACGATGGGAACAGGTGCGTCTAACGTGGGACTTAAAGAATTATTCCGTGTGTCGCTTCATGAGTATCTTCATGACACAATAGTGTGTTCAACACAAGTGACGTTCCGTGCTAAAGCTTCTCCTGCAACGAGGTTCCGCCATGAAAAACCTGTTTACTTGTAAAACGCGAAGGGCGAGTCAACCACGCGGATAATAACCTAATAAGAGTATCATTTCCGTCACAGCGTTGTTTGCTTCCGTTTTTGTATAATTTTCAGATGAAAAACAGAACAATATTAGCTTTACTTCATTCAATTTAGGTAGGTACGAGCTTTTTACTGCCCTACAAAAATATATTTTCCTAAGCATATTTTCGTCTAATCTACGAAACCTCGGTGGAGAATATAATCTTCGAGACCTGTGCAAATCCTCGATGAGATCGGTGATAATTTTGTCTTCTAAAATATTGCTTAACATTTTTATCAAATAATTTTCATAAAATAATTATTATTTTAGACACAAAACTTCAAAAAACTGTTTGGAAAATGATTCGCCATATAACTTCGACATAAGTATTATTGCTATACTTTGATACAAACCAAAGATACATCCCGTAAAATTTACGGTGGCCGTCTACTCGACTTGGCAAGGCCACAAACGTGGACCCTGATGAAAAAATTAACAAACTAGTACCTACCTCCTAATAAAATATAGAGGCACTTGCTAAGAAAACAAAACTACTCAATCGGAGCAGGCAACTTCAATACTTAATGTCTTTCCCGTTGATATCTTCAATTAGTTTGCTTTATGTACCAAAGAGAATGGTTTTGTTCGACTAATTAAGCCCAAATCCCAAGTAGTATCTGATGGAATTATTAATTAGTTAGGGCTTGCACAAAGGTCGAATGGTATCCGACTTTTGTGACTTTTATTTAGACTTTTATTTAATAGGAAAGATGCAAAATATCTTGTGTCTTTAAAACTGTAGTTAGTCGGAAAAATTGGCTAAGGTAACTACGATTATGTAAACCAATTTTACCCCAGGTCTTGTTATAACAAGCTACAAAGCTTTCCTGGATACATTAAATAAGTGACCTTGTGTAATTTTAAAGCTAAGCGCTTTTTTTACGTAAGGGTCTTTTTGGTTGAGCCGGTCCTGAAAAGACAAAAGAAGTGTTCTTTTGTTTTATAAAGCTATGGTGTAGCGCTGTTTCGCACCAAATTTTTCGCACCACAAGCTAAAAGTGATAATAATTGTTTCGTTTCTCACCGGCTGTTTTTAAGATTTTCGTTTCAACCCACAAATTTATATAGTTTGGGAAGGTACAGTCAGAGATGAAAACACAATTATTATTGTACAATTCCTGAAGAGTCTTAGTAATGTTCTTGGTCACAAGATTGGTAGTAACTACTAATTCTCCAAATAAAATATTCAATAAGCATTCTTGTGTTCCTTTACCCGACCTAGATGGCAACCCTAGCTACAAGGGTAATTCGGTCGACCTTGCCTGCTAGTATTAAGCAACCTGAATTATTTAACAGGCCTTTATGTTCCTCTGATTATTTGTATTGAACCTTTCCTCAACGATTCATGGCAACATTGAACTCACGAATTGTGCTGTTGATAATTATCTTTTGTCCGGTGTTATGCCATAAGGTTATGTTAGGCCATAAGGTAGGTATCGTGTTGGTTTTCCTTCCTTATTTTAATAGCGTATTCACTGCTTACCGATTCATGAAGAGCCTTGGCTTGCTTAGACTATTTCAGGGATATTTATATTCATTTATTTATTTGATATGGATCTGATCTGTGTTTACAACAGTCTGCAATTAGCTCAGTTGTTTCAATTGTAAATACTAGTTTTAATTTAATTTTATAATTTGATTGTAATTTACTTAGTTTCTTATTGAATAAATGTTTAAAACTTAGATAAAAGTTGCTTTGATTGATGGTATATAACTAAACATTGACTTGTACATGCTTTCAGTTTAATTGTAATTGTATTTTTAGGAATTTGCGTCAAACATTACAGGGGCTTTATTTAAGATTACCTACTTACTATAAGACAGATCGTCATCTTCGTACTTATCGAATGATTCTGTATCTCAGTTTTTGGATTTAGGTAAGTAGATATAGGAATTTGCGTCAAACATTACAGGGGGCTTTCTATAAGATTACTTACTATAAGACAGATCGTCATCTTCGTACTTATCGAATGATTCTGTATCTCAGTTTATGGATTTATGGAAGTAGATATAGGAATTTTCGTCAAACATTACAGGGGGCTTACTATTGATGGAGCTCTCTCTACTTTAGAGCCTACGTAGCCTAGGTATACTACCATCTTTGTAGAGTCAGAGATGGTTATTATAGACCTAAAACACATACTATGCTTAGCTTGGGGCTCGATGCAGAGGGTGCCTCAGTGACTACGAATCAGCCGCCCACGTAATCCTGGAATGCGAGGGAATAACAGCACAACGAACAGAAATCCTCAACTTGCCGAGGTCACTCCGCAAAGCCTGTGAAGACCTCAGGAAGATTCTGCGCTTCTGGACAGAGTTAGGCTGGTTAAGCTAGCATAAACAACGCATAATGGACCAAATGGAGTCCAAATGCGGATACAGGAGTACGTCTACCACACCATACTATACTATAGGGGCTAGATGATTGATTACTATTATTAAATTATTACTTACTAGCAGCGCCTCGCAGTTTCACCCGCGTAGTTCCCGTTCCCGTGAGAATTTCGGGATAAAAAGTAGCCTATGTTCTATTCCAGACTATAATCTATCTCTATGCCAAATTTCATCCAGATCCGTTCAGCCATTCTGGCGTGATTGAGTAACAAACATCCATCCATCTAAACTTTCACATTTATAATATTAGTGAGATTAGTGAGATTACATTGCTGATATGATAGTTGATCTTGGGAACCTATAGGTCGGTATTAGGTATTTATGTTGATTCCTACCGTCTTCATGTTGCAGCACGGTTAAATTTTGGTTGATTCATCATTATCAGTTGACATTATCAGCATGTCACGATAATATTATCTCTTGAGTTGACTGATGTTCGATCTGTTATTTTTAGAAGACCTACTGTGAATTCACCATCCAAACGACTTTCATATACCTACTTATACATAAGCAAGATTTTTTTACTATTTTTAACTTATAAATATTGCTTAGGTACTATTTTCTGCCTGAGGCTTCGTACGCGTTGTATAAATGGAAACGTGTAAAGGTTTATATCCCATTGGAACATATTTATGGGATAAAACGTAGCTTATGTTTTAATCCAGGCTTAGAACTACATCTCTGCAAATTTTAGCCGACCCATTCAATAGTTTAGCAGTGCAGAAGTTACAAACATCAACATCCATCAAAACTTTTATATATGTAATTTATGTATGATTGCTTTACTCGTTTTCTATTTTTCAAACACAAAACAAATCAAACATAAAACAATTTCAATTACAAACTTTTCGTCATTCTGTCACAAATATAATAATAATAATGCTGGACAATTCACACAGCATTATCTAGCCCCAAGCTAAGCAGAGTTTGTGTTATGGGTAAAGGATAACTGATATACATAATACAATACAATACATAGATAGATATTTTTATTATACATAGAAAACGACCAGAATACCCTGAACAAATGTCTGCAGATCGTACACAAATTTGTCACGAGGCGGGAATCGAACCCGCAACCTCTTGCGTTGCAGGCAGACCTTCGCCCACCGCGCCACATCCGTCGTCGGAATATAAAAAGTTGAAACACTTATGGAGGTAGCAAAGGCCAAAGTTTATCCCCTGAGAGAGTAATCCATCAATATACTCGATATCCCGTTAACAATTCATATTTCCATCACACCTATCGACAAAAACTGTTACCCGGAAAACGCATAGGTAACGGTCTGTTTTCATCACTGGGTAATTGTTGACCAGAAGTTTTGCAACAACTAACGCTAACATTATGTAAAACTGATAAGGTACAATGGGGCATTGAATAACGCGATAAGAAACGTGTAAGCAAACGGTAGGGAAATTAGAGGTGGGGCGGACTCAGGACTCGGATGCTCGGAGTTTCTCTGAAGGATCGGATTCGTAACGAATTAGGGCATGTAAAAACCGGGTTGTAAAAAGAAACCGGGTTTTCGGTTTTTATTTTTTCGGTTAACCGGTTAACCGGTTTTTTCGGTTATTTTCGAGTTTTTTACTTAGGTGTCTTAGGACTAAATAAAACCGTAAAAATTTGAACAAAAATGGTGTTTGCTTATTATTTTAATAAGCAAACACGTAAACATGATGAAAAACATGGTGTTTGCTTATTATTTTAATAAGCAAACACGTAAACATGATGAAAAACATGGTGTTTGCTTATTATTTTAAAAAAACTAACTCGTTAAAGAACTTTTGGTAATATTCAACTCACTCTTGTTCAGATAAAGTTATACAAATCAACAATAATATAGTAATCCCAATACATTGTGATAAATCAGTCATAAAAGTTACTAAATGTAATTCTCTTTTTAATTGGTAGTATTTAATCTCTCTCTCTTACTGAAATAAAGGTACAAAATCAACGATAGTTATATTATAACATAGATTGTAATCTACTTTTTGATTTGGCAGTTTTCAACTCTCTCTTTTACTCAAATAAAGTTGAAACACATAGTTAATCACAGATAATCACATAAATCACAGATAATGAACGCTACTTTTTGTTTTGATAATAAGCACAAGTGCGTTGAGAGAGTCGTCACCCAGCAAACTGCTGATTTTGTTGCACATTAGGCCTGCCGATAAAAATATTCTCTCTGGTTCTACAAAAAAGGGAGTAATCGACTTTAGAGCTTGGTACACCTTCTTTAACTTGTGTCCCATGTATCCCCCTCCATCATACAGGGCCATTCCTACCCTTACTCGCGTTTCTAAATCGAGTCCACTTGAATCAGCTGTTTTAGGGTTGGCTGTAGGGCCTTTCTTATTTCTAGCCCGATCTGGTCTTTGAGATTTATAATACATCTGTGGTCCTAATATTTCCTGGTTCTGGTTCTATTTCAATGTCTTCTATTGCAAAATTTTTATTCTATCGCGTCTGACAAACAATTTGCCTGTTCAAACGAACAGTTCGACCGTTGACCACAGTAAACCACAGCGACGGTGGCGTCCAATGTGCTCAATGCTCATGCAACGCCGCCTTCGCTATCTTGCTCTTCTCAGCTAATAATAATAGCTTATTGCACGACGACATTCACTAACGACTTTTTATGCGGTCCAGAGAAAGGTGTTTGTTTGTATTTTAGTAATTTTAACGTAATTAGTGTTGTAAAATAATGAGGTGGATAATATATTATTATCATCGTTTTAAATAAAGTCTGCAAGGCGTACTTTTAAATGAATTTATCATTTATTACTCATTAAAAAAATAATCGAAAACCCGGTTATTTTGAGAAAAAAAACCGGTGAAAAACCGACGTAAAATCCGTCGGTTAATCGGTTTTTCGGTTAATCGATTAATCGGTTTACATGCCCTATAACGAATACATCCGACAAGGAACCGGTGTTATCGACATAGCTCAAAGGATTAGCAAGATGAAGTGGCAGTAGGCTGGCCATATCTCGAGAAGAACTGACAACCGTTGGGGTAAACGTGTTCTTGAGTAGAGACCGCGACCGGCAAACGTAGTGTAGGACGCCCTCCGACCAGGTGGGATGACGATCTGCGAAAGACTGCAGGCAGATGCTGGATGCAGCAAGCTGAAGACAGGGCGCTATGGTGCTGCTAATATAGGCTGCATAGCCGCTTCTGGACGTCGTATAATAATTTTTGTTTTGCGTTTTCTTACACTATGAATTGCACGAAACTTTTACGTAGGAACAATAAAAGTAGACCATGTTTTTTTCCTTTGTTTGTAGAATTGCTGATTTCCTTGTTTTTTACCCTGTTAAATTACCCAGATTATCCCCTAAGACCTTATTACGTCCCCGAGCCAACACGTTCCAAAGAGCGAATACAGCGAAAAAGTGATGATGGATTACGTACAGGCCTCGTGGGTTTTTTTCCACTAATAGACAATCCATTTTATCAAAAAATGTCCTATCAATGTAATCATAAACGCAAAAACCTTGAGCTATGGATGGTTTTAGTCCAAAGAAGCAGTCATTTTATGAACTTTTTAGTTTAATTACCAGACTGCACAAAAAGGTGGGTTATGTTTTTCGAGAGTATGTATTATATTATGCTTACAAACGTAAATTATAAAGTTAGACATAATTTGTATGGCGTGATCAGATGAAACTGTTTGGCGCAGTTTGCCGTGATCAGATGCAACGTGATCAGTTCAAGCGTGATCAGTTGGGAACTACCCGTATATTTTTATCATAGGTACGTAAAATAATTGGACTATTTTGCAAAAACTAAAAATCAACTACGAATCCCTTAGTTTAAAACTGTTTTTCGGGATAAATACTAATTGGGAATAAAATAGCAATTTTTTGATACGACCACCTCGGGATCACCCTTTATACAACTGGTCTATAAATGACGAAGAAATCGACGAACATACATAAAAAATACATACAGCCGGAAATAGAACCTCTTCCTTTGAATTTTTTAAGTCAGTTCAAAATTAGAAATGATTCCTTTAACGCCAAGTCTCGCAAACGAACTTCTTTTCGCGCAAAATGAAATATCCTACCTTACTCCACCAAGCGCGTATATTAGACGGGTATACCTTAAAAAGGTTTTCATTCTGTACCTTCTTCGCAAATTGAATTTTGTATCAGAAGAGGCCGTGGAAACCATCTGTAAGTACCTACCTAATTCAAGGCTGAACCGTGGAATGGATTGATAATATTTTGCTGGCTGATTAAAAATATACTTATAAAATGAACCCAACAGGGTAAAAAGACTATTACTTTTGAAGGGGCCCAGTTCTATAACAGGCTACCTGAAGACATTAAAGGTGCTGGAACGTTTGGCGTGTTTAAAACCAAATTGCAAAAATATATATTTGAGGATGTAACACTACTAAACATAACTTAGAAAGACGAAAAATAACATAATTATAGACTTAGTTTAAGTTTCTCATGTAAGTAGCATATTTGTTGTCAATGAGAAAATAAAGATCTTTGAACTGAAATCACCTCGCTACATGTTCTTCTACCTGCTACATATGTCTCTACAACCATTCATCATCATCATCATCATCGATTTTCCTTTATTTTTGCAATTTCAGCACAATCCATCCAGTAGTTTTAGCGTGAGGACATAACAAACATCCGAACTTTCCCATTAATATTAGTGAAATTTAACTTGCGTTAAAGATTTGCGTTTCATTACTTAACTTTTAAAAGGTCAACATCGTCAATACCTTGTCATAGGGTGATCAGCCGAATTAAGTCACCCTCAAGAGCAAAAATAACTTGAAACAACTCAAAATTTCAGGTAGGTATCTCCGAGGGGTGCCATTTCTCACTTGAAATGAGTTTAGAAATTAATACCTTCAGTCATTTGTTTTAATTAACTCATGAATATGAATGAGAAAGGTGACATGGGTAAGGTGCATTTACACAGAAAACGTTTCTTTGTAGGTGCTTGGTATTTGTCATCTCGTTGAGATAGAATGATCGCTTGTGTGCTAGAGAACTGATATGCATAGGTAACTGTCGAAGGCATTTCTAAAAATATTGCAATTTTCTTAGCTAATATCGGCTTTGTGGTTGAGTGTATTTATTTATTTAATAAAGTTTTACCAACAACATACATATTTTTTCATTCACTTATGTATTAAAAACTAAAATAGGTCCTGTTCTGTTATGCAAGTTACTTACAGGTTAACACGACATTTTTAGGAATAACCTTCACGGATCTACTTTTAATGTAAACTATACATTATGAAAAAAAGCTGTTTAATGTATAAAATTGCTAATTTTGTAAATGCTTATTTTGTAAGCCTAAAGAAATAAAGTTATTGATTTTGATTTTGTACCTATTTTTTTTTGTGCTGCCGCCGGCGCCATTTGTTTCATCTAACCTGCTTTCATTAGATCTATACTAAGGGTGTCATAATTTAGTTTTGTATTATAAACTTAGTTGTAACATTACCATTCGCTACGGATCTGTCAAAGAGATAATGATAATAATCGTGCCTACGTGTTTGTTTTATGAAATGGTGATAAGTGTTTTATGGGTCAATTGCAGAGGCAATTTCAAAGGATTAATGAGATTTAGGCTTTGAACGATAGAGCCATATTACACTTCTCAAATTTGGTTTCTCTCTCAAAATGGAAACAGACCATTGAAACGCCTCGCGACCCGAAAAAAGGCTATGTGGGTTTAATTAAATCAAACCGTATGGTGTGTCGACACGTTGCGTCGCGTCGCATTTCAATAATGCGTTTACCCTTTTATATGCCTCATGGAGGGAGAGTACATTGATTATTGTAGATAGAACATTTTACTGAAAGAAGACATTATTTGAATTAAAAAAAGATTTTTACTGCATTCATAGATATTTAAATAATTACATGGTTGAACCGGGAATCGAACCCGTTTCACGAGAAAAATAATCACCTGTAGCTTTGTGATCGAAAGGCTTCATCATAAGGATTACAGAAAAATTAAAAGCTGACATTGCCGTAAGGACATACAACTGACATCATCTCATAAGAACCTACCTATTACTAATAAATGTACCCACTTGAGAAGTACGCATCATTTCCCTATTATAATTTAAGTACATGATAAAATGATAAAGAGATACGTAATTAGTAGGTACCTGGTTGTATGCAACAAAGAAACGACAAATAATCAAAAGAGGCGACTTTGTATTCAACAGGAAGGGGCTCGCTGCAAATGCTATACCCACACCCCGGTCAGTATCAAGTCTACATAAGGTCACTTTCAATATTCCCTTCACAAAGTCAAAGCGCACCGTACAATACCCTACAACCATATTACCTAGAATATTCAAACAAAGGTAGGTATAATGTTCCCGGAAATCCTTGCTCGTTCGGGCTGTAGGTATCTGGTATATTGTAAGTGAATGCGTCAATCCCCGGGCCTCGACTGCTGTATTGATTTTGATAGGCGCTGCAGCACAGAATAAATAGAACCAGGGTTAAATTACATCCGAAACACGTTTGTTTGAGGATGGACCTTATTTACCTGTAGTCAATGCTTTTCATAAGCCTTTGTAACTTTTTATTTATCTGCAAATATTTGGTCCGTGTCTGGGTGTTTTTCAATGTGTACGGAATTGTAATAAAAATGTTTACCTAATCAGTAAGCCGATGGGTAGTGTCCTGCCCATATTAAAAGCTCTGCTTATTTCAGGCCTAGTTGTGAGGTATGAAAATGTTCAGTAAGTAGTTGAGGTATCCCAGCCTATGAGTCCACTGCGCATAGGCCTCCAATAATGTCTTCAGCTTGCCGTATTCAGCATGTGCCTGCAGTCTTTCGCAGATCGTCATCCCACCTGGGCAGACGGCGGTTACCCAAAATCCTGCTAGTTTTTGTTGTAGCTTCTCATTTGTATAATAATTATAACAACTGTTATTGATATGGATCAGTTGAGCTACTTGTAGATTATTTGCAACAGTCTTCAGTTAGCTCAATTGTTGCAATTGTAAATACTAGTTTTAATTTAATTTTATTATTTGATTGTAATTTTCTTTGTCTTTTCTTTATTAAAGATTTTATTATTATGATAGAAATAGTATTTTTTGCAATCGTGACTGTAACATACTTATGACGTCAATCTTGATTCGAAAATTCTTGTCTGCTTATTTTTTTTTACTTTGTTTTCAATTATTTATTTTACACACATGGACTCAAAGTTTAAAAACTAGCGTCCAAGGCGTCCGTAGGCACTTACATGTTTATGTTAAAGCAATACAATTTATATATTTTCTAATGCGCAAAATTCCACCTATTGCACCTAAATTATTGGATTCTTTAATGTATTTATTTATGGTTGCAAGAGCAGATTATGCAAACTCAGTATTTTTAGCATGCACAAATGTTTTTATTTCATTTTGTGTGAAATTCACGTGCATAATGCTGGGAGACGCGTTGCGTGAAATTAGGTTTCGCTGTATTTTTAATTTTAAAATGCGATAAACATAGTGTACCATGTTGTTACTTTTTAAAAGTGTAGGTATGCATTAACTTTAAAACAGCTACTCATGATAATATATGATAGTCATTTAAAGAAGATGGTTTCGTTTTTTCTTCTCATATTAAAACACCTACGTATGTTTGTCGCAAGCGCATTTGGTAAATCTTTCAGACCTATCGTTACAGACATTTATTTTGTATGTATATCTATATATTTATTTGTATTTGTATACCTTTAATTTTTGTCTGTATAATTGATTATGTGTGTATAAATACGTACTTAAAAATGCATTAATATTGTTTTTGTTATTTTAATGACCCGAGAGCTGGTGGGTATCTTGCAGCATTGCTATACAGCGGGGCAATACAGCTAGATAAGATTCCGACTGGTAATTGATATGGATCAGCTGAGCTGAGATTGTTTGCAATAGTCTGCAGTTAACTCAATTGTTTCAATTATAAATACTAGTAATAATTTGTTTCTGTTATTTGATTGTAATTTCTTTTTGTTAATAAAGATTATAGCAAATTAATTATTAATTTTCATCGTGAACTACATGACGCTATGGTAGATGGTAAAACAATAATGTTCTAGGATCTTTTAGTGTTGCTATCATTAAAATTAGATTTTTGTTACAATTATTTACTATGGTGTTTTTTACTTGGCTTTCATAACAATTAATTTCGCGAAGAAATCTAAAAGTTATCGTGAAGCAAGAAAAATCCCAGTAATTCTTGCAAAAGACAGTCATCATAACGACTCAAAGAACTTTTAATATTCCTAGTCGGATCTCAGCTATGCATTAAAACTACCAGTGAACCACCTGAGCGTGAATCTCTTACTCTTCTTTAATTATAAGTGAGTTTACAGTGTTACACATTGAGAGGCTCCATGCTGATGAACATTGGAGTTTGTAGTGTCCATTTAGTCCCATCTCGTAGTACTTGCGGGCAATAAAACTGTCCACTGGCTGACTGCTCATATTTTTTTCACTACATAATTACATTAATTAATTGCTATTTATATACAGTGTACCTTGTAACGGGGTGTTCTTAGCCAAAAGACGATTCTGAACGCTGACGGGGAATTATAACACATCACACTATTGATGGATGGATGAATGTTTGTTAATTCTTCACGCCAAAACTACTGAACGGATTAGGCCGAAATTTGCATACATGTAGCTCAAAGCTTGGAATCAAACATAGGCTAATTTTTATCCCATAGAACAGTTCCGATGGGACAGAAATAATCTTTAAACGTTTCCATAGGCACAAAGCGTGTGAAACCGCGAGTATAAAACTAGTTCTGAAAAAAAAAGTATTTCAAATAAAAAAAATGATAACAACAAAAGGGTTTTTTTCCACTGAGGTTCACCCTCTTTCGGTTTAGTGCTCCCATTACCTAAGTGACATCGTATAGATTTATCACAAAATCTTTTATTAATTTAAATCTTTTATTGTATAGCATTGATGATTTTGTTACAGGAGCCTCCAAGTTGCAGAACCCTGTACCCGCCTAGGATTTCAAAGTTCCAACGAGAACCACGAATAATCCCACTGAAGTTTATCCAGAAACTTCGTTCGCCAAACTTATCTAACTTGACCTTAAATTGTTCTCTTAAATTATCTGGATTCAAATCCTTTGATGTCATTGGGAAACTTATCTTAATGTTATTTCAGCTTTTGATTTAAACGGCTTCTCTAAAGTTACCCGGAGGCTCTAATTGTAGCTTAACAATAGATGATCTATTGCTGTTAGCATCCCGGGTTTAGATGTTTTTTTAAAGAAATGAATCGTTTTCTTAACTCTCACTGCCCAGCCACGGGCGGCGATGCGAACAGTAGAAGCGCACCGGGCGGCGTTCCATTCTGTTGTTCTTTGCTACGTATGACATGGGCACCCAATTAGTCCGGCCAGATAGAAAAGAAAGCGCTTTTTTGTTATGGCTGTCAAATTAAAGTGGCATAGTTCGTACATAGTCTGGCATAGACATTTTACGTGAAATATCTATTGAATTCTAAGTTAAATAAATAGATGTTATTTCTTTTTTGGAAGACGCCTCATACAAGCAATGTTTTAGACACTTATCATCATCATGGTTATAGCATCATGGTAATAAATGTTCGGCTTGATCGATTTGGATAATGAAATGAGCAGATTCTAGAATCTTTTGACCGAGACGGTAGAGGCCTATTTTTTATTGTTTTTAATAACGTTGTAATATTCTAGCGAAGTAACTTATCTAGGTAGGTTTCGAGAAATGATAAGATAATATGTTGTTTAAATAGCTCAGATACCGACTACAGCTTTATTTTATAGATTTATTTAAGTAAATTAGTACCTTTGTATCTCTCTTTTAGTCTGGCAGGGACCAAAAATACAAACTTGTACATATAAAAAAGAGTGCATTTTTTTACGGTATGAATGCCTCGATAGCTTTTCCATAAAATGTTTCAGGAATTTAACCTTGTCCTGCAGATAATAAATACCGTTTCAAAACCGCTTTAATCTCGCCACGAACTCTCGGTAACGGCAATTCATCAAGCCTCCATCCATCATTGTCGCAGACGGCCTTGTGATAACGAACAATTGGAACGTTCCGTTCGTTCCATTTGTCCCTTTCGTGCCATTCGCCATAGGATCAATTAGTTTCTTACGTCACACCTTTCATTTCAACACGTGATTTTTCGTCAGTTTTCATTTGAAATTCCATTGACGTTCATTTGGACTCAGTACGCTACTCTTCAAGTTACTATGGTTCTATTCTACGAGTCTTTCATTTAGGCTCAGGACACGTATTTTTAACGGCGTCGGTAATTAAATAAGTCGAAGCTTTATTTGAGATATAAAAGATATTCAGACATCTTTCAATTCTATGAAATAGGTAATGTTAGATATTTGTTTCCAAAAGCTGAATATTTGAATAATTCGTTTGATGTTTTACGTACCTGTTGGCTGTTTCACAAACCTGGCTGTTGGTTATCAACAAGATTCTTACGTCACTTTTTCAATCCAACACTTGTTAATAATTCATCAGCTGACGATAACTAGTTCCAAGTATTTTCAATATCTTTACACTTAGGTATACTCCGATAAAAAGACCTGGATATTTTTTTGTATACAAAAAGATTACAAAATGGGTATTGTAATTCTTTTGTATATAAAAAATATCCAGGTCTTTTAGGTCTAGGAGAGGGGGTTTTGGGTCTAGGGGTTCAGGTCTAGGAATACTTGTGGAAAAAATTAATGTCATTGGTATCATCGAAGCGAAGCACAGAAGCTCGAAGCAATTTTTAATTTAAAAAGCTTTCATTCATCATTTAACTGAATTCGAAACCGAACGAGAGTTCGTTCGGTTTCGAATTCAAAACATTTTTCGCGGCACATGTTAGATTATGCGTGTTGATAACCTCGTTGTTTTTGTTATCAGTTTATGTTTAGATTTCTAATTTTTTCATTCAAAAATGTTGATATAAAATATATTGAGTTCTAAATTGGAGTACAGAGATATTTTTATCATAAACTTAAGGTATACATGGTATTTTTTTTATTTAAGCCCGCACTGTCCGACTTCACGGCAAAGGCCAAGAAAAAAAACTAAAATTGCGGGGGAACCCTCACTTCTAAATGTTGTAAACTGATCTGGAAGGAGCATATAGTATCTAATTGAACCTGTGTACCGATTAATAATAATTATTATCTTTTCCGTGGAAATCTCATGTGGTTCTCAACATTTAGCGCTCAAAATAAAGCACCACAACAAAAAATCTCCCTCAAACTCCCCAAAACACAGACAGTGCCTATCTCGAGAAATATCTGAGCAAAAACAGTATAAGCCACCTTGAACTCGGATTAATTCGGTTAAATTCGCCGACACGCCGCGAACTCCGACCACAACTTATACAACAATGAGCCTTGCCGCAAAGGAGAAAACATGCTGGTTACGACCACAACCCTTGGTACAGAGATACAAGTTTTGAGGCTACAGAGTTTTTCTCTGCGACAGCCAATAGAGTTTACTAGATATAATATTCATAAAGGGTCGTCCATTAGTCACGTGATGTTTTTAGCAACTTTTAACCCCCCTCTCCTTATGATACGTGGTGAGGTTTTAGACTAAAGACTCTCGTTCGGATACTTAATCTAGATTAAGCACCGTTAAATTTCCAAGTTAAGATACAAAAAAAATGTGACAAATTAGGTATGTATTTTTTTTGTATCTTAACTTGAAAATTAAAAATTTTCAAGAGGACTAAATGAATAATATAAAAAGACCAATGTGGAGCGGCGGGCGACGCAGAAGGTTAACGGGTTCCATTCCCGCCTTAGGACAAATGTTTATGAGAAAAGTCTCTGTATGACATTAAAATTGCAGTGTTTTCTGACTGACACTCAAATTAGGTATCAAAGATGTGTATTAATCATGCCAAAATACAAGTGATCTCACAAATGGTGTGATGTCCCTCCCTTCTTGTGATATTTCGTGATTTTCTCGAACCCCTTTCCCTTTTCGAACCTCACGCGATTAAAACCTGCTCCACCAAAGCCCATGCTCAGTGGTGGGCAGTTTTGTTGTATATATTGTACTACGATGACAAAACAAAATATGACTGCATATTTGTTTTGGACTGAAAAGTCCTCATTTCCGTACTTGGCAGTTGGATGGATGGGTGATACTTTGAAGTCAAGTAGATGAGGTGATCGGTGGTGTAGTGAGAGTCACCTTTTGTGAGTACCCTTTTGACTTTCCTACGACTATTAAATGTTGGAATTGTTTACTAGGTCAGGTTTATTCAGTATTCGTTTTTTAAATAAAATCTCACCTTCAATGTTGCAGTACTGATAAAAAGCACCGTGTTTGTACTTTGCAATTTATAATTTCCATTAAAGGTAAGCTTAGCGTAACTAGACAGTAATTTGCTGTAAGTTTTGGGACCTTTTCGGATTAAAACTTGTAAGGATGTTAGGGACGTTTCGTTGACTCGGGGAATTCTAGGAGTTCCTAAAACTTAATTTTGTCGTGCAATACGGGAAATAAGTACGTACAACTTAATACATCTACGTAAGTTATAAGGATATTCATAATGAATGTAAGCGGGTTAACTACGAACATTTTTTTGTGTTGGAAGAAGACCAACGTTTCATCCTTATACATATCAAGGTTCGAGAAAACTACGAAAAAACCGGGAATCATACCTATATGGGGTATTTTCAGGATATTTTCAGGGGGTTAAGCATTCATTTGTTTTTGACATCACTGTTTGATCCACCCTGTATTCATAATGGATTCGTCAAACTATGTTAGTTTTTATTACCCGACTACCAACGAAGGAGGATTATGCTTACAATATGCATATTTTTTAAACAGATCCGGCCTCATAATAAAACACTGTTTTTACCGGATTGATCGCGTATATTTTATACTAGTAGCGCCTTGCGGTTTCACCCGCGTAGTTCCCGTTCCCGTGGGAATTCCGGGATAAAAAGTAGCCTATGTTCTATTCCAGACTATAATCTATCTCTGTGCCAAATTTCATCCAGATTCGTTCAGCCGTTCTGGCGTGATAAAGGAACAAACATCCATCCATCTATCCATCCATCTAAACTTTCACGTTTATAATATTAGTGAGATTTTGTTTATAACCTGACGTTTCGGAGGCTTTTCAGCTTCCATGGTCACAGGCAGACTAACCTTAGAATATACTAGATCCGGCCTCAATAAGAGATGCACTGTTTCCTTGTTTAAATAAGTGCTTTGTGGTGTAAGGGCAGGGCTTGATACCGGTACCAATAAAACTGGTACAATAGCGGTAATACCGGTATTTTCTTTTCGATAAAATCGAGTACCTATCAATACTTTTGAAGTATCGATACTTTGCTCTTTCTTGCTACAGCGATATTTTCGATGGATTTAAAACGACTAGAACACCTGCACATCGTACAAATATTTGTCCCAAGGCGGGAATCAAACCCGTAACCTCCTGCTTCGCCTGCGACCTTCGCCCACCCCGCCACAGAGTTCGTCAATCGTTTTGATTTGGAGGACCTGATAAAATCAATATCAGTGTAGATATCTATGCCTATGTGCTCAATGCTCATCCAATATTGTACACTGGCATGTTGAAATTGGATTCGTACAATCAATATTTATTTATGAGCACTACTGCGGAAATTATTTCTCAGTCTGCGTAACTTTTACGATATTGGAATACGAGTTTTTCCCGCGCCTTCGCATGCGTTTTTGTGAATAATAAGTAGCTTTAATGTTATTCCAGGTTCAGATCTTTATCTGTGCAAAATTTCAGCTTGAATCATTCAGTTGGTACTTTTCGCGTTATCCTCGCAAAAAGAAAACTTTCGCCTTTATAATATTAGTAGTAAGTATTCGTTTTTTATAATACTTACACGAAAATAGTTTTGGTTCTGTTTTTGCTTGAAGATATACCGATAAGCCATTTACTGTTTTATACTTTCATACTTATAGAATTCACGTTTAAGTAATTTATGTTTTTTGTTAAGTACCTAGATACTTTTATGCATATCTATATATAATATTATAAAGAGGAAAGATTTGTTTGTTAGTTTGTTTCTTTGAATTGAATAGTAAAAACTATATACAATACAATACAAAACACTTTATTGTACACCAGAAAAAGAACATTACAAAAAGACATTACATGAAACAAGTACAATGGGCGGCCTTAGAAGCGATCTCTTCCAGGCAACCTTTGGATGGAAATAATTTTGTTGAATTTTTTTTAGATACTAGGTATATGACCGATTGAAAAAATTATTTCACCATTAGATTCATACATTATCCCTGATGAATATAGGCTATAGAATATACCCGAACGTAGCCGGGGTGGACCGCTAGTTTGAGATATTTTAACCAGTCAAAAACACAACAAAGCATTCCTTAGCTTTCGTTTCGGCATCATAAACATCGGTGAATAATTAACGATACCCGCATTTTGTCTGAGAGCAGATGACCTAACGTTTTGCTCTAAATGTTGAGATCACAGATCGTTTGAAATTTTTTATGTTTAACACAAACCTATCTACCTACCACAGATTAACTATGCACTTGTAGGTAGGTACCTAGTTACTGTACGACTTGCAGAGAAGTTTAAAAGGCAGATTATAAATGACACAATTTTTAAAACAGAAATATTCACATCGCATCAAGTCGTCGCAATCGCGTTGTGTTACTTTGCGACTGTCCACAGCATTCTCACCTTCGGTGTGGAGCTCCGCGAGCCGCGGATGTCGAGCGGGCCGTCATGCAAAAGCGGGCTGCGCGCGCTATCGTCGGCGTGGATGACGATGCGTCATGCAGGGAATTGTATTGTATTGCATTTAGCGTTTGCCCAATTTTTTTTTCTCATCCTCAAGAGCTCTTAGAATTGGTGCTCTGACTAATGAGAAAAAAAAACAAAGACAAATCTTTGGTTGGTGAGGCATTGAAAGCGGTAGACTAGGTAAGGTACTGGGTATTTCACCGGAGTCTTTATTGTTTCTAACTTCTGAGGCCCAAATTAATATTTCACGGCGGGGCGTACCTTTGCTCGGTGCCTACCGACCGACGTTGATACCTACTGAGTTCGAAGTAGTCGGGTAAAAATCCAAGCATTTTTGTAGCCTGAAAATATAATAATGATACGACTGTAGTCTGTACTATACCTATACATTATTACCTATGTTTCTGCTAAAATTTAAAATATCTTATCCTAAATTTTTAATGGTAATAATAGTAGGTACTCAAAAATGTTTAAATAAACCTAAGAAAATAAAAAAAAAACAAAATCACGAACCATACTTACCTACTCGTACTTTGGCTATCCCCTATGTAGGTGCCAAGAGAAAGAAAGAAGTATCTACCGTCTCAAACAAATATTATTTGTAACTATTCTTAAGACGATACCCCGAGTCAAACTAGCGCCGCCACCTATTTTATCTTATTATTTCGTTGAACAAAGGTAATTTCAATTTTTTTTATGAACAGTTTATGATAGGTATCTATTACAAGCTTTTTTTAATACTTTTGTAATATTTTTATTTTGTATAGTTTAGGAAGAGATATGAAGTTGCACTTTGTGGCCACCAAAATCTATTTTCGCATCTCTGCCTAGACTATAGTAAGTAAAAATATTGCAAAGGCATTAAAAAAAGCTTATAACAGATATCACAAATTGCCCATTGAAATTTTTTAAATTACCTTTGTTCAACGAAATAATAAGATAAAATAGGTGACGGCGCTAGTTTAGCTCGGGGTATCGTCTTAATACAAAACAACACAGATACCTTCAAATACTACCTTAGGATTTGTATGTTATTCTCCACTTTAAAAGGGTCAACACTGGTGTTTCCAACATCAAAATTTTCCCTAAACTAGAATCAAAGTTACACAATTAGTTACACTTAGAACCAACTTAAAGTAGCCCTTTGGGCTCGCATTAAGATGACCCAAAGTAACCCAAAGATAGTGAGACTATACCTACATAAGTTGTGTAATTACACGTCCAATAATCTCTGGTTACACAACCCATAGCGCCGTTAATCAAACATTTCGCGGTTGGTACAAAAGTTATAGTGACAGTGATTCTGGCTTTTGCCATTTTTGTAACCCGTATACAGTAAGCTGTACTACGTGTACATACATAAATGTTCATAGAAAGACGCAATGGATTTCAGCCATAGATCTAAGTATACAGGGTGGAAAGAATCTATGGGCCCTGGAGGGGAACTACCTTAAATCCTTTAGCTAACTCATTTAACTGAAAGGAAACATACCTTTATTTTTAAAAAGAAACATAATTGCATTCAAAAATTTTCTAAAAATTACTTGTCTCACCTGGGAATCGAACCAACTAAAAATAAAAAAAATGAACCCTCGCTATTTAATTATGCGAATCAGTAGGATTATTGTTCAGGATAAAAAAAAAAATGTCTTAGAAATAAAAAAAAGTGAAAACTAATATTCATTTTATTTTATCATCAATACAAACAAAAACATGAAACATTTTTTTAAGTAGACAGATATTAACCAGTTAAAAGTCACACTATCAAACTAATATTATAAATGCGAAAGTTTGGATGGAACTTGCTCCTACAATACGTACGCCATCACGGGAGAAAACAGATCCTGTAAAACGGATTCCAGAAATAATGAAAATATTACTTTATTTTCTATGTTCAAAAGAAATAACAAAGCAATGAAGAAATTTTATCCAGACACATAGTTATTTGTATAATTAATATGCTGTAGATAGATGATATAGATATGCCAGTCACGAAGGTAAAAAACTCAATTAAAAACACCTTCAAATGGTTACCTTCCTAATCCTAATGCTTCCATTCCAACAAATTAAAGGGAAATTGGAATTTGCGGGTGAAAATTCCACTTTTACGTAAAGTTCTTTTATATAAGAGAATAAGGTCAAAGGCTTTTGTGGGAAATAAAAGATGTAACGTGGATGTAGAGGTTGTTGAACTTGGAGTTTATACTACACTTAGAAATGAAACTGAAAAATGGGAGTTGCGTCATGGTGTTGTTCCGCTGCAAACTAACTTTCCGAATCTAAGGGTCCTATCTCATTAATATGAACCTCATGGTGTAGCCATCAGTCGCGCCTCCGTGGTAGCTTGAGCCATCTTTAGCTTACGAAGTAACATTACTTCATCTGTACTTGAGCTACCAAGTAAGAATCACCAAAACAAACACCACCATCAACTGGCGGTGTAGTGAGTGAAACGCCAAACAGCGGGTGATTTGGTTGCCGGCAGCAAATTTGTTTGCGCAACCAAGCTGATACCAGGTGAGGTACCCTCCACACAACTGTATACATTTTGCTGGTGGTGCGACCAGTGGCATCACCTGTCCTAATGAGATAGGGCGCTAAGATAAGTACGTCAACGATTTTTTTGGTGAAGTAAACAGTTTCGTACTATCTCACCTGTTGGTAAGTGACGATGTAGCCGACAATGGATCGCGGAGTAGATTCTACAGTAATAAAATAAAATTTTATTGGAAGTTGAAAAAAAATTATACCATTTTAGTGATTACTAGCGAAATAGCTGATTTCGATTACAAATCGTAATCCTTCTACGTTTTTATTTTGATGTTTCCTGTGGATTAAGTACACTTAGGCAGGTATATAAGTGCTGGCGGATGTAGAAAACACTTTATGAGACACTGTAGAAGAGCGTGAAACACCGCATGAAAGTTCTATACAGCATATTTTAAACTTGGTACAAATTTCGCTGATCCGCCAGCACTGAGGTACCTGTCTAGGAGTACTTAAACCAAAGGAAACTTAAAAAACGTAGAAGGATTACGATTTAAAATCGAAATAGCTAAATCATTTATTGATATAATTTTATTCCAGCTTCCAATATAATTTTTTTTTATTACTTTTTAACTTCTCTATCTTCTGTAAATTATTATAAATCCCTTTTTGGCTGCCGCCGGTTACAGTATAAGTTTCATTTATGTAGATTAAAGAGCTGTGGATTTTGTTTCCTCAATAAACTTTACAAAGTGTGATCCAAATTAGAGTAAATTACTGCAGAATAAGTATACAAGACCGATGAAGACATAATTATTATTTACTACTTATCGTATAAAACTTATTTTACAAACTCTTGGTGCAAAAAACCATCCTTACCAAATAATATACTTTCTCCAGATAGAGATGTACCTATACAAGGGCAGAGAAACTTAGATGACAGCAAGACCCATAATTTTCGTTGAAAATTAATTAACTCTGAGGAACTTTATGAATTTTCTGTGAATTGGAAATGAGTTTGTGTTACTCAGAGTCCGTACTGTTTCGGCTTATGAAGATTTATTTAGTAGATAACTAAATTGCTTTGTATTCTGTTGCTTTCGACATTTTGTATTCCTTTTGGTCTTATTGGAGGGTACAAAAATAACAAAAAATTACGCATTTTCAATTCAATCAAAAATAGTACAATATCACTAAAAAGAGGACGCTTCGGAGAAAGTCTATCAAATTAAAGTAACATAAACTCTACTTAGATTGTGTTATTTGTGTATAGTTTAACATGATACATGTTTCGCTACCGGATTGTAGCCTCAGCCCATTTGACTAGGCCGATTGCAAAACGGACGCTGATTGGTTGGAATTTATTTGGTGAGATGACAAGGATACGTTTAGCAATATTATTGGACTTTGATCGTTCAACAATCGGCAAAAGGCAGTTAATAGAATTGCGCCGTTTTCCAATAAAATTGGCCGAGACATTCTACAAACGGGCTGATTCTCGATCCAGCGGCGTATGCATGACATCCTACCCTCTTCGAGGAAGATCCCCGCCGTATGCCGAGTTTTAAAATATATATGGATTATTTTTCGTTGTTGATAAAAGAACTTATCATAAATTCGTGCTAGCCTCGTATTTGTACCCCTGAAAAAATTCAACATCTTGGCAAGATTACTCAGCACAAGACCCGACTGAATTCATTCATCATACGCCAGTGGCCACATAGCACACATAGTGGTGACATAGCTTAAAGGATTAGCAAGCTGAAGTGGCAGTGGGCTGGCCATATCGCGAGAAGAACCGACAACCGCTGGGGTAAACGTGTTCTTGAGTGGAGACCGCGACTCGGCAAACGTAGTGTAGGACGCCCTCCGACCAGGTGGGATGACGATTTGCGAAAGACTGCTGGTAGATGCTGGATGCGGCAAGCTGAAGACAGGGCGCTATGGCGCTCATTAGGGGAGGCCTATGTCCAGCAGTGGACTGATATAGGCTGATGATGATGATGATGACGCCAGTGGCTGTTCCTAGAAAGACCTAGGTCTAATTATCAGTTATTATGTACTGCTAGACACCTATTTAGTAATTACTATGAATCGAGGAGCTGATTGGCAATTTCATGCCATTCAATGTTACTTAGTTGCAGGATGACATGTAATTAACGCTAACTCGGATTGTGGACACGGTTATTTAGTGACTGTGCATAACGTAGGACAACTGATTGACCAACTGATTTTGGAGGATCCTTTCACTGAAATACCCGTGCACCGTCGTCAGCTGACACCCTGATTGCGTCACGTCTCGCCGTCAAATAACGCGTCTTTAATTTTAGTTTTTAATATTGTATATATGTTAGTTTTAAGGTATATATTACTATGGACCGTAGAATAAGTTAAAATAAGATCTATAACTGTTCTATAGTCTGAAATAAATGATTATTATTATTATTAAATAATTGTGGGATCAGAATCAATAGCGTTTCTTTGCTTCGAGACATAGTTGATGACAATTAGAATAGTAAATTTAGAAGGTAACTATTATGTAGTGCTGATTCGCCTGCAGGCCTCAATAATTGAGCTAGAGCTCAAAAGTAAAATGAAATATCACTAAATAGATAGAAGTTCTAAGGTTTTTATTTATTATAGTACTCTGGGTAATTTTTAAGAAATTAATAAATCCCAAAAATTTACGATCTCGACGGGATTCGAACCCGCACCTTAGCGCGCGAATCAAGCAACGGCAAAACCTCTCGTCAAACGAACTAAATATAAATTTGGTCTTTGAGCAGAATTGGATAACTTCATTGTTTCCTCTGTAGGCGGCGCTGACGGCGTAAGTGCCGAAAGAACTCCCAAAGATTTACACCTCGGCGAGATAAGATCACGTAGCAGAGAAGAGCAACCCTGCGCTGAAGGGGAAGGTGCGGGTTCGAATCCCGTCGAGATCGTAAATTTTTGGGATTTTTTAGATAGAAGTTTCTTTTTGCAAAAACACATATATTTATGTTAAAATATTCATGCATGTCCCTTAAACTTACTTAGTATAATTGATTTGATTTATGTATAAGTATTATGTGTATTAGTATTTAATTTAAATGTATGTATGTTGTAACTTTAATTGTTAAGCACCCCCATCTCATATTTTTCTCACAATAGTTCTGGTTGCCTGAAAGAAATTGCTTTAAGCGATAAGGCCGCCAAATCCATTGCTATCTTTAATCTAATACAATCTGTTTTTCTTTTGTAATTTAAGGTGATGATTAAAGAATTATCTATCTATCTATCTATATGTGTTATAGTTTCGAAAGTAACTCTGTCTGCCTGTTACCTCTCACGCCAAAATAGCTAAACCGATCTTACTGAAATTTGGCAGGGAGGTTAATGGTATCCCGGGGGCGGACAAAGACTAAGTACTTGAAAATCCGCCGGCGGCAGCTAGTATTAGGTATAAATAATTTATACAAATTCAGGTTTACCTTCCCAAGTATTTCGGCGATTGAACAGTTTTTAAAAAGTACTTAACTTTTAAATAGTACTTATAGCAGTATTTATATGTACTCCTCACTGCCAGTGCCATCGTTACAACTTTCAACAACTTTCTGTGACAATTTTTCCGTTTTACCCTCGTCATCCAATTTTATGGTGAACCCAAGGTAAACCTCGTTATTCATTTTTGGTTTTCTTCGAGTTCTGTGGGTTGTTTAATCCGTTCGACCACTCTAGGGAACACACTTATGATAAAAAGAAAGCAAAGAAGTTTAGTTTTTTTTAATGCACTTTTAATAACTTTTTCAGTTCTCATAACATTTACACAGCTTTACGACTCTGATGTCCAGAACCTTTTTTTATGATTAAAATAATAATAATAATCATTTATTTCAGACTATAGAACAGTTACAGATCTTATTTTAACTTATTCTACGGTCCATAGTAATATATACCTTAAAACTAACATACATATAATATTAAAAACTAAAATTAAAGACGCGTTATTTGACAACTACTACTACTTAGGTACTTGTTACTTTGATGTTTGTTATTTTAAAACTGTATCAAACAAATTGCACGTAATACACACCCTATGATTGTGTTTATGATTGCGCTGTAGCTTTAATAGGTAGATTCACTAGTTTGTATGTCACCATAGACATAGAGAAAGGAGATAGCAACTGTGCAATAGTATGTACTGGACTGATAGTTCCCAATATTCAAATGGGTCAAAGGCAAAACCGTGAATAGCTTGGATACCTATTAATAATAATAATATTATTTATTTATTTAGATAATTACAATCCATTGTGTTAGTTGGCTTATTACTAGGGGTTAGTACTTAAAATTAATTATTGATTTAGTCCTTTGGACCAGTTTGTAGATAACTGGACAATCAAATTTTCAGCAATCGCGATTAGGATGCGGTTGCCACTCCCACGGGTTCTACTGAGTAAGGAGGCTGACTTCTTTCGCCAGATAGCATTGAAGGTGTCGGTGTGTGCCTGTGCGAACATGGCAGAGGCACTACAGAACCGCGGTAGTCGCAAAAGCAACCTAAACGCGTTGTTGTACGGCCCTTAATCAGCGTGCACTGGTCTTAACTATGCGTAATAGGTAGTTATTTGATACTGGCTGTAATTAATGGACGAGTTATCCCGTCAGTAATTAAATTGTGGGCTAATAATGGTTATGTTATCAATAGAGTCTATTATGGCGCAAATAAATACAGGGGTTTGTTTAATTGGTGAGTATTCCATGTATTTGGTTTCGTGGGATTAGAATAGCCTTAGTTTTACTAATTTAGATGCTTTGTAAACTGTTTGAAGCAATGTTTTACGGCCCAAGTAAAAGACTTTACTTTAAATGACATAGACATATCATTTTTTTTTAAATTTATTTGCTACTACAACACAAAATACATTTACAATGAATAAATAAAAATAAATAATAATGCTGGACAATTCACACGGCTAGATAATCTAGCCCTAAGCTAAGCAGAGATTGTGTTATGGGTGACTTACATAATACTTGATTTACATAATATAATACAAAAACATAGATATAAATATATCTTTCATTATACATAGAAAACGACCAGAACACCCTGAACAAATATCTGCAAATCGTACAAACATTTGTCCCGAGGTGAGAATCGAACCCGCAACCTCCTTCGTTGCAGGCAGACCTTCGCCCACTTTACTTTACATCACTCTATTCTATACACATTTCCATTTCATCACCTAATCTCATCATCGATTGAAATTCCATCACAATTTTGAAAACTTTAATGTCCAGTTCTAAAAAATTGGGGTTGCATGTGGACCCTTGTTTTCTTAGTATGTAAGTAAATACTTTATATAATCAGGCTTCTCCAATATTTCTTCTTTTCACGTCTTAAAACACGATTCGTCAATACACGGGCTTGGAGCCGTCCAATTCCGTCCATGTTCCGCTTGCCCCATTGATTTTTCTGCTCACTGAATTGAGATTTTATGACTCAAAGGCTTTGTAGAGCCTCGAAAAAGTCCATGAAATAGTGTTTTTGTTCCGTTTTAATAGCTTTTTTAACTTGATATAGACTTTTAGAAAAGTGTTGATAGCAAAAGTCTTTTTTATCGTTGTCTAAATCGTACCTCATTCAAAAGGAAATCATTGTCATTATTTAGAAATTATGGCATTACTGTTGATTGTTTGCAACAGTCTGCAGTTAGCTTAACCTTTTGAGGTCGATACTCTCTCGCGCTCAAAACCGTTACAATCGACGATATAATAGTAAGGCACAAAAGCAACACACGGTTGATGTAAGATGTAAGACATATGTCTTACTCGATGTCAACGAACCATTCGCGAGTAAGACATATGTCTCATCCGATGTTGATTAATTGTTACAATTTTAAATACTAGAAATCGCTACTAAGCGATAAGGCCGCCCATTGTACTATTGTGTTTAATGTTTATATCTGTTTCTTTTTGCTTTATTTTGTGGTGTACAATAAATAATTTTGTATTGTATTGTACTAGTTTAAATGTCATTCTATTATTGGATTGTAATTTTCTTTGACATTACCCCCTAAGAAGAGCCATAAAGCTGCTTTTAACGCTTTATAGCGGATTCTTATATCCAACAGTGGACTGTAAGTTGTAGACGGTTTTTGTTCCTATCATAATTTCATCCACTGCTGGTGTTCTCGTTTATGCTCCATTGTTTCCGCTCCCAAGGCATGTCAGATGATCCTCAACAATCACATTGGTCGCATTCCATTCATCCAATATCACAACAATATAGGTATTATGCACGGTAGGTAGAAAAACCTACAACTTGATTTAGAGAGTATGTAGTAGAGTAAATCCCACTCAGATAAACCTACGAATGTGTTGGCAGTCCATCTAAATCCACGCTCTGACATACAGCTCCCTGGAGATCAGATCCGCTTCTTTATATATTATTCAATCTTTCCTCCGCAACGTTCATTAGCCCGCAAATAAATTCGCTTCTCTTTTCATGTTCACTGACCTTTTGAAGCTTAGGTACCGCTGGCAAAATAGGCGCAATTAATTTGTCCTTTTAAGTGCTTGGGTAAACGAGACTTTCAAAGGATCTGGGTTGCCTGTATCTTCGCCATGGATGGAACCAGCGATAAAAGTAATATTTGAGTACATCCGTTGCCAAAATTGATATTGTATTCTTGTCGAACTGCTATAAAGACGAATCACAATAATGAAGTGCGCAATAGATTCTTGACAATCGTCTTATTGGACAAAAACCAATTAGAGCGAACTGCGTATCCGGGCAACGGCCAATAAATCTACCTGAAAATTTACTACAAAAGCATGGAAGGATAGACCCCTAGTTATTTTTTACATTTTAGTTCTCTAAGCCCTCATTTACCCTTTTCAAAAGACTCCAGAGTTTTTACATTATTTCTCGGTACATATAGAATAGGGTGTCCCTTAAATTTCAAGTTCGATATTTTTTTACGCATACCTTCTTAAAAGTTTCGTAATAACCCTATATTGTCTAGAAAAAAATATTAGCTCGATTTATAAACGATAACCCGTGCCGACTTGCTATTTAAACTTGTCCATACAAGTGGCCCTGTGTACTGCGCTGTGACTCGCAACTACATGTTTTATTGCCATTTCATGCGCGATTTTTGAGACTATTAGTGCTCCAGTGCTCCATTGTTTAGTGTGTAAACATGTCGGTGGAATTACGGAGTGATAAACAAAATACTTTTCTTATCGGATTGCCTAGCTACCAAATAAATGGTGCAAAATTACCATCTAATCGATAAGTTCTCTCAGTCCTATTTTACAATATTCGTGAGGTTAAATTGACTGTTCGCGAATTGGTCGAACTGTGCGTAATATTTTTAGGAGGACACACATAGGAAAAATTAAATCTAAGGCCCCCCGGAGCTATGCATCAGGCACGCTGGAAGGCGAGAGCGATCTATTCTTTAAAAATATGTTTACTTCAGTCACAATGCAGAATGACTGCGAAAGACAAAAAGGCTCTACAAGATGTTTGCTTATTTGTTATACAACAAATAAGCAAACATCTTGTAGTTGTAAACCTTGGCTCGAATGTACAGTGGCGACCAAAGCACCTAACCAAGATTTGCACTTCTTGAAGATGTTAAAAGAGTACGAAAAAGTTGACGCAACAATTTCTTAAGCTTCTATAAGCAAGTTTAACCATCACTTGTGGTATTTATGTGAAGAGCCAGTCATACATCACTATTTGATGATGAAGTTGATAACCAAACTAATAAGAAAATGATTGCCAACTTCAACAGGGATAAAACCTCAGATTTTAGCAAACGCTATGACCCGTTGAAGGAAGAACTGACTCAAAAGTTGTTTGGTAAGTTAAATTGAGTATATTTTCAAAATTGTTGTTGATTTTTATTTGTTATTTAACTTATTTTTCTTTTTTTTCAGACAAAACACTGGATGATTTCGTATCGGAAAAGAGCAAACCATTTTTATCACGACTGCAGATCGACGACAGTTTTCTAAAGGAAGATGTATCTTCTTGGACAAACAATGCTGCTTTTCTGGAAGCTAAAAGAAGAATAAGTTATTTGAGAGTTGTAAATGATACTTTTGAAAGGGCTGTTAGATTAATGCAAGATTTTAACGGACTTATCACGGCTGAAGAAGAACAAAAACAGTTCTTGCTGCGCTGTGTCCAGGAACATATAGAACATTGTATCCGGACTGTAAAAAAACTACTCTAAAAAGAAGTTACCCTGAATGACTGTTGTTACTTTATGTTTTTAATTAAAGATTAATGTTCATTTTTTATTTTTTACTTTTATCCACTTAATTCATTGCATTTATACAAATTTTATAGCAGACCGAAATTTCAGGACAAAACACGTTTTTAACTAAACTTTGAAGCTCGGTCGGCACTGGTTGCAATTATGCTAGATTGATAAAAAAAAATATTTAGGTATCTTATAGCATTAGTAAAAAATATAGAGGGTATGCATTTCGAAATTCGAAAAAAAAAATTTTTTCGTCATATAAGGGACACCCTAATATAGAAGCAGATTTTTTCCCCTAAAGCTTTTATGTCGGCTTTTTAAATGCCTTCTCTAAGATGTTCGGAACACTTTGAGAGTAAGACGCTTAGTCCAGAGCATTAGGGGATTAATTTAGCATCGCTGAAATGTGCTTGCGGTTTTCTCCGATTGAGAGCTAGCAATCTTAAGAGCCGTATTTTAGTGTAAAATTTTTACAATTCCGTACACGACGACGGTACCTACGCGGAACACGTGCATCTAGAACCACACTCCTCCTGATCCATCTCATCCTGATAATGTCGCTGGCGTTGGTGTTCCTCCATCACAAACTAGGTTCCTAGTTAACCCGCTTACATTTATAATGTCATACATTCTAAAATGCTGTTAATGTTATTATGTGTTTAATGTGTGTTTTGAAGAATGTATTCAGCAGGTAGACACAGTCATCAAGTAAATGTAAAGTAAAAACTTGTTAATTTTGTTGCACAATTCAAACAATATAAAAATGGACCGATCAATTACAGTACAGTAACAACATAAATGGCCAACACTCAGCGGATGCTATGGAAAGACGAACCTGCCATAACGCTGGTCTACTGTGTAAGCCAGAATTAGGTTTGTTTGAATTGAATAGGCTCCGAAACTACTGGACCGATTCGAAAAATTCTTTCACCATTCGAATCCTACATTATCCCTGATGAACAAATGCTATAGAATATACCCGTGCGAAGCCGGGCGGACCACTAGATCTTTTTAATTTGCATAAAAACTGCAAGGACATCACTTCAATATTATAAACTAATTTCTGCCCGCGGCTCCGCACGCGTTGTTTAAGGTTATTACTATCCCATGGGAACTGATTTATGGGATAAAAACTAGCCTATGTTTTATTTTGGGACTAGAACTACTTGTATGCAATTTCATATGCGATCTCGCCCGAACCGTTCAATAGTTTTGCCGTGAAGAGGTAAAAAATATCCAATCATCCAAACTTTCGCCTTTATAATATTGTTGTGATTATTAAGATGTGATGTGATGTAATGCGAATGTTTGGATGGATGTTTGTTACCATAACTACGAAACTACTGCCCCCCTAGCCGAAATTTCACATTAGATACCAGAAGGCCACTTTCATTCCAGAAAAACGCGTGCAGAAGCTAATCTTCAATAATCTCAAAATCTCAAAATCGCCATCCTATGATTTTCTCCGTACACCTTGGTTGCCTGGAAGAAATCGCTTTAAGCGATAAGGCCGCCAATTTCATTGCCTTTCTTTAGCTTAAGTTTAACAATGTACTGTATGTTTAGGTTTATGTAATAAAGAATTGTCTATCTATCTATCTAATCTTGTATCATTCCTAGATTCCCACCATAATTGAAACTTAAACTATGCTGTATAATTTCGCATAGTTCGAGCAAACGTTGATCTCGCTAAGGTACCACAGGGTACAGTTGAATGCACCGCGATCTCGTAATAAGATGCAACCGCGGGTGCCGCAGGGGAGAGTCGTTGGCCCTGAACTCTTGCGTCACGAGCTGCAGGTTTCAGGAGGGCAGATTTAGCTGAGCAACGTCGCGTCATAAGTAGATACAAAAACCTTAAAAAATGTCTCCATACCAGAATAAGTAGAGAAAGTTAGGAACATCTTGGTGAGACTGTAACGATAAAGGATAAAGAACCTTCACAAATGTCGATCTTTGGGTTACCAACAAAGATATCTTTGACACCACACCAGTAAAAGTAAGTCACTACCTTAATAAAAGACTATACACAGTAGAGTCGGAACAGTCATTATGAGTTTATTATGTCATTATAAACCAACCGTGCATTAAGCCATAATATTCCACCCTGAGGTTTTACTCTGAAAAGAAAATCACTGAATGATATGTACCTGCCAGCAACCTGCAGGTCATTAGCCTTTAGAACGAAGACCTGTGTGTGTGTGTGTGTGTGTGTATCCAATAACTAGGTACCTAGTTGGTGCATCAGATAAATCGATAAACACAGAACTAGAGTCTCTACAGCTTCAACTTCATCAACGTGCATGTCTGTCAAACTACTTGCACTTACCAGAATACAATACCTGCAAAGAAACCTCCTCGAGGTGCTCAGCTACTTTTGACCGTCATCTAACTTGCCACTAATCTCCATCAAAGCCAAAGTTTTACTGCAAGTGTACGTGACTGGCTTTAAGCATGTTGTTTATTTTCATTTGTCACTATTTTCTTCTAACATGCTGACATTTTTATCATCCGCTGTGTAGACGGTCTACCCCACAGGAAATTCAATTTGCTGACCGTTGATCCCAAAGACTTAGTCGAATCACCAGAAAACTAGAATATGTAGAAAGGAAGAAGACTCATATCGTAGGTAGTCTCAAAAAAAACCACAGGTTTATTACCCTACTTTGAGTAATAGGTAACTTTTTGTTTATTCGTCGAGGAAACGAATAGACTGGCATGGGAGGAACCTGGGACTCGACACTCTGTGAAATAAGTAATACCCACTAAAACCTCTCCGGTGACCCACTCTCGCCATTTTTGCCGAACCACGGGAACATTTAAAACTACCGCGGCCTGACTGGCGTCCCCTCTTCCTCTCATACGTCATGACCGGCAACCCACAAAACCTTATGGCTTCATGGCCCACTCATGCGTCGTCACATCTATCCCTCCTCATGGCGCCGCCGTACCGGGTCACTCGATACGGCGACCCCTCTCCTCTTCGAACGGCAGAGGCCTTATCCCAGGCCTCGCGTCCGGAGATATCTCTGAGGAGAAATAGGTACCTACCATAGATAAAGACCTATAATTTATTGTAGTTTAATTTATTAAAGGTAAATTCTGGCATGAATGGATGCTTGCACAAGACAGTATTGGATGGTTCAGTCTTTGGTTGGCTGATATCAATGTACAACTAGCTTTAACTACAAAAGATGATGATGATAGATAAATAAATTTAGTTCGGCTAGATTATGCCAACCGTGCATCAAGCCAGTAATATTCCACCCTGAGGTTCTGCTCTGAACAGAAAATCACTGAATGTTAAGTACTTGCCAGCAACCTGCAGGTCATTAGCCCTTAGAACGAAGACCTGTGTGTGACGTCACTAAACTGCATTGCTTTATTAAAATGCACATTTATTGCGCGTTTAACATGATGAAAGTGTGGTACAACGTTGCAAGTATTTTTGTTTCAGTACTATTCAAATACTTGTTATTTGAAGAGTGTTGTAATTTGCAGTTAATGTGTTAAAACTAAAATTAAAGCAAATGTGCCTCACAGTGTAACGGTATGATTAAAAAGCTTGTAGGTAGTTTTAGAAGAGCAACAACAACAACAACGATGCCTTTTACACATTAGTAACGTAAGTTCGTTTATAATTTTGTGATAGATATATGTATCATAAGTACCTAGAGAGATGTTCATACTTATAATAAAGTACATTGTGTGCAATCTGGCTCCAGGCGTGCAATAGGGTACAGGCAGGGTACACAATAGGTACCAATAAGTACGTATATAGTATACGTGACCCTTCTCGCTGCAATAAAAACAATTGCTTTAAACCACTTCAATGTGACTAAAGGTGGAAACGCACTACGCGACAACGAAACTGCGCAGCCGCGGCACTTTATGTCAAATTAGAACAAAATCACCAAATAAGCCGCGCGGCCTCTTTCGTCATTTGTTCTAATTTGACAGGCAGTGCCGCGGCCGCGCAGTTTCGTTGTCGCGTAGTGCGCTTACACCTTTAGAACCTAAGTGAAACCCAACCAAAACCCTTCACTCTCGTGATTGAACTGCAATCCAACCCAAATGAATAGCAATTGATGCAGTTTACGTAAACGCTGCTCATGTTTTATCATTTGAGTGAAAGAGTGCAGGGTACTATCGGTCACATCTCTGTCCCACCCGTGCCCGTTCTTCAGGGTGAATATTCGCTTAACTGACCCATTGAGGATGTGATAGACGGGATACTTTTACCTCTGTAGGATTGGCTTTATTAAATTGGTAAAAGTGTCTCTGACCATTTGTTATTATTACTAACCCGTAGAGTCTAGCTGCACAGCAGAGGCCTTCCTTTCTTCTTTCCATTTTCTCCTTTGTCTGTTAGTTTTGCTTATCTATACTTCTATACTAATATTATATTATATATCCCAACTTAAACATATTCAAGTCAAGGTTAAAAAAGTGGCTTATCGAGCAAACCTTCTACACGGTGGAGGAGTTCTTGGGTTTAAAGGTTAGCCCTACATCAATAGACTAATAATTTTTGATTTACTTTATGTATGTATGACACTAGTACCTACTTCAGTGTATGTTATGTTATGACTATGTATATGGGTAATCTTATTTATTTTCTTTAAATAAGTTGTTTTTTAGTAGAAATGGTTGACATGTATATTTTTTGTACCAATAAATGAATCTAATCTAATCTATAAAGAGGAAAGATTTGTTTGTTTGTTTGTATGTTGTCGAAAGTCTGCCAAGAGGGTTCAAATTTTTAATTTTTTTGTTAAATACCTATCTACCCGTGCGTAGCCGGGGCGGGCCGCTAGTCCATACATAAAATACACAGAGAGTGCCGCAAATTGCGGCACTCTCTGGGCGCCGGTTTTTGGTGTGCTTATAAAAATTCGTTCTTATAGTATTATTCCATTGATCTGCATATGCTGCTAACAAATCAACCATCAACGAGCAATCCCGCAAGCAAAAAAAGCAGTGCCCTGCGACCGCTAACCCGTGGCCCAGCGTCGGGATTTCGACATTAACCCATAATGAGAGCCAAGAAACTTGTAAAGAGAAGTCTAGCAGTGGACTGTTTCATGGCTGGTTTTGGAAGTAATGTTTTTTCCAGAAGGTAACAGAGCTCTGGTTAAAAGAGTGTATCCTGTCTGCAACGTCCCGCAATCCTACCTATGACGTGGAGCGATATCTCTTGCATCTACGAGGTGAATGCAGTTCGATGCTTTGTGCTGCATTTGTGTAAGGTTCTGTGTAGCTTTGAAAATAGCGTCCGTATACATAACGTGACATAAAAACTCTCAGGCAAAAATATACATAAATACTATAATTCCATTAATACATAATATAATAGGTATGTATAAAAACACCTAATAGCAGCTCATTCTTGCGTATCTTTGTACTTACAAGTTGGAGAAGTTTTCTGTCTTGTGCATATAATCCATAATAGCTAATATTATAAATTCGATAGTAACTCTGTACGTCGGTCTGTTCCCTTTTCACACCTAAATGGCTAAATGGCCGCGGGCAGCCTCGGGCAATAATAATAATATTAATGAGCTGAGAAAGATAAAGTTAGCAAATATCTTGACTTGGTCAACGGTTATCAGCATGCGGAATGTAGATGTTTGCCGTGTATTGCCGGCTTCGATTATGCACAACCTCAACTCTTCCCGCGGATGGCGGATGCCATCAGAAGCGACTAAGGGATATCCACTGGGGGCAGCAGTGGATTATCAGGAGACATAGGCTATGTCCAGCAGTGAATTTGCATAGGCTCTACATATACATGTAGAGCACTCTTTGATCATATGTTAGCGAAGCCATGGGCAGAAGCTAGATCCTACTTAGGTACTATACGGCAGCTATAAAGCACTCACCGTTTATTAAGAACTGGTTTCAGAAGGTCGATGCTCTTGGAATGAGGCAGTGTTTAGTTGATGATGTAGCGAGCATAGAGTTTGATGAATTTGTTGCTTCGAGAGAACATAAGAATGAGAAAAATGCTTTGATAACATAATATCAAGATACATTTTCTTGGAGAATTCGTCTGAGATTTGGCGATAAAGAACAGCTTTAGGGAATATGGATCGAATCGAATTTGTTTTGAAGATGATTTAACATAGAGTTATAATAGGTACATAGTACAAGCCTATTTTTAACTTGATTTGACATTTATTTACAAATACAAACAAATACAAATCATTTATTTGATACCATTTACATAGTTTTAAAACTAAAACATAATGCAACGATACTGACGGTAAAAGTATAAAACTCTCTATTTAAATTTACTTTACCTTATTCATGCCTTATACGCAAGGTCCGCCAGGTGGAATGACGATCAGCGAAAGACTGCAGGCAGGGGCTAGATACAGCAAGCTAAAGACAGGGCGCTATGGCGCTCATTAGTGGTGGCCTATGTCCAGCAGTGGACTAATATAGGCTGATGATGATGATACGCAAGGTACAAGGTTCTCATTCTTTATCCGACCCCCAACCATTTGTTCCGTAACAAGTAGGAATAACAAAAGCACAGCGTTTCAGGTGACGAGGCGCCTGTGTATGTGACCCGACAAAAACGTGCCGCGAATACAAAGACAAGCCGTATGCCAAAAGAATACCGTAGGAATACCTTTCAGGCGAGCTTTTACGTAAAAACTCTTTGTAGAGTGTGAAGGGGGATTTTTCAAATAACTCGTGGATTTTCATGGTAGGAAAGCAAAAATGTGCAACCCGTAGTTAGAGAACGAAATAATTCCCTTCGGCTCTAGACGAAGTACGAATGGGAAGTTAGAAATAACGAGCGAGGATAAAACCAGCAATGAAATTAGATAGGCATAACCTAACTGATTGTCTTATTAATTTGACGCAACCTCTTTCAGCCTATAGGGTACGGTGCGATCTCTGTTCACTAAAAGTGTCCCTCTGGATATACTTAGTCCACGAACCCATCAACTAACATGTTTTTATGGTACTTAATGATGTCCTCGCACGATACTATATTGTGCTTTGGGATTTATGATGTTTAACGTTGTGCATGATTTGGAAGGGAATTACTCCTTTCGGCAACCTTTCGGCTCTGCCGACACTGCTCGAACGAAGAAAATCCAAGGGGGTGCATTGCCAAGGGGGGTGATTTTCGCTGTCCACATTGATTGCATAGAGGCGGTGCGGTGTCAGTATCGAACATTCTTTAGAGTACTTCCAGTTATAGAGTTATTATAGTACTAGCCATAACTCTATGACTTCCAGTTCTAAGGGGGGATTTCCTCCGTCCACGATCTTTGATTATAGAGACACTGTCAGAAGGGGATCTCTTTTTTCCAAGGAAAAAAGAGATCCCTTCGGTATATCAATGCTTTTTTCATTGGTCACTAGGCATAAACTATGATAAGTCTATGAGGCATAATTAAGCATTGATCTATAATCTATACCGAAGGGGATTTCCTCAGGGGATTTCTTTTTTCATTGATATGTACTTACATTACTTACGTCACATCCATCAAATAGAAAGATCAAATGCCAGCAGTACACACTTGTCGCGACACCCCGAGCACGTGCTCGGGGTGGTACGAGCGCACTACCTATATACGTACACACACGTGTGTGTACGTATATAGGTAGTGCGCTCGTATAGCCTCGGGGTCGGGGTCTCGGGTAGGCTCTCGTTCATGTCTCGATCGCTTGTAGGCGTTTTGGCCTTACCCAAAGGGCGAGATCGACGAGATCAACGAGAGCGATCATTACGCTTGTTTGTTTCGATTTGTAAAAGAAGAAAGAGCTTTACTTGTGAGAGATAACTATTGTACCGTCGCCGCGTCGCGTTCGGCGTTTGCAATTTAACTGACGACCAAGAGTGTGTATAATAAGCGTCAAACTAGTTGTCCTTTGGTGCACCGCGTGACAAAGATATGCAAAAATTGGTGGTCCAAAGGGCAACCTTTTGGACAGTTGCGTCGATTTACATTGTGAGTTTTTGGTTTTTGTTCCACCTACCAGTCATAATAAAAAAAATCTATGAATAAATCGTTTCAAATTCAAATTTATTATCATACTAGCAGCGCCTCGCGGTTTCATCCGCGTAGTTCCCGTTACTGTGGGCATTCCGGGATAGAAAGTGGTCTATGTGCTATTCCAGACTATAATCTATCTCTGTGCCAAATTTCATCCAGATCCGTTCAGCCGTTATGGCAGGATATAGTAACAAACATCCATCCATCCAAACTTTCACATTTACATATAATATTAGTGGGGTTACCTACCTATTTAAAAATTATATTTATCTCATGTGTATGTACCTTTTTTTATAATTGACTGCCTTCTTAAAAAAACACATACAGAATTAAAATGTTTCATAAAATAATGGAGCGAGACAGTGCTGTACGAAGTCGTACTAATATTTTTGGCCTGCGTTTTCGACGGCATATGAATTATACTCGTGATGTGTACCTATACCTGCGCAAACTCCCCTACTCTCGCTGCCCGTGGTGTCTCTCATTTCTCTGACTAGTTTATAGTGATCCGTGCTCTCAGAGTGAACGAGCCATAATTATTGTATACTCTTTGGAACGAGCGCCCGAGACGTCTATGAGACATCTCGGCTATTTTATTGTATCTCATATTGGTCTGTGATTTTATTCTCTTTGGTCTCGGCGAGTGTTTGTTCATAGATGAATACTATTATACGGGGAATAGATAGGCCACTCCCAGTTCAGAATGAAAAACTAGGTTGTACTGTCATCGATAGATGGAGCTATTTTAATTAATGCGCGTTATTGCCGCTAGATGGCACTGAAAGTATTTCTTATTTTAATTTCTAATTAGGATTCGTATCTGAAATAAAAATGTATTATCTTTTATTGATAAAACCTTTATTAACAAAGAAAATTACACAGTAAAATTACAATTACATCAAATAATACAATTAAATTAAAACTAGTATTAAAAATTGAAGCAATTGAGCTAACTGCAGACTGTTGCAAACAATCTACAGGTATCTACAGCGCATACAGCGGGGCAATGCAGCCAGCCTCTTGGGCACGCTTCCGACTGGTATTCTTATGGATCAGTTGAGCTACCTGTAGATTGTTTGATAAATGTTTTACAATAGGTACTGAATTTTTCAAAACATTTTTAATTACAATTCTTTACCCAGTTTATTCAACTAAAAATAAATAGTAATTTAGTTGAAATGAAACCGATAGTACTTATTTAAGGAAGGTAGGTATGTATCTTTTTATAAAGAAAAAATTATTATTACCTACTTAAAAAAAGACATTATTATAAAAACTAACTTTAAAATAACAACTATTAACTTTATGACAGAAGATTATCTAAAAAAATATGTATGGTTATGTTTAGATGGATGGATATTTATCGTATTTTGTTACATGTTAAATACTTCATTAACAAATAAAATAAAAATCAAATCATAGAACCAAATAAAAACTAGTATTTACAATTGGAATAATTGAGCTAATGCAGACTGTTGCAAACAAGACATAACACACACTGTTACTTTTTATTTCTTCACTCCAAAACTACTTACAGTACTACAGTACTGTAGCTAATTGATCGGGCTTAAGGATCCAGCGACAGCTGCTCGCAACTTCAATTCGTAAATATTATGTTTCCTAATACCAAAAATTATGAATGAAAACTAATTGTATTTTCGACATTGTGTTGTTATTCTGTAACTAGACAATATCAGCTATGTTCCTTATCAAACAAAACGTAAGATACTGTTATTTTTAATACAAAAGAAAGAGGAGGAAAACATTATTGTCATTTTCGACGTAAATATATGCAAAATCGGATTTTGAATATTTTTGCTTAAATTTCATTAAAGGTATGTATTAATAAGAGAAAACAACCAGGGACCTAGATATATATACTTTTCGAATATAAAAAAACATGATATGGTGGAAATATCGAATTACAAATCATTTTGGTAGTACGTTTGTATTCCCAAATCATCATCCACAGGCCCCTGTGTCATCATCATCAGCCTATGGTAATTCTGGTAACACTGCTGGACATTATGCCTGCATAGCTGAAGACAGGGCGCTATGGCGCTTATGAGGGGCGCCATGGCGTTCATGCCTCTCATGAGCGCCATAGCGCCCTGTCTTCAGCTTGACGCATCCAGCATCTGCCTGCAGTCATTCACAGGTCGTCATCCCACCTGGCCGGAGTGTGTCTTACACTACGTTTACCGAGTCGTGGTCTCCACCCAAGAACACGTGTACCCCAGCGGTTATCGGTTCGAGATGTGGCCTGCCCACTGCCACTTCAGCTTCTCTTAAGAGTTATGTCGATCACTTTGGTTCTCTGTCGGATTTATTCGTTACGAATCCTATCCTTCAGAGAAATTCCGAACATAGCTCGTTGAGCGACCTTGAACTGGTGGACCAGCCCTTCCGTGAGTGTCCACGTCTCAGCTGCGTAGGTCATCATGACAGGTAGGACGCATTGATTGAAAACTTTCGTCATTGCAGTATGGATGACGAGACTGCCCAGCCTAGCTGGATCCTCCTCTCGGCATCCTCCTCGAAATTGTTTTAACCTAGCCGTCGCAAGGCATTCTTTCGGCAGTATATTGTGATCTGTGAAAAAGAAAAAAAAACAATTTATTATTAACTAGCGGCCAGCCCCGGCTTCGCACGGGTAGATTAGTTAGAGGTATTCAACAAATAAATTAAACATTATAAATTTTAACACAGTCTTGGCCGACTTTCCATGCTTCGAACACTCGATCAAGTCTGCTTTTGACAAAATAAACAATCACAATCATCCGTTTGGGAGCTATGATGCAGCAACAACCCATAGATACCTAATACGGATAAGGGTACAACTCATCGGAGAAAAAACGCATCCGCGGATGAGTTGTCCACTTCACTTTTTGTTATGGGTACAATACAATTCATACAATCAAAATTC
Source organism: Eupithecia exiguata (assembly GCA_947086465.1). Classification (NCBI taxonomy): domain Eukaryota; kingdom Metazoa; phylum Arthropoda; class Insecta; order Lepidoptera; family Geometridae; genus Eupithecia; species Eupithecia exiguata. Next base: position 4,570,126 of record OX352230.1, on the reverse strand, counting down.
TCTCGGTTTTTCATTCGGATGAGTTGTACCAAAATCCAAAAGTGAAGTGGACCACTCATCCGCGACTTTTTTCAAGGGTTCCACATCGAAATTTTATAACATCCAGTTTATTAGGTATAGACAACGGCCTCCGCTCTTCGGAAATATAAATTGGAAATAATTAAATACCGTGCAATAAGCTGTCAAACTTCGAATCGTAATATCTCGTGAACTAACCATCCTAGAGCACCAGTTTCTGAAGATAAATTGTAGTACTCGTCGAGATCTACATTTTCGATGACAGCTGTCAAACTTTAAACTGTCATATCTCGTGAACTAACCATCCTAGAGCACCAGTTTCTAAAGATAAATTGTAGTACTCGTCGAGATCTACATTTTCAATGACAGCTGTCAAACTTTAAACTGTCATATCTCGTGAACTAACCATCCTAGAGCACCAGTTTCTAAAGATAAATTGTAGTACTCGTCGAGATCTACATTTTCGATGACAGCTGTCAAACTTTAAACTGTCATATCTCGTGAACTAACCATCCTAGAGCACCAGTTTCTTAAGGTAAATTGTAGAACTCGTCGAGATCTACATTTTCCATGACAGCTGTCAAACTTCGAACTGAACTCGTGAACTAACCATTCTAGAGCACTAGTTTTTGAAGGTAAATTGTAGAACTTACTTTAAGGGTGGTTCAGCTGCGATCACAGAACATGGGCAAATATTATAGAAATCTCTCTTTCGAAAACTTGATGGCGGGTTTTTAAATAAATTTATTCTTGACTGTGTTCTGTGATCAAATCTCAACCCCTGTGAAAGTTTGGCATAAAGTAAACTTCATGTTACATCCTCTAAATCTGAAGCAAAAATATAAGATATAAATAAATAAATCTTAAGCACCCCACGAAATTTATGTTTCTCATACACATTTCAGAAATTCATAGCAAACTTCCTAGGGGTAGTTTTATAGAAATAAAAAATATATGATTCATTATTAACTTTCTTGTTTATTTATACTAAGTTTTGAGTGAATCGTACCAATGAATAATATTTTTCCAAAGAAACTTTACCACTTTTCAACCTCCTCAGAGATTTTTGAGGTTCGAAGTTTGACAGCTGTCATTGAAAATGTAGATCTCGACGAGTTCTACAATTTATCTTTAGAAACTGGTGCTCTAGGATGGTTAGTTCACGAGATATGACAGTATAAAGTTTGACAGGTGTCATCGAAAATGTAGATCTCGACGAGTTCTACAATTTACCTTAAGAAACTGGTGCTCTAGGATGGTTAGTTCACGAGATATGACAGTTTAAAGTTTGACAGCTGTCATCGAAAATGTAGATCTCGACGAGTTCTACAATTTACCTTAAGAAACTGGTGCTCTAGGATGGCTGGTTCGCGAGATATGACAGTTTGAAGTTTGACAGCTGTCATCGAAAATGTAGATCTCGACGAGTTCTACAATTTACCTTAAGACGAATAGTAAGGCAAATGACCTTGCGCATTTGGCAGCCGAGCGGGACACCCCCGCGCCATCTATGCAGCAAGGAGTGCATGTTTTCGATTCAAAAAACCGAGCGCGCGCGGTCCTGGAACCTTAGTCGATATACCCTATCCAAATAATACGCTCCACTGCCGTTAGATGGCGCGCACAAGTGTAGTACGTATCACAGAGAAATGGCGAACAGAGAGATCCTTGAGAGAAACATTTCAAAGGAGTAATTGTATCAAAATATTATATGTGTAGAGAATGGTTAGGCTTAGGATTAAAACATTACTAAACAAAATATCTACGTTTTTATCTGTAAACTGCATAGGTGTAACAGTATTTTAGTAAAACGAATTTTATGAAACAATTTTTTTTGAAGTTTTTATTTATCATCATCATCATCATCAGCCTATACTAGTTAAGTTTTTATTAATATTGATGAATACATGAAAATATAAAATCACTATCTTGTCATTTTTAGGGCTCCGAAACTCAAAAGAAAAAAAGGAACCCGTATAGAATCACTTTGTTGTCCGTCTGTCAACCCTCTTTTCTCAGAAACGTGTTAAAATTCACATCATTTATTTATTTATCATAATAATAACCACCAACAAAAGAATCAAAATCAAAAATTCTTTATTTCCATTAATACAAAAATGTACACCAAGAAATGGTAAAATTCTTAAAATTAAAAAAGGACCACTTTATTATACCAGATTTAATTGAGACCGTTCCATACGTTTGGGAGCTACAATACCACAGAAATTCAAAATCAAAAATTCTTTATTTCCATAAATACAAAAATGTACACTTAGAAAAGGTCAACTTCTAAAATTAAAACGCTGACACGGAAATAAAGTGGTACTTTTGATTTCTGTCGCTTCGGTATGAAGACTAAAGTAAAGAAGCGACTAAGAAACCTTTAGCCAGTTAGTTGTTATTTTTCAAGTTGGAGCAAAACCCGTCCCAAGCTTTTTTATCTTCTAAATTATCTGATATTTTGTAGTAAGCCTTGGTAAGCCTAGCCATGGACCAAAACCTATAGGGCTAGAATCATGATATTGGGCAAGAATCAAGTTCTTTTATTTATATAATTTATATGATGTTTAGTTACGGAACCCTCGTTGCGCGAGTCCGAGTCGCACTTGGCGTTTTTATTTTTATTCATCTTTGTTTTCAGCGCTAGGTAAGAGGTTGGTACTTATGACGTGGTAAGTTGATCTGGAAAGAAGTAATTTACCGGAACCCTTTATCTTCTTTTACTGAAAAATAAAGAAATAAATTATTAATAAAATAAATAAAATATTTATTGGCCTGCAAGAAAAAACATTCTCTAAGGGACATAGTAGTGCTTTGCGCGAAAAAAACAGTAAGTAGAAGTAGGCGAAACCCTTCGTGCGCGAGTCTGACTCGCACTTGGTTACTGTTATCTATAACAACGAGCAAAAAAATTACGATTTTTGTATGGGAGCCCCCTAAAATATATATTTTATTCTGTTTTTTAGTATTTGTTTTTATAGCGGCAACAGAAATACTGAAAGACAGAGTCTGTGAAAATTTCAATTGTCTAACTATCACGGTTCATGAGATACAGCCTGGTGACAGACGGACAGCGGAGTCTTAGTAATAGGGTCACGTTTTACCCTTTGGGTGCGGACCCCTAAAAATGAGGGTTAATTGGGATGCGAAAATCGTTATTTGAATGAGTAAAAATCAAGAGTTAAGTACTACACAGTATTGGCTAGGTACCAACCTACCTAAGTAGTAAAGGAATAAAAGGAATTTGCAAAAGCCTCTGTAACGGCACTACTCTACTCCATGCATCGATGCATCGATATTAGATTATGCCTGACAACTTGATTATGAAGATAAACAATTAGGTATTTATTGCAGGTATAGCATAGTACAAGATAGGTTACCTACTTACTCAACAGCATCACCCATTTGCCGAACTTGTGCTTTTAAAGCATTTGCATGCCGTGATCTACATTTTCGCAACCACTTCGATGGAACTCGACGTTTCTGTCCAGGTTTATTTCCCATAATATACTTATAGACTAAAACACAACTCCAGAATAAATACTCGATACAAACAACAACACAGAATTTTGGAAAATGAAATGTACTTTTAGAAACTGCTTGAGTGAGACTCACGCGCGCGATCATACAATACACATACTGGTACTAAAGCAAGATCTGGCAACGTCGCTCATAGTGCGAGCCGGCGGCGGTATGTACGGCCGCCGCGGCCACCGCACCGGTAGGTAGAGAGCTTGCAACGTCGCGTTTTCTCATAGCGCGCGCCGCGCGCCCCGTGTCGCCCGCGAGCCCGCGCCCTCGCTCGGTCAGTTTTTGGTACTACAACATTGCCTGATCATATTTTGCGAGCAAACGTTTGTGGGAGAGTGATGTTTTAATAGGCGCAAATAGTTTTTACGTTAAAACTCCTTATTTTGACTTCATTTGAAAACAAATGGACCGGCAATAGAAGCGTACGAGCTATAGAAATAACTATACTTAGTTTGGTAGTAAACGAATAAGACAGACCGTCAAAAAGTGTGCTCATTAATCTGAAGATATTGTTACTTCAACCTTGTTCTGAGTGCTAACTATAACTACCGGCAAGCATTTGGAACCGGCACTAGATACTTTAAGATATGTGTTACCGGATATATAAATTTCAAACGTTCACGATCTATATTTTCGTCAGAAACATTGTCCAAAAAGACGTCGTTTTCGTCTTTTACCCTTACAATTCGCCTTAAGAAACTGGTGCTCTAGGATGGCTGGTTCGCGAGATATGACAGTTTGAAGTTTGACAGTTGTCATTGAAAATGTAGATCTCGACGACTTCTACAATTTACCTTAAGAAACTGGTGCTCTAGGATGGCTGGTTCGCGAGATATGACAGTTCGAAGTTTGACAGCTGTCATCGAAAATGTAGATTTCGGCCCTACCTTTCGTTTGAGCTATTAGTTGAAAGCCTAGCGTATGTAGTTTCGGAGATAGGTCCCTTTAAATTTTGACAGCTGTCATTGAAAATGTAGATTTCCGTTCTACCTTTCATTAGAGCCAATGAAAAATGGTTGTCAATGGTATAAAACAAATACACGATTTAAGTTTAACGATACTTCAAGGCAAATCAGAAATTCCATAATCATAGATATGACAATATAGAGGTCACAAAATGGAATGTCAGAACGGATGTACCGAAGAGGATCCCTTTTTTCATCGAGAACGGAATACGAACCTCATGTGATAACGTGACACCAACGCCACTTGATGACATGTTTACTTAGCAACGCCAATAATTATAGCAAATTATTCATTTTTATATTTAAAATACTGGATAATCCGAATTTTCCGCCTGTAAGTTGTCGACTCGGATCGACAAATTTTTTACGCTCTTCAATTTAATGTGCATTTCATTCGTGTCTATCGTAGACCAGAACGAAATTATTAATACAAATACCTACACTATTATAATGAGGAAAGATTTGTTTGTTTGAATTGAATAGGCTCCGAAACTACTGGACAGATTTAAAAAATTCTTTCGCCATTAGAATTTTAAACTATCCCTGATGAACATAGGCTATAGAATATACCCGTGCGAAGCCGGGGCGGACCGCTAGTTTTAACTAAAATCAGTATTGGTAACCATTTACCTGGCGGAAATGCTACAACCATCTCGAAATTAATCCCAGTATTCTGCGTTATCTCCGGGTTCCCATTAACATGAATGGCTCTTGCAACAGCAGCCAAACTTTCATTACATGAATCTGTAAAGTCAAGATATAAACATAATGTTGACATAGGGTAGAATCATCCATTCCATAAAAAGAAAGCTGGCGAAGCCACATTCTTCTGTCAGCCAGCATCCGCAACACTAATTTTCAATAGAACTGACTTATATGAATACCTACATGTGCAAGGAACCAGATCATGTTAAGTAGGCAATTGTGACACCTAGGTATGGATTGGAAATTTTGGTATATTTATTCGAGTCTAAAACTTACTCAGGTGCAACGTCGGGACAGCATTTTATGTAAGTCGTCTTGATCTTGACCGATAACACTCTTTGAAGTGACGATCATAAATCCTTATGTTGTGGTATATATAAGCGTCTCCTTTTTGTTTCACTTCTTCAGTTAATAACATTTTCCAATCATTGAATTTCTCTGTATGAGGATATTCTGACCTGAAATAGATTTATTCTGGTGATAGTCATAATAATATCATGTAGGTAGGCTTAGGTTAGTGTGTAGTTATCTGATAGGTACTTTTATTACCTCGAAGCATTAGGACGTTGGGAATACATTTAGATGTTGCGAATAAATCACCTAGCTACATTAAATTGTAGATTATTTATCTTACCTTCAGTCTCACATCGAAAATAACACATGATAGCAGCGTTTCTATGCATCTTCTACACGATTTTCTTTGCAGCAAAATCTGGTAGGTAGGTGCAGAGAAATCGACAACAGCAGGTCGTAGGGGCTAGGCAAGGTTTGATAGTTGAAAACTGTTTACACAAATTTTATTTTAATTCATCTTTGATCTCAGTTAAAAATTCGAAGTAATTTAAACGCACGACACCAAGATTTTCAAAAATTTTCGCGAAAAAATCTTGAGATTATTTATGGCAAAAACGGTTAAATGTCATTTGTCTCCTTTGATTGCTGTTTTTAAGTTACTCTATGGTTTTTCATTGAACATAGAATAAAAATTTACTATCGCACCGCCATCTCACGCACAATCAAGTGTTTCACGTCATAGTTTCGGTTCCTTTTTCGGTAGATTGCGGTAAAATAGGGGTATAATTTTTTTGAGCGAGAATGTGGGGAAGTTTCTATAGCATGTGTTTGTTACCTGCATCAAAGAGATTAAAACCACTACGTCAACCTGCATAAGAATATCAAATCTTACGTAGTTATTGTATACTCTTTGAATATCAAAGACGACGAAAAACGAAAACCTCTTATTTCCAAAGTGCTTTTCTTTTTTCATTGCTTCATTTACAATCAAGAATTTACAATTGTTACGTGTATAATACACTCACTCATTGTTACTATCTTTTAAACACCGACTCCTATTAGACTCCATTGTCATCGAAATGGGGGACCAAGAAAGGAAAAGCAGAGTATCAGTGATGGTTCCTCAAGGGCTTGGCAGCAAATCCATGGGCCTGTTGGGTAGTAAGTCTGTCGGAAGATTGTCTGGAATGAGGTCCATGAGTAGAATAAAAATGAGAAAAATGTCCTATGGATTCGGAAGGGTATCTGGTATCAGGGGCGTAGATAGGAGTTCTCAGGTGAGTTAAACATACATTAAATTATGCGGCAGGATTGGGACTGGCCTTTTGGTTCATATTTGGACAAAATAATGTAATGTCCAGTGTCCAAGTTAGTAAGTTGGTTTGCAGGAGTTACCCGCGAATACTCAAACTCAAGTCCAGGGGCGGCCTTAGGCTAAGGACTCACGAAGCGGTTTTCACCCGTGCCCGCCGCGGTTGCGGGCCCGCAGCCTTTGTAGAATACAGATATTTATGTAAAAAATTAAAGCACATTTCACGACGCGTTTTACGCCCGCGGCGTGTGCGATTGTTTGCGGGTCCCGCTGCACCGGCGGTCATCTTGTACCGGCGGGCGCGGGTCGCGGTCCCGCAGCCGCGGCGGGTTGCACCCGCGCGTTCTGCGGTCGGTTGGCGGACGACCGCGCGTGGACAGCGGGGGGCGGGGGTTTAACCGCCCGTCTTGCGATTATCAACCGCCAAGTTTGCGAGCGATAATCGCAACCGCGACGGCTGCGTAACCGCACAAAACTCCGGTCTCGTGAGTTTTGAAAATAAAACTCCATTCCGCCACCGCGGCGGGCACGGGTGAAAACCGCTTCGTGAGTCCTTAGTCTTAGTGAGTGTGGGTGCCCCGCACTAGAGGGCGCCGAGCGGCTTGGTCGTCGCAGCGAGGCGATCCGAAGATCCAGCGCTCGTTGCTCCATTAGTGCCTGCGGCGCGCTCTCTTAGAGTACTTAGGTGCCCATGTCATTTTCAATGGCACGTGCACGAATTTATTAATTGTCTGTTTGTATTTTACCGCGCAACTGTATAAACGCCGCCGGTCCTAGGGTAACGGTAATTTCTGATCTAAAAAATCAATGTAGAGTAAACATTTTGTTTGATAAGCCCGCGGTGACTGAGTACGGAGCGAGCTGAGTAACTCGTGGATGACGGTGCCTACACCATCGATCGCTATAAAATCGTAAATAAAATTGCGGCTTGCTCCGCTCACTGTTCGTTTGATGGTTTTTGGCTTCGTGATATTTTCTATCGAACCGCTGCGCTGCTGAACAGTCTCAAAATGTTCGCTCGTTCGCGCCATTGCCATTATCTCACTAATATTATAAACGTGAAAGTTTAGATGGATGGATGGATAGATAGATGGATGGATGTTTGTTCCTTTATCACGCCAGAACGGCAAAACGGATCAGGATGAAATTTGGCACAGAGATAGATTATAGTCTGGAATAGGACATAGGCTACTTTTTATCCCGAAATTCCTACGGGAACGGGAACTACGCGGGTGAAACCGCGTAGCGCTGCTAGTTTCTTATATATCAGCTGTCATTTAAAAAAATCTCATGGGTCGTTTTATAACCTCCTGAACTACGTGTCAGATTTTTTTAAACTAAAGTAAAAGCATACAGGATGGGGCTAAAAATTTGCCCCACCCTGTATAGGTAAGTTATGTACATGTACCACGCGAGCGAAGCCACGAGCTAAGGCTAGTGTTTATTAAACGTTATTGGTATTTTTTTTCCAGGTTGCAATAGAGTTCAAAAGACCTCCATTGCTGTATTTAAGCACATATCAGTTAGACCCTCACCCAGATCAAGCATTTAACGTACCAAGAGTCACGATCATGATCAATAATGTCCTCAACGATCTTTGGAATGGTCACAAGTATAATGTGTCAGTAAGTTTTGTTCCTTTATAATATAATCTAGCAAATACTTTGGCACCCTGTATATACAGTGCGCGTTAGAATTAAGTATCCCCCTTGTCCAGAGAGGTAAGGAGATAGAGGGATACTTAATTCTGACGCGCACTGTATGTACCGTATTGCTTTGATAACTGTAAATACGATTTAAGTTTAATTAATTTTAATATTCTTACTAACTCATTTTCTGTTCTAACCTACAAATTCGATTCTTAGCCGTCGCAAGACTTCTCTAGGCCTCTCAGTGTTGCTAATGTCTCTCTTTCTAGGTTATAATTTTTTGAAACTTCATCTACGTACATTTCATAGAAAACAAAAATTACGTTGTCAAGTATACGCTCTGAATCCTTCAGCACTTTGTTGCTTGTTTTCTAGGAGTCCCCAGCCTTGGCTCTTAACTTATCCGGCGAGATGATGCGCAAGGTAAAATACATGAACTTCAACCGCTATCGAGTCATCAGCGTCGTCACCATCGGCGAGAAGAGGTCTCAGAGCTACAACAACGCCATTACCTTCCTCTGGGACCACGAGCGGGATAGATACGTTGACGTCCAGAGGGAATGTACCACAAATTTTATACAGGTCACCGTATTTGGGGTCTATCTAGATTAAACAAGCTTAGTGCTGAAATTCTACGCTTACAGATGTCTTGCAACAACGTTGCTTTACATCTTTCACAATCTGTGTAAGTTGCCCTTGGTTTGAGGCATGACTCAATGCAAAAAATTCAGAGATACAACAATGGCAACCCTTCTAAAGTGTCTGGCCACACGAGAACACAGAGGGAGGCATCAAGTAGGTACACAGATAATTTATCTGCAGATGTATTTAGATATGAGTTTTTATGAGATCGTTAACTTCACTGTACTGGCACACAAATGTCAGAAACAAAACATCATTGGTTTTCTACTATCTCCTTATATTATACTTATATCATTATCCTCACTAGACTATAGAGATGACCAGTGATTCGCCCTGTCGCCGTATTTTTTATGCAATGAAGTATAAATATACATTGTCTTGTCGTATATACACCACCACTCTTTGTTGAAGGTAAAAAATATTATATGCATCAAAAAAGTTGTTTTAATTAGATTTATTTTAATACTAAGCATTATTCTTAAAAGGAAAGTCACTTTAACGTATGTTTAATTTCGTTACTTATGCTTCTAAACCATGTTTTTCTTTTCCCTGTTACGTTTGAAGTCAATTTCTGTAAATACAGAAGTATTCTTAAACGTAACTTTCGGTTATATGAAGATAGCATGGTTTATTACCGACTTGAACACTTCAAAAATGGAGGAGGTTATAAGTATGTTCGGCTGTATGTATAGGTATGTATTTTTATATATGTTCTTCGATTTATCCTTCAATTATAAATGAATGAACCTTTATTTTTCAGACAACTTAGTCCATAACTCATAATATTAAATTACAAAATAAAAGAACAGGAACATACCTATTACGACCTCTAGAATAGCATTTATTGAAACTATAAAAAGTATGCCTACTTACAATAAAAACATTTAGGGACAAAATAGGAACAAACTTATGAAACACAATAAACATAAATATAACATTAGTTATGAACAAGTCCGGCCAACTGTACTATGGAAAATACTAATTTTCCGCAGTCCGGTTGATCGGACAACTGAACTGTACCACGGGCAATGAGTGGTTTGATCGCGTAGATCACATCATATTTTTCGCAAACTCTAATAAATCCGGCCAAGTGTGAGTCAGACTCTAATTCTAATTCAAAGTGGGGGAACTGGGATCAGTGAGTCAGACTCGCGTACGAATGGTTCCGTACCGGTATGTATCTATAAAAACAGCAAAAAAACACGTTTTACAACAAACGTAGGAGCCTCCTTAAATATTTATTTTATTCTGTTTTTTAGTAGGTATTTGTTGTTATAGCGGCATCATTATCTAGAATTTAATCTTCATTACATACTAATGTTCACAGTACTTTGTGATACTATGTCGACTTGAAATTTTCGTAAGTTCCCATTTTCTGGGTAGACAAGATATTCATGTGTCAAAAGTAACTGTGCCTATGAAATACTTAATTCTGCCTTCATTGGACGCCCTGTCAACAATAATGGAACTTCATAGTCGGGCGTATGCCAAACTAATCCGTGGACGAGGTATAGCAAAGTTGTTTCATTGTTTTTGGACGAGACGTGTGTCCCTGCCATTAACGTTCATCAAATTCATGTCAAAACCACAGAGATTTAAAGGTAAGGTAAGGTACATGTTTTACGAGACCCTGGGCATAGAACAAAATTAGGTCATTGTATAAATAATGCCGAATAATCGCCAAATATCCACACAGTAACCCAAAAATAATATGAGATGTTGTAAGGCACATCAAAACTTACCGATTAAAAGTAATTTCGGGTGTTTTCCGATATGATGTGTTACTGCACAAAGGTGCACTACACTTCACCATTTTATTTTAGTCTTTTTTGATTACAAATATAGCATAATCTATATGAAAATTTGGCTTCACCTTACCATTTTATCTATAATTATGTAAGTTAGCGTTGCAACCATAGACATAGAATTTTTCACTTGCAACAGTAAAAAGAAGTGAGATAGGCTTATTAATTTTTGGTTGGAGAGAAAGTGACCAAAATATTATTTCTTCTTTTCTATGTAGTTGTGAAAATAATGTCTAGTCTGCGTCTGTGGTAAAACCACTTTTTTTCCAAAAGAGGTTTTCTCTGTGGCAGCTGCGTGTTTTTACTCTATGGGTTTTCTTTTTTCATTGCATTTTTTACAGTAAATAATTTACAATTGTTCCATAGTAAAGTACTCATTGTCTACTATCTAACTATTGTACATCGACTAAACTCCCATTTCACATCAAAATGGTGGACGAAGAGCCAAAGAAGAACAGAGTATCAATAACTGCTAAAGCAGCGGGGCTTCCGAGCGCCGAAAAATCCATGGCCATGTTGGGTAGTAAGTCCATTGGAAGATTGGCTGGAAGGTCCATGAGCAGAATGAGAGTGAGAAGATTGTCCTATGGGTTCGGAGGGGTATCGGGGATTAAGGTCCAAGATAAGTCTTCCCAGGTGAGTTTAACCTACATTAAATTATGCTGAGCCAGGTCATTTTGGTTTACCCCCCTATACTCAATTGCAATCTGATTTAAGCACCTCTGCGCCGACAAAGTGACGAATTGAAATCTAAAAAAATCGCAACTTAGGTAGGACGTGTTGAAATGACGTGACGTGACGTGATGCATGTTGCGACTGTGTACTTATTCGGGCGTTAGTTCTTATATTTTCACGTAAACCCCCGCATCAAGATAGTTTTTTAGATTCTGCTCAGAATTATTATTACGCGAGGAAAGCCACGGGCTGAGGTTAATTCTTTATTTTATATTACAGGGTGGAACAGAGTTCAAAAGACCTCCGTTGTTGTATTTAAGCACATACCAGTTGGACCCTCACCCAAATCAAGTATTTAGCATAGTAAAGGTCACGGAAATGGTCAATAATACGCTCAACGATCTTTGGATGGATCATAAGTATAATATTTCAGTAAGTTTTGTTCCTTCTTCTTCATAATGTCAACTAATTTGCGAAAAACCTGTCAATCCGATAATACCTACCTACTTAAGTACGTCTTTGGCTTAGTTAAAGTGAGTCTTAATTTTCACAAGATTTCTCTAGCATTCTCAGTGCTGATACGATGTTATATTATTATGAACCTTCATCTTTGTATCTGATAGAAACCAAACCAGCATTTTCCTTCAGCATTCGTTCAGCATCCATTGCTTATTTTCTAGGAGTCCCCAGCTTTGGCACTTCGCTTAGCCGGCGAGATGATGCGCAAGGTAAAGTGCATGAACTTCAACCGCTATCGAGTCATCAGCGTCGTCACCATCGGCGAGAAGAGGGCTCAGAGCTACAACAACGCCATTACCTTCCTCTGGGACCACGAACGGGATAAATACGTCGATGTGCAGAAGGAATGTACTACTAATTTTATACAGGTCACCATTTTTGGGATCTATCTTGATTAGTTAAGCCTATAATTCAGCGTTCGTAGATGTCTTGAAACTACTATACTTTACTCTTGGGTCTAAGGCGGATGTTTAAGTTTACTGATTGCGAGATTGGAGTTAAGGTTTAAGCTCGTTGTGTGGTCTCTTAGGCCAAGTACTGACTGGTTTTTTGAGGCGTAATATACCATACGCAGTAAGCATTAAACGTTGCGCCGTGTGCTTCGAAGTAAGTTCTGTATCGTTCTTCGCTGCGAGCGACTTTTTTCCCGTATTGACAGCACAAGCACTCGCTGTGTAACACGTTACATTACGCCCCGTAACGCCGCCGGTCTGTACCCGCTTTTATATTGATAGACTTTTTTTGTAGGTTTTTTTTGTATAGGTTTTTTATATTGACAATTACCCGCAGCAGTAGTGTAGCAGTATCGTGCAATTTCTTTACCAAGTCACAATTTGTGTTAACCTTGGTTTGAGGCATAACTCCAAAATCCCAATAATGCAACAATGGCTTCTCTTTTAAATTTTCTGGCAATAAGAGACCACTAAAAGGAGGTAGCAAGTGCTGTTATACAGATTCTGTTAAAGCCGATGTATGTAGATTAGATAGTCCGTCTATAATTAATTTTAAGCCTTAACAGTACACGTAATTGTGTCAAAAGAAACATCGTTGTTTTTCTATTATTTTGATACTTAGTCCTTTTCGAATAATCGAGATGGCCAGTCATTTTAATCTGTATTGAATATTCGTTATTTTAACGTATACATACATGAATCTACATTAATGAGTGAACTCACTAGTTTTGTTGTAGAAGTGTATCCACTATAAAAAATACATTAATCTTGTAAAGCCTGGTTGTGGGCATAGCGAGTTTATGTTTATTTCTAGTATGTATGTTATTTATATCGCTATTTTTAGTTAGGGAATATTTTGATATTTTTACGAGTGTACAACAGGTTTTCATAAATATTGACAGGGGACTGTCATAATGCTTATTTCAGTTGAATAGGGATTCTCTGGGACCCTTATTATAGATTGAACAGCCCTATTCCGCAGCGTTCATATTGTTTATTAGCCCCAAGATAATTATCTTAGGTGAATCCTAAGAAAGACACTTTTTACAATTTCTATCGTTTCTCCTCTTACAATTACATTATCGTACAATTACAGCCTTAACGTGTATAACATAAGGTAGAATAAATCATATATATTTTGTTTTGGTTTCGTTAAGCAAAAGATTATTCACACTTAACCAATGGACTACTTTTGAGATTGCATTATTCACATCGTCGAAATTTGTGTTTAATCATTTGATTTTAAAAATTAATGAAGTAACATCATCAAACAATACAATCACGTGATAATTCTTATCAAGATGAGCAGATCGTCGAGATAAATTAAAATAGGAAAGGACTGTGGATACATGTGGTACCCTGCGGTACTCTCAATGTAACTACAGACCCTGAAAACCGTTTCCTATTAATGCCAACTCTTTGTATCCTATCACTCAAATAAGATGTAAGAAGATCCAAAAATTTTTACATACTGATGTAGTATTGCTTTATTCTTGATCAATATTGCATGATGTATCAATCGAATGCTTTTGACAAGTCGCAAAAAACGCCTCTACGCCTCACGATCTTGCGACTTCATCCAAGCATCAAAAATATGTGATACTAGCTCTACACCGGCATTCATAGCTGACCTGCCGCTCGTAAACCCGAATCGCTCAATATTAATTATATACCTGAAAAAAGCTACCTTTTATTATCTACATTTATTTTTAGTAGGCGACATGGTTACCTACTTAGGTAGGATAGCTCTGCTCTATTATTATTATTGTAGGTAAATAATTTAATGTACCTTACATATATTTTTAAATATATTTTAACGTGTCGAAAACAAACATGTTTTTTTTCCTACGTTATCTACAACATCGTTGTTCGCCATTCGTTAGCTGACATCTCGACGTTACGTTTGAAGTGGATTTCTATGAATACAGAAGTAATTTAAAACATTTTTTCCGTTAAATACAATATGCAGAAGACTGCAAGGTTTTTTTAAGTAAAACACAACAAGGATAATAAAACAAAAACTTATAGGGTTACAAGACTTGAACCCTGTCAGGGGGGGGGGGGTCAGTTGCTGTTTCGTCACCAGTTTCAAAATTTTGACTTATACGGAAAAAAGAATTGGTCTGACGAAAGTGGAATCTGACAGACGTGTTCTAAATCCAGCTAACGATGAAATCCTAGCCTCCTCTCATAGCTCTGTCTGTCCGTAGGGTTAGGTACATAGTTTTAACGTTCTTCATAGAGTACGACCTTCGATCAAAAATAAGTAGTTCGCGGCAAAGCCGTAAATTTTTGATCGAAGAGTACGACACTTGCTTTTTTATTGTCTCCGATGATTGGTCGTGTGGAGCAAAGAGATTAAAACCACTACGTTATAGTGTGGAGGAGTTGGAGGATTGACTGGTGTAATTTTAGCTAATTCTTTTAAGTAAGAAAAAGAAAGAAAAAAAATGAAGAGTAGGTTTGAGTCGTAAGAGCCACTATATTAACTCTATGGTTTGAGTAGAATAACCTCGGACCATAGAGTTAATATTCCACTTCCATCCAAACGAGGTCCATGGACTTGACTCGAGACCTCAGACTATCTGAAGAAAAAAAACACTGTTTTATCGGTTAGTTTTAACGACCATGTTTAATTGACGATGCATGCTTACCAACTGCTTCTGCGTGTCCCGTGTTTTTATCGCACCCGAATTTGTTTTTCGTCGCTATCGAATTAAATTAAACGCAAACATAAGACCTTTCAGCAGTTTCAGGGCCAGGTTGCTGACGAAGAAAGTAACAAAGAATTTTCGCTGAAATTACTTTTGTAAACGAGAAATTGTTTTCGTAAATGAAAAAGTCGTAAGCTAATGTTTTGTTTGGCTGTTTTAAAGATCTTTTTGGGTTTGACGAGTTGATTGCGTTTTTTCTTTGCCGAGTGATTTTTAATAAAATACTTACGTTTACGACTTTTGTTGGGAAATTTGTAGTCTATGAATGAATGCGGGTTCAAGTCCCGTCGTAGTCTTGTTATTTGATTTCTCGGTTTTATGGGCCCTGTCTCATTTGGACACCATGGTAGCGCAACCGGTCGCGCCACCAACAAAATGTGTAGTACAGTTGTGTGAAGGGTACCTCACCTGGTGTCAGCTCGGTTGCGCAACCAAATTTTATGCCGGCAAACAAATACATTATTAAAATATAAAACAAGGTGGCGCAACCATTCATATGTAAAGCAAAGAGAGCAGCTCTCTCTATAAGCAAGAGAGAGCTTATAGAGAGAGTTATTTGGCGCCTCACTCACTCCACCACCAGTTGGTGTTGGTGTTTCTCGCTTGGTAGCTCAAGACACCACGGTTGCGTTGATCGGTCGTCACTCGCTATTTCGTCTCCCTCTCTATCACGTCACTATCCTTTGACGTCACTTTCTGCATCTCGTCAGTTTCCATATTTGTCACATGCCTTATTTCGTCTCTTTTCCTACTCGTCCGACTAATAAAACTCGTCCGGCTAGTAAAATAACCAACAACATTGGCAGTACAAAAAAAAACATTTGTAGGTACTGTTATTATGTAGGTATTTGTTTTTAAAAGAAAATTCCTGCTCTTACTTAATTCTTTCAAGGTAACCAGTAGGTACCATATTTGAAAAAAGTACTAGGCAAGCAGAAGTTCATTGGAGGTACAAGAAGTAACGGTGGCGCGACCGGTGGCGCCACTGGTGTCCTAATGAGATAGGGCCCTAAGGGCTCAGTAAATAGTATTTTGTAAGAAGATCTCCATGTGTGGTTTATTATTTCAGATTTTTATACCATTTCTTATAAGTAGACACTTATAAGAATATTATTAATATTCAAAATGTTCCCAGGCAAAAATTTAATGACTTCTTGTTTTTTGCCAATACAATCAAAGTTAAAAATATTGTTTTCAGAAGTTTTCAGTCATTTGCCAGACTCATTCGTTTGCAAATTATTTCTGGCGCCGCCGGTAAAGTAAACGAAAAGTAATACAATGCTGTGTTCGATGCAGTGAGACTTTGTATACGACGAAGCAAGATGCATGGTCTGCCACAAATAGGTAACTCGAAACTTTTTCAAAAATATTGCAGGCTGCTTAGTAACTAGAGAATTTCAATAAAAGCTTTTTTAAATATCCTATACATTTAAAAAAGCTTTTATTGAAATTCTCGTGTTATTTAAATTAGTTCGCAATACTTCAGAGGATGTTCTACTGGTGCCACAGAATAGTATAAAAATTAACGAATACTAGATCCAACATCAATATTGTACCAGGCTAGACTAATTCTACAAGTAGGTACCTGTAAAGCCTACCCGTCTTCCCGGGTTTAGACACTCGTTACCAAGCGCTACTAAAAGGCAGGACTTAGGATCGGGGTTATACAGGGGGATTCGGCAGAAACGTTGCAAACGCAAGTCCTGAAATTTTGTCTTGGAGCATCGAATGAAGCGCCCCAGTAGTCTCTTGTAAACACGGGCGAAAGTCCGCCTGCAACGCAGGAGGTTGTAGGTTTGATTCTCGTCTGTAGACGAATGTTTAACGATCTACAGTATTTGTTCAGGATGTTTTGGGGGTTTTCTATGTACCATATTAAAAATATCATATTATATTTTATGTTCTCATCAGTCATCAAGTACCCATAACACAAGCACTGCTTACTTTTTTTTGGGCTAGATGATGCTGAGTGGATTGCGTCCAGCATTTTTTCTAACTTTGCGGCGTGCCACAAACATAAGTCGTCGTTGCCAAAAGCAGCGAGCATAGCAATACATTTACATACCGTAGTATATTTCTAAAACAACCAGACTGGGAACAGACTGAGTAATAAAGTGAATTTATAATAACAATAAGAGATGCTTGATTAAAAACTTTATCATCGCACTAGATGAGAGCCCTTTAATTAACTCAACATGATGAGATCAGTGCAATAAACTGAATTGATACCTTTACCTTTATGGACCTCTGTACCATCTCTTCAAGTGTGTTACATAGATAGATAATTCTTTATTGTACCACACAAACACAGAAAACAGTACAGAAATAAAAGTTACAAGATGAAGTACAAAGGCGGCCTTATCGCTATGAGCGATCTCTTCCAGGCAACCTTGGGATAGACTGGACATGTTAGAACAAAAAAAAGACGGTGGCACTTGAAAAAAAGAAATTATGAAATAATTATATAATACTTAACTAGATATCGACATAACATACAAAATAACAATAAACTAATACCTACGAACATAAAAATTATTTGCTTAATTTTCTAACAATAGGTAATGCTGATGAAGCAGTTTTTTAAAGATATTAGGTGTGTTATTAGGTTTAAGCCGCAAAACAATAGATTATATAGGGTTATTGGTAAATTAGTGACAATACGTGAACTGCGAGTTCAGCCCATCATCACAAACACGTTTGTGAAGACGCCAGGTCTTAATTCTTAATTTTGGTATTGGTAATGGGTACCCCCCGCAATTCAATAATCGTTCGTTAGAGAGGTTTTATTTGAAACTCAACTTAAAAACAGCTCTGCCCTGAATTAACAGATGATATGAGAGTGAAAGATCGGTCTTAAGTAACTCGTTGGGTTCCAGACAAAGATGTTTTTTCATTTAGTATCAGAGGTGACTTTTTTTTTAGAATTTAGTCTTGGCGCTTTCACGAACGTGTTTGTGATGATGGGCAGGACTTGCAGTTTACGTATTGTCACTAATTTACCAATAACACTGTAGATCTATTTAAAACAACAAATAATACATTGTTGTTAGTAAAATCATGTTTGTTTACATATAGACTCATATTGGCACATTGTATTTGAAAAATATCTCTTGATAGTTGATAGCTTTGAAGAAAACAAAGCATCTATTCAATTTAATTTCGAAGTTATTGAATTGTTTCATTGAGGCTGGATCTTGTTTTTGACTTTGATTTATTGTCTACTCTTTGTTAACACCAAAAATAATGCTAGACAGTTTAGACGGCATCATCTAGCCCCAAGCTAAGCAGAGCACATCAGTGTGTTATGGGAACATAACATACAATACATTACATAAATATATACTTTTTACTATACATAGAAAACACCCAAATCACCCGGACCGCAAATCTGCAGATCTTAGAAGCATTTGTCTCGAGGCGGGAATATAACCCGCAACCGCCAGCGTCGCAGACGAACCCTCGTCCTTGCGTATAAATTAAATATCTCTGGCAAAGCTATTGTTTCTAGAAAGCTATCGATATTTGATGGAAGTTATAGTCTTACGTCTCAATAAATAATTCTGTTTTCATTCCATTCTGTTCAGCCGAAGATTTATTTGCAATCCATGAGAGCTTTCAAAAATTTTGAATGTTTTTGTTTCCTTTTTAGGGTTCCGTACCTAAAGGGTAAAACGGGACCCTATAAAGACTCCGCCGCTGTCCGTCCGTCTGTCCGTCTGTCCGTCTGTCCGTCTGTCCGTCTGTCCGTCTGTCCGTCTGTCCGTCTGTCCGTCTGTCCGTCTGTCCGTCTGTCCGTCTGTCCGTCTGTCCGTCTGTCCGTCTGTCCGTCTGTCCGTCTGTCCGTCTGTCCGTCTGTCCGTCTGTCCGTCTGTCCGTCTGTCCGTCTGTCCGTCTGTCCGTCTGTCCGTCTGTCCGTCTGTCCGTCTGTCCGTCTGTCCGTCTGTCCGTCTGTCCGTCTGTCCGTCTGTCCGTCTGTCCGTCTGTCCGTCTGTCCGTCTGTCTGTCTGTCCATCTGTCCGTCTGTCCATCTGTCCGTGCGAGCCTTTAAATTTACATGTCTTATCTAATCTAGATGATAAGATATTCATTGATAGCGATTTATAATCTTTTTTATTGGCGTATTTGTATTCTTTATTTTAATAATGACTACCCATTTTTTCTTTTTACTTCCAAACGATATAAGAACCTATTTATCTTCTTTCTACGTTCAGCTCTCTAAGAGAGTTATATTCAGCCAATTCTGTCTGGAGTACTAAATCCATTAATCCATCCTCAATTTTTTACTCCAACAAGACGTTCGTGTCCACTAAAATTGGATGCACGTTGATAGCACACAAATAGCAATAGGGGTTCATGAACGGGTTTCAAACTATCTATCGGCAAACACCACTGGGGCGAAGAAGCCATTGTCACCTTCGACCACGGGGTTTAGCGATTTAATTTACGATAAGGATCCCATCATGGTGTAGGGTTGTTGGAAAATCGAATTCTGTAGGAAAACCTGGCGTCAACTATGAGAGAAGTAAAGTTTGTTTTTATTTTTTTATTTTCTTTATTCAGGACAATAAACAGCTGTACAATGTAGACTTATTACATAATGTTCTTATTTTATGTGATCCTAAATGTACAACCAATCGCATTATCCACAGATTTCTATATGATATTCTATCTATTCTATTTCTTGGCTGTTGTCGAAAAATTGTTTGGGGTTATTGGTTGGTTGCGGCGATTCGGTAGAGTGTTAACTGGTAGAATCCCTTACATGCATTATCTAGGCACATTATCTAGGGTTCTATGTATATTATCTAGAGATCTAGGTATGTACTTTAAAATACGAATTACGAAGATGACGGATAACGGATCGCATGAAACGACGAACACTCGAACCGTTCTTTCGGATACTACTGTGAAAATGATTTTGACATGTTTTATTAGAGATCCGAAAGGAAAGGTGTCAGTTGGTGACGCACCCGTAGCAACTTGGTGGTAAAGTTATTCGTTTCGAGCGATCCGTCTACCGAAACTTCGTATTTCGTGTTTCAAAGAAGGCTTTCTGGTTTATTACGAGTAGTAGGTATAATGAAGAATCGTCCCATTTATGCGTATTGAAATCGGTGAATAAATAAGCCTGAAGTGTACCGATTGCGTAGATATAAATTCGACTTGTAATAAAAATAGTTTTACGTAATAATTTTAGGTAAAAAAACGGGTTTAAAATTATACATTTTATGATAAATTATGGTCACGTGACCGAAAATGCTATGTTTGGTAGGTTCTTCTTGTTAGGTGTGGTGTGACGTCATTGCTCAGAGCACGGGAGCCATGACAGAGTTTATCGTTTTGGCTTGCCATTATTTTATTCAAACTAACTTAGTTTGTATAACTAATACGACTGGCCTTGAAGAAATATTAATTACACTTTGCATTATTTTTACCCGACTACCAACAGGTGAGGGTGATTATCAGACATTACGTTAGAATTATTTCCCAGTAGTAGTCAAGTAACCTATTACATCGAAATGTAATTCGTTCTAAACTAGGTACGTTCCATAAAGAGACCTCACTTTAGTTAATAATATTCCACTACCAAATAAACTCAATAGCAAACTTACTGAACATACTGTCTCCTCCGTCTCCGTCTTACGTATTCACATCGAACATGTGAAATCTCCAACGGTAGGATTAGAACTGTGATACCCATCCAGACTCATCTCAGTTCGCATCCAATGGAATGAGGGTTCCAGGGTTTTATTTGCTGGCAGAATTGGAATACGGGACGTTGGCTTGGCTAGGACTTCGGCCTTGGACTGTTTGACCATTGGACACGAAAAGAATAGTCTTATAAACTAACTCGGCCCTAACTTTTGATTACGTTGACTTAGGAGTTTGATTTATATCACGGCTCCAAACCCTGAGGTTTTTGATATTAATTTCAAATTGATACATCCACACGTTCCTGACAAAAGAGGGTTGATAGACGGACAACAAAGTGAGCCTATGATGGTTCTTTTTTTCGTTTAGAGGTACGGAACCCTAAAAGTTGTAAACAAATGGCCATTCCTTTAAAACAATTCATTTCTTTGCAAAGATTGATCCATATCAGCAACCGAATCTATTTGTGTAAAAAAACAGGGTGTCATACTTTTTTGTAGAATCAAACGGTTCGATTTACTGCTTCGAAAATTAAAAAAAATCTAAATATGCAGTTTTTATGTTCTCTGTTTTCGAGGTGATGAATCCTTTCACGATTTTTCTCGAACTCTCATTGTTTCGCATTTGGCCATCCACTCTCATCAAAAAGCCACCCTGTACCTATAGTTAAGCTGTGGTAGAGCGGGGATTTCATTTTTCATCATGGCATACAACCGAATAACATACAAATTCACAATAATTACTTGCCAAACACCAAATCAAATATGCTGATGCTCGGCAAAAAACATTAGCAGAAACTTATTAGGTATTTGTTTTATTCACCTACTTAAACAGCCGAATCACACTCGCCGTTTACGATAGCAAGACAAGTTAGACTATCGGAAAATGTCACTGCAATATTTTCTTTTACATTTGTACTCCAAAAGTTTATTATTCCAAGGTTCTGGTCCGGTACATTCCGGTACGTTGGTGGCTGCAATGTAAAATCTCGTTATCTACCCGTTACTTGTCCGTCTGAAAATGGGATTGTTTTCACTTTCAATAAAGAGTAGACGGTTACATCTTTACCGACTTGTTGTTTTTTGTATTCGATTTTTTATGTAACGTCTTTTTTTATTTATTTATTTAAAAATAATATAAAGGCCTTTAATTTATAACTGTCTTTAAGCCCGTAGGTTTGACACAAATGTTACATTCCTCGGATTTTTCAAGGAAACGGAGTGTACTGTACATATCTTCGTACGTAGGTACGAGTAAGTCAAACTCTTTAAACATCTTAATGCTCTAAATGTAAGTTTAATGGTATTCAATCATTACATTACATGCTCTAAGCACAGTTAATTCTAACTTGATGCTTATTACCTAGGTGCTATTAGCAAAACAATGAATGCAGAGTGGATTCGCCTATAGGATATAGAGTCGCCTATAGTCTGTGAAGCAGTTGTTTTTTATTAGCCATGAAAATTGCCAATAGAGCTTATTCGCTTCTTTTGTATTTCGGAAACGTCTCCGAATTATTCTAGACAACATACAAACACTATCAAAGTTTCAAGTTATAGGTAGGTACTACATTATTTGCTTGAGTAATGCTCGAAAAATTGCTAGGTATTTGTCAAACTACAAGTACCTACTTGTAGTTTGAATCATGAACCCCGTGCTTATCCTGAATATTACTTTCATATTCCTGAGTTTTTAGAGA
This sequence comes from Eupithecia exiguata, assembly GCA_947086465.1. Classification (NCBI taxonomy): domain Eukaryota; kingdom Metazoa; phylum Arthropoda; class Insecta; order Lepidoptera; family Geometridae; genus Eupithecia; species Eupithecia exiguata. The sequence goes on along the minus strand of OX352230.1, from coordinate 4,547,494 downwards.
ATTTGCTCTAGTTGTCGATCTGAGCTCTTTCTTATGATCATAATCGGTAGGTAGGTAAATGATACTGACAATTATGTATCAGCCTTCATCCTGAAGAGGGTTCCTAGCCTATACGTCCCTTTTTCTCTTATACTTCTTTTTTTTGTCGTTTTAACATACTAGAATTAGTTTAAAACTTACTCGTTCTGAACACAGCTTGCTTAGAGTATAAATAATGAGCTGTAACAAATATTGATATTATAAAAACAAAGAGTTCAAATTTCGTACTCTTTTTTTCAGATTGTGTCAGTTTAAAACTAATTCTAGTTTAAATTAAGTTTATGTAAGCTTTTCTGTCATTAAACAAGTAACAAGTTTTGTGAATAAAAAAATATTTAACAAACTTAGAGCCAAAACCACGACCTCTGTGGCGCGGTGGGCGAAGGTCTGCCTGCGACGCAGGAGGTTGCGGGTTCGATTCCCGTCTCGGGACAAATGTGTGTACGATCTGCAGACATTTGTTCAGGGTGTTCTGGTCGTTTTCTATGTATAATAAAAAAATATCTATCTTTCTATTTAATGTACTTTATTATGTATATCGGTTATCTAGTACCCATAACACAAGCACTGCTTAGCTTGGGGCTAAATAATGCTGTGTGAATTGTCCAGCATTATTTATTCTAAAAAAATAAGTAAAACGCAGAACTTTGGATTTTGTGTTGTGAGGTATTTATATATTATAAAAGACGTTGTTTGTACGTACAACAACATTGTTTGTATACAAACAATATCTTGAAAATGGGTCGAGTATACGTTTGGGTAGGTACAATACATGGGTAATAATAATAAGATACTAAAATACAATACTGAGCTTAATTTCATTTAATGACGCAATAACGCCTTAGTACATTGTCGCTTTTGTCTAATATTACAGCAGTTAAAGCCGTGCGTTACGTAATTAATGTTGCGGTTTGGGAGATTTTACCTCGCCAGATCGTAACCCATACACCTTAATTCTGGCCATTTGCGGTTTTTTTGTACAAGGTGTCCCGAAACTCAACATTGAACTAAACACGGAAGACAGATGGGTTCAGGATTACCCACAAAAACCACAAATTCATGGGTTTATTTCCAATAGTTTCTGAGTAACAGGCTTTTTACAAAAAATCTGAAATTCTCTGCCCAGCGCCTTTCCTGGGTCGTTACGTAACCCACCTGTCTTCCGTTTTCGGCTTGACGTTAAATTTCGGGAGTCACTGTATATGTAGATAGAAGTTTATTTTAATAGCAACTTTTTTAAAGAAAAAATTTACTTGCCGTATTAATGTACGTAGTATAATAATAAATTAAAAAAGCGTAGACTTAGATACAGTACTGAATGCGTAGAACGGATGTAATGCGTAACTGCGCTAAATATTAAGAATAAAATCAACAATTTACTAAATGAAAATGTCACAAAATTGCTAACTTCTGAAAAATATAAACTTTACGCAATAACATTTAGGTTGAAACTAGAAATTACATTCATAAGCACCTACCTACCTACACAATAATGAAAATGTCACAAAATATGTAAATTCGATTATGATCACTTTGGTGTTTAGGGCAAACATAAACAACTAATTACCTACCTTATCTACTATAGTATTATCACTGTATATTTCCCCTTACCTTTTTTATTTACAATTTTACTATTTCATTACATTTTATTCAAACTTGAAATGTACAATAACACATATGAGTAAATAATAAAGAAAATCTATTAACAGCACAAACGAAAATTAAAAGTAAGGAATGAATTGTAGTATGGCGTGATCGGACAGCACTAATTCGTTATCTTGTTTCTTATCCTGACCGATCACGATATCGGATAGCACCTTTTGCCGTGATCCGTCAGGATATGATCGGTTTTTGCGTGATCCGTCAGGACATACCCCTAAAAACGTTGAACTACCTCTCATCAAAAAGTGAAAAAAAAATTCCAGCCTCCAAATGCATATACCTTTCTCTATCACTAAACACTTAATTCTAAGTCCCTCTAGACAAGCTCCTTACAAAGACGCAAAGAACAAGGTAGCACAATCGCACAATCAATGGCGAACGTAAAAGCAGGAACAAAGGGCAGAGCTGTGACGTCATTCCCTCTGACGTCAGAGCGTGCATGTGGGTCAATAGAGCGGGCGCCCGGGACGAAACACCCCTGGAAATAGGTCAGAGCTCTAAAAATACGCAACCCTGTGATGCACTTTGCAGCCTTGAGGGTGCTGCATCAAATACAATCTTGTTACTTGTTTAATGATTGAACGCAGTTGTGAGTTTAAATTGATATGTTGTGTAGTGTTCATCTGGGAGAGATGCTTGAGCGATAAGACCGAATATTGTCACTTATTCTATGGTTGTTAACTACTTGTATAAGTAAAGTGTGTTATAATTATAAAGTATTTTCTATGTATCTATCCATTTAAGAAATGGACAGACTTTTTGTTTAAAGACGATTCTTAGTGAACCATAACATTTTACAAAGACCTCTGTGGCGCGGTGGGCTGCCTACGACGCAGGAGGTTGCGGGTTCGATTCCCGTCTTGGGACAAATATGTGTACGATCTGCAGGTATTTGTTTCCGGTGTTCTGGTCGTTTTCTATGTATACTGAAAATATCTATTTATTTATTGTATTATATTATTTCAGTATTATATCAGTTATCTAGTACCCATAACACAAGCTCTGCTTAGCTTGGGGCTAGATAATGCTGTGTGAATTATTTATTTATTTATTTTACTACATTAGACGCAAATTGTAGTCAGAATTTTCACCTGAACATCGTATCAACGTTGTAGAACTGAGGTCTTAACCTAGTTTTCTAGAGTTTCTTAATATTATTTTCGTGACGTCATTTGTTGCCGAAAATGATACCATTTTAATTTCATCTTTAATTTTTCGTTGCTCTATTAGGTTGCTATTGTACCAATTTCATATAAAAAAGCAACGAAACAATAATTTAGCTTTATTAACAAAGAAAATTACAGTTAAATAATAGAATTGAATTAAAACTAGTATTTACAATTGAAACCGTTGAGCTAACTGCAGATTGTTACAAACAATCTACAGGTAGCTCAACTGATCCATAGCAATACCAGTCGGAAGCGTGCCCAAGACGCTGGCTGCATTGCCCCGCTGTATGGCAATGCTGATGCGCTGCGCCAGATACTCATTCACCAGCTCTCGGGTCACGCGTCGCTTCGACCAGACGCTCAGATATTTTTTTTATAATTTAGCTTGATATTTGATCAAAAAAGGCTTCCACAACATCCAGATTGTATTTTGATGATATGAAACCTCATAAAAAAATAAAATTTAATAAAAGTCTAAGGCCCGTATTATGAAAGCATGCTCAGTCATCGAGCTCTGCTTGAGTGATGCTTATGTCTAGTTTTGAGTGAATACTAATTTTCAAACAATGCTTGGGAGCTCATGTCAAAATCTACACTCACTCAAGTAGCCGTCAAGAGCGGATTTCCTCCGTCCACGCCTTCGAGTAACTGCTTAGACATATTATTGAACGGTTACCAAGCATTACTTGAGTAATTAACGCTTGAGTAGAGATCACGTAATGACTGCTTAAGTAATGCTTGGGGAAGCTTTCATAATACGGGCCTATGTTTCTGTTTGGTAAATCATGTTTTTCATTTTATTTTCCGATATTCAGAATATTCTGCGCTCCGGCAGAATATTTGATTAGTCGAACACAAACAAAAACAAAAAAGTTGTTATTGGTTTGCCGGATTTTGTATTTCTCCGAAAAGCAACATTGACTGATTGATAACCTACTGATAACCAAAGGGAATTATATTTTAATAAAGATTTCAAATATAAAATATAGGGATGAAAATATTTAGTAACAATTCCGCTAAGTTCCGAGCTCCGCGCGCCAAGTCAAGCTCGGAGTGGCAACATCTCTGGTGAGACTCTGCCGTTGTTGCTTGGCGTTCATTGTGGTGTTCTGATGATGTCTCGTGGAGAGACGAAACTAGTTGACGTCTTGCTTTGATAGGTATTTTTTCATTTTGTAGTTGGCGTCGTTTTCTTCTACAACGCGGACTACATTTTGTTAGAACTTATCGGAGAAGGTTTTTTCGCGGAATTGTTACTAAATATTTTCATTCTTATATTTTGCAATGGATTTCCGCAAAGTAACGCCTGAATCTATTATTTATTTCAAATATATTTTTTTATATTCGTTTTAGAGGTACAAATTGAGAGATACGTATTTTGATATTTGCTGAGGTATACATATTAACCGCTTGCAAAGTTACGATTAGGAACATTCTCATCATCATCATCGTCAGCATATGTTAGTCAACTGCTGGACATGCCTCCTCTACTCAGCGTCATAGTGCCCTGTCATCAGCTTAACGTATCCAGCATCCGCCTGCTGCCTTTCATAGGTCGTCATCTTACCTTGCTGGAGGGCGTCCTACACTACGTTTACAGAGTCGTGGTCGCCACTCAATAACACGTTTACCCCAACGGTTGTCCTCACCAATATCATCACAAAATACCTATTCATTCCGGTGGTACATATGAACCACATTATGAGTATAAAACATTAAAGATTCTTATAAATATTCTTTGGCTTCGCTGCCCCGGGCCCAATCTATATGTATAGGTAGTTACCTACATAAGTACCTACCTGGTTATTTTAATACATTCTGTAGAAGTAAAAGGTAAACGACAAATTTCCGTTCTATAAATTAAACAGTTCGTGGAAAATGTCGTTGAGGTACATTCCATGCTATATCGAAGACGAAATTCCATTTATCCCCAGTATTTTTCCAGATCCATTCGTTTTTCCATATGAAACTTCGCGGAATTCACAAACAAACCTATTCCAGTAGAAGGGAAAAAAAGATAAAAACAACGTAAGGCTCGACATTAAATAGAGCTATAGGGATGTTTTATCTCGTACTTAACGCTTGTATCCTTTCGGGAAACAAAGGATTTGACTCTTTATGTATACATTATGAAAGTACCTATTGTTTTTCTAATTCGACGACCTCTGTGGCGCAGGAGGTTGGTCGATTCTCGCCTTGGGACAAATGTTTCTACGATCTGTAAATATTTGTTCCGGGTATTCTGGTCGTTTTCTATGTATATTAAAAAATATCTATTTTTGTATTGTATTGTATTATGTATATCAGTTATCTAGTACTCATTACACAAGCTCTGCTTAACTTGGGGCTAGATAATGCTGTGTGAATTGTCCAGCATTATTTATTTATTTATTTAATTCGAAACTTGAAACGCTGTATAAAAAACCATAAAGATAAGATAAGGCTCTAGGCCTTTTCTTTCCGAGAATTAGATTTCGATTCAACTGGGCTTTGGATAAAATAAGTTGCTTGAGAATAGAGAGTATCTTGAGAAATGAATATTTAATTTTGTTGCTAAGAGCGATCAATGAAAAACGATTACCTACAGGTCCTACATCGAATTGAAAAATAACCTTCCATATATTTTTTCTCAGCCTATTCCGTCCCACTGCAGAGCGGCCTCTCTGAAATACTATCTATTCATATATAAATAGTCTATCTCTTAGGCTGCCTTTCCACGATTTCGGCTGAATGATTCTAAAAGGTACTATCTATCAAAAGTTTGGCAAGCATAAAAAAGGTATTCCAGGAAAGGACATAGGCTACTGTTTATCCCGGAAAAACTCGAAGCCGCGAGCGAATGCTAGTGTTGCATTTTTTTTTTACCAAGACAAGACATACACTCTAAAATATAATACTTTATGTACAGAGAAAATAAAAGCAGTTTAACGGTTCCGAAATTTGAAGTCAGTTTTAAAATTTTGTAAAAACATCGAATTGTTTCTTCAAGATACCTAGGTATGTTTTGCCATGTTAATTTATATTGAACTGATCTCCTATGGGAGTGACATAGTCACTTTGTGACAAAACTCCATAAAAATAAATAAAGATAATAAAAAAAAAAAAAAAAAACCTAGGTAATATTATTTCTAATATACCTGTTCTCTGTTAGGTAGGTATAGCTGGACAAAGGATTTATCAAAGTTAGTAGGGTAGTATGACCTAGATAGGAAGCTGTGGGCCCAGACGACCTATATTTAGCTGGGATTACTTTTAGGTCGAGCGTTCGGTAGCTAGGTGATTTAGGCACCAGACTGAGCTGAGATTTATATCCGCCTGATTTTTATTCAGGACGTCCTTTAGGCTCAATTTGCAATAAAAAATGCTTCTATCTAAAGTTCGTAGAAAATGGCTTAGGATTTGCGGCAAATTACTTTTTTGTTACTTCAATTGCTTGTGGAACGCAGAAAAAAATTAAAAACTAAAAAAAAAATCTTGCCCCAACCCGCGACGAACAACCTTAATATAGAGGGTGGACCAAACAATGACATGAGGGGTGACGCATTTTTTTTGTGACGTCAATGTTTGGTCCACCCTGTATAATTAGCACGAAACAGCTCATTACTGGCCGATTCAGGAAAAAGCGTTTAGGCCTAGTCACTAGTATGACTAGGCTTAAACGCTTTTTCCAGAATCGATACGAGTAGTAGGTTTGTTGTAGGAAGATACTTAACTTAATCACGCGTCAGTAATTTCACATTCCTCTGTTCATCAATATCAGCCTACATTAGTCCACTGCTGGACATAGGCATCCATTAGTGAGCGCCATAGCACTTTGTCTTCAGCTTGCCGCATCCATTATCATTTCTCCATTATCATAACTTAAGACTACCAGCGGAGTATCAGGCACCTTACCTAAAAAAATAGATCATTTTGCTAACAAGAAAGATAACACAGGAAGGCCAAACTTCAATAACTTTGTAACGAAGAAAATTCTCTGTTTAAAACGAAGAAAATTGTCTGTTTAAACAAGGGTATAAAGTCTTATCAAATAACACTTTAGCTTCAGCTAAGGCAAGTTTACTAATTAGCGCATCATTCGAGTTCTACTAATAGTTCGCGCATGGAGCAACAGAGTTGAGCATAGTTTTTAACCGACTTCAAAAATAGGAGGGGGTTCTATGTTCGACTATGTATGTTTTTATGTATGTTCTCCCATTTCTCCGTCAAATATTGGCCGATTTTATAAATTCATTCGCTATTGTACAGAGAATGATCCCGAGATGTCCCATTAAATGTTTAATCCCCATTAAATGATGTCCCATTAAGTAACAAATACGAATCCCAGTATTTGTCCTGCGAAACTTAAATAAAGCGTCAAGTGCAAATCAGACTAGCACACCGAGGGTTCCGTATAATTGTAATACCTTGTTTCTTGCCAAATATCATGCATGACCTAGAGGTTAACGGGAAGTACCCGACACGGTTTTGGTCCAGGGTGAGAATCATAATTTTAATTCGTGTAAAAACCTAAAATTTACGATTTTCGGATTTTTTTACATGTGACCCTGCTTCTTGCTATATGTTATGATTCTACGTCAACGGGAAATACCCTATAGGTTTTGTGTACATTTCTGATACCCTTGGAAGTTATAAATTGGGCATAAACGGTTGTAAAGTTACAACCGTTTATTGCGTTGACTTAACAGTTTGTTTAATACAGACCTGATTATTTGATGTTAATTCAAAAGTCAAAAGTCAATAACTTTATTTCTTTAGGCTTACAAAAAAGCACTTAGACAAGTCAAATTTTATACATAAACAACAACTTTATTATCAAACAAGAAACAAAATGTTATTGATTTTGTTCGCTTCAATTTTTTGTCCACTAGTGAAACAAGTGAAAAATAAACCACTAGTAAGTTTGTATAATCTTTAAAATGTAATACAATATTATTTGCCTATCTAAGTCTAAATAATATGAAATCAAAAAGTCTAATTTCAACTTAATCCCTCCTTGCACAGACGGACAACAAAGTGATCATATATAAAGGTCCCTTTTTTCCTTTTGAGTACGGATCCCTAGAAACAGTCAAAATAAGGGAATCGAAGTCGGTTTTTAGTGTTTTCAGATAATTTTAACATTTCTTTTTTTTCACCAAAGACATCCAAACAATGTTACTACTTTATGCGTTATTTCTGGCATAAGCGAAAGTATTTTATCAGAACGACGACGTTTTTCCCCGATCATAAATCCCATCCACAATGCCCATTCGCTGCTAAGTAACGCTGAGAGTGCTATTATCTCCCGAACTCGCTTCGGTAAATGGTGAATTAAGCAATTTTGCGAAATACCTAGTCCTCGGGGAGACTAGAGGAGCGAATATGGCCTTCTGTCGTCTACGAAACGTAGTTTTTTATCGTTCATTTTACGTAAAGAACTAAGAGTAGAAAGATCCGTAGATTTTACATCCGCTTGTTATAATTTGACAATAGTTTAAGTCCCTCTGCGTATAGCTCGATTTTGTATTTTTACCAAGACTTGGTTCGTATAAAATACAAAATCGACCCTTTTTTCTCTCAGAGGAACTACACTCCTATACAAAGCACTAATATAGCATATTATGGCACTTATCCTGATTAAGTTTTGTTTATTTGTTTTACGAAGCAAGTCTTGGTTTCTCCACACAAAAGTAAACACACTAGAGGTTAACAAAAAGTTTATACTATTGTCAAATTATGAAAAACCGGCTGTTACATCCCCGTGTCACATCATCGTGCGTTTGTCAACAATTAGTCATGCGAACAAATTGTCTACCCGGCTCTCGTCAAAGACGTGTTTAAACTATTGTCAAAAATAACAAGCGGATGAAAAACCGGCTGGGAGCCACGCAAACGATAGTCGCATTTTTATATGACACGTCGTCAAGACACAATCATACATAGATTACGTTATATTATGACACAAGTGTGTATGGACTCCAATATACAGGGTTATTTGTAAATTGGTAACACTACGTGAACTGCAGGTATTAACGTCACAAAGCCCATCATCACGACCACGGTCGTGAAGACTCCAGGTATCTCCTAGAACCCTACAACAATGGGTTCTCATAACTAATGCAAGTAAGTACTCTCTTCTCCAGATCTCAACGTATCTCCAAGTAAAGTAATCTCAATCAAGAATTCTCAAACCAATTTCATTCAATTTCCTTTTCTCCCTCGCAATCTGGAAGGTTAAACGGAAATTTCTCTCGAAATATTTTCATCGAGGTAGACATTTTGTATCAAGACTTCACAATATTAATAAAAAAGTAAAAGTGAGGATGAACGTATGTTTGTTACAGCTTCGCGCCATAACTACTAAAGGAATTGTACTGAAATTGTGCATTCTTATAGTTGATTATTGAAGGGGAAATGTGAAATAAAAGTTCCAGATATATTACTTAACGTGCGTTTAGACGCACATTGACTAATACGCATAATGACCAATGAAAAAAACATCATGAATACGCAAAATGACCAATCGCAAAATAACCTATACGTGAAATGACCAATGGAAATAACATCATGAATACGCAAAATGATCAATCGCAAAATAACCAATACGTAAAATGACCAATGGAAATAACAATATGAATAGGTATGCCAAATGACCAATCGCAAAATGACCAATCGCAAAATAACCAATACGTGAAATCACCAATACGCCAAATGACCAATAAGTAAATTGACCAATTTTTTAACTTTGACGAAAAAAGATGGAAAATGAATCAGAAAATGTAAATTATGTACGTGCGAAACAGCTGGAACATTAAATATTACTGTAACTCTATTTGTTACCTTTTAAGATCCCTAGATAAATGGATGGATAGATAGAAAGATAAATACTTTTACTTCATCGCCCTGATAAAATTAATTAACTTTATTCTAGAAAACAAAAACGGAATTGCTGGCTATCGTTTAAAAGCAATTTCTTCCTGGGAAAGTAAAATATAATTAGGAAAAGCATTGTTAGGCGGTCGATATATACATTTCATGATTTATTATTAACTAAATCGTTTTTTCAGGTATGATATGATACCTACATATTAACTAAAATAGAGAAGAGAAGGGACACTAGCACAAAGGAAAAATTACAAGCAATTTGACTAGATGATAGATTGCGGTATTCCGAAAATCCGCGTGAAGCCGAAGGCAAAAGCTAATCATGAGAAGTCATTGACCTGCGACTTTTAATCTTTGTTTCGATGGATATAAATGGAGGAACTTATCTCATTCGACTTCAGTTGTTTCTTGGAAATGTATCGGAAATACGACTCAAATTATCTACTACTGAAGTTATTTCAAACATGATGTAGGTACGATTGTAAACTTCACTGCAGATCACTAACTAATAGCTAATAGTTTAGTTCTGTGCCAAATACTTCATTACGTAGACACTACACTAGCAATGATTATACATGGTGAAGAAAAATAAGTGTGACAATCGAGAAAAAAAATCCTGTTCGTCATACTGGTGTGATAAGCTGGTGTGACTACGAGTCAGCAGTCCTTTATTCTTAGTTTATTTGTATTGCTAGATAAAATTATTCTAATATGTTGAACAACTAATATTTTGTAACTGTAAATTCCCAAAACATAAAACTTTGGTATAAATCAATGTTCCCATATAATTATCCAGGTTCTCGAGTGGCGACCGTTATGAAACGCGAAACGTGTGTTGGGAGACCATCGACTCGATGGGCCGACGACATCGTAGTGGTCCCAGGTGGTCAATGCATGGAGGCAGATAAAAGCATCTCACAAAAATCAGAATCTTTGATTTTCGTGGCGTCGATGAGGGAGGCCTATGTCCAGCAGTGGACATGTGAGCTGACACGATGATGGTTACGAATATCTTGTTACTGAAACCACTTTGGTAACTTGATCACGGTGCGTGCAACTGTGCCTAAATATAGGAAAACTCAAAACGTTTCTAATCATACCGAATGTCTAGTTAAATAAGCTTTTATAATTATTCGGAAGCTCTGGTCGTTTTCTATGTATAATAAAAAATCCATGTTTTGTATTATATTACGAGTATGTACGTCAGTTATCTAGTACCTTTAACAAAAGCTCTGCTTAGCTCGGGGCTAGATGCTGTGTGAATTGTCCAGCATTTTTTTAAAATATATTATAGCAGTTTTTAAAGTATTTAATTAGGAAGTGTTCTAAATATTCAGGTTATCTGAAAACACTACCAACTTGTATTGTAATGAATGAGAAAAGAAAAAGACTGGATGAGGCTCTCACAAGACAGAGTTAACTGGCATGTAAAAAAGAAGGCCTATACCCAGCAGTGGGTGTCAACGGGCTGATGATGATATGAAAAAATATTATGTCTCAAAGTTTCCTAGGTGGCCCAGAAAATAAGTATGTTCCGGCACAAAACAAAACGCAATCTCAACAAAGAACAATACTCGCAGAGCATAAGGAAAATCTGCCAGAAGATTTGAATGACTGTCCCGGCTCACGTACTTGAGCTGTTCTACTTTTGTTGCGATAACTGTTATTGTGAAACTTGTTCAGGAATTATAAATACAATGAACTTTAGTGTAATAATAAGGTTTCTGGTAAAGTAGCTCGTCTGGAGAAGTACCACGGTTTCATACCCGTTTTCTAACCACTATGCCTTTTTCTGCACCAAGAAAGGGTTTTGGGTTGGTATTTTTATAAATATACTAGTTTCTGCCCACGGCTTCGCACTCGTTGTTTCTATGGAAACGTTTTTTTACAAGGGACTAAACCACCCCATTATACAAGGGGTGGTTATACGCCCAAGCGTAGCGAAGGAATATGACAATACCGAGTTATAATGGGTGGTTTTAGACCGAGTGAAAAACTCTACTTATCACTTCGATTACAAGAAAATAAATAAATCAAAACTTAACTTGAATTATAGTTTTTTACAATTCTCACGAATTTAGAAATCATTTAGAACGGGATGTTTACCATGATTCAATTTTTGAGTAATTTTTTAGTTCTTCCGTGATCATGGCGCATGAAACTGTGCCGAAATATTGGAAAACTCAAAAATTGAATCATGGTAAATATCCCGTTCTAAATGATTTCTATGTTAATAACCATGATTGTTTCAAAAGTCTCACGAATTTGTCTTAAGTCTTTAAATATGATTCGTGACGTGATTTCGACCGTAACCAGATAGAATCATATCAATTATTTCAATTCCCTTCTGCTCCATTTTCATAATATTAATAAAATTTTCGCTTGATGACATTTTCAATTTAGTAAACCACGTTCACCTTCAGTCTAATTTGTAATTAAACAAAAAATCCAGAGATTTCGCGATATTAGGTAACAACTTTTTTTGTGTTTTTGTTAAGCGCGAGGAAAAGTATCTACCTACGCGTTCTAACACGGAAGAACAATCACTATTCATAAAAATATTTAACAATCACCAAAAAGGCTCTATCAGTATCATTTTCAAAATGAATTCAAATGAAATGGATGTTCTTTGCAAATGGAATACCCAAAAGCCAAGTTTTTATGAAAGAGGACGAATGTCTTGTACTAGCTGATGATTTTAGACAAAATTAAAAAAAAAAAAAAAATTGTAGTCCCTAGGGCGTAGACTCACGTTGTACGCCCGCTAAGCTACGCTTTAATGAACACATTTTTGTAGCAAGAGATGTTAAAAGGTTATAATATAGTCATGGGAATCAGTTCCCATGGGATTAAAGTTGCCTATGTGTTAATCCAGGCCTAGATCTAGGCCTGTGGTTTGTCCAGCATTATTTATTTATTTGTCTACATGCTTAATTTCAGCCCGATCCGTTTAGTAGTTTTAGCGTGAAGAACTTACAAACATCCATCCATCCAAACTGTCGCATTTATAATATCAGTGTTATGTGATTATCTGGTTCTGGTGCATAATCTTCAGATTATGGTTGTCAGTAACTTTCTTGCGAGGCTTAGCACTAATACTTTGGTTGATAAATTATTTGGTATTGATTCGTGACAAAATGAAGCCAATGAGCGGCGTCAAGCTGCGCTCATTAGGGAAGGCCTATGTCCAGCTGTGGACTAGCATAGGCTGATGATTCACGATGATGATGATGAGATGTGTGATACCCTCACAAATACATCTGATAGTAAATTTTGGAGGAAAAAGCTAATTCTGATGTATATTGTAATAAGGTTATTTAGCTCACGAAAAGGTAAATGAGATTCAGATAACCTTATCTACTTTACTTTAGACAAATTCAATTTGCCAATTCAACTTGCCCCTCATTGATCACCCCGCAACCTTCCTCTATTCAACTTCCCTAAGCCCTACGTACCTTGACCCAAATTTAACCCCCTATCTTGTACCGTAAATATTCGATATTACTTCGCTAATACCGATTCAATTTAAACTTTATAACAAGGTGGTGAAGTTTAAAACCGCGTTGTATGATATATTATTAACATGAAAATGGTTTCGACAGTTCACGGACAGAATGAAGGGTTTGTTTTGTGGTTATTTGATAAGAGGGTAATTTATATCTTGTCATATATCTCATGTCGTTTGAATTTGAAGTTCGATGGTATTAAAAAGTTTCGAAAGATCTCGACGATCAAGGTCTTGACTTCGAAGGAATTTTGGTTGGCCGTACATTAGTAGGCTTCAAAGATCAGACAGTAGCGTGTTTTTCTCTCTCAATTAATACTTAGGTATCTTCAAGTCCCGCCGAAATCGAAATTTTATGGTAATTACTTATCTTTTTCGTCATACTTATGTATCAATATTTACAGCAATATCATATTTCATTGTATACAGCCGTAGCTTATCAAGAACCAAGAGTTTGGCCAAAGGAGGTTGGGGTAGGATATTCAATCAGTCAGCTCAGTTATTAAAGTGGGTGCCATAGAGTTGGCCTTTCTGAAAATAGTAGGTAGGTAGTTAAGGTATAGGCACTGAATAAAGGTTAACTTAAAGAAAGAAAGAAAATGCATTTCGTTCCCCCATCTCGGAAAGAGTATTTTTGCTTCAACATCGTACGCACGATGTTCTAAATTCAATTTACTTTATCCTCTAGCGGATAAAAACGGTTTTTGAACTCAGATATCGAGGAGCAACAATAATCTTTCCTCGCTGAGGTAGGATGAAAAGTTACGTGTTGCACTCGAGTGCAAATATTTTTTACCTCGTGCTCTTTTGATTCCCTCACTAACGGTCAGGATTCTAATTTTCAAATCAATCGCTGCGCTCGTGATTAAATTTTTGTTTCCTTCGCTTGCTTAGTCATCAAAATTGAGCACGCGCTTAAAAAGCAACTTTGCACTCTTGTATAAAAAATAACTATTATTGGCACACACACAATATACACAAAATACTATTGTTATTAAATAGGTGATTAGGCACGTTAATTAATGAAATGCACCCCTAGTCATAAACTGTTAATACAGACAGTAAATTAACGAAATTTCTGCGTTACGAGCTAAACCCCTGAAAATCCACCCAAATGAGTCGGAACGCTCCAAGTTATAAAAACTTATTTACATACATAATGAACACGCATTTTGTACCAGAGGCGTTGGTTGAGATATAACGTAGTTAATTACAAAATATTTAATGTAATCAAAAAGTTTTATTGTGTTTGTTTGATGTATAAAGAGATAGATGGGATGTATAATACATTTAAAGATAAAGATACATTTAATAACACCGTTTTTACCGGATTGATCGCGTATATTTTATCCTTTCCATGGTCACAGGCAAACTGCCTGTGACCATGGAAGAAAAGCCTCCGAAACGTCAGGTTATAAACAAAATATAAAATATACGCGATCAATCCGGTAAAAACAGTGTTTTATTATGAGTTCTCTCGAAAATAACCTTAGAATATACTAAAGATACATTTATTTATTTGGACAACAGGTACATACAGGTTTAAAGGCTCGCTCGTGCATTTTGTAAGTTTTCTAAATAAATAGTGATAAAAAAAAACATTTACTAAAGTCAAATTCTGCGATTTGTTTAAAAATATTTAGGGTTTTTAGTTACCTACAAAAGAAATGAAAAATATCAGTAGTTCAGTCATAATATTGAAAAAAACATTACAAAACTAACTTAACTTAACTTTGGGATTTTTATCTAACGAGTGAAGTCCATTTATATAGATCTTGTAACTGAATGCGACTTTGAGTGGCCTAGATACATTACATAATACTAGTTTTTTTCCCATTTTTATACGCTTTTCTATGTCTCAGATGATTTTAAAGATCACCAAAGCGTGGCCTCGGCTAGAACACTTGCCTTAAAGTAAACTCGACTAAGTGCATAAGCACTGTAAGCTTATACATTTAACATCCGAGTAGCTATTTGGTTCAACCAAAACAACCAACGAACCATACTGTACAGAATCTAGGTTATGTACGCTTTTTTCCATTATTATACGCAAATTTCTGTGTCTCAGATGATTTTAAGGATCACAAAAGCGCGGCATCGTCTTGAATAGTAAACTCGACTATGTGCTTATACACTGTAAGCTTATACGTTTAAGATCCGAGTAGCTATTTGGTTCAACCAAAACTACCAAAGAACCATACTTTACATAATCTAAGTTGTACGCTTTTTTTCCATTATTAAACGCTATTTTCTGTGTCTCAGATGATTTTAAGGATCACAAAAGCGCGGCATCGTCTGGAATAGTAAACTCGGCTATGTGCATAAGCACTGTAAGCTTATACATTTAACATCCGAGTAGCTATTTGGTTCAACCAAAACTACCACAGAACCATACTTTACACAATCTAGGTTGTGTACGCTTACGTTGTTATGTACGGTCACGTTCTGTCGAGGCTGTGTAATTTACGTGACAGCTAGCGAGTCTTCATTGGGAGCAAACAGATACTGAAGCAGTAGAATAAGATTTACATAGTGTACAAAAACTATAAAAGTTAACGTCCATACATTTAGCGCCTTGCAGCGCCCTTACCGGTTACTGAGAGGAACTTCTTTTCTTGTATATTTTCGCTATTTAGGCCCCGTTACAGTTATTTATGTGTACATTTAACGTGTTAAATATTTAATTGACAAGGCCTGTCTGTTTATTTTTCTCGCTTCTGCATACAATCCTTATGGTGTTTCCTACCTTCATACAAAACTTGTGTTGTGTTGTATAAATAATTATATTTAAGTACCTACATAAAATGTTAAATTAAGAAAATTATTTAGAATAAAACGACATCAAGTGTATCAACAGCTACCAACGGTGGAATAAATAGGTAGATGAAACAAGTGAAATGAATGAAATTGAAAATAACCTAAACATAAAATCATTTATTGGGCACAATTATAAGTTTCAGTCTAGGCTGTATTTCAGGATCCAAGGCTTCTTTTTTTAAAGTTTTACACACATGCCTCTACTTGAAACTAATAACTACTTAACTAAAAATAAAAGTGAATTTCGAAAATAAAGATGAATATGATGATGACAGTCACTAGTAGATACACGATTTCACGAACAAAGCTTTTACGAAGTCGATAATAGTTTTCGAATGATTTGTTGCATTTCACCAGAAGGTTCAACTTTATGGTTTTGTGTATTGTGCAAACTCATACTAGCGACACTGAATTACAAAACTGAGGTCTACCGTTCTGTCTGCGGTGGCAGATACCAACTTAGCAAAATTAACGATGGTTCGGATTCATTAGAGTTCAGATAATTTGGTGTATTTCTTGCCATTACGATTTAATGAAGGTTAATTGGATACAGGTTTTTGGTTGGTAGCAGTTTACGAGGGATCTTTTCTTATTTGCTTGGGATCGGATTATATAGACAGGGTGTTGTAAAGGAACGTAACCTGGAAGGCTTATAAACAGATTGAAAAAATTAAAACGCCGCATAACATGCTTATTACCAAGACAGATAAAACCGACCAACGAGTCGACTGGCACGGAACCCTCCGTGGGGTTCCGTACCATCGCACAAAACTATTTCGTAAAAAGAACAATAAAAACGGATTAAAAAAAACAAGAAAGCAAAAAGGACGCGTTCACCCATCCAAGTAGGTACCTACTAACCTCGCACGCGCTTACAGGCCTATATTACCTACCCTAAGTCAACTCCGCCGCTGCGCTGGACCTACATATCTTCCAAACTAATAAATATTTAACTTTGAAATGTATTGTATAGTAAAGTTCAGGGCTTACTCTATCGATAGTATGTTTCGAAAACACGATTCTTCAAAACTTTCTCGATATAAAAAAGAATCGCTAAGTTACCTACCTCAACATTTTTACAAAAACCTTTATTTCTCAATATATATACAGAAGTTAAGATCTTGCTGAAAAAAAGCATGCTAATTGAACTAAGTAGAAAGAACATTTTATATGTTGCGTTTTTTTCATCAAATTACCTATGTCCTAATTATTAGACGACGCGACGTGAAGATAGGTCTTAATTCTTAAACTTGGTATTGGTTATAGGTTTTAATAATCGTTTGTTAGAGAGGTTTTATTTGAAACTCAACTTAAAAACAGCTCTGCCCTGAATTAACAGAAGGTATGAGAGTGGAAAATCTTAAGACATTTTTTCACGTAGTAAAGGTGATTTATATATTTTTTTAAGAATTTAGAACTGGCATCTTCACGAACGTGTTTGTGATGATGGGCAGGATCTGCAGTTGACGTAGTGTTACTAACAATAACCCTGTATATATCAGTTATCTAGTACTTACCCATAACACAAACTCTGCTTAGCTTGGGGCTAGATAATGTTGTGTGAATTGTCCAACATTATTTATTTATTGTCAACATCAGTCCTTGACGAACATACACACAAAATATACACACAGCCGAACAAAGAACAAGTACGTCCACCTTTTTTGTGAAGTTTGATTGAAAAAAATTGTTTAGTAAGTATAAACATTTATAGGTTCTTAAAAAATATAGCTGAATAATTTCAGGAAAATGGAAGTGAATTTATTGTACCTTGAAATACAACGATAATGAGGAAGGAAAGTAATTTATTAAGTACTTACGTGATTCTTTGTGGGTCTTTCCTCAGAGGGTCCTTGTCCGCATTGTTTTTTAATTGGAGTTTGAAATTTTGTTCGAAATTCTTTTACCGAAATATTATCTAAACAGACTGTTATAATAGGATGCGTTTTTACAAAATCTAGGTATTTAGGTGAATTGTTATTTTTTTTATAAATTTTTTACCTACTTAGGTATAGGTACACTTCTGAAAAAAATCACCTACGAGTAGGTACCTATGTTATTTTTATGTAGGTACCAACTTACTTAAAATTGTTGTGCCGTAGCCGGGTCCATGTTTGAATATCTATAACTAAGATCTTTTGAACAACACCACATGGTTCAAAAATAAATACATCGACTTTGACGTTGACAATGGGCGGCCTTATCGCTTTATCTGCTTTCCAAGGCATGGGGAAGTAACAAAACGAACTGCCAGCTGCTACGGTGAATTCTTGTTTCTACAAAATTCTCAATAATAATTTATTGCTCGCTCCGGAATTTTATTCCGTAGATTGTTTAATTTGAGAAGGAAAGTGACCACACGGTACGCCTAGCTTTTTAGCAAAGCTCTTTTAATTTTTCTTTTAATAAAGCTCGTCTCAAATTCGTCAGATTAATATTACCGAAGGCTGAAATTTTACGATCGTAGCAAAGTGCCTGCCATCAATTCCAGAGCTCGAGTGAAACTATTAAATGACACCCTAAGATAAGTAACAATAAATGTAGGACAAGACTGGGCTTGGAGTGAAGCAGTAAAAGTGTACGTGTCGACACCTACAGGCCGCACTCACTTTGGACACGTTTTCGTGCGAATTTGATTCGTGTGGAAACGTAGGTACGATTATAATTATACGCACGAATAATCTAGACCTTCCAAGTACTAAGCAGGCGCGCAGACTACGAGTGATTAAAGTGCAAGCGTAAGTGGAACTGCGTGGCACAGCACTGCGAGTAAAATTTGACCAAATCACACAATAAAAGCCGCGTAGTTCCACTGACGCGTAGTGCATTCTATCTCATACGATTTCACACAAAGAATAATAGGCCGCGTGTCGTACCGCACAGTTTCACTGCAGTGCAGTTCCACTCAGTGCGGTCGTACCTTTGCCGTACGTACGTTTAGATATGACGTCCGAAAACAATCCAAACTTGTTGGGAAATCCCAACAACGCGTGTAACAAACGAAATTGTGGTAAAATTACCACAATTTCGTTCGTTAGACGTCATAACACCGGGACACCGCCTATTTGATGGAGAAAATCGTATTCAGTTTGCGCACTAAGTACAAACAGTATTCATACGTTTACGTACGATACAAATTCGCATCCAAAGTGAGCCTAAGCGCGGCCTAAGAGATTTTAACTGTAGTAGCCGGCACAGAAATTAATCTCTAAAGGTGGAAGATAATTAAATCTCTCTTATTAATTATGATCTCACATATGTGCGTGCCTGCAACAGCCGCGCCACCTAAGTGCAATAAACCACTGTGTAACCAACCAGCAGCGATCGTATCACTCATGTCCCCGAGCTATCCAGATATCATACGGGTAATACCTACTCTATGATTTTCGTACCATGGAAAGCAGAAGTCAGGGTCTTGGCTTTCATTCCAAGCATGGTACCTTTCACTAATGGAAAGAAACAAAATCTTATTAGAGATTATCATAGAAACTAGTGTATGATTTATCTGTTTGTTTTTTGGCTTTATAATCATAGGTACTTTGTGCGAACGATCGCACTGTCTAAAGCTTTCCAAACAGACCTAACAAGGTATTTTGTATCGAATTTATGCTAGTTTTGCATAAATTCGATACAAAATACCTTGTTAGGTCTGTGCTTGTAACGAACAAAACGTAACAGGAATCAATTGAATACTCTACAAACGTAGCAGAGGTATTGGGAAGCAATCAATGTAGTGGAATTACAATAGCAAGGCGGGTCAATTCAGGTCCCAACTTCAGAACGGGTATTGACGAACAATTCATATGAAAGGCTAATGAGTAGGTAAATGAATAAATTATCTTTTCGAACAGGGTTTTTAGAGAGATAGTTTTCAAAACTAGCGTTTCATAAAAGATCCCATCCTATTCTGCAAGAGGCGCCAGCAGCGTCTCTTGCAGAATAGATCTGCCACCGAACTGCGATCCCCAATCAGCATGCCCAGCGTGGAGATTATGGGATTACCCCCATGATATAAAAGCCAGTAAGACGAGGGGGAGGCCTGCGTTCAGCAGTGGACCATTATAAGCTGTTGAGGAGAAGAATATGAATCCCATACTAAAAAAAGCCCATAGACTGCTTTGCTTATTGGATTCATGTTATATTTAAAATATTTTTCCATATGCAAATAAAGATATCCCTCTTACTATAAACAACTCTCAAATATCGCAGTTGCTGACGGACGTGATATTTACAGTACGTAGAGTCCTCACCCCTCGCCTTCCCAAGATCGCATAGGTATGTGCATTTTTTGTAGATACAAAAAATTATCAAATTATTTGATATTTTGGAAAAAAACAAAAAAAAGTGAATTTAGTTATCTTGGGTCTCACGTGATAAATGAACGACCCCTTACGGAACGGATTATCAACTTTCTAAATTCACGCAGGTTTTTCTAGTGTTTTATATCACACTGACTATAAGGCCACAACGTAAAACAGACTCTTACTTATTTCTGATAAGAGAGTTTTTTATGTAAGAGAGAATTTTCAACGCAACGGAAGCTGTACTAATTCATTCCTTAGTAATATTGATCGGCACCTAGCAACAGGTTCAGTGGTCCATTTCTGGGAGAACCTAGGTTTTGCACTTTGTTACATATTTCACATGCAATAAAGTTTGTTATCGTTTGCCCTGAGTCTGGATCTAGGTCTCCCGGGGATTGATGGAAAGGGACAGGTAGCTAGGAAAAGCTTGTTCCTGTTCCAACAAATCGCTACGCCCCTGACGCACTTTGACCTTTTGTTCGTTGTACGGATGCGAATTTTACAATTTTGTGTACTCTGACATTTAAATATTGCGGTGTGAGAATAACTGATACAAAATGCTGCCAAAGTGTGAACTGTTACAAGGTTCGTGGAGTTTCGTTATAGTTATTGTAATTCTAGATATTTTATGTCAACAAAGATATTTATGAACAAAAAGATAACAATAAGAGAAAACAACAAGGTAACAGTGACATTATCACTAAAAAGTAATACATAAACATCGACAACGGATAATCTCACATGTACAGCGAAAAATGTAAAAATTTGAATGCGAACACGAACGAAAGATCCGTGAAATGATGAATGAAAGCATTCAAAACGAAAACTTGTTTCAAGCATCTGTGCTTTGCTTCGATGATACCAATGTTGTTAACTATTTTCCACCAATATTCATTAGGTTTTGTTACCACTTTAAATACAAAAAATATCCAGGTTTTTGAACCGGGGTACATAGTTCCTGCCCGCGGTTTCGCACGCGTTAATTCTATGGAAACGTTCAAAGGTGTATTTCTATCCCATGGGAACTGATTTATGGGATAAAAAGTAGCCTATGTTTGATTCAAGGATTAGAATGACCTGTATGCAAAATTCAACCCGATCCGTTCAGTAGTTTTGGCATAAAGAAGTAACAAACATCCATCCATCCAAACTTTTGCAAATGCTAAATTCTTCTAAACAAGTAAAATTCTTCACGAAGAATTTTACATGCTAATTATTTAACAGTTTTTTAATACCCTAACCACTAAAATATTGTTTCTGGTACATTATGATATCTTATGATTGTTATGATATTCATGAGTTAGAAGCAGCTGATGATGTTTACACCTCGATTCACTTATCAACAAACAAGTTCACTAACCCAAATAAATATCACAAAACTTTACAAACTAAAACCAATATCGCTCGAAGTATGAAATATCAGTACCTAATTTGTTACTTGGGTACCATAGGGTACCTCATATTTCTCAAACTTTCGACTAATCGTGGTAGGGGTTTGCCCGGGCGAGCACCGAGCTATAAATAGACCTACTGCATTTACCTTTGCACTTTGAGAACCGGGACACAGAATAGGGTACAGAAGCCCGGGAGCCGCTACTAGGGAAATCAGGACAGGTTACGGTCAGAGCTTCTGGGAATTATCAAGGGAGCTAAATTAAGTGGTGAGGCTTCGAGGCGTAATTAGATTGGCTATGGATAGAAGCTTAGAGGTTGCGATGGATACACCGACCGCAATGGATGGATGGTTATCCAGGTGTGCAATGTGCATGTCGAATTAACAAATGATTTAACACTTTATTGTACCAACAATAAGCTCTGATTCAAAAACTAGGATATATTTTGTATAAAAAGGCTTACATAACCCAAGTAATATAGGTGGAAAATAATTTACGACATTGGTATCATCGAAGCAAAGTATAGAAACTCGAAACAATGTTTGGTATTGAAAGCTTCCGTTCGTTTTCGAATTTTTCGCTGCAAATTTGAGATTGTGCATTGTTTAAGTTTGTGTTTTAGTTTTTAGTGTTTACCTTGCTTTGTTGTTTTCTGTTTTTGATAACAGTTTTTGTTAATTTTTCATTCACAAATGTCTTTGTTGACATAAAATATGTCGAATCTATTACTATTTTTTATAAGTAAAGGAAATGTGTCTACCTACCTATGAACCTATTGCAAGACAGTGGGAGTTGGAAGAAGACTTTCGAAGGTCTGGTCTCCAGGCCTGAAGTGACTTAACCTAATAGTTGGTGATTACGATGAAAGGATATGTTAAGAATTCGTTTATTTTATTGATTAAAGAGCATTAAATCTTACTTACTTACTGGCGTGGTGCAGGTTTTTCTTTATTTCCTAGTTTTACTTATGTAATCTGAGCTTTTTGACGTGTCCAAGAGTCCTGTAAGGTCTAAAGGAAATAAAGCACTTGGAATTTTGAATTGAATTATGAATTTTGCAGTGACGCCACGTGAGGCCAAGTATATCTTAGCTTCCTACACCAGAGATCGCCAGTTGTCCCGGTTCCTTGCCATTTCAGTCCAGTCGATGGCACGAAGTTCATGTAGGTCTTTCTCAACTTCGTCGCTCCAGCGGTACCCCGGACGATCAATAGACCTCCGGCAACTTGTACGGCCCACGTACTCTCTGTTGGCTGCTCGATCTTCCCCCATTCGGACTACATGCCCGAGCCATCGGAGTCTCAAGGATTTGGTTTCTCCTATAATGAGTGGCTAGGACACTAGATCTTCAATTTTTTTTTTCGAAGTGTCCAGCGGCCATCTTCCCGCTGGGTGGGGATTAAATCTACTATAATGAATTTTTCACTTCTCTTGCTCGAAAAGTGTATCATAATAGTGTAGCTTAGCAGGCCTAAAACTCGAGTTTAATCCCTCGGGCTAAAAAGTAATTTTTCTTTTTAATTTTTGTCTAAAATCATCAGCCAGTACAAAGCATTCGTTCTCTTACATAAAAACTCGACTTCTTGGTGCTCCGTCAACCTTTTTTTTGAAAATAGAACCGTCTTGGTGATGTTTTATGAAGGTTGATTCTTCCCTTCACGGTAGAATGCGAACTGTTTCGTTGCGGGTTAAATAGAGATTTAAAAAAAAAGATGGTATTGGCGCTAAATCTCTAGAATTTTCTTCATTCCAAATCACAAACTTTTACGTTTAACTTCCTGACTTTTACTTCCAAATTGTGAACGTGAAAAATGTCATCAAGTGATAGTGAAGATGCTAATATGCAAATGGAAGAAAAGGGCAAAGAAATAATTATGAATCTGTTGCCGACAAAATCACGTGGAATATATTTAAAGAGTTACGAAAATTTTATGAAATGGAGAGATGAGAAACGTGTGGATTCTTTTACAGAAGGGGTTTTTCTCACTTATTTTGATGAATTATCGAAAAAATTCAAATCGTCGACTCTTTGGAGCACATATTCAATGTTAAGAATGACCTTACAAACGAGACACGACGTCGATATTAAAAAATATGTAAATTTAACGGCTTTACTGAAGAAATTGTCCACTGGATACAAGGCAAAAAAATCTAAAGTCTTGACGACACAAGAAATCGAAACATTTTTAAATAACGCTCCAAATAAACAATACTTGGCAACAAAGGTAACCTACTACTTATGTACTCAACTCAAACTAAATAAATAGATACCTACCTACATACCTAAATTATGTACCTAGGTTATTACGATTAATAACACACTTATTTTTTTGTTCAACAGGTTGCTTTAATTTATGGAATCAGCGGTGCATGCAGAGGAATAGAGCTTGCTAATATAACGCTAGAAGACGTAGAAACGGATACAAACCTACAAGCTGTGAGTCTGCCGAACACGAAAACAAACAAAGAGCGTAAATTTGTCATCAGTGGAGAATACCTTAATATAGTTAAAGCCTATCAGGAGTTACGTCCCACTAATGTTTCAACGTTTGGATGAATATGTCAACTCAGCTGAAGCCGCACTCAGATCTTAATAATGCACGAAACTCAAGCATGAGTCGAGTCTCTCCAACTTTTACTCCACAACAATCAACTCAAAATATTACACACACATCCCAATCACAGAGAACCGAAATAAAATTGCCCGGGAAAAACATATCACTAAACATTCAAAATTGCTCTAACTGCACATTTAATTTTTAATAAAATTTCTGAAAATTGTCTAATTTTGAATTGTTTTATTTTCTCGCAATCGAAGTGAAAAGTAGAGTGTTTTACTCGGGCCAAAACCACCCATTATAACTCGGTCTTGTCATCCTCCCTCGCTACGCTCGAGAGTATAACAACCTCGTATATAATGGGATGGTTTAGTCCCTTGTAAAACAATCTACTATATTTAGACTTACCAACAAGAAAATGCCCAATACGTATAAAACAAAGAGCACATTTATGGCAACGCCAGACGTGGCCTTAAAATGACTGGTAGTTACAACTATCACATAAAGGTACGTTTAATATAAGGTATGAACAGGTTAGTGAAGTAGATCTATCTTCTTTTTTGTAATCAAACATTGTAACATATTAATAAAATCATATTCGCATTCATAACAAAAATCAACCATTAATATCGTACATTTCGTATTTGCCGGCACACCGCATCCATCAAGGGACTCTGTTCATTGCGACCATTAATTATGTTCTGGTTCAGTGCCGTATTACCGATTTTCATTATCCTTTTAATAAATGGTAATATTCAATTTTAAATAAATCGTAGGTACTCACCTATTACTGCTAATATTATTACGGCGAAAGTTTGTGAGTTGTGCCGTTGTAGAGATGTTTGGCCAAAATAAACTCCAGAATTGCTGGATGGATCTGGCTGGAATTTTGCACACATAAACATCTGGACCTGGAAGAATGTTTAGGCTCAATTTTCATTCTAAAAACGCGTATAAAGCCGCAGGTATAAACTAGTTTAGTTATAAAGATTGAAGTTTCAATTTAACATGTACTTTTTCTCGCCGCATCTGAAGAATTATAATGACATGTATACCTAAGGCTGAAATTTTACGTAGCTATTACGCCCGTCTCACACTACCGCGCGAAATCGAATTTGCGGAGCCGCAACTCGAGGTCCGTAGCGCGTCCGTGGCAGTTTCGCATCTGTTCCGCATCTCGTAAAACGGACAACGTCCTTGCGAAACTCCTGCGGCACCGCACCTACGGTACCGCGCGGTAGTATGAGAGCGCTCTTATAGCCTCTAGTAAAGTGTGGAGGAACTATGCTAAAGTAGTGTAGGATGCCCTCTGGCCAGGTGGGATGACGACCTGCAAATGACTGCTGGCAGATGCTGGTTGCGTCAAGCTGACTGAAGACAGGGTGCTATGGCGCTCATTTGGGGAGGCCTACCTAAGTCATAGGCTGATAAATATTAATAATAATCGTTTATTCTGCAGGAATGTAGGTGGGTCATGAGGTCTGATTTATGTAGCTTACCCTATTCTACCCCATTCTGCCTCGTCAAGGCGTGCAGAATTAAATCTAAAACTAGGTGCTAGATGACCTAAGCAACTATTTTCCAGGAAAAAAACGCATACGAAGCTGCCTGCGGAAGTTAGTTCAATAAATTTACATTATCTTTGTGTTATTGTTATGGAAAATATTAAATTTCGACTTACAATAATTATTTTGAACAAGTTTTCAGACCGTTCCGGGAATATTGATCATTCAATTATTTGTAGCTGCGAAGCGTTAACTCCGTGGTTGAATTCAGTAATATTATACACCTTTAAATTAATAAAAAAAACATCATCATCACCAGCTTATATTAGTCCACTGTTGGACATAGACCTAATGAGCGCCATAGCACTCTGTGTTCAGCTTGCCGCATCCAGCATGTGCCAGCAACTTTTCGCAAATCGTCATCCCATCTGGTCGGAGGGCGTTCTACACTATGTTTGCCGAGTCGCGGTCTCCACTCAAGAACACGTTTACCCCAGTGGTTGTCGGTTCTTCTCGAGATATGGCAGTCCAATGTCACTTAAGCTTGCTAATCCTTTGAGCTATGTCGATAACCTTGGTTCTCTGTCGGATGTATTCGTTGCGAATCCTATCTTTCAGAGAAACTCCGAGCATAGCTCTCTCCATAGCTCGCTGGGTGACTTTAAACTGGTGGAAAACCCCTATCGTGAGACTCCACGTATTCACGTCAAAAATAATAATTGGATAAACGTAATTACCAGCAACTAACACCATCTAGCTTTTGCATGAAGGATACGCCTACGATATTTACGATCATATAATTTTATGTCAGTAAACGTTTTTGGTTTAAAACGACTTACAACGACGAAGAATGAACGAAAATATCTATAGAACAATATGTCTCTATGACTTGCTTTAATCGAAGGCCTTGGCCTTCGATTAAAGCAACCGAGAGATGCGAAAACTTTAACTTCAGGTTTGCAGAAGACACTTTTTAGTCTTTTTCGTGCGCATATTTGATGAACTCAAACCAGCACTCAAACTCATAACGGCTTACAAAATAAGCACAAGACAAATTGCTTATTTTGTAAGCCCTTAGGCATTTTTTGGACAGAAAAAAACAAAAAAAAACCTATAGTTGATAGAATTTTAGAAACTAAAACAATATGACGTCGAATAAAAACATAGAAGACCTACACAAGAAGAATGAACGAAAATATCTATAGAACAATATGTCTCTATGACGTAAATTTTCGAACGTCAATGTGTAGTGGGTACGTTGTTTGAGAAAGTACGTAGATAGAATACGTACACGTTGCGTCTGTTTGTGTGTGTAAGGCTGTGTGAGTGACCTAGTTTCATTCAGTAGCAATTCAGGCGGCGGCGTCAGGGTTTTAGTTTACACCTCCGTAATGGCGATTCATCCCGAACGGAACAGTGGTCGTTTATTTTTAGATTCATTTATCTCATGCTAGGTGTCATCTTGTATTAAGATACCTATACTCCGATTTAGAATCCAAGATATTTTATGTCAACAATGATATTTATGAATGAAAACTTACCAAAAACTGATAACAATAACAGAAAACAACAAGGTTATCACTAAAAACTAAAACATAAACTTCACCAATGCATAATCTCACAATTGCAGTGAATAATGTTTAAATTTGAATTCGAAAACGAACGAGACATCAATTAAATTTTATCAATGAAAGCTTTTAAACCAAAAATTGTTTCGAGCTTCTGGCTTTGCTTCGATGATACTAATGTCGATAAATATGTTCTACCAATATTCCGGTTCATTCCGGAAATCCCCCACGGCCATCCCCCACGTGGGGAGATACCGGGTTTTTTTCCGGAAATCCCCCTTGGGTTTTTTAACCCCTTTTGTATACAAAAACTATCCAGGTTTTTGAATCGAAGTCGATACTCCCGACCTGTCTATTCCACCCTCGAAAATAATCGCTGTAAGATGCAGAATATCTACAACATTTTGAGCAAAAGTATATGTTTTACTCTACCTCCTAAAATTTCTACATGTTCAACATCACCAACATTACTCTGAAAAGACACGGTACAAAAAGTGTGCGTGTATTTCGTTCTAATAAATTTATCTTGATGTGTCAACAAAGAAATGTTTACTTTTCGTGAAGGAAGCGTTTACGTTATCAGAGTGACTTCCGAAGAGGAAGCTTGAACAAACGAGGGAATTTTCTTTCACTCCACATAAATTTATCAGATGTCGTGTCAACTGTGTAATCAAAAGTAAACAACGTGCATCTTTTGATTCGATATGTTAGCAAAAATTCAGATGTTGCCCGAATTCTGCCTGTCCCTTACTTAACGATCGATATAAAAAAGACGGCAAAATTTTCAGTGCTATTAAATATGTTAGGTTTAATTTAAGTGAAATCTGAATAGGCATTTTAATTAAATATATTTTTATTTGTATCGTCATAAAGTTAAAAATACTCTGATCTAATTTATCGCCCGTGATTATTTCGGCCACGTGGCATTATAACCGTGGCGGTAGTCTAGAATTTTGGAAAAAAACAGTCTTTAAATAAATAAATATTAATGCTGGGCAATTCACGAGGCATCATCTAGCCCCAAACTAAGCAGAGCTTGTTATATGTCGCTGACTGATATACCCAATACAAGTTGGTATTATTTATACAATAACGGAGCAAAACAACTAGTATACACATAATATCTATTTCCTATAAATATAAGCCGTCACCAGAAGGCAGAGTGCCCAGAATGCTGGCAGCAAGCTAATTCTCCGAAATAAAAGCCAGCATTGTTTTCATTCGTTTACCACCACTTACTCGTAAATGGTAGAAATTTAATTGATGACTGTATCTCGTAGGTAGGTACAGTTGTATTTTTTAATATAACATCGGGGAGGGGATCGAATCCACAATCTTCTGTGTTGCAGGTGGGCCTACGCCAGCCGCGCCACATTCGCCCGCCGCGTCGGTCCTCAAAATGGTATAAATTTGCATGAAAGATTAAATGAAATATAGACTGTCTCTTTACTAATAGCCTACAACTAAATACATGACGCACTAACTAACATCCATACAATTCAATGTGATACGGACGTAGGTAGCGCAGTCCCAGGCAGCTGCATCGATCGCGCGAACCCTGACATTCTCGGAATAACCTGAAACGGCACAGCTACCTAATTTTATTGGTTTTGGACGCATCAATGTGCACAACCATTTCAAATGTCGGATACAATTTACATACGAAGTTCACAAACACCGTCTTTTTCATTAAAATGTAAGAATCAGCAGTAGAGATAAAAGAGGTAAAATTAAACACATAATTATTCATAACATGGCGGTCCGCCCCGGCTTCGCACGGGTTTATTCTATCGCCTATGTTCATCAAGGATAATTTAGGATTCTAATTGTGAAAGATTTTTTCAAATCGGTCCAGTAGTTTCGGGCCTATTCAATTTAAACAAACAAATCTTTCATCTTTGTAATATCAGTGAAAATATAAGGGCCAAGTTAAAAAAAAATTACTTATGCGAGTAGCTACATCTCTGAGTTATTTATTCCTATTTTACTCAAGTACCTACCAAAAAAGTAAAATTTCATTTCAGAAAGCCTTCGTTTAAACTTCACTTTAGAATGTGGCCTTTAAACAGAGGTTATTGGTTAATTAGTAACAGATTCTGCCTATCATCACAAACACGTTAGTGAAGACGCAAACTGTATAAGTTTTATTTTTTGTAAAAGTCAATCAAATTACAATTGATCTTTCCTAAACCTAATATTTCGCTAGTAATAAGGGGTGCATAAATCCTTTCTGGCTTCATAAGAAGCGATCAATGTAAAATATAGAATATCTCAGGCTACTCCATTAACAAAATAAAACCCCATCAGAATATAGCAAGATCGTGTGCCTGTCCATTTTGTTCAACGTATTTCAAAGGATTGTTGATTGCTTTGAAAGCATATAGAAGTTCCATTGGAAATTTCGACATGAAATGAAATACGTCTTTGTTGTAAAGTTTTTTGTTAAAATTTTGTGACTTTTTAATAGGTCAGGCATCTAACTGAATATAGTAGCAAAGAGTGCTACCTGCATTCTTTAAAACCACTACCTACTTAG
Source organism: Eupithecia exiguata (assembly GCA_947086465.1). Taxonomy (NCBI): domain Eukaryota; kingdom Metazoa; phylum Arthropoda; class Insecta; order Lepidoptera; family Geometridae; genus Eupithecia; species Eupithecia exiguata. The sequence goes on along the minus strand of OX352230.1, from coordinate 4,517,570 downwards.
GTAAGTGGATAGTGTTTTTTTTTTCTAAAGTGCGTGCATACAGTCTCTATTACAAAGACCTGACGATAATTTGTTTAATATAGATTTATAATTTCTTGAGAGAATTATTGTTTTTTAAGAGGCGTTTGTTTACTTATTGTTATTGATGCACATAAGGCTCATGAGTCGCGTCATACAAAGTGTCACATGATGAGTTATCGTTTTGTTGAAAGTACACATTTAATGCAACTCACAATTTTTTAAAGTAGTGTGTTTGTGAGTTGCGTACTCACAAACACACTACTTTAAAAATTATGATCGTATAGGCTCAGTCTAATATGAAAAATAAAACACTGGCTAGCAACCTTGGCCGCATCTTCACTTACTTATGTGAGATGGTTTCCAAACCAGGCGTTTGGAAACTTATAATTTATATATAAAAAGATTTTTTTTATAAATGGGGGGTGTGTATATCAATGTTCGTCTAATAGCACTTATAGCACAGAACAATACATTCTAACGGAGTCTTTATAAAAATGATTTGACCAGTGACAGCTGGCAATCCCATACTAACCCCTTACTAGGATTGGTTACTACCGCAGTTAGGACTTACTTCAAACTTTTTGTAAAGAAATTGCATTAGATGAGCACCACAAAGGAACTCCAAATAAAACGCTTTTACGGACTAAAAGTCGGCCGGCACTGAGTGATTGATACTGTTATAACACAGAAAAGTTACCCATGGCCTATGCCACCCAGAAAACTCACTTCGAAGAATCGTCGAATTTCGTCACACTCCTTCTTTGCAAACTGTTTTACCGTTAGATTCTATAGTAGATCTCCCATAAGTGCGTAACCAACCGAAGCTGCTGGCCGGACTGCTCATGAGACTTTCCGTAACATTTATACTTGGAAAATATTTGGCCTACGGTATGTTTTTTAAATACGTGCCGTGCGCATATCTAGGAAAAATACTGAACTGGTTGTTACTAAAAATATGTCCTTGGTGTGCTTGCTTCTGCGCATGTATACGAAGGCTATAAATGTGTCGCATTTCAAATGTTATACAATGTGCCTTACACAATTTTGTCAGCTTCACTTATGGCCAAGTAACGAATAACAAACGAAAATATCAGATTTTTCGCGCGACAGTTATAATATTTTGTTATTTCCCCGCAGATGCAACTCGAAACATACATGAGTGTGCTTTCTGAGTAGCGATAGGTACCGTCTATTTTGGAGTTTTAAGGCCAAAAAGTAGTTTTCGCAATGTTTCGCTGGGTTGGAAATAGGAGAGTTGGCAGAGCTCCAAATGTTACGACTGCTCAGTATGGATTGACCGTGCCGGCCATACGTGACAAAAATGGCTTAATTTGTTCTGTTTTAATTGCTGTAATGCACAGCTGATGCTTTGGCTGATAAACTTGGAGTACACGGCAGATATTATTCATAACAAATATTTCAGAATACCGAAGGGGAATATAAATAGAAAAGTATCAATTTGTGGGAAAAAGTGAGAAGACAAATCTGAATCTGCCGATATTAAAACGACTACAGCTTCATCGGACCCATATCATATATTTTTTCCTCGACACGGACCCCTGTGTGCTTCAATATTGAAGCACACAGGGGCACCTTCCCCATATATTGCCTCCTTCTCAACCGTAAGTTATCATAAGCCTACATTTCCATCATATAACTTCTTTATGAAATACCCCATCAAATTACAGAGGTAGAATGTCACACGAGAATGGTACGTAATAAAACGTTTCAATGGTAAAATTGACGAAAATATGACTCCTGGAGTGAAATCCACTTATTACCACTTTATTGAATTTCCCGACATTTCACCTCGCCGAGAAAATGCTAGCGGAAAATCTTTTTCTTCTAAATTTACCGCAGAATTGAAATAAAAGAGATAGACTTGAAATAATAGTTTATACGTACCGTGTTGATTTCAGCACGCATATTAATTTATGTCCACAGCTGATCAAGGCAGGTGATTTGGAGAGTGACGGTTGAGCGAAAACTAGGGAGGTTTTTGTCATTATTACAAGCCCTGGCAGGCGGATTGAAGATCGCAGTTGAGGTGTTAAATAATACAAAGAACGAAGCTTCTGCCCTCCTCTGGTAGATTCCATTAGTGAGGGGTCGATTCTAATGCTAAAAGCACCACGTATCTACCGCGTGGGGTATCCTTTTTCTCCTGCCTCCTAACACACCTTATCGATATAAATTCAAATTATTTATCAACAAGATGAAAACAAGACTCAACAAGATATAACAACAAGACCATACCATTATAGATATCTCCATATGTTTATGTCATTTACAAACAATTGAAAAAACACAACCTCACTAATATTATAAACGTGAAAGTTTAGATGGATGGATGGATAGATAGATGGATAGATGTTTGTTCCTTTATCACGCCAGAACGGCAAAACGGATCTGGATGAAATTTGGCACAGAGATAGATTATAGTCTGGAATAGGACATAGGCTACTTTTTATCCCGAAACCCTTACGGGACCGGGAACTACGCGGGTGAAACCGCGAGGCGCTGCTAGTACAAAATAATGAAACAATACAAAAAGTGCAAAAATGATTCCCACCCTGCTCTCGTCTTCAATCACATTAGATGTAGAGATAAAAAGTTTTCTCTGCGAGATTAAAGACGGTGGTTATGTATTCGCTTACCTTCTGTAACACAAATAAGAGATTAAATATCTCCATCAGAGCTATAGCTAAACAAATTACTCTCAGACAGTTGGTAACATTATTATCCGTATCAAGTAAGGGTTTTGAAGAAACCAGGCTATGGCAGATTTATATTCTACTACTATATAATATAGTTCAACAACTGAATCACATTTTTGGTTCTGATCCTGTGTGTAATCGAAGTTATGTCACAGAATAATTAAACGTGTAGACCATATTGCTACGAAACAGGTAGGTCCGTAGCGTCGTAGCGGTTTCGTAGCACAATATGCTCGTAGACCCTCTTATCTAGCTGTCGTTACCTACGTGTAGTAGCAATGAACGATCGTCAACGACGAAATAAAGCAATTCTCAGCTAAATAAAAACAACGCCTGAACCAACACCCTTATCAACTGGCATCATAGCTTACCATTTTATAAACTACCCTAAGAGGCTGCGCAGACAACACATCACAGAGCTTGACGCATGATAAAAGGAAACAATGGGGAAATGATCGCTGCACCAATTCCTTGAAACGACTCTCGCTTACACCAAGTAAGCGAGAGTCGTTTCAAGGAATTGGTTTTTTACCTATAGTCAGAAGACAGCTTGCAAAGCAAAATGGAAAAAAAAACCTACCTATAGTAATTTTTTGACGTTATTCTATGAATATATATTTTACCATGAAATTACGGGTATATGTGGTGGTCATTACTTACGTCCTAGTCGTATTAAAAATACTATCTAGTACTTACAGAGCAGGAAAATTTACTGTAGTACCCGAGTACTTCTTAATGATTTCTTAGCTATAGGAAGTTTATCAAAATTTAAGCGATGGATAATGAGAAAACTTTTGCTTGTTTTTCTCTACATTCCACGCAAAAATCGCTTTACGAAGTTTATTCGTGGAAAAGTTGTGATCGAAAGTAGGAAAACTGTAACGCTCAAGATTAATGAACACAAAATCAAATATGTATATTTAATCAATGTAATTGAAATAAAAAGAAAAATCAGGTCGCTTCTGTCTGTTAGTTTGTTTGGTAACTCCCCCCCTATCTCGGAAAGAGTATTTGTCATCGTGCACACGATGTTCTAAATTCAATTTACTTTACCCTCTAGCGGATAAAAACGGCTTTTGCATTCAGATATCGAAGAGCAAAAATACTCTTTCCTCGCTGAGGTGGGATGAAAAGTTACATGTTGCACTCGAGTGCAAAGATTTTTTACCTCGTGCTCTTTCGATTCACTCGCTAACGCTCAGGATTTTAGTTTTTAATCAATTTTAGTATCCTTCGCTGGCTCAGTCATCAAAATTGAACACGCGGTTAAAAAGCAACTTTGCACTCTTGTATAACAAATAACTATTAAATAGGGTCTTCGGTACCTTATACAATAATTTAAGATTTCTTCCAATACCCATAAAATTACATAGTTCTATAACAAATAATAATAATATTCTTTAATTCAGACACATGATCCATTTTTAAATTATATAGGCATTAAATAATAACACATTACACAAAGTAATAAAATAAAAAAACATTAAAATTTAAGGTACTTACTAAGTTTAAGTACATACGTCAGGTGGCAATATACACCCACCGTTTATAGGTGTCTGATAACATCAGACGGTCAGACAGGCTTACAATAATAATAATAATAATCATTTATTTCAGACTATAGAAAAGTTACAGATCTTATTTTAACTTATTCTACGGTCCATAGTAATATATACCTTAAAATTACATAACATACATACAATATTAAAAACTAAAATTAAAGACGCGTTATTTGACGGCGAGACGTGACGCAATTAGGTGACAATAATGTCGTTTTTACACACAAATGAGTAGAGCCGTAGTCCAAGCCTATTTATTACCCGAAGATAAACAATTTTCTTATGATCCCTCATGAAGATTAGTGTGTTTACCATTGGAAGGTCGAAAACTGGGTCAGGACATAAAATCTTCCATCCCGGTTGGAAATCTTCCCCATTCAGAACAATACAGATGATAGATGATTTGTCCCGGCAAGCATTCTGTTTTTATCCAATTGTTTCCACCTGGTACTTTTACCTTGACGTAGTGTTATGTTTTCAGTAGGAAAATTATTTAATGCGTATATGAAGGCAAAAACACAAAAATTCGGTGTTTTTGAACCCGTTTTCTGACGAAAACATTGTTTGTCGAGTTTTGAAATGTATATATCCTGTAACACATATCTTGAAGAAGTGCTTGGCGTTCCCAAATGTTTGCCGTTAATTATAGTTTAGTTGGTTATAGTGTTAGTCATAGTGTGTGTTTAGTTGCTTCGAACTCACTTTTTATCGGTGTCTCAAATTCGATCAGTACCAAATTCAATATAGTGATTCACACAGTTCATACCTATTTCTTGGCGGTCCATTATCGTCGGAAAGCAGTCAAAATAACTATAATAAACGTAAAAGCCTATTTTTGCCTACAAAATCTGTGATACAAACCTGACCAGTTACTCGTCACCTAACCGCAGAGGATCGTAATATTTGGTTGATTAGGGCACTACATGGTATGCCGAATCGAAAACAAGCACTCTATGCTGCATATAGGCGCGCGGACATGCCCAAGGTCATTTGCCTTACTATTCGCCTTAAGTACTTACAAAGGTGATGTTTTATTTTAAGATGACTTTTTGTAAGTAGTGAGATTTAACTTGAATCACCTTTTGTTATGAGCGTACGAACGACATGGTTATTCCGCATTACTACCGGATAAGCCCCCTTAGTTTTTATTGTCTGCACCTGCTGGCTTTGTACACAGTTGTGTATTCAGCATATTTCGTGCCATTCGTTAGCCCTTAACTTTGCCTTGTTTTTGTGATATGTGACTATTGTAGTACAAAAGAGAGTTTAAAAGTGTTTGGAGTACCAAACGGTTTTAAACTCTCTTTTGTACTAAGTCTAGCAGCCCGCCCCACCTTTGCATGGGTATCACTCCTACTACTACTGCTTGGGGAGTAGTTTGATAGATATATTTAATCGAAATAATTCTGTAATAGGTAAGTTAGCGAACAGACAGGTAGAAAGACGCGTTAATCGACTTTTTTTAATAGAATAAATTAACTTACTAATAAACGATCATTAGTAATTTAATTCTACTAAGAATTCATCTTAAATCTTAAAATCTTAACATTGACCTTAAAATAGGTCAATATTTAGAACCAGAAACTAGTTTCTTAATAAATGATGTGTTCTAATGTTTGAATCTATCTATCTATTCGTAGTATTTTATTGTGATTATGCGTATTTTTTCGATGTTATATAATTTCAACACAGATATTTAACAGAGCTCCATCTATAATTTCAAGCAGTCTCTCAAGTTCCTTAATTTCCCAAACTTTAACGATTGAACCAATCACTTTAATTCCGGATCCCGGAACTCGTGCTAAGTACCTTAAGTTTAATCTGTTTGAGATTGACCTAATTTATGCACTTAGCTTGCATTTCAATTGAATTACCTAACTTATTACTAACAACTAAAGTTTGTTGGGTTATCCTCTGATACTTATCAGAAAATCACGAAATCATTATGTTTACATCAAACAATGACGATGCGTCGATGGTGGACATAAAAACACTAATTTACTTAGCTTCTATGTACTTTTAAGTTATTTATAATGCGGGATATGTACCATGATTTGTTTTTTGAGTTTTCCTTACTTATATCCCGTTTTATAACTTTGATGTTATTAACTATGATAGTTTTAAAAGTTTCTATGTACTTTTCGAAACCTATAAAGTATTCTGGTAAATTGATAGTTATATTTTTACAAGTTTCTGCCCGCAGTTTTACATGCGTTATTTGGAATTAAAAGTAGCCTATGTTTTATTTATTGATTTATTTCAATCAACAGTTTTGACGTTGTCTTCAGCCAACGACACAATAACACAAACTTTCTCCTTCATATTATTGGTACGATCTGGGCATTTAAAAGATAGAGCTCAAATCCATGTAATATGCCTATTTTAGGTAAAAACGGGATTAAAATTATACATTTTTTTATATAATTATGATCATGTGGCAGAAAATGCTCTGCGTTTGGTTGCAACGTTGGTGACGTCACGCCTATCACAGATTACAGGGCATGTTGTTAGGTGTGGTGTGACGTCATCGAGTCATGTCACCGGAGCCATGACAGAGATTATTGTTTTGGCGCACCATTAGATAGATAGATAGATATTATTTATTAAAATTAAGATTACATATTTTTGGTTCATAGTATCTTAAATCCGAAGTTATTTTATTCAAACTTTACAATAAGTTTTTATAACTGATACGACTGGTCTTAAAGAAATATTAATTACACTGCTTTTTTTCTATCAGACAATACGTTAGAATTATTTCCCAATAGTAGTTAGGTAGCCTATTCGGTATTGGTAGGTAAATACAATATAACCCTACTGCATAATTTCTCCTGTAACATTACAACACACAAGGTACTATAACTCATCCTCAAGACAATGCTGCCAATTGCGGTAAGCTCTGCTAATCTAATTTATGATCATATTATCCGTATTTGATAAGAGAATAATGCTTTTGAATACCTCGGCTTCTAAAACCCTCGTTAAAATTTTATGGATAACAGAAGGATCTTACGATTTTAAATATCTGTTTTATATCCTTCAGGCATTTATTATAAAGAATAGCAGTTCCCGCGGCTTTGCCCGTGTAATATCGAGCTTGTAATTGTAACTACCTAAGACTCTTATTACACTTATTTTCATTTGGAGCCCGGTGGAATGAATTCTAAGAGTGAGGTGGAAATACCCTTCTGAGTTATTTTAAAACCTCAGCGATCTGTCACTGAAAGCCCTATCAAAATCGATCCAACAATTATGCGGAACAAACAGACGGAGAGAAAAAATGTTGCTATCCTTACGTGTTTATAAAAATGCCATTCTGTTTGTTAATCTTCAATTTTACTTATTTGTAGGTATTAATTAGATTTTCAGGACAGGAGCACCGTGGATGGCACAAACTCAGAAGGTCTATATGTACCTATTCGTGGGTAAAATTCGTCTGCGGACGATGATGAATAGATTTCAGACGAAGCAAAAGCTGTTTACTCAACATTATATAGATTAAAGAGCCTAAGCTCTTGTCGGTGCCATGATGCAATTTCCTCCACTTTTCTCTTTCCACTGCGGCCTCTTATACTTCTTTAAACCACATAACAGTGGCTTTCTCTGATGTGACTTAAATAGTTAATTCTTAGTCCTCCCTTTCCTCACCTTCCACTATCCTTCTATTCTATGATGTTTCTTATGAAGCTGTCATGTCGCATAAGATCTGCTATTATTCTCCCTCTTCTGCTTTAAATAGTATTCATCAAAAACCTCTTCTCCTCAACTCTTTTCAGTACCTCCTCAAAATGACTTACGTACTTAACATAATATATAGTCATATAATCCCATTTCTTATAAAACAGTATTAAATATTACTAGAATTATGATAATAAATAAAACTTATTGCCTGCATTAATTTACCTAAAAAATGAAGTAAATTAATTTCAAATAAATAAACGATTGAAATTTAAATTTTCTTCCTGGGACGTCCATTCATAAACGTAGGCCTCCTCCATCCTGTTCCACTCAATCCTGTTCTGAGCCAGCCGTAAACTTAAAACTAGGTCACACAATAATAAAGTTGATTACAAAGTTGGAGTGGAGCGATGATATCATATCTCAAAACCTTAAATGGTCGAGCATCGTTGCAAGTTTTTATCTGGTAAGGTTGCATTAAAGTTGAGAAATAAATTATATTCCGGATTAAAACGGGTGGATTTATTTATGTGGTAATGAGTATATTTGTGTAGGGTTATTTATTAATTCTTACATTATTATCAAGCTTAAATCTACTATGCTACTAATATACAATACAGTACAAAACTCTTTATTCTACACCACAAAATGAAGCAAAAGAAACATAGACATTAACATGAAACATAAAAGTACAATGGCCGGCCTTATGGCTTAGAAACGATTTCTTCTTCCAAAGGTTGCCTACCTTTGGATGGATAGAAATTTTACATTTAATATTGTCTAATATTGCCAAACTGAAAGGTTTGTGAAGATCTGAACATGTTTGTAACCTCGGATCTCTTATATACCTACTGAACAGATCAAGATGAACTTTTGTATGAAATTCTGAAAATAGAATAAGATAGCGGGCTACTTATTATACGAGAAAAAACGAGTGCAGAAACTAGTTATCTCATACTATCAAATGTTCTAAGTAAGATGATATCACTTAGGCCCCTTTTGGCTTGAGAGCCTCGTTCATACGCTTGTGAATCTACCCTATTTTATGCTTAGATTCATAAAGAGATGGCTCTAGTTCGTTAGGTAGGCTTGTAAATCTAATTAAACTAGGCCAACTACAACTCTATAAGTATAATTAGATTTATTTGTTTACTTCAACCAGTAAGGAGGAACTTGGACATCCAATTAACGCGGGAATCGTAAATTAATGAGATTCTCGGTCCAAGGAACTTTTCCTCGGAAGAACGATTTAACTTTTTCTTTTTTAGAAGATTTCCGGCATCTATCGCTCATTTTGATGAAAACTTTTTGGTGGAATATTTTATCCACTGAGATAAAGTTAGGCTCTTATATAGGAAATTTGTTGGAGAGGGGAGAAACCTATATATTGACTGATCTTGAAACAAAGACCAGTTGCGTTTCATCTATAAAACAAAAGAAACAGCATTTATAAGCCTTTGTTTCCTGTATTTTCTATCTCTTGTGAATGTTAGCGCGAAATTTCCACTCCACGTTCATCAGCTTCAACTTCTTGATTCCTAGCTCTATGACATCTGGGTTGGCCATAGAGTTATTATAGTACTAACCATAATAACTCGTGATAACTCTATGAGGTTGACCCTTGTGAAATGTGACAGATTCCTGTAGAGTCCTATGTACCTATATAACGTGGCAAATACAAACTTAAAGATCAATCTTTACACCTATTTGACGGAAAATCCTTACTTGGATTCAAAAACCTGGATATTTTGTTGTATGCAAGGGGATTACAAATCCCATGGAACAATAGTGAAATATATTTAGTGACATAGGTAGGTAGTTATCATCGAAGCAAAGCACAGAAGCTTGAAAACATTTCTGGTTGAGAAAGCTTTTATTCACCATTTAACCATGATATCTCGCTCGTTTTCGAACACAAATTTCAACTTTCCGCTGCACATGTGAGATTATGCGTTGTTGAAGTTATAGTTTTTGCTGATCACCTTGCTGTTACCTTGTTGTTTTCTGTTATTGTTATCGGTTTATGTTTAAGTTTTCATTCATAAATGCCATTGTTGACATAAAATATCTTGATTCTGAATCGGAGTATAATATTATAAAGCCGAAAGTTTGTGCCAGTGTGATGTTTGACCGAAAGCAACACCATAACTAATAAATGGGTCCGGCTGAAATTTTGCTTACATAATCTGGACCTGGATTAACATACGGGCTACTTTTTATTACAAAAAATATATTATTTATGTGTATCGCTGATAATAAATAAAACCAGCCAAGTGCGAGTCGGACTCACGCACGAAGGGTTCCGAACCATTATCTATAAAAACGGGAAAAAATCACGTTTGTTTTATGGGAGCCCCATATAATATTTGTTCATTATTCAAAACTTCATCATCATCAAAACCTCAGGTTGCTGACATGCACTATACTGAGGCTTGATTTTCACGCAAGTTTTACCAGTTTCGGCTAGCATGAATAAAGAAAACAGCGCATTGAACCAAAATTGGTTAGGTACTATAACTTGCGATCGAAAATTGCTCGCAAACGCCATTGTCACTATCTGCGAGTCAAGCAGTCAATTTCTACAGCATTTGAATAATTGCCCCCGGGCGCCTGTCCGGGATGGCTGCCGGGTAAGGTGGAATTCCAGATCATCGCTAAACTGTTAGGTAGGTAACATTTTCAATGCTTTGGATACATTGATTTGCGGTAAAATAATCATTATGTTCCTCGTTTGAACGACCAAAATGGAATGAAACCGAATGCTTCAAAATATTATATAAATGCTTAGTCTATATTTGGTCCCAAGCTAAGCAGAGCTTGTGTTATTTGTTAAACATAAATACACTACATCGATAGATATTTTTTATTATACATTGAAAACAGACACCGGAATAACTCTCTGAAGATCGTACAAAACATTTATCCCGAGGCGGGAATAGAACCTGCAAGCTTCTGCGTTGCAGACGGACCTTTGCCCGCCGCGCCACAGAGGTCGTCATATACCTACTTAAAAATAAATATAAATACCTATTACTTTATACTAGAACCTGTAGATTTTTTGTAACAGTCTGTAGTTAGCTCAATTGATTCATTTGTAAACACATGTTCTTATTTATTTCTATTATTTAGATTGTAATTTTAATTGTTATTATAGACTGTATTAGTCTAGTCTATTAGTAAAACAAGATAAAGTTAAAAACTACAACCCGACTACGTGAAAGTTATAAAAGTTTGAAACATTTACATTGACAAAATAGAATGACGTATCGGTCATATTTGATAGGCATAGAGTTGAAAATGCAAATAGGTCGTAGGTATTGTAATTTTTCTCTATGGGGCCTGCAGCCTGCGGCTACCTAAACTTTAATACGCGTTTTGAAGGCTTATTCGGGGTCGGAGCTCTAAATCCTATAGCCTATAACCATCGGGGTATTGAGACGAACCAATCGATACATAATTTGTCGAAATCGAACCAGTAGTTTCAGCGCTACGTGGGAACAAAGAAATCGGCCACATACATACAAACATACAAATATACAAACATACAAACATAGGGTGCTAACCTCATAACCCTCCCCTGTTGGTAGTCGGGTAATAATGTCTACAATATTTTACTAATAGACTAGACTAATTAACTGGAGAAACTGGTTTATTGAACAAAATTTGTTCTTACAAATCGAACATCACATGCATTATTTCGAAATAATAAGCACCCTATATGTTATTCCAGTTAGATCTATATGTGTGCAAATTTCAGCTCGATCCATTTGCTACTTTTGGCTTAGTTTTCGGCCAAACATCTTCATAACGGCACAAACGTTTGCCGTTCTAACATTAAAATATAAATAAACTAGCAGCGCCTTGCGGTTTCACCCGCGTAGTTCCCGTTCCCGTGGGAATTCCGGGATAAAAAGTAGCCTATGTTCTATTCCAGACTATAATCTATCTCTGTGCCAAATTTCATCCAGATCCGTTCAGCCGTTCTGGTGTGATAAAGGAACAAACATCCATCCATCTAAACTTTCACGTTTATAATATTAGTGAGATAATGCTGGACAATTCACACACATCAAAAGGATTTTACTAATTTCCCAGTAGTCTGAAGTTCTGCATAAAAGTTGTGTTATATTATACGTAAGCTATGAAAAATAGTTTCCGACACTAGAAGTTACTGAAGACATAAATAAATAAAGTCTTGGTCGAGGAAAGGAGGGTACATAGGTCTGAAACAAGAATCATGTTCTTAATTAGCGGAAGTTTGTACTACTCTTGTTAGTCCAGTTAGGAATGCTGGCAGCGAGCCGGTTTTCTCTCACTTTTTATTATCAATGAAGTGGCAACACTCGTACAAGAATTTATAATTTGTTTCCAACTTTTGCAATATTTCAATCAAGGCTGTTCGTTTTTTGTAGGCGCGAGTTTTTTTTGTGGTTTTTAATTTTTCTGCGTTCTATAGGTACGGAATAAAACTGATGGAAGGGTGATTTGCTGCAGATCGTAAACCATTGTCTATGAATGGTAAAACCAACTTCTATTCAATTGTATTTCAGGAGCATTGAGAATCTAAATGCTCCCTTTATAACCAAATGTTTTAGTTTCCGAAATGCTCCAAAAATACCAGCTTAATTCGTTTTTTCATAAGCTGTTAGAAAATAGATTACATTGTGCGGCAAATTACTTAACGCTAGTTTTATTCATTGTAAACGCAGAAAAAAACAAATACGAATACGAAACGAACCACCTCAACAGGTACCTATACGTCTTAAAGGCTCTGCGAGCACTGAAAAAAAACCAAAGACGTGAATGAAAAATATTATTAAATCAGAAGACCTCGCTTTTTATATTACCGAAGTGAGAAAGAAATCGCTTTCTAGGAATAAATTATTTACGCTAACAGTAATATTTCTTATTTAACGCAACAGTTCATTCACCTCTTATTACTAAGAAAACGGAATAAATGAAACTCGCCGGGCAGGCAGGAATAACAGGCATCCTCCAAGTTTAATTCATTCAGCCTTTTCCGACAATTTCTCCGCGCCTCTTTGTTACTTCCAAGATAAAATACATGTGTAACCATGCATAATACACGTGAGTAGGTAGGCTAAGGCGAGGAACAGACGAGCTGTTTGCGGTGGCGACCACTTGCCGTGGCGACCACTTGCTGATCAATCGCGTACCATAACTAACTCAAACTTTTTGCTTTAGGAATCAAAATTCAATAATATATTACTGTGGATCAATGTGCAATAATAACTCCTTGAGCTAAGGAATTTGGAACTATTACCTCCGAATCTTTGCACACATGACAGATGAGAATTTATAAATCGTATGAAAATTCAGCAGATAAAAACCTATAAAATTCATATCAATTTCATTTGAGCAAATGTTGCTAATTGGTGTTGTTTTTTTGTGTATATAGTAGATTTCGATAACATAGACGACTACACGTAACCGATACCGAAAGTGGTCGCCACTTATCGTCTGCACCGCCCAAGCCTTCTCTCGCACGTGTTGAATAAAAATGTTGCCTTGAAGCGCTACACACCGTCACGCGATCATCCGTTTTATGAAAATAGGATGACGGTAGTACGCAGCCATCAGTTGAATGTTTCATGTCGCGATACGATCGCTACGAAGTAATAGAACCATTTTCTGTGATAGGTTTCAAAAATAACGATAGGAAGAGCATTAGGGCGATGAACAGTTTGGGTAAAATATGTAGCACGTGCAAGAGATTAAATTTCGATGAAGGAATCAGAAAATGTCTGAAAAAATATATTTTAAAAACAAAACAAAGGAACGTACCTACACAGTGTGTCAGTGTCAGTTTTTGAAAATTGACTATGAACATGTTGTCATCTTCAGAAGCGGCGCCATTAAGAAAGAAGTGAAAAGAAAGAAAAGAAAAAAAAAAAAGAAAAGAAAAAAAAAGAAAAGAAAAAAAAAACAAGCATGTAGCTACCAAAATATGGACACGAACAGTTGCGAAATTGCACTGATCGCTTATTTGTATTAAAGTAAACAGCCGATTATGCAAAATGTTAGCCTAAAACTGTCTCCGATCCATATCGAAGGAAAAAAGGCGGAACAAAAAAAAAAAGAAGTTGAAGTTATTGACCATCTTCAGATATTTTGTTCTTATCTTCAAAGCGATCACGAGGACTGTTACCCAAAAAGTAACCGTTTTCCAAAATAACTCCATACATGAACAAACCAAGAATAAAACCGTTTTGATTACCTATTTATTTGTCCTTAAATGTTTACAATATCACCGGAAACACTCGACACATCGAACTGAATAAAGCTGAACGACGTCCTCAGAGTTATTTCTCCAAGGCTGTATCATTGCCAGAGACAAAATATAGCCCCGAGTGCCTATTGCTTTTTATAGGGGTTGTCTGACAAATGTGTCTCGATTGACCTGACCTAGTAGGTATCCTGAATCTATTTTGTCCACGCCAACCCTGTTTCTTTTACAGCTTTTTGTCGTTGTCTCCGACCGGGAATTAGCTGAAAGTAAGAACCTTAAAAAACGCCAATGTACTACTTAGTTGAGAGGAATAACACTTACTGGGTAGTACATTTCCAAGTTTTTCTATTATCATCCAGCACATGGAGCAAAATGATGATGTAGAATTGTAGAATGTATTATCAAATGATCGCTAAGATTATCGGCAAAAGCATTTCAAAGCTAGTGTCATTAAAATACGGACATATTATTCAAGGATAGATTCTGATGCCACGAAAAGCAAAACATTCTGACCAAAATTACTATTTTTCCCAAATGCATGTGCATGAGCTTCGTAATAGAGTAATTTCTAAAAAACTAAAATAAAATATATACAATAAAAACGACTTTGATGGGAAATGAACCCGCTACCTTCCCACAGCGAAATGAGCCCGTGGAACAAACGGTTAGCAAACCTATGAGCCACGGGTTCACGTGACGTAAGAGTAAAAAAACTCTACGACTTCCTTCGGGCTTCGTAACAGAGTACATAGTAGAGTCTGTGGCTCTACATTCATGTAAATATTATAGTGGTTATGTGCCTAGTTTTGCTGAGATTGAGATGAGTGTTGTGTATGAACTAAGGTCCATGGTTCCAGTCTACTCTGATGGATATAATGCACCTACTGTACCACTTCTCAACAAGGTTCCTTCCTGGCTAGCTGCCAGTGGCTCTGATTGTGCTACTGGCGCCTACTACATTAACTCCACGCTAACACAAAGAAAACAATGTTGAGTGCTCACTCTGTTGTGACAACGTGTTCTTGGTGGTATCGAGTAGGTTGTATTGGTGTCGTGCTCAGTGTCGTATCAAGTTTGTTTATTGATAGGATCGTTACGACAGACATAGACATATCATATAAGGTTTTTTGTTATGTAGTGCTTACCCGCACACTTTGGGTATCTCTGAGAAATAAAATAAGTTCCCAAAAATTTTTGGAAACTGAAATTTTTTGGGAATTTATTTCATTTTTTAGACATATCAGTAGCTATTATATAGCTACTACGACACAAGATACATTTACATTTTTTTTAATAAATATCATATTCACCAAACAAAAACTACATTGTAATTTGTACGATAGGTAGTAGATCGATACTCGAATACGCAATTCTATATGCTGCTTACATCTCTTCGAAGGAGTTGGTAAATTTTGTTTATCAGTTTTTCTCCTTAGAAAAATGGTTGTGTCGGGAAAAGACCGCCATTAATCACAATTTTTTTTCTCGTTAATTGTTTCGGTTAGTGCAGGTAGACTATGTATCTATTATCAATCAATTAGCAGCACTAAAGAATGAAAATCACACAAAATTATTATAAATGCGAAAATCTGGATGTTCGGATATTTTATTAGGTACCTGCTATTCGGTTTAGTACCACTTCCTTGTAGAACCGCTGAATAAATCGGGCTAAATTCAGCTTAGTTGTAAATCTAGACCTAGAATAACTTAAAGGCTTTTCAAATCTTGGATAGATGTAAGAGATGCCGCATACAGAAGCTAGTATTCATGATTGTCATGGATTTTATAAACACAAACAGGAAACGACTCTAAGGTAGTTCAAAGCCGTCTTCGTTTAACTGCAAACCAATTATAACTCCGTACATAACAATAACCTTTATTCCATCTGATCCATTCTTTAAAAGCCCGGAATTCCGATGCAAAGTTTCTGAAGCTATTTTCCACTCTCCAACTAGAGCACTGCTTTGAGATATCGGAAACTTGCTCCAATTAATGCTCGAGAACTAGGCTGTTATAACTTTTATACGGAATTCTGTGACGCTAGAGATTCGAGACAAATTGACGCTTGTTTGTTAGTTTTTTGCTGTTTTTCCGGATAGGGTGAAAAGTTGTCTAACGAGGGGATCTATCTTTTTGATACAAGGGTCTGCAATTATATCGTAACATTTGATGTTTGATCTGGTTTGAACATTTACAACTTGCAGCTTCCTTCAAGATGTTCCTTTCGCTCTTGTCCCATGCTGTTCTAGTAAAAGAACTTTTTTGTTAATCGAAAGAGGAAGAGATTCTATGTTCGACTGTATGTTTTTTGTTCTCATAACATTTACTGTGATTTTAATATGCATACAGGTAGCAGTATTGGTCTTAGGTGTAGGTAGGTAGTCTAAGGTAAATAATCCATAAAAACTCTGTCAGGGCGCAACCATTATTTTGGGTTCGGTCTTGTTAGATTAATATACATCTTTAATACTTCGTACATTTATTTTATATGTTTCTTGTGAAGTGTTCACCATGGAATTTTCTATCTACTTTCACCATGACAGGCCGTCCTTACCGGTCAATAACTAATTACTCCGAGCATGTAAGACTTAGATAAGATACTTAATTAGAAGAACCATTTGGCAGTTAGTGATATTTATATTATTAAGCCTATTAATAAGCTTTTTTTCAGCAAATGCCTCTGTAACAGTTTTATTTTTTCTAGTTAAGGCCTCTGCCTTAACTGAATAGAACAGAAATTAGTGGCCACCAAAAGCAACTCCGCATCTCAATGCGGGGTTGCTCTGTTTTTTAATTTCTGTTTTTGCATCTCTGCGTGATCTCTACCTATACAAAAAAAACGATAACAGATGTATAAAAAAGCTTATGATAGGTATCACAAAAAGCCCAATGATTTTTTTGAAAATAACTTTGTATAACGTATGTTGTGAGTGTTATGGGGTACCGCCTTAACGAAATCATTTTCTTTTGTTTCTTTATAACAGGTATTGGCTGCACGCTTACTGGCAAACATGACGCGGTCATCGAGTAAATCAACAACTATAAATCAACACCGCTCAAAAAGTCGAAACAAACGCATGCCAATCCCACAAGGAGGTTTTCATGTTCGCCTTTACAATTATACTTTGCACGGCGGTTGTGCCTCTCAATCGATTTGCCTACAAACACATTTGGAACACTGCCAACTGTTATTGCATTGAGTCTGGAAAACCATGTGCCACCCGTTTGCAGTCGGGTTATGAAACGGAAAAATACAAAAACTCCAATTTGTATTTTGCATACCGCCAATAACCGTTAAAGGTTTTGTTTCTGCTACGTTAGATGCAAATAGCATTCGATATTGGTTATTTGTTGAACATTTTCTGCAGCTAAGAAATGGACTTTCATGATAGATAAGTAATCATTATTAAAAAACATCGTAGATGCCCTTCACGTTCGCGTCATCTAATCAAGGATTTCTGCGACTCCGATACGATTCCGTTCGTCTGACATTTTGAAGCTTTAGGATTACCTAATCTGTACTTTGGATTAAATATATAGTAGTGAGTATATCAGTGCCTATGTGCTAACTCTAATAGCTAATACACGATTATTTTCTCAACAAGGCATATCATCGTGACCGACTCTATTGCTGTAAGACACCTGGGGGTACTTTGTTAGGTCTGCACTTTAAATGTAAATGTATTCGCAGCAGAAGCTGCTAGACGCTTCGTTCACATGATATCTAGATTTTGTCGGTAATATCTGTAGTTCTGGAAATTATGCATAACACAGTTAACAGATCAGCTAGAATGTTGCCAGTGATATTTACGTAGATTTAGCAAGATAATGAAGGAGATTATAACTGGAAAAACTGAATAAAGCAAGCTCAGCTCAGACATGTTACGAATTTGCTTTTCAAGGGCTTAGGCACGGCTATCGAGCTTTTTACGAGAACCCTCTGGATATTTAAGTACCCTTACTTGTTATAGGCGTTTTAGTGCCAGCCTTGAGCGAGTTTTGGACAAGAGCTTTTGCCTACTTGTAGCTTGTAGTCTATCTTCTAGTGCCTATTATTAAAAAAAAAACAGTGACCCAAGAATGGGATAAAGTGAGGTACTTAACTCACATTTTCGTTTCAATCTTTTTTTGAAAATTTAATAAGCACGTAGTCAAAACTAATAATGTTAAGTTGATAAGCAGGTCTTAGGCATTTGTGTTACCGCGTAATGATTTTGAAATATCTTCACGGGACGAAATCCCGGGAATTACTCGTACTATGTATGAAATAAAAAGCGTCAGCCTAATCTAAATTCATGAAATCTATTTTGCTTCTAAGAATTTCATCAAGATTCCTTATATTAATTTCTGAGAAATTCTAAGATTCTTGAATGTTTAATGCAAACAAATCATGTTTGCATTAAACGTTCATCATCATCATCAGCCTATATAAGTCCGCTGCTAGACATTTAACGTTCACAGTCGACGAAAACCCAAATAAAAAAATTAGCATTTACGATTAAAATTACTAATTTTCCAAAACTACAATACGCATTTTATGTTGTACATATATACAGCCAAGGAAAAAAATTACTAAGCATATAAAATTTCCCAAAACTACGTTTTGCCTTAGAATATTAACGCTTTTCACCAATTTTTGGCGTACTCTATACCTACTTAATCCCAAAGGACACAAAAACATCATATATCAAAGTCAATTTCAATTAATTTTCAATTTTCACATTAATAATGTATATATTAATAAGTATTTTTCAATTTTTATTTTTTCAGACGGATTTTCGTATGAAACTGATTTTTTGCCTTCACTTAATTAAATTTTTATCGTGTTTACTGACGCCTTACAATAAACATTTATGATATTTTTCAAACTGAATTTACCCACACTAGAATTTTCAAAGGGGAAATTAACTTTACACTTAACAAAATTACAATAAGAACACAAAGGTGTTCAATATTATGTATTATAACGAGGCCTTTGTCCAGCAGTGGACTTATAATAGACTGATGATACACATCATATATAACATATCAATGAGGGAACTCTGAAAAACGTTATATCGACCGAATAAATACCTTCCTAAGACGTTCTGATTAGTTAGGTTTATAGAATATAAAGCTGGTATTCGTAAATTCTCAAAAAAACTGTAAATTCATAATTGAGTAAGCCGACAGACTAAGCCTACCCTATCTAAGTAGAACAAAGACCTAGTTATGCTTCGTAAATCATCTCAGACACTGTATAAAATCATGTAGAATAATCTAGTACAAACGTACAATATTTTTTACATACCCCGCCATGCCTATAACACGCAACAACAGTTTTGCGAACCAAGAGAACCAGTTGGCCTGACTCCAAATGACCCGGTCTTACTGATGCACACTAAATTTGTCAACATGTCCGTCCGTTCACCCAGGAGTTGTAACTTTGCCCCTGTTAAGAGGCCGTAATAGGGCTAAGTAGCGCCCTCATCGCTACAAAAAAAATCAAAGTAAATTTGGGAATGTGAAAGTTTTAATGACCCTGAGCTCTGCTTACTCGATATCCGGTAAAATGCGACCTTATTTTATCGTTATATAATTTCGGCGTATCAACATCCAGTTTCTTTGTATTTTTTATTTTGTTAAAGAAGAAAAAATAATGCTGTAGTAGTAAACCTACAATAAAATAGAATATGGGCGCCACTCATGCTCCAGTAACTTCCTTTAGCCCGTTTTCAAAAGGAATGGTATTCGTTTCGTAAAGTGTGTTAACTGTTAATGTGACTGGTACATCGGTCTTTATGTTGCTTTTAGTATTTTGTTCTGAAAACTTTTACGTCTTTTGCGTGGCACGTAGAGTGACGTTATTTGTGGTCTTTACTTCGTCACTTAGAAGATTTATATAGATTAAAAACCATATCACTAAATAATAAACCAGCAAGACTATCATTGCCTACAATTTCACGAGCGTTATTTTGAGGATAAAATTTAGTCTCTGTGTCATTTTAGGCGAAGGTGGCTGGGGTGACGTCATCAGCGATGGGTGGGCTACTACTACACAAAATTTCATACAGATCCAATCAGTAGTTTTGGCGGTGTCTTTTACCGAACATCGTTCTAAAATGTTCGTTACTAGTGGCGTAGAAAGTATAATGGCATAGAGGGTCTACGAAAAGTCTACGCCGTAGATGATCTACGATTACGACAGCAAATGTACGAATAGGTACTATTACTATACAGAGGTACTATTACTCTACAGTATGAACTACAGTGTACTATTACTACAGTGTACTATTACTCTACAGTATGAACTCAACACACACACACATTAGTAAGTTACCTTAGACTAAGGTTTTTTTTATTAGTCAATAGACCTTCGTTTGACCACAATCTGCCTGATGGAACGTGAAGATGTGGCCAACGATGTATCACGTCTAGAAGATACCCATTCACTTCACTCTTGTTTTGAAGAGACCCAGGTTGTAATTGACCGGAAAAACAGAAGCAGGCAGCGTGTTCCAAACCCCTGACCTGACCCTATGACACGAAATTGCTATAAAGTAAACTCACGCTTAGCTTATGACTGATAGCTATAATAACATAAGCAGCAGTGGATCCTACGCCTAAGATTTTTACGATCCTACATCGTTGTATTTCATCTCCTTTCCCACCTGGGCCCTGACTTTGGGATCATACATAATTTGCCATTTTATTATTCGGTAGAGAAAATTTCACCTACAGGGTGGAGAATCGGTGATGTTTCGTAGAAGGTCTACGCCGTAGACCCTCTACGAACATTCTCTTTTTGCTTACCACGAACTAATAATGTAACATGACCGTACGAGAATAATCTATCTTTTCATCATCATCATCATCAGCCTAGATAAGTCCACTGTGCTGGACTACTCCTCTCCTAATGAGCGCCATCTGATTTTGCCAAATTACTGTAACTCGATATTCTTTGAGTAATCAAATCATCGTTTCTAGGCATGTTACGTATGACGTATATCAATTATCTAGCCCAAAAAAAAGCGGTGCTTGTTATGATAAAGCTCTGCATATTTTGGGGCTAGATGATTAGATGACTGGATTGTCCAGCATTACCTATTTATTAATTTATATAATTATTAAAAGCGGTTTACAAAAGTGCGGCGGCAGATTTGGCCGAAGATCTCAAGAGGCGCAAATATGCAGGTCTCGATAGAGCATACGCATTTGCTCCCCTTGGAGTCGAGACCCTAGGTCCGTGGGGTACCGAGGCTCTCCAGGTTTTCAAAAAATTATCTGAGCGTCTGGTCGAAGCGACGCATGACCCGAGAGCTGGTGAGTATCTGGCACAGCGCATCAGCAGGGCAATGCAGCTAGTGTCTTGGGCACGCTTCCGACTGGTATTGATATGGATCAGTTGAGCTACTTGTAGATTGTTTGTAACAGTCTGCAGTTAGCTCAATTGTTTCAATTGTAAATACTAATTTTAATTTAATTCTATTATTTGATTGTAATTTTCTTTGTTAATAAAGATGTTTACAAATATATTTAAATTTCCATCGTTAGGGCTCCGATGATATTTCGATCAACACCCACGTAAGCATCTGCCGGCAATTTTCGCCAACGACTTGCTAGCGTCAAAACAATTTCACTGCGCCATAAAAATTTCACAAGATACCCCTTTCATTCTCACATGGCACAGCTTCCGGTAAATAAATAATTGATTCATTTAAAATACATTAGGCAGGCCGGCACGAGGCACGATCGGAGGGAGTTAGCGGAACAAAGGTAATTTCCGTGGTTATCTTGCTTTCGGAAATACACGGGATGGTAATTTACCTCTAGTGTGTACTTAAATAAATAATAATAATACAGCATTATCTAGCCCCAAGCTAAGCAGAGCCAGAGCTTGTGTTATGGGTACTAGATAACTGATATACATAATATAATACAATACATAGATATTTTTTATTATACATAGAAAACGACCAGAACACCCTGATCAAATGTCTGCAGATCGTACACACATTTTTCCCGCGGCGGAAAACGAGCCCGCAACCTCCTGCGTCGCAGGCAGACCTTCCGGTGGGCGAACGTCACCACATCATAGGTCGCCACATCGGTCGTCAAAGTCTTTAAGTCTTACTGCTAGCAAAGCAAATAAATTACCTATATTAAACATACGTACTAAGCCAAAAGGGGTTGGTTCTAGACACCACAGAGTGGATCAACTTTTGTTCTAAGGCTTTAAAATTTCGAATATTTCGGGTCAATGTTTCGTCTGTCTTCAAAATATTTCAAAAAGTATGAAATTTACACTGTTTTAAAATGTACAAACTAATAGATATCTGATTTGATATTTTATTTACTCCCCTATATCTATTTCTAAATTTCGACAACAATTTGTACTGATAATTTTCATTATTATTTTATTGTTTTCTTTTAATCAGTGCTGGCGCACTCCAAGTATAAAATTGATAGATGCGGTAGTTACTGAAATATTTAAAAAGGAAGGAGGACGGAAAAAGCGAGACCATAAGTGTTTCGAAACCGATCTCGAAACCCTAAAAACTATAGTATTAATATTCATGTTCTTTGACGTCTACTCATACATGATTATAATTGTTTTATAAGTAACGGGATAACATAATTTTTATTTATATAATTTCATAGCCTAACGCAAAATAATACAATCATTCAAATTATTCAAAACATTAAATTATCAAATTTTAGATAATCGCGTAAAAAATATACAAAGACAAGATTTCACAATGTTGTAAAAAGAATTGCAAAAGTCAAAGTACAGCAAATTACCTTTAGACCACATCACAAGCAAAAGCACGGCTCGACTGCCTGTCCGTGTGTGAACCTTTGAAGCGCGGGTTTAAACCCAGGTGTTGACAGGGGACAGGAATGTAATTAATAAACTGACCGTTCTGTTGGCCTTTGATCAGATTCTGTGTCCCGCTTATCGGACTTTATTAATTGAACACGTTGTTTCGTACAATGGGAGGCAAAATAAAGGTTTGAATACCTACAAAGTAAATTAATAGAACTCGAAAATTAGATTAAATTTAAATAACCTAAGGTAAACTCACTTTTTTGGTAAAACCTTGGCAAAATTAAGGGACCCCAGATAATTATATTTTATCTGTAGCCACGTTGCGAGTTGAAATGATTTTGTAATGGTTTTCAATTATTTACTATCTAGCTTCTGCCCGTGGCTTCGCTTGCGCTTTTCCGGGATGTAAAAGTAGCCTATGTCCGTCCCCGGGATACCATCTACTTCCAACATGCCAAATTTCATTGAGATCCGTTCAGCCGTTTAGGCGTGAAAAGGGAACAGACAGACAGATAGACAGACAGAATTACTTTCGAATTTATAATATGAGTATTGATGTGTAAAAACAGCAGAAAAACTTGAATTAAGTAAGAATTTGCACCTAGATGACCTAAAACTCTTAAGTTTTAATTTTTTTACGCAAGAAAAGCTTCCACAATCATTCGACGACTAAAGCTCCCCCGAGTAAGAAGGGAAACAATAAATGGTAACTTCGGGACCGCAGTAATAACAAAGATACTTTGAAGCTCATAAAATTCCCTGAAACGCTAAAACAAGCTGCCCTAAGATAACCTAACATAAAAGCCCGGTAGCATTAACCTTCTAAAACATTATCTTTACGGTGTAATGTAAAACACAGTAGAATATTATTTTAAACTGAATCAACCTGCAAACTGTGGACTGTAAAGCTAATATCAAGACTCATTTCACTGACACAAACAGTAAATGCTTAGAGTAATGAAGAGGTTGACAGATACCACTGTATAACAAGTGTATGAACTTAGGATACACTGACTATGTATGTACGCTGCACTTTAAGCCGGGTCAAGCGCAAGACCAACCTATTGATTATGAGAGATAGGGAGTATATATATAGTGTACACGCTTGCACACTATAATAAGTCATAAGCAACAGTTGAAATTTCTGTTGAGACTGGCCGCCGTGGCCGAAATTCGGCTCGGAGTCCGGTGATCGCAGTTCAGGTATACAGAAGGACGCTGCTGCCGTTTTCCTGGTTATCTTAGTCGACTAGACTAGAGTTGACTCTTACGACATCCACCGGCTGAGTTCGACTCCTACGCAGCGCTTGCTACGGCTAACTATAACTTACTACTCTGAGACAAAAGTTATTTTGCATGCACTCATTTAGATAATAAGCAAAACAAAGCAAATGAACTCTTGGCGTGCACTTGAAAAAGTTTTCATGATTTATAAACTCTATCTCAAACACGCTTTAAAACGTTTAGCGTGAATATTAACAATTTATCTTTAAATTTAATTGAATTTAAAGGCACTGAAAAAACTTTAGATGTAAATGAACATCTTATATGAAAAATGAGTAATGGAACTTTGTTACTTTTAAAACTTTTTACTTGTGTTACTTTTGAGTTCCGACACAGTTTAGACTGGTGTCTAATACTGCAGTTAGATTTTGTATGAAAAGGTGGCTGATGGAATATGGCTGTTTTGACCTGAAATAAGTCAGGTAACTAAACAGTAAAAATTCTTCAAATTAACGAATGGTCTCGTTCAAAATTCTCTAGTGAATGTTTTACACAATGCGCCGCTTAAATACGTCGTTTAGTTACGGTACCTATAAAACTGACACTGCACAACATGCGCATAGTAACAATATCAAGTGACCTTGATTGCTAAATTCATTACAATACGCCCACAACAAAAGGGTTGAAAATTGTACCGGTGATTACTTCTACTAGTAGGTTCATTATTAAATATAACCCTTCTTTCCATTACAATAAAGTTTCAAATTACTTATCCGCCCAAAAACACCCACTCTTACAAGGAAATGTTTATTGTATTTACCGAGTAAATAACAAACCGGAAATTTAAGTAACCGAATACAAAAATAACTAGGAAGCCGGTTGAAAATGTTAAGCGTTTTATGAATGTGTTCAGATATCATCGTTTTCTGAATTATTGATTGATTGTTTGGTTGACCTTTTTAGAAGAAGGCCCTGAACCTCTAAGCTCCCATACAAACGTACTTTTCGATTCATTTGGAAACTGCGTCCCGATTTTAATGAAATTTTGCATACGTAATCGTATAAGTAATAGCTATGTTTGTATCGTTTTAGTTTTTCAAAATACCTTATCATCATAAAGTGAGAGCGAAAATTCATTTTTATCAATTTTCAAGCGATTTTATTACTTTCGCTCTAATTTAATGATGATTATGTATTTTGAAAAACTAAAACGATACGAAAATCGCTATTTCTTATTCGATTATGTATGCAAAAGTTCATTATAATCGGGGACGTACCCCGATTATAAATGTTTGTTGTTGTTTGCAAATGAATCGAATAGTACGTTTGTATGGGAACTTAGAGGTTCAGTCCCACCATAAGCAAAGATTCTAGGATCGTAATCACATTTTAAGTTCAAAAATATCGAATGTTCAGAATAAAATTGGAGTAGGTACTACAAGCACTCCCTCCTTATCGACACGTATAAGTCAGAAATGCCTTTCATAAACAAGGAACGTTTTGCCATAGTCACTACACTTGGGAGGCGAACTGGTCATCTCAATAAAGGTGTTAAATAGAAAGCTGGAGGAGGAAGGGAGCTGCTGTCCGCTGGCTGAAAAACCCTGTAGATATAATCTCATTTATTTTGATTTTACGTAAACAATGCATAAAAATCCTGTTGGCCGCAACAATTATGCCGGGTTCGCTCTTACTTTGCTTTTTACAGTTATATGTTTTTGTTGAGAAGATTAAAGGGTAGCTTTCATATGTAAATCTTAGCGAATTTACTGAATAGCATAAACCGTCGAAGAAATTAGGTACATTACCACCACATGATGTTTCTGGTCTCCAACATCAATGACGTCAAAACACAAACATTATGCAAATAAATGCAATCTGACTCGACCGCGCATAACAATGTATGTTAATCAAAAGATAGCGCATGATTTAGCTCGGTAGGTGGCGTTGCCGCTTTAATTTAGACTGGAAAAGGCCTTGGTATTATATTTCAAGGTTTTCAGCTGTTTTGTTTGAGGATTACGATATGCGGCGTGTGGTTTCGAAAGGCTTTGTCTGAATAAATCAAAATACAGATAAGCGAATGAGGATCATAGAAACTCAAAATGTGTTGAAAACTCTTTCACAGGTTTTCTCACAATTATATACCATTTTTGATTGAGGAGGAAAAATAGAGGTTTTTGTATGTCGGAAATAAAGTGTGAAAGGAATTCTTGATTATGCTCTTAGCAATAACCTCACCACACGAACAATATTACGAACAATATTCATTCAATTGATTTTTTAAATTGTTTGTTATTATTTGTGGTATTTATTGTACAGTTACATTTGTAACTGTGAGGGTACAGCTTAAAATCTCTACAACAACAAGCTGTAAGCATAATGTATATTATAAAGCATTATGTGCCATATAAAACAGGTTTTGCATTTGTAGTCATGGCGCTTCTCTGAATTCAGGTCATCCAGATGTGTGCCAGTGTAGGTCACAATCAAATCGCAATTTAAACTATCGATTGTAGAAATTCACAGTGCTCTGCAAATATAGATTTAGAGCATAAACTAAAAGTTTTTAAAATGATATTTAAAACTCTACCAAGGCAAATAATAATAGACTCAAGTACTACATTGCAGAAAACGATTCTAAAGTATCCAAAAAATATCAAGTATGTGTTTAATTTTTATCTTTCGTATGATATCTGCGTCATTGGTGTGATCGGCGGCTTTGATGAGATCCAATAAAATGTGGTACCTACACCAGTACCTCCCATGCCTCAAAAGATTTGATATACCAAGGACCAGGAAGTCAAATTTTTTACCTTCCTTGGTGCCAAGGAAGGTAAAAAATTTGACTTCCTTAAAATATTTCTACATTTTTGGGAACAAATTCTAATTCTAAGTGGGAACCGGCATCTGCACTGACATGTCGCATGGGAGTGTATTGTGCATTGTTTCCCAGCCTAACCAAGCCCTAACCAGCCCAGCTCCTTGAAGTACCGGAGCAGGACTCTTGGTGATTGACACCTTCGTTTCAGTTTTTCTGTGACTGTAGCTTTTGGGAACTATGGGGCTTATATAAGACATATATAAGACAAGACATATTTATGTGACAACCTATCTGGATAGGTATTAGAAGGCGTTGCTGGTTTCGTAAACTGAATAAAGAATACCGATTTGTATCAGTTCTTCATCACCGTTTGAAATTTATTCGCAGATTGTATTTGTATTATCCAAGGCTTTATTAGGGTCCGAACCCAATATTTTCTTTTCTTAGCATGGATAAAATGATTGAAATAGGATAGATTTTCGTTCCAAGAAAAAGAAAAAGAAATTTGTTATCTCTATTTATGATTTTCATTTATATTTCTTCCTCTTCTATTGTACTAAAGATTTCTTTAAATTCTTTTGCACGTAAGATCCTCACAATTCGCTGTCGCTGTCACGGTTTATAATTTATCCATTCCGGGTTTTTTACTGAAGATAAAAGTTCACAAAAAAGATATTTATCTACGCGAATAAAGATTAGGTAGTACAAAGAAGTACAGAATTTCAACGTATTTTTGTAGGTGAATATTATACACTAAGCCTGAGTAACGAATTAAAAAACTTTCGTTGAAACTAAGTAATTAAAATAGCGTTCGTCGAAGTGTTTCGTACCATTACATCTATAAAAACGGCAAAAAAATCACGTTTGTTGTATGGGATGAAATATTTATTTTATTCTGTTTTTATAGTATTTGTTGTTAAAGCGGTAACAGAAATACACCATCTGTGAAATTTTCAACTGTCTAACTATATGTTCAGTGAGTGAGGTTCATGAGATACAGCCTGGTGACAGACGGACAGCGGAGTCTTAGTAATAGGGTCCCGTTTTACCTTTTGGGTACGGAAGCCTAAAAAATGGCATCATAGAATAATTAATAATACATAACATAATTTTACAATGTGCGGCATACTATAACAGTAGGTATCCATTAGATGATTAATCAGTCAAAATAAAACAAACATAAAAAGCGCAATTCCACTTAGTCTAGACTAGACGCACCTTCTCATGAGGTAAGCTAAATAAAAGGCTAATAAAAGCCCCGTAGAGCGGCAATAGCGCAAGTAGGTAGAAAACTACGTACATCCGGTTGAACGTGCGGGCCAAGGTCACGGCCCGCGATCGATGCAGCAGACCCGCCCGCCCTACGTTCCCCGCTACGCCGCCGCCCTCGCTACGCCCGAATTTACGCGATTCTATGCCCGGATCTACACTGATTTCAAATGAAGGAACCAGTTTAGAACTCTATTTATACAGAAATACTATGCGTGTATTTTAGTACCGTTGTTTGATCCGAATTTGCAGCGAGCTTTGGACCGGTTTCTACTAATTGTAGAAACCGGTCCAAAGCTCGCATTTTAGTCCAAATCTGTTAGGAAAGCTTTCCAATTTCGAAACCAGTTGAGAACTCTATTTAATCAGAAACACTAAGTATATTTAATTTGTAGCGTAGTTTGATGCATCTACACAAATTTTGAACAAGGACTTAGAACTCGATTTAGACAATAATATTTAGTATGCGTATATTTTAGTTCCGTTCCGTCGTTTATTCATATTTGATGCGCCCAAACCGACGTTAAGGTTTCAAATGTAGAAATAGTTTAGAACTTTATTTGTACGGAAACACTAGACGCGTATACTTAACTGTTTAATGATATTGTAAGGAAGAGTTCTCCTTCTTGCTTAGTATATTTAATTGGATACCGAGAAATCTCGAAATCGGCATGAATAAAATAAAATTCATTTCTAAAAATTCATTCACTTCTTTTACATTAGCTCTGCGTTATTGAAATCCAAAGAAGTGTATGTTAAACTTCACCAATGCCAACAATAGGCTTTAATTTTAGGGTACGTAAATAGTTTACGTTCAGATTCAGTTTCTCTCATAAGCTATTATCTGTATATTAGCAAATGAAATATCTTTCGATGCGTCGCGCTGTTGCGCAGCAGGATATATTATGACGTCACATAAAATCTAACATAGTGGGGTAATAGCGGACATAAAGTGTTACTATCTAATCTACCTACTTCATATCATACCTCCACCATAACAATTCTGTGATTTCTAATTTAACTTTACCATGAGGTAGGATCAATTATTTCTTATAAAGTATAATTTACCTCTAAAGTACTTAACGCAATAAAAAGATGATCCACGACGCGGATGTTGAGTGTTGAAGTAAATTAATATAATTCATTTTCATTTTTCTTTAAGCGCTTTATGGTTGTGAATTACCAGTCTTCTTTTATAAGTTCTTGCAAGTTTTATACAGAATTTAAATATTAATAAGGAGCTCAGTGTAGGATTTAATAAAATTAGAAACATCAAAGTATTTTCATGAGATAAAAGAGGGTGAGGTAAATTTTACTAACACGATGTAGAAGAAAAAACAGGCATAATAAAACGTTAATAACGTTCACTCATTGAAAACTATTTCACGTTTAGTTTTAAAATTCTTTGTAGTTTTTTAGCCGGTTGAAGTATAAAAGGATCAAATAAACTACAAAATCTTTGATTTATCATAAAATACTTCCGATTAACGATACTAAAATCAAAACACCATATTACGATGGAGTTCAAGGTAAAAACCATAACCCATTACGGAATAGGTTTTATGTAAAAACAACATGGAAACTAATGCCCGAGTTCCAAACACGCAAAACAAAAGGTACGATGTACCTATGCTACTGGTACTAATTTGTAGGATTTGGTTTGATATTGTGGAAGGTAGGCTAGGTTGTGGTGTTTATGAAGGTGCTTGATTGGGCTAGTATAAATAAATAAATAATGCTGGACAACCCACACATCTAAATCTAGCCACAAGCTTAGCAGAGCCTGAGTTAAGGGTATTAGATGACTGATATCCATTTAACTATTTATTTAATTCTTTATTGCACACAATTACACAAAAAGTATACAAATGGTGGGCATAATGCCGATGGCATTTTCTGCCTGCCAACCACATAGGGCCAACATCAACAAAAGGCGTGCTTCAAACCTATAGTACCTGGGTATGATTAAAATTAAGTTTAATTAACAGAAGAAAAAATAAAAATATAAAGAAACTAACACTAAACAATAGCAATAGGTATACTTATAACTTCGATCAAAAATAAGTAGTTCGCGGCCTCCCCCGTAGATTCCTAGAGCCTTACAAAAATGTCAATCAAAATTGTCTACGTTTTGTTTTGACGCAGACAGTTTGCGCAGAGCCTGACAAGTTTTTTCCATACGGAACAAGAGATTGGTGGAGTCGAATTCATTTTATTTTATTTTATAAGTAGGTAGGTACCTTCCTGAGAATTATATACCTACCTACTCAGTTTATTTTCTATAAGGATTAATTAACAGAATTCAGGTAAAGATAACGAATCATTTATTGATGAAACTATAAATTGGTGTCTCAACAGTAGGTATTTATACAAAAGGGTCATTTCAGACATACAACAATTTCAACTTAAAATACAATTTCAGGCAGGCACTCTAGATTAAAAAGATCTGGTTCCTGTCTGCGGCTTTGCACGAGTTTTTTTTACGGGACAAAAAAAAATTTTATGTAATTAAGAAAAAGAATTAAAATATAAATTTATTTTAATATTAATAAAATTCTTATTTATAAATTTAATTTAAATAATTGATCCTTTTGAAAAATATATTAATACATACTAAAAATGAAAAAAAAATTTAGAAGAAATAGCCTCTCCATTTATCAATTTAGAACAAAATTAATATTTTAACATAGGCAAACCAAACAACAATATTTTATGCTGATTTCACAAGTATATGACTCACATCTCAATATACGGGTAAGAAATATATATAAACTTACTGAAAATAAGAAATTCCATCCTTTTTCAGCACTTTGGACGAGTGATTCTTGCATTTTTTGTACGAGCACTTACCCATGCTTTTTGTCTGAACGCTAAAATGACACTAGTTGAAAAGCTTTCCTAACATGTCAAAATGTTTCTCTTTTGCTACTGAAGGTTGTGGCGTGCGCATTGTGAATCTAAGGGGGGCCGGCAAAGCCGGACATTTTTGATCGATGAATTATAATAATAAATAGTACAATATACGACAAACTTACATTGTTTTAGTGAACTACTGTTTTATCCATACCATGGATATAAAAATACTATACCTACTAGTCTCCATACTAATATTATTAATTCGAAAGTAACTATGTCTGTCTGTTACCTTTTCGCGCCTTAACGGCTGAACGGTTTTTAATGAAATTTGGGAAGACGGTAAATGGTATCCCGGGGATGGATATAGGCTACCGCGTGCGAAGCCGCGTCAACTTTATTTTAGATTGTTTTTTTTAAATAGTGTACTTGATTTATTTATGCACCCCTATCTGGTTGGTTT
Organism: Eupithecia exiguata; assembly: GCA_947086465.1. Taxonomy (NCBI): domain Eukaryota; kingdom Metazoa; phylum Arthropoda; class Insecta; order Lepidoptera; family Geometridae; genus Eupithecia; species Eupithecia exiguata. Next base: position 4,485,903 of record OX352230.1, on the reverse strand, counting down.
CAGCTAATGTTAACCTGATAACAGATAGCACAGTTACCTGGTGATTTTCAATTAAACTAGGATTTTCGTAAATTAAGGCATTTGAATTGAGTTACTAGAAAACCTATACATAGAGCCTTCCACAGAAAAATCCAGGTACACCTATATAAAAATGTTGCTGAAAACAACAACCAGGTCAAGTTAAATAGTGTGGAAGTCTGAAAAATGGGTAGGTACTGATCGGAAAAACAACAAGTGAAGCAGTCCATATTATTTCTTATTGCAAGCCGCATAAAAGCGAATAGCCACTGCAACCACAATTGAAGCAATTCCGAAACTATCGTAGAAGAACTTATTGGTCAGAATGACTTTGAAAACGATTGTGTTTCCAACATTGGGATTGTAAGTGGAAAGTTTCAGGTGGGAAGGGTTTGGACTGCATTTTATTTGTAAAAAAATTAACTACAACTTATCGCTACGGCCGAACATAGAACCGTTTTTCGGAGTCGGTTAAAAAACATGTTTAAAGTAAACCAACCAAATCCACAATAAATAAAATCCCGTGCAAATTAAAACCGAATTCACGTTAATAATAAATCCAAGTGTTTTGCCAACAAACAACCTGTCAGTTTGTGAGAAGCTAATCTCATTTGATATTTACTGTGGATCGGACTGAATAATCTGTTTTTCTCGCCTGGGCCTAAACAAAGTGAAATTCATTATAATTATGTCTAGATCATTCAGCGTAGCTTTTCTTGGGTCATGATTAGTTGGGATTAAAGCTATTTAAAATCATAAAGCTTCAAACAGTTACTTTCAGATGTACTTGTAACGGTAAACTAACGAAGCTGACGCCATCCGGCCAGGTAGGATGACAACCTGCGAAAGACTCCAGGCAGATGCTGGATGCGGCAAGCTGAAGACAGGGCGCTATGGCGCTCATTAGGGGAGGCCTATGTCCAGCTGTAGACTGATATAGGCTGATGATGAATGAAATTGATGCAAATGCATTGGTGCTTGGGACAAGCTCCTTGAAATTGCTTGTTAGCAGTGTTTTGGATATATAATGGCCTTTCGACTAAGCTTCGAGGTCTCTTCCAACTCCACATTATGATTATAATCATCATTATTTTGTGAGTATAAATCGTGAACGTGGCTCTGCATAATAAGTTAATCGAGGATAAGCTTTGTCTGACGTTTTTCTTTTTACGCGAGTCTAAAATGGTGTGCTTTATTATAAAAAAGAATATGTTTTATAAGATAAGCACTATTTTATTAACTAATAAGCACACGATCTACAGTTATAAGTAAAGTAAAGAACCTACAATAAGATAGTTAAGCTACTTCGGATATTTTGTTTTCTCATTTCGTGCTCTCTAAAACCAATGACGACCGTGAAAATGACTTTATTACCAGTTCGTCTACTCCGGTCATGGTCGAGTTACGACCTCTCATTTCATACCAAGACGTCCGCTCACCTCAACGGCTGCCGCTCGAATGGCCTTCCCGGGGTGGTGGAAGCCAGCGGGTGGTAGGTAGGGTGGCAGTGTTTACCCTCTCCCCTCCCGTACCAGCTGAGCAGCGGCACGCTATATTTAGGTTGCGCTGTAAATATTCCGTCCAAGTACGGAAAGCCACCCGTCAACCGCCCCCGGTTGGAACAGTGGGATGGGTGGGAAGGCACCGCTATAAGGGGGTAAAAGTTGAAAGTTCACCAACGCCCGCACGAGTTTGCACTGTAACGCTTCTTTATTTAAATTCTATTGCAACTCGCCATTGTATTCTCTGAATTCGTAATGCCGACTCTAATTTTTCAATGTTGACCAAGCACGCCGTAACAAAAACTTATCCCATTGTTTTCTGGATTTCAATTTCGCGAATTTCGACACGTTTGTTCCGAGGGCCTTTATTGTTATTGCAGATGCGGTCCAATTTGTTCTGGACAAGGTTTTGGAATTGTCTGAATGAAGTTTCGAGTGGGGTCGATATGAGGAGTCCTCTTTAGTGAAATTGAAACGGATTACATTCACGATGATGGAGCGTTCGCGTGGCGCGGTAATTCGAGCCATCATATCATCATTTACATAATATGTCATGCATGTGAAAGCTTTGCATCAATTCGAGATAATGTATACAGCATGAGCAACTTTAATGTGACGCAATAGAGCGTGGGACATAATTCGTTTAGATACATTTAAAAAGACATGGCTTTAGCACCGGTATAGGTATACATCAGAATCAAAGCCTATCCGATCGTTTTTGAAGGAAAGATCTATTTTCCAACCTCCGAAGGATTAATGGAAGCGTTATCTAGGGCGTCTCCCGTATTCTCGAAAATGGACTGAGCATAATCAAAGTCTTCTGTTTCGGGCTTTGTGTACTTCTCCTTCTCATGTTTGGGATCGTAGAACTTGACGATATTGAACGTGGTAGCGGTACCTCCGTAGGCTATGCGATCCTGGTAGCTGGTGACTGCTAACACGGTGCCTGGAGCTGGGTAGGAGCATGTTATGTAGCGGTTGTGGAGGTTTATTACTTCTACGCAGTTGGTGCCGCTTCCACCGATGATGGCGTATTTTCCTTTGCGGTTGAACTGGAAAGAAAAAAGACGTTTATAATAGAAGCACAGTACCAAGCTTTTTGTGTCAAAGGCTTGAAGACTTATCTAACACTATTTATGAAAACCAGCTCCATTGTGTTTCTAATTCTAATCAGAGACTCGGACCAAAAGTACCTTCTTCAAATCGAAAGTTAGGGCACCCGCCACCTTGTTAGATATACAACAACTAACATTAAGTAAACCAATCTCCTTCAAGGAGAAAACTTAGGCCTAGTATCGAAATACCTTTACCTACATACCTCCCCAACAAAGTACAAAGTGAAGGTAGATAATAGAACTTGTTGAAACAGAAATAATTCTACAAACTCAGCGACGAGACAATGGAAATTGCTTACTCAGTGTAGTGGAATTTCTCGGCCCAACCATAGCAACCACGGCCTTGCCGCAATCTAACGACCCAGAAATTACCTGAACTCCGATTACAGGTTGCTATTAAAGAAAAGCGCTTAAATTTCCTTTGCAAAGAGACTTGTAGAGACTACTGAGGGACGTCTAGTTGTCTGAATTGGCAAGTGAAGTGTAAATTTTTCAAAAGGTAAAATAAGAGTACAAACTGATATGTACTGTTGGTATTTTAAGACAAGTATGTAAAATATAAGTTAGTATAGTTTCATTTGAAATAATTGAAATTCGAGAAATGTGGTAGGTACAACCAGACGTGGTCATCATTTAGTTTAGGTGTCAGCCAAATTATGCCTGATTAATTAATTAAATAGTCAAATAATTATTAATTAAACTATTGAGTCCACATTTCAATTTAAAAACAACTAATCAAAACTAGTTAACAGTTCATGAATTCTGATATAAAAGTGAAGTTATAAAAGTGGAGATAGAACTCATAGTAACACAGCCCACAACCTACCCTGTTCCTGACAGCAACGAAATCTCGAATAACATCCGAAGTTTATTCTGTGGTAATTGTATTTTCTTGCCAAATGTTGTATCTACATACATTAACATTGCCAAAACATTGTATTCGGTTGATATTTTGATAGATACCTAATTTATGAACACGCCGGTCATGGCAGTTTTCATACATTAGCTTATTCTTGGGTGAAAACTTGATTTCCCACTTCATTTGCTTTTCATTTTGTTAATGTGAGCTACTTTTGCACGACTTATTTTTAATTAGGATAAGCAAGCTAGTTTTTAATTAGTCTAAGCTATTTACATAATGTACGAAGTTAAACCAAAGGTAGGACCTGGGTCTCTAGTTGGGGATGGGAATTTAGGTTTCCTCACAGGCATAAATAAGATTTTCTCAAGTTGTAGCTTTCGAGAAGCTGTAATTATGTCAATCTTCAAGGTTAAAAACCTTGAATATTGACATAATAACGATGCAGGACCATCATTGATAACATTTGTATGAAAAAAGCTTTTCCTAGTAAATCCATAACATGAGCAAATGGAATAAAAACACAGAAGCTCATTCCAATTCATAACTACGAGGTGATCGACCTTAGTGAGGCACCGTCCTTTGAGGATAGAGTTGATAGCAGGTAATAAGATGTTATGTAATAAGAATTGCGATTACCACCGCTTATGACTTGCCTTGCAAAGCTTCAGTGAGCCTTTTGTTAAACTTAAGAAACGTAAGAGTGAGGTTTTCCAAGGAAACATCTGCATAACACAATAATACTGACAAACCTAAAACAGCTATTTGAGAATCTCCACACAAGACTCCTTCCAAAAGAAACGTAGACAATATCGATTTTTGTGTAGTTTAATTGTTGTCGACTATTTTAATCTCAAAATGATTGATTGAGATTAAATTAGTTGGCAACAAATTAAACTACAAAAAAAGATCTATATTGACTTTAAGTTTTTTTTAGTTAAATGAATAAGTCGGCTAGCGTTAAAGTATGAGGTGACAAAGTAGAATTTCTGAAAGAGCATGCCTAATTGCCTAAGTCTATAAAATAACCAATTTCCAAACTCCCGGAATACTTTCCAGGTAAGTACCTAGAAAGTTTACTACCAAATAACTGGACTTTAATTTGCTCATTTCAGGTAAAAGTAAAAACGAATACCAAAACAAATGATTTACTCACATTAGTAGAATGCCAGAACCTACATGCGTAGATGTACTCCCCGTCTACATCTGGTCTTCGGTTCTGTACTCGGACCACGTTGATCTTTTTCTTGCCGACCAGGTCCCAGGTGGTGAGGGCTTCAGTTGGCTGCCAGCTGCCAGCCACACAGATGTCCCTCTGCAAAAACAATTCATCATCATCATCGTCCGCAACCCGACTTTATCCACTGCTGGATCAGCCCTTCAAACTCTTGGGCCACTCCACACAGTCCTGCGCCAATCTCGCGAACCACGGAGAGAGTCGACAGGTGGATTTAGGCGCTAACTGAATGGCGTCCAATAACAGGGTACAGACTGGGGTCGGACTTCCAGCGACTATAATAGCAAAGGCTAATTTTGTGATGTCCATAATAATCATCGAAATCCTTTTGCAATATAGTGTCCTATCTTACAAGGAATCCATGGTGGCGCCACATATACAGGGTTATTCGTAAATTAGTGACAGTACGTGAACTGCAGGTTCAGCCCATCATCACAAACACGTTTGTGAAGACGCCAGGTCTTAATTCTTAATTTTGGTATTGGTAATGGGTACCCCCCGCAATTCAATAATCGTTCGTTAGAGAGGTTTTATTTGAAACTCAACTTAAAAACAGCTCTGCCCTGAATTAACAGAAGATATGAGAGTGAAAGATCGGTGTTATGTAACTCGTTGGGTTCCTGACAAAAAATGATGTTTTTTCTTTTAGTATCAGAGGTGACTTATATTTTTTTTTAGAATTTAGACTTGGCGCCTTTAGGAACGTGTTTTTTATGATGATGGGCAGGACTTGCAGTTCACGTATTGTCACTTATTTACCAATAACCCTGTATGTAATACCCTCCACCACATGTGGAGGGTACTACCTCACCTGGTATTAGCTTGGTTTCGCCACTAAATCAACCGCGCTGGTGGCGTAACCATTAATATGTACCTATAGAGCTATTTGACGTCACACTCACTCCACCATCAGTTGGTGGTGGTGTTTCTCGTTTGGTAGCTCAAGACACCACGGTGGCGTAACCTGTGGTGATGCCACCAAATGGTGGCATCACCACAGGTTACGCCACCCTATCTCATTAGGAGATCCTAATGAGATAGGGTCCTTACAGTCGAAGTAGGTAATATATTGATAACTCATTGTAGATAATAAAAAGAATAGGGTAGTCACCAAGTTATAGAGTACAACTATTACTCTTCGCGTTGATACCTGACGTGTTGTATTGCGTTTGAATAAAAGTCGACGTAGTACTATTTGATATTAATACCTTTCGAAACATTGTACGCAGAAAAACTAGCCATCCAGTGATTCCATCCATCAATCAGACAGCGTCAGAAATAGACGCTTTAATCCGTGTCCGATGAATAGATTGAAATGGATGCACTCTGTCGGAAATCTCTTTGCGAACACTGCATTAATATAGCTGGTATTGGAAAAGGATTTACAAATAACTGGTGGTATAAAACAGGATTATTATTGGTACAGCGATAGATCTGTCGTTTCCTTAAAGGCCACGTAAGTACAAACACTTACTATGCTTTAAAAATAGCTTCGTTGCTTCGTTGATGTTCCAGGCCAATAATGAAGATTATGAGCGATAGAAAGAAGGAAGGCCTTTAGCAAATATATGTATTTACACTTATTCAAAGGCCATAGCAAACATTGTGTGATAAAACAAAAATGATGATTATTATCAAGTCGTTTTATCAGAAGACCAAGATACCTACACAAAAGATCGTAGCATGAAAATAATAAAATGCCTATACCTATCATTCGGCATTGTTGTACCTATTTCATTTTCCCGATTGCGTTTCTATTTCTATCTCATTATATTATTATCTGAAAGTACCTACCTATTAGTACGTAAACTCTGTTTCAATCTTATTCATCGTTCAGTCCTTCATAAAAACGCTTATAAACTGTCAATTCCCAGTTATAAAATAATATTTCTTCTTATCATTGTTATAAGCTCATGAAAGATACACAAGAATGTAAAGTCCGTACGTGACAAAACCACATAGTAGAGGCAACTTCACTAAGTTTGCAAGCTCCGGGAAAGTTTAAAAGCAGACGATGAAAACCGGTACAATATTATTTTTCAAAGGCGCATCAAAGTTCATAACAAGGTGCAAGGCTGCAGATGAAATTGTTGTAAGGAGTTTTTAATTAAACTACTCTTCTGTTGAGCTTGTGGTTTCGTGGAAAAGAGAAGTAATATATATTTTCGTGGAGGTCAGAACATGATGACAGTATTGTAGACACAGTGCTCTATTTCGACCTTCATGGAAAACTACCACTATGACTGAATTTTCACTGCCACCTCATTATCATCTAATGGGTGGGATTTTTAAGATTTTATCTTTTGCTTTAACTTATGTTTTGTTCCATGTAATTAGACATATAGATATAAACCAAGTTAAAAAATGCGCATTTTATTTTATAAACAATTTAACTACAAAAAAAACTAGGAATAACCAAAAAAATCTAGTAATAAGGTTCATTGAATTAATTTAGTAAAAGAAAGAACATGTAAGCGTTGTGCGTATTCTAAAGAACCAGATATATAATTTAATAGTAGTCGTGGGTGCCTAGTTATAGAATTCTTACAAAAGGTCAATTGAAGGTATAATAAATACTTCTATAGCAAAATTAATTTAGCTCTACGAACGTGACTGAGGTAACAGATGCGTTATCGTCTTTATTTTATTACCTAAGAAAAACTATCTAAGATAAAGTGCTTAAAGTTACCAGCGATGTATTAGAAAAATACTTATTTGTTTGAAAACTTACGTTTAAGTCAAGACTATCGCTGCAAATCTGGACTCCTTCGAATGTTGTCATACAGCCTACTTTGCACCTCGTGTCCCAAATCTGTAAAGATCAATTAGGTGCTAAATAATTCACGAATCCTTTGCTTTAGATTATATTCCTAAAACAATTTGTTCTTAAGCAAGTTTAATACGACAGAAAGTAATAGAAATGGCGGCCTTATTGCTTACTGATTTACTCATTCAAGAAAATTTAAAAGATTTATTTTACTTTACGATCGCGTAAACATAGCGCAAATAGTTGCCATAAGTTTTTATTCAATGTCACACAAAAAATAGTCAGATCGGAGTCCAAGAAGAACATTGATTTGTCTATTGAAATGTTACGGTAGGTCTTCTATATAAAAAACAATTTACAATGTTTTGGTATTTAAACAAATACTCAAAGGATTTTTAAATGTCGTTCAATTCATTTTGCATTCACTTTATATTCAGATTTTGCAATAACAAAGCGATGCGCTGTCTGTAAGTATCCAAAGAGAAACAGCTTCAGTTACATAGAGGCATATTAAAATACAGTAAAAAGCTCCGTATCACCGTATACATAAGGGATATTTTCTCATTAAACACGAGTTAATAAATAATTTGAGCATTTAACCGCGGAGCGAAATATTTTAATCTCGGCAGGGAATGCTTTGAGTCCGGTCGGTGTATGTTTTATTCAGCAAATGTTTACAAGTTGAGTTGAGTTACTCGTTTCAGACATACCCACTCTGCTGGAATACCTATGAGTGTGTGGAGCTGGGGGTTCAGCAACTGGATGCAAAAATGTCGTCATGCATCGGAATTTTGTGATAGGTTTGCGTGATTGCGTGGCGTTGTAGAAATGATTGGCTGATTGGTTCACTTATGATGATCAGCTACCAGCTCGCGGCTGTTTTTTATGTGGACCTACCATACCTGGTTCAAATGTAGCCGTAGAACTTCTATAATGTTGCTTTAAATAAAGTAAAAGAATTAAATCGGAATATTCAAACGCAACTGTTTTAAGTGCGTCTCATTTCCGTAGTACACCGCCGCTGCGAAAGCGTAGCAGCGAAACCGCAGTACTTTCGCTATGAATCGTCCGTTGTACGACAAGCGAAACAAGGGCAAAACTGCCTGTTCTAACGCATACTTACTAAACTAACTATCAACTAGTAACTATCTCTTTCCCGCGCGATTCCGCTGGTCTGCGCGCTCGGTCTTTCATCTCATTTCGTTGCAATACCGTGTTTGTTTCGCATGTAACAGTGTTGTAGTCTACGCGAATTGTGCTACTCGAACGGCAACAAATGGAGTGCAGAGGAACTCGCTTTGCGGTTTCGCTATGATCTCGCGGCGGAGCGGAGGTGTGCTACGTGCCTCAAGTCGTGATTTTTGGTAGTAGGTACCTAACTGTAAAAATATACAGTTTTCAATTAAAATGCGTCAAAAGTTCGTCACGTTTCAGTATTCGGGTGTTAGGTACCAACCGAAAGATATTTAAATCGGACGAATCGGTCTGTATGTCGTACTTGATCAATTCAAGTTAGTCCGTTACTTAAGAGGGTGGTGTCCAGTTGATATATAATCAAAGACGCATGTTGGTTAGGTCAACGACTGCGTTGCGGTTATGTGAACGGATGTAACGACATCCCTGGGTACATTTTAAAAGGTAAATATACCACCTAAGTACCTTCATATTATACCTATCTGACGGTACCGGTGATTGAACGTTGCGTCCGTTCAGAGATTGTTTGGAGCAGGTAAATGTGTATTTTTAACGTTTAACAAATAAATGTCCCACAAATAATAAATATACACTCTACATGTAAGAAAATAGTCCTAACAATTAATTATACCTGTCAAAAATAAGGGATCTTTATTGTCGTGCATGTACCAACCATGAACTAATTGAGTGGAATAATGTCGTGTTAAATTGTACTTTACTGGCTACGTCTTCGCACGCATTTTATCAGAATAATAAGTAGCATGTAGCTTACTCACCCAGAACACCCAGAACTATTATCCCTGCAAAATTTCTGCTCGATCCGTCAACTAATTTTGGCATTGGTCCCGCCCAAACATCTTAGAACGGCACAAACATTCGCTTTATTATTTTAGTAGGATAATATTGTGTTCGCGAACAATATCCTTTGCAAGTAACAACTTTAAAGACTGATACGATACAAACTGATACGATACAGAAGTATCGTATCAGTCTGTATCAGTGTTTAAATTAGGTGAGGTCTTTGTGGAACGACACAATTGGCATTAAAGTACCTAAGGTGTATGTAATGAAAATGATGTTTTTTGTCCACTGCGACATTTTTTCTGCAAGATCATTTACTTTTTAATTTACCTGATGTGTCCTTAAATGACTGGTAACACCAATTTAAGCACTCTAACGATACTAACCCTCATGGTATCGTCCCAGGCCGCACTGGCGAACATAAAAGGCCTGTCTTCGTGGCACGACATCGCACACACTTGACCGAAATGCATCCGCTGCAGCTTCTTCGGGATGTATTGGAGGCGAAGTTTGTGCACTTTGTAAGTTATCAGGGCCTAAAAAAATATTAAAGGTTATTTTATGTCTAAACTAGATATGGCTAGATGCAGATAGAATTTCTTTAAGGCAACATTTTTTACGACATGCTATCAAAATGTTATTATCGGTATGGTGCAATTTTTTTTCAATTATTATTTTTTCGGTATAAATGTACGTCAAAAGTATTAACGTATACACTGCCAGGCTTCAGTAAACCGCCCTACAGAAGCACGTTGCCATATTCTAGTTGTAATGTCTTACATATAAAAAGCTCGGAACAATCGCTTTATTTCTAGCTATAAAACTTACCCGGTAAAGGAACCGTATCAAATAATAAAGGTGCTAGAAATACTTGATTATACCTTATGAACTTTTATTTTATAGAGCACTTGACCAGCGTCCCACTTTACCGAGATGAAGGACTAAAAACCAGTGCAATGAAGAATTTACTCGTCGTAAACTGAGATTAGGCCGTAATATTTTATTGGCGGTTCTATTCACAGTTCACTAACACACACAGGGCTGAACTAAGAGGGTATGGATTGTGTAATGTGTATTACATGTCGGTTTAAAGAATCTTTATTTTCTCTAAAAAACATACAGTTCACTTATAAGAGAAACAAAAAAAAAGTGTAGGTACTTTTTATATAAGTATCTACTTAGTTTGTTTAGCTCAAGTGTGTGCTTACCTATCAACATAATGTTACTTATCTACTAAGCATAAAACACAAAAAAAGTAAAGAAATGATAGAAAATAGTATAACCTAGTCTAACACAAGTTGAGTGTGGCACCCTGTTTAAACATTACTCCATATAACTTATGCATATGAAAGATTATTTGAAATGTCGCTAAATTTTCAGTAGGACTTAAAATTCCTATCAATAAATCGTAATTAAATAAGTTCTCAAAAATTTTCGATTTCGGCGGGACTCGAACCCGCGCCCCACCCTCAGTACGGATACCAAAGTACTTAGAGATACCCAAAGTGCGGGTAAGCACTATAACAAAAAACCTGACAACAAATCGTAGTTTGAGAGATTTATTGGTTTACTACTATCTGCCCGCAGCTTCGCACGCTTTGTTTAAGGTTATTTCTATGCTATATGAACTGATTAAAGGGATAAAACATCCAAACTTTCTCATCCCACTAATATTATAAATGCCAAAATTTTGGATGCTTGGATGCATGTTTGTTACCTCTTCACGCCAAAACAACTGAAAGGATTGGCCTGAAATTTTGCATACAGTTAGATAAAGGCCATTGAAATAAACTACTACTTTTTATCCCATAAATCAGTTCCCATGAGATGGTAATACTATGAAAACGTTTCGAAAAAATCGGGGACAATATCTAGTTTATAATATGTCTGTGATGGGGGGTTGGATGATACGATTGCATGTTAAAAACAAGAAGCAACTTGAACTTGATCGTGGGATATTTCAGTCAACTATTTCCTATTTTTATACCGACACACAGAAAAAGATACAGTTCAACAAGGACAGAGTATTCCTCGTTGGACTGAATAGATGCGTTTTATTTGTGGTGTAAAAGTGATTCCTAGATCCATCTCTGATCGTAATACGTTTAAAGCTCGGTGTCAAATTAAATGATTTGAATTTATCTTTTGAAATAGGTTCTTTGACTCACAAAGCATAAATCGTTATCAAGTGCCTATGCATCCAGCAATTTGTAAGAGAAAACCAAATAGCCAACTATGTCTGCGATCCTTTTTGTTGATAAATTGAATATTTGTGCAAAATTAAAGAGGGCTTCGACCAAGCTGAAGGCAGGGTGTTAGGGCGTTCATTATAGGAAGCTTATGCCCAGCAGTGGACTAACGTAGGCTAATGATGATGATGATGACAGAGGGCTTATCTATTAGCAAAAGCTAAGGCCATGTAAATGAAAAATTTCCACGGGAGGTGACTGCTACCAAAACATTACAGAGATTACCCAGAGTGCGAGGGCTTAAGCGTACAAAACCACAAGCGCTTACATTATTCGTCGAACAAGTTAAATTATACAGATCGTGCCTCCCCCAAACAAGAGGGGTTTTCATAGTTAAAGTGAGCGCGTTGACTATGAACCTTGTTCCTGTTGGAAGAACACCAAAATGGGGTTTCGACATTATCACCACGCTTGGCAGGCGGGTTAGTGAACGCAGTTAGAAGTGTTAAAAATACACAAGGTATAGCCCTTTCTCTGTTAGGTTTCCTTAATCGGCTTTTATCATATCCATGGGCTGACCTGTAGGGGTCGATTTTTACGCCACGACCGCTCCGGCCGAAAAAGTGGTAGACAGAGCTGAAACTAACCGTTTCTGTTTCCAAATCCCAGATTTTTATCGAGGTATCTGCGTAGCCAACAACCATCCTTGTTCCGTCAGATGTCAGACCGAGACTCAGGGCAGGACAACGTTCTGTACACATATACAAATCTCTTATTTTCTGCAACATAGTGTAGTTTTACTTTGGCCATGTTGAGAGGTGATGATGATGATATTGAGCTGATACGACCCTCTATGGCGCTCTCTCTTTCTAGTACTGATAAAAAGAGATAGCAAAATGACGCTGTATGGAGGGTGGGGCGCGCGCGTCGCAAAGTTTGAATGCATGTTGTAACCGCCAGTGCTCAGAGATTTCTTGTACCGAATACACGTATTATTTTCTTACTGTTCTACGAGTGTCTTTGTCTTTTCGTCCATCACCTGCCCCTAAAACTTTTACATTTTCTGGTCCAGCGACTTAAAATACAATAAAGTGATGGTAAATCATAGGAATTTTCGTCAATAAGTATTCGAGATGCTACGGTTGCATCGTAGCCTGCTACGACAATCGCTACGGCAAGTGCTACGATCATGTTATGACAGAGCCAAGCTTCCACAATTTAGTATCGAAATGCTTTTTATTTTAAAAAAAGTCCTCTTCTAGACCTTCTAGTTTTGAGCATAAATATAAGAGCATGGTTACATCGTGTGAAGAATAAATGCGGAAGGTATGAGATGATAATTTCCTTCGTAGCACGACCCGCTTATTGCTACACTTCTAAAATGTGTAAGAAATCTGTTAAAATTTTGTTACTACACACTACACTACTACAAGAGCTTCTTTCTTCACCATCATACTCATCAGCCATCTTCATAGGTTTGCCCATTCAATTGGTCTGCTAGCTCAGGGCGTAAAGAGCTGGATTACCTACTTCATATCATTGGCACCACATAATCAGTCTAAACTACTCTACTGCTGAACAAAAGCCTCCTCTGATATATAAATAAATAATACTGGAGAATTCACAAAGCATCATCTAGCCCCAAGCTACGAGTGCGAGTGCTACGGCAAGGCTTGTGTTATGAGTACTAGATAACTGATTATACATGGATAGATATTTTCTATTAGACATAGGATCACACAGAGCACCATGAACAAATATCTGCAGATCTACAAACATTTGTCCTGAGGCTGGAATCGAACCCGCAACCTCCTGCGTCGCAGGCAGACCTTCGCCCGCTGCATCACAGAGGTCATCAAATGATAAGCGCCTTATGGGCACCTTTGGTCATTGGTGCCGCGATTACCTACTCACGTGTTAACATTGGCGTAGAGTTCGACGATGCTCCTGGAGCCCCGTAGAACTGCTGGTTCAGACATTCGAGGGCTGGGTCGGTGTGGATGCAGTTTGGAGGAGGATTGTCCATTGATGCTATAAGCTGGGGGGGAAAGAGAAATTGATAAAGTCCAATAAGGAAGCCGATGTTTTACTTTGTTGCGAAATTAAACTTTTTTTTTTTTAAATCTTGTGTCATCTACGGACTTAGATTTCCAGCCGGAGATATCATAATCTTCATTGATAGATTTATTTTAATATAGAAGGGACCAAAAGCGTGCCCTGAGGGTTTGAGTAAAGATAGGTACTCACTGTCATTGCGTCGTCGCCCGTTTCTTTCCGAACTTAGCTTATGGTCTAGTCTATCGCGTGTCTCGATTTTAATTTGAGTTAAATTCAAATCACGGTTAGTCAACGACGTCGCTGCATTTGATAAATCTTCTAGAAATGTGTTATTAGTAAACGACGCTTTTGATTGTGTTTTAGGAAAATATTGCAGTTGCCTGTTAAATGTAAAACTTTAACAAAGAAAACTACAGTTAAATAAATTAATTTAAAACTAGTATTTACAATTGAAACAATAGAGCTAACTGTAGACTGTTGCAAACAATCTACGGTAGCTCAACTGAATCCATATCAATACCAGTCGGAAGCGTCCCCAGACACTGGCTGCATCATCATCATCATCCTGTTCAATTGGAATTTAACTTAAATTGAACAAAATTTATCAAATAACAGCACATCGTCTGATGCAAAAAACAGCAAAATCGGAGCATTTTTTTTTCGTCACATACAATTTTAATTAAAATCCGAATGACTCTATTTTGGTAGGCACTTTTAAAGTACCATATAAACCCTTCAATTTAGTGAAGAATAAATTACCCTTTTAATTCTTATCTTACCTAATTTAAGCCTCCCCAATGAGCTAGTGCCCTTGAAAATTTCTAGATTAAGTATTATCACCGAAAAAGAGCTAAAATGGTTGGGTTTCTAACAAATTGGCCGAATCTTTTCTTCAATTTACTTGAAAGCCGTTACTGTCTGCAATCTTGTTTAGTTTAATGAAACCTTTTTATATATCAAGATGCTAGACAGTGTGTGTATTCTCATATATTTAATTTAATTTTACAAACCTACATCGTTGATAAGAGTTACTTAACTATAAACCGTTTTAAGGTTTTAAAAAGATGATGTGTATAATAAATTGATAATGCCAAGGAGTAAGACATGCTATAAGAAAAGGCGGTGCGCTCATAAGGAGATGCCTATTTCCAGCAGTGGACTAACATAGGCTAACGATGAGAAATAGGAAAATTCATTCTACAAAGTAGAGTTGCACAGAGGACCATGGAGCGCGCCATGCTCGATATCCACCTTCTAGACCAAGTTCCAAACACCGAAATCCGACGAAGGACGAAAGTCCAGGAGGTTGGTACTCGAATCATGGAGCTCAAATGGAGTTCGGCTGGACACATTGCAAGGCTACTGTTCCGATTTTGAAAATACTGTTATCAATAGAAAGTTACCTACAGTATCCCTCCAGGTACCGCTGGAGCGAAGCCACGAGCAGAAGCTAGTAAGGTATTTTGGTATTCTTTTATACCGTCCACATCAGCTACATGCAAAAGCTCTAGATAGATACAAAAAAGGCTTAGGCACATCCTCAATAATTCAGTACGCGAATGGAAAGGTAGGCAGATACATTATTGAAAGGCGACAGAAATATGGTTAGGAACCCAAGTCCCCAACAAAACCTTTAGTCAGACTTGGCTTAGTATTCAAAGTAGGTCTCATGAAAATGTAACTACGTAAGTCCTAGGTATTGCCGATTCGAAGGTTTTGCTAGAATATAGAGCAGACTGATAAACAACTTGGCTGAGTACGACCGCACTCAGTGGAACTGCACTCAGCGGAACTGCGCGGCAAGACGCGGCGAATTTGCATTTTTTTTATTGTTTAATCGATTAATAATGTTATTACATTCCCGAAAAAATATATAACATCCACAATTGTTTAAATTATTAGGGAAAGAAAACGAAAAATATTATTGCACTCAGTTTTGGGTGATAAAAATGATGCGCTTTTTCTGTGACGTCACCGTTCAGTTTGTCACCGTTCAGTTGTGAGGTGGTCAAACCTAACGTGCAGTGCCGCGCCGCGCGCAGTTCCACTGACGCATTTGCAACTTTATGGGACATCACTATCGAATTTATTAATGAATGGAATGCCAGATGATCTGGGGCCGTGGGCGGGCGATGTGCTGCTTGGCGATATGTGAACAGTGGCGAGCCAGTGTTTAGGTAATTGTGTTTTACATCGGACCTCAGACTCTACAGTACTATAAAGCGAAAAGCTAAGAATTACTTTCGTATTGATAGTAACAGTATAGAATAACCTGCGGTATCTCGACTCGATAAATAGCACCATCCATACAAGCTGCATAGCAGATCCGCTCGTCAGTCTTACTATACCTCAACGCGTATATCGGCTTGGGCGGGAACTGAATGTTTCGCAGGGTATGTAGCACTATGCCTGTGCCTCCGTGACGCATCTGGAATTATAAACCGGTTAAGTGCGAGTCGGACTTGACAAAAACTTCCTTTTTAGGGTTGCGTACCAAAGGGTAAAAACGGGACCCTATTACTAAGACTTCGCTGTCCGTCTGTCACCAGGCTGTATCTCATGAACCGTGATAGTTAGACAGTTGATATTTTTATACTTGATGTATTTCAGTTGCCGCTATAACAACAAATACTAAAAAACAGAATAAAATAAATATTTAAGAGGGCTCCCATAAAACAAACGTGATTTTTTTTGCTGTTTTTATAGATAATGGTACGGAACCCTTCGTGCGCGAGTCTGACTCGCACTTGGCGGGTTTTTTTAGGGTTCCGTATAAAATAATGCCACGAGATTCTATTGTGCTACTATAACTAAGCCTTCGCTATCGCTATCTGTAGTCTGTCCTTCTGTCAGCGGGCTGTATCTCACGATCATGAAACCGTAACTAATAGGTATACACTTGTAATTTTTCACAGAAGCAGGAGTTGAATTCTGCTAACCAATCACTTTACTATCACCGTAGAATTCATCGTAGAATCGTCCATAAATGAAAGAAACTCTAGATTGTGCGTAGGTATGGTACTATTTGCACGGAGAGATAAATAGCATGGTTTTAACCTTATCACTTTTGACACGCGTCCCTCCAGTAGTTTCTTGACGACCTCTGTGAAGCTGTGGGCGAAGGCTCGCCTGCGACGCAGGAGGTTACGGGTTCCATTCCCGCCTCGGGACAAATGTTTGTTCGATCTGCAGATATTTGTAGTGTTCTGGTCGTTTTCTGTGTATAATCTCACTAATAATACACACTATAAAACGTGAAAGTTTAGATGGATGAATGGATAGATAGATAGATGGATGTTTGTTCCTTTATCACGCCAGAACGGCAAAACGGATCTGGATGAAATTTGGCACAGAGATAGATTATAGTCTGGAATAGGACATAGGCTACTTTTTATCCCGAAATTCCTACGGGAACGGGAACTACGCGGGTGAAACCGCGAGGCGCTGCTAGTAAAACATATCTATCTTTTAATTTCCCTTATTACCTATAGTTAGGTTGGTATGTACCTACATAACAATCGCGTAGTTTTATCCACGAATTCCTTCCCATCCATACAATAACGCGATCACGCAAAATACAATACGCGAGCTTTTATTATATTTACCCGGGAACAAAAACCTGAAAGTACCTGAATCATACCTGACGAATGGCCTATAATAATATGAGCGCCATTAGGAGAGTACGCTAGCGCTGTTATAGCGCCCATTTCTGAGAAGAACCATCTGTAATACTTCATCTCATTTTTCGTCCCATTCAGAAATCTGTCGTTGTTTTCTCGGATCCATGTGAAATCGTTTTTTTTTATTTGGCCGTCGTGGAACATAGGATACCAATGATAAGGGCGTTGCTCATTTTTGTAGTAATCGAAGGTGGATGTAGCGTATTCTCTGATTATTTGTTTGATCTCCATTTTTGAACAAAGCCTACTAGATTGGCCCTGGTAAGTAGATACCCTACCTGTTTACCCTCGCCTACCCACAGCGATGGTAGGTACCTACAGTCAGCAAAAAATACCATTACACATGAATTCATTTCAAAATTAATTACCATCGATACCAATCTCACTTTTAACATACCAACCAACATTCAACATCTCCTTGCTCCAGCCATTCTCAATGAACAATGTTTGTGAACAACTTTCAACTCCAAATCCAAAACTACTCATTTTGGCGTGCTGTTCGAAAAAATATTATCAGCTTTTTCAGCAGTGTAGGAAGCAGCTGAGATTGAGAAGTACTCATCGAAGTACTGCAATTTCTGTCCCAAAATTAACATAATTCAAACTTCTTATGGTAGGTACGGGGGCAATGTTCACAAAAATTGTATATTCAGTTTGGCCAGAGTACCTACCTACCTACAATACAGATATTATAATAGGTACTATACCACCAGAGTACCTACTCAATGGACCAACCTGAATCATACCCGAAGTGTGCCCAGTGAGTATATAGCTCCCGTCAGCCGAATACAGCATGCAAGTAAGAAATCCACATTCAGCAAGATAATCTTCTTTTACCAAGGTTTCGTTCTCGTTTTCTTTTAAAAATCTGTTTTCATTATCTACAAGCCAGTCTTTATTCGCAGGGCGGTGTACTCCTGATGCATATGAAATAAATAAGGAGACATGGCCATCTTCCGCTGCCAACTGCTTCTTAATCCGATCTCTGTAGTCGCCGATTAGGAATTGAATGTCCGAACGGCTTTCGGACATATTGAAGCGGCTGTAATACTCGAAATCATAGTAGTTTTTTGCCATTTTATAGTGTTTTTGTAAATAATGTACCTATGTATTAAATTCCTTTATAGAACAGGAATATTATTCTAAGCGAGGAACATAAATTGATAAATACATGTACAGTGCGCGTCACAATTAAGTATCCCCCTATCTCAATGTATGTGGGTTCAAATCCTGTCAGCGATCGTTGGAGATTGGGTGATCAAAACTACATGTTTTTTATAATTTTCCATTTTCTTTTCATATTTTTGACGTTTCTAACAAAAATTGTATGTTCTGTATCATTAAAATGTAATTTTTGTATAAATTGTTTCATTTTCATTTCATTTTCATTTGGTAACCTTACTTAAAATTCGACCAACTCTCTAAGTATCAACTTGGCCTTGCGGTAGTAACCGGCAAATTAATGCAAGACAAGATAAGAGTGACAGGGTTCGAATCTCATGAGCGGTGTTTCGTTTTTTTATCAATTGTTATCTTTTTTTTTTGCAATATGTAAGATTTTTAATTGATATTATTCTTTATAAGCCCATAAATTTTTGTTCATTAATTGCAAATTAATGAACAAAAATTACAAAAAATAATATTCTATAAATGTCTACAATATTATACAATAACTACTACGTATAAATCTATGATATTATAACGAAATAATTGTTTTGATAAACCATAATAACAAATAATATCTGTAAACAGGGAAAGGTTTTTTATAATAGATTGTGATAATTTATTCAAAAATAAAGAACATTGGTTACAATATTTCGATCTCTCGCAAAATATGCACAAAGCAAACCACACGGAATAAGACGAGTGACAATTACTTTGTTCGCTACAAACGACAAAGTCAAACCCTACCCGCAACCATAAAAAAAATGTAAGACTTGGCATTAAAAATAGGGACTAATTAGTTAGACCGATAGACAAAATTGGACGCATTGTTCTAACAGCTAAATAGCTCAGTTGATCGAATGCCGAGAATTCGAGTCTCCATATAAAGGGTGGGTGGTTCGTTCCTTAGCGGCTTGATAAGTTTTTGCTTTGAAAATTAGTCACAAGCGAATAGAAGTTAGAAAATATTTTGTAGACAAGGGGGATACTTAATTCTGACGCGCACTGTACCTATTTATCAAAGAGTATACAATAAGTGGTTTTAATCTCTTTGATACAATAGTATTCATCTATGACAATAACTACGTAAGAGTATTTATGTATATTATGCAGCGACCCAAAGAAAATAGGTACCAAAGATAATACAATAATTTTACGGAGTGGTTAATAATCTCTTTCTCTGACTAGTATCTCGAATAATTTTATTATCATGCTAGCAGCGCCTTGCGGTTTCACCCGCGTAGTTCCCGATCCCGTAGGAATTCCGGGTTAAAAAGTAGCCTATGTTCTATTCCAGACTATAATCTATCTGTGTGCCAAATTTCATCCAGATCCGTTCAGCCGTTCTGGCGTGATAAAGGAACAAACATCCATCTATCTATCCATCCATCTAAACTTTCACGTTTATAATATTAGTGAGATACAATGCAACATGTGGGTACCTACCTAACGTAAATAGAAACTTTTGTACCTATGTATAGGAGTAGATAGAACCACCTAGCATTATCCCTAGCAGGGTGCATGCTTGATACCATAACCGTTGAAGCGATACGGGCCATCACGGCTACCCGCACGATAAGTTATTTTAAAATCTTTGTCCAGTATGTTCCGCAATAAAATATCTGGAATCTTGATATTTGTTCTAAATAGAAAATATCAAGAACACCTAACACAAATATTAGCAGATCATCGTACTTACAAACATTCGAAGGCGGGAATCGAACCCGCAACCTCCTGTGACACAGGCGAACATTCGCCCGCTGCGTCACATCGGTCGTCTATAGACTTAGGGGATCCAAGGGGTAGGTAACAGAGTGGTTTTATTCTCTTTGTTAAGTAGTAGTATGTACAGCCAGGTACAACCAGATAATATTAAAATAATACTAACGAACCAAGTGCAATGCAATAAAGTGCCTTTTCGGTTTTTTTGATATAATTGTTCTTTAGACTTCTACGTCGATTGGAACGTATTATTTTATTTCAATGTTGGCCTCTGTGATAAAACGTTGCCAGCCTTACCATCTTTTACAAGCAACTAAAAAAAAAACTTTTCATAAAACTCACTAGATGGCGTAAACAGCAAAATATGTAATTGTATTTTCACCTTCGAATTTTTGTTTTGTCCTTGGCAGTTTTGGCGTCAGGGTCCTTATTCAGCGGCCTACGAGACAAAATTGTCTTTGTCAACGGCCCTTAGGATTAATTTAACTCTTTTTAAAAATATTTTTCTTTATGTGGGGATGGGAGTCTAACACAGGTTTTAAAACCTATCACTAGCACCCATGGAAGTGTATTTACTTACGACCTTAGTACCAGTTTCTTACATTATAAGGTCTCTTGGATCTCAATTACCACACAAACACATTACTAGAATATAGTAGGGTACCTACATAGGTACTTTAAATATAAGGGTATTCACGCTTTAAGAGAAGAAATCTAGAAATGTATGAGAAATGTAATGGGAGAGCGAAGTCGAAAGATATTAGTTTAGTTCATGAAATTACAAAAAAAATAACTTTTCAGTTTTCAGTTTTTGTTATCTGTTTTAAAACACCGTGAACTAGTAGGTGCAATTTTATAACATCATACGGCTGTCTAGGTAGACTAAACTGTTTCAACTGCCATCAGCAACATCAGCGCAGTTGCTTAAGTACCTACACAGTCATGACCACAGATCAATATGGCGTTTATAGCGCTCAGCGTTATCGTCAAAATTACGCGCGCAACATGAAAATATAAATTTTAAATTCTTTTCTATGGCGCTTATCGACGGAATAAAGACAAAAAGTTGTATTATTTTTAGTGATTTATTAGCATTATAGGATTTAAAATGATTTAGTCTACAAAAGAACAAAGTTTTTTTACCAGCAGCTTCCAATATTGCAAGCTTTGGATGAAATTGCTGTGCTTTGTACAAAAAGTGTCTCGATAGCATTATTGAGACACTTTCAAAGATTACTCTATTGTTTGGGTTGGCAGCCCTAGTGTCTGTCTGCCAAAGAACTATGGAGCGCTGCATCCTCGTAGCTATACTAAGGGACCGCATCAGAAACTCAACCAACGCGCTTCAGAGCTCAGATTTTGATTTATATGGGACTGGGCTATACACATAAAGATATATGGCATATGCCGGAAGATCTCTATGCGAGAGTTATCCAAATGGGTGAAGACCACATAGAAGATTCAGAACGTGGAGATGGAAAGATGAACTGTAGGTATCTACTTACTGGACGCCTCCAAAAAATAGTAGTCACAACTCACTAGTAGTCGTTAATAAAGAGGTATGAAAAAGTGAAAAGAGAGGCCTTTGCTCTGCAATAGAATACAACCAGGGCTCCTGTTATATGTAACAATAAAAGAGGTACCTCCAATAAATAATGAAATAATTGATTTGAATTTCTTGCAACGCCATCTATCAGGTTCCGGGTATGAAGTTAATCTAGAAAGAAGTGGCAACACAGTAACCTCGAATGAAATATTTGCTTTGTTGTTTTGGCAGCACTGACTGAAATAGAACGACGCCATATTGTATTGTAAACGTAAATCTTGTGACGGTGGTGTGGATTTATTGTTCTCGTTTACCAAAATCTGAATAAAATAGTGTTTTTCACGGTTCCTTGCGGCTTACTCAGCTAAGGTGTGTACTCATGGACGTTGTTGTAACATGTATTAATACAGCATGATCGCTAAAACTTGAATTATTCGAATATCAACAACATCAAACGTTTCGGTTCGGGTGTGGTGTTGGATTGGAATTTAGTTCATGGAGTTATTGTTTATTTTGCTCTAGATCAGCTCTTGGGTGAGCAGTAGCATTATACCTTCCAACTCTACTCACCTAAGTGCGCTATAGTTTTCGCAAACTGAAAACAACGCTTACTTCTAACGACTGAGATAATGTAGATAAAATCAATAATATTTCAAGAGTATGTGCTAAGTGTGACAGCGTTCATGGTATTTTTACAGACGCAGGGTGCACTTAGCATCTGAATCATGAGCTATCAGATACCGTCGTCGCAAAGCCGCAATAGTAAGTAACATGCTAATAACTTTAAGCTACAGATGCTAAGATAAATAATATAGTGTGCAGCACCTTTGACTTCAGATCATTGTGGTTGTGACTCATACAGTCAGCTATGAGTTATAGGAACATCCTGTACCTTCTTCTGATTTTGATTTATAACTTTGTATACTGCTACTGACTTAGATTTACATGCTCTATTCCAGAAATATAACTTTTTACATAAAAATTTCATGATAACAATTCAATCTGCTTGTGGATATTCAGGATTCTTTAAAGTTTGTTTATACTTTTTTTTTTAAGAAAGAATTCTTTTGGAAAAGACTTAAAGCTCTAAAGCTTCATGACAATACTGTGAATGGTGACATCACATATAGAAACTTTGCAATTGAGTCTTACAATATCTACTTTTCAATTATTAAATTTCACAATAAAAACATCAAAGAATACAAAAGATATTCTCTATTAATATAGATGTATTTCTATATTAATAGAGAATACAAATAAAATAATCAGCTTGTTAAGTCACATGCCTATACCCTATTCAGTAATAATTAATTAATAAAGTACTGCTGTAGTCCAAAACATTTCACACTTGCTTTAACTCCTACATTTGTTTGGAATCTGATCAGGGCTTGGTTTTTTGAGTACGATAGACTCGCATAAGCCCTGATCAGTGTTAACCATAGTTGTAAATCTGACCCCTGATTTAAGTCCAAATGAGTCTCAGGGTTAAATCAATCTCAAATTGTATATTTTCAGTGTCTCATAGCAACTATGGTGGGTCTGACGTGCCCATGGCTCAAAGTAAGGAGCAGCAGACGCTTCTTTGGCAGCAGAACTCTTACTTGGTTGACTCTGGCATTAACTCCGGAGCTGCCACTCAGGTTAGTCACATTGATCCTAGGTATTTCTTTATGATTAACTAAAGAAGCGAGCTCTCCGCCGACTGCCGAGCAGCACGCCTACTTGATATTTTTTATCATACATATACAATACGCAAATATTTGCAGATAGTACTAACATTTGCCTCAAGGCGGGAAACGAACCTACTGCGTCGCAGGCGGACCTTTGCCCGCTGTGACACACCTGGGTGGTCGTCAATAGTACATTATTATGCCAATCTATAATTAAATTGTGCTTGTCTAGGTTCCCTCACTCACTGGCAAGGAAGATGACGAGATGGAAGGTGACCAGCTCATGTTTGACTTGGATCAAGGATTTGCCCAGGGTTTCACTCAAGAGCAAGTTGATGGTATGTTTGATTATTATCAATAACAATGGGTTTGTGTCTCTATAAAAGTTTTAATGAACAAAGCCTGGCATTGAATGCGCAACCAAAACTCAAAACTCAGACTCAGCTGCTTTATTTCCTTTAAACCTTACAGGACTCTGTTATTTTTTGATGTTAAATAAAGATGTGAACAAGAATCCTTTACCTTGTTAGTTTTCGTACACATATCTGATGGCTCATAAGATCTCTTTAATAAACAATGGTCTCCCAACACCTTTGCTTCCAGACATGAACCAGCAGCTCTCCCAAACTCGCTCTCAGCGTGTCCGGGCTGCCATGTTCCCTGAGACCCTGGAAGAGGGTATAGAGATCCCATCCACCCAGCTGGATCCTGCCCAGCCGACTGCAGTCCAGCGTCTGGCTGAGCCTTCTCAGATGCTCAAGCATGCTGTTGTAAATCTGATCAATTATCAGGATGATGCTGATTTGGCTACCAGGTAAGCAACAATTAGTATTACTATATAAAATGTATGCTTGGAGTTACACAGTTTGACTACAAACACTCATTGGTAATGCATTGCCAAAACACATGTATTATCATCATCAGCCTAATCTAGTCCACTTCTGGACTAACTAAACATAGGTTAATGGATGCCAGTGTGCCCTGCCTTCAGCTTGCTGAATCCAGCATCTGCCAGCAGACAGTGTTGTTTGATTTTGTGATTCAAAAGAAACTTATACATCTAAGCATAATTTAAAACCCGATTTTTCATATATCTAGAGCCATCCCAGAGTTGATCAAGCTCCTCAACGATGAAGACCAAGTTGTAGTATCCCAAGCTGCCATGATGGTTCACCAACTTTCCAAGAAGGAAGCATCTCGCCATGCCATCATGAACTCCCCGCAAATGGTTGCGGCGCTCGTCCGAGCGATCTCCAACAGTAATGACCTTGAAACTACCAAGGGAGCCGTGGGAACTCTACACAACTTGTCCCATCACCGTCAGGGTCTACTGGCTATCTTCAAGAGCGGCGGTATACCCGCTCTGGTCAAGCTGTTGTCTTCTCCAGTAGAAGCTGTTCTCTTCTACGCGATAACAACTCTCCACAACCTGCTTCTGCACCAAGACGGATCCAAGATGGCCGTTCGTCTCGCTGGAGGTCTACAGAAGATGGTTGCTTTGCTGCAGAGAAATAACGTCAAGTTCCTGGCGATTGTAACCGATTGCCTGCAGATCCTGGCCTATGGAAATCAAGAGTCGAAGTTGATCATTCTGGCCTCTCAAGGACCTATCGAATTGGTGCGCATTATGCGCTCCTACGATTACGAAAAGCTTCTGTGGACTACTTCTCGTGTTTTAAAGGTAAGACTTGCCTACAAATATTCTCATTATGAGGCAATTTCAAACTCTCACCTGAATCTGACAAATTACTTACGTTTTTATTATTTACGTAAACTATTCTAAAATATTCACATACAATTCTAATTTCTCATAAGCATTAAAGATTTAATTACTTGTTTTAATTTATAGGTACTGTCAGTATGCTCAAGCAACAAGCCGGCAATCGTCGAAGCGGGCGGTATGCAAGCTCTGGCTATGCATCTCGGCAACCCGAGCGGCCGTCTTGTCCAGAACTGCCTTTGGACTCTGAGAAATCTGTCTGATGCTGCTACCAAGGTAAACTCATTATACTAACAATTGATTTAATAAAAAAATATTTTATTTTTTTAATCGTGATTTAAATTATCTCAACCGCAACCCTGCTATCTGTGTATTTGCTACTTAATGGCATGGCGTATTAACACAAAAAGGCTGTTGATGGATGATGTAACAGAAAATCTAATACTCGTGGACTTGGTGGTAATATCTTCTTCTAAAGCGGTTTTTTCTTTCAGGTTGAAGGTTTGGAAGCTCTTCTGCAGAGCTTGGTGCAGGTGCTGGCGTCCACTGACGTCAATATCGTCACTTGCGCCGCTGGCATCCTGTCTAACCTGACTTGCAACAACCAGCGTAACAAGGTAACTCATTCCCTTGCTTCATTATAATAATAATAATAATAATGCTGGACAATTCACACAGCATCATCTACCCCAAGCTAAGCAGACCTAGTGTTATAGGTACTAGATAACTGATATACTTATTACTAATCTATGCCGTATTAACACAAAAGAAATTGTAGCAGCTCTGTTGAGTGAGAAAGATTTCAGATTCCTACCAGTACTAACTGATATTATGTTACCCAATACAAAAGATAAAGCACTATCCAATGGGTTTTAAAAGGGTTCTGTTGGAGTGCTGAGGTGAAAAATATCATTAAATCTAACTTTACCAAACTTCCTGTAGGTGACAGTCTGCCAAGCCGGAGGCGTGGACGCTCTCGTCCGCACCGTGGTGTCCGCTGGAGATCGCGAGGAGATCACCGAGCCGGCCGTGTGCGCGCTCCGCCATCTCACCTCGCGCCACGTCGAGAGCGAGATGGCTCAGAACGCAGTGCGTCTGCACTATGGACTGTCAGTAAGTATCTTATAATGATAGATTCGCGTCATCGCAGCGCAATTCATTTAATTGCCTATGCTGATTGTTGAGCGATCAACGTTCAGCATTATGGCTATAAGCCACTTAGCCATCTTGTTGAATGAAATATTCTCAACAAATCAACGTTCGTTTTGCAATCAGCCTTCTACAAACGGGCTGCTTCACGATCCGGCGGCGACACATAGATTATCATCTTTAGCGAAACTGATTAATCATAATCCGCCTACTGTTGTTCCAGGTGATCGTGAAACTCCTACAGCCGCCATCGCGTTGGCCTCTGGTCAAGGCGGTTGTCGGTCTGGTCCGTAACTTAGCTCTGTCTCCTGCTAACTTTGCGCCGCTGCGTGAGCATGGGGCCGTGCATCATCTCGTTAGACTTCTCATGCGTGCTTTCAACGATACTCAGCGGGTACGTACTACTCATATTAGTATCTATTTTAAGGTAATCGAAAAGATCCTTTTGTTAGTCATTTCTTCGTATCCAGAGGTCGATACGCAGGTGTGACAATCAATACGCCTCTAGAGCCAACTGCAGGGTTATTTGTTTTGTACATGTTATCAGCAAGCGCATTTAAGCAACTTGATTGCGGCACTGCATCTTCTTAAAGTGGGAGGTGGAACTGACCGGTGTAACAGGGCATAATGTAACGTGTAACACAGGGGAAAGACGGCGCTCGCATCGAGCAACGAGATAGATACGGTGTAACGTATCATGCTCGCTGCAAATGGTATGTTACGCCCCGTACCGTCAGTAGCGAGTCGATATCGAGTTACAATAAAATGAATACACAAGAAAGAAAAATAAGTTTAATAAGGACATAATTTTTCATGTAAATTATTTATGAATTTGCTTGCTTTTAAAAAGAAGACTAGACTCAATTATAGGGTGCTGCTAACGATATAAAGTTGATAAGATTTGGTTCTTTGTCGTACACCAATTATAAAACTATTCACCTAACATTAAACTACCCCAACAGCAGCGCACATCATCCGGCGGCGGCGGTGCCGGCGGGGCCTACGCTGACGGCGTCCGCATGGAGGAGATCGTGGAGGGCGCCGTGGGAGCGCTGCACATCCTGGCGCGCGAGAGCCTCAACCGGCAGCTCATCCGGCAGCAAAACGTCATCCCCATCTTTGTGCAACTGCTGTTCAACGAGATTGAAAACATACAGGTATGCCTACAAGCTTCATGACCTACTAATCTGTGCCGACATCCTTCATCGGTGGCGACATCTATCCATTGTCCACCACCGAGACAGAATTAATAGTATCTAAGTAAATCTGCTAGATATATGATACACATTCGAGCATTATAGAATTTCATACTATCCTAGATAAACTAATATCTGACGACTGTTGGTCGAAAGACCCCGGGCAATTGGACTAGACCGACCCCTCAGGGGGCAGATTCAGCCTTCAATGCTACATTTCGTCGGTTCTTGAGTGTCACATTCGTGTTGAAGACTCCGAAACGGAAAGAGATTGAGAAACGAATTTCTCAATAGCTCTGCAGGTATCATCTGTATCTTTTTATTTGCATTACAATTATAAATTGTAATCCAAATAAATATGTGATTTAATTTTTATAAATACTTTTAAAGTTATTTGTTTTATTATTTCCCGATGCTACATCAAACATACTAAGGGATAAAGCACAATTAAGTGTGTTTTTTGGCTTCCTAAAACTACTACATATAGTACATTAAAAAAAACATATGCGTGTAATTGTGCTTTTTTTCATTGTACCTTTACTAAAAAAGGATATTAAATAGGAGGAAGAAATGGTTTTTTCGAAATAATTAATTTAATTTTAATACTTAGTTTAATATTATTTTACAGTAAAAATCCTAGATCATTAGTACATACGATAAAAAAAGATTAAGCTTCGTAACTCATCTCTAAAGCAATTGAACATAAGCGCAATTTTTTTTCAATTTATCTCGAAACTAAGGTTTACAGCACTTGTGGCAGCTATGTTCACTACGCATGACAGAAATAAAACAAAAAAGAACTTTATTTTCGACTCTCAGGGTTCAAGCTTGCAAACTCCTTTATGTTCACAGCGTGTAGCGGCCGGAGTACTTTGCGAGTTGGCTGTGGAGAAGGAAGGCGCTGAGATGATAGAGGCTGAGGGGGCCACTGCCCCGCTCACCGAGTTGCTGCATTCACGGAATGAAGGTATAGTCACTTTATTTGATTTATTTTGCCATAGGAAGAGAAACGTACCATGGGACACTTGGTAATGTCATTACAAAGGATCTTATCTACACAACTAAGCACTACTCAATGTTTTTTTTTATAATCTTCATTTTTTTATGGGATTTTGAGTCATTGTTATAACTATGTCAGTCCCGTATATCAACAAATAAGCAGCTAAATTACATCTAAAAACCTAAATAATTTTACTGCCGCATCACTCAGTGGTGCAGCTAAAATAATTTGGATAACACCAGTATCCATAAGGTTCATCATCATCATCTCAGCCTATATCAGTCCACTGCTGGACATAGGCCTCCCCTAATGAGCGCCATAGCGCCCTGTCTTCAGCTTGCCGCATCCAGCATCTGCCAGCAGTCTTTCGCAAATCGTCATCCCACCTGGTCGGATCCATAAGGTTAACATTGTACAAATCACTAAGCTCAGCTCTGAATGTGAAAAAAGATAAAATGGTCTTAAGAATCGTCTAGTAAAATTGTCGGTACAAAACATGTAAAACTCGTTTCTGCCCTGGGCTTGCACGCGTTGTTTTTATGAAAACTTTTGAAGGCTTTTTCTGTATTATGGGAACTGATTTATGGGATAAAAGCAGTCTATGTTTTATTTCAGGCTACTTTATTATCTTAGACTACTGTGTAAAACACAGCTGAAATTTACAGGTTCTCTGGTATTGTAAAATTCAGCTCAATCCGTTCAGTAGTTTTTACGTGACGCAGTAACAAACATCCATCCATCCATCTAAACATCCTTACTTTCGCATTTATAGTATTAGTGTGATTATGCAGTCTCGTCTCGCAATACTTCCGTTGTACAAAGTGTATGAGATCCCGAGAAGAGTGAAGTTAGCCATTGTTTTACCTTCCACTATGAATTTGCAAAAAGAAATCTGAAGTACCGGTAATCTGTGAACATTTACAAAATTATTTGCATTTTACAGGTGTAGCTACTTACGCCGCTGCGGTTCTCTTCCGCATGTCCGAGGACAAGCCACATGATTACAAGAAGCGCCTCTCCATGGAACTCACTAACTCTCTGTTCCGCGACGACCACCAGATGTGGCCCAATGATCTGGCCATGCAGCCTGATTTACAGGTATGCAGGTTTTAAAAGGAGTGGAGTAGTTGTGTTTGATGTTTTAAGAGGGTTCACGCCTTCCATGCGCAGTTTGGCTCAAAAACAGTACTTTTCAAACTCGTTATTTTCATGAACCAGTTATCTTACACTATAAGTTAATTAGTAATAATTTTAGGAAATTTCATTGTCGAAAAAGTTAGTTGAGAAAATATTTGAATTAATATAGTATGTACGCGTTCTATGAAAATAACTTGTTAGAGGTTTTCTTAATTTCCCTGTCAGCATCAGTTTCGAAGCTCAAAATTTTATGAAAATACTGACATATCTAATAAAAAAAAAATGATAACCAATAGATAAAATCCTTGGGAAAAAAGTTAGTTGAAAAAATATTCGGTTTTGGTATCGTACTATGAGAAATTAATTTACAAAAAATGTGAAATTTTACGAATTTCAAATGACTTTTTCACCGATATAACTTATTTAATTTACTATAATAATAGCTTACTAATAAAGTAGAGAATCGTCTTTAAAATCATGCATTTAAAATTTTAAATATTTTGTTGTTATTAATTTTCTGTGAATATTTTAAAACTACTATAAAACGCTGCGCGGAAATCCATTCAAATCAGTCCGCCGCGAGGCTTTCTAGAGTGTGGTCATGTCGCTCGGCGCTCTGACTGACCTGTGTTGACCTTTGTCGTGCGTATAAGGCGAGCGGACATTTATAGCGCCCTCGAAACATTTTGGTACTTTGGTAAGTAATTTTTTTTATTATTATATTTGATGGCAAACATAATTGTAGAATGTATTAATATAGACAAAAATCATATTTCAGATATAATGGGAAATAAAATGAAGTTATTTTTTGCGAAGAAACGAAAGCGCAAAAATTAGCAAACATGGAAAATGCAAGAGCTAAAAGGTTAGTATATACAGGGCGTCCCACGGATATGCCACATGGAGGAAAAGTAACTTGAATATTGTAGATGGAACATTTTACTGAAAGAAGACATAACTTATTTGAATTTAAAAAACAATTTAAACTGCATTTTTAGATATTTAAATAATTACATGGTTGAACCTGGAATCGAACCTGTTACACGAGAAAAATAATCATACCGATCGAAAGGCTTCAATTTAATTTACCAAAAACCCTATATATTTTTGTTGATTGGAGGCTACGAATACAATAATAAGTCAGGAAGTCTAATTCAGAACAAATTCCACACAAAAAGTGGGCCGTGCTTCAAATCAAAAGAATGTAGGTATGATTCGAAATAGCAATCACTTCAGATTGGTTCGCGCGCCTGCTGCAATGGCTGCTATGACAGCTGAGTAATAGCGGCGTGGACGTTGTTATGCAATAAGAGGACCGGACCAAGTCAATAACAAAATAATATTTTGGTAAAATGTTTATCACTCTACAGGGTGTTTTTTTTTTCAAAATGAAAATGCAAAATGAGGTCAGACAACTTTTTACTTCATTTGGAAGGATTTTTCCTTGATGAAATATTGAATCGATAAAATTTAGATATTTTTCAATGAAATTGAAATTTATTATGCTTATTTGGTATTTTTAGTTTACCTGCCCATACGATTCGGAAAAATAAGTGGGTAGCTAACAAGTGGACTAAAAACATTAAATTAATCATATTTTGCGGGACAAAGAGTTCACTGAATTGTTATCCAAAAATATATTTATTTATTAACAGACGAGCAGCCAGTGGCTGATGTGTCTATTATCAGACAGTGTCGAATTTAGTTATTGCGTAATTTTTTTAGTTTGTCAATTTTGTCTCGTAACCAGTTGTCGAGTTTATTCTTGAAGGCGTATATTGATGTGTGATATAGGGTGTTTTATTTTTTCAGGGCCACTGAGAGGAAGTCTGAAACCGTGAGAGTTATCAAAAAGCGATGTTAATAGTTACGTGATTGATTTTGAAAATAATAAGTTCTTCGTTAAAAAAGACAAAACTTTTTTATATTTTTGGAAAAGTAAGCATTTGTAAAAAAAAAAATTTTTCTCTTTTTGCTTCTAAGTTGATAATAAATAAATAAATTTACGACGCCTATGTGCCTTAATGGTTGGAACACCTTCAAAATTGATTTTTTCTAATGGGGTTATTTAAAGAATCATCTGTACAAAAACAGATTTATCACACTGTGGACAATCAATATCATTTTGAACATTTATTAAAATAAATTCAAGGTTATTGCGCTTATTTTGATTTCCATCGCCCAGTTTTTCTACAAAAATGACAGAAAGTATTTAAAATCTAACGTCCGTGCGTAGATGCGTAGAATCCGACTGTCAGTGCTACCACTGACAGTCGAAAGACGGACGTTAGATTCTATCTACATAACCCTGCAAAATGTACTACATATATCTGACCAAACTAAAATCACTACTTTCAGCTTTTTTGAAGAGGGTATGCAAGAAAATTTTATGTCAAAAAGCTCATAACGATAAAAAAATATGACAAATTTTGATGAATTTTGACATTTCTTTGCGTATAGTCTGAACGTTTGTACTTTCAACTATACGACAAACAACCTTTTCTCGAATTCGTAGTCTAATTTATAAATTTTCAAATTTGAAGGTTTCATTTTGAAAAAAAAACACCCTGTATAGTAAAAAAAAGCATTTGACCATATAATTGTTTCGTTATTGACTTGGTCCGGTCCATTTATTGCATAACATCGTCCACGCCGCTATGACTCAGTTGTCATAGCTGCCATTGCAGCAGGCGCGCGAACCAATTGAAGTGATTCCTATTTGAATT
The DNA here is from genome assembly GCA_947086465.1 of Eupithecia exiguata. Taxonomy (NCBI): domain Eukaryota; kingdom Metazoa; phylum Arthropoda; class Insecta; order Lepidoptera; family Geometridae; genus Eupithecia; species Eupithecia exiguata. The sequence goes on along the minus strand of OX352230.1, from coordinate 4,453,453 downwards.
ATCCATAGTTTTGATTTGAAGCAGCGCCCACTTTTTGGTTGAATTTGTTCTGAATTAGACTTCCTGACTTATTATTAATTCGTAGAATAAAACATTTAAAATGTTGTAAAATAAACTCGACTTTATCCGTACCAAGTGTTTTATTTGTACCTACTCGTAACAGGCTGAAGGTTTATTAGTCACTTCTTTACTTTAGTCTACATAGCGAAGCGACAGAAATCAAAAGTACCACTTTATTTCCGTGTCAGTGTTTTATTTTAAGAATTTGGCCTTTTCTAAGTGTACATTTTTGTATTTATGGAAATAAACAATTTTTGATTTTGATTTTATTTTAACACGTAAATATGTCATCTGTCTAAGTTCAAATTTAAATTAAATAATTGCTATATCAATTTCACTCGAATGGATCAAAGTGCTAAGCTTGACTATACCACAATAGAACGCGCCAGCGCTACTCACACAGTCACGCTCGCTTCTGTGTGGGTTTGAATTACCTAAACTTGACATCGCGCGCTAGGCGTAAAGGCTCTTAATATTTTTTACAGTGAACGAATCGATTTGGGCGGCTGGTTATGGCATTTCAAGAGACTTTTGTTAATATTATAAAATATGTTATCGATAAGAACAAAGAACTTTACAGTCAAAGAATAGAGACAAATTATAACTAGTATTTACATTACTTTTAGTCTATGATGCGCTGGCAAAGAGCAGAGTTTGCGTAAGTTTTACGTATTAAATTGTGCTGTAAAACGTATGATAGTGATGAACATTTTAAATCTAAAGTAAATGCGACTGAATATTCTCTATGAATCTGACAAAATCGTAACTCATGTTAACTAGGGAAATGCCTACACAGCCACGCTTTCTTTCACAGTGTGTGTATTATTTTTTGTTCTTTTATTTTCTTTATTAAATCCCTCCGTCCGTTCATTAGGACATGCTTGGGCCAGAGCAAGGATACGAAGGGCTGTACGGAACGCGACCGTCGTTCCATCAACAAGGTAAGACTTGAGCTACGTAGCTGGTTTGCGAGACTAACACTTGGGGACGGGTCACCTTACAGATCTTTTGGTTATGCTGCACCTGGGCTGAAGTTATTTTACTGGGTTAGTGGCGATTCGCGAGTGAGCGTGGAGATTATGCTTATAAATTACACAGTCGGACATAGATATCCTTATTTCATATGATACTCTTCTTTTTAGCTTTAAAATTGCCATATTTTGAGCTAAAAAGCTTTTATCCACCTGATTCCTAATGTAGATATCCTTATTTCATATGATACTCTTCTTTTTAGCTTTAAAATTGCAATATTTTGAGCTAAAAAGCTTTTTATCCACCTGATTCCTAATGTAAGGCCCTTGTTATATCAACTGCCGCAAAACTCGCACATTGCATGCACACAGTCTATCAAAAAAATTCCACTGCCTCTCGTGAACTGCAACATTTATTCTGGTCGTTAGTAACTCAGTCGGATATCAGCTTCCCTGATCCGATCAGCGTTAGTATGAAATACACCTAACATGGGGACAATGTGGGATGGAATTAAAACTAGGTACATCCTAAAAAGTAAATGCTCTTACCTATCTTCTGTTCTTTGACTATTACATTTATTCAGAATTATTATAGAAACACTTCTCACTTTGAAAGCACTAACTATAGCTTGGCAAAATAGAGTAGTAAACTGTACCCACTGAAATTACTTTCACACTTTGCCAGACTATACCTCTGTGGTTATTTTATGTAGATGACTGTATAAATACAATGTTTTCTCTCTTCTTTACATGCAGCTTAATCCGGGACCTATCTATCACTAAAATCCAGGTGATGGGAATATTTTATTATTACGTTTTTATGCGTTTCACAAATTATTTATTGGTACACTAACATACGTTTGTGGGTGAATCCTTGACTAACCATGTATACTAAGAGCTTGCGATACTTTTCATTCCTCTTAAATTTCTGGTGCAGGCATGATTGAACTAATAATGCCTAAGATTTTTCATTCAGTTGCTTATCATAACCTGCTTACCTTACCGGACTAAAAGGTAAGCTATTCATTGATTTCATCGTCATAAAAAATGCGAGGACAATAAGAAAATTGTCCAGCAGCCCTCAAATAAAATAAAAACCATGGTAATGACATCTTCGTTCACAATCTTAACTTGCCCAGAAACTTACTGGCCGTGAGCATTGTTTCATCAATTAATCACATTTCTTGCACTTGTTGTATAATAGTTTGTAACATAGCTTTTCAATGCTCTTGGCCGGTTTTCCTATAATACCTGTCAATCAAAATTCAACCTTCTCTCTTTCAGGATACGATCAAATTCCGATAGATTCGATGCAGGGCCTTGAGATCGGTAGCGGTTTCGGTATGGACATGGATATCGGTGAGACGGACGGCGCAGGGGCAGCTTCGGCTGACCTCGCTTTTCCCGAGCCGCCTCACGATAATAATAACGTAGCCGCTTGGTATGACACCGACCTTTAGACACCTAGCGGTACTTCAGGGCGCGATCTGAGTCACTAATGACAGCAAAATATAGGCAAAACCTTCTATAACGCAAGTGAAACCCTGCAAGGTTATTCAGAAACTGCGTTTCAGAGTCATCGACACGGAATCTGACACAAATTCGCGCGAAATTCAAATATTTATTGCGTTCTGCAAGGAATAAAAATACCAGAGAAGTAGTTTTCCACATACCGTAGACCATTTTCTATGAACCCATGTTACAATAAAGAGTGATGGAGCTTTTGGTATCACAAGCGTATTAATTGCTCCAAAAGTAGCACTGAATCGAACTTTGTTAAAACATGGGTTCATAGAAACTGTTTTACGATTTACGGAAAACTGCTTTTCCGCTATTTATATTCTTTGTAGAACGCAGAAAATATTAAAAACCGTATAAACACGTAGTAACCATATTTGCATATCGCGCGAATCTGTATCAAATTCTGTGTCGAAGACTGGATAACGGAGTTTCTGAATAGCTCTACTGGTGAAGCTGATTTACGTCAATTGCTGAAAAGCATAACTCTTGCGTGTCTCGGAAAGCGCCCTTTCCTTGTGTTTGATATTCTCGTATCTGGGAGGAAAACTAAGCGAAGTATTTGTTGAATTCTATGCAACCTTAAAACAAAGAAAAGAGTCCTATCTCGCCCTTCTTGGAACTCGTATCGTGTTATATGATCAGAAACCTGCCTAGTACGAGAATTGAGAGCTAACCATGCCGTCTGTGTTACAACGGTCGATTCTGGCGTTTTTATGTATGATTTAATTAAATAATTTGGTATTGATTTGATTATCTCAAAATGCTCTTACACTGATTTTGTCATCAAATGCTTTAATGCATTGAAATATATTTTTCAATGATGCAGTCGCTGTCACATCAGCTCTCTTTGAAACGAAACAAAGTAGATCTCAAATTTGTCACGCGATTTTATAGCTACTGCATCCGTGTAAAAAATATCAAAATGTTCTTTGCAGTAAGTGCCTATTTGTATAGGTGGTAGGTATTTGTTTAGCCTACATCTAATAAAGAATTCACATTATAACATACATTTCGTTTTTGTGCGTCTTGTTTCCAAATTAAGCTAAGCCCGCCTTAGTCTGATACGGAGAGAATGACAAACATAACAAATACGTGCAGTGCCATATTGGCACTCAATTACAACCTGTGATACAATAGCATCTAAAAACCTGGCTTCCATGAGCTTATTTTCTTTATTGGTGCTACATTTGACAGCAATTCGGAATAAAATGTTATTGACTTAGAAATTATTGCGTTAAACCTGATTTTTATTATGTTGCTTGCGCCAGAGAGCCTTGCATCGGTTATATCGTCATTTTTGTACGCGTACGTATAAAATGCGTGTAATCGGATGATAGGGTAAAATATTATAAGTTTTTCTATAGACTTTAAATTCGTATGATATCTTAGTATGTGTAATTGAAATAATTTGAGCATTTAAAGTATTCGACGTAATGACCGGTACGCGACGTGTAGTACGTTTCAAAATGGATTGATTATTTTGCAAAGAATAAGACTGTTTGATTGAGTGAGTGGTATTTAAATTATTTTTAAAGATTGACTGCCATTTTCGATGTAAACGCACCGGTAGCTGATTGTAATTCTAGAATAATTTGTGTGTTAGAATTCATGTACGATTTTAGTGTAGGATTAATTTAGTATTTGTTGATGGAAATTATTTCATTCGATGTAGTCGTGTAGTTTCTTTGTAAGCGTAAATCATGTTTGCTATGTGACTATTAATCGATTTAGACATTCAATTTACAGTAATAAAATACATAGTACTTTCTAGATTTTACTGTTTAACCTTGCACACTGTAATGGGCTATAGACAGGTTCTGTAATGCACTTAAAATTGTAATAGCTGACTTAATATCATCTAGTATAAATAATGTAATCGTTTAGATTTAAGATTGAATTTTTAGAATCCTATATTAATTTTTCTATTTCATATTTACAATTGCAATGTTTTTATATTATTATCGCGATAAATGTATGACAACATTGTTAGGGTAATGTTAACTTTGATCATCATCGTATGGATATGTTTAAAGTAATAAAGTAAATTAATTGATTTCATGTTTTATTTCTGAACCGTAACCTCTAATTGGTAATTTCGTGTACACTCAAAAATATGACATAAGTTGCATAAGTTTTAATCTACACTAAAGGTATTAATCCTACATTATCCCTGATGGACATAGGCTATAGAATATACCCGTGCGAAGCTAGGGCGGACCGCTAGTAGGCCCGCCCTAGCTTCGCGCATTTGAAACTATAGATTAGATTTTTGACCGTACACCAAGAAGGTTGTAATAAGGTAGTAGTGTAAGGTTGTAGTAAAATAGGTACGTCACTATCACAAGGGAAGTAACAAACAGAAAGGTAAAAGATACACAATAAGAGGGTACACATAACTACATAGTTTATGCACAGAAGTTTCAAATACACTAGCAACCAAGTCAATAATTTACTGAGGAAATTTCTAGCAATTTGCTGCTGCATAGCTAATAGGTACGAAGTATGTAAGTACACGCTATGGAAACCACACGTCTCGACAATATCGGCAGAATTCGACATGACTAGCCGTGAATTGCAGGCTAGGCGCGACCGAGACGCGACTTCCCTGAGTTACGTACCCTTTCACCATTCTTGGGTAGGGTGACCATTATTCCGGCAAGACTATAGACCCGAGCAAAATGTTTTATATGAATCCGGAATAATGGACATTTTGACCATCATGTGTCCCTAAGTCACCCGCTAAGCAAGCAAAAGTTGCAGTAACAAGAGCTTGTGTTATGGGTATCACCTAGTACCTACCCATATGATATCTACTGATATCCATATATTAGAAAGTAACGGCTGAACGGATTTCAATGAAATTTGGATGGGAGGTAAATAATATCCCGGGGACGGACATAGGTTACTTAAAAAGCGCATGCAAAGCCGCGGGCAGCAGCTAATACTACATAAATAAAATAGATAATATTATCATCTGTTTTCTGAGGTACCTAGACTGTATCTAAGTCATAAAGTAATTCCCAAGCGCTTGCAATTAGGTTATTGACAGCGTTTATTCGTCCTCTGCTAGATATTGAATCCCTGCAAACGTCCGTTTTGGCACCTTCTTCAAATGAAGCGAAACCCAAGGCGGGTGAAATTGAATAACCTAGGATCAGGTCAGCAGTTGCTGAAATTCCTAGGTACCTACCTACAGTTTTTGAGTGAGCGCTGGTAGAACGTACCGTATCTTCCTTTTTTACTTTTATCGAAGACTACATACTAGGTACATAACATTGTACCAGGAACCATCTCAAAATTTATAAACGATTGTGACCCTAGCAGCACTATTATTATGCGCAATTAGCACTAGACCGAGACTCTAATCTTGCACTAACGAAGTTCTTGTGGTATCTACCTGTGCTGCGAAGTCCCGACTTTCATAGTCGGGACATCGTAGCAAGTCCTGTCTTTTCTATCCTTGCATACAAATAATGTGTGTGTTAGTAGTTTTGATTTGAAAAATATAATCTAAGCGGTAGAGTAGGTATTACATTTTTAGTCACAATCTTTATCTACACGACTTATTACCTATGATTGGGTTGCAATCAATAAGCTAAGCTGGGGTAAAACGCTAAGGGATGCTAGCTAGCTGAGGGTGGTAAAAACCCCGAAGAGATTAAAATAACCGAACCCGTTGAGTGATGGTAGAACACTGAATTTATTGTTTCCACAGTAATCGCTAATTGCGGTCAATGCAAGCTAAGCTAAATTTACATGAAATGTTCGACTTAAAATATACCTACTGCATGTAGGTACTTATGCGACAGCTTGTACAACCTATAATGCTTTATTTTAAAAACAGGCCCTAACCTATATGCAAAAAAGATTAAGTATTGTAAGTATGAAAAACTTATTTGCTTAGGAGACTGTTAATGACAGGCTACGCCAAGTTGATCAAAAGCTTAAATTTATCTCAATCAGCATTATTGTCTTTAACTGTAGGTACCTATAAAAAGTAGCCTATGTTTATTCCAGGCATATAACTACCTGTATGCAAAATTCAGCCCAATCCGTTCAGCAGTTTTAGCGTGAAGATGTAGGTACCTAACAAACATTCAAACTTTTGCTTTTATAAACTAGTGTGATGGTTTTTTAGGGTTCCGTACCCAAAGGATAAAAACGGGACCCTATTACTAAGACTTCGCTGTCCGTCTGTCCGTCTCTCACCAGGCTGTATCTCATGAACCGTGATAGTTAGAGAGTTGAAATTTTCACATGATGTAGGTATTTCTGTTGCCGCTATAACAACAAATTTTAATACTAAAAAACAGAAGAATATACATATTTGAGGGGGCTCCCATACAACAAACGTGATTTTTTTTGCCGTTTTTATAGATAATGCTACGGAACCCTTCGTGCGCGAGTCCGACTCGCACTTGGCCGGTTTTATTTATGTTTTGTTATTTTGTTTTCTAAGCTTTTATACAGTTTCTACCGTCCTAGGTTAATCGTTCATCGATTTCGGTGACACCGATCTTAGGTAGGTAGGTATTGAACTTCATGGTAGGTATTGGTGGTAAGTGGCCCTTTGAATTCCATGGAGACAAGTACCTAAACTTCAACCCTTTTGCACATGACACGCAGAGTTCAACCCCATAGGTCACACATGTCATTCACACGGGAGTTCCCAAATCACAGACCGAACCCGGCAATCACAACCATGCTCATCTATCTTTCATACAGAGTAAACGGTTTTCGGTCTTTTCCCGTAGGACGATTTCCACTAATTAGAACATATTCCACCCATTCTTATCACGTTCTGGTAAGGTTCAATTTGTGGGATATATTTCGAAGCAGTAATTATTGTGGAGCGAGCTGTTGTCGATAATTATTGTTCCTGAATTTAAATATAGTTTGGGTTGGGATTTGTGTGTAAGTTAGTTGAACTGTGAATACGATAATTATAGTGGTGCATTTATTAAAATGTAAGAGATTGAACCTGCCATTTAGGACCTGTTTAAACCTGGTATTAAGGTACACCCATGCTGTTCGTGATTAAATATTTTAGAATTATACTCATCATCATCGGCATATTAGTCCACTGCTGGACATAAGTTTCATGATCCCCCAATAAGCGCTATAGCGCCGTCTTAACTATACTCGTATACCAACCTTAAATTGTGTATGTATGTGTTGTTGTAAAGAAGGTTGTAATATTTTCTTTACAAAAATGATTCTTTTAACTTTTCGCATACATACAGGGTGTAGCGTAAAGAGTGGCCAAGCCTTTACCTACGGATCGGAGGTATCAGCACTGTTCAGAAAATTAAAAATTGTACCCAGTAAAAGTCTCACGGTTTTCGAGTTATTGGACTTTTTCTCAATTTTCATCTTTTTTTACCCTTGTCCATTCTTTTCGATGCCAAGGTTACAAATCAAGGATTTTTTTCAATCTGTTTTTGTTATACCTTTATTGAATAACTGTGCTATCAAATGCTGCCATTTGTGTGTGTGTAGGTTAAATCTCGCTAATTGCATTCGAATTTCTTACAATAAGTGCTCAAAATGACTACCACTAGCTCTTATGACCGCCCTGCATCTTCCTTATAAAAGAGCGCTTTATTTTGCGCTTATGCCCGGATTCGGTAATGGTTTGGGCCGCTCCTTGTATTCGCTCCCGCAGCTGCTCAATTGACGTGATGGAGTCCTTGTATACTACTCGTATCTCTTTGAGGCATCCCCAGTAAAAGAAGTCTAGCAGGTTGAGATCTTGGGACCGTAGTGGCCACGGAATGGTTACCGAGCGCCCGATCCACCTCAGCGTGCGCTCTTTACGGCACACCCTGTATAAGAGCGAAAGTTGTTTACTTAGTACTTGCTTGAAAACTTTGTAAAGGTTAGTGAGATTGTTATTCAACTTAACCTATCTGGAAAAGTCTGGAAAACATGTTTACAGATTCTATAGCGATTCCGATCATGTTTTTATTTTGATAGGATACTTACTAAAACTATCTACATGAATATTGATGCTTTGGGTTCTCCCGCAAAAGTTTTCTATCATATTCTAGAAAGGTTGTAGTGTTTTCCTTCTACGTAATGTTATAGAGCTACCTAGCTACAGGCGAAAGTGGTGTGGTTAGGGTTGTGGGATGTTTGTTTTATGTTTATGTTTTTGTTTTTTGTATACAACGTCAAAATACAGAACGGATCAAGCTGAAATTTTGCGAAATTTTTGAGATATTGTCCCTAGACCTTCAACAACATATTGACTACCATCGCCTTCGAATCTTCAATGCATGTGCTCTTTTAACTCCATCACTAGCTCTCTGTCACGCCACATTTTCAATTTAGGTACTCTACAGACACTGTCTTTTGTAGCATCCTGCAGAAAGGAAGGGAACGAATGCATGATTTGAAAAATTAGGCAATCTGTTTGACTTGCACGCTTCTTGGTCGTCTAATTTAATTTAAAACATGAATAAATAACTTAAACTTAGTTTTAACTTGATAGTGTTCATTATTTCTAGCTTTATAATAGGTTTTTAGTATTTGTAGCACTCATCTCCTTTGTTTCTTTATAGTTTTCGCTTAATTTGTTAGTTTACTACCTTTTTTCTGTTTAAGATGGCAAACAAACTATGTTTTCGATACCCCGCGAAACAGGCCTAGCCTAGTGCGGGGGTCATTGTTAACCTTCATAACCACCTAAAATTGTCACCACTGAAGTCAAATTATGTAATGTTAAGCTCTCATAGGTGTTTAGGTATATAAGCTTTCTGGAAATAAACTTTTTATGTTTTTATTTTTATACTACTATTGATCTTGCTATAAAGGATATGAAATGTGACGAAGCATACCTAAGGCACACATGCAAATAAAACAAGCAATAGCCAGGATGATTGCTATTTGGCTGTTTGAATGATCTTTATGAATTAGCTCGTATTAGCACCTTTTACCATACTCTCCTCTTTTTTACATCGCTTGTCGCTCATGCAGCTTGCAGCCTACATTCTACGCGAGTATCGCAGTATTCAAACTTTTTCATTACCTTCCTTACCTGCGGCGACGCAACGGTTGATTGTTGAGACCTGCGTTGACATTGCTTTCAATTTGCTACTAAACAGGTTTTGATTTTACAATAATTAAATTGGTAATCGACGACCTTTGTGGCGTGGTGGACGAAGGTCCGCATACGACGCAGGAGGCAATTAGTATTTATCTATGGCAGGAGGTTGCGGGTTCGATTCCCGCCTCGGGGCACACGTTTGTACGATCTGCAGATATTTGTTCTGGGTGTTCTAGTTGTTTTCTATATATAATGAAAAATATCTATTAAGTAATTTATTGTATTACATTACATTAAGTATGTCAGTAGTAGGGGGAAGTGCCCATAACAGCTCTGCTTAGCTTGGGGCTAGATGATGCTATGTGAATTATTTCGTTTATTTATTAATAGTTGCTCATGGCTACTCAAGCACTAGAACAAAGTCATGTATGTTATTTGAAAGAAAAGAACTGTTTAATTTCGGGCTTAGGTACCTACTTTATGCGTACGTCTTCTTTTCGTTTGTGGCTATGGCTGGTAGAATGATAACGTTTCGTGGTCTTTTTACTGGTTCTACAAAAATAACAAACCTAGAAGCGTATTTTTTACGTTGTCTTTTAACGACAGTCATTATTGGCTGCATCCCTTTGCCACTTGGTACTCGTTTACGAGTGTTTAATAAACCCTGTTCGCGGCGAGCAGGTTTATGGTCGGCGTATCTGTCCGGTTTTAGGGGCGGGAATGGTGATTCCTTTATGGATCCTGGTCATGCTAATACTGAATGGGGGGCTGAGGTCTCGCTTGAGTGTTTTGTCAAAAGCTTTATTCTCTGGCTGGTAAAACGCTTTTAGCCCACTTTTAGGTAAGCTAGATATAGAAACAAGAAAAAAGAGCGTATTTGCATACAAACAGCAAATAAATAGCAATTCACTGAAAAATAGGAGGTAATAAAACACTGTTTGTACCGGATCGATCGCGTATATTCTATATTTTGTTTATAACCTGACGTTTCGGAGGCTTTTCAGCTTCCATGGTCACAGGCAGAAATAGGAGCTTTTAAAAAAATCTCTTGGAACTTGGGTACTTTCTCTACTTCCTTGTTTATTTACTTATTGTTATAATTGTCGTAGCACTCGTTCATAGATGGGCTACGCGTCTTCGTAGGCCCGTAAGACATTACGTCATCAGCGCGTAGCTGTCTACGTCGCGTCGTAGACGTCTACGGCATCATGTATATTCCTTGGTATGTTATTAGTCCCTAATTTATAAAAATAGCAACAGAAATCTTCCAAGCTCAAACTCTCAAAGCATAGTATTCATTTGACCTTCTTATCTATGTCGTAGCACTCGTTCGTAGACGGTTTACGCCTCTTCGTAGGCCCGTAGACATCTACGTCGTAGCCGCGCTGCTGTCTACGTCGTAGGCACCTCTACAGACCTACGTTCTCCGATGTTAGCTAGTCCTATTCTATGAGTACACATGGGTCGATGACGTCAAAGTCGCGAGGATACTTGGTTGCGAAACTTACAAATAATAATTATATATCATTTATTGTTCTCTTCACACAATGAGCTTAATTCAAACCTAAAATAGTAAGTATAACCATAAAAGCAACATTGCGCGAGATTGGTGCCTACGTTAGCTAAGTAAAAAACCTGTGTTACAGTTCCGATACAGATGAGGCTGGCAGATGCGAAAGAACGCCTTTGCCGAGCGTGATCCTAGGTTTTAACTGACCATGATTCTTAGCTACAGAAAACTTCCAAGCTCACCAACTTGAAACAAAGCAAAGCAATTTGAATAACCTAGGAAGTTTTTTAATTATTCTAATAAGGTAAGGCACAACATCGATCGCGCTCACCTGCCAACTGTTACGGATTAATGTCTGAGAGTTTTTACTACTTTTTAAAAGCTTTGCTATCCGCAGCTTTAATAACCCCCTGAGGGTAGGATGATGTTACTTAGATAGCAGGTGGCCTTCTTCAGCAGGGTTTCCATCGCGAAAGGGCAATTGAGCGGTAAATGGTTAGGCGCGATAGACTCCTTATAAATAAAATAACATATAATTTTTATGTAGTCGTAGTGTGTGTTGGTAGCTATATTAATTAATTAGGTTTGACGAATTTCGTTTTAGTAATTGTAATAACTTTGACTCGCACTTTGACAATGTTTAATTTTTATTATAAATGAACTTCTTATTTTAAATAATGTTTAGACTACGTACTCTATTGCATTGGGTACACCTGAAATAATAGAGATTTTAAAATTATATTATTTGTTTTGATGAATAGATAATAAAACATTTCCACCAACAATGATGAGTCCGCATCCATACATATATACAGGGTGAAAGTATATTCTGACCGTTTGGAGAACCTCGAAGAGAACTTGGAGAAGAAGGAAGGCCGCGCCTGGTGCGGAGAACCGCCGTCGCCGTACGCACCGCTCGCACCCCGGGACCGGGTTTGACCTTTTTTGTTATAGTGCTTACCCGCACTTTGGGTAACTCTAAGAATTTATTATATTTATTCAAAATTGTAGGGGGACGGTTAGATTTGCTTGCATTTCCACTGCAACTGAACTGAGAGAGTCCATTTCAACACTCGCCCGGTCTTTTCCGCTCGACTGGTTGTTGGGGGTAAAACAAGTATGCAGTTTACTCTTGCGAGTTAAAAGGAGTCCTGAATGGTTCCGCTCCGCTCGCGGTGGAAGGCCTTCGATTCGAGGCGATTTCTTTTTACAAGGTACGCGCCCTGTTTATTGGCAAGCAAGCTCAGCTAGTCCTTTAAAATGCTTTCGTTGCAAACGCGTCCGTTCTCAGTTTATGACCGCCTCTGTTTTAGCTTACATTAATTTCCAGTTATTAACATTGTATTTTTATAATGTAGGTAGGTACTAAATTCGGCTCTTAAGAGTTTTTTGTCGAATTCAAAACAGTAGAATTGTTTCTCTCTCTCTCTCTGCCTTAAAACGAAAATGTCTATTGCCTGTTTTCCCTAAGTAACAATATTGAAATTGTGTGAAATTGAAATTGTCATAGATGTTAACACGTACAAATAATTTTATCGTTTTGAAAAACTAAAAACCTATCTCAAATTCTTCCAAGTATTTATACAGTTTTTTTTTAAGTTTTTGGGACAATTACTTATCCCTCGGGAATAACATTTTTATGTGATCGGATAATTTTTCATGCAATAGCGAAAGAATTTTCCAAATCGGACCGTAACTGACGGAGATATCAACGAACCATACTCACATAAATAAAAACACACCTACAGCCTTCGATAAAAGTAAAAAAATGCCCTTTTTTTACTTTTATCGAAGCCTACAGCAGAACTAACTTTTTTTTGTTTTTCTATTGTTAAAAAAGGAATAGTTTGGCATCAGTTCTGCTTTGAATTTTTCTATAATGCAGCACAAACAAAACAAAAAAAAACGAGAATCCCATCAAAATATATGTTCCTAGGTACTATTAGGAACATGTGTCGCTGCCGGATCAATAGTAGAAAGAAGTAGAATGGCTAGGTAGATTAAAAACGGCGAAATCGAATTAATTGTGTAGGTATGCCCTAACCGTCATTTAGCCATCTCGTGGAATAAAACTAATTAGGTATTCCCAACAACTCAGCGTTCGTTTTGCAATCAGCCGAGCCATTTTACAAACGGACTAATTCTACGATCCGGCGGCGGCTACAGTTATACCAAAACGTACTATTTTGTAAACACGGAGATGACGTAGCGCAGGACATAATTATTATGCCGGCCTAATCTAGTGAACTATGAAGACAAGAATGCAAATCAGATGCTTATACTATTGATGGGAAATCTATCGTTTCAACCGCTCAGCTTGCTTAACCAAACCCAAGAATCAACAGAAGGTCCGATGGTATATGAAATTGTACAATTTGACGCAAGGGCGACCGGCGGCACCCTGCTTTTGACAGCAGCAATTAGGACCGACTGGACCGACACGGGGTCCGTGGTACCCCGAGAATGTTAATGAAATCAGAACTTTCCCGGGCCTCTCTATTGCAGTTCTTTAATTCGTTTTTAATTTGTATTGTTCATTACTGACTCTTCTGTAGCCTCTTTCTCTGGACGTTTAACACAACGTTATCTCGCCCCGATATAAGCATAGCTCGTTACGGTAATCAGATAACCAGATGAATCAAAAGTACCTGCTTCATCATCATCATCAGCCTATGTTAGTCCACAGCTGGACATAGGCCTCCCCTAATGAGAGCCATAGAGCGCCCTGTCTTCAGCTTGACGCATCCAGCATCTGCCTGCAATCGCTCACAGGTCACAGTAACTACTTATATCAATTTTATTCGTGCATAAAATGCACCGACACCTCGTTTTTTTTTCATATTATTGGTAGCCTATAAGTACCATACCATCATCAGTTTTAGAAGAAATTATCAAAAGTAAAATAAGCCTTATTCCATATACCTTAGGTTATCTATTATTTAATTTGAAAAGGCTAAATGGAGAATACTCAGTTCAAACTCATATTCCATATTATGTCCCAGGCATCTTTTCCTTCATTTGAATACGTAAACAGCTGTTCACAGCGTGTACTGTACCTAAGTCAAATACCAAAAATCAAAAATAATATAAAAATAATAATTCTATATTATTTTTGTCTTTTGGTATTTATTAAGTTGGTGGTTAGTTTGTTATTTATTTTCTTATTTACACAATTGGACCGCCCTGTATTAAATAAAGGTTTTCCCAATAAATGTGATTAAAAAAACGTTAAATAGATTATAAAAAAGTATATAAAAAGAAAATTATTCAACGGTCAAATTTATAAACATCTGTTTCCGTGCCGAAACTTTTTCCGATTATGAAACCATTAAGATTGTAATCTTATTTTGAATGCTCTTACCCAGTCGGAGCCGTAATGCTAAGACAACAGGCCTACATAGAGAGTGCCGGAGGCGTTGAGAAAGTCGCTCTTTTCTTAAAACAGGGAAAATGGGACCAGGAAACGAATGGAGTAGGTTTTGTAAATTTTAAAAGGTGGGTATGGTGTGAAACTTATAATCGTTTAGTAACATTAGCTAATCTGTGTAACCAAAATGTTGTATTTACCGAATAAAACTTGAACCATAGATTTCAAAGGAAGTAATATACCTAATTTATATTTTTATCGAGATTAATTATTATTTTGATAAAATAAAAGTAAGTACTGAGTACAACAATCTGACCTGACACCGGATATATTTATATTTTTATCGAGATTAATTATTATTTTCATAAAATAAAAGTACCGAGTACAACAATCCGACATGACACCGGTTGAACACCAATAAGAGAATACTGAGTTGTGACGTCATGCCGTCACAATATATAATGTTAAGAGCACAGAATAAATATGCTAAAAACTAGCTTTTTGAGTCATAATTAAACTAACGTATTTTTATTTAATTATTATCGAGCGAGACTTATTATTAACTGAATATTTATTCTGAAGTAATCAAAACACAAATCATTTCAATTCAATAGACTGCAGGATTCCTAAAATCTCGACCAAATGATGTGCAAAACAGTGCAATATCATGTTTTTTTTTAATTTTACTTTTTTTCGGTTTTTTTACTTAATCGTGTTTTCACGTTGAAGGAACCATATATTTTTTTTTAGAATTTTATGTAATTCGAGTTTTTAGTCACGGAAATCCTGTGAGTACCTACCTACTGAGATCTAGTCTTAGTTTGACAAGCAAACACGATAGGTTCGCCTCTTAAGGAAAACAAAGTCGTAGGCAGGTTATATTTTATTTCAGCATTCTCCACGCCTTTTTTGTTCAGTCAAACAGCAATTTAAGGGTGATTATTTTAAAACGGTATTCCTTCTGCCTATTTATTACACCTTATCTCAGTACACATAAATTAAAGAGTCGGTATAGCCTCAAGGAAAGACCTCCCGGAAAATACTGTTTAGAACGAACAATATTTCGCTGGTAAATAATGATAATTTTACTGAAAAATTGGCCTCGTTTTTATTATTTACTTTAGTAAGACGTAAGAATATGAAACAACGAAAAAGGACATAAGTTGCTGTTTGTAAGTAATCTTATCTTATCGTTTTTATAATATACCTACCACATTGGAAGTATTTTTTGTACGGCACTATTTTGTACCTACATTAATGTGTAAATGGACCTAGAAAATTTACTCTACACATATGAGGTCTTGTGAAAAACGTAGGTTAATCTGTTTCATATCATTTTATTTTTATGACCCGTCATCATCATCAGCCTATATTTGTCCACAACTGGACCTAGGCCTCCTGCAATGAGCGCCTTAGCGCCCTGTCTTCAGCTTGCCGCATACAGCATCAGCCTGCAGTCTTTCACTAATCGACAAACCACCTGGTCGGCGGGCGTCCTACACTACGTTTGCCGAGTCGTAGTCTCCACTCAAGAACTCGTTTATCCCAGTCGGTTGTCTGTTCTTCGCGAGATATGGCCAGCGCACTGCCACTTCAACTTGCTAATTCTTTGAGCTTTGCAGATAATTTAGCTCCTTTGTCGGATGTATTCGTTACGAATCCTTTCCTTCAGTGAAACTCTGAGCATAGCATATTATTACCCGCCTTTTTGTTATTTCTAACTACATTTTATTTGTTGGTACCTTCCTGAGTAGCTGAAATCGTCGAGTAGTCATATCAAATTGCCAAAATGTCTTCAAAAACCAAACCAAGTGGCAGAGGGGAGAGTTTCCCCCTTGTTTGTCTAATTAGATCTTTAACATTGGTACTTGTTAACGTTTGCTTGAATCTTACGACGCTATAGGAATAATTAGACCTAATAAGGCTTTTCAAGCCAAGCGTGAGCATGCAAATAAAGAGCTCGTGAACAGTTTTGCTCTTGGTGAGCTATCGTTAACATCCTGTTATCATTCTTGTCTTATTCATTCGCCAGCGTCTCGGGACGCTTCCGATTGGTGTTGATATGGATCAGTTGAGCTATCTGTAGATTTTTTTGCAACAGTCTGCAGTTGACTCAATTGTGAATATTAGTTCCAATTTGTTTCTAATCTTCGATCGTAATTTTCTTTGTTAATAAAGGATTTATTATTTTATTTTGTATTATTTGTTATTGTCTTCCCTGTCCGTATTTTGCTTGCTGTGCATGTAATTTGCTTGAATGCATACATGTTTAATAGTATTCTACTGATATTTATGACGGCAAAGTAATACCAACTACATAATTGAAAAAGGTCAGTAATGCAAAGCTACAAACAGAAAAATATTCACCTAAGTCTAGACTAAGACTTAGGTGAATATTTTTATTAAAACTTTTCCTTGCTAGAATAGCAAATAATTAACTCTCAAAGATTTTACATTGAGTATTGTTAACACGATAATATTATTCCATAAAAAACTTGAATCTCACGAACCATATCATCTTAACTTTCGATACCAAGCCATAACAAAACTTTATCAAGTAAGAAATAAACGGAAAAGAAATCGTAATAAATCCGCCCTCAAATAAACGAGCTAATCAGTAGAGGGTACAGTGGGAGCGTATCTTTCAAAATGGTTGTTAGTGAAAAGTGAGCTTTGTTCCGCTGTCTTTAGATTTTCGTTTACACTGATGGAAGCTAATAGAACCGAATAGTATAGTATGTACGTACGTACCTACTTGCATTGTGAATAGGTACTTGCACTGATCCTTAGACTATGTTAAATTGTCTAAGCACGGATCCAATGAATATAAATTTCAACAATTGTAGGCATAATTTCTCGGTTCAGCCAATCAATATAATTTCACCATGAAGAATTTGACTTTTTCCAAGTCTAGGTAGGTACCTATACTACTACATGTGCTGTATCCCAAGATTATACTAGTCTAGTCTGAGTTCCTTCAAGAATGTATCTACGGAAAAAATCATATTGTATTTTTTTATTTATTAGATAAGGGTAACCAACTAGAGTTAACACAAGAGATCACAAATTATACAATAAAACTTATAAACGAATGCACTCTACATTACAGGTAGCCACACGCGCAAAAATAGAAAACAACTCATCTAAACAACTAATTGTAACACTAATGTAGTAATAATTAATGATGTAATATTAAGAGTAGTTATTATTAATAATAAGATTAGTAATAATTTATGATTGTATCTGTTTTTTCTCTCAAAAAAGAGTTCAAACAAATACTTACCTATGGCTAGACCATAGACATAGAATTTTTCACTACGCTAGCTAGACAGTGAAACTTCCGTTCCGAACTTCCGTCTTTCAACACGTATAAATGCCATGGTAAAGTGGCAAGAATTTCCGAGTCCAATAAAAGTAACACAACGTAAAAAAAACTCATTTTCCTTTATTGCAGCAAGCCTAATTTGAATGAGTGTTATGCAGTTATGATTCTTATTATGATTCAAGAGAGTGGATAATTTTAAGTAGGTAGGTAGGTAACTTCGGACGGAATGATGTAAACACGGTTTCGAGTTTCGATGCTGAATATTTAGAGGTATTTTTCCTTCGCTTATTATAGCTTGTTTTTTTACGGAAACCATTCATGCGGGGATTGAGTTTTTAGTCATGGCTTCGAAATTGTATTTTGGAAATTGCTTTCCTTTTCTAGAGCTTCATTTTCCAGTATACTTTCCGATATTTTGTTCCAGAACTGAGTTATTCTGCTTGTGCCTTAGCTAAGTAGATTGATTAGATGTAATCAACAAATCAAAAATATCACTAGCTTCCGTCCCCGGGATACCGTTACCTCCCATGCCAAATATTATTAAGATCCGTCAGGCGTGAAAAGATAATACACAGAAAAAAGTTAGGTAGGTACTTTAAAATTTATAATATTAGTACCTATAGATTTTTCTGACAGTACCTACTTACCTATTTACACCTATTGTACCGGGAAGTTAAAAAAACGGGTGTAATTTTTTTTAACTAAATATTTTCTTTTTGATTCGGTATGATTCAGAATTGTATCAAAACTTATCTAAGAAGTTACAGCTTTGACTAATATGCTGGTAATAAAAGACAACATCATCTCATTAAGAGCTCAGATTCACCCTAATCCTTGTAATCAAATAACAAATAATAACAACAAAAGCAGACACTCTATCAAGGAATAATGACTGAGTTGATTAGATAAAACGTTCATAGTAAACACGACAAGACAGGAGAGGGGTGTTCACATGCGTCCGTAATGGGCCAGGGACGGAGCCAAACGTACTGCTTTCCAATGGGAGGACGTACAACATATAGATAAAAGGTAGGTGGAGTCAATGACAAAAATACTGCATAAGTAAATTGATACGTCAACGTCCAAATCATTGAAAATTCTCGTAAGACCCTTGGGATTTGCGAGCATATTTATAGGACGCTTTCGAATATTTCGGAAAGGTGACCTTCTTGATTTTCGTCGTCGATTGTGTAGCGTTTGTCATTTCGTTAAGGGTGCGACTTATGACGCCATTTTGTGAAAAAGATAGGCATATGATTTCGCGTTCCTAGGAGCGGGACAGAGCGAGGCGTTGGGGCAAAAATCAAGTTTTTGCTTATGAATTATTCAAAATATAAACTTAAATAGACAAACTAAACGATTACTCTACTAAAACATTTGTCTGGCTTTGTAATACGTAAAAAATAATGTAGTGTGGTCGCTGATAATTTAGAGCCGTTTTTTAAGCGAAATTTGTATTTTTTATAGAAAGCTCAGACTTAGAAAACCCTCTAATTGCAATCGATGCAAGTAGAAACCTACCTGATTAATTCGATGTATAAAGGTATTCAATTTCACCCGAAAGACGTTGGGTTTACCTACCTGTTTTCTTCATTAATTTTATATACTTTATTTACCCAAAAAAAACATGTTCTTCTCTTTGGTAGCAACCACTTCACGTGAATTTGTAAAACACCCTGATTGCTATTATTTATTTGTAACAGCACTAATAAATCTCTCAGTACCAATTACATGTATGATTGCTTGACCGGCCGCGGAATCGAACTGGCGATCGCTCCATGGGGAAATCCTCGCGACGATTGTCTGTGACCCCACTTATGTGAAACTTGGCTTTGGAATATTTTAAGAATGTTCTTCCTTTGTCTTTTTGGTATGTTATGTTACCAACATTACGTCTGTAGTAGACGGATAGGATAGACTCGATGAATAGTGTACAATTTTTTTATCCATAATTAGGTAGGTAATCTATACTAATATTATACCTAAAGAGGTAAAGTTTGTGAGGTTGTAGGGGGTAATCTCTGGATCTACTGAACCGATTTTGAAAATTCTTTTACCAATAGGAAGCCACGTTATTTGTGACTGTCATAGGCTATTATATTAACCCGAAAAATGGGATATATGAAAAGTGCGGGTAAAGCCGCGGGCAACAGCTAGTATTAGATATAAATTCGAAAGTAACTCTGTCTGTCTGTCTGTTGTTACCTTTCACGCCTAAACGACTGAACGGATCTTAATGAAATTCGGCAGGAAGGTAAATAGTATCCCGGGGACGGACATAGGATACTTGGTAAGCGCGTGCGAAGCCACTGGCAGCAGCTAGTTACCTATATAAGAAGAAACAAATTTGTCTTCTTTGACGCAGCATGAGCTGATGACGGTACGTCATCATCTCTTGTTGCGACAGCTTTCGTTTCGCTCCGACTTACTGTTTTGTTGAGCTTTATGTAACAAAATCTCTCGATGTACCTAGGTATCTTCTTTCTATCTGTATGCACCTTAGACAATTTAACCATTGTCTAAGGTATGCACACGTACCCACTACTACAAACTTGCCTCTCTCTCCCAATAAGGTTTGCTGCAAGAGCTTTTGCTGCATAGACTTAGAATTTTCACTACGTTTTTGCTGCTCGCATTTGCGATTTTTTTTTCATCAGTGCCATAAAGAATTACAAAATATCATTCTTTTTTTTCCCCAAATTTGTCCAATAACATATCAACGAACCTAACCCTCAATGTTACCAGAAAAGAAACAAGCTCCTTAGGATATAACTAGCTCAGCCGCCAGCGATTTCATCTGCGATTGATTAACGCTATCAGTCACGGCCTTTTTATTATTTCACCTTTTAAATAAAATAAAACTAGGATTAGATCGTGTACAAATAAACGGTTGCGTAGATCAGTCGTCACTTTCCTATGACGTCACTTTCTGCGTCTAGTCAGTCACCTTACGTCTCATGCCTATTTCGTCACATTCCCTACTCGTCCGACGAGTAGAGAAAAAACAAATCAGACTTAAACAAAGACCAAACTCCTTAGATAATTATAGTCAGAGGTTTTATTACCTTCGCTTCATAGCTATCACAAAAATAAAGCTTCCCACGTACAAACGGGGGAAGTTAAGACAGAACAAGTTTTAAGTTATTCGTTTGCCCGGCCCGCGGCTTTGAAACTCGGATAAGTCTGCGGTCGCCCCCACCGCATCAAAATACTGTCACCCCTTCGGTTGCAAACGTCTAATCTGATGGTGAAAGAAGGTACCTTTGTAACTAAGATTGTTGTGTGATTTGTGGTTAGAAATATCAGAAATGACTTTATTTTGGGGATTGTTTTTTGTAGAGTTCGAGTTTTCCTTTAAAGTTCCGTAGTAAGCAACTAGGGTGAGTAAGAGCCCTATCACACAGGCGATTTGCGAGCGAACACGCCGCGAAGACGGCGCGCGGGCGCGCAGCGAGCTCCCCGCGTTTAGGAAGGAAGCATCGGAAGAGGTTTGTCGCTGCGCTCTTGCGGTGCTTCGCGGCATGTTCGGCGCGCGCTCGTTGCGAACACGCTGCGATCGCCTCACTTTAAACGATCTTGCAAATTGCCGGTGTGATAGGTAATTCCTTGAAAAAAATACCAAACAAACACTATATGTTGGTAAAGGTATACGATCGCGATACAGAATGGTCTAATGACAAATAAATTATGCTCATAGAGCCTAGCAGAAACCTAGGCTGTGGGATCGGAAAAATGGTAAATATAAGACAAAAAAAAACGACGAGATTCTTGTACACCGATTACTTTGATTATCACAATCAATGCAGCGTGATCTATCACTAAATCGTTGTCATCCATGATCACTAAATTACCTACTTCATAGGGCTGGTCGTTTCGTGTTGGCGCGAAATTCAATTTTTTTTGCCGTGTTAATTCGCGTTCCACCAGAAATAAATCTAGCGAAAAAAAAATCGCCGCAAATTGCAACTCCTATGAAAAAAAAATTATGTGATTCACTGGTATTTTTGGAGCATAAAATATGGGAAAATAATAGATTTTCGGCTAAAAATCAATATTTATCCCAGTGCTCCCAAGCTACAATTGAAAGGAATTGTTTATGGTATCATTGATTCATAAAAAATAGTATATGATTTGCGGCAATTATTTTTCAGTTAGTTTTAATCCTTGTAAAATGTAGAAAACAATTAAAAGCGACTAAAAATATTATGTCTCGCGCCAACAAGAAACGATTAACCTTTCGCCATAGTACAGCGACGTTCGCTGGGTTTCACATCCGTTCGTTTAGTGTGGACACAAGGGGAAAGCGAGTGAATGTTCGGTACCGATCGTCTAATACTACTCGTTTGCATTCGCTCGCTCATGTGGGCTTTGTCTGTACCCAACTTAATACGATATCGGCCTTGGAAGACGCAGTGTAAGAATATTAAAAAAAGTCATTTCGCAGTTAATAAAACCTGCTTGTTCTTCTTACCTACCTTCTTTCGATAGGTACTTGACGTAGGAACAATACAAGTATAAATACGTTTTATTCTTTTTGGTATAAATGTCAATCACAAAGATTTGTTAGGCATGTCAAGTAATCACAAAATTTATTAAAAAAATATCAGGAAAATAGAAAACAATCGTTCTTCAAAATATCCGAATCGCTCTGAAATCTTTCTTGTAACAGTCTCTACAATGGCCTTACAGAAGAACCTGTGGCAATATGTCGTCATCCTGAACTTAGCGACAATTTATTGTGTTTCTGGTTTTACTGATGATGATAGCGTGTATCCTACAGGAAATGTGGTGTTAGTCACTGAAATTCCTGAATATGAAATGACAGAACCTGAAATGACAGAACCTGAAATGACAGAACCTGAAACTACAGCTACAGGACCTAAAACAGCTGGTAGCCGCCCTGTATTTGTGGAATATATGGACTTTAACGTGTCTGAAACTTCTAAAACGGAAAATGATACATATAAAACAACGTTAGCTGCACTGGACGAATGGAGTCGTCAAAGAAAGAGAGAACAGAATACTGCGCTTTCTAAAATGATAATGTTTAGTCAAAGCAATACTACTGCAATCACTGCAAGTAATGCAACCACTGCCAGTAATGCAACCACTGCCAGTAATGCAACCACTGCAGGTAATGCAACCACTGCAGGTAATGCAACAATCGCTGACGAAAATAATAGGCGAGGTCCAAAGATTTTTGATCGATTCTCCATTAGACTTGGAGAAGACTTCGCGAAAAGCTTTGCCTATTTCAGAAACGTAATGTTTGGCGACTCGAATAATAAAAAAGTTTAATAACCGTCTTCAAAGTGAGGGCGAACCTCTAAGATCCCATATAAACGTACTTTTCGATTCATTCCGAAACTACGTCCCCGATCATATTGAAATTTTGCATACATAATCGGATAAGAAATAGCTATGTTTGTATTGTTTTATTTTTTCAAAATACATAATATTCATTAAGTGAGAGCGAAAATTTATTTCAAGCGAATTTATTACTTTCGCTCTCATAATGATGAATAGATATGTATTTTGAAAATCTAAAACAATACAAACAGCTATTTCTTCTCCGATTATGTATGCAAAATTTAATTAAAACCAGGAACGCAGTTTCCAAATTAATCAAAAAGTACGTTTCTATGGGGGGTTTCTATATCTACGTCTCAATGACTAAAAAATTGTAGTGTCTATAATAAATACACAATGACGAATTCTGATTTATTGTCATTTCCATTCCCAATGAGCAAGGTTTTTAACAAAACAACCCGAGGCGCCTGAACTTAAACAAAACATTCGAAACCAGTCGCAACCTTTAGCAAACACGCCAATCAATGACAGAAGTTGGTAACACTGTTGTAGGTACCTATCGCACCCGCATTATTTTGAAAGGTGTTCAAACTTTGTAATTGGTTTGTTCGCATGCCTAGTTGGTTCTTGTCTCTGGGTTACTTCAGATTAATTGCTGAGGATTAATTATTATTAGACGTAGTAGCCTAGTGTCTCACTGCAAGGCAAAGGCCTTCCTCACCTTCGTCCATTTTATTCGGTCTACAGCAAGCGCGCCCAATCCTTGTTATATAGGAGTGGTGTCGTTTCGCCCGTTATTTCCGCCCATTAATGGGCGAAACGACACTACAGGTCTAGCTTTTGTTTTGTTTATTTTTTTTTGTTATTTCTAGATCTTTTATTTGTGTTTTCTAGATTAAAGTTTTCCGTACAGAATGTATTTTGTTTTTATTGGAAATAAATAAATTGAATTGCTCAATCTTCCATCTCTGCCTGGGCATTCCACGTGGCTGTCGTTACTGTGTCAAAATCCTCAATGGTGAAAAGCAACAAATTGATAGGCAGGTAGGCTTCTCCCAGTAATGGCCGAGCAGAATTTGAATACTTTACTACTTAATAGGTTAGTTCCTTTCGGGTTCTAGGAGGCAATAATAAACCTTGAAAATAATGCTTTGTTTCACCAGTTACAACAAAGATAGCTGCGCAAGTCGGAGAGGTCCGTGTATATAATGGGTCCCTCAGTCTACAACAGGTTGCCGGACACGATTAAAGATGCAACTTCCACAATGGTTTTTAAAAATCGACTGAAGAAATTGCTTCTAGACAATACTTTCTATTCTGTAGCAGAGTTCTTTCTACCAATTGCCAATTATTTAAATAAATTATATGAAATATTATTATTATTATATTACAATTAGTATTAATTAAGCCAATATAACTTTTATATTGCTTACCCTTTTGGACCTGTAACTCGGAGTTATCAATAAATGATTTGTATTTGTATTTGTATCAAAGATAATTCAAATACTACACGGGGGCACCAGTTTTATTCTGTACATTAAATGTTTATTTTACAAGTCTCCGTACTAAAACTCTGTATAAACATTAATTAATGCCTAATGAACTTGTCTGTGACTCCGGGAAGTCGTGACCGCGCCGCTATACCTCATATTTAAGAGTAAATCCTTTTAGATGCATAAATAATTCAGTTGGCGGCAGATTAGACGGGCGAATTTACACTGAGGTGTACCGATCTTTAGATATGATTTTGAAATATTCTAATGATTTCGGTATCAAAAACCTCTTTTCAGCTTCAGGATATTCCTTCGGGATCTTTTCCTGTTATGCGGATTTCCCATTCGCGTGCGGATCTCGTTCAACCGAATACTATAATTTCATATTATTTTTTCCTATAACGCGGGCCATGCGCTCCACAGCACGTTGCTGCGACAAGCTTATTGGTATGCGTATTTGCATATTATAATTACGCTTATATTAAAGATAAAAAACAAATTAAAAAGATGATAATTGACTGAGCATCACAAAAAACACTCGCATGTTTCTCAGTAGCGAGCGACTCGCAGATTAAAACAGTAGTGGTGTTTTAATCTGCGAGTCGCTCGCTACTGAGAAACATGCGAGTGTGGAGTCAATAATACAAGTTCTCGTCTCTTCCCGCGTTCTCAGCTCTATTCTTGAAACAAGGCGAGAACCTGCGAAGATTCCACATTGATAGTGCCATCTTCTCGGGGTCGATCATGCATCTGTCTGTGGAACCCCGTTTGTGCTAAACGTAGCTTCCCATATTTTTTTATTAAAGAAGCGATTGTTACGAAGATTGTTTCTAAGAATAAATTATTATTTGGTATTTATGTACTTTACTCATATTTCCTGTTGCCAGCTCGTACAGCGATCGACTGACGTATTAGGAGTTACAGCCGATTATAACCAATTATGCTAACAAATCGCTATAGTGTAATTAATTAAGTCGTTTCTTTATTACAATTAGGTGTGACTGCCTCAAAATCATACGAGACATGGATATAACCCTCGTCTTCTGGCTGCATCTGGTAATCCTCTTAATAGATTCTGACGGACGCCACTGACGTAAGCGATAAACGCTTCTTATTAACGTGGATCGTCTGCCGTGTACAAGAGACGCAGAAGGCTGCGGGTTCGCGCCTTGTCGCAGGACATGGATGTGAAATGATTAGGTATTTATTAAAATTATTATGAAAATGGTTATTTTATTGAAATCACTCGCATTGTTGGATGCGTGATTTTTTTGCCGTTTTTATAGATAATGGTACGGAACCCTTCGTGCGTCAGTTCATCCAGCTGCCTCAAAATACTTACAATGCTATGATGATGATTCATGAAGATGAATATAATTAAAAAAAAACTTTTATTTTACTTATTTATTTTTATATATCTTTCAAATTCCTGCTACGAGGAATCAACCAAGCTCTGAAAAAAGTCCTCTGGCATGGATCACTGGAAGTCACTGATAAAAAGCCTTCGATAAACGGTACACTAACTAAGTAACTAACTAAACTGACTCAATAGGTAAATGGTGCAAAGTAGAGCAGACATCCCTTTTATAATGAAGGCAACCCTTCTTGGCTGAAAATATAAAAGGGATTTTATTTTTACCCATCCCTATCCACCCTATGGGGCGATACATAATTAATTAACATTTTTAAGAATATATTTTAAACGGGAAATAATTTAGCACGGTCGGGGAAGGGTTAAAGAATGTCAGTTGTCAGAAATAAAGTAAGGGAAAGCGAAAACGTGTTAAGTTGATACATAAATGATTTAACAGAAACATCAACGAAAGTGTTTGTGGCGGAAATTAAAAAATGATTTGATATTTTCTCCTTTATTTCTATTGCAAAAGACACGAAAGAATAATGCAAATTTTTGCTCGTTGCTTAAAACTGAGTTTACCCACTTCACTTTTCTTTCTTTGTACTATGCCTTATGGTGTCCTTTTGAAATAATAACTTGTGTATTAAATGTAGGTATTTGTTTTTTTTAATGAAACTCGCTGTTGATAGATGGGTAGATAGATAGATCTATCTACCCAAACAAACACAAACAAAGAATTATCTATCTATAGATAATTCTTTATTGTACCACACAAACACAGAAAACAGTACAGAAATAAAAGCTACGAGAAGAAGTACAAAGGCGGCCTTACTGCTATGAGCGATCTCTTTCAGGCGACCTTGGGATGGACTGGACATGTAAGAACATAGTTTTATTTTTTCTTGCTTAGGCAGAGATGCGAAGTTGGTCATGGTGGCCACCAATTTCTGTTTTCGCATCCCTGCCTGTACTATACAAAATAAAACTATTACAGATATAAAAAAAAGCTTATAATACATATTAGGTATCACAAACAGTGAAATGGTTTTATGAAAATTTCTTTCAACACACTAAATTATAAATACGAAAATTTGAATGTTTCGATGTCTTTTTTAGGGTTCCGTACCCAAAGGGTAAAAACGGGACCCTATTACTAAGACTTCGCTGTCCGTCTGTCCGTCTGTCACGAGGCTGTATATCTCATGAACCGATAAAGTTAGACAGTTGAAATTTTCGCAGATGATGTATTTCCGTTGCCGCTATAACAACAAATATTAAAAACCAGAATAAAACAAACATTTAAGGGGGCTCCCATACAACAAACGTGATTTTTTTTGCCGTTTTTATAGATAATGGTACGGAACCCGTCGTGCGCGAGTCCGACTCGCATTTGGCCGGTTTTGTTTGTAACCTCTTTACGCCAAAACTTCTAAACGGATCGGGGTGAAATTTTCCATACAGGTAGTTCTAGATCCTAACTCATAAAACAATAAAGATGATTAATTATGTAGCTTCCATTTACTAAATTAACAGTAGGTATCATAAATCCAAACAACTTATTTCTCTCACAAATACTTGTAAACGCTCAACCTCGGGAATCCAAGACGAAGTTTAGGTTTCCCAGACTACTTCCAAAGTTGGACTCGTCGGCCAACTAGTCCTACACTTCGATAATTTTCCGGATCAGTTGCCCAACTCGCTGGGCGATTTTCCTTTATCTCTCTCTTAACTGGATCTATCAGTCGATACAAATCCGACAAAAGTCCACTTTATCAAGAGCCTGGAATATGTATCTCGTTGCTCAACACTCGCTTATTGAGTTAACTGGGTATTTGAGAGCACGGGTCGTGATATACTGGTTAACTTTGTTTGCGTAGACCCAAAGGACGTAAGTTGTTTACACTACTTACTGAATTAAATCGTATCCACATGTTTGCTCTAAGTGGCTGGCTTTTGGTATTGTTTTATTTGTTGACTTCTGTAGCGCAACGGACGCGAATAGTTAAGTAGCTTAGAAATGCAGGGCCTTAATGCCCGTCCCACATTACCGCGCGGAATCGAATTTGCGGAGCTGCAACTCGAGGTCCGCAGCGCGTCCGCAGCAGTTTCGCATCTGTTCCGCATCTCGTACAACGGACAACGTCATTGCGAAACTCTTGCGACCTGCCTACGGTACCGCGCGGTGGTATGAGAGCGTTCTAATTCCACTAAATGAATCGCCCTACAATAACAACGGTTTCGTCTCAAATGACACATTATGACATTTACCTTTGATAAAAGAAACTACAGATGGAAAGACGAGTGTCAAAAGCGTCAATGTTGAAACTATTGTATCTATGTCTCCGTGCAAATAGCACCGCACTATTTTATGTTTCTTTCATCTATGGGCGATTTTGCGGCGATACCGCTGTCGTAGTAAAGCGATTGGTTAGCAAAATTTGGCCCAAGGTTCAACTACGG
Organism: Eupithecia exiguata; assembly: GCA_947086465.1. Lineage (NCBI taxonomy): Eukaryota > Metazoa > Arthropoda > Insecta > Lepidoptera > Geometridae > Eupithecia > Eupithecia exiguata. The sequence continues at coordinate 4,425,031 of OX352230.1, read as the reverse complement.
CCTGGGACGCTTTACTATGGCAATGGTATCGTCACAGAATTGTCACGTAAAATCCTTAGATAAAAGAATCTCTAGCTAGCGCGTGCGGTGCTATTTACACGGAGAGATTGGTGATGATGATGAGGCAATAAATAAATCAATAAATATTAATGTTAATTGTTAATAATAATTGTGTCTGGTTTGACACAATTCTGCCAGTGTCAAGTAATGGAAAATAATAGTAATTATCTGAGTTATCAAGTTATAAAGATTGTGTGATATTTTTTCACCAGAGCCTAGTTGCCTACCACGTGCAGGTGAGGTTGGCTTGGGAGACGAGATCTTGGAGTCACACCCCCACAGAGAAATTCATAGAACTGTAGACTGCAGGGTTGAGAAAAGGGCAGTGGATTGTAAATATTTGAGAGTTGAAAAACACCTATTAGAAATTTCACTAATTTTAATTATCCCAATTTCTAATAGGTGTTTTTCAACTCTCAAATATGTACGAGATGTTGGAGTCACACCCCCACAGAGAAATTCATAGAACTGTAGACTGCAGGGTTGAGAAAAAGGCAGTGGATTGTACATATTTGAGAGTTCAAAAACACCTATTAGAAATTTCATTAATTTTAAGTATCGCAAGTTTTTACATAGTTGTTGCCGACAGGACGGCCAACCAGAGAGAGTTGCCAGCTAAATCATTTTAATAAATGATTGTTCTGAAGTTGCCAGTTAAACAATGTAATACAATCGATTGTCCCATCGATTATTTATGTATGTATCTTACAGAACAGTTTCAACCTTGACAAATTGGACGCGTGTCCGTCCATCTGTAGCTTTCATCTAAGGAATGACAATTGTGTCATTCTGTGACGATACTATTGTCAAAAAAAAGGAATCGATTAATTTAGCAGAATAGGGCTCAGATAAGTAGAGTAGAAAATTTTGTCCATTACGACATCCAATGAAGTTTTTTAGGTAAAAAATTACAAAAGATTTTATCAGGCAGGAACTAAATGAAATTGCCTGATTTTTATATTTCTTTGTTCAAATTTCAGCTCGTTTCAAATTAACTTTGCCAGCCTTGAATATTTTATAGGCAGCGATCTGATTTATATGAAACATTTTTATCTAATACTTATTCCTCTTTGAAATAATTATCTCATTTCATTTCAAATTCCACGGCGAGCCGAAATTCTTCGAGTGATTCCAACTTCCATAAAAGTTTCCCTTGCTCGAAAACTTTTTAAATCAGTCCTTTATAATAGCACGTGAAAACTCCGGCCTTTTGTTTGTTCCAAAAGTTAGGAATACCTACTGTGAAAAGCTTTCTCTAAGTGTAGAAGAATTTTTCGAGTTGGTTTAGTGTTAAAAAGGTAAGAAAGTATAGCAGTGTTGCCAGAGTGCCAAGTATCCCAATTTTTAGGGGTTATCATAATGGTAAAAGTTTCATGGGTCATGTAAAGGGTTAAATGCTCTAACGTAAACTGTTTTCAAGTTTTTTATGACTTACATCAAAACTGCGCTATCATGAAGACTTTTAAAAAAGAATCCTTTTCCCAGCAGTGGGATTATATCATTTGCACCTAACTGAGAAGAAATACAAGTTACAGATGAATGGTCTGTAAAAAACGTCTATTATTTTACGTTGATAATACATTGAATTATTAAAGAACTACATGGCTGAAAAAATATATCGCGTGTGATAGAAAAAAAATATCATGATTAAATATCTCGATAATTGTAATCGGCCGTGTTATCGTAAATGTATTCATATTGTTTATATCGTAATGTACTTAATTGTAATAGGTATCTTTTTTTTTAATATCTCGTTGATAGAAAATATCTCGAGAAAACCGACAATGTTTCTTTTGTTATTGTTAATAACAGGCACGTTCAGAGCTTTAGACAAAAAGGCATGACGTCACTCAATCCAAATAAATTGCTGGTACGATCGCAAATACCCTTTAATTTATTATTGAGGATTCAGCTTTCATTGAAATTTGATCCTTATTCCCTAAGGGAGATACTATAATTTCCTTTCCGAATGCGTAAATCCAATATGATCGTATGGAACACAATTTCTAGTAAGAATATGGATTATTTGTTGAGCACTCGTTGGGTATATTTTCTTTTTATATGTTTTTGCTCAGATGATTTCGCTATTATATCAAAATACGTTAGTCCAGATATACTTTTTTAGTCTAAGAAATAAAATGTATGTAATTTCTGGACCCCTCGAAGGAGACATTGACTGAAGTGGCACGGAAGCTGGATATGTGCTCAATGCACGGAAGTGACGTCAAAAATAAATAAATAAATATATCTGCAAAGCAAAAAAAGAAAGCAGAGTTTGTGTTATGGGTACTTGATGACTGATATACATACACAATAGGTACATTACATATACAGATATTTTTTATTATATGTATAAAGAAAATACCCAGAACACCCAGAACAAATATTTGCAGATCGTATAAACATTTGTCACAATATAACTTATATTGTGACAAATGTTCCCATCATACGAAAGAGTACACATTAGGCGTTAGCGTGCGCTTTGATAACACGCGTTTTGAAAACCATCTGGTCTAACGACCAGCAGTCGGAATTTCGATAACTGGGTTACGAAGGTAAGTATTAAAATCATCTGAAGCTCTGAAAGCCAAATCAAAAATCTATAGTGGGGCAATGCAGCCAAGCGTCTTGGGCACGCTTCCGATTGGTATTGATATAGATCAGTTGAGCTATCTGAAGATTGTTTGCAACAGTCTGTAGTTAGCTCTATGGTTACTACTAGTTTTAGTTTAATTCTATTATTAGATTGTAATTTTATTTGATAATAAAGATTTGTCTAAAACTATTTCATAACGTAATGAATTAACAATATTTTTATTGAAATCCGTTTCACCTACGTAGTTAAAAAATAAATAACCCTTCGTAGGACCAAATGTTATTTAAAACGCGCGTTTCGAAAGTGCGCGTTTCAAAAAGCCTACTCGCTCTAATTAGAATCAGAAGGTCTCTACTGTCGCAACTGGCAACCCATCTAAATATAACTAAAGAGGTCAACGTGCCACCGATTCGGAAACGTGTGATGTGGGTCCCAGACTCTTTTAATCATGTAATACAAGGCCGGAATCAGACAAACAAACCGAAATAATCTATATATAAATAGACCTGTAGGGTTGAACAAGGGGCCAGGCTTCGTAGGTACCTAAGTAAATTATACTTTTCACGCAGTATTATCTCGAACAATAAGAGTTGAATAGAGTTGAATAGAGTTTGTGCTTATAGGGTTGCGTACCTCAAAAGGAAAAATGGAAAAAACCTTATAGGATCATTTTGTTGTCCGTCTGTCCATCTGTCAACCCTCTTTTTTCAGGAACGCGTGGAGGTATCGAGTTGAAATTAAAATCAAATACTCACATCCGTTACTGGAGTTGTGATATAAATCAAACTTCTAAGTCGACGCAATCAAAAGTTACAACCGTTTATGACCAAATTTTTAGAAATTTCCGATCACATGCACAAAATATAATGAAATTAGGCAAAAAGCAAGGTCTTATAGCACAAGTAAATGGAAAAATGCAAAAATCCTAAATTTGTAAATGATAAAAAAAAACTCTATAGACAAAAAACCTATTGGTTACTTCCCGTTGACATAGAATCATGAAATTTGGCAAGAAGCAACCGCTCATAGCACAAGTATCTAATGGCAAGAAGTAACCGTTCATAGCACAAGTATCTAATGGCAAGAAGTAACCGTTCATAGCACAAGTATCTAATGGCAAGAAGTAACCGCTCATAGCACAAGTATAGATAAAAATCCAAAAACCATAAATTTGTAGTTGACTCACAAAAATAATAATTCATAAAGAAGAATGGCAATACCCGACCCAGTCCGAAGAAAAAATAAACAAGCGATGTGCAGTAATGTAATAAACTCTGCCGGATTTATTATTTTTTTATAATTTTTTCTATCTATCACTTATATTTTTAGAAGCAGGGAGTCAAAATATATTTTTATTTGTATTTTGTGCGAATAAGAAACGAAAGGTAGCATAAAGCTTAGAACGTGACCACAGATCACTATATATGTGAACGTGACCACAGACGTGACTTTCTTTGTAACTGTCAATGTCAAAGTAAATCTATCAAGAAAAAAAAAATAGATACAACGGCGGTCTGATTGGCTTACTACTGGATTTGCTGTCTACCATTGGTATCAATTTGTTAGTTACCTACCCTCTTTTTTCCGACGATACGCATCGGAAAAAAGAGGGTACCTAGGTAGCTTACAAATTGATACCTCGGCCGCACGGCATTCTACTGATTCGCCTACGACTGGACTGGCTAAAGATCTTCAGTACTATGTCTTTGCGATGTTTGAATTGTCGGCTTCGTCGGTGTCTCGCGTTAGAACGCGAGACACCCGAATGAATGAAGAATGTCTTCTTAGACATTTTTTGGCGGATGAAACTGAAGAAGTGATTGAGAGAGTGAGAAGATGGGTTAAAATGTTTTTAATACCTATCTTAGTAGTAGTTCTAATAATGATGGTTTTTAAGGTGAGCGCAGTTTACACGATAAACCTAAAGCAATAATGCGTCTGTCTACTTATGTACACTACATTTATATTTTTATTATATTTATTTATATACACTATACCTTCTATTATTATATGGATAACTATTGTATGGATTTGTGATTATCTGAAATAAATGACTATTAATAAATGACTATTCTATTCTATTCCATAAATCTAAATAATATAAGCAGGTCCCTAATAGAAATAGGAAGGCCAGGTCTTTAACAAACGGTTTATTCTATTATTATAATAGTAATTAATGCAAGTGCACATTCTTAGTGAATTAGCGTACGTGATAAGAGGAGTATTTCACCTACGTTATTTGCTATGAAAATGTTCAACTGAATTTGCTCTCATAATATGAAAAGGCGTTCATTCTAACAAGGCATAAACTACAATAACTTTTTTCTCCCAACTTGTAAAAGGTTTATTCTATTGATTTCAGAATCTTTAATGTACGTATTATTTATTTTAAAAGGTCTGGGTGATGCACGCCGTCGAAAAAAGTTGGGTCAGCGGATGCATGGAACATTGCCATTCTTCTTTCATAAAATACATTATGACTAACGAGAAAACAAATATTTATTTTATTACTGTCCCGCAGCGGGAATCGATCCCGCAACCTTCTCCACCTCAGGCAGACCTTGGGTTACTTCAGTCACTGCGCCACAAAATTAAATGTCATATTACAATTTTATGTAGGTCTGTTTCAATCTCATTGACCTGATGAAACAGAAATACAATTGAGAATATTCCATTTCATACAAATGACCTATAAACTTGCTGGAAAACGACCGATTGTGAACTCTACGTGACGCCACTAAGGTTCAAGGTTGTACACTTGATGTAACAATCGTATACAACGTATTTGTGGCTTCGCAATACAGTAGCTGCTCCAGGTAGCGTACCTAATTGGCTCTTCAGGTACTTACTGACTATGAATAGCGGAGACCTAGCTGAGAATTGACGATAGCGTTACGATTACGTTACGTTTGACATGTCGATAATCGAGAACCGTCATTTATTTGTTTTGATCTGATGCAAAACTGAGACCTAAATAAAATAAATACTTGAGGGTGCTCCCATGCAACAAACATGATTTTTTTGCTCGTTTTTGCTCGATATTGATAACGGCAACAGGTAGACGCTTGAAATATTCACAGAATATTTTGTTATACATTCACTTTAAAAATAAATTATTGAATTTAAATAAAACGAATATTTAAGGGGGGCTCCCATACAACAGACATGATTTTTTAGCCGCTTTTATAGTACGGAACCTTACGTGCGCGAGTATGACTCGCACTTGGCCGGTTTCATTTTTATTTGATATATTGATCTACTGAACAAGGATATTTGATATATTGATCTACTAGAACAAAGGTCTTGATTTTAACCAGACTTTTTTAGCATTTTTTCCGGTTTTTAAAAATACAAATTAAAACAAAAAAAAGAACTACAAATACACCCTTGCAAATATTTTATTGTGTATTATAAAAAAACCTTTTTTAACGCTAACCCTCAAACATGGCAACAGTCGGAATTTCGATCACTTGTTTACGAAGGTATAAAACTCTACCTCGTTTGTCTAGCAGTCGCGTGTTTAACTGCTGATAATGATATCCCGGATTCAAATCCTGGGTCGGGCTAGAAAGCACGATAAGCCGTTGGTCCTGTGCATGACCTCTCCCTGTTCTCTCAGTCTGCCGTTCCATCGGATTATGAGAGTGAGGGAATATAGAGTGCACCTGTGCTTGCAAAGTTTGCAAACACACTTGGACACTACAGTGTGTCCTGCGCACCTGTCTAGTCCCCGTTGAGACTGGCCTCCGTGGCCGAAGACTCGGCTAGAAGGACATTATCATCAAAATCAACTGGAGCTCTAAAGTTCAAGTCAAAACAGTCTAAAGTTATCTCAAAACATATTGAATTAATAATTTTATTGAAATCCGACTCACCTAAATAAAAATAACCCTTCAAAGCCTTCACAACCGACTCCCGTTTATTAGAAATTGAGACTTATACTGTCATGTTAAAGTTCATCTTCGTGTAGAAACAAGTAAATCTCTCTTTCCATTATAAACTGATGATTTTCCTGCTCGGTGTGGCTTCTCAAACGAAGAATCATGTTCAGTAAATTCTTAAATAAAATTTATATCCAGGTTGAAATGTGAATTTAGATGTATTGAAATTAAGTATCGGTCTATGTATGTATTAAATACTATTTCCTGTGTGTTGTTTAGATCGAGTGACATCTAATGAAAGTTTTAGCTGCCTAAAATTAAATTGAAACATTAAAAAGTGCTGCAACTACGAAAACGTAATTAAAAGTTAAAAAGCCGAACGAAAAACAAACTTCACAACTTTTAAATTGCAGTCACCGATAACAATGCAGCGAGCGAAGCGGGTCGCGACTTCCACTAGGTACCTATAAAACCTTACTTCTTTGTAAGAACACCTCGGCAAAGTTTGTAGTACTTTGTAGCTAGAAGTAAACTCGCGGAGCGGCCAAGTCTCGCAAGGCAGGCAAGTCGTTCGGCGGGCTCCGGCGACGCCGCCCGCTCCGCTCGCTCGCTCGCTAAAACACCCCGTCCCCCGCGCCCCGCTCCAAACAAACGGACAAGTTTTAATGTTTTGCTCACAAAGTGTATGATTAAACGCGGAGAGCGCCGAAGAGAGTCGGCCGTAAGTTATTGATTTTCCCCAACCGAACCCCTGCCGTCTACGCGGCTCGCGGTAAAGTACAGTAGCTCTACGTCGCCTGTCACTTTGAAACTCCCAGAAAACTGACTGAAAACAGTTTCTAAGTGCATGGATTGATTGAAAAACACTTTTTATGGATGATTATGAACTTTTATTGTGCAAACATGGTTGTTATAAAGTTTGAGCGATGAGGAAAAGCGTGAAAAGTTAGGGGTGGCTGTTGTACTTTACCGCGCAGAGAGCTAGTCGCGCACCCTACAACTTCAGGCCGCTGTTCGTTCCGAAGTTAACGCAAAGTTCCGCCATTTTGGAACATGCTCACAAGCCACTTGTTTTATAAAGAAACTTTTTATTAATTCCTGTGGGCCGCGGAGTGTCAGTAAGATGTTTTGAGGTTATGCTGAAAGGCGAAATACGTATTTTGTCACTAAAAAGTGGTTTTAATGTGTTAACGTGACTGTGAAAGTGTTAAAAAGGAATGTTTATGTGGATTTCGGATGTTGTTTTGAAGTGAAACTCTAGTGACATACCTGGATGTGGCTGTGACTTGTGTTTACTTCTTGGAACAATAAGGAGGACGCTCACGGAGCACTTTTTCAGTCTATTTATGGCCTTAGATCCATAAAAAGTGACAAGTGAGTAAACTAAAACTTAGTTTTCCTACTTTTAAGATAGTTTGAAAGTTGTGTCGATAAAAAGTTTTAGTTGAATGTACCTGTACTTGAGTAAAGAGTACGTAAACTACTTTTCATTACAAGGTCTCTCGGTTTGAGGGAGATACATTCGTGGTTTTGAGTTCGCAAAATCGTTTAGTGGTATTAAAGCCGAAGTTACATAAACTTAAGGCAGTAAAATTATCTCTACACATTTAATCTTAAACTCAAATATTCATTCGTAGAGAGCAATTTTCATAGACAGTGGGAGATTTTCTTAGAACTTTAATAATAAGAAAATTGCTCTGAGTATTTTTTTCGTTGAAACCCACTCAGTTCATTTCCTTCCTGCCTATAGGTACTTATGTGGATACCTAGATATATCTCTTTTTATAGAACAGATACATCTATTCTACTTATAAGTAAACAAAGTACTTATTAAGATAACTACTTTCTTCAATTACTCTAAAACATAAAGCAATAATAATAATGCCCATAGTTGTAAAGCTCTTAATTATACAAAGTTAAGCTCGTTAAAACTTAGGGCAACTGTTAAATCACGAAGATGGAAGTTGAGGCTCCATAATAGCCCCAAAATAATTTCCTTTGTTCGCAAACTTGACTCTACAGACAGAAATTTTCTTATGAAGAAGTCAAGCCAATATTTATTTTTATCTCAAGGCTAGTAGGCAGGAGAATGAAACGTAAATACTGTTTATCCAGCAGTTGCTCGATGGATTTGATAAAAAGCGGAGTGTCTCACTTCAGAGTGATAAAATTTATCTCGTCAGCTATAATCAAACTATCTCATAAATAAAGTAAAAAGCCCATACAACGTCGCGTCGTTTTATTGAGGGCGCTATTACAAAGTCATTTCAGCGGCCGAGCCCAGTTTCAGTCCATTGTAGAAGGAAAATCTTTGTACAGTCACGGCTCTCGATGGGATAACGCAAACAGCAATCCAATCCAAAACGACTTAAGTGATCACCAAAGTAAACAAGAATTAACCTAATGTTCCGGCACGTAAAGCCCAATCTCGAACAGCAGCCAAGAAAGCTATGAAACTTTGTTAAATAACTTTTCAGATAACTTGAACTCGGGCTATTTGCGCAAAGTTGTAAGCGGAATTCCACCGCGAGCTAATTCAATCTGTACTCGCTTGTAATAAACGTTGTTTTCGCGTAATGCCAATTGCGGAGTTATTTTAGTTCGTCGAGTATAAAGTTCTGGACTTCACGAAGCAAAACGCGAACTTTTGTAGAACATTTCAGTGTAGTTAGTACAATGTTATAATGGAAATAAGCACTTCAAAATGGCGCCTGCAGCTGTGGGTAGGTGTGTATCGATTCGGTTGTGTTTTTGTTTGATAAATGTACGGAAGTTGTGACAGCCGGATTAATCAGATTTCTCGGAATTCCGGGGCTTTGCCGGAATATAAATTTGAATTCTTTTCATGTATTTTACGAATAATAAACAAAAGAGACCACGTATAGTTTCGTACAATTATTTTCTTCCGTAGTTTACAATCAAACATAATCAGAGGTTGGTTTCTTTGCATAAAATTTATGTAGGAATCAGGTGGAATAAAAATCTGTTGGAAGGTTACTTCACCCTTCTTTTAAATACATAAGAAAATCGGATTGGTCCTTTTAATCCGGCTTCTGGCTGTTAAAAAGTTTTGACATTATAAAGTTTTAAGAATCATTTATCATAATTAAAATATCCTCTAAGCTTTGACAGTCCATCATCATCACCAAGTGAAGTGAATATATTTTTAAACGTTGCTGAAAATACACAAAAATAGATAGGTACTTACCCTAAAAAGGGGGTTAGTAAAAATAACGGTTATTAAAATAGGTGAAACAACTAAGACAGGGTAAAATAGGTGTAAGTTAACATAAGTGGGTAGTCTAAGAGCGCTCTACAACTTTACGTTTAAGTTAACCTATCACGCTACAGTTTCAGTAACTTTGTACTGTAGATAATCTGTCCGTTTTGCATAAGTTGGCAACATTGTTACCTGCAGACAGTGCATGAGTATAACCAACTTTGGCCCTATCACGAACTTCACTATTATAACTTAACGTATCGTTTACGTAACGTTAACGCTGACTGTACGAAAATACCTATAAAATAAATGAACATGAACGATGTGTTTTATAATTATGGACGGCATCAGATGACAAACAGCTCGCGAACCTCTCTCGTTTAAAGCTTGTGGGAAGCCATTTTGTCACTGTAAAATGTATCTAAAAATAAAGAGTTAAAGTCCATATTTGAATGAACATTTTTCTGCTTGATGGTAGCTACAAGTCTCTGATCTGCGACGACCTTAACGCTACGATACTGTATTTGGTTTAACACAAACAATATTTCGTAGCAATATAGCGACTTCGTAGCGCTACGAAGCCGCTACGGTGGCGTAGCAAAACTTACGCTCCGATACGGTATTTGATTCATGCTTAGGGCACTGAAAGTAAATAATGCTTCCGATTCAGCAACTGAACAAATTATATCGTAAGAAAGGTCTGACATGTTATTGCGAACTATAGACAAGCAATTTGGAACCTTAACGTAAAGGTTTAAAGCTCAGGTTATTAGTAACCATAGTAGCTGTAAAATGTATACTGGCTTCCGAACGCAGCTTTGCACGCGTATAAAATGTTGCCAACGTCCTTCTCTAAAATACTATATACCTCTGCTAAATTTCATTGAGATCAGTTCAGCCGTAAAAAGGTAACAGGCAGACAGAAATTACTTTTGCTTTTTTATGTATTACTTAGTAGGGATTTGGAGGGTTAGCCTGTAGGTATATGGGGTATAACCGAGCAAAATGTGCTTTTATAAGTATGATCTCATTCAAAAGTGCTTACACGTATTTATTATGGTACAGAAGATTTGTATAAATATTGATTCAATTGAAATAGCGCCGTAGCTTCTAACAAATAAAGTTTGATTTACTTTGATAAAGTTGGCAAGTTTTGTTCGTCTAATTCTAACTTTATTACTCCGAGTTAAGGTTGGAAGTTCCATGAATGTTTTCAAACTTTGTTACTCGTCTCGTATAACTTGAGGAGTTTGAGAATTCCTATAAAATTCTGCGATAACGTTGTACTTTAATTAAGTAGGTTATTCTTTGTATTAAACTTTAGAAGTCATTTTAATTTTAATGTCTTTTTCTTCTATTTTTTACCAATTGTAAAACTTTTGGAGGTTTTTTATAGGTCTGTTGTTTTGTTTGACTTGACTTATGAAGTCATTTTAATTGTTTTTTCTTCTATTTTCTACCAATTGTTAAACTTTTAGAGGTTTTTTATAGGTCAGTTGTTTTATTTGACTTGACTTATGAAGTCATTTTAATGTTTTTTTCTCCTATTTTCTACGAATTGTATGACTTTTAGAGATTTTTTATAGGTCAGTTGTTTTATTTGACTTCACTTATGAAGTCATTTTAATTGTTTTTTCTCCTATTTTCTACCAATTGTATGACTTTAAGAGGTTTCTTTATAGGTCAGTTGTTTTCTTTGAACCGAAATTCAGCATCAAACTAGCGTCATGCTAATTTGTTTGCAATATTATTTTGCAACCAATCGATGGGCCATCAATTGGTTGCAAATATTAACAACATCAGAAAATATATCAAAAAACCAAATGCTCTTTTTTGCCATAAAAATTTTATTGCAAAAAAGAGCGTTTGGTTATATGTAGGTACAGTACAATAAGAGTACATTTTCTGAACAAACTTTAATAATAACACTTATGTTTTTCCTAACACATTCACCGCCCAACCTCTGCGGCATGACCTGCATTGGCACGGCGCTCCGCTGCTTGTAGGTCTGTTAGAAGCACATGCGCGATGTTGGCCGCTGAGAGTCTTATCATACTAGCGAAACGAGTGCGCAACGAGCATGTCGAGACGACGCCGTGGGCACGCAGCGAGATGGCCGCCTGATTCACTGACCTTGAAATCCAGCTTGCGTAATATCACAGTATAAATATAAGTAATAAGTATATATATATATATATTAAGAAAATGAATGTTGTATATTTGGATAGAGGACAAATAAACAAATAATAGTCAAATTTAAAACATCAAATACTGCACTTAACATTAACTACGCAGTATAAAAATTAGTCATTCATTAAATAACCCGCCCCTGACCATTCCCGGTGCAAAGGTGCCCATAACACTTGCAGCATTGCCTCGCTGAATAGCGATGGCAATCCTTTGCACCAAGAATGACCCGGAGCGGGAGTCTCCTGTCACTTCATTAAGTCTACGGCCTAATTCTCCTACTAAAGACTTATTATTGTGATTAAGAAAATAGATTTATGTGTAAATATTAGTTGTAATTATTATTGTACTGTATATTGTAAGTTTCAGTAATATGTTACACTGGCGATTTGCGAGCCATTGAAAAAGTTTTGATAGCTCTAAAGTCCTTTTTTCCTGCAAAAAGCTTGCAAAATTACGAAGGTAAATAATATTGGGTGGCTCAACTAGGTACTCTACTTTAGTAGAAGATGTTCTGCACGATTTTTGAGGTCACAGTTACCTGAAAGCCCAGTACAACAAACACCATTTAATTGTGCTCTCTATTGTATTATAGTGAATATACAATTTACTTCTACCTCCTGAATTAAACTGTAATAACTTCACCAATTTAAAATGTCTCAACTCGTCTAGTTACTTTAATTCAAATATCAGTTCTATAGCTACAGAATAAGACTGCAGTTTGCTTGATGCCGACATTATCCTAACAATTTAGAAGCTTCTCTTCTTAATGTAGTTCAAATATCTGTTTTATGGTTACAGGATAAGATCGCAGTTTGCTTGATGAGGTCTTATAACCCTGCAAATTTGAATTGTCAAAGCTTTCGAGGTTACAGATGTTCAAATACTAGTTTTATATCTGTTGTGTAAGGTTTTGATTCGGGCGATGCCGTGTTAAATGAAGCGACGTTGCCGTTTTCATATAGGCTCCGGTTCTTTTGTTTTGAACTACAAATGGGATCTAAACAACTGTTTACGTGACTTGCGATGTCATGCGAATGTTGTTTTCTATTTGATTTTATAATTTACGAGTTTTATATAATACTAGGCTTGTGTCACTTTGGAACAAACTTTATATCTAACTTGAAAGAGTTCAAATTTTTCTTTAATCATAAATTTCTGGATAATTTTAGGTAAAGTCATAAAGTTGTGAATAAAAGTTCTATTGGAACATTAAATTCATGAAACTTTTGTCTTCAACATCATCATCAGTCTATGCTAGTCCACTGCTGGACATAGGCGCCCTGTCTTCAGCTAGACGCATCCAGCATCTGCCTGCAGTCTTTCTCAGATCGTCATCCCTGGTCGGACGGCGTCCGACACTACGTTTGCCAAGTCGCAGTCTCTACTCAAGAACACGTTTACCTCAACGGTTATCGGTTCTTCGCGAGATCTGGCCGGCCCACTGCCACTTCAGCTTGCTAATTCTTGGAACAATGTCGATAACTTTGGTTCTCTCTAGGATGTAGGTATTCGTTTATTACAAATCCTAACCTTCAAAGAAACTCCGAGCATAGCTCTTTCCATAGCTTCGTCTTAAACATAACAGTGCCTAATTTAAATGTTCGACTAAAGTTTTGATACTTGAAGATCAAAACCCCGTGAAGTTCAAATTTAGTTTGTTTAAGTACTTTGGTAACTTGGTCTAGAGTTTACTTGAGCTGAGTCAAGACTTGAACGTAAATCTTAAGTCGGTTCCGGACAAAAATAGTTAAAAGCAAGTGAACTGCACATAGTGTGACTTTGTTTATAAGTTTGTTTTAGTAACTACTTGTACATTGTTTCTTCAAACTGTTAGAAAATATTAATAAAATATCTACTCAACTAGTGGGATAAACTTAAATCAATGTTTTAATTTTGTCAGTCCATTTTGTTGGCATCCAACAAACTTCCTCCATTTTTATCTATGAATATTCGAGGTCAATACCTCTGTTTACTTGTCTATGGAAAGGAGTTCCGTTTCCGTCAAAAAAGACTTCCGACTGCTACTCGACACTGTACACATGTGCTCTGGAAAAATGAACCTTTTTATAAACTTAAACTCAGTGTTTCAACATAAAACCTCTCCCTAACAGGCAGCATCACATTTTACATGAGGGCGCCAATATCTTATTATATCTAATACATACCTATGCAGGTTTCGACAGAGCCTATGCATTTGCTGCCCTTGAAGTCGAGATCCGTGGGGTACCGAGGCTCCGGGTTCTGTACAAAATTATCTCAGCTTCTGGTCGTAGAGACGCGTGACCCGAGAGCTGAAGAGTACCTATCTGGCGCAGCGCATTGCCACAGCGAGGCATAGCAGCCAGCGTCTTCAGCACGCTTTCAATTGGTATTGATATGGATCTATTGAGATACCTGTAGATTGTTCATTTCTTAGAGATACTCAAAGTGCGGGTAAGCGCTATAACAAAAAAAAACTGTAAATTGTTTGCAACAGTCTACAGTTAGTTCAATTGTTAAATACTAATTCTAATTTATTTCTGTTAATGGATTAATCCATACTTAATTTCATGACGATCCGTTAAGCCGTGAAAAAGGAACATAGAAATATAAAAAAATTCTCATTTAAAAGAAAGAAAAAAAAGTCTTTATTTACATTAAAAGTACTATAAAAGCCTTAAACCTATTTTAATTTATACTACCTTTAATAAAAAGAAAAAATCTTTTGTGCGTAGCATTTATAATAATTATTATTTAGTAGAGTTTTTATTTCTACATTTATTTATTCATTTATCATTCATAAAATTTACACATCTTTTGTATCATAGAATCAAATAATTATAAAATTTTCCACTCGAAAATACGATACCATCAAAAGACAAGCAAAATAACTTTGTACAGATTAATCGGAAAACTTTTTTCTTTTAAAAGTTCTCTTCGATTCCATTCCATAATTCATAAAAGTTGCAAGCTTCAGTTCAACGGACAGGCATTGAATACTGGTTTACTTATGATGTCACTCGTTATCCAGTTTTGAATTGGTTAACAAACACAACCCATTATATATGTATTGGTAGCAGTAGCGCACAATAATAAAGTAGGCAGCCTGACCAATATCAACTTGAGCTCTATGATTACAATGAACTCTATGCCAAGAGCAATAAGATACAAAACAAGGGTAGTATCTATTGACGCACGTCCACCGTAAACGATGTAAAGAAAATTGAATTGTATTTAATAGCAATAAAGGTCAGGTTTAAGTGTTTTATAATTCAACTATCTTCTTGTGGTTTTTTTCACTCGGTAGTTATTATATGTTGCTCCACTTAAATTTAAAGTTAACAACCTCAATCACACCCATTCACTGGCCAATTGAAACTGAAAACTAAAGCTTTACAAACAACTTTCAAAAGCGCTTCCGAGAAATAAATAAACGACTTCTTAGAAAACTTATATAAACGCTTTTGATGTTCTATGCATCAGTGCTTCAGCTAGCTTTTCATTCAACTTTCAACCTCATCAGTTGAAGGTAGTGTTCATTTTCGAATGAAACTGTGGAGGAAAGGTAGAGACTTTGTGATTTTGTGTTTTCTTGTTCAACCTCTTTATAGGAAGCCTCGAATTACACAGTGAAAATATGTTTTGTTTGTAATAACTGAATGTAGGTCAATATATTTTATTATTTATACTGGTTCTTTTTATTTAAAGATTAGGTAGGTATCCATTCTTACTATTATTATATTGTAAATTCGAAAGTAAATCTGTCGGCATGTCTTTCTGTCTGTCACCTTTTGGGCGCCAAAACGGCTGAACAGATTCTAATGAAAATTGGCAGGGGCGTAAATGGTATCTCGGGGTTGAACATAGGCTGGACCTAGTACTATATTAACTCTATGGGCTGGACAGTGCGTGCGTAGCCGCGGGCATTAAAATCCGTCCAGCCGTTTAAGCGTGACAAGGTAAGAGACAGACAGACAGAGAGAAAGATAACTTTTGAATTCAAAAGCATTTATTTGTTCTGTAGTTTCTGTCGTGAGTTGATTTAGGGTATTTCACTCAAGGTGGGCGATGGTTATTAATAATGATTTGACGGCATCTGTTGCTTAGTCGATCCGAAACGCATAAGGTTTAGGGTTCGATTCCCACCTCAAAAGTTTTTCATCATTATCTAGCCGTTTTTCGTTTATGTGGAGCCGATAAGCTGTAAAGAGTGAGAGCTACTTGTAGATTGTTCGGAACAGTCTGCAGTTAGCTCAACCGTTTCTAGTATAAATTCTAGTTTTAATTGGTTTTTCTTATTTGATTGTAGTTTTCTTTGTTAATAAAGAGTTGGATAATAAATGATTAACTATTGTTTACACATTTTATTAATTACATTCAAGGCCCACGCGAAGTTTAAAATGTTAATCTCAAGGAAGAAAACTGTTTGTTTCCCTAATAAAAACAATTGAATAGCGTACTTTTTATCTATAGAAAACTGATGCGAAGCCGCGAACAGAGTCTAGTTCCAAATAAATCTCTGAGCCAATTCTTTCTTCCACAGAATGTCGCGGAAATCCCGGCAAGGTTACAGCATTCGACATCTCCTCCAGTTGCCAAATGGCCCGAAGAGCCCTCCGCCTACGGCCAGTCATCCTCTCCCCTGCAGCAAGGTCAGAAATACACCTTATTTTAATAAGCAAAAGGTCGATAACTATCGATAACGAAACATAGAGTGAAATTCCGACAAGGCATTCGACACCTCTTGCAGTTGCCAAATGGCCCGAAAAGCCGCCTATGACCAGTCATCCTCTCCCCTGCAGCAAGGTCAGAAATACACCTTATTTTTATAAGCAAAAGGTCGATAACTGTTATAACGAAACATAGAGTGAAATTCCGACAAGGCATTCGACACCTCTTGCAGTTGCCAAATGGCTCGAAAAGCCGCATATGACCAGTCATCCTGTATCATGTAGCAAGGTCAGAAATACAGTTTATCTATAAAAGCAAAAGGTCGATAACTTTTTATAATGAAACATAGAGTGAAATCCCGACAAGGCTACAGCATTTGACACCACCTGCAGTTGCCAAATGGCCCGAAAAGCCGCCTACGACCAGTCATCCTCTATCATGAAGCAAGGGCAGAAATACACTTTATCTTTATAAGTAAAAGGTCGATAACTGTCTTTAATGAAACATAGAGTGAAATCCCGACAAGGCATTCGACACCTCTTGCAGTTGCCAAATGGCCCGAAAAGCCGCCTATGACCAGTCATCCTGTATCATGTAGCAAGGTTAGAAATACATATCTATAAAAGCAAAAGGTCAATAACTTTTTATAATGAAACGTAGAGTGAAATCCCGACCAGGCTACAGCATTTGACACCACCTGCAGTTGCCAAATGGCCCGAAAAGCCGCATATGACCAGTCATCCTCTATCATGAAGCAAGGTCAGAAATACACTTTATCTTTATAAGCAAAAGGTCGATAACTGTCTATCATGAAACATAGAGTGAAATCCCGACAAGGCTACAGCATTCGACACCACCTACAGTTGCCAGATGGCCCGAAGAACCCGCTTCCGACCAGTCCGTCTCCGTTACATTTAGCAAGATTAGAAATACACTTACATTTTATAAACGTAAAGGCCTATAACACTATAAATAAATCAAACATAAATAGTGAAATCCCGGCATGGCATTTGACATCTCCAGATGCCAAATGGCCCGAAGAGCCCGCCTACGGCCAGTCATCTGTAGGAAGGTCAGAAATACCATAATATATACCTTAATACTATACGCATGAGGTCTATACTTTGTATGTATGAGGTCTTTAACTATTTATAAACATATCAAACAGAAAAAAACTTCGTAAATACCTTCGACAACGTTACGAAAGAAATTAAAATTCTCTCGTACCGTAGAGGGTCAAAACTTTTCAAGAGTTTAGAAAGTTTAGAAAGAAAATAAACGTATTATAACACAAAGGCACTTCTAACTTCTCTTTTACTAACTCTTTCTTTCTTTGTAGTGTTTTATTTTCCACTTGCGAATAGCACAGAACAGAAGAACAAGGCAGAGGCCAAAAGTCTATTTTTCACTTAGATTGCGAGAAAATAAAATAATCAAAATTTACCTTCAGTAAAATATTGCACACTTTTATCACTTTTCTACCTCACAAGTTTGTCGTTAGTCTCTAGATATATTTGTAATTTATATTTATAGACTAACGACAAATTTGTGAAATTCATTATTTTCCTGAACGTAAGCTTTGATTGTTTTATTTCCTCGCAATCGAAGTGAAAAGTAAAGTTTATCACTCGGGCCAAAAACAAGTTAGTCGAACACGATACCCATGAATGAAATATTATAAATTAAAAAATATCCGCTACTTTGTATTTGAAAAAACACCGCATATTCGTAATCTACGCCCTCTGCCTATAATCTTCCCCAAACCACAACGATCGAGCTAAACAAGCAAACAGACTTCGCGCCGTAGTATGCACCAATATAAAACTAACTATCTACCTATGGGTCAGCTCTTAACATTATGCCAACGAGTTACATAAAAGTGTTGTATGCAGTTCTGTCCCCCCTCGTCCCTTGCCCCCGCTCGATTGCCCTGTCAAAACGCCTTCGTCGAACGACTGTATGCATAAAGGTAGGCTGTGGTTAAGGCATGATGATGCCTACCTTCATCAGCATCTTCATATTTACCCACATCCACTGCTGGATATAGGCTATGTTATAATACTCGGAAAACGAAAATCGAAGTGCATTTCGTTTTCGTGAAAAACCAACTCTTATGTCACTTGCATAAGATAGCGTTTGCACGAAAACGAATCAGAAACTACGGTTTACGTTTTTACGAGTGTGGAACCTGAGCCGTCTCCATCGACTCCCTTACCATAGGTACCTAACCTATACTCCATCGTGTATTACTACAGTATTCGCTGACCAGAATAACTAGATTCACCTCGATTGGCCAGTAATTTGTCAGGCAGTTAGAACACATATTCCCGTGTTTCCAATTCCAGTAAATCCGATAGGCTATCGATATTGAGTTTGCAAGATTGGTTTACATAGTCCACCTGCAGTTGCCAACTAGTTTTAAAGGTGAGATATTTTGGTCCTTAAAATCATATACCCGTTGTCATGGAAACCATTAGATACCAGTGATTGTGAAATAGTACATTAATGACGAGGTCAGTAATGGATGGGTTGCTGGCCGCGGCTGATGAAGGCTGGAGGCGCAGCGTAGCGCAGGTCAAGGCCATCACAGTGCGGTCAGCATTGCAGCCCTAGATGAAGAAGCTGAAATGAAGTCTGAGACCGAAGGTCAAGGCCTTTATAACCTTTTTAATATAGCTCATAGTTTATTGTTACTTATCACAAAAAATATTTCAATTTCAATTTCAATTTCAAATTATTTATTGTAAGTAAGTAAGTTTACAGAGTTGTAGGTACATACGTAAACACACATTTTTACAACGTCAGGTACTTAAAGCTATGAAACAGAGAGATATCTTTATGAACTTATAGGTATAACAAAGACAATAATTTTACGTTTGCATAATAATATAGGTAACCGGTACCTACAATTTTATAGTTGAAAATAAATAAATTTATACACCTTTTTGCATTTCATGTGCCGAGCTCCCAGGCTCTTTTGTCATCCAGATAATCCCTAACACTATAGTAAGCTTTTTTAGAGAGTATATTTTTTACAATTTTTTTGAATTTATTTTCTGATTGATTTGTTAGATGGTTTGGTAATTTATTATATATTTTAATGCTTAACCCTATGAATGACTTGTTAATTCTAGCTAGTCTTGTTGATATACATGCGAGCTTATTTCTATTTCTGGTATTATATAGATGCCCATCACCTAGTTTTCTTTTCTGGCTATAGGTTTTTCTGACGTACATGATGTTCATATAGATTAGCAAGGAAGGCATTGTCATGATATCAATAGTTTTAAAGAGTTCTTTTAGGGAAACTCGAGACCCAAGTTTATAGATAGCTCTAATAGCTCTTTTCTGAAGAATGAAAATGGCCTCTGCATCAGCCGCAGTGCCCCACAGTAGTATGCCGTACGACATAACGCTGTGAAAATAGCTAAAGTAAACGAGGCGCGCTGTGGTAACATCTGTCAGTTCTCGTATTCTGCGTACTGCATAAGCAGCTGAGCTAAGTTTGTTTGACAGTGTACCAATGTGGGGTCCCCACTGCAGTCCCTGATCCACTCGTAGTCCTAGAAACACAGTATCAGATACTAGTTCGAGTTCCTTATTATCTATAAAAATGTTCAGAGCCTTAGAGTTCCTACAAAGGGTGAATTTTATACATTTAGTTTTTTGAGCGTTTAATAACAGGTTGTTTGCACTAAACCAATCATGTATGCTTGCCAGGACGTCATTTATTTCTGAATTAGCACCAATGTGATTTCTTTTTGTGCTGAATATTAAAGATGTATCGTCTGCAAATAGAACTATGTTTGTAAATCTTTCAACAAGAAAAGGCAAGTCATTAATGTATATCAAGAATAGGAATGGGCCTAGTATAGAGCCTTGAGGAACTCCAATATTTACTGGAGAAGCATATGATCTATTTTGGTTAATCACTACCGTTTGATGTCGCTCAGACAGGTAACATTTCAAAAGTTTAAGCGCTGAGGGCCCTACGCCATAATATTGTAGTTTTGAGGTTAGTATATCGTGCCGAACGCAATCAAAAGCCTTGGAGAGATCACAGAAGATACCATAAGCATCCTCTGATCTCTCCCAGGCGTCAAAAATAGTCTTGACTAGCGATACACCAGCATCTATGGTACAACTACCCCTAGTAAATCCGAATTGCTGTTTATGCAAGAGGCCTTCCATATAGAAGTATGATGTTAGTTGATCTAGGAGCGTGCGTTCAAAGACTTTACTAATTACTGGTAGTATTGAAATAGGTCTGAAGTTAGAGGGATCCTTGTTACAGCCGTTCTTGAACAATGGGAGGACCTTGGAATACTTTAAAAGGTTTGGAAATGTACCGTCATCTATGCACTTATTTAGTATATGTGTTAAGTATGGTGCTAAAGAAACTATAATTTTGTTTATGAAGTAAACGGACATACCCCACAGGTCTTCCGTTTTCTTTATATTGAGAGATTTAAACGTTTTAATGATAGTTTTCGAATCGACGAAGCGAAATCCAAACACTTTCTGATGATTATCGCCATTGAGGTAAGACCTAGCTTTACTGACAGATGAGTTAAGGTGCTTAGTACTTTCCATCGGGATGTTAGTAAAGAAGTTAACAAAGGCGTTAGCTATATCCCTATCGTCACACAGAGTGACGTTCTCAACGGTTAGTTTAATCTCCTGTACTGGACCTTTAAGTTTACCAGTTTCTCTATTAATTATACGCCATGTCTCTTTGATTTTATCTTTCGCCATTTTTATTTTGTTTTTTAGGTATATAGATTTAGCAGTAATACAAACTTTATTAAAGGTTTTTGAGTAAGATTTAACATATTCAATGAAACTTTCATCATGGCTAAGAGATTTCTGTTCATATAGATCATACAACTTGTTTCGACAGCGTTTTAAACTCATAGTTGCATACTCATCAAATTTTAATTTACGATTATTAATGAAAGTTTTGGTTTTAAATATTTTACTGTAGTGTTTATTTAAAGAAGTAAAGAGGATATCATAAAGGTCATTTCCACTTGAGTTAGTACAATGTGTGAATTCTTCAAGAGGAACATCAATGCAGAGTTGTTCAAGAAACATGCCAATTTGACGTTCGGTGATGGGCCTGCAGACAGTCTCAGACTTGGTTACTTTACAGCTTGAAGTAATGGCTGGTATGGTAATGTATTGTCCTATATGATCTGATTTTAGATTGTGGATTAGGGATTTACTTATAATTTTGCAATTTAAAAATATGTTATCTATACATATATAATGGAACACCCTGTCGGTGAGGAGGGCGATGGTGTCTGCGACACAGTTTTACCTAAAACTAATGCGGACATCATCGAATTCCAATAATTATTTACACCTATGTAATTTTTCTTAAATAAAAAAAAATAGCGTGGCCAGCAAGAGTTGACTGATGAGCAAGCTTGAAGGCCGAAACCATAGCAAGATTAGCTAAGGCCATCATAGCGTGGCCAGCAGGGCAGTCATTGCGGACCAAGGCTTGTATATTGCTTTACTGAACACTGCGAGTATCATCATATCATATCATTTCAACAAAATTGGAAAATTTTCATTGCCGTAGTTGAACATTTTAACGGTATTTATTTATTTATTTAATTCGGATTGTCATCAGCTTAACTAATTACAATAGGATTTAAAATAGACACAGAAAGCTAATAATAGGCATTCACTCGATAGAATCATACTTATACACTACCTAAGTGTTAACACTTAAATGTTTTTCGTCGACAATTTCGTACTTGATAAAGTACCTAATAAAATTATATTAATTAAAATTTACAAAAACAATAAATATAAATTGAAAGTACTTAATGTTTTTACTTACTTACTTACCTAATGTGCAAAAGAAGTTGAGAGTCAGGCATCGCCTTGCCCTGTGAATGCTGGTATTGAAAGGGTGACAACATCTTGCTGAATTAATTATAATGTCATTTAACTTAATGCATATCTACTACTAAGAATCAGCAAAATCAGATAATCATTGGCGTTGATATCAAGTAATAAACATATAAAAAAACATACAGCCGAATTGAGAACCCATTTTTTGAAGTCGTTTAAAAAATAATGCTACTGGAATATTATTATGTTTTATAGGGCGCTACGAAAGTAACTCCAAGTTAATGAAATCCTGTATAAATACTACAATACTTTTCCAGGTATAAAATTAATATTATCTTTTGTTACACGTGTACCGGTTCACGTCAAGGTTAGTGCATCTGTACTCGGCTAGGGTTGGCACGTGCTAAAAGATCCCTGAGTGGCTTACTTATAGATGAGAGATGGAGATTATAGTATAGTACAGTATATACAGGGTTATTGGTAAATTAGTGACAATACGTGAACTGCAGGTCCTGCTCATCATCACAAACACGTTCGTGAAGGCGTCAAGTCTAAATTCTAACAAAAATATAAGTCACCTCTGATACTAAATGAAAAAACATCTTTGTCTGAAGCCCAACGAGCTACTTAAGACCGATCTTTCACTCTCATATCATCTGTTAATTCAGGGCAGAGCTGTTTTTAAGTTGAGTTTCAAATAAAACCTCTTTAACGAACGATTATTGAATTGCGGGGGGTACCTATTACCAATACCAAAATTAAGAATTAAGACCTGGCGTCTTCACAAACGTGTTTGTGATGATGGGCTGAACTCGCAGTTCACGTATTGTCACTTATTTACCAATAACCTTGTAAAAGTAGTACAGAGATTATAGATATACTCATATTGTTAAGTTCAGGTGATGCGTGAGTGAACCCGCGAGCAATAGGTTCTATATGATCTTGAAAAAGAATTCAGCTTTTATCAAGTAGGTATCTTGAATAATCTTCAATCAAGCCTTGATTGGTTGAAAATATTTTCTTAATCTATACTTATACTATTATAAATTCGAAAGTAACTTTGTCTGTCTGTCTATTACCTTTTGACGCCGAAACGACTGAACAGATCCTAATGAAATTTGCCACGGAGGTAAATGGTATCTCGTGACAGTACATAGGCTACTAAAGTACGTAGGAAGGTAGAGCTAGTGTCCGCGGGCAGCAGCTAATGTCCTATAATTTTTAGGGTTCCGTACCCAAAGGGTAAAACGGGACTTTATTACTGAGACTCCGATGTCCGTCTGTCACCAGGCTGTGATAAGTGATTTTTTTGCCGTTTTTATGGATAATGGTACGGAACCCTTCGTGCGCTAGTCCGACTCGCACTTGGCCTGTTTTATTAGAATCATCCTAACAAACAAGATACGAAGGTAGTACGAAGGTAGAGTAGAGACGTCTTATCTACGTTTAACCGATCTTGACCTGAGATCAACTTTGCTAATTAAATTAATCGGTTAGCGCTCGACGGTCTCTGAGATATTCTGTATAATACTTAATTTGACAAAGCAGAATTATAACGTGTCTCATCTTACTAATATTATAAATGTCAAAGTTTGGATGGATGGATGGATAGATAGATGGATGGATTAAATGTCAAAGTTTGGATGGATGGATGGATAGATAGATGGATGGATGTTTGTAACTCAAACACGCCAGAACGGCTCAACGGATCCGGATGAAATTTGACACAGAGATAGATTATAGTCTGGAATAGAACATAGGCTACTTTTTATCCCGGAATTCCCACGGGAACGGGAACTACGCGGGTAAAACCGCAAGGCGCTGCTAGTAAAATAATAAATAGGTAATGTCGGTAGTACCTTCTGTCTGTCTGTTCGACTATTAATTGCAAAGAGACACTGCCGTGCATAGTTGTCAGCCAGGTCGATCAGTTGAGATTGTGGTCAAACTTTTGTTTAACCCTGTTTGACCACAATCTCAATGCAAAACAATGTAATTTTATCTCTGCAAATCAGTTCTTGATATTAAAGCTGTTTATTGAATTTAACCCCTTCGATATTAATTTTACAGGAATACTATGCGACTCCATTTTGTGTTCGTTTTCGTTCCCATAATGCATTCAATAATTTACGTTCGAAATATATTTGGTATTCCTAGAATGCCGGTCGACGTTCAAGTGATTCATTTCTGGAATTATTGTGCATTGCAGAAATGAATCACTCGCACAACTTACTCGATTTTAATATTTTCGATTGATGTTCAATTATTTTGAGCTGTTAATTACCTGTTATAAGGTTGGTTTTTCAACAATGGAATATTTACTATATGAACTTGAATAAATACGAATTATTTATTTATATGAACCTATAAAGTTCGTTGTGGATGACGTTGCGCTAGTTCAGGACCTTTAGAGAGTGGCATAAAAATATGTAAATACATTGAAATGGGTCAAATTGGGATTAAAATGTTGTTGATGGTAGTAATCCGACGATGGAAATAATCCTTTTTTTTTTATTTCTCAAAGAGATAAGGACTAAGATCTACTAAAGCGGAGACGAGACGAGCAGAGAAGATATTCTAAGGTTTTGTATTATGATGGCTTACACATAATCTTTGGGTAATCTCTAAGAAATAAAAAACATTGTAGTAACAAAGAAAATTACAATCAAATTATAGAATAAATTTTTCAATTTCGGTGGGACTCGAGCCATAGGGTGGGGCGCAGGTTCGAGTCCCGCCGAAATCGAAAATCGACCTACTTATTTAATTTCTCGGAGAAAATATGTTTTTTAAACAAACCAAGAACGTCGTTTTTCACACATCTCATCTCCGCTCAGCTTCAGTGGATAAAATAAATAATAATTCAAAAATGAAAAATGCTGGACAATCCACACAGCATCATCTAGCCCCAAGCTAAGCAGAGCTTGTGTTATGAGTACTTAGATGACTGTTAAACATAATGCAATACATTATATAGATAGATATTTTTATTATGCATAGATAATACCCAGAACACCCCGCCAAATATTAGCTGATCATACAAACATTTTTCCCAGGGCGGGAATCGAACCCGCAACCTCCTGCGTCGCAGGCGGACTTTCGCCCGCCGCGCCACAGAAGTCGTCAAGCAATTAACAACTCAGTTCCGTTGTAGCCAGCACACATTTCCGCTTTAGCCAGCACCCATCTCTGCTCCAGTCTAGACAGTAGGTACGCATCTCTGCACACATCCGCTTTGGTCGAGTTTGGGCCTAATTTGCTACCTACCTACCATTTTTTTCTAATTTAAATTACATTAGTTAGTAATTATTCAACCTTTTTTCTGTACACGTACGTGCCCACTTGCTAACTTGATGTAAACTTTTATATTGTACTTACGTAGTCATAGGATAGCGCAACCGCCACGCCACTGGCGGAAAATTTAGCAAACTATGAGTGAAACATGACCAAGCTCCATTTTGTGTGCATCTCTCTACTGAAAATTATCTTTACATTTTCTACACTTTATAACGTAATTTTTTTTCTAAACAAAAACTATAAACCTCAAAAAAATACGAAAGGTTCCAACTGCTTACCTAAACTAAAATCATCACCTTTCCGAGTTTCAGAAAGGTGAGAACCCTCAAATCTCAGCCCTCGTAAGATTTAGTTCTTACACCCTTTCGTAGAGGGCAGAGCAGAGGCTTTCGGAGAGGCTGTTACGGCTCTCGTAGCCGCCGTTGCTTGAACGTAGCAAATGTAGTTCCGGCTTCGCCGTAGAGATGGCGCTTTTTTCAAGGTTTGAAATTCACACAATAATTTTATTTCCCAGCAAAAGTTATTTGTGTTCTTCTTGTATTATACCAAACCTTCCAACACAGTCCAAAAAACTTTAGCACGGGTATTTCACAGTCACGCCGTCTAGATTGTAGCTAGAATATGTGACTAATTAATGTTTGAAATGAACTCAAAATAATGAAAATCTTATCAGTACTAATTTAAAAGCAATTAAGCAGGTTATGGTAAAGCGTTTGTTTACCATAACAAGATATGGCCTAAAATGGAGCATGCTTTCCCAGAAGGAACTCATACACTCGATTTTTGAAGACTTCTGAGGTAGTACTCTACCGGAAAAACTAACGCAGAGAGTTCGTTCAACTCCTTACCGCTACCTATAACGAAAGTGTAGGTAGCGGTAAGGAGTTGTTTAGTTTGGAAAGCTAGGTATGTCAACCAGGTATGGGTGGTATTTACCAGTGCGTCTGCTTGTCCGGTGGTTGAAGGGAGAGGTAGGGATATGGTCATGTAAATCCTGGGCACAATCATCAAAGTGGTAATCGTAGAACACCGACAATATTTATATTTATTTGAAGGAAAACCATAGGTTTATGATTAACAGACTTACAAATTGATAGAGAATGCTTATTGAAGGTTTTCACAGAAGGATAATAGAACCATCATCAGCTCGCTGACACCCACTGCCTTTTCTTTTACACGCCAGTTAACTCGGTCCTGTGCGAGCCTCGTCCACAGTCTTCCAGCCACCCCGACGATGTCGACGATAATAGAATAATACAATAAAAAAGACTATGAACATAATATGACCATATAGTCATGTCCGTGTTCATACACGGACGGTGCGTTGCCATTTTGCCATGATCGGTGCGTTGCCATTTTGCCATGATTCTGATTCGATTCATGAGACTGTGCAGGTTGTTCTTCAAAAGCGAGTTATTGCCTATGAGCTAATTACTATTTATAAAACTGTTTATGTATAAAATTTGACTAGTCTAAGTGCTTATTTTGTAAGCCTAAAGAAATAAAGTTATTGACTTTTGACTTTTTACTTTTGAGCCTAACAGTTTATCGCTCAATCGAATTCTATCTCAATCGGCTTCTAGTTGTATTTCACCCAGCCAATCCAGAGATAGCAACGGTGCTCCATGCAAGATCAGACCTGTGCTTTGTAGAGATTAAAAAGTAGTCCCGGTGAGAAGTAGCGTCGATCCTTAGCTAGGATTCCTAGCTTCATGGTAGCTTGGCCTTCAAATCGATATGAAAGCCAAATCTGGGGTGAGTTTTACCCTCAATAGGATTAAATTGTCGGCGATCTGAAGCGCAGTATCACTAAAACTGGGCGCATCGAAAAGCAGAACCCTTTCCAAAAACAAATCTATTTAGTTCTCGTTAGTTAGCCCCTCAACATTCCTCCGAAACTATTCAAGGCGACCTTTAAGTATTTATTTGGAAAGCAAATAAACTATTTATTTATTGGACGATTGCTTTGATCGGCGAGTGACCTCGTACAAACATACGATTGTCGTTCTTGGTTAAGGGTGACGAAAGAACAATGTGGACTTAATCTGTATACAGGGTTATTTGGAAAATAATGATTTTGTGTTGCCTACTCAAAATCTGTAAGTAAATAAATCTTCACATCGAAATAATAATAGTAATTGCTAGCTAATATCTTTTGCTTGTAAATGTTTATAAAGGCTGTGGTATGGGTCTAGCGCCGCCACCTATTTTATCGTATTACGTTGAACAAAGGAAATTACAAAAATCAATCGTACAGCTTGGGATACCTATTACTATAAGCTTTTTTTTAATGCCTCTGTAATAGTTTTACTCTATTTAGTTTAGCCAGAAAATCGAAAATAGATATTGGTGGCCACCAAGGGCAACTTCGTAAATTCTACCGTATTTTCGTGAGCCAAAGTAAAAGTGACTTATTTATGTAAATTATGCATTATGCAGTTACGTCGATTTTTCCTTTATTGTCAGCTTCGTAACTGCATAATGCAATATTTTTTTATTTTAGTCATTAATTCATACAAATACAAAAATGCTTTATTGTACACCATAAAATAACATTACAAAGAGACATCACTTATGATAAGTACAATGGGCGGCCTTATCGCTAAGAAGCGATCTCTTCCAGGGCATTCTAATAGCATACGTAATTCACAAGATCAAATACCATTTATTATTTTCACATAACAAAACTCTAGACTAAATCTAAAGTCGTATCCATACAACTGCCATCATATCAGTAAAGGGTTTCTTTTCACGGGCCGGTACCGGTAGTATTCGCAAGAGCGTGTCCGTCCCTCGTTTGTCTCGATCCTATTCTACTCGGAATTAATGTCTCTTTGAGGGAAATCTCTGGTGGAATGGCTTTTATTTGTGCATCGGAGACATATTGTAAACGAACGGGGAGAAAATGTTGGATAATTTTATTGGAAATGTTTTTCTTTTGCAGTCTCTGTTTGCAATTGAGCGCTCAATGTTTTACCGCTGCATCGCCAGCGTTGGGAAAATAGATCTCAGATTCAAATTGTGTTAATTTTTCTGCTCCTCAAGAGCCTATAATGGTCCACTGCTGAACTTGTTGAACTAAATTATGCCTTGTTAATAGTCTTAGCAAAATCGTTCAAATGCCCTGCACGGGCATTTGAAAGATTTTGATTGCTAGAATGAAGACTTCGTTTTAAGAAACGGTTTTATGACAATGAAGTATGAAATTATGATATATACCTAAGTATTTTAAAAAAGTTTTATACTGACGTTTATTAACGAAAATAACAATAGTAACATAAAACAATTACAACTAAATGAAATGCAGCCAGCGTCTTGGGCACGCTCCCAACTGGTATTGATATGGATCAGTCGAGCTACCTGTAGATTGTTTGCAACAGTCTGCAGTTGCAAACAACTCTATTATTTCAATTGTAAATACTGGTTTTAATTTAATTCTATCATTTGATTCTTATTTTATTACAACTAGTATTTTCACATATCTTTTTCTTTCAAATTTAAGCCGTCACTAGCAGGCTGGGAGAGTCCCTAGACTGGCGGCATTGCCACGTCGAATAGCAATCCAAGTTCGTTGACCGAAATAAAAGCCAGCATTGATAAGCAAGTAATTTTTTATCACCGTATCAAAATGAAATTAGCTTGGTGTTGCTTGTGACATAAATGGCGCCTTTTTTGCTCAAATAGTTCCTTGTACGAAAGAAAGTAATATTCCTCCATTAGAGTATTTACTGGTGATAAATTTTCCCGTAATCTGGCGAGTGTTAGGTGATTAAGTACTCAGCGGGTGGCTGAGCGGTCTCTTACCCGGCGATTTGTTTTACAGCTCTAAACACCCTGTATTACGTAGGGGTGGACCATAAAACTATCGATATATCAATTATTGCTAAAAACAGTATCGATGAATGCGTTTCGTAGCAGCGTAGAGCTTGCTACGCGTCGTAGCATGTGCTACAAGCACGTTGTAATGATATTTTATAACGTTACGATAGTTTACTGTTAATCATAATTGAACATAAATTGTATTCTAAGTATTACCTAAAAAGGAAGCCGACTTTCTTTAAATAATTGCTTCTTGAGCTAGTAATTTAAAAAATATTCCTAACTCTATGAAATTGCTACGCACCGTAGCTTCGAAATTCCTAGGTTTATATACTTTTACTGTATATCATATCTTGTATTATACTATTATACTCTTTTTATCGCTAACATCAACGTTCCACACCCCATCACTAGTAATGCACACAAAGGCGTTCTGTGCAATATTTCTTTCCGTCCAAGCGGTAATTTAGTGCCGACCGGTAATGTACGGCGGACGATTGAAATATAACGACTAATGATTATTTATTGATGAAAACCTTTTTATTATGAATGAATGTAAGCGGGTTAAATATGAACATAGTTTGTTTTGGAGAAACCACAACGCTTCACAATGAATTCGTCAAACTACAAAAGATTTACTGTGAAAATAAAATATATAGAAAATCTTTTTGCTCGTAGTATAGATTCAAAACGCATACCATACATACCTACGTAAGCTAAGATATGATTTTATATCTGGTAGAGATTGCTCTTGAGCGATAAGACCATCAATTTTCACTTAGTTTTAAGTTGTTTTGTTGTGTATAGTTTACAGTATAAGTTTAAGTAATGTTTTTACTTAAACTTATACTGTAATCAGTATAATTGGCTTAAGGTCGTTCTTATTACACCAATAAATATATTACAATCACAAATTTTGGTTTTATTTTGATGTTGTAAGTATTTTACTTGCGCTTTGTCTGATATCACTATATTAAAAACCATTTTTACGATAGTTAAGTATATAACACAAGCAAAATTAATAAGAACCAGTCAAAAATATTTCCGAAAATCTCTTCTTTTCCTCTCTAGATAATAAAACAATCAATTACGCCATCTAAAAGACGTGCAATCCATCGAAATAGTCCAAATACCTCGCATTCTTCCATTTTATTCCTCCCGCGCGACCACTTGTCGAATCTAAACGCGAATAAGGCTTGCTGCTCACGCTATCGCCTCGGGCCATTGCCGATTCTGATCTGATTATGATGTTTTACGTGAAACGATCTGTTGAATGTTGCAGTTAGAAAGAACATAAGCTATTCGCGAAACAGTGATGTAAATGATGTTAAATTGAAGATTTGAGGTCGCCGAGGCTAGACCTCTTGGAGATTACCTATCTTACCTAATGGTGCCCATGTCCCTACTAACTATGATCTTAGCTGTGTCTACCTCACGCGCGGGGTGC
This sequence comes from Eupithecia exiguata, assembly GCA_947086465.1. NCBI lineage: Eukaryota > Metazoa > Arthropoda > Insecta > Lepidoptera > Geometridae > Eupithecia > Eupithecia exiguata. Next base: position 4,394,006 of record OX352230.1, on the reverse strand, counting down.
CCTGCTCCTTTCCTGCGACGTTGCCGGCTGGCACGATGATGCCGGTTGGCGCGGCGTTGCCGGCTGGCGCGATGACGCGCGCGCTGTTGTTAGTACGCTATTTGAACCGAGTGTGTGCACATGTTCTTACGAATTTTGAGTAAAGAAATAGTAGTTTATTTAACACTGTTGTAGTGTTCGTTGTGATTTTGTGCTACGTTTATAATATTCGGTAAGTGTTTATTATTTTATGTTTATAGCTAGTCTACCTGTCATATTTCTTCGTAGAAAGTTATGTTGAGGGCCAGTTAGTTCGTTTGCAACTGCTATTTGGTTTTTTCGCTTTTAGATAAAGCGATAGGGAACAGTATATCTATCCCACACCTCAACTAGGTATCCAGATTCAGATCTTAATAAGACCGTAGCTCGCGAGCGTCAGCGTCCTCCGGACCTGGGGCTCGCGAGCGGCAGCGTCAGCGTCCATCGGACCTGGGGCTCGCGAGCGGCAGCGTCAGCGTCCATCGGACCTGGGGCTCGCGAGCGGCAGCGTCAGCGTCCATCGGACCTGGGGCTCGCGAGCGGCAGCGTCAGCGTCCCCCGGACCTGGGGCTCGCGAGCGGCAGCGTCAGCGTCCGCTTACTTTTAATAATTAAACGGGTGCTCTTGTACATTGGTTGCCATTTTGTTTTGTCATAGATGGCGTTGAAAGGGAACTTCATATCCTTGGGCGAATTACTGGAGGAGGAAGTGGAGTCCGACGAGGATAATACTATCTTGGGGCGTCTGAAACTCATAGCACAGGAACACCTGCCAGAGGGTTGGACGGATTGGCGGGTGCTTCGCCTGTCAAAAGATGAGGTGATTGGCGAGAGCGTGGACCCTCAAATGCTCAACAAACTGCGTTTCGCTCTGCCGACAGTTGAGCTGGTGCAGGCCTTTCGCCCTAATGCCGACCACGCCTCGCAGAAGATGCTGCGTGATATCAAAGTGAAACTCCTGGACTGGGAGTTCACCAGAGCTCTAATCATCGGCCCCCCGGCCTTTGCCAACAGGGTCAGAGGTTCAGCTGCCCAGACCGAAATATTTAAAAAGGCGGTTGCATCGATGAAGCAAGGTTTCCTGTCACAGAAGGAGGCGTCAAGAGCCCTTTCCCGGTCGTGCTCCGAGTCATCGTTGAGGCGGAGTCGTCGGCGACGCAGCACGTCTTTGGACTCCGAGGGACCCAGTCGGCCAAAACGATCTAAAGTGGATATACTGGAAGAAAAAATGGGAACGATGTTCGACGCTCTGATGAAGAGGATGGACGCGCTGGGGAATGAGACGCGGACGCGACGACTCAGGAACCGATCGTCAGGGGCATCGTCTGAAGTGGAAAACGAAAGTCTGCTCTCCTATTCAGTAGGATCTTCCGGGTCACCTGAACCCAGTTCGTGGAGACGACAGGATTTTGAAATCGGGGAGCAGTCGACTTCGTCTTGGAGACCCCCGAAATTAGTCATGGACCTGGAACTCTCACCGGAAAGACCGAAGCCAGTAGACTTTAGTTTTGAGTTTCGTCCTTCAGTAAAGGAAGCCGCTCCAATCGTTCCTGAACCGGATCCTTCGATCAAAGCAGAGGGCATTGAGTGCCATAGGTTTGGCCAGTCGTCCTGGAACAGAGTCCGCTACAAGGAAGCAGAGAAGAACCTGCTGGTCTCACCTGTGTTTAGCGCTCTGAAGGTTAATACAGAGCTTGCCTCAGCCCAACCTTCAGCAAAACATCTGATGAGGTGGGACGGAGTGCTCGGTGCACTGGAGCACGGAATCTTAAAGGAAAGAAGAGCCCTGGCCGAACACCTCAAACGCATAGCCGAAAAACATCCGGAGGCGGCTCAGGTCTTGGCGGAGGTACTGGCAGATGGCTCCCAATTCCGTGTGGAGTCGGATGGGGTGCTGCAGTTTGCATGCGGACACCGAACGGAAATCTTTGAGATGCGTCGAAAGGCCTTCCGGACGAAAAACGACGCCCTGGGAGCAGCATTGCAGGCCATACCCCCGTCTCCTACACATCTCTTCGATGAGAAGCTGTTCTCGAGTTTTGTTAAAGACAATGGGGGTATCTCGGCGATTCTTGCTAGGCAAGATTTTCCTGGGAGAGGGAGATCAGGTGAGTCGTCCTTTCGAAAACCTGCTGCGGTCAAACCTAAGCATCAAGCATGGCGAGCACGCCCGGGGCCTTCAAGACCTGCTGATTCCTCGCAAGCGGCACGCAAGCGCCCGGCCAGATCGCCGCAAGCAAAAAAGCAGGGCAAATCGGGAAAGCCAGAAGGTTTTAACGAACAAAGACGCCAAGCTAGAAGATACTGACGGTTTCAGGGGGGGACAGTTGAGCGACTATCTGCCAGTGTGGCGAAAGCTGGGCGCACCAGAAGCAATTTTAAAGATTATATCGGGATACTCAATTCCCTTCGTGGTAAAGCCCCCTTCAGTCCCCCTACGGAATTTACGCTTGATAAAAAGATTCGCGACAGAAGCTTCGTCAAGCATGGCAACAGAGATAAAGTCTCTTTTAAAAATGCAGGTTGTGGAAAGATGCCGTGCCAGGACGGGGCTTCTGTCGCGGATGTTTTTAATACCAAAAGCCAACGGGAAAGTAAGGCAGATTTTCGATTTGCGCCGTCTAAATCTTTTCTTAAAGCCTCAAAAATTTCGTCTAATAAGTCAAGGCCAGGTACCCAGTTTTCTTCACGAAAACGACTACATGGGAAAACTAGACATCAGCCAAGCCTATTTTCATGTACCTATAAAAATGAGTCACCGGCGGTATCTAGCGTTTGTCTTCAAAGACAAACTCTATCAGATGACGTCGCTCCCATTCGGGCTTTCCAGCGCTCCATTGGCTTTCTCTCGAATCAGCAACTGGGTCGCAAGTATCCTTCGTCAGAGAGGTCTCCGAGTACTGGTGTATTTAGACGACTATCTGTTCGCTCATCACGATCCCGTGGTTCTCGAGAAACAGATTCAAGAGGCTATAGGATTGTTTCAAAGTTTAGGTTGGAGAGTCAACGTGGCGAAGTCGGTTCTAAAAGTTGTGAGACAGATAGAGTTCTTAGGCATAATTTGGGACACAGCTCGAAATCAGACGAGGTTACCTGTCCAAAAGATAGATCGTATACATTCGGAATTGAACCTGTTGTTGGAGACAGGTCAATGGACATGGCGGTCAGGAATGTCTCTTTTGGGAAGGCTCAGTTTTGCGTCATTAGTGGTCCCACAAGGTCGCTTATTCACAAGGAATATTCAAAGAATGAGCCGAAAGCTTCGCGAAGAGTGTCCTCTCCAGAAGGTCGAAGTCCCTTCACCAGCGTTAGCAGACGGTGCATGGTGGAAGGCGAATATCGGGAACCCCGGTGTATTGTTTCCACAGAGCTGCACCATGTTCCTGACCACGGACGCATCCGACACAGGCTGGGGAGTCAATTTGGGCGATCTTTTCCTATCAGGTGTCTGGTCTGCTCAGCAGAAAGAATGGCATATAAATCGGAAGGAGCTTTATGCAGTTTTCATAGCTCTTACGAATTTCAAAGATGTGGTATCAGGAAAGGCTATCATGATCCAGTCGGACAACAGAACTGTAGTGTCATACATTCGGAACCAGGGCGGCACAAGATCCGTCAACCTGTTGGAAGCTACAAAAGAGCTGTTGTTGTTAGCCAAGAGCCTGAAAGTGTCTCTTCATTCATTCTACATCCCAGGTCGTTACAACACTATCGCAGACAGTCTTTCCCGAGGAATGGCCCTCCCGGATTGGCATCTGAAGGAGAGCGTAACCAGCAAGGTCTTCCAGAAGTGGGGTGTACCCCAGATCGATCTCTTTGCCACTGTCCGATCAAGAGTTGTTCCAGTGTACGCGTCGTTAGAGACAGAAGATTGTCAAGCTCAGTTCTTCAACGCCTTCAGCCGTCCCTGGAGTTACCAACTAGCCTGGATTTTCCCTCCACCTCCGCTGATCCCCAGGGTTCTTCAGCATCTCAACAATGCCACGGGCGTCTTCCTGTTCGTGGTTCCTCGTTGGGAGAAGGTTTTTTGGAGAGTCGACCTCAAACGCAGAGCCCTGGCGCCACCCTTCCAGATATGGAATCTGTGCCAACATCTAGTCGACTTGACAACGAACCTCCCCCCACCGAAGGTTCAAGATCTTTCTTTAGAGGTTTGGAAAGTACGGGGTGGAACAAGTTGGTAGAGGGTTTAGGTCCTGATGATATCAGGCTCTTGCAGGCTGCTTGGCGAGATTCAACATGGCGCACCTATAGCTCAGCCTGGAAGCAGTGGGTGGCGTGGTCTAAACAAAATGGGGTAAATCCGAGTAGGCCGCACCCACAGCATTTGGCTACTTATCTAGGCTTCTTATCAAGAATCAAAAACCTAGCTTATCCCACGATTTTGGTCCATAAATCAGTTATTGCTTCTTTGGCAGATCCATTACAAGAGCTCCGTCTCTCAGCTCATCCGCTAGTCTCCACCATTCTTAAGGCCATCAGCATCAGGCGAAGCTCGAATTTGTTGAACAAGAAGTCGATTTGGTGTATAGAGGATATGTTAGTCTGGGTGCGAGCGAATATACCCTCTCGCCAGAGTATTTTCCAAGTCTCTCGTCACGTGGCCTTGCTCTTGTTATTAGCTTCAGGAAGGCGGGTCCATGATCTGACTCTTTTAAGCATTGACGATCAACACTGTGAAATATCAGAGTCATCTATTACGCTTTGGCCAAGATTTGGTTCAAAAACAGACAACGCCAGGTTTCGTCAATCAGGGTGGCACTTAATTTGTTCAGGAGATCCTGCTTTGAGTCTGGTTGTGTGGCTGAAGTGCTTAATTGAAGTATCGATGCACAGAAGGGCGGCGCAGCAGGGCTTGCATAGCTTATTCATAACCACGCGTGGCGTAGTAAGGGCGGCTTCGCGCACCGTTATTGCTGGCTGGTTAAAGTCACCATTTAAAGATCTAGGCATAGAGTGTGGCCCGGGCTCGATTCGGTCAGCTGTAGCTTCTTATGATTTTCAAAACAATATTCCTCTAGATCAGATTCTTAAACGAGGGAACTGGAGGGGGTCGGACAATTTTTTCAAACATTATTGTAAGTTGGTAGATAAACCAAGGGCCTCAAGTTCAAATGTTACTGTCAATATGGGCTTTGAATCTGTGTGATAATTCATTTAGTTGTTTTATGTTTATAAGATTATCCTGGACCTGTCCCGGCAATGTCTATTGATTAATAATTGTAAGTTAACATTTCGTCTTACTTTAAATAAACGTTTCTTTTGATTACTTACATGTTTTACTCAAACCGGTTTGCCCTACTTATGGTAGAACTTTTATTACTTTTGTTATTTCTTATAGTCACAGTACGCTTTAGATGCCGGCAGAAAACAGACACTTCTCCAAGAGGTCTAGCCTCGGCGACCTCAAATACAAACCGTTTTCCACCCCGAAGGGAAGAAAACGTTTATTTTAGGTCTAGCCGAGGCTAGACCTCGGTAAGGCCTTGCCGTCAATTTTGGAGTAGGTACTAACAACAGCGCGCGCGTCATCGCGCCAGCCGGCAACGCCGCGCCAACCGGCATCATCGTGCCAGCCGGCAACGTCGCAGGAAAGGAGCAGGGCACCCCGCGCGTGAGGTAGACACAGCTAAGATCATAGTTAGTAGGGACATGGGCACCATTAGGTAAGATAGGTAATCTCCAAGAGGTCTAGCCTCGGCTAGACCTAAAATAAACGTTTTCTTCCCTTCGGGGTGGAAAACGGTTTGTATTTTTGTCGTTTGAGAACTTTGTGTTTTATAAGAGTTCTTTATTGCAATTTCCCACATTAACCCGAATAGATCTAAGTAAATGGAGGTTTATGTGAAGTTTGTATACAACGTAAAGTCAGAACTTTCAAATGGTTCACCGTGATGCTTTGCGATTTTGCTCAAACATCCAGAGCAGCGTCAGTTCTTCGAGATCGGCTTTCAATAAAGAAACATACCATTCCTCCTCGAATGCGAGGTATTTGGACTATTTCGATGGATTGCACGTCTTTTAGATGGCGTAAGTGATTGTTTTATTATCTAGAGAGGAAAAGAAGAGATCTTTGGATATATTTTTGACTGGTTCTTATTATTTAACATAGGTACCGTTCTTTCCTGAAAAAACACGTGCGAAGCCGCTGGCTGGAGCTAGCGTTTTCTAATTTCACCGGCAGTCTGACCCTGCAGCCCTAAACCATCATTACCACGACATAGGAATAGCAGAAACAAAAACAACTTAGCAATCTTTTATTTTCTAAGCTTGCTCCATGAAGTCAAACAAAACAACCATCAACCGACTTCTCAACTACGAGTACATAGCAACATTTCTTAAGCACGAATTTACAAAATGTGCCTCCAGAAAGTTCTGCGTAACATTTTGTCTCAAGACGTGACCCAACACCGCAGAATGCCAACCTCCTAACGAGTTTTTGAAAGCAACCCCTGACAGCCATCTTAAAGGGATTTGCACTTTGTAACTAAATTGTCTGCTTGAAATGGATATGACCACTATTCTGCTGAAGCTAAGTTCTATTCTGTAATATTCTGATACAAATGCAGGTTCTTTGATCAACTGTTTGTCTGGTAGAAATCTCTTCAAGGGATAAGACCGCAAATTGCAAGATACGGCAGTTAGTTTTTTAAAATTTCGTTCACACACAGATTCACACCGGATTATTTAGCCCCAAGCTAATCAGAGCTAGTGTTATGAGAACTAGATAACTGATATAGTACATAATAAGCAATACATTACACAGATTTTTTTATTTACACAGAAAACTCGAAACAAATACTCGGAGATCGTACAAACATTTGTCCCAAGGCGGGAATCGAACCCGCAACCTCGTGCGTCGCAGGCAGACCTTCGCCCATCGTGCCACAGAGGTTGTCACAATTAGGAGGACATCATCAACGTGCGTCACAATAACAAGCGCGTATGACTTTAAAAATAGAGATTACCTAAAGCCCAGTAGGTACTCTCAAGTATTGCCAAAGTAAACAGGCTGCATTATTAGCCAAGTCAACCTGATCCTACGATGATCCGACCATTAAGTATTCATCTCGCAACATTAGTGGCTGCCGTTATTAAAACCACCTGTAAAGCCCACTGAAGCCCTGTGCCTTGCTACTCCCCACACGTACTTCGGGCTCCCTACTTTCGGGCGTCTTGCGGGGCGCCCCGACTTTTGTCTCGAATCTCAGCTCACGTCTTGGACATCGGGGACACGTCTTACGGAATTAATAATAAGCCAGATGCCGGGTGTGGTTTGGGGTACAGTCAGCGAAGAAGTTGCTGTTCAGCACAAGAAACACAAACACTGCCTGTGGCTGTTCAGCACAAGAAACACAAACGAAAACGCAATAAGAGAATCCACACTACGCTGCAGCTGTCATCATCATTCACATCAGCTGAAGATATCTGAAAAATTAAGAAAAATTTAAGCTAAGCCGTAGCTCATTTCCGGCAGAGAAGCCAATGGGCATTCAAATGCATTAAGAGTTACCTACAACTTGTAAAAATAGAAATACTTTATATGAATAAATAAATAAATAAAACTATTATAGTCAGAAGAGAGTCTAATGACTAGTACCTATGAGGACTTTGTCGTGTATCGTGTACCTGTTAGTAAGAAAAACGGGGGAGTGAATGGGCAGGGGTGCCTATTACATTGAGAAATTACCAAGCCGCTTCAATAAATGTAATTTTTTAGCAAAAATGATTAAGGATAGTAGGTAGTATACACATCGATTAACAGTGTCGCGATACACAGGAAAAAACCACAAGTTACCCATTTGGATTTCTCAGTTTACTACCGCAGCAAGTGGTCTTTCAGGACACAATGCCACGCTAAAGGTCGGCGTTCAAATAATGCTGTTAATACACTACCAAAATTGTGCAATGGAACGCGACTGAAAGTAACTGCTTCACATTGAAATTTTATTGAGGCTGCTGAAACTTAGCAATTTTAACTCGGATTTTATTTTTCGTCAGGAATCAAAACACCTTGGGATATTCAGTTGGGGATATTTTTATTTCTGACTGTACCGCATTTCTAACCCTCATTACTGGTCCTCTAGACTCACCACGCGCCTCAAACTTCAGAAGTTCGCGCCCGCGTTCCCTCTTTGTTTATTGGTACCAGCATCTTGCTGCTTGTACTGCGTTTTAATAGTCGCATTAAGAATGTTCTGGATGTTTGCGCTGCAGCGTTTGCGCTAATTTATTTAACTTTGTCACGTTGTTGTTGAACAGATTGTGGATAGCTGTAGGTATTTCTTGTTTTGAACCTATTGCTGGATTATAAGCAAGGTTTATTTGATCACAAACTACAAAAGCTGAAATAGAAATCAAATTACATGGTTTTTTAAATATTACCGGCATTTTGATGGGGTTGTTTGAGTTGTTCGATAACTATACTCAAATGAGAACCATCTGATCCTATGATTGGTTGCCTTGTATGGCTTTTGATTTATTTGGTTTGAGTCCTCGTAAATGAATTCCACCAAGGCCTATTCAAAAGTCAAAAGTCAATAACTTTATTTCTTTAGGCTTACAAAAAAGCACTTAGACAAGTCAAATTTTATACATGAACAATTAAATATTGTGTGGGAGGCTACATGCGTAGACACATACGCGCCTTCCCATCTTCCTAGGACTTCTGTGAGGGCTGATGTGGCGGCAGATTTGACTGAAGATCTCAAGAGGTGCAAATATGGAGGTATGGTGGCCCTTGGAGTCGAGTCCGTGAGGTACCGAGGCTCTCCGGGTTTTTAAAGAATCATCAAAATCGCTTTGACTAGACGGATCGAAGCGACGCGTGACGCGAGAGCTGGTGAGTATCTGGCACAGCGCATCAGCCAATGCTGATGCGCTGTGCCATATACTGTGCCCCGCTGTATGACAATCCATAGGTACAGCAGCGGGGCAATGCAGCCAGAGTCTTGGGCACGCTTTCGACTGGTATTGACATGGATCAGTTGAGCTACCTGTAGTTTGTTTGCAACAGTCTGCAGTTAGCTCAATTGTTTCTAAAACTAGTATTTACAATTGAGCTAGCCGCTGACTAACATATTAACTTTAAATGACAATTAAATAATATCAATCTAATAATTCTATTATTTAGTTGTCATTCAAGGCATTTGTTTTTTTTTTTAATTGTAACAGCATTTAATTCATTAGGCTTACATAATCAGCTCGCAGACGAGTCCTTTAATAGAATCCTATATTTGACGAACTCTGTGGCGCGGTGGGCGAAGGTCTCTCTGCGACGCAGGAGGTTACGGGTTCGATTCCCGCCTTGGGACAAATATTTGTACGATCTGCAGGTATTAGTTCCGGGTGTTCTGGTCGTTTTATATGTGTGATAAAAAATATCTATCTATGTAATGTATTGTATTATGTATATCAGTTCACCTAGTACCCATAATACAAGCTAAGCAGAGCTGCTTTGAAGCTAGATAATGCTGTGTGAATTGTCCAGCAATATTTATTCATTTATCTCTCCTCACCTAACCATTTTAGTGAAAACCGGTTGAAAAGGTTAACAATCAAAACGTTAACCATTCAAAGCGCTAATCTACTGTCAAATAATAATCTACCCGAATGTTTGACATGGCATTACAAGTATCTATCATCGCAAGGCAGGCAAGGGTTGTGTTGACATCGTCTTGTCATTGTGAGCCCGAGGCCAGATAGTTGAGAGAACTGTCGTAAATACGAACTTCATATGACTAGGTTGGGATTAAATGTCTTGGCCTCGAGAGAAACATCAGCATTTTACGGTTTTTCTGTTGTAAAAAAACAATTGATTGTCTTTGTTCGATACGGGCTGACAATTTTTTTTTGAGGAACTTTACAGATACAATAACTTTTAAATAAAAAAAAGTTAATAATGTTGGAAAAATCACACATCGTTCACGTCACTTCAAAATAATGTTTACTTTACGTGACTATCTTTACCTCTGAAAGTATAAATCGTTCCTACTTTATTAGATCGAAATAAGTCTTACTAATAAAATATTTGACCAAAAGATGATAACACTAATGAAACAATTTTTTGCGCCACGAATCAAGACATCTTACATTTGATAAGTGAGACGCTTTTCAATTTATAGCCCCGACTTTCGCTTAAATAGTTTCCTTTTAAGAGATCCCTTTCCAAATCGCATTACTCTAACCCCTTAAGGTACACATTGAAGAAATGTAAACATTATGAGGGCAAATTTTCCGGCGTACATGTGAAAAGGCGAGCCCAAGACGTGCCCATCTCTCGAATAAACGGAAATTCATAATAATTTCACGAGGAGGGAGAAATCATTTGTAAAATCAAAAGTTCGTTTCAGATTTCAATTACTTATTCGTTCGATGCGTGTGCCGCATGCTGGGGTCCCGTAGGAAATGAAACAACACTTAAACTTGATTTACGATAGAAAATATATTATAATATGAATAAGACATTGTTTTCTTGGTATAAATTAAGGCGTTTCGTATGCACGTGTTTTCGTTTTGATCTACTGCTGCTGCATGAATTAAATAAGAATAAATTTATGAGTTTCTTGGATGATTCTTATTACAGAAATGGAAATTTATTAAGTTTATTATTAAATTTATATAAATTTTTAAAATTTATTATTTAATTTCGCAAAATATTTTACACACAAAATTGTATACACAAATACATAAAATTAAAAAATATATCTAGTCGAGTTCTTGGGAACGCAATAGTGCCTACTCATTAAGCTTAATTAATTAATCATTTAGGTAAAAGCTTGCGTAAGTCGTAAGTTATATTTTCCCTAAAGTATAAAGTTGAAGATTCATAATTAGCTAAATCTCTGTATAATAAAGCACCTACGCCTCGAAACTGCACAACAATTCCCTCACAAATCCCCAACGAAATGTTTGTCCGAACAAAAACGGAACACAAAAGTTGGGCGTTGCGTCCTGCCGTGAATTTATATCTCGCCATAACAAGAAAACAAAAGTGGAGTCGCGCCAAAGGTACATTATCTTAACAAAGTACAGCAATTAGGTACACGTTCCACATCTGACTCTAATAATTTAAATATGATAAAACAAAGTAAGACGCTGAGGCGAAGAATAAGGCGGGCCCTCTAACTTATTTATAAAATGTTCCCGCATTGAAGATAGCTGAGCTAAGGAGCGGGCTCAACCCTTCCCCTGCTAATGCAATAAAGGGGGCACTCGTATAAGTATCACCGATTTACGTGCACCGTGATAAAGGCTAATCCCTCTCTCGTACGCTGATCTTTATTTATTAGATTTTCCGATTTAGCTGCTCGTGCAGGTATTTCGTGCGTCTTGAACATCGACATAATGACTTGGTATTATTTTACGATTTAAGTATAGATAATCGATTTCGATAGATATTTACTATATTTACTTCTCGGTATGTAAAGGTTTGACAGGGCGCGATGGCGCTCATTAGGAGAGGCCTATGTCCAGCAGTGGACTGATATAGGCTGATGATGATGATGATGTAAAGGTTTTTATTTTCTAAGGTTATTAACCTAGGTGTCAAGATTTGAAGATTCTGGTGGACCTCTTATTTGCTCCTGTGCTCCACTTAGGTTAACCCTGCAGGTGAACCACGGGCATGGAAGGTCTAGGTTACCGAATCTAGACCCAACTGTCACACAGTCGAATATTTTTTTCAAATATCGTTCTAAATTTCCGTTACCATTTTAGACTGCAAATAACCATCATAAAACTTTCCAGCACTATCACTTAGTCGGATCAAACGTCGCTTTGTGCCTGTTCCTCAACTCGCAAAAACAGAAGAGATCAATAGGCCACAATCCAACCGTGCAAAGCTAGGGGCGTACTCAAAGCTATAAAATTACAGATCAAAACTCTGTACAACTCTCGACCCGATGGCCTTTATTCAAAGTCACCGGAGTGAACTATCAAAGAAACTCTTCTTGGGAGTTCCCGTCTTAGGGACGGCAAGTTTCTTGGCAAGGTTTAAGGATGCGGGAGTAGGGTTTTTGAATGTAAATAGTGGTGCGTGGGGTCTCGTATGAATTAAATTTAAGTAATTAATGGGTGCAGACGGTCGGACATAGTAGATTTGCGATTTAGATTACTAAGAGGTTACGTTGATTGGGGACTTCTACTTACTCCAAGGTTAATTGGAAACCTTAAAAGATATTAAAGAAGAACACAATTCTTTGCGAATTTTTTTTGATACCGCTGTCGCATTTTTTTTACATCAGTGATTTCAAAACAGAAATACTGTGACTAAAACGGAAGAGGTTCCACATTCGACGCGTATATTTTTTTTGTATAATATAACAACAATTTAACCCCTCATGTGTTTACAGCTGACCTTCTCGCTAGGTGAGCTTAAATGAATAAACCTACCTATTATTCCGTTGTTTGGGTTAGTTTAATCCAAGTTAATTTCACACTAACCCGTCACAGCCGCGGCCTAAGGGACCGGCCGGGTCATTTATTAATTATTACCATGTGAGGGTGGGGGAAGACTTGAAGAAAGGGTAGACATATTTTAAGATGTCGCCGTCATCTGGCCACTGAGGAATGTACGGTTAAATAATTTATGGACGTGGAATAATGCGAAACATGTGGCTCCGCAAGGAGTTGCGTGTGTTACAGATTACAACTCTTGTCGTAGTCTTCTGAGACGCAGTCTCGTGATGTTATACAGTTTATGTTTTATTATAATATTTTTTTTTTATTTGGGAAACAAACAGTTCTTACCAACTAAAAAAAGTACTAAAACATCACTTAAACCAGCAAAGTTTCCACCATTAAATGGAATATAATGACATATAACACAAGCTCTGTTTAACTTGGGGCTAGATAATGCTGTGTGAATTATCCAGCATTATTTATTATTATTATTATGTTATTATAATAATAATAACTGCCAAAATAATATTAATGCCTATGTCCAGCAGTGGACTACTATAGGCTGATGATGACGATGATTATAATAAAAAATATGTATTACCTATCTACATAATATTGTCTAAGTTTCTAACCATAAAACGCGAATTAATTAATGTTTTATAGAATGGCGGTTTATTTCTTCACGTCGCAACTAATCAACGGATCGCATTGAAATTTCGCTTAATTGTAGCTTAAAATCAGGCTAAACAGACAACAAGAACAGATGACAAAAATAAGCGTATCTTAGCACCGCCATAATACAGCGTTTGTTACGTTAAGTTAGTTCTCTGGAACTTACCATTACATTTAGGTACTCCTGTAGGTCGTAGAGTAACTGAAAGATAATGTTACAAGGTAAGTTACCAGATCTCAATTTGTTAAGTTGATGCCTTTGAGAGTAGATTAGATACCTGCGGACGGTAACGTGATCAAAGCTCCTGCTTTGTAATCGACGGAACGCTAAACTTTAGGGTTTCCAACTCGTTTTATGATAATGATGGTTTTTTGCGTTAAGACACGAACACGGTCAAACGAAATGGGTTATGTCGAAATTCTATTTACTAAAATGTTTTTGAATCTTACAATGTTTTTGAAAAGATTTTTAAACATTTCGTCGGATTTTACTATAAAAACTATCGTAGTTTGACGAATTCATTACGGATGTAAGCACTCACCCTGAAGAAGTCCCTCGTTAAGGGATGAAACGTTGGTGTTCTTCCAACACAGATAAGGTTCGTAGTTAACCCGCTTACATCCGTAATGATTTCGTCGGATTTTAAGTTTTAGGGTTCCGTTTTTAAGCGTTCTGTCGGCATGTCTGTCCGGGCGGACACACATGATCATGATTACGGGCTATGATGGACGTCACCTCCCAAGCAGCAACCAAGCGTAATGAACACCTAAAAAGCAGCCAATATAGCACTTAACGCTGTTTTGCAGCTGTATAAGAACGTTGAAAAGATATTGTAGTGTTATAATGTCGGTTTAGGAGCAATTATTCAGCTCTAACTGTATTAAGTCTGTATTAAGGAGTCAAAGTACGCTTAAAGTTCTAAATCAGTGTATGATAACTGTCTTGTACAGCTTTAAGTTTCCTGTAACGCTTTAATCTCATTTTAGTATTAAAGCTGTACAATAGCTGCATTTTGCATACCGTCACTTACTTAATACAGCTTAGAGCTGTATTATGGTGGTCCTCAAATCTTAATGCTGTATTATGAAGTAGGCAAACGCTCTTCTACAGCTTCTTTTTATGGTGTAATTGTACACCGTTTTACAGACTATAGCTGTATAATTTCTGTCTTTGAGAGTAATAAACAGCAATAAAAGTAAATGACGCCTATAGTACAGCCTTAATCTGTATAAGTGACAGAGTCGCCATTTTGAATTATTGTGCATTTGTATGCTGTTTTGGACTGCATCACTTTACAATACAATACAATACAAAATTCTTTATTGTACACCACAAAGTAAAGCTTTTTATTTTTAAGTTTTTTTTTTATTTTTATTATTATTATTATTTTTTATAATTATTTTTTATAATTTTTTTTGTTATTATTTTTTTTTTATATATTTTTTTTAATTTTTTTTGAATTTTTATTATTATTATTTTATTTTTTTATAATTTTTTTATTTATTATAATTTTTTTTATTTATTTTTTTATATATATTTTTTTTATTATTTAATCTTATTTCTAGTTAAATTTAATTCTATTTTGTTTGGTTTTATTGTGTAATAATTTTAAGTGACATTTTATAAATTTGTATTTTGTTATGGATTCGATTTGTGATCTAAAATAAATGAGTTAATATAATAATATAAAGCTAAAACAAAACAGATATAAACATTAAACATAATAGTACAATGGGCGGCCTTATCGCTTAGCAGCGATTTCTTCCAGGCAACCTTTGGATGGAAAGAAATTTGAAAATTTAAGAAAGGCAGGGGTGTATACAACATAATACATAGGTAATAATAATTATTAAATATTCATAAGCAAGTAGAAACATAAATAAATATAAAAATACTTCATAAAATAGATAATATACACGGAATAAATAAATACCAAGAACGAAGAAAAAACATAATTTAGTACAAATATTTACTTTATTTATTTCTTTACAAATTCTAGGACGCAAATCTACAATAATTGCTTTGAAATTTCTAGAAAATAACTTTATTACTTACTTTATTTTCGAAAACGTGATGTGATCTCGCAGTGCATTTTGGTTTTTCACTTTATATTACGTATCCCTAAAAAGAGATACAGGTTATGTTCTAAACACTGCTATGCAGCATTAATAGTAAATTTATTCGTTTATACAGCCCTTCAACAGCTTAAAGCTGAATACTAGTATCCATTACCTACATAGTACAGCTATTAATGCTATAAGTATTAAGAGTTACAGGTTATGTTCTAAACACTGCTATGCAGCATTAATAGTAAATTTATTCGTTTATACAGCCCTTCAACAGCTTAAAGCTGAATACTAGTATCCATTACCTACATAGTACAGCTATTAATGCTATAAGACCATCAAAATAGAATCTAAGCTGCTTAGCAAATTGTCGCCATTTTATCAATTACAAATCGAAGATTACGAACATGAATACATAAAAATTAGACTAATGTTTTTATGTTTATCAATATTTTCAGTTTGTCCAATAACCTACTATGCACCAATGAGGCTCTTCGTCCATTAATTCAAACATTTTTAAATTCTAACCTATAAAAACCATATTTACTTACCTTATTTAATATCTCTTCCCTGGTTATTTTGCGGGCGCGTTTATTTTTTATCACAAAACATATATATGTCCACAATAAATTTATTTTTGCACGATAATGCACTGTATCCTGCGCCTATCGAATCTCCAAATCTTTAAACACAAAGCGTTTATAATAAAATGTCACTTTGATCAATACAGCTGTTATAATTGAACGCCATCATTAAAATATATCTTCTGTTTCGTTTTAATTCTTTTGTAACACTGTTCAACCGACTTTTTACAGCGTAAAGCTGCACAAGTGTGTTACAATGTAGTAATTGGAGTGTATTGGTTTCCTCTTACACCATAGTACAGCTGCAAAACAGCTATTATGCAGCCTATTTTATGCTTATACAGCTACTGTACAGCTAATATAACACAAAACGCTGCATAATTTGTGCCCATTTTAGCTGCATAAGAGCTGTATAAGCGCCTATACAGCCTTTATGCAGCAAGTAATACAGCATTAAGAGTATAAACGAACTTTAATACAGCTGTTATACAGCTTGTGATGCTGCTTGGGCTATCACTGCAATCTCAGTTACTGTAATACTTAGGTATCGAGCTATGATATTAATTCGGGCATAACCATGAAAATAATGATAAACCTATTGGTATTGAGTGAGCCCTTAGTACGCGAATCCAACGCGCACTTACCTTATCCATACTAATATAATTAATTGGAAAGTAACTCCGTCTGTATGTCTGTCTGTCTGTTACCTTTTTACGTTTAAACAGCTCAACCGATCTCAATGAAATTGGGTAGGGAGGTAAATGATATCCCGGAGACAGACATAGGCTACTTAAAAAGCGCTTCGAAACCGCAGGCAGCAGCTTGTACATTATAAAAGTTGACTGAATACCATCAATGTCTCTTCCGAATGTTGAACCTGGAACTTAGGTACTTCGTTACTCATGCTGTCTCATGCTTACTGATGCGTGCCTACCCCGTGTTAAATATTCAAAGAACAAGACGGGTACGTCTCGGGGGTCCGAAAGGCCCAGAAGTCAGGGTTAACCCGCGAGCGCTCACGCGTCCCTAATTTCCGATTTGTCGACCTAAAGGGTTGATTAGCATCTGCCTTGTCAACTCGCATCGGATTTTGTTGAGTGCTTTTCTGCTAATACTGTGATTCGTAATGTCTTTATGATTTTGATCGAGTCTGCTTTCATTTTCAAGAGTTTGAAAAAAACAGCAGAGATACTACCTAATTCTTCTTTTTTCCTGTCTACCAGGAGGTTTTTAGAATTAACTGATTAATTAACAACGTTCCTACTTACATATGCTAAATTGGCGGACGTTACCAAGACCTCTCTACAACATGTCTAGCCTAGCCATACTAACATCGAAATGGTAATGTAATAATAGTTTCTATAACTATATTGCAATACAACAGTATTTTCCTTGCCCTATCATCATCATTCAAAAGCAATAAATCATATTTTTCTTTATAAAAAGGCACATCATCACCTGACCTACGTTTTTCCGTCGCGGCCCCACGTTTCCGGTGCATTAAGTCGGAAACGACACATGTAATCCTGCATGACACCCACTGTAGTGTTGCCTGATGAAATATCAGAATAACCGGATAGATTTGTACAAAAATTTGGGGGATAATAGCCGGACTATAAAAAAGGTCAAGTAGATGTGCCGGTACCAAACAGGTTCTATAATTTTCTGGGGTACTAGAGTACTACAGTAATTCTCTAGAGGATTGAAATTACAATAAGCCTGGTGTGTTCCACTCATCGAGCACATGTCTAATTGGATATGTGCTCGATGGTCCCACTACTGGACAAAGGCCTCCCCTGGTCCCTCCACGCACCTCGGTCCTGAGCCAGCTGAGCCTGAGAATTTAAATTACTGATTCAAATATTAGGAAAAAAACTCAACGAGGTATGCATATATTTATATAAAGAAAATTACAATAACAGAATACAAAACAAAATCTTTGAGAAAGGAAAGAGATCAAATAAATTATAATATATTTTTGTATTATTACTATCTTTTTATGTAGGTACTTACCTTTATTATTACAAATCATTAAAATATGAGTACAGATACTGCATGCAGTAAGCACTACTTGCCCTGTAAGTTTGAGCGGCACAAATTTTGCAACTGAATTTTAGACCAGTTATTCTCAACCGATTCAGCTGAAATTTGGAATGCCAATAATGTAAGTTCGATATCAATGCAATGTCATGAGACTATCGAGCCTGATGATAGAGACATAAGGTGGCTACAGGATCTCCTAAACGAACCGACTTAATCCCGTCAAGTTTGGGTTTGTCCTTTCAAACACTTAGGTCCTAGATGATTGTGAAAGCTTGTTTAAAAAAGGTTTTTATAACACTAATGTATTTGTTTATTATACAAGTCATGACAAGTAAATTTTTTTAAGATCTGGTACTCTAGTGAAGTGGGACTCTGAAACTACGGTACTGGTTTGTGATGATGGCGTTAATTTGGTCGTTTTCACGCACCATAAAATTATTAGATTCCGAACGATTTCTATTTACTTTTGCAGCTATTGAATCGTTTATTGATTTGAATAGTTTCGAAGTCCATATGCCAATGTCTCTCTATATCTGGTTTGCTAAAAGACGGATTATTATTTAGCCGGATAAAAAACCGGATTGTAGACATCCCTAGCCAAGATCCCACACGACACCTCATGAATCCCTCATTTATCATCGCGAGCACATTATGAGTATTGTCATCGCGGTTTTTCTTTCAATTTCTTCTGTTTACGATCGCTTTATTCTTTTATACGACGGGAATTGCCAAGTCATTGTTTCCTTTGGGTAAGCACGATTTGGTGGTTTATCTTTTATGCACGTCTTCATCTTATATGAGGCAAGATGATTTTTCGCGTGAGAGTAGTCACGAAGGTGTCTGAGCATTTTTAAGGTGTCAAGTCAATGTATGTGCTATTAAGCTGGTAGGTAGGTAATTGGAATTTATTCGTTCTTTCTTACTTAATATAGAATTAGGTTTATTTACCTACGTTCTGGATGTTTTGGGGTGATTTTACTAAACTGCCATTTTATGTTCGAACTTCATATATTTGCGAGCCTTTTTGATGACGTAGCTATTGACGGCGTATTCGTATCAAAATAGCTACGTAAAGAGGTTTTCATTTTATTGATTGTGTTGCTCCCGTATAAGACTTACAAGTCATACATTTAAAAGTGCTGAAATACAAACACTATATAAACTATCGACATGGTGAATACTTTAAGATGGATGATGGACATATTGACATGATTGTGACGTTAAAATATTTCTAAATTAAGTTAATACATTCCTAAGTCCTGTAGAATTTGTTAAAGAAATAAAAAGTGATGACTTTCCTTTCAGGTAAGTGACGAACATCCTTGATCCCTGGTGGCGCCGTGTAAGTCTTTGGTAGACATACTTTATTCCTAACCTGCCAATAGCACAGTAGGTAAATATTCAAAACTTCCCAAGTAGCTTCATACAGGTACCTTGCAGGTAAGGGCGCATTCACAACGCATCCTTTTTACTGGATCCGTTTTTCCATGATGGCGTATGTAGTTGAAGGAACGAGTTCACATACCCGAAGGTATTCTGTAACCAGTAAGCGATTGTTTGTCGTAGCGAAGGACCCGTAAAAACGGTCTCGTAAAACGGGTCCGCGGTGTGAATGAGCCATAAATTTTTAAGGTAATCAACATTTCCCCAAGTAGCTTGATATCTCTTTACAGGTATAATGCTCCTTATATTTTCCTCCCTGGACAAATGCTATTTCCTTCGTCCATGGACAAAGGCTATGTGCTGTGGCGACGGACGTATTGGCTGTCACATTACCGCCCCGCGGCCGCGCGATATTATCTAACTTTTTGAAGGGTCCCGACCGACGCCGCTTGTGGAGATGAAAGCTAAGTTAATGTGGAACTGCCTTTATGAATCAAACAACTAAATCTTCAAACTAAAAGTTTGGGACGGCTGCTAAACCTAAACTTAAAAGTCTTTAACATTACGTGTGATTTTTGGTACTAGCGTGTAGGCTAAAAATAATTGAACCAATTTAGAGCAGGCAGTGTTTGATAAAATTGTCTTTTAATTTTATTATGAATGTAAACGGGTTAGCTACAAGTTTGCGTTGAAAGAACACCAACGTTTCATCCATTAATGATAGATAGAAAACTCTTAAAAAAAACAGACAAAGATAAATCGAAGTAAAAAAAAATGTGACAATTGGCGGTCTTATCGCTCAGGAGCGATCTCTACCAGACAACCATGATTAAAAAGGAACTGGAGGATTTGTCGTTTTGTCGTTGTTTAACAATTCGTCGAGTGACTAATTCATTATGAAACAAGTTTTTTTACAATAAAATAGTCAATTAAATGTTTACTTGAGTAGAAAAACACTTTTTCTTTAAGAGCCTGGTCTGTCCCACTGCAGGGCAAAGCCTTACCTCCCTTCTCCCCATCCCTCTCTGTATTCAACTACCATTGTCAAATTTTTCATTGATACATTTCTATAACCAAGTGTCTCGCTGTCGTGAAACACTAGGGTACTTAGAGATGTGAAAAATCCATCTCCACATTTACCTCACCCCAGCCGCATAGTCTAGGAGTCGCATATGGTAATACCTTATTCAAATAGGAAATAGACGTGGTCAGCAATAATCCATCACGACCGGCCTCGGTTATTTGTTTGTCCACCGGACAGCCGTGTTTTATGTCATTTTGTGTATTCCTTGCGGGTTTTGATAAATATTTGTTTCGTTATTCGGACATGTCCAAGAATTGAATATCCGGCGTAACTCGTTTCGTGATTGGCATGGGTGGAATGCTAAATTTCGGGTGTTTTTGTAGTTTTGTTCTGTTTTCATTAGAAGGCAAAGGGTCTAACTGGCTTTTGTTTTGTTTTACCTACGATGCTGTCTAACCCATCTCTCAGTAGAGTAACCTAAGCCCCTATCAATTTTTGATGATTTATACACCTTTGAGTTCATGTTGACCGAATCCAAGAATGACTTTTACACATAGTTTCAAAACATGGGTCAAAAAGTTAGATTTCAAAGCTGTAATGTAACAGAATTCTTTAACAGAGAATAATTCAGTAGACACCTATAGTCGAGCATAGAGTAAAAAAATTTAAATTCACATGCTTGGAGCCGAAATAAAGATATAACTATTGACAACCAATATTTATTGTAAAACGAATCTCGAATTAACGCCGTTTGTCCACCGCCACGTCAACGATAACGAAATAAGATATAAACTTGACTTTATCTTTTCTACAAATAAGATTCAAAGTCGAGTGTGTCCTAATCCTTACAAAAATGTAAAGAAGCGTGTACTCGTTAAGGTGTGTTCACACAATCTAAAAACCGCCATTCTCTTGGGCACTCTTGTCATTATACCACGCACGGGCCAAGGATCGTATGCATACGAAATATACCCTATCAGTTATGCATAATGTCAGACCCCAAAGGTGGGCAAAATATTGCACTACCGTTGCTGGAGACAATGCCAAAGATACAGGATGTTTTAGATTATAGCAGATTTTGGTTTTTCGTTTAGTTCTGTGATCTTGATACTACACCTACTGTTGATTTGTCAAAGATGTTTGCTAATACCATCACAGATGACGGCTTCGCGAAAATAGGATTTAAGCATGTGACTTTGACAAAACTGATTATTAAGAAAGTCATATCTGACAAATGTAACTGTCCACTACTGCGCCACTGGGTGAAAATATGTACCTAAATTTAGTTATTTTCGTTTTATTTTCTTCGTTGTAATTGTTTCTAATTTGGTTTTCTATGGACCTTTGTCTGGAATAAAGTTTGAATAGAATTTAATTGGTTTCTTTCTGAGATTTAGAAAGTTCGCACAAGACACGGTATTCATCATTTTTGGAAAGAACAACACAAATACAGAAAAGAAAACCAAATGAACGTCTGTACGCAACTTTTGAAGACAACCAATGATTATACTTTCCCACTCTAAGCACAGGCTTTTGCTACATCCTTCGAGCAAGTCATTTCTCTAGTTTCCACAACTGATTTCGCAACACCCTGTACAACAGCTGTGTGACGATATCCCTCATGTGTCTACGTCACGGGACGTCACACTGATGGATTTTGTTCTCTGATTCTATTACTGTTTTTTATTTGCGGGTCCTGCCCTGGCGATGCCTGTCCATGAATATGAATTCTCCACTGGTATTCACTGTCTCTATGATAAAATTACTTTCTTTTTAGTTTCTATGTATGTTGTAGACTTTATGGCCACAATAGTCGTGGTTTTCCCTCATTTGGTTTTTTATAAGTAGGTACACTACAAATAACTTGATTGTTTTGGAAAAACTAAAATTCGACTCCAAATTCCTGCTTTTGGCGACTTAGGTCTATCAGGAAAAATGACTAGGTATAAAAATGACTAGGACGTGATATTGTCAAGAAAAAATTAGTGCTTAAACTGTTCAAATACTAGCCCTCGGGAATAAAATTTTATGGGGTTATTTTCTATACAAGAGCGTAAGAATTTTCCAAATCGGTCCATATTTGACGGATAAATCGGCGAACATACATAATAACACAACCGAACACAGAAAAAAATTGCCTCCACTTTTGTTTGCGTCGGTAAAAAATATCATTTGTAATAAACATTACCTATATTTGTGTTTTGCCTTTTTCTTTAAAGACGTAACGTCACCTGTTCGTGCCTAAAATTTATTTTACTCGATAAAAACAATATATACAAATTTTATAGGTACTAATGTAACTCTATGTTTTAAAAAAAAAATTCACCGTCTTTTCTTATGAACTTAAGTATCCCAAATTATCCTGCGGAGTAAGGCCCTGGTGACCCGTACCACAGCTTCTCGAACCTCTCACGGGCACCAGTCTCTTGCAAAACAAGATAACTAGCTTTATATTAAACATAAGAAAAAATTGTAAACAATTCCTTTTGCAAGAGAAAATAAATATATCATTCAATTCAATTTAACAATACATTTAATAAATCAGCTAGGGGTTGTGATTATGACTAGGTACACCATTTAATTTTTCACGGTTACCTCACTTCACACCAGTAACACCTGATAAATTAGACCAATTTACTTTTAAAAGCGAAAAGAAAAGATTCGCACGATAATCTGGCGTCAGTGCCATCTGCCGACGACAAATCTTAGCGATTACTTACAAGACTTGGCGTCGAGGCGTGAATATATCAATTTGTGTGAAAAACCACCTTCACAATGAATGTAATGGCAAGGAATAAACGGATAAGTATTCTTCAAATATAATATTAAAGTTACGTATAAAGGTGGAAACTCACAACGCGTCAGTGGAACTGCGCGTCCGCGGCACTGCACGTCAAATTAGAACAAATCAGCAAAAAAGCCGCGCAGTTCCGCTGACGCGTTGAGCGTTATATCTCATACGATTTCATACAAAGAATAATTGGCCGCGTTGTACCGCGCAGTTCCGCTGCAGTTCATTTTTTTAACTTAAAACTGATAATCTATGCAGGTTACGTTTTCGGCCGACTTAAAGGGTCTGGTCACCAACGGAGCAGAGTGAAGACAAATGTAATAAATAAACCGATAGCGTGATGTCCAACTGGGGTTACATGATTATCTTCAATACAATTTATTATGACACTTTTGACATAAACTATTGACATATTTTACATTTCTTCGCTCTGCGAATTTTCGGTGGAAATATGTAGGGCATAGAGCTAGTACTATAATAACTCTATGATGTAGGGTATGTCTTTACTTTGTAAGTCAGTCACTGGACCATTATCGGCCAGTAAGTAAATTTCTCCGTGATTTTTTCCAGTTTAATTAAACCTGTCGATAAACCAAAGCCAAACTAATTTACGATTTTTTTCTAATATAAAGTTTTTTAATGAATCGAGGAATGCCCGCGTCCCAAATCAGTACACCATTAAAGTGTCACCTAGCTTCGCCTGTCGATGTAACACTTTTAACTAAACGCCCCTGACGCAGATCGGTTTCCAATTAACAGCGGCTCACTTCGCTCTCATTATATTTTTAATTTGGGGGTGGAATCCTAAATTAAACCGGGGACGTCAAAGGACAAACTCGACTGTCATTAGAGCTAAATAATTAAGGAATTCGGCCGTCTTCTTAGTCGTTAGACGGTATTAAGAGACCGCTTTGCTTAACTTCGTAATTCTGATTTAGGTGTGCGTTGGAGGATGTTGGAGTTCTTTTAATTTTAGTTGGTGATTCCTGTATTTGGTAGGTGTTTGCAGTTTAAAAATGAGATGATCGTTAGTCAGCTAGACCTTCGAGATATATCTTCGGCCACATCGTTACCAACCATCAGGTGAGATTGTGGTTAAACGAACGTATGTTGACTACAAATAAAAACCGAAGGACTCCACTTTTGCTTTAATAACTTATACCACTGCAGAACGTGGCTCTCCCGAACGTGGGGGTTTAGTCATAAACATGAGTTGCAAAAATTATCAATGAATAAATTCAATCAAATTGTCAATTATAATCCTTTATAAAAAAGCTTAAAAATATCAAATTAACTAGAGGATAAAAAGCTTGGGACGAGTTCTGCTCCAACTCGAAAACTAACATTCTAACAAGGTAAAGGTTTTTTGTTCACTTCTTTACTTTAACTAAAAAACATTGAAGTGAAAAGAAAAACAAAGTGATCACTTTATTTCCTATCTCAGTTTTGTGACGTGTACAAGAGTCTTGTAAGGTCTAATAAAAATAAAGCGCTTTGAGTTTTGAGTTACACGGCGCTTGCCAGGCAGATTAGTGACCGCAGTAGAGGCTTTCAAAATTCACGGACGGAAGCTGGGTATTTCACACAATTTTTAATTGGAATTTATTAGACGTAGTTTTTTTTCCACATTTTGCGAAGGCCTGTTTCAATAAGGCCGATAATCTGAAAACTAATAAAACCGACAATAAACAATAATACTTGCGAAAACGATCGGAACATCTCTTAATACTACTCGGGAGTGTCTTCAAATGATCATGCTGCAATAATAAATATATCATAGTTATCCCTTAGGGACAAATAAAAGGGAAAATAAAGCAAATCGCTCCGTCTAAGGAAGGGTCGCGAAAGAAAAACGATTAATATTAACTGAAATTGTTATTGGGCCCTTTATTGCGTAAATTTAATATTTTTATTGCTTTTATCGAAAGAGTTTAAGTTCGGATTGAATTGTCGTAAAATTTGTAGGTAGCTGTGGAAATTGGAGTTATGGCTGTCGTTATTCATTAGGTTCGGTTCGTTTGATGGTGATCAAATAATAAAGTTGGTCGTTTGGGTTCAGACTAAAAATAGTAGGTCACTGACACAGTTTCGCCTACTCCACCCGTGTTTTTTAGGGTTTCGTACCGGGTCCCTATTACTAAGACTTTGCTGTCCGTCGGTCTGTCTGTCCGTCTGTCACCAGGCTGTATCTCATGAACCGTGTTAGTTAGACAGTTGAAATTTTCACAGATGATGTATTTCTGTTGCCGCTATAACAACAAACACTAAAAAACAGAATAAAATAAATATTTAAGGGGGCTCCCATACGACAAACGTGATTTTTTTGCCGTTTTTATAGATAATGGTACGAAACCTGCGCGAGTCTGACTCGCACTTGGCCGGTTTTATATTCTTTCTATTCGAAAAATCATTTTATAGCACAGTATCCTAGAAAATGGGAGCTTGCCTCATTAAGCACATAGTTTTTCTTCATCACGATGCTCTAAAGAAGGAGTTTCTTAAGAAGTTTTATCTAGGCATACTAGACATAAAAATAATATTTTTTGCCAAACCATTATGCTACGCTTTTCGCCAGAAATTCGTTTCGCATGGCAATTAAGATATTTAATATGTTACCTTATGAATTTATGGACTTGCAAATGACATTATTTAAAAATAGACTCAATAAATGGTTACTGACTCATTGTTTTTATAGCGTGCAGGAATATATTAATTTTATACAAGGAAGACATACTTAAATTTAATTCATAATTATTATTATTAATGTAAGTAGGTAGAATATCAGAATGAAAATAATTAGTAATAATTCCGCGAAAAAAACCTTCTCCGATAAGTTCTAACAAAATGTAGTCCGCGTTGTGTAGACGTCTTGCTTTGATAGGTATTTTTTCATTTTGTAGTTGGCGTCGTTTTCTTCTACAACGCGGACTACATTTTGTTAGAACTTATCGGAGAAGGTTTCTTTTCGCGGAATTGTTATATTTTCGTTGTGATATTTTGCAATGGATTTCCGCAAAGTAACGCCTGAATCTATTATTTATGTAAGTAGGTAGGTTTATTAATATTCACACACCAGTCCATAACTACTGTTAGTATTGCATTGATACCACTGGCACTGATAATACAACAACATTGTAATATTTGACATGTTTTCTGTGAATAAATGATTCTATT
This sequence comes from Eupithecia exiguata, assembly GCA_947086465.1. Taxonomy (NCBI): domain Eukaryota; kingdom Metazoa; phylum Arthropoda; class Insecta; order Lepidoptera; family Geometridae; genus Eupithecia; species Eupithecia exiguata. The sequence continues at coordinate 4,367,849 of OX352230.1, read as the reverse complement.
CTAAACTTTCCAAATAACAAAAAAAACACACCAAAAAACTTACATAACAAACTTTTTCTCTTCAGTCAAAACGTTAATGTCATCATTTCATTAATTTTAAAGTAAAAAGAGGTTCTTTATGATCGTACGTGAAATTAACCCTTTAACGAGTTGTAGGTAGGTACCGTAGTACCGTAGCGCATTCTTACATTAAAATGTAAACATCCCTTCCCTCAAGTAGCTGCGGGGGTGAATCGTCGTTTCGTTTGTCACGTTATGGACGTTGCAGACCGGCGACTGAAACAAAAAAAAACTGGATCATGAATAACGCTAAGATTCGTTACTGAAGCTACAAATTCAATTCGCTAGTAAATCAAACCGCTGACTGCTACACGGCAGAGTTTTGTTGGTTTTCTTGTTAGAGGACACTATTATATACACACATAATTAAAATGACCGTATACAGCTTTTCTGGATATATTATATTAAATTAATTAATATTTTTTATTATTGAACTACTTGTAAATTGTTTGCAACAGTCTGCAGTTAGCTTAATTGTTTCAATTGTAAATACTCGTTTTAATTTAACTTTTTTATTTGATTGTAATTTTCTTTGTTTATATTAATGTGTAATATATTTTTCATATCCTGGTTTCTAGAAAAAAAGTAGTGTGAGCTTCTTCCTAGCCGAATAATTCAATATTTATGCATCCATGAACTGAAAGAATGAATTGTGTAGGTACCACAATTAGCTGAATTGTAAATTCTACTCTGCGTGCAAATTGAACAACGATTGTTAACCATGCAAAACATATAATCTTTGAGTTTTAATATTCAGAAGAGAGAATCCTTAAGTGAACTTAGTTATTTGAATTAACTTAACGATAGTCCAGCGTCAAAACCGCAGCGTTTCTCCCGCCCGTTTACCCCCATACTAAGAGCGTCTAATCTGCACGTACTTGTAGAGCGGTCATCTCCGCGCAGCACTCCCCGGGGTGTCCTAGACCCCGGATTTATTCCGTCTGAATACGTAGTGTCGCAAACGACACCTCGGCGTGAATGTTTTATGGTACAGGGGAAATTGGATTAAACTGGGAAGGTGGTGGTGGGATGACGTTTTTTCTGAGCGTCAGGGTAAAATGACAACCACTATGATGTATAAGAATTATATTTAACTAGCTACGGTCCGCGACTTTGATTTTCAAGTAACCTGTGTCCGTCTCCTGGATGTTGTGTACCTCACTACCAAATTTTGTTATGATCCGTTCAGCCATTTTAGCGTGAAAAGGTAACAGACAGACAGACAGATAAACAGACAGACAGATAGACAAACAGACAGATAAACAGACAGACAGATAGATAGACAGACAAACAGATAAAGAGACGCAGACAGATACTAAGAGAGATACTAATATTATAAATTCTAAACTAACTCTAAGAAATGAAATAAGTTCCCAAAGATTATCGGTTTCAGTCCCGCGTGTCATGTGTGCGAAAATCTACAACACCTACACCTTCGAAAAACATTTAAAAAAAAAGATAATTTGCAAACCGCTTTTTTTTTCGACAAACGAAATTGAAGCCTTTTTTGCAAGAAAAATGCTTGCCTCGAAGATTGAAATAATAGATTCAATAAATCGATGTTCATTTTTATCTCGCTCTGTTTTAGTTTTAATACGTATAAAGCTTTTAGTACGAAGATAATCTTGTTTCATAATGATATTCATTTTTACAAGTAAATAGAATTGGTTCCTAATTTAACATAACTGATAATTTAAAATCAATTCGTGTTCAGATATTTTCGTTGCAACGTTTACGTAAACATTTTTTATATACGATGTCTTATTTGTTTATCTTCCTTACCAGACTTTACCTTATCTATGTGTGAATTACGAAGTATCACCTTATGTTTTTTGTTTTCGTATTATGTTTTTTAGCATGTTAGTAAGTAAGTTCATTAAACCCTTTTCTATCTCTACAATATTTACTGCAATGTATTAGAGTGTTAATTAGTTTGATGTTTTTTTTTGCATGCTGTGTCGACCTGAATAGGTTGGTGCACTTAGCATCAATTTGTCTAGTTGTTTAAAGTCTACTTCGTTAGTTTTGGTGCACTCCCCATAGGTTAACATATCAATATAAATAAAAAATAAAATAAAATACTATATTGTGCTAAATGCTCTGTCGTTTTTTGTCTCGGAGCATTGATAAAATGCTCCTTCATTTCAACTAGTTAAAAATCCACTACCCAACTACCAAAGTTTATGAATGTTAATTTTCAATTTAGTCTAGACATGTGAACTAAACCATTTTGCATGCAAACAGTATTCATTACTGTGCTAAACTGAACTTTACTGCGCTGAACTTACAACTCAGGGTCGAGGGCGGGCCCTGAAGTTCAAAGTTAAACTCGGTTACTGGTAACTAGTAAGTTTTTCTGGTTGTTGTTCGAGTTTTACAACTCGCGATCGCGAAGTCGGAGCTAGCATGCGAACATTGATAAAGAAACGAAAATATAATGTAGGAAACAGCGTTCGAGTCATAACTAACGCAAGTTGGAGAATAAAACGCCTGTATGTATATTAATCGTTAAAATTACAGCCTTAAAAAGTTAATAAATAAAAAAAGTCATTTGATTGCTTAAACAGCAGATAAATAAACTTTAAAAATGCAATATATGAACGATACAGATATACATGTACTCGTATTATACGACGACCTCAGTGGTGCAGCGGGTGAAGGTCCGCCTGCGACCTGCTTTTGACTACAATCGCAACTTTTGGTAAGTAACTTATGACCAACGATGTATCCTAAATAGCCTATTAAGGTCCACTGCTGGACGCAGGCCTACCTTATAATCGCCTTATCGGATTTTATCTCCATGATCCCCAGGCTGGACTTGCGGGTTGGGGATTGCAGTTCGATGGTAGATCTATTCTGTATGAGACGCTGCTACTCGCCCCCGGTGTACGTCCCTTAGTAGCCTCTTATGACCCCCACAGGAAGAGTTGGGGTGTTGCAAATTGTAAGCCGACACCTGGCTACGACGATGTATCACAAAGGTCTTAAATACCTATACACAGTACCTATATCAATACCTTCAAAATCTGTACCTCCAAAGAATAAAAGACACGTATTCACACTTCAAATCGATAACTCTAAAAAATAATCAAAAGGACGCTTCCACACAGAACAACGCTAACGAGGAAACTGCGTTCTAATCATGGCACGTCAAAAATGGATATTGGAAATTGAATTCGCAAGATTTTTTTTCTCGAAAGGGCGAGGGCCGTACAAATGGCCAGATCAACTTTGTAAGGGGAAGTACTATCAACAATGTAAATATGTAACACAATTCTATTAATTAATATAATAATGTATGCAACTCTAGAAAAAGATTATTTTTTAGAGTTATCGATTTGAAGTGTGAATACGTGTCTTTTATTCTTTGGAGGTACAGATTTTGTTGGTATTGATGTAGGTATTTAAGACCTTTGTGATAAATCGTCGTAGCCAGGTGTCGGCATACATTATTATACATACTAATAATAGAAAGATGAACGATTTGTTTGTTTGATTTGAAAAAGCTCCAAAACTACTGGATCGATTTGAAAAATTCTTTCACCATGAGAATTCTAACAAGTCTAAATTAAAACTACATCTGTTTCAGTCCAATCCGTTTTTTTATTTGATGGTCTTTATCGCTGATTACCCAGTCCTATCAAAATAATCACAAACAGACTTAATATCATAAAAACAATATATTAATACACATTTAATTAAGAAAAAACCACTAAACTAAAGACAACTAAAGACTAAAGAACGAAGACTTCTGCAAGTTTATAAAGCGTCTCGACTTCGAGGCCAATATTCAATAGTAGTATTTTTTTTCATTTATTTATGTTTCACAGTAAGTATTTAATTTATCTTAAAGCTAACTTAAACCGTAATTCAGTTTGTCCGTAAGCCTCTTAGTCTCTATGATATACCTAATAAAAATTTACTAGTACCTATGCACCTACTAAGCTATTTATGTTAAGGTTAGTAGTTAGGCAAGGTAGCCATCAAGCATGCATACAAACATTTGCATTCATAATAAGACTGTGCTAGAATTGTGACCCATTACATAAAAAAATATATTATTGTTATCCATATTCGAATACAATTTTTTTGAATTTTTTACTGGTTCACAATACACAAGAAAATACAGTAAATAAAGAGAATTAATGAGAAAAAACAATGTGAGACCAAAAGGCTTATTTTTATTTTGAAATATAGTCAATCGATTTCGTCAGTAACCTTCTATCGCCGACAGTACAGAACGTGTTTACCCGTAACCCGCAAACGCGGGTGCTTTTTTACTTTTTGCCAAACGTTATTTGCCCGGTGTCGTAAAGGCATTGTGTCCGCGGCCCATTGTGAGGGGCTATCGTTTTTTTGGCACGCGCTGTATACGTTCGATTTTGAATTCGCAAGTGATGCGATGCATGTCAAGTTGAAATGGAGAATTGTTTGGATGGTTTGATAGGATGGAACTGGATATATATAAGGGATTTCGTTATCGGCTTGCTTTGTGACTTTCAAGCGTAGCATATCAGTAGAGCGATTCTTGTTCCTTTCGGGTTTCACTTTTGAGGAATTATCGACTCTTTGTTTTTTTACTATGACTCACTCACTCTGAATAAGTCCGTCGTTAAAACTTTCAAGGCCCAAGACGCACATGTCGGTGAGCGCCACGCGCGCGTAAACCGGGCAGCAAATGCGATCATCATCATCATCATCATCAGCCTATATCAGTTCACTGCTGGACATAGGCCTCCCCTAATGAGCGCCATAGCGCCCTGTCTTCAGCTTGCCGCATCCAGCATCTGCCAGCAGTCTTTTGCAAATCGTCATCCCACCTGGTCGGAGGGCGCCCTACACTACTTTTGCCGAGTCGCGGTCTCCACTCAAGAACACGAACACAAATGCGATAAGGGATAATTAATTAGGTACTGATCTACTATAAACGGTGCCACGTAAGGTATGTGTACTTATCCAAAAAAGAGTGATTCTGAATCCCCTTTTTAGCTTCGTCAACATTTGACGTGGCAACGTCTATTCAATATCTTACTGTAGATCAATATAACCATTCGATTTCACTTCTTCCAAGCTGAAGACGCTATAAAAAGATATTGAAGAAATTATCACGATTTAAATATTCGGAAATGTATTTTTCTTCCAGAAAAGTTATATTTAGTAGGCTTTGACTGCATTTAGTTTGGCAGTAAACGGACCTCGTTCTGTCCAATAGTTGAATAGCAGTTGGACTGCTATTAGTTTTGGCAGGCAACGCGGTCAATGATTAATTCATAGGTTATCGGTATTAGCTAATTAATTCTGAGGTTCACATCTGCATACAATAATAGTTGGTATACAACCGTCACGTCACCGTCTAACTTACGCATTCACAATTTCATCTATCCATGTGAGAAAATATCTCGTTGGCATTTTCTGGACGTGGCCAGTTTTTCATCTAAGTATATTAATTAATCCATATGAATTGATTTAAATAAACCATCTCTTGGTGAACCAGTGATGACGGTGTCGACTTGTCGCCAAAAAACAAAACACTAGCTAACTTTCTTCCATTCCACTGTTCCTCAAACAAAACACTAGCGCCTACCACTAGTTTGATATTAGATACTTCAGTGCCAATGTTATTACAGTAACTAATAGCTTGGCACGTATAAAAAGCAAAAAGTTTTGAAATAATTTCAACAGTGGAACGTGTTCTACTATACCTAATCAAACCAATCAATTTAAACTTTTCGTTTAAAAGTAGATGTTCAATTTCATCGCAAATTTCTTATATCTAGTCGCGGGGTTCCTAGAAGCACCTATTTCCATAAACACGTTAGTGCGTCGCGGTTGGCACCCCTGTCTCAGCAGCTCCACTTTAATAATATTATAATAGTTTCCACGTCAGGTGCGGCTGTTTGCATAATCTTCGTCGCCATTGTTGTGGTGTGGTATCTTTCAAGTTTCTTCATTAAAAAGTGGTTACCATATTAATTGGAATATCAAAAATGTATTGTTTCATCGATTAACTTTCCTTCAACTTCTTTTTCTATCAAAGATACCAGACTCAGAATCTTTCATATGTTAAAATAGGTTTGTACAGAACAGCTGGATATGTAGTAGATCTATCAAAACTAGATCGAGGTAGGTATATAGCTAATTTGGTTCAACGTCGTAATTTTGAGTAGTTTCCTTTTGTGACCTTATCCACGGAAACTTTCTTATGGCATCTTATAGCAACTTCCTATGTTTCTGATCGTTGTTCATTAATTATCAAAATCCCCAAGCCTTCTATTTGAAAAGGGTAATAAATCCTACAAAAAACAAAAACCAAGCATTCACTAACTACAAAAACATCAACCCTTGCACATTCCGGTAAAAATAACCAGGCTGTATAGGTAGGTATAGAAGCAAAAGCATGCAAGCCCGTGGTAATCAGAAATCGACCTCGAAACCTTGTTTAACTTCGCGCTGGCAACAAAGCCCATGCAACTATGCAGCTATTGACTGACCCACGGCCCCTTCATCACACCAACTTTGTAATCCTCCATCTACCGCCGAGAGGCTCCATTCAAAGTATTGATAAACTCTCCACGTAAATAGAAACGGCAGCGTGCAGAGGTTATTCCGACCCGCTCAATACCAGAGCTCGCTCGGCTCTTCCAGCATTGCCTTTAATAATAAAGAAGCAATAAAGAGCTTCGTCCTTACCCGTTTTCAATAAACACCTTTATCGATTATTCAGCCCGCCGTCCATACTTACAGCAGAGCTCCGCCATAGACAGAGAGTTTGCAAACTAATTCACGACACAGGCATAGCTCGGCGCGGGTGGTAGGTGGCCGATAGCCGGTGGCCGCGGGCGGTGGGGGGGAGGTGGGGGCGTGCCCCCGGCTGGGCGGCGCCGACCAATCCCCGCGCACCACCCACACAACCCCGCCCACCTCACCTGCGGCACACCATCAAGCCTGCGTTCCTTTCCACTTTTTTACGGACCTCGCTTCCGTTCGTTGGCGCCGTCTTTATTTTATTTTCCTCCTTTATGCCTCCTTCGACTCGCCTCCTATTTTACGCCCGCCGCCGGCGTAGGTACGAAAACCTTTTGTGAATACGAATGCTGAGCAGGTATTACGCTCGTTAGCTACGGGCTCTGATATGTAATGTAAATACAGGTTCCTTTGAGCGACGGATGATTCAATCTGAGTATCAGCTCACCCGCGGGTTATTAAGGCGGCTGCGGCAGATGAAGTTGCCTTTACGAGCGTTGTCGCCGCCGCTAATAAACTTTTGAGTTGCATATCGATCCACGGAAAGTTTGCACGGAAAGCAATCTCGGGCAACCTTGCTCCACATTCCGTTTGAATGGCCGCGGCCGTATGCAAGTGTCCCTTCCGTCCAGGGTGAACGTTCCCCACATCGATGAAGTTCAACTCTGAACTTGGAAAAAACTTAGTGGAACTTTCGCGCCGCGTGATTAGGAGACTTAGTTTTGAAGTGAGTGGGGAACTGTTTTTTCAGTTTTGAAAGTGGGTGGCTCAGTTTATGATCCGGGTGAAAGTCGGCGTAGATCGATGAACTCAGGCCGGGGTCAACTCGCTTCATCAAAGTTTTCGGATTAATAACCGAATTTAATGCGCGAGGGGAGGCCGTGCACTGTCTGCCGAATGTTTGTGACCAACTTCTTGATTGTTTGCCAACGTCTGACTGATCCTAAACAAACCTACCTAAGCCTGAAAAAGATTCCTAGAGTTTCTTATACTTATAAGCTTGTCTAAGGTTTTTTGCTAATATAGTGCGTAACTCGCACTGGGGAAATTTTCAAGTCCCCCGTCCCGTTAAAGTAGATTTTTTTTTAGAGAATAATAAATAAGCGTTCTTGTTTAAATAATTATAAATATTAATATGTCTTTGTTAACAAAGAAAATTACAATCAAATAATAGAATTAAATTAAAAGTAGTATTTCCAATTGAAATAATTGAGCTAACTGCAGACTGTTGCAAACAATCTATAAGTAGCTCAAGTGATCCATATCAATACCAGTGGGAAGCGTGCCCAAGACGCTAGCTGCATTGCCCCGCTGTATAGCAATGCTGATGCGCTGCGCCAGATACTCGCTAGCTCTCGGGTAACGCGTCGCTTCGACCAGACTTATAAACTTATTTTGCTACATAAAACCATTAACTCTATTAGGGAATTCCCGGACAATGACTAAAAAACAATTTGTATCGCCTCAAAGACCAACCTTTCCTTATCTATCTATGCCTAATTTGAAGTAATTTATGAAATTTATACTTAATTTTACTTGACGAGAAACTGATAACACCTAACTTTAGCTTAACACAGAGTTAACCATTGTTATTGTGTTTTTCTTTTTCGATAATTTTTTTCATTTCCTTTCATTTCTGTGAAACATGAAATAAGGGGAGGCCTATGTCCAGCCGTGGACTACTATAGGCTGATGATGATGATGATGAAATAAGTACTTGTCCTCCAAAAGCTTTGACGCATTTCATGCCTCTCTCTCGATAAAAAAACTCAATATCGAATATCCTCACTCTACCTATATATAAACATACTAGCAGCGCCTCGCGGTTTCACCCGTGTAGTTCCCGTTCCCGTAGGAATTCCGGGATAAAAAGTCTATGTTCTATTCCAGACTATAATCTATCTCTGTGCCAAATTTCATCCAGATCCGTTCAGCCGTTCTGGCGTGATTGAGTAACAAACATCCATCCATCTATCTATCCATCCATCCAAACTTTGACATTTATAATATTAGTGGGATGTAAAACAGTCATGGAGACACATTTTTTTCTATTAAATATATAACACAAACGTGGTCATACAACTGTTAAAGTGAAACAAAAGAAAGCCATACAAGGGTCCAGCTGTGGTCGATTATCGGTAGCACAATATGTCGCGTATCGTAACGAGCGATCGTACGAACAATACAGTCAGAATGTAGGATATTAAATGGAGGCGCAAACATGTAGGGATTTTTGTTTATTAAAAACTTCATTTCGTAGAAATCGCTTCTAAACAATAAGGCCGCCCATTGTACTTTTATGTTTCATGTGCATGTCTAAGGCCCGTATTATGAAAGCTTCCCCAAGCATTACTTAAGCAGTCATTACGTGATCTCTACTCAAGCGTTAATTACTCAAGTAATGCTTGGTAACCGTTCAATAATATGTCTAAGCAGTTACTCGAAGGCGTGGACGGAGGAAATCCGCTCTTGACGACTACTTGAGTGAGTGTAGATTTTGACATGAGCTCCCAAGCATTGTTTGAAAATTAGTTTTCACTCAAAACTAGACATAAGCATCACTCAAGCAGAGCTCGATGACTGAGCATGCTTTCATAATACGGGCCTAAGTTTCTTTTGCTTTATTTTGTGGTGACAATAAAGAATTTTGTATTGTAAGTTTGTACTTTAGAATCGAAGTACAAAGGCGGCCTTATGACCTGCTATGAGCGATTTCTTCCAGGCAACCTTGGGATGAAAAATTAATGGAAAAAACCTACAATACATAACCTACAAACATTAAAATAACATTCTGGGTCTCTTCAAGTCAAGAGTGAATAGGTATCATCTAGACCTTCGTGATACACCGTCGGCCACATCTCCACTTTCCATCAGGTGAGATTATGGTCAAACGAAGGCCTATTATTGACTATAAAAATAAGGTTTTCTAATTTTCACAACGATAGATGATTGTTAAGTTTGTTTTTATTTATCTTTTTCACAACAGAAATTATAAATAAAGAATAATGTATATTTATTTTCAAAAAATAACAGCTTTAAAGTTAATTATAGCTGTACTTTACCACTAAATACATTTACTTGGTTAACTTAGTAAAAACACAATTATATAGGTTTACATACTTAGTCTATAGGGCCTTATGCTGAAATGAAACTTAATTCATACTTTAAGGCTTCTAGGTGTTGCATGTCTCGTTCCTTCCGTGCTAGTTAAGAAACTGTATTACGGCAAGGTAGAGCTAAATACCTCACAATGATGGCTTAATAATAAAATGCCACATCGCCGTATTAATTTCCCACATCCCATACACTACTCGAGTGCAGTTCTTATGAAGAGTGTTTTGTAGATAAGGGAAGTTTGTCTGACGCGTCAGCTGACTGTGTTTCATTAGATCGAGATTGCGAGGCAGCTTCTAGAGATTGTGTCTTCTGATACTATAACTGTACATATTTATTTTATTTTACTTTATTTAATCTTTATTGCACGAAAAAAAACATTATCCTAGATAAAATATGGCAAAGACGAGACATATCTATTTAGTTAGGTATTCATTATAGATAAATAATAAATTCAGGCGTTACTTTGCGGAAATCCATTATCCATAGGAATTGTTACTAAATATTTTCATCCTTATATTATTCATTATAGCTTCTGCCCACGGCTTCGCTCGTGCTTTTCCGGGATAAAACGTAGCCTAGCCTAGTAGGACTATGTCCGTCTTCGGAATATCATCTACCTCGCTACCAAATTTCATGGAGATCTGTTCAGCCGCTTAGGCGTGAAAAGCTAACAGACAGACAGAGTTACTTTCGAATTCATAGTGTATGAATATAATAATCATAATTAGTATAGATTGAGGTTTTTGACTGGATGCGTCAAGGCCCTTTTTAACACAGATTTTTCTCGCCGTGAAAATCTACGGTTTACTCGCCTTGGAAAAGCGTAGTCGTCAGTGTTGTATGGATACTATGGAAGCTTAGTCACGACACGCTTTCTTCAAGGTACGGCAACGGCGCGGCGCCGTATGCACCGCGTCCACGCCGGACCCGCGCCGTACGTTTTCACATTTTCCATGTGTCTGGCGCCGCATACTGCAGCGTACAGCATTGTTATCAGGGGACCAAAGTCTTTAATACTTAGTTATTATAACATACTAATAATGCTGGACAATTCGCACAGAATTAACCAGCCCCAAGCTCAGCAGAGCTTGTGTTATGGGTACTAGAAACTGATATACATAATACAATACAATTACATAAATAAACATTTTCATTATACATAGAAAACGACCAGAACACCCAGAACAAATATCTGGAGATCGTACAAACATGTGTCCCGATGTGGAAATCGAACCCGCAACCTCCTGCGTCGCAGGCGGACCTTCGCTCACCACGCCACGGAGGTCGTCACATTATACCAATTCCACAATCACCAGACTTGCAAACATACAACCGAACAAACCGACTCTATTTCCAATGCAGATGAAAGGCTAAATAATTGATTACCATTCTGAGGCGTCCGACCTTTGTGTTATTCAAATTGAACTCAGTTGAACATTTGTACTACAAGAAAGGGTTATCTTAGGAACATGGTAATTTGAGTTATGCCGGGCTACGATGTGCACCGCGACGACTGTTTGTCTTCCGTTTTGTCGTGCATTTGTTTTATATTCGCACCAAAACGAGCGAGACAAATTAGTCGACGTATATTGTCGTATACTGTAGTTTTCTTTTGTTCAAATATCTTAAAACTCATACAGAGTATCTGCTGTTTTTGATAAGTAAATGAAGCTTCTTGCTCTGACAAAGTTAAGATTTTTTGATTGAAAAATTTTATGAGTTAAAAATAACTTTTCCCCCTGGTAGACAACATGAACAAATATATTGGTAAATGGATTATGCCCGTTGTCGACCACCTAGAAATAAATGATATGTCTATGTCTATGTCTATGTCTATGTCTATGTATAAATCGTATCTAATTTTAAGAAAGGTGTACTAACAAGTTTTTTAAGATAATTTTCAAATAATGGCATAAAATGCTTATAAGTCCACTGCTAGAAGTCTGTTTATCCATATAATAATACCTATACCATGCTTGTAGTACCCTATTATACCTCTTGGATAGATACGTCGAAAGGTACCTTCAAATAGGTAAGTACTCAAAACATTTGCAACCGGGCACCGGGTAGGTGATATAAGGCCCTCGGCAATCTACATAAATCAAGCACCTACAATAAGCCATTCTCATAATCTGCTAAGAAACTTGCAAATACTCGATAAATCATCGGATAGTGCTGAGGCAGCTTCTTATTAGCCATTGTCTCAATAAAGGCAATTAAATAGACGATAACCATTTAGGCAAGGGTACACCGATATTGTTGTAATAAATTTATATATGTTGCTGGTTTGTTTACGTTTGGTATTAGATAATGGTTAGGAAGGTATAGGTGTGTTTTGATTGGTAAAGTTATTAAGATCTGGTGAAATTCTTATGGAAAGGAGTCTGCATTGTATCTGTTGTATGTGTCTCTACTAAATATCGGCAGAAATATTACAGTAGGTATTTTTGCTGACATTTTCGATAACCATTTAGGCAAGGGTACATCGATATTGTTGTAATAAATTTATATATGTTGCTGGTTTGTTTACGTTTGGTATTAGATAATGGTTAGGAAGGTATAGGTGTGTTTTGATTGATAAAGTCATTAAGATCTGGTGAACTTCTTAAGGGAAGGAGTCTGCAGTGTGTCTGCAGAATGTGTTTCTACTAAATATTGACAGAACTACTAAAGTAGGTATTTTTGGTGACTTTTACAAAGATGTAGTTTTAGACAAAGATTAACTTAGAGTTGATGACCTCTGTAGCGCGGTGGGCGAAGGTTCACCTGCGACGCAGGAGGTTGCGGGTTCGATTCCCGCCTCAGGTCAAATGTTTGTACGACCAGCAGATGTTTGTTCAGGGTTTTCTGGTTGTTTTCTATGTATAGTAAAAATATATATGTATATCTATGTACTGTATTGTAATACGTATATCAGTTATCAAGTACCCATTACACAAGCTCTGCTTAGATTGGGGCTAGATAATGCTGTGTGAATTATTATTGTCCAGCATTATTATTATTATAAGTTTACATATGTACATTTAATGACTGCGAAGTCGCTGGCAAAACTTATGTTAATAAACATATAGATCCAGTAAAACTTCTAGAATAATATTGCTTGATTTATCGCTTCCGTTCATACAAATAAATTTAAACTTTTATAGCTCCATGTAAACCTCAAGTCCAGGCCAAAATAAGAATGCTATTCTGGGTGAAATGCACAGACTTAGAGTAAATATTATAAGTCTGTGGTGAAATGCAATACGTACATTGAAACTTAATGCGATTTTTCGGAATGTGACCTTCTTGCAATTATCTGCAAGAAGGTCACATTCCGAACTCTCAAAGGAGCATGTTTGATTTGGACCCGCTGCTGGTCGCAAATTGTTTTTGACCAACTCCGAGGGGGCAGCAAAAACTAATATGTGCGCATTGTAATAATTAACGTGCGTTTCGTATTGAAAGATAATTTTAATGCAGTTGTTGAAAATAATATATCATAGGAAGAAGGTAATTATACCTTCTTGTAAGTAAAGATATACCTGTAGAATAGAACTTTGAAAGTCACACTTATGTTATAAATGCGAAAGTTTGGATGTTTAGATATTTGGATGGATGTTTGTTACCTCTTAACGCCAAAATTACTGATCGGATCGGGCAAAAATTGTTTTTTGCACAGAGGTAGTTCTAGGCCGGGAATAAAACATAGGCTACTTTTTATCGCATAATTCTGTTCCCATAGGATAGAAATAAAGAACGTGTGCGAAGCCGCACGCAGAAACTAGTAATAAATAAAGTAACTACAAAGCCAACGGACCCAATAAACAACAACAAAGGCTTACAGGCAATATCAGACTGCATTCAACAGAATCCGAAACACGAAATCAAGTTTATCCCAAAAGCATTTCAAAGTCCGAACTCACCACACGTTCTACTTTAAGCGCGTCGCAAATTCCTGAAAATCCTTTAAAATCAGCAGAGCGATGCCTTCTCCGAATGACCGCGTCCTTCCATTAAGGGGGGGGCTTCCCCCTTTCTAAAACCAACGTACGAAAGTATCTCTTAATCTACGCTGGACGTTATAACGATATTATAAACCATTGCTGGCGACTACAATTCGCTTTTAGAAGGGCATTAGCAACTTCAACGCATTTAATCTGAGCCCCTTATAGTCAGGGCTGTCATGTCAATGTTTTTCAGATCCTCTGATAAGATAATCCTGTAATGAAGTTGGGACTGTGATACGCAGTGATACAATCGGCGTCGACATTTGTCTAGCAAAATTTAATAGGAGTATTAACTTTCGGACACTAAATCAGACTCGTTTCGGCTTATAATGGTGTAAGTACTTGCCGATTCTCTTCACGCATAGGTAATGCTATAGTAAGTCTATGTAATGCATAACATGTAGTAAGTAGTTATGTATATTCATTTAAAAAAAATTCAAATATGATGTTTTATTTTACTGAAAACTCGTTTTATTCCCACGCATATTTTATGTTTTTACAACATTTTATAAGACTCAAAAACACGCTATGTTTTCCAAGCGGAACATGTAAAACTTTAGCTAAACACGTCCAAACAGGTCCGAAACTTCACAGACGATAAACTCGACAGCCCTACCGCAAGACAAGGGTCAGCGCGAACATGGGCCACTGTCCACCGTACCGGACCGCAAGGCATTTGTGTAAAGCAATTAGCGCCTCTAATGTGGCTGAGCCTTAAGATATAGCCGGGCCTTAAGTTATAGTCAGCCTTAAGGGTTACTCGGGCCATTGCAACAAGGTAGCAAGTTTTAGTATGTCTTAAATAGTCAGCTTTTTTTTTCTCATCGTTTTTTCGAGTCGTGCCGTTCTATTTTTGCGTAACGAGCTCGCTGTAAGTAGGAAGAAGTTTTAAATTTAATTAGCGTTTAACAAAAGACTTCCAATTTTTTGAGTTACGTGTTTATCGAGTAACCTTTGTCTATTTGTTTTTTCGTCTGTCTGTTAGTCATCAAATGAACAGTCCGTTTCACACAAGGTTGCAAAGTTTTCATTTAGTTCTCTGGGTAATGTAGAAGTCGTAGGGAGAAAATGCAGTCCGTTACCATGTGAACAAAGC
The DNA here is from genome assembly GCA_947086465.1 of Eupithecia exiguata. Lineage (NCBI taxonomy): Eukaryota > Metazoa > Arthropoda > Insecta > Lepidoptera > Geometridae > Eupithecia > Eupithecia exiguata. The sequence continues at coordinate 4,352,843 of OX352230.1, read as the reverse complement.
TTAACCCAAGCTAGTCTTAAAATAAAGCATCTTGGAACGCCTTTACCAAGAAATTCTTGGGCAACGGACCACGCTGCATTCCACTACAAGAATTCCCTGTGTTTTAATGTAAGATTTTATAGTCTAAGATGGGGTGAAATAATTCCAGACACCACGATGCCCGCAGAGAAGGGAATCTTGCTTGCATGCATAGAGTTACGACAATTTTGAGGGTGGTAGTGTCCAAGGAGTTTCCCCTCATTGGTCGCTCAAGTGCAAAACATCTTAGTAGAAATAGGTATTTGTTATCGTTGTTAACTCTATGTACATGCTTCTTTCGGAGCACAATTTCGAGATGTTTGCTATTTGGTGACTTGCAAATAATTGACCTTAAGTTTATTGACCTTGAGTTAAAAGGTATAGCAGCTATGATCATCATCAGCCTATTAGACCTTGACATAATTTTGGTTATCTGTCGGATGTATTCGTTACGAATCCTATCATTCAGAGGAACTCCGAGCACAGCTTTTTCCATAGCTCGCTGAGCGACTTTGAATTGGTGAACCATACCGTCAGTATCCATGTCTTAGCAGCTCCGTAGATCATGACGGGTAGGACGCACAGATAAAAAAATTCAGCTGCTATCGAGACTTCTGAAATAATTTTTTCGAAGAATAAACATTTTACAAGTTCCGCATAAACATCCAAAAGGACTGTCGTCTTGTTTGTTTACGGCATTTTATTCAAAATCAAAAATGTTTTAAAAAAGAACACAAACCAAAACTCCCAAGCTCCTACCCACAATATTACAATCACTCTTGCAAGATGTCCAACACTGGAGCGGGTGGCGCGTAGTTTCAAATATGACATATCTGGGAGCCGTCACCGCTACACTGGCAGAACTTGGTCTGCGGCCAGCGCAGATGTGTGCACAGTGGTATTGGGTGTACTAAAATAAACAGTATAATTTTGGTGTCGACAAATATTCATTGATAAAACCATATCCGGTATTGAACGTGTTGGTATTGTGTTAGGTTTTTTGTTATTTCGTATGTCATCTGTGTCAAACCTTAAAAACAGATGCAGCCTACATTATTATGATGAAGGACACCACTGTGAAGAGAGAGAAAACTATTTCGGGTCCATAATGTGCTCGATGATTCGGGTCCAGATGTAACTTGTAATTTCTGATTATCCTTTCTTCTGAGGTTCTCAGTCGAATGTATTCGTCGCGAATTTTATCTTTCAGAGAAACTCCGAGCATAGCTCTCTCCATAGCTCGCTGGGCGACTTGAAACTAGTGGACCAGCCCTACCGTGAGTGTCCACGAAGCGAAGATATCACCAAAATTATTGCAGCTTCGTCGTGATTTTAATGATACCATTTCGTGATCATTCTCGACAAAAGCGATTTTTTTTTTTAATTGGTTCATAATGGAGTAGAAATCGACGAGCACACATAAAAAAATACAGCCGAATATAGAATCCTGAAGTCGTGAATGAGTTCTAATTTTAAAAGGCACCTTTTCACATTCCATGCCACCTTATACAACAAGTACGTAAAGTTTTACAGTACCAAGGGAAAACGCCCGAGGCTAGCCTACGCTCAGTTATTAGCGGCTATTGAGACACGACTATTTACTTACACGGATCGTCCTGCCCAGTGGCGTTTAATGTTCAACCCATATACGGGTTTCATTTCAGATGCATACCTATAATCAAGAGCTGTGGCTTTAAGGGTTATTTTACTACTTTTATGATTGCTTTGTAGATGAAAAACCCTCATAAATTGTGGTTTCCTATTAGGTAATAGAGCATTAATTGATATAGATATAAAATAATGGCGCGCCAAAACGATAATATCTGTTATGGCTCCGGTGACATGACTCGATGACGTCACGCCTCGCACCACACCTAACAAGACGAACTGTGATCTGTGATAGCTGTGACGTCACCAGTGATGGAACCAAACGCAGTGTTTTCGGTCACGTGATCATTAAAAAAAATGTGTTATTTTATCCCGTTTTTTTACCTAAAATAGTCATATTAATAAAAATCACCTGATTACGCTTTGTTACGTTGTCACTGACTAGGATGAACACAATTTACAACTTATTTTCAATGTAGTCAAATAGTCTATTTAGGGTAACTCCGTTTTTAAGTTTAGTTCCAAAATAGCCTCTCTTAAGATCGATTATTGAATGAGGAAACCAGGGCCCTAATTACACTAAAATAATCGCTTCACCATAATTGTATCGTCTTAAAATGACATATTTTGGCATTTTACCTTTGATAAAAGAAACTACATATGGAGGGACGCGTGTCAAAAGTATCTTGGTGGAAACCATTCTGTCTCTCCGTGTACTCCGTGCAAATAGCACCGCACGTACTTACTATCTAGAGTTTCTTTCATCTATGGACAATTCTGTGAGTATACCATTGTCATAGAGTGATTCCGTAGCAGAAATCGACCTAAGTACTCAATCAAATCTATGGCTTGTAATATTTACAAGCTCTTCTTTAATTTCAGCTGTCCGATGCCTATGTGTACTGTAATCAAACAATTACAACTTATCTTTTATTCAAAATTAATTATTTTCATCAAAAATTAAGTTTATTGTTTTAAATTAAACCTCTTTATAAAATCATCATCATCATCATCAGCCTATATTAGTCCACAGCTGGACAAAGACCTCCCCTTATAAGCGCCATAGCGCCCTGTCTTCAGTTTGCCGCATTTTGCATCTGCCAGCAGTCTTTCGCAAATCGTCATCCCACCTGGTCGGAGGTCGTCCTACACTACGTTTGCCATAAATTCGTTAGCTTTATTAAATAACATACTAGTAAAACCTTTTTTACTCATTACAAGAAGTAGGTACCTACATACGTATGTAAAGTAGTAATTACGTATGCAGTTTTCTTGTGCATATTTTGTAAAGACACGTAAGAACCCAACAGACTTGTAACAATGTACACCCTAGAAGCTTTCAATAACCAGGCAAACTTTCAATAACAGCCGACGGGACTAAGGGATATTTCACACTATCACTTGGTGGAGGCCTCTAGTCCAGTCCAGTCCGCCTTGGAACGAATGTTTGCGCGATCTGCAAAATGTGTTCTGGGTGTTCTGGGTATTTTCTATGTGTGTATTACTTAAGTAGATAGATATTTATACTTAATATACTTATAGGTACTTAATAGAATACATTTATTCTATTTAGTTTACCAGTCATCCATAACACAAGCTTTACTTAGCTCGGGGCTACATGATGCTGCGTGGATTGTCCAGCATTATTTATTTATTTATTTAAGTGTGTTGTGTTGTGCATACACCCTTAGTTTCGACACTTTTATTATTCACCGCAGCTCCATTGAATTTCTCACTTCACTATGTCCAATTTCCAATGGCAAACATTCGGCCGGGTCTAAATCAAATTTAAAATATGGATATTTTTGTAGACCCTTCGCATCTCGGACTCATGTGGATGACACGTCGCTAGTTGATTCTAGTCAATATGAGGGTTGTGGTTATTTCCTCAACTATACATATAGGTCCTTCAAGGAACCAATGATTCGAATTTATGCTTTATGCAGTGGAAAATGATAAATTTATGGACTTCCAGTTTCCGGCTTCAATACACTCTGAGTTTTATGGTTGAGATTTGAAACATTATTTATATTTTTATTGTGAAACTAGCTTTTGCCCGCAGTTTCGCTTACATTTTCCCGGAAAATTGTTTGTTTGTTCTCATAGTGTGGCCAGTCCAGTTCCACATGAGTTTTTGAATTTTTAGTAGAACATCGTTTACTTTGTTCTCTTTCTTATTTTCGAAGTAGTCCATCTGTCACGTAGCCCTAAATTTAGCATGCTTTTATATTATAAGTGTGATACGTAGAAAATTTCATTGATGAAAAAAATCTACAAATTTATTAATATTTTTTTGTTTTTTCTTGATCAATGAAATAACGATAACGTAGCTTAATGATAAACAAATAGAATAATTTCCCTAAATTTGCTTCAAAAAGGCCTTCCAAGTGATAAACAAATTTCAGCTGAGTGAAGACAGATGGCGTTCCAGATCACGTAGGACGCATGCCCTCAACCCTTCTTGGATAATATCTTTAAAAGTTTGCCAGCCCCGCATCCACCTCCCTAGGGTCCTGCGTTCTCTTTAAATTATTAGTCTACCAATCAAACGTTGGTGAATTTTATTGGCAAGTCTTTCTAGTCTTTCTAAGAATTTTTTTCGCTATCATATCATTAAGATAGAAAAGAAGCGAAGTGGAAAGATAAACTAATTAGTAAAGCAGACCCCATAGAATGGGTCTAGGGCTTAGACAATTTAACCCGCCGTCAAGTCTAGGGTTAAGCTAAAATTATCATTTTTTATTTATGTGACTTAGCATTACAGAAAGAGTAAGTTGGTTGCTTATTCTCATATTTTATATATTTTTAAATAACGTCGATCATTTCCTGATGGCTATGAGTTACCTATGCTGTTATGTGAACATATAAGAATTATGAATACAATATTACAACTAATATTTACACTTATATCTATTTTCTATAAATCTTAGAACACTTGAAATTTTGAGGATACCTAAGCCTCCCACAGGCAGAGAGGCCTGCGACCATGCCTTGTCATCCATAAGCACTATAATACCAAAAAACCTAAGAATACACTAACTGCTGCGCTTCTCTGGTAGATTCCCTTAGTCGGCTCTTCGACATCTACGGTCTGAGTTGGCGAACGCCACAATGATACTTATTTTCATGAAATGAACAATGAGAACATGACTGGCCAAAGACGGAATTCAATATCTCAAGTTCTAAGGACTTTAAGCATCTCAAATTCTATCCCAAAACGCTATCAACTTCAAAGCGAAGACTTCATTCGTTTAAGAGTATTTAATTCAAACTTAATTTTACTGAAAAGATTATACACCACGGGGAAGGATGATTGATTTAATTATTCTTCTAAGACGTGTCCTCTCCTATAATTACGGTTCATTACTTAAACATCGCTTTATGCTGACTAATTACTTAATAGAAGTAACGAGTTATTTCCATCTCAGAGTTTCATGGTACTGGAATGTAATCAACGGAGAACGGAAACGAATTACGACGCGAAACAAATAAGATCGAACGGTGAGTCTGTTTACAGGGTTACAGAACGATTCTTGAAGAAAATATGGGAAAGAAAAGTCTAGCGGTAATCTTCATTAAACGAACCAATCATCTAAAAGAGCTTTCAGGTGTAGATAAGCTATTTTTTGAAATTTGAAAACGTTCACCATACACATTATTATCTACTCGTCGTACCATTGTTAGGTTATGTTTTACCTAGTACCTAGTTCCATAACTATGTATTGCAACGTTACAGCTAATTAATGTCAAAACCACATCACTAGAAACTTCTTCTTGGCAGGTGCTCCTATTGGAAATAAAATCGGTGCTCCTAAATCGGTGTTCCTAAAATAGGTGCTCTAATGGGAATACTTCGATTTTTTGGTTGGTTTCAAACTACAAAAGGATTGAATGTCACTTTTACTGCACTGATCCATAGATGACTTGGATGTCCGTCCGATAATGATCAGTTCATGAAGCTAAATTTAAATAAGAATCGTGTCACAAATTTTACTCTTCTGTAGACGCAAAATTTCATTCAGCCGCCTCCAGAACACCTCGGGAGAAAATAGGTCAAAGGACTCCCTCTTTGTTGTGAAACTGTGATAAAACTTGGCGAAACTTTTGTTTTGTGCGCCTTGAGAGAGCAATGTAACAAAGCGAAATTTATTACGGAAAAAATGCATGGTAACTTTAGAAATTTTCGTCAAATAAATAAGGTCAAATTAAGAGTGTTAAAATGTTTTATTTTTATAATAATTGCCTCAAGAGTGTGAAAGCATTTTTTTTGTTATTATTAGAACCCAAAGGTAGACAGGTCAGACAGGTTTTTAAAGCGATTAAGAAAATTATTAGGTTACAGAATGTCAACAACAAATGATTGTTTTGACGCTCAACTCGAGTTCAAAACAATATTTTATCAAATCAAGCCAGGAAAGACCAAAACAACCACTATTTTGAGGCAATCAGTTACTTTGTCTCGTGGCCAGTGGCTCGCGGCAAATAGGGGACATAAATGTGAATGGATGTTAACGTGTTTTTTACGACGGCACGGTCAACATATCGTTTTGTTTGCGACCACAGCCGATATCTTTATTCCCTGGTTCTCCCCAAAACTGGGGCTATTTTTTGTTGCGTCCATTTAGGTGGAAAAGATCCCACACGGAAATGTAGTGATTTGTATTAAGTTCTAAGTTGGATAAGGTATCTTTACAAAACCGGATGAAAAACTGATCGCTTAGTATATAATAGATATAAAATAAAATTTAACAGCCGTCTTACCAAAATGTTAGCCTAAAAATGTCTCCGATCCATTTCGGAGCGAAAAACGGCGGAAGAAACAAAAAAACTGTATGTATTTTCGTGCTACGAGTAGTTACTTTGACCCGAATTCAAATATTCCTACTGATTTTGAGTTGCACTTTAATCATGATATTGAATTCGTACTAGATAACTGATATACGTAATATAATACAATATATACTCGTAGATAGATATTTTTTATTTTGTACATAGAAAACGACTAGAACTCTCAATAATTTGTCAAAGCTTGAACTTTACCTACCTTGCGATTCCCAAAGTTAGAGCTTATTTTGGTTTATTACTTATAGACAATAGGACGTGTATGCCAAAAATGTTTTTTCCTGCTAAGATAAAGTCCACATACCTTACAGTAAATCTCATCTAGCAAGCCTCAATAAAACACAGCAATAAGAAAATATATTTGATTCTATTATCCATAACTAACAAACGAGATCATCGCAGTAGATTGACAAAGGTAATTTATTTATACGATTTCTGTCGATATCCATGGGGGAGGCCGGGGCATGTCAACATTGACTCTTTGTCAAAGTGTTTGCGCTATGTAAAGGCACGCTATTGCCCTGTTCTTTGCTTTTTTTCTAGCTTATTTGTTTCAGTGGCTTGATTGATCACTTTATTTGTTAACCACATGCTATTTACGCGAATGATGCTTACCACACATATCAAGACACAAATAAGAACAAAATAGTCCAAGAGGAATCTATCCCGTTCAAATTTACAAACGACATCTAGTTCGAACAAACTAAACTATGTGAAACCGCGGCAACACACATTTTTACACATACGAGTGTACCATAGCGTAATCCCCGGTACCCGGAGGCCTATTGTCATGTCGCATTAGCGAATATCGCATCATAACTCCCAATAATCTACGTTTATTGGCTCCTCTTCTGGTTTATTGCACTCTTCAAATATATGTCTTACCTACGGGAGAGTCTGCTGAGCGATAATGGTTCCTAAGTAAATATTACGTTCTATGCATGCCGTGAACATTCTAGTGAAAAGCTTTAGAAGTCTACGACTTACAGAACTGTTAGAGGATATAGTTGTAGGTAGATGATTCTTAGAATTTTTTATAATTACTTACATTGACAAAGTAAACTAATATTAGGCATTCATAGTCCGTCCATACAGATGATCAACCTCAGCCAGACTTGTTGGACACACTCCAACATATTGTCCATAGCTGTATAGTACTTGAAGAGAGGCGATGTTAAATTAATTTTTTACCGTATGATGTTTTATTGGTTAAAGTTAGTATAGAAAAATCTTTGGGTAGGTAATCTCACTTCTCACTAATATTATAAACGTGAAAGTTTAGTTGGATGGATGGATAGATAGATGGATGGATGTTTGTTCCGTTATCACGCCAGAACGGCGGAACGGATCTGGATGAAATTTGGCACAGAAATAGATTATAGTCTGGAATAGAACATAGGCTACTTTTTATCCCGAAATTCCTACGGGAACGGGAACTACGCGGGTGAAACCGCGAGGCGCTGCTAGTGTTCTATAAATTACTTGTAAAAGAACAATAGCTTTATAGAATCACGATCCGACATTATACTTATACTAAAGACAATTCATTATTAGAGTCCCGTTAGAGGCCGTAAGCGGCAGTTATCGCCCTTTTATAGCGAATTTTATGGCAGGAACTATTCACCCGAGAAATGTACTTGTTTCTCTTGTAAAAGTGCTATTGGATTAATTATGTTGATAATGCAAGGCTATTTCATTGATGGCTTTAGATTATTGGCGTTTATTGCGATAGTGATCCAAATATACATTTAGAGAACATTGAAGTGATTCTTCATTTGTCAGAAATCCAAAAACCGTCGAATGCAGTGCACTGCACAGCACAATGATTACTGATTATTTTTATCGAACTTACATCATGCTACTATCTCTGTCGATAGTCTCTATCAATAGCCTCGCCATCCCAACTGTCCACTGCTGGACATCGATTCCCTGGTAAGTAAGGATTCAAACCCCAAGGTGAATAAATGGTGGCAACATCGTGAGATAAAGAAGTCTATTTTCAAATTAAACGAAAAGTCTTCCGATGAAAAAGTAAAAAGCACCCCTCTATTAAGTTGTAATAGTTGTTTACAACCAGTACCGACGGCGTTTACAATATATTACGATCTACCAGCAATAAAAAGGGGTAAAAAATGAAAGGAAAAAACGTTAAAATAAAACCAGGAATATATACGACTTCCTTGAGGAAATAATAATGCTGTTTGCAATTCATTTGGCTACCTGGTTACCCTTCACAAGAAAACAACGGTAGAATTTTAGGGGTTTTTTTCTTGGAGGGCGCGTTTTTTATTTCTTAACCCTTTGCGAAATCAAAGTTTGATAGCGAGTGACTTTGATAAGGCAGTAATTGCATTTTCTAAATTTACATTATTTATTTTTATTACTGTTGCTATCTGTTTTATCTCTCTCATTATTAAAGTGACTAAGTGTTAACAGCAATCTTGTGTATATACCAGTCAAAGAAAACGTTCATGGTTCATTTTGAAGCTATTAAAATAATATATAATATAATATAATTTTTTTTTTTTATTTAATATAATTTTACTAGCAGCGCCTCGCGGTTTCACCCGCGTAGTTCCCGTTCCCGTAGGAATTTCGGGATAAAAAGTAGCCTATGTCCTATTCCAGACTATAATCTATCTCTGTGCCTAATTTCATCCAGATCCGTTTTGCCGTTCTGGCGTGATAAAGGAACAAACATCCATCCATCTATCTATCCATCCATCCATCTAAACTTTCACGTTTATAATATTAGTGAGATTAAACGAACCGTTTACCGTTAAGCATAACGTAGAGTTTATTCTTCCACTCTTTCCACCTGAATGGTTGATGTAACGCTGTTTCGCACCACAGGTTCTCACCGGTATCTCTATTGCTATAGGACTCCAACACGCTGTCAAATAAAAAAACTAATAATCTTCCAACTCTTACAACCTTTTCGTCTACAGCCGCTACCCTGATAAATGTCTGCAAATGGCAAACGGCGTGTCGCACAAGAAAAATCAAATGCCAACAAGAACCCGGCTTGCTTACATTTAAAAACGTAATTGTAACTAACCGCCCCCTTTCTTTTATTAATTTATCTCATTCATCCAACAACCCCTTGACGTCACGTTGAAAAAGTTTAGGAAACAAAGAGGAAAACACGTGACTTAAAGGGTTCCACGGCATTAAAAAAAACATAAGTATTTTTGACTTATATTACTTTTTTCGATCTTTCACTTGAATCATCGTCAGTAAAGACTGACACTGACTGAACTCGTTAGTTCGTATCCTGGCGCATCGACGAAGTAGTCTCAACTATGTGTCAGTATTTTAAAGTACGCCACAAAATTCGAACTTGTCAGGACTAAGGGTCTTCTCTATCAAAACCGCAAGAGTCAAGTGAGTCATAAAATATGTTTTATTTGATTCCTTGCTACCACTAAGCGATGGCTGTAAATGGATGTAGCTAAGTACCAATAACATTTGTTACTGGTACACGGAACCCTAAAAACGCAACTTTTGTATAAAATATTCATGATACCGCGACCTCGCAGCTTGAATACGCGATTGTTTATTTGAATTTTAACGAATTTGTGTTTTTGAACGGGAATTTTGTAGCAAATTGAGGTTGTTTATTTATGAAAAATCATGATTGTTTTTGCATTTTGTAGGATTTGTTTCACCATAAGGTACCAACCATATAATGCCATACGTCATCTTTTGTCTGGTCCTAGATAATTTTCGGTGTTTAATTTATACAGTGTGAAAGTATTAATTTTGTTTCTTGATATTTCCAACATCAAACGCTCAAAAATACCGCATCAGCCAAAGAAATGGATATTAAAATAATCAGAACGATTACCGAAATGAACATCAGAACAAGTGGCCCTTTTTCAAACCATCAAAGCCCTCGCATTCCTACGTCTGGGCCCTTTTTTTAAATCCTGGTAACAAGCCAATAAAAACCCTTCGCATTCTCTCTGGCAACCCTTAAAAAACCCTCTAGATTACATCCAAACACCTACACATTAAACCGGCTAATAAGGATTTTTAATGCAATTTTCTTATCCAACGGATACCGGACCCGTTTTAATTAGATAATCGAATGAATTTCGGGTCTTGTGTAAATTTTAACAGAACTGTCAGTGATTAATGGGTCTACTAGACAAAGAAGAGGTGATTTTGCATTACGTTGATTGGTTGTTTGCGACATTATTCAATAAATGTCGCCACAAACGAGCCACTGCTTGAAAATTCATTTAAGATAATTCAATAGAGATAAATGAGTTTTCTCATTTTTATAGATAATTCCAAGACTATTTATTTATAATTATGATTTAGTTGTTTTATGCCGAAGTTGTGTAATTTTATTTGATACCAAACAAGACTTTGTGCTAGCTTCTTAGACAACTAGAAGTGGTTTAGGTTTTTGATGAGTCATTTGTAAAAATATCTCTTTTCGGACCTCAATAACTCAATAACTTTATATTTTTTGTATATAAAATGAAGTATTTCTACTCTATTCAGAGATCCAACTAGACATGCAAAATTGCAAGCCTGTAGGTTTGATAATGTCTGAGATATAGACGGGACCATAAGTATGCCCAATGGTTCGTGTAAAGAAGAAGAAGCCAATGACTATTAAACGGTATATCTCACGTCTCAATTGGAAAATTTGAGATGGACAAACAAACTCGTATAAAAAGATAAAACGTCTACGTGATCAAATGGGTAGATACATGGTTCATTGGGCTTGTTAGTGCAATTTTTTGTATCCGTATAAGTATAATGTCAACATCACTAAATACCAGTCTGATTTTAAAATTACCCGCAACAAGTCAAAACATTTGATCTCTGAACACGCCCTCAAAGTGACCAAAGAACCGATATAGATGTGGTAGATATGTATCTGTCACCGCCGGATCTGAAATGTGTCTTTTTGTAATCCGCCTAGCCATACTAAAAACAGGCTGATTCTAATCCAGCGGCGAAATATCCAACTGAATTTGAAATGATAATGAACATAGTGTTAAGAAGATAATGGTCAGTCACGACCAGCCCGTCTGCAACGACCCTGAGTAGGAAGGTAGGTAGTGATTAAAAGTAGTTCGTTAGCGGAACAAACATTGGTTCCGGTAAACAGAAATGAGACTGGAGATTGCTTCGACGTACTCTTTTAATTAATTAAGTGTATAAGTTTGAAATACTGCACACATCTGCAGTGTAAAGGGATGTCAGCGATGCGATTTTTAGTCGCATCCTATTTTTGGCTACTGTCTAAAAGTGGTCTGTTTTAAACCCTGTGATTCTAGAACATTTGGTGGCACTGATGAAAACAGCTTGTGATAAACTCTGACAATGCTTTGTTCTTGTGTCGATAATTTTCTTACAGTCAATATTCTGCATAACACAAGATTATGTAGATTTTAAGCTATGACAAAGTCGCATGTCGTGGCTTGTATCGTCGCGGCTTAAAGTAGAAGTTGCCAAGCAAAATAGTGAAGTAAGTTTACTCGTCATCTAATTGGTTTTAGCTTTACCTTTTTGCGAGTAGATTATCGCCTTCCCAAAATTTTGTCTTCAAATCCATTTTTTAGAGGAAAAAACGGAACACAATTCTTGCTGAGTTGATCGGTTCTGAATACTTTTATGTCTTGAATGAAGAATTACGTTTAGACGCACATTGACTAATACGCATAATGACCAATGAAAAAAACATAATGAATACGCAAATTGACCAATCGCAGAATGACCAATAGAAATAACATCAAGAATACGCAAAATGACCAATCGCAAAAAACCAATACGTGAAATGACCAATACGCCAAATGACTAATAATAAATTAACCAATTTTTTAACCTCAACGCAAAAAGATGGTAAATGAATCAGAAAATGTCAATTACGCAGATAAAATTTTCCGTGATATTATGTGTTTCTGAAAATTATATTTTAATTCACTTTCGTGAATTAAAATATAATTTTGATTTTGAGTCTGCCTTTATGATATTACAGTAAGACAGGAAATATCTATCATGATTATAGTAAGAATAAAGTAAACATCTGCACTTTCCAATTTTAATGTGGATAATCGAGTACGTTAAGTAGAAACAATTAATTTAAAGAACATTACCCGAAACAATTACACTCGATAAACCTCCCTAAAACTTTCCCACTACGAGCTAACATCTTAGAGTATCATCAAAGTAAATAAATTATTGAACCCCAGGTAGACCCCAGGACAGGACTTAAGATTGGCCTTATTACAAATTCACTTTGGCCTCGCCTAAATAATCTGGGCCATTAGCAAATGTAACCTCTCCACTAATTTGGTTTCTATAACACCTGACATTGGTCTCATCGAAGGTTTGGGAGGTTGAAGATCGGAAGCTGGCTGGTCACTTTCTTTTATCATAACATTCTTGAACTTTCAATGGGTAATATATTTTAATTTTTTTAATTATTTATTTATAAAATACTAGCTGTTCCCTGCGGTTTCACCCGCGTTAAGTTCGTTAATCTCCCATGGAAATTTTATGTTTTATCAGAGCAAAAAGTAGCCTATGTTACTCTCCATCCTTTTAACCAACTCTATACAAAAATCAAGTCGATTGGTTTCTAAGTGAGGCCGTGAAGGAAGGACAAATAAACAAACAAACACTCGCATTTAATATTAGCTAGAATGTAACTTCTATTAGATATGATTTTTGGTCCCGATTGTTCTAGTCTACAGGTCTAGTCTAGTCTACTTCTTGATTTTATACCAGACTAGCAGCGCCTCGCGGTTTCACCCGCGTAGTTCCGTTCCCGTAGGGATTTCAGGATAAAGTAGCCTATGTCCTATTCCAGACTATAATATATCTCTGTGCCAAATTTCATCCAGATCCGTTTTGCCGTTCTGGCGTGATAAAGGAACAAACATCCATCCATCTATCTATCCATCCATCCATCTAAACTTTCACGTTTATAATATTAGTGAGATTTTTCTGTAGGTTTAAAATGACGTGATATAAACAAACTATCACTTCCTACCAACTCATTCGCCACGTCAAAGAAGTAATTCAGTTTGGTGGCCCGATTCCTTCCGCGCGGTCATTCGATACGGTCAATTGGACCCGTGATTTGCAAAGGTCTTGATCAGATTTTCAGCGCCTTTGAGATACCAATCAAGGTTTGGGTCTTGATTCTAAATCAAACGGTATTTTCGTCCATCGGATGTTTGGAACGTAGGATTCTATCAAATTAGTGGTCAGAACAGCGACGGAATACCGGAATTAGACTATTGAGTACTTTTTGTACTATTGAGTACTAAATCTGTCCCAAGGCGGGAAACGAACCCGCAACCTCCTGCGTCGCACATCGGTTGTCATAATACCACCATCACAAGATCATAATATAAAATATCAAATTTGTTCGTTATTCTATTGGTAGATTTTCACTTCTTGCGTCACTCCTTGATATTCTACGTCGCCTATGTTTCAGAACCCACGGATCTCAAGCAAATAAATTGCCAGTATAAATTATTCACATCCGTCATCGGCCAGCAGATTAGTACTCAGTGATTACTACTCACGACAAGCGCAGAAGGCGCCCATTTGCAATACGTCACTAGTAAATATGGTAACACTTATTCCACAATTTATACAGAGGGCTGGCAAGAAGGTTTTACACTTACGCGTGCCATTGTTTTTTTTTGTGTAGCTCCGTTAGATTACCTCAGTGTAATATAAGGTCCCATTATCAATGACTAAAAGAGCCTTACAATACCAACCTTCCTCTTATCGCAGAAAGTAAACAATAGTTAATCTAGGTTGGTAAGTTTTTTAATTTTGAAATATCCATACTAACATCATGAACACTGTTTTTTATTGCCTTTTTGACAGGCTGGAGCACACACATCGTTTTTTTACGAATTCATTCTTTATTTGATTGTGTACTATACATCAATTTATTGTTCCCCAAGCATTGTTCTATGCTTAAGTATATTTTTTCTGTGTTACGTTATGATGTATGTACCTTTGTATGTTGCAGTGTCACATAAATCATTTATCTATCTATTTATAAAAGCGAAAGTAATTCTGTCTGTTACCTCTTCACGCCTGGACCTGGATATTTCACGGCTGGACGGATCTTAATGAAATTTGGCAGCGAGGTAAACGGTATCCCGAGGACGGATGTCGGCTACTGAATACCGCTTGCGAAGCTGTGGGCAAAAGTTAGTTGGAAATAAAAAGGAAAAATTACGGTCTACAAATAAGGTGAAGTACCTTATTTGTAGATCGTAATTTTTTGAATAATCATAACACAACAAAAAAAAATATTATTCAAAAAGCGTGATTACGCTTTTTGAATAATATTACTTACCTGTAAGTTCCCGAGATATTCCGTCACAAACAAACTTTGTTGAGCATCATTAAATGTTTCCTCTTAAAATATTAACTTCAAATAACACTAGTAGAAACACTCGATGTTGATCAAGCCCAGTGTAAAACACCCTAAGCGGGACTCTGCCATAAATCTACGCCAAGTGATTTGGTACAAAGCACTCGGCGGTAAGCTGGGCTCGGTCAGGACATCCATTGTGGGACAACACCCGTGGAATCCGATAAAGCTACTGAGATTGTCCCGCCTCTCCTCTAACACCTCTAGTATTTAATATTAGAGTACGTTTTTGGGAAGGTTTATAACGTATAGGAATTAAAATATGAATATGAATACTAGCCGTGGTAAAGCTTTAAAATAGAAACTCTTATGAAATAATAACACAGTGATAATAATAAACTTGGCCAATATCTTGACTTGGATAACGAGGTTGTCAGCATGTGGGATGTAAATTCAGCGACCATCATTCCGATAGCTTTTTCGGCTATCGGCGTAATAGCGAAGAGCCTCGATCATCAGAGCACAACAATCAGACTGATCATCAGAGGCTCTCGCTTGGAAGTTGGATCAAGGGCCAGAGCCAAGGATTCGGTACGTATCGTCAAGAAGTTCCTTTTTTTGCAGCACAAGTCACCGGCTGCTTGAGCCTAGTTTCGCGGCCGGTGATCTACCGTTTAGATATATTTTTTACTGTAGAAGATTTTTAATATTTTATTTTGTATAGCAAAAAAAATTATTTTTAGTACCTTAATAAAAAATATAATACTAAAAAAATATTTTTTACGAGATCTGTAATAAATGAAGATTATAATAATAATATTAAGTCCAAAACATTGCAATATCCATGATCATTTGGACCACCAGGTCGATGTTCATTCTACGATAGTGGATTTTTTATAAATGAAATTTGCTGTGACGTGTTACAATGAAAACATTCCAAAAAAGTAATTCATTGGATTTTTTTTTATTGTTGAATTTTATAAATAACAATGGTTTTGTTGTACAGCAAGACCTTTATTATTTATCATGAACCTATCAAACATTAAATTATTTACTAAGTATTACCATCTAGCAAGGTCCTCCATTGTAATTCGCTTTAACAAACCTTGTGTGCAACCGCTGACCCATACGCATTCTCAAAACTGTATCAACATTGAATTTGGGATCGCCAAAGCAATTTGAAGGGATTTTATTATGTCAGTAGCACCATGTGCGGACCAAACTTTCACTATAAATCAAGGAGCGAAACTATTTCGTAATTAGATCGCATTCAGGGGCACAACACCTTCTTGAGACGCCCAAAGGGTCCGAAGGTAGGCTCCGTTGCCTTTCAAGCACCTCTTAAACGGCTAATATCCTTTGTAAATGGATCCCAAATATTTTGCTCCATAAATGTTATAACAAAACGCTGTAGTCTTGTTTATAATTATTATAGGTAAGGGTCGGTTTGCTTATGAAAAGTATGATGAAAATTCTGTAAGGTGAGAATTTCATTTGTGGACAGGGTTCATTCTTATTGTTTTATCTCTACCTCGTTGTAGGAGCCTATGTTGTCCTTGCACTTATTGTCCGCGCATGAAAAAAAATCAGATGAAAATGAAAATCATTTCGAATAGAATAAAATTTTATTTAGCATGCACAAAAAAAACTGAGGTAAAGTTCTTGCAACAAAATAAAACTTACACCAAAACATACTTCAATTAGGTACTCTCTTTCACCAGGCTGAAAAGAGCAATATTGAACTCTACCTTCGTCCAAAATTTATGCAGTCGTTTTTACACCCAACAGCTTTTAATATTACTCCTAATACCTTATTTTTTTAGTTTATTAGCCATTGTTAGCATATGGTGAGGGCGCTAAAACTTACAAAGACTATAAACAACATAAAGATGCTAAGTGCACCAACCAAATGACAGGCCGACACAGCATCTATCAATCTAATTCAATAGATTTCAACACCTTTTAATGATATTTTTATAATATCGTGTGTTCCGATCGACATTCAGATGTGCCTACAAGTATTAAATATTATCGTAGAACACTGAAATTATAAAGTACTCGTACAATTGACAATAACAAAAAATTTGATACACGTCCCCTCTTCTTTGATGCTTTTGATGTCTGTACTTAGTGTTTTAATAAGTTGATCCTATTACAACCGTCCAGGTAACGTGCACAATGGAGTCTGCCCTAACAAGATTAAAACTTTCCGTGAATTAATAAAAATAATGAATAAAAAGTGAGTGTGTTTGGTTGTCCCCTTCTCTCTTCCGTGCCGGTGCTATTGTTGGTCTTACCTACAGAAAAGTATGTTTGATTTTGCTTCATGTAAATAAAACCAATTCTTGGGAGAAAAAACATTCATCGTTTTATATTAATTTTTATTAATTCCTATTGTTTTCTGGTTTATTTTGAACTAGTTTCTGCCTGCGGTAGCGCATGCGTTTTTTAAGGTTATTACTATCCCCCATGGGAAAAACAAATCAACAAATGATGACAATAAAATGTGATCGTTTAACTACAGAGATGTAAGGATTCAAGTGATATTGAATTTATGTTTGTAACATAAGAAACACCCAAGATAAACATAAATGATATTAACCCGAATGCTTTGATATCATAAAGCAGTCACCAAATCCCGCGTTAATGAAACAATAAATTCGTATTCCTTGTGCACATCATACGTCCAATCTCCCCTACTTGCGCGAAAGTCTGACGCGTTGTCTCTCATTAACTTAATACGGCATGGTTTGTACTTCGCAATATGTGCGAAATGAAATACTTTGTGGGTACAGGGTGTTCCAAAATTAATAGTACGTCCTGCAAATAAAAAGTACGCAAAGAAAAGATTTAGTGTGCGACCAAATGAGCGTAAATTTTAGAGTTGTCAGCCGTGTACGGTATTGATACAAAAAGTAACATAAAAGAGTTCCGGTTATATGTCATTTTTTCTAGAAACAACCTTACACAATCATGATTTTAAAATTAAATTATGTGTGAGCATCCAGCGCCGCTCGAATGTTGGTAGCCTCAGCAGTTGCCAGCAGTAGCTCGTTTTTTCATAAAAAAAACCCTATCCCTGAATTCCCATACGTAATTCCTGTTTATTTATTACAGGCACAATAAACAACTATATTTTAAAACTTAAGTTTAAGAGTCACATAATAAATTTAGTGAAAATATAACCCACTACGTTGTACTCAAATATGTTAAAAAGCTTAATAGTACTTATCGCTACAGCTTGCTGACTAATTAGTATTCAAGTATTTTATTACAACCTAATACAATGTGAGAGATCTTACAAAATTCACTTATGCTAGGTATTATTAGGAGCCCTGTTAGGGCGCAACGCAACTTGAGAGTTAGCTTAGCTTAACATTAACTTAATCATCACAATAATTATAGTAGGTACCCATACCTATGTAATTACATAAAATGAAATTATATCTGCTGTTAATTTGTTACTCTGTATAAAAACTAGAGCACCCTGTGCCAGGCTACTTATGGCTCATCAACAATATTGCTCGTACAAACGAGTTGACGTAACTCGCGCCGCGGCGGACACTTGCAGTAATTTTATGAAGATCCGCCCTGGAGCAGTGTTGTTCATCAGGAGGATTTCACTTCGGTTTTGTTTACATTTTGTGTGGTGGTATTGCGCTAATACTCCTGTGCGTTCCACGTTCCATGCGTGGAAAGCCCAGGATGAGACGGCGTGATCTTTTCTTTCTTCTGAGAAAGAGTGCTCCATCTTATGCCGTTGATCAGTGACGGTTAACCACCAACAAAATATGGCCTAGTACTGTATTGAATCGCGAGTAGCGGATATCAAAAAGTTTTTTTTTGACATTTCATACAGAATTATCTAGCCCCAAACTAAGCAGAGCTTGTATTATGGGTTCTAGATGACTGAAATACATATTTTTTATTATGCGTAGAAATACCCAGAACACCAGGAACAAATATTTGCAGATCATACGAGCATTTGTCCCAAGGTGGGAATCGAACCCGCAAACTCCTACGTCGCAGGCGGACCTTCGCCCGCTGTGCTACATCAGTCGTCAACCTTTGCCCAATAGTTGGCTCTGAACCTGCTTTCAATAAAAGTAAAGTGGAAGATTCACTTACATGTTCTGTATAGTGTCAGTTTCTATTCACTTTATATCGACTTTAAAAAAAAAGTTCTATCGTTCGGCTGTAAGTATGTACCTAGGCTTTTTATGTATGATCACCGATTTCTCCTTCAATGGTGGACCGATTTTAATGCTTCTTTTTTCCCGAGATCACCAAAAAATATTCCCGAAGGAAAAGTTGTGTTTGTCCTGCGAAACTTGAAAAACATGTGTCGGTATCAGAAATCCGAAAAAAGTATTTTATAATTCGATTTTTCAAAAAACTCTTTCATAGAACATGATTAGACGTTTTATTCGTTTTACTTAATAACTGAAGTAACAAACATCTCCGATCTACACGCATTTAGCCCCATACACAGTCAGGGGGTAATGGGCGTGATGAGCCGGCGACTTCCCCAAGAGTCGGGGATTACTGTTAGTATCGATAAGCTTTATTTTGTATATTAGCTGATCTTACGTGTCAGGGGTTGCTTATTATTTTTGGACGTGGTGCTGTCACGTTTTGTTTATTTCAAGATTTTTTTTACGACGACATTGTTTTCGAGGGATGTTCACCAATAGGTAAATAAATAATGCTGGACAATTTACCTGCAACCTCCTGTATGGACCTTCACCCGCCGCGCCACATCGGTTGTCGAAACCCATGCCAATGGTAACTCTTTTTTTTGCGTATGGTAAGGCGTTTGAACAAAATTTCACTTGAGTGTTCTATGTATAATTACGTGGCGCAAATGAGGTTGTTTGATATATGTGTGATAAGTAATTATTACCAGCTAGGGGCTTAGTGATATCGATCAAATCAGGCATTGTTTACATCAGAGGTCAAATATAGCTTCACACCAGCCTGAAAGCGCGACATATAACCACGAAACAAGCAGCCAAACTCATATAAATCCGATGTTATAAATCCGTCAATCTTATCTCTCTACATTAGGGTCTCAGAAAAAGTTGGGAATGACTACGAATGGTCACGAATGGCCCTTAATGACCACCGCTGGTCACAATAACTCGCAGAGAATGCGCGCTTGATTCCCTTGCGCCTCTAGGGAAACAGAGTTACGATGCTATTCGCTCTGTAGAAATGCAATTTTCTTCTGAATACAGTTGAAGCAGATAAAAATTCCTTCAAATTCTAAAGGTTTTTTATTCTACATCCTTTCACCAACATTTACCTAGCTGCATATAAGGAAAGTTTTTCATGAAAATTTTCTCGCTTTTGAATGCTGTTTTTTTCAGTTTTTTTACCATCTGCTGAAACTACCAATTAACAAAACGACAGATGTACAACAAGATGGTTGACATTTTGTTATTATTTTTGATGTTACAGATTAAATACAGATTAAATTTAACCCTTGTTCAAATCAGCCCAATCATCTATTTAGATTGCATCATGGGGCTAATGGTCAGTAGGCAGGTAACCGATTACCTGGCAACCCTTCTAGAATTATGATTAGCGAATCGGCAAGATAGCGGCGTATTTACTTTGATTCCCGTCGTTAAAAGTTTGCGGGGAGCTGACGAGGGCCGTCGTTAGGCCTCTAATGGCCACCATTTGTCTTGTCCGGCCTGTAGTTGTGCTCCGCTAATGAAATTATTGCCGCAACTATACTAAGGATACAAGCGTCGGGGCAGACTGGCGATAGTGTGCCGACAAATGTGGTTTGGCTGTCAGGGAATAACTATTTCGGCAGTAACCAAACAACCAGAAACAAAATTGGCAACCTTTTTTGTTATAGGTACGATGCAAAAACATATCATTTCTGTATATTTTTTTCATGAAAGTTGACTTAATCGAGCCGTTTCTTAGCTGTTTTTATTCTATTTGTCAACTTAACTTGTGTTATTACACGTTATTGTGTAATTTGGGGGGTTGTTAAAAACTATACTGCTTTCAAATTCATTAGTGAAAATGGGTTTGGAAGGAACACTTCAATGTATCAAATTTTTTAAGTGGCGACATCTGCTTAAAATTTGAGTCTAATATAGTGTAATGTGATGATTAATAGATGACACATGGATGGAACGACAAATGAAAAGAGAAGTAAACAAGAGGTTTGCTTACGTCCGTTACTATGGAAACCATTTGTTACCCATTGTGAAAATTTGCATGTGATGATGTTGTTGTTTGTGTACTCTTTTTTGGTTCATTGTGCGTGGTCGCATGTGATGATGTTTTACATACGTTTTACGGTACACAAATCGAATCCTCGTAGGTCAATTTTTATGGGACCACCTCAAACTCAACTTTTAAACAACAACGAAAGAATCATTAAAATCTATTAAGGATCGTCAAAGATATCACCAAAATTGTTGTAGCTAATCGTGATTATTCAAAACGTGTTGTTTTTGCTTGACGGTATAAATACTCGAGTATATTTTTTTAAGGAACCAATTTGGAATCACTTTCCAAACAAAATCAAAAAAAAAATTAAATGGGATTTGGTGGATGGACAAACGTATATAAAATTAATATATACACTCGAACGTAGAACCTCCTCTTGAAGTCGGTAATAACAAGATCCGTCAAGTGCGAGTGTAACTCGCGCGCAGAGGGTTTCGAACGAGGACCGACAGAGCGAGACCATAAGGGTTTCGAAACCGATCTCGAGACCCTAAAAATTTAACCTTTACATCAAATTGTTTTTAAGTGCAGTGATTTATTAAAGTGTATTGAAAAGTGGCAAGTCTAAGGTGTCCTGTGAGGTTATAAATACGGGCAGCCCAGACGGCACCTTGTGCCCACTAATGGACCGGTCAAACTGTAAACTGTGTTATCAATGAAATTACAATTAGGATAAAAATGGAGGGTCGGAAGCTTTGTTTACATCCTGGCGGGAAATTGTCCGCTGTTTTACCGGTTAATTTTATTATGAAGGTTTGATTGTTCGTAGTTTGGTTATGTTTATATTAAAGAAGATAAAAAAAACAAATGTGTATAGCTACTAGGTAATAAAATAACAGCTTGGAAGTGATTAATTCAATGACACCTATAAATAAATAAATAACCTGGAGAATTCACAGATCATCATCTAGCCCCAAGCTAAGCAGAGCTGTTATGATTACTAAATAACTGATATATACTTTCCACTGGGTGAGATTGTGATCAAACGAAGGTGTATAGACTTATAAAAAAATACAATACACTTCAATTCAATACAGAGATAGATATTTTTAATATACACAGAAAATATGTAGAACACCCTGAACAAATATCTGCAGATCGTACCAACCTTTGTTCCGAGGCAGGAATCAAACCCGCAATCTCCTGCGTCATAGGCGGACCTACGCCCGCCGCGCCACAGACGTCATCAGTCAATTAATCCACATAACATTACAAACATATTTGAACAAGAGATACCTACATAGAACTTGCCTTGCATGCTCTCACTATAGGCTTATATGAAATAACGTTACTTCGTAAATAACTCAAAACTACGTGACGGAGCACTGCTAATAGGTCTACGACTGAAGATTTCTGAGATTACATGCTTTGTACTCTATTTTCTATTCTAGTATTTAATCAAGAAGTAGTTTCTGAATGTTTTGTTCCCTGATATAAACAAATAAAATAAACAACAATGTCATTGATGACTCGTAAAAATCGCTTTACCTTCCCAAATGACACTTGGAGCTCACCACTAAACTTATAAACACAATAAACCGCGGTATTCCCAACCATTCGCGAAATGTGTCCAAGAATGCCATCTGCCTCCGACAATCAAAACTTCAGCGGTATTTTCTGCTCAGCGTCCAGAGGATTGGTGCGGACAGCTTGGACGCTGTCTTGGACATAATGCGACTCTCGTACTCGTACTGCTCAGAATTTCGTGTAATTTTATTAGTGACTGTATTTCTACAACGACTTATGCCTGGGAGTTTTGTACCTACTTGTCTGAAGGCTTTAGAATTTATGAAACAAACTTTTGGAGATCTAGAAGCATTTAAGAAATGCAATAACTCATAAATAGAAATGCGTAACTGGTAACAGTAAAACTACAGTTGTAGATCTCACTTTTTTAAGACATTTTTGTATGTATTTCGACACCTCCGTAGTCCGTAGTCAATTTAAAGTTGTTTTATATTCCGTGACGTCACCAAACGGTCTGGTCGGAAGATCAGCGTTGGTTGCAAACGCGACTAACATTATGCGGAGACAAAGACCTTTTTGTGACTCGAGCAAGTTGTTTATTTCTGTGTCTCTTTTATAAATGTTTGTTCCTGCTTGTACGAGTGACAAATAAAGATTTTTCTATTCAATACTACTAGCGCTGTATGAAGTCGTTTTAATTTCTCAGGTATTTTTAAAATTTCGTACCTACAAATGTAAAAGAAGGCTGTTTAGCGCAAAAACACACAATCAGACTACAAAACCCTTCGGCCTAACTTTGTAAAAGTAATCAATAGGCGATGCAAGCCAAGCACTGAATAATTTATCAGCAAAGCAGCCACATCAAAAAACCATTTCAAACAATGTCGGCGCACCGCAGAAAGGGAAACCAGTATCGAAGCTCATTGCCCTTTCAATGAAAAATACGAGTTCTCATCTGCAAATACCGTAATCTTTACATCAAACGGCGAAACCAAACCTTGATATTACACGCGTCATTTGAAATGTTTCAAAGACATTCCTCGTTGGGGAAAAATTAAAATAACAAAGCGGGGGCGCGTGGGACGCGACTGATTTGCGGTACACATTGGAGGAGCTGATGAAATTAAAAATTCTTAGAACATTTTGCTTATTAAAGTTTGGTCCATGATTTTTGTACAATGCGTGTAGTTCAAATTGTTTCGACACAAAACCTCTTTGTCAACGTCCCCGAATGTGAATCGAACAATTCGTATTTGCTCACAGCCGTATAGTTTTAAAAATGGAAGCCGCATTCCACATTCGAAAACAAATGGGTCCGTTCAGAAACCACAGTGAGTGAGCGTTCGCGACACATGATGGATCAGCCGGTAGCGCTTTGTGCCTATTTCCGAGCGGTTACCTTCGAATACCCTCGAACACTCGCAGATTTTAAACGGAATCCGCCATTTCGTGCGCCATTAGTCGAGGTGAAAGAGCCAGTGATTATGATTGATCGCGCCGCCGCACACAATGTGGTTACTTGACTTGTTGAATGGGGGCCCTCACGTGTGCACTTGGCTTATTTGTTGAAAACTTTCAAAGACGATTGGAAGTTTTCTTTTCAGCTTGATTATACTCCATTAGTTTTATAATAATCCCATAAGCTTCTAAATGACGAAGTAACAATTTGCTCGAGCTTATTAAGTCTTGCTTTCTAACATTGCTACGAAATTAGCTCTCAATTCGAGCCATAATAGTGTGAATATGCGAAATCTTTGCCTCCATCTTCGAACCACCCCGCCGTCTCAGTTCAAATCTCTGTAGACATTCTGCAGACTTCGATATTGTCCAGTGCTACATTATAAAATAATATAATACCAGTAGCACTCCAGTGCATCTATTGTGAGTCGATACCATTCGGAGTAAATCGAGAATGAACTGATTAACTTGAAACTTGGTCTGGAGATGTTAATATTGTAGGATTGTTTCTCTGGAATAGAACGTTCGATGCTAAAAGCTGGATGGTACTTTACCTTTAAGAAGAATACCCAACTTTACCCTGCGATTAGTTTATTTTTATTTTGTTTCATTTTAGATCACAAAACACACGCAAAAATATAATAATTGGTAGGTACAAGTACTTATGAATTTCCGTAAGGTAAGTTTGAATGAAACAGAAACGTTTTTATACGTCACAAACAAAATAATAATCAGCTTATAGCGACTCCTCGAAAATGTCGAAAAAAACAAGGGTTCGTTCCTTTCTAATAAATATTTTTCAGAAATCGCAGCTATTTGTATTGTAATTCACGGTGACGGAAGCAATTATTTTTTATCGACACGCACGAGTTGACGAAATGGGGAAAGAATTACAAGTGCCTGCCTAGTGAACTCGTATTTGAGAAACCAGGTTTGTAATCTTGTAGGTAGACCAGGTGTGTAGATGTTTTGTAAAAGGTACAGGGAATATTAAAGAAAAGCAATTTCTAGAAGAAGAAAAAATTGTATTACGTTGTGTGTAGATTACACCTGTAACTGAAGTCATTATTTTATTCCTATTTTGGTTAAATAATCAAAATCCCTTCTTCTTAAAACTTCAATGATCCCCGAAAATTGACTGTCATATTTATTGTTCACAAACCTATTACTTAAGTACTACACTTTTATCATTTTCTTACGAAATTCCTTCAAACAAAAATACCCAACTTGTCGCTAAGTGTACCATAGCCCTTAGTTAGATGTAGGGTGAAGACGACATCGACGCATTGCACCCGCGGGAACAAAGCCCTGATAGGAGACAAAAAGAAGGTTTAAAGGGAAAACTGTGTTTTGGGGGACCTTTGTGTTGCGATAGTGGCGCTCGAATGGTTTTTGTATTGTTTTATTGCTGACCCTAATAATATGGTGATTGTTGATTATGGGTCGACAGCGAGGGAATTTCGACGCTCGGAATCGGAAATATCTGCAATTTTTTTTTGCAATTTCATATTTTCCTGTTTAAAGCAAAAATACTTTGTATTTTTTCATAAATTTTGATGTAATAAAAAAAACATAAAAATTTTTAGAATTTTTTTTTAGAATTTTTTTATAAAAAAAATTATGAAGCCTTTTTTCAGGTGTAGACTAGTGTTTGAGATTATGTTGATTTTGAAAATCTATATTTAAAAAGAAAATGACTATAACTACTACAAAAATAGGCACAAGTATCTACAAAGTTCACTAAATACCTACGCATAAAACAGTTGAGCTATCTGTAGACCATTGCAAACAATCTGGACATAACACAATTGATCCGAATCGTTCATGGTTCACCAAAGACGAAAAAAGACGGCACGTGAAATAAAACCGTCGTGCTCTTGCACAATAATTTAAATATAATAATAATCCGACAAAAAATACAAAAACACAATTTCTTCCACCCAAAAATCTGAACATCTCAATGAATACAAGTTAGCCTGAAGGGATGGGACGGGGAACGAAATGTCTTTTTTATAATCTGTTTACTTGTTTCCGCTCTTACCAGATAATCTTTTTATACTGAACTTCCGATGTGTTTGAGGATGATAAAAATTTCGCTGTATATTTTTGCATGTGGAATTGTTTGGGTTTGCATTTAGCAGGAAGAAGTTTCAGATTTGGTTCCTGTTTGAGGTTGTCGTAATATTTTTAGGTATAACTTACCTATAGTTATTTGCTGTTTAGTGTAATAAATTAAAGATGTTTTATTCTTGTTAAAATATTTTTGTTTTTAGAAATGCGTAAATAAGCTATTCATTAGTTATACTATTAATCACAAAATTTCGCTCCCTTTTTATGAGCGAAATCACACCAAAATTTTAATATGTCGTTACTTGATGGTAATAATGCATCAAGTGACATAGTATTAGTTTTCTTTCAATATTGCATTGAAAAGAATAACGAACATGAGGAAATTTTATTCGCCTAATTTCCCGCCAAGACGCGAACCGTTTAACAAAGTTTAACTGAACATAAAATTTTATTAACCCATATATGAAATAGTGAGACAATCCTGCCTCCAATTCGAGTTTCTCGAGTCATTAGCCGCATTTTTATTGCTCTATGACGATAAACATGTCGCGAGATACCGACTGAAAACATTCATAGAATTAGTTCCCTCGTTCCGATGTTACGATTCGATTATTACGTTTATTGTGTTCGATTATCGAGATTTGTTTGGGTTTTTATTGGATCGTTATTTGGTTAATAGTGGAATTACAATTTTATTGACTGCACTTTACAATCATATTGCGCGTTGAGAGTCGTTTTCGAAATTGCCAATAGGAAATAATTTAGTCAATGTGTCTATTTCAAATTGAAATCGAACGGTTCATTATTGAACAATCAAAATTCGTATTCAATGAAAAAAAATTTTTAGAATCGAGATGTTATTGCATCATTCATTAACTGCATCTGACCAAATTTTGGCACTAAATTGTCTTACCCATTTATTTTAAAGCCCTCATTTTTCAGGAACACAGACATTATTTATTGCGAACAATTTCGCTTACACCAGGGAAATATTGGTGTACATTTTTCGCTCTCACTCCTCAAGCAACTCCTAATTTCTAATGGGCCATTTGCCACTTTGTCAATTGCTCCGATAAATCTGAGTGGCCACCGGAGTCGTGGGACTGAGTTACTGCCACGTCTTGGCGTAAATTCCGCTGTTCTTTTGTTTTATCTTGTGATACTTGAATGATTTGTTTGACCTGCGAGAAATCATTTGTTTCTTTTTGTTTTGTGTTCTGATTTTAAATTTGGTGGAGTTTTCGTATCACCTTCTATTGTTTTAACCTGCGTTTGAATGTTACTTTTGAACATGGAAGCTCACTTTTGTTTTGATTGGTCCAGTTAAACACTAGACTATGAAAGTGGAAACTTCCATTCGGAAGAAATATTATATGTTCAGGTAACTAAAAAGAATCGTTGAATGTACGATAAATATTTCCGATTCCTTCTACATATTATGTACATAATAAAAATCAAAATTCCATAAAAGAAAACCAAAAAAAATTTGCTTAAACGTCGTAAAAGTTGAACCTAGTGTTCGTTAAAATAAATTGAACCGAGGACGTAGATTGAAAACATAAATTTACCATTGAAATAACCGATTCTATCCGTTATAAATAGTTTTTAGTCGAACGGGTTTAAAAGCAAAGTTTGAAAGCTAATATTTCAATTCGATTTTTATTTAAATGTAATTCATTTGTACGTTTCTGATGTAATTTTATGAAATGAATATCACGGAATGCTACTTCGTATGCATTTCTCTATTTGTGTAGGTATGTTTATAATAACAATGATATATTGATTTTATACTTTTTTATGAGTTATTAAGCGACTTCATGAAAGAGGTTCGATATTCGGCTGTTTGTACGTTTGTATAAGTATGTTCTTCGATTTCTCCGTCAATTATGTACTGACTAGCAGCGCCTCGCGGTTTCACCCGCGTAGTACCCGTTCCCGTGAGAATTCCGGGATAAAAAGCCTATGTTCTATTCCAGACTATAATCTATCTCTTTGCCGAATTTCATCCAGATCCGTTGAGCCGTTCTGGCTTGATTGAGTAACAAACATCCATCCATCTATCCATCCGTCCATCCGTCATTTTTAATGGGTGGGTTTTTTAATGGGTGGGTTCAAACACTAAAATACCAAATTAAAACCAGCATTTACACTTCATCAACAGTGCTTCCTTGTCGACCCACCACTGGGCATAGGCTATGCTTATATCTACACTTATTTAGCATCAATTTCCTAAAAATTGTTTTTATTTTATTTTTATTTAGTTATGTCTATTTAGTTTGTTCACTAAACAAAAACAGTTGTTTATGACGTATGATTATAACGTCGAGTAAATGGCCCAGGACACAACCTTTTTTTTTTCAGAAAAAATCAGGAACATTTGCGAATAGAAGCTAGTTTCTAATAATACAAAGCAACTCCATTAAAATTTCGTAAATTTCAGTAAACAAAACACAAACAGAGGCTCATAGCGTCTGTTTATTTAAAGCTGGATTTCACTCTAATTCTGGAGCTGGGAGTGAAGCCTGGTCTTTGATTCGCACGTCAGGCGGACGTGTGGATGTTGTGGACTTCATCTTTATGTTGCTGGCTGATTCTGGAATCAGACTTTTTATAAACTTCCTGAATGTGATAGGAAAATTTTGATTGAACCAAAATTATTTATTTCTTACTTTTGTTTAATCCAGATTACGTAAGTTGATTTGGTAAACCAAAGTTGAAACATAGTAAGTATGATTCCTTGTTCTGAGTTGTATGAGATTTCTTTATTATTTATTTAATTAAAACGGTAAATGAATCCAATTACATTAATTAAAAGAAAGATGTCAGTAAAATTAATAAAAAGAAAACATTTTAACACACAAATTAAAACACAAATTAAATAAACGATATAAACGCTGTGTGAGAAAAATCTAAAACTTTGGCATTATTAATTTAAAAAATTCTTCCATACCGTAATTTATTTCTACTAAAGCCAACCTGCAATTATATACCTAGTGGTAGGTATACCTATTACAAGACAAATAATGGTAATTCATTAAAATTTCTCATACCATGATAGTGTCCTTAATGAGGAAGTAGCCTAGGCGTTTTAAGAGACCTCAGATTTTATATTCTCCCACCAACATGTAGCTATACCTTACATTTCAGCCGCACCGTCGGAGTTCGCCGACGGTTTCAGCAGGCAGAATAGCCAACTACATTAGAATTGTAAAGTTACTTCAGACACCATCACCCTCCATTAGCGATGATGCGTCTAACTGCAAACTTTTTAATAGTTACGGAAATTTAATTAAGGCCAGTCATCAGTCAACCCGTCGCTGCTCCAGATAGATAACGGGGGGTCAGGTTGCACTAACCCGCCGTGATGAATGTGCTTACGGACCTCAAATATGCCGTTGACGGTTGTTTGAATAACCCATGCAATTAAAGCTGAGGCGGTGGCGGTGGCCTCTAAGAAATCGATTCATCCTTGAGGCAAGGACGGGTTTTACCATAATACGCAAAATCGACTGGTCCGGAACAACTTGGAAATGCTTGATATTTACGCAAAATCTGCTTATGTCAGTCAGAAAATGCGTCTATGAGAAACTGTGTGAAGCTTTCGCTTTTCCTCGTCTAAAGGTCTCCGCACACGTACCAAACGTGTCCCGGACAAAACTGGACTATTTTTAACAGTATATTTGACTACTGTTCTTTTGTATCTAATGACGACATAAACAGAAAAAGAACAGCAGTCAACTGTATACGATGGGAGCGTAGACGAGACTAGGTTTATACTTTTATACGTTAAAATGTCCCGTTCCGCCTCTGTTATGTCCGGGACATCTTACGTATGTAATTGCATACGTAAGATTTCCCTTAACTGACAGAAGTATTTTCACGTCATAGATATAAAAAGATATACATAGATACAACTTTTTTGACTGACGAGCTTATTCTGTGTCGATAAGTGTAGAGTTGCCTACATTTCTAAGGCTTGTGTTCACTGATAGGGTAATCAAAAACCAGCCTGTTGTGGAAATCTCTCGTAACTGAGACGTACCTATTTTCTTTTACATCTAGTGTACGAAACTTAACGGACATAGCGTACCTTACACTATAAATTAAGTATTTCGTGTACAGAAAGTCAGAAACAGGAGCTTGCTAATTAATAACTTGTAACAATAGATATAACAACAAAATAGATATGTCCTAGTAACGCAAGACTTCCACAAAATTCTGGTGCCAAATCATTGAAATCTCTTGGCAGAACAAATTAATAAACTTATAAGAAAATGTTTGTAGGTATGTCAACCCATCTATCAAAGACCAGTGAACATCGAGTAGTTAATACCGTGCCTTATCTGGTGTTATTCATAAGGGTTCTTGGAGGGTCGAAATGCAAACAAACCGCTTCTCGTTATTAATCATTCAACCTTGTTATCGAACAGTGGTGGCTTGATGAAGTGGCGGCTACTAATGGTCGCTAACTCGGTGTCCGTCCGCACTGACCACTGACCACTGGGCATCGTCTGTTTATTTTACCAGGGGATTTCATTTGACTTACTAGGCAGTAATTACCTATTTGAATACAACTTAAACACTGCAAAATTATTTGGCTTACTATTTGATAAGTAAAAAAAAACAAATAAAAATAGCCTTTATTTCTTGCAAGACAACAAATATAGTTTTTTCTATGGTTAGTAAAATTTTTGATTAGTTTTTTATTGTTCCGCAAAAACCCCAAGTTGGGTGAAGGCCTCCTCCAAAAATGCCCATTTGTCTCGGTATTGTGCGGTTTTTTTTAAATCTTTTATTATTTTTATACAGGGTTTTAAATAATTATGTCTCTCTTATGAACTAAGTCTTAAATTGTGCGGCTTTGTGCCAATTCGGCCCAGCGATTTTTTTAACTCTCCCGATCGTGACAGTGGCAGCCCTTTACTTCTTTTACCCTGCGGGCCTTTACATAGGGTTGTTTTTATGGTCCATACCTATAATAAGTTACCTATTTAAAAACGAATTCTTATAAAATATGTTCATTGCCATTCTACTGATGCGCACAAGTCTCATCCTTTCAATTACCATTGACCTGAGTCACCTCTTTTTAGCCAGCTAGGTATTTTCCCGTTTCGTCAAATTATTGTATTTATTTGCCTGTAGGTATGTTTTTAATAATACTAACAGTTGCGTTATTAATTAATTATTAATTATTTATG
This sequence comes from Eupithecia exiguata, assembly GCA_947086465.1. NCBI lineage: Eukaryota > Metazoa > Arthropoda > Insecta > Lepidoptera > Geometridae > Eupithecia > Eupithecia exiguata. The sequence continues at coordinate 4,321,562 of OX352230.1, read as the reverse complement.
ACCACCTTAAAAGCCCTATTTTACTGATTTTTTTGTCACACAAAATACTCCAATGTTCGTCGCCAAAATTACACATCAGTTGCCATTTAGCAACTTCGACGTGTATTCAAATATCGCGGCCCATACAAAAGCCTTTATGTTCACCTTCTCACTCCTCATTAAAATTTGTACTACAGCTTCTAAATACTCTTTTCTCCGCACCTCCATTTCAATATACAGGAAAAAGTAGGAGAGCGCTGTGTTAGTACCGCCGGGTTGGGAAAAGTTTTACCCCCACGTTGGGGGGCAAAAAGTGAGGTGGTAGGCTAGCTATAGCTGTGTTGGGAGAAAGTTTTCCGTGTTGCGGGTAGGGGGAGGGGAGGTAACGCATGCGTAATGGTAGCAAGCAATGCTGCTGTTACAGTCCTGGTCGGGACTTTGGGAAATGAGCAGGGGTTTGCGGCTTGATGACGAAAATGCGCGGCTTACGTAACTGTTAATGGATTATAATATCTTTTGAGCTATCATAAAATTTATTTATTCTATGAACGAAGAAAAATTTTGCCTTAATTTTTGAGCAATATGAGAAACTATGGCACAATTCAACTAAATTATGATGATTTAAAAATGGCTATGGATTTTGCTTTTATAATTAAAAAAACCATATTCAAATCCATCGACGGCCATGTTCGAATACAAATTAAAGCTTATTTAGCCAGTAAAAACCAGGTCATAAAGCCCAGGTCATGCTCAGAATCAATACAGCCTCACACCCCAAGCAGCGGCTAGCTTTGGCACCGCCTACGAGGCTACGGCGTAGCCGCTCTACGGACCGCTACGGAGTTCCGTAGCACTCTTACCACTGCTGATTCGCTGAAATCTACATCCCGGATTTGCTGACATTATGCAGGCTCTAGCCAGATTATACGACTTCCATTTACTGGTTGAAAATCTGGTTGGAAATTCATGTAGTGAAATTCTCAACTAGGAATTTAATTGAGGATCGGAGTGGAATTTATTAAGTATTATAAAGTATTATACAAACTTATTAGAGGTTTATTTTACGCTTCTTCCAGGTTCCAAGTGGACAAAAAATTTAAGCAAACAAAATCAATAAAATTTTGTTTCTCATTTGATTATTACTACATTTGTAAAGCTGTTTATGTATAAAATTTGACTTGTCTAAGGGCTTTTTTGTAAGCCTAAAGAAATAAAGTTATTGACTTTTGACATTTTAATTTGACGTTTTTAGAGGTAGTGAGATTTTTTGTTTAGTTTTGCGTTTAGTATAAAACTTCTAGTTTTAGAAGTTTTATAATTTTTACCGTTAAAAAGTCTATATCTGTCCATAGAAAATACAACGCTTTAATTACTGTTTATATAACAGTAAAAATAATGGTGGCTTTAATTTTTATGAAAACGGTTATTATATATTTGTTGGTGTCCTACTGCCTAGGCCTAGGCCTTCCTTTTCACTTTCCATTCCTGTATCAAAACTGTTATCATTTTATTATTTTTTAGTATACGCTAAAATATACCGAAACGACCTCTCCCTGGCATATTTAAAACAACTAACAACCCTTCCAGTACAACTCCAAAGTTCACTAGCACACGCACGCGAGCCAACTCTCTGAACTTGAAAACGACTCTCGCGCAACTTCGCCTCTCCGCGACTTGTTGTTACTGTTTGTTAACAAACTAAATTTGAGTTGCTAAACTAAAGTTGAGGATATTTAAAGGGAACTTTTTCAGAGTCAACGGCCTCCCGCGTCACCCAGTTTCTGAGCAGTCGAGTTATGGCAGTTGTTGGAAAGTAGTGGACCAAGGGCTGGAGAAGGTCATGGTGCTAATTCGACCTTGCGCAGAACTTCAGTTCTGGAACAATAGTTTCGCTTGTTCAGGTTGGGTTTGGGGCAGTTTGCCGGAACTTTGATTTTGTTGCTGGTTTTGGCCTTGGCGAGTGTGAAAGCCCATGTTGTGTCTTGCTAGTTCTGGTTGTAAATGCGTGGGCTGTCTGAACCGTAGTCATAGTTATTCTTTTTTAAATCAATGTAAGAATAAACACTACTCCACTAAATAGATATTAAGTTGGCTATGTTACCCCAAGAATATCTTTGGTCTCCGACAGCGAAAAACGCCAGTTGTGTGTGCACTAAGTACATTATGCTATTTTCGACATTTCATGTAATAAAACACGATCCATGACTTATATCTTCTACTACTTAGTTAATGGCTTGCTTTATCTCCAGGTTCTTTGTTCGTTCAAAACTTTTTACATCGTAATCGTCGATTATTTAACGAGCTGTAAATATGGTTCCTATTAAAATCCACTAAGCAAATCCTTCAACAAAATCACCGAAGTCAATATATCCATTATTATCATCTCCTGATTAACCACTCTACATCAAAAGGCTTCAAACAAATTGGCCTCGACGGAATATTAGAAGACAATATCCAATACAGCGGCACAGATTCAATAACAGTTTGTACTTCACCGTCTCGGGATAACGACACAGATTAAATAGTACTTAGTATGGCTCCCTAAGGATATCGGCACAGCTGAGCGATTAGTTAGTATGACTCCTAGCCCAAGGCACCCCGTAGCACCTGAGTAACCAAATTAATTACCGTCCAATAAGGAAATATTAACCGGACAGCTAATAAGCCGTTCGCCGCAATTAAATTTCGAGGGTCTAGCAGTCGTTATTTATAAACAATAATATATCAAAGCGATATTTTCAAGATGGCGCTTACCGCAAAAGCTATGCGTCATAAAGCGCGCACAGGCGGGTTAATTTATTTGTTAAGTTTTGCTTATGCTTAATTAGCTTGTGCTTGAAAAATTAAGGAACGGTATCTGCGGAGAACTTGTTAAATAAAATTTACGTAGAATAATTTCCTACATCTTCACAATCTCGAGGTTAGTAACAGCTTAAGGTCTCTTTTAAATCCCATTAAAAAAAATTAAGCAGATTCACTCCTGCATAATTTGATAAGAAATCCTTTTCTTTTGATAATACTTTTAGACGTATTAAAATAATAAGTCAATTTTTTCCATTATTATAAAATTTATAGCCCAGACGCATAAAAATTTATAGTAGAATGAATAAAATATCTTCCAAACATAAAATCTAAATAAGAGAAAAATCCTGCAGCTCTCCTGGCAGAACATCGAGCAAAACACGAGCCTTGTGCAGCGCGTATTTATGGTTATATGGGGCAAAAGTTTCGCCGCGTAGGAGCTGAAGCCATCGATTTTCAAAACTTTTTCATGGAAATAAACCTACTTTCGTTGTACGCGTCCTCTTTTCGTTGTGTGCGTAGCTGGTAACACAGACGAATGGTGGAGGTCACACGATTTCTGTGGATTAAAAGGTGGAAATTATACTGAGTTTTTGATTAATCCTGGTGGCAAGATCGTGAAATATTTACTGTCCATTTTGGCTTCGCTTAGCTATCATCATTTCAGCTAAGAAGATACACTACTTTTTACGAAAAACGGTAATCCAGAAATGTAGAAATTTCATAACCTCTGTCGTCTATATAAATCAATATATATCTAAAACTATTAACATGTGTTTCGTAATCATTTCAAATCACCATTCCATTCTACTTTCCTATTCTGCAATGTTCAAATGACGTGACATATCAATCAGTAAGACTGTCAGTTTTGACAGATGTGACATCTAACAATCAAAGCTCAGAGCGATCTGTCACCCATGAGAAGGCGCGTCACGTCATTCATTACGACGCATACACCTACCGCGCGCGCTTGCATCGTATTCGAAGAACAAAGGAATAACGGACTTTTTTCCGAACGACATCACCCATCGCGCGATCACCAATTGCAGCAGATTCCTGTTTCCATCATTACTCACAGCCATCCGCAGCCATCATCACCAATCAACAACCCATCGGTGGACGCCTTCGTCGCAGAGAGCAGTCTGAGGTTAGTGTCACATTATATCTTCTGTTTGATTGTTATCGTGGTGGATATTGCAGATCATTAGCTAAAATAACGTACGATCAGCAGAGCTGATCTTCCCAAATTAGCATTTAAAATAAGCGAATGCTACATTTTTATGGTGCCGAAACCAGGGAGCGTCGTCGGCCGCTTCCATCTTTAAAATATCAACCTTCATTTTCAATTAGCGTATTTTCTGGTCATAACGAACAAAGCTAAGAATACTTATCCTATCTCGTGTTTACCTATTATTAGCCTATAATTGTAGGTGAATTTTCTCAGTCGCATTCGAAGCTATTTCATCGCATCACTCGCCAGTAAAATAAGTTTATTTTTTCTTCTCATCTATTATCGCCATTGAACAGGGGGCTTCACGGATTGAAACGCGAATCGCATTGTATCGACCTATCTGTTTATTTAATTTTTTTACGATTGAAGTATTGCGATTTAACAGACTTGCAATCAAATCGTTTTCCATCGGTGCATAATTTTGTTTCTTCTCGTTATATTGTAGCCAAGCGAATACTTACATATCGCAATCATCTTCATTTGCATGAAACATTTACTGAGGTATCAATCGTGAACAATATTTTCAATAACAACTGCGAAATGCGTAGCCGTTAACCACTTTTTCTGCCACATTCCATAACTTTAGGGTAGTTTGCGATATCATTAACCGCGCTGAGCGGCCGAGCCCGCTGCAGAATATTCTTATCGCAAAGTGAATAAACGGCATACGTAACAGTTAGTACGAGACTCCGGTACGGCCTATATCACTCCAACGGCGGGAATCTTGTAAGGATAGTGCATTATTCTTAAAATCAACGTGATAAGTAGGTTGTAGGTGGTAGGATTATTGTGCAAGATCCGTCCGGGGAAGTACCACCACTTTGCCTATTTTCACCGACCAGTGGGCAAAATTCTGCCTACAGTATTGGTGTTAGGGCAGAGATTCCGAAAAAATTACAGGGCACACGAGACTTAACACCTCAGTCTCCACACATAGCCGTATAGAAACTGTTGTTAAAATGTTGTTGTTGGATAATCAGACGTAAATATTTTTCTGTTCCATTATTGGTGTAGCGCAGTGATAAATTACATCGAAACGGTAGTCATACTACCAAACTAGCACTTATTTGTAGTGTCTAACTTAACCGCAATAGCACCTTACTCATTTACTGAATAATACTTTGATCTCAACGAATAAGTAGGCCACATTCTTGTGCACAGATGAGTGATTAAAGTACCGTCGGTCTTATTTTCATTTCGTAACGCGGCCGTAGTCATTACAATCATAAGTATTAAATCGCCCAACTTTGTTTACCTTATTAAATCAACATCTAAATAAAAATAATTATGTCACTTCTAAAGAAACAGTCCACTCGTAAAGGGAGTTTAAGAAAATCTAAATCTAAATCGTTCGAAATCGAAGTCACTACCAAAGACTTGCCGTGTTTGCGCAGAAAGCGAACCATAGCTTACAAACGAGTTACTAAGGCCTTAGAAATTGGTATCCTAGCGGTTAACGACCCACTGCAACGAGACTTGTTTTTTTCATATTATCAAGAAGTAAAACAGCTAGCGGCGAATTTTGAAGAGGCACATGTTACAGTTCTCGAGCTTGTGGATGATCCCGAGACCAAGGATGACGAAATACGGGAACATTTTGACGAAATGTATTATCAAATTTTATCGATTCATCGAAACTTAACGAAAACGGAATCCGGTAATTCTCATAGCAGCTCTTCATCGAATATTCGATTACCAAAAATCACCCTCCCTACTTTCAATGGAGACATTAAAAAATGGCCCGAATATTTTGACACTTTCAATGCGTTAATACACAACTCAAATGCTATTACCGACACAGAAAAGTTTCACTATCTTTCATCGTCTCTCACAGGCGACGCGTTGACCGTAATTAAATCTTTCCCTCTCACGCACGAACACTACCATGACGCATACCGCGCCCTAGTATTACGTTATAAAAACAATCGTGATCTAGCTTTTACCTGTTGGCGAGATGTTTTGACTATGAACTTCAACTGCAACAATGCAGATGAATTTAGAAAATCTCTCGATCTATTCGAAGAAAACCTGAGCATTTTAAAAACTATTAATTTGCCGGTTAATCAGTGGGATTTCGTACTAGTCTATCATATTCTGTCTAAACTTGACACTAGCATGCGTCGAGATTTCGAAGAAAAACATCCTGGAAATGAGTTTCCCACTTATGACCAATTAAAAACATTCTTAAAAACTAAATGTGAAGCACTGATGCGAGACAAACATTTCCTTGATTTAACTAAATCTTCGCCGAAAGCTATGTCAACTCACTCACAAAGTTCGCAACCAAAACGTACACCGCAAGTATTAGTCGCTGCAAACGAATCAATCGATAAACAAAACGAAAGTGGAACAACCACATTACCGTACACAAGCAAATGTTCTTACTGCAACGAATCACACTCCATAGCGGCTTGCAGCGAATTTCTGAAAAAGTCGTTAGATGAACGAATGGATATTGCTACTGAAAGGAAATGGTGTTTCAACTGCCTGAAACCATCTCATCAGTTAAAGGACTGTAAATCCTTATTTTCATGTCGTACTTGCAGACGAAAGCATCACAGTTTACTCCATCGTGAAAAATCTTTCGAATCAAACAAAACCGTGTCGCTTGTGTCGAGATCAGTAACACCGTCAACGATTTTATTGGCAACTGCCATAGTACAAGTAAGTGATGCTTCTGGATCACTGAAATCATGCCGTGCACTATTCGACACGGGAAGTCAAATAAATTTTATCACTGAATCAGCCGTTACACGTTTAGGACTTAATCCTACCAAATCCAATGTTAGCGTCAGTGGAATAGGAGAAGCAATGGCTTCTACTCTCGGGGAAGTCACATGTACCGTCGGTAAAACCAACAAGATTCTATTCAATTTAGACATGCATGTAATTTCCACCATATGTGGTGATCAACCTATCGGAAAACTAAACACATCGGGATGGTCACATATAAATTCGCTACCACTAGCTGATCCAGGGTTCGACATACCGGGTCCTATCGATCTTCTATTAGCCGCCGATGTTTTCGCTGAATCGCTTCTAAATCAACACGTCAAGGGCAGCGTCAATCAACCAACTGCCTTCAACTCCGTGTTCGGTTGGCTCCTCTTAGGCAAAACTCGTCTAGCGTCCAACACTTTAGTGCATACCTCGCAAGATATCGATCAAGAGTTGAACTCGTTAGTTCACCAGTTCTGGGAATTAGATTCTATACCCAAAGTTTCGATTTTTAGTCCAGAGGAGGCGCTTTGCGAAAAAAATGTTTTTATTAAATCACTCGCGCGACTTATCTGGAAGGTACGTTGTGCGATTGCCCTTCAAGGATAATTCAGAACCTGCCTTCGAAGGTTCTCGCGATATAGCTCTGCGACGTTTCCATGCTATTGAAAAACGATTAGCTAGGGATCATGACCTACAAAGTCAATACGGAGAATTCATGTCAGACTACATCTCAACTGGTCACATGTCTCTGGTTCCCGTAAGCGAACTGAGTCTGGGTAAGTATTATATCCCTCACCATTGCGTTCTTAGACCAGATTCAGCGACAACTCGCCTTCGTGTTGTCTTTGATGCCTCTGCGAAGGACATTCATTCACGCTCACTAAATGACACGTTACTAACCGGTCCGAAATTACAACCCAACATTATCGAAATTCTGCTACGGTTTCGAATACACAATATCGTTTTCATGGCGGATGCGCGCCAGATGTATCGACAGATCTTGCAGCATCCTGAAGATCGTGACTATCAACGTATCTTCTGGAGAGCTTCGCCTAACGAAAACCTTAAAGAATATCGTTTGAACACCGTTACCTATGGGCTAGCTTCATCTCCATTCCTTGCATGTCGTGCGCTTCGGCAACTTGCGGAGGACGAAGGGGGGTTGTTTCCGATTGCAAAAGAAATCATTATGTCAGATGTGTATATCGATGACGTAGTTACTGGGAGCGAATCATTGGAGACTGCTGAACAAGCTAAAACACAACTCATCGAGCTATTCAAACGTGGGGGTTTCCAACTTCGAAAATGGATGAGCAACAACGCTCAGCTGTTGTCTGATCTTCCTAGTGAAGATTGTCTAACGAGCTCCATATCTCTGGACAACTCAGAGCCAACTGTTTTGAAGGTACTCGGGCTCAAATGGGATCCCGTATCCGATTCCTTCCTTTTTGAGATCCAATCTCTGGACAAACCATGTACCAAACGCTCAATCCTTGGCGAACTTGCTAGGATTTTCGATCCCTTGGGGTACCTATCCCCCATCACAATACAAATCAAATCATATATCCAAAAGCTTTGGATTCTCGGCATTGGATGGGATCAAACGCCACCCCAAGAGGTCATCCATACATGGTCGATGTACAAACAACAACTCCCCCAGCTAGGTCAACTTCGAATATCTCGCAAACTTACGTGCCCCAATGCAAAATCGTATGAATTACATGGTTTTTGCGACAGCTCCGAAATTGCATACGGCGCTGTTATATACCTACGAGTTTCGGATAATAACGATAAAGTTCATGTCTTTATGATCTGTTCCAAAGCTCGTGTAGTGCCACTTAAAAGAATATCGTTACCAAGGCTAGAACTCTGTGCTGCAGTTTTGTTAGCAGATCTTTACAAATTCGTTCGAAATACTTACCTCGCTCACATAGAAATCAATAACGTCTATCTATGGTCAGATTCAACAGTGGTCCTTTCATGGCTACGCTCCCCTTCTTCTCGCTGGGCCACATTTGTCGCGAATAGAGTAAGTCAAATCCAAGAAATTACTCCATTTGAATGGTGGCATCATGTGTCGTCCGGTGATAATCCGGCAGATATTTGCTCACGAGGACAGTTTCCTAGTGAAATTATTCAAAACTCCTTATGGTGGACGGGACCACATTGGCTTCACGGAGACCAGAACACATGGCCAACAAGCCAAATCGACATATCTTTCGATGATGATATGATCATACAAGCTGAAGAGCGAAAATCGTTAGCGTTAACTACTCAACAAACTAATGAAAATGCGGACACTGAAACTTCTATCATTGTAAAACTGTTGGATCGTCTCTCATCGTTGTCAAAAATTGTCAACGTATTAGCGTACATCAATCGCTTCATTCATAATTCGCGACAACCCAATAATAAAAATCGTAACCTGGTTATTAACAACCTAGAACGCCAGCGAACCCTCATGCAAATCGTAAAACAGGTTCAGCAGCACACGTTCTCCGAAGAAATTTCAAACCTTAAAGCAAAAAAAACACTGTCCAAACCTTTTCGAAAACTGAACCCATTCTTAGATGAAAATGGAGTGCTAAGAGTAGGCGGGAGAATATCAAGATCGGGATTACAATTTGAACAAAAACACCCTGCATTCTTACCATCCAATCATCAATTAACGTTTCTTATTATTGATAACATCCATCATACATATATGCATCCAGGTATAAACACAACTCACTTTCTACTCCTTCAACAGTTCTGGATCATCGCTGCTAAACGCACAATCCGTCGACGTCTGGCCAAATGCATTCAATGCTACCGGACTAATCCACAACCCTTACAACCGTTCATGAGCGATCTCCCATCGTATCGACTAAATCAAGTCAAACCGTTTTCAGCCGTAGGAGTTGACTATGGCGGACCTTTTCGTATCAAACTGGGTTCGCATCGTGGAGCCAAAATGGATAAAGCATACCTGTGTCTATTTGTCTGTCTAGCGACAAAAGCGGTCCATTTAGAAGTCGTATCAACCTTATCTACCGATGGGTTTATCGCTGCGCTACGGCGGTTTATCGCACGTCGCGGTCGTTGCAACGTAATTCACGCGGATTGTGGGACCAATTTCGTAGGCGCTAGAAACCAACTATCAATTCTCATGCAAAATGCTTCTCAAGCGGAAAAAATTGAATTCAAATTCAATCCTCCTGGTGCACCACATTTCGGCGGCATCTGGGAAATTCAAATAAAAGCTGCAAAATCCCATCTATACCGAGTAGTAGGAGATCAAATCTTGACTTTCGAAGAGCTCACAACTCTTTTCGTCCAAATCGAAGCGATTCTCAATTCAAGGCCTTTATACCCCATCAGTTCAGATCCTAATGATGTGTCCTGTCTGACACCAGGACATTTTCTCACGTTGGAACCATTAACAGCGGTTCCAGATGAAGATGTCACCAATATCAATCCCAATCGGCTTCATCGGTGGCAGATGTTACAATCCTTCCAACAAAATTTTTGGGCTAGATGGAAAACTGAATATCTAAACTCTTTAACGCAACGTGCTAAATGGATCAAAGATTCAAAACCGTTAAACATCGGTTCAATGGTTATCATCAAGGACGAAAATCGTGCTCCATTAAACTGGACTCTAGCGCGAGTAGTTGATCTTCATATCGGTGGCGATGGGATAGCTCGAAGTGCATCAGTTAAAACCGCAAACAATCAAATTATGCACCGACCCTTAGTCAAACTATGTCCTCTACCGCTCGACGACTAATTCTATAAAAGATTCAACAATTACCTATTACCCCCCCACTTTATTATTATTCTTCTTTGATAAGGCTATCAACTATTTCATATCTCATTAATGTTCTATCGTTTAAATCAGTTTTTTTTTTTTCTGCATTTTCTATTTGTTTCGTTAACCAGAAAATATCATAGCTATTTTGGTGGGCGAGATGTTTCGTAATCATTTCAAATCACCATTCCATTCTACTTTCCTATTCTGCAATGTTCAAATGACGTGACATATCAATCAGTAAGACTGTCAGTTTTGACAGATGTGACATCTAACAATCAAAGCTCAGAGCGATCTGTCACCCATGAGAAGGCGCGTCACGTCATTCATTACGACGCATACACCTACCGCGCGCGCTTGCATCGTATTCGAAGAACAAAGGAATAACGGACTTTTTTCCGAACGACATCACCCATCGCGCGATCACCAATTGCAGCAGATTCCTGTTTCCATCATTACTCACAGCCATCCGCAGCCATCATCACCAATCAACAACCCATCGGTGGACGCCTTCGTCGCAGAGAGCAGTCTGAGGTTAGTGTCACATTATATCTTCTGTTTGATTGTTATCGTGGTGGATATTGCAGATCATTAGCTAAAATAACGTACGATCAGCAGAGCTGATCTTCCCAAATTAGCATTTAAAATAAGCGAATGCTACAACATGTGACACAGAACAAAGAAAATTACGAACGAATGATGTCCCATAATGTGGACTTCTTTATTCCTACACTTTTAAAACAAGCAAATTCTCGTCTTATTCAAAACATAAGAAGTACGTTTTTTTAAATGCGACAAACAGAGTTGTAAATAAAATATTAACACCTGAGCTTAAGCTTGTCCCATGACAAAAACTAAGGTCCATCGACCGCTTGTATTGAACCAAAGCAACCCACACACACAAGTCGCGTACTTGTAATGGGCAAAGAAAACTTTTTAAAACTTTTCCAGCGAGGCAATATGGCTTGTGTTCTCAACCGTTATGTTTTATTTAGGCAACCGTGGGCCGTCTCTTTCTGCTCCATGAAAATACATGCTCGATTGAGCGGGATAGCTTTATTTTTATGTAGCGCTTTTCTGGCTGCCTTGCCCGGGATACGAAGTAATTATTTCTATTCTGTCATTGCCGTGTATTTTTTATGTGATGTCGTCATTTTGTCAGGGTCCTAGACTAACTAACTCCTAAATGAACTGCCGGTAAATAAACAACAGTATAGTTTTACCCGATGGGGCTTCAAAACGCCTTACTGGCTTTTTTGACTTATTGATAGCAAACAAGTTTGATAGTAAACAAAAAGCTTCCCCATGTTGCGATAGGAACAGTAAAAGCATTTATTCGTATGTACTCTCTTATCCTTAGACAATGTTGTTGTTTCTGTCATCATCATACGACGATCTCTGTGGCACGGTGGGCAAATGTTCGCCTGCGACGCAGGAGGTTGCGGGTTCTATTCCCACCTTGTGACAAATGTTTGTACGATCTGCAGATATGTATGTATTTGTCCCGGGTGTTCTGATCGTTTCTATGTACATTAAAAAAATATCTATCTGTGTAAGTATTGTGTTATTTATATTAGTTATCTAGTACCCATAACACAAGCTCTGCTTAACTTGGGGCTAGATAATGCTGTGTGAATTGTCCAGTATTATTTATTTAATGTTATTTATTCTTACTTCAACTCTACGACTATTACAAAAACCCCCAGTTGAACCAACTTGGGGCTAGATAATGCTGTGTGAATTGTCCAGCATTTTATTTAATAAACTTTACGATTATAAGAAGAACTCTGCAAATCACGAAGAATGCTTCATTCCATTGTTCGTGATTTGTCGCAGTAACAGGTCACATGCTTAGATGAGAGACAAGCTCATTCAAGGTCTTCCACGTCTTGTTTAGGAACCCGTGAACCTAAGGCAAAGAAGGAATGTATTTTGTAGGTAAGGTATATAATGTTGCGGTGGCCCGTTTGGGAGTAGTAGAATTGGAAAACACTGAGTTTATGTAGTACAAAAAGTTTATTTCTCCAGAGCACATGTTACAAGCATCGAGTAGCAATCAGAAGTCTCTAATGAATTTATAAATTATAACGGAAGCGGAACTTACTCATTTCCATCAATAAGTAGAGGAGGCATGAACCTCAAATATCCATAGATAATAATTGTCAAGTTTGTTGGATGCCAACATATAATTTCCTTCCCCACTGCAATGTTCAATTATCTTCGACAGTACCTTCTCCGCTGGTTCAGAGAGTGCAGTCTCACTGCTGATCGTTTATCAAGATCGCCCGATAGGGGGCTCAGCTGCGCTTTATTGCCGAATTACAGGCCCGTTCTAATTTAAATTTATATTTCTTGAGTTGTTCATTCCAGAATAGAAATATGAAGTCTTTGGACAAGAAATACAGGGTGGAATAAAATTACGTTACTCTCAGGGCTAGTGCCGAAGTTCTGAAGATAAAATGTTCCCTTTGACAAAAACAAATTTTAGTCAATGGAAACATTCCTTGAATTAATAAAGAAAGTAACACTGCATTCTTTGTTATTTTTAATTATAGTTGAACTCACTTATCCAAAAAATAGTATTGTCAATTTTACTGTAGTTTTTAGACAGTAAATTCTGACTGTTAGAATAAGATAAACTTTATTGTCTTCGAAGGTGTGCACGTGTAGCATGTGCCTTAGAGTAAAAAATCCTGTTAATTTATTTTGTTGTAAATCACAGCTTTACATAATAAATATAATACCCATGCCGAACAAGAGTAACATCATAATAGACTGGATATCTGTTATATAAATACAATTTGTCGACAGGCGGGCGGAAGCGGCGCGCCTTACCCGGACGCCGTCGATGGCCGTATCCACAACATAAATATAGTTATAAATATAACCCATTGCCATACGATAATAATCTTTGGAGTCACGTGTAAACTGAAGACAATGTCTCAAAGATCAGGCGGACAGTCATGCAAAAATTTTGTGCTATGTTTTGATGACAACTGTTTTGATCTAACTATCTAACTGATCCAAATTTATATACATTTCAATATTTCTAAAAAGCTACACTGAGAAAAATTTATTTCTGGCATAAGGTCAATTATTAAGCCTTATACGGTTGTATTACAATTACGTTTGGCAAATTTGAAAAGCTTACGTTAATTTTAACTTATAAGCATAAACGTTTAAACGATATTGTTTACTGCATCGGACATAGAACATCAAAAACGACGTATTAGTCATTTCAAGCTAATGTAACGATGCAAATTACACAACTAACTGCATTCCTACCAAAAAGTGCAGTGTAATACATACCGCCGCATATAATCAGAGAGGCGTAAAATAACGGGATTCTCAGAAAAACGCCAGTCACGTCCTCAGCGCAACGGTGACATTCCGGTTTTATCTGGAAAATCAATTAATGACATCGAAGGGACCTTATTGCATACCGTTAGCCTATAGTGAAGACTATAGCGCCACTTCTTAAACTATTGCTTTGTATTATGGAGCTCTGGAAGTCTTCTATTTCTTCGTTAGACCGTAGAACTACGAGCGTAGCGCGTAGCATTCTCGTAGCGTTTTAGATGCTACTTCTTTTTTGCATTCGCTAAATTCGTTCTTTATGATAAGCAAAGGTATCTTATGTATCTTATCGACCTAGTTATAGTTACCTAGTGAATTGTCCAGTGTTATTATTATTATTATATACAAATCATTACGACTTCTTCCTTCCAACATCATCATCAGCACTATCTACCCAATGTTGGCCTTGCCCAATTCGGGCCTTTCATATCGTTATTAACAAGCTGAAAAAGCAGTGGGCCGGCCATATCTCGCGAATAACCGATGACCGCTGAGGTAAATGTGTTCTTGAGTGGAGACCACGACTCGATAAACGTAGTGTAGGATGCCCTCCGGCCAGGTAGTATGACGACCTGCGAAAGACTGCTGGCAGATGCTGGATGCGCCAAGCTGAAGACAGGGCGCTAACTCATTAGGGGAGGCCTATGTCCAGCTGTGGACTAACATAGGCTGATGATGATGATGATATCAGTATTGGGTTGATCGCATCAGATCTTGTCAGCAAAGTTCTCAAAAAAAGTCAAAAGTCAATAACTTTATTTCTTTAGGCTTACAAAATAAGCACTTAGACAAGCTTCATTCTTTAATAGTAATTTTAATATGATAATATTTTTTTAACCGTCTCGATTACCCTGTCTCTTTCTTTCTTGTCAAAACATAAATCACACATAATTTTTTTTGAAAAGCCATAGCATCAAAACACCCCAGAACAATCTATGTAATGAGCGCGCATAAAACAATGGCGCGTAATTTACGAGAGAACTCGGACTCTGGATAAAGGCCGCTTTAAAACGCTAAGATTAAGGGAACTGTTATTGGGGATCGAAATTGGATGGTTTATTGTAAGGTTTTGAATTTCGAAGTGGATTTTATGAATCTTTGTATTTGAGTTTGTAATGCTGGCTAGATTAGTTTCTTAATCAACAATCAAGTAATAGAATTAAATTAACAATTGAGCTTACTGCAGACTGGTGCAAACTGTGGCTAGATTATTAACAAAGAAAATTACAATCAAATAATAGAATTAAATTAAAACTAGTATTTACAATTGAAACAATTGAGCTAACTGCAGACTTTTGTAAACAATCTACAGGTAGCTCAACTGATCCATATCAATACCAGTCGGAAGCGTGCCCAAGACGCTAGCTGCATTGCCCCGCTGTATAGCAATGCTGATGCGCTGCGCCAGATACTCACCAGCTCTCGGGTCACGCGTCGCTTCGACCAGACGCTCTGATAATTTTTTGAAAACCCGGAGAGCCTCGGTACCTCACAGACTAGGGTCTCGACTCCAAGAGGAGCAAATGCGTAGGCTCTGTCGTTCAGTAGGCTTTTCAGTCAGGCTAAGATTATTTAATTGGTAGGTAATCATCAAAATATATTTTGGGTTGGTTCACGAAAACATTTTTATATTTTTATCAAGGATCTTGTGCCCCAGCAGGACGTCATTGGGTGATAAAAAGTTTACATGAATGTTTTAGCTCTTTCCAGCAATCAATACGACCATTATTTGATA
The DNA here is from genome assembly GCA_947086465.1 of Eupithecia exiguata. Lineage (NCBI taxonomy): Eukaryota > Metazoa > Arthropoda > Insecta > Lepidoptera > Geometridae > Eupithecia > Eupithecia exiguata. The sequence continues at coordinate 4,305,947 of OX352230.1, read as the reverse complement.
CGAAGTGAATTTTATCTCTATAAATAATTAGCTTTATTAGTATTTCCTTAAAATTTATTATTTTAACTCCCAGCACAAACCAGCATCGACTTCCGGGAACTCTAAAACGCCGAAAGCTTTACGATGTAGGTTTTGCAGACTGATTATAAAATTACCGCATCGCTATAACTTTGTAATGGAGTGTTGTTTGTGCTCGTTCCAGCGCATTCTGTTACGCTAAAAGCACGGATGCGGAGGCTTATGCTACTTTTAGATCACATTAAAAGTATTACGTTCGAACAAGGTTGTAGGCACCGGTTTATTAATTGATTTTGAATGGGACGTTTACAACGTAGTGTAGGACGCCCTCCGGCCAGGTGAGATGACGACCTGCGAAAGACTATAGATAGATGCCAGCATCTGCCTACAGTCTTGACTGCAGATGCATCAAACTGAAGACAGGGCGCTATGGCGCTCATTAGCAGGCCTATGTCCAGCTGTGGACTAACCTATGCTGATATTGAAGAAATATAAGGTCCATAGGCTGCGGTAACCGCTTCCCATCAGGTGGGCCGCAAGCCTGTTTGCCACCTTGGTGGTATAAAAAAAAAGTGTCATTGATCCCCCAACCCACGGATGAGCTGCTTAGTATCCACTGTTTTTAACTGTGTCTTTGTAGTTTTAGCTAGTAGACCGAAGGTATTTAAGTAGCCTCAGTGTATTATACCCTTTATTCTATGTTTTTATTGAAAATTTAGTTATAGTAATTGTACATATTTTGTAAGTAAGTAGTTAGGACTAGGTTTTTTAAAGAATGATTTTTAAATGTTACTTATGGTTATGGAATAAAAGGTTTTTTTTTATTTGTTTTATTTAATTGTACCTATTTGCGTGTAGTTTGTATGTCTTATAGACTATTTCAGTTATTTCATTGATTCTACCTATTCACTTCAATTGTTTGTCCAATAAAAGCTAATTTTCTTTTTGTTTTGTTGCAGGTAAACAACTACCACTCTTAAATTGAAAAACTGAACTGAATGAAGGTGTATGGTTGGTAATTTTTCTTGCTTAGATATACAAGTAGTGCTACACTATGCTGAGAACGACTTCATAGTTCATAGTTTTTATTGATAACATGTAAGTTACAGTTCAGTTAAAGTTACATGGTACCGAAAATAGAGGTATTTCTATGACACAGCTAAGTAGTTCAAAAACTAGTTAACTTAGTCAGTAAAATATTTTCTTTTCAAATTAAATTTAAAAAAAAGAATAGTGTACATACAAGGCATATCGTCTTCGTTTTAAAAATAAAAATAAACATTTTAAATAACAAAAAAAATTGTGCCAAGTACCATCTGTTTTCTTAGTTATTACCATTTTGCTACTAAAACTGTCAATCACAAGATTTTTTATCGTCATACCAAGGAATGTTCGACTTATTTTTGCAAATAATTTTCCTAATTATTATAGGTAATAAGCATGATTTTTGGGCCTATGCCCCGCTCTGCTCTGTCCCGCTCCTATAAACGCGAAATCCTATGCCTTTCCTTTTCACAAAATGGAGTCATAGGTCGCCTTAAACGAAGAGGAAATTAATCTCTAAAGTAAGAAGTGCAAGCGAAGTTCCAAAAAGTAAAGGCAAGTTACTTACTCAAGTAAAGAACGAATACAGCTACAATCTTTAACAGAACCAAAGATTTATCCTTCACAGTTAATCCTACAGTGTAAAGTACCTAACAGTCTGCCGTCATAAGTTCTCATAAGCCACGTATCTAACGGGCATAGTTTTAAAGTGTAAATTGCAATAGCTCTAAAGCTAATCGCAGTATATCAGAGGAATCCGCGCCACTGCGGCAGTGTCACGTGCGAGCAAACCGCTCGCGCTGTTGCAAGGAAAGTTCTTCGCGGTACTGATGATGGATTTGAAGCTTTTCGTTCAGTGTTTAATTTTTTTGACAAATGTTTGTACCATCTGCACAAACATTTGTCAAAAAATGCATCAGGTATGTATATGTCTAATTTTTTTTATCTATGTATGGGCACGCTTCCGACTGGTATTGATATGGATCAGTTGAGCTACTTGTAGATTGTTTGCAACAGTCTGCAGTTAGCTCAATTGTTTCAATTGTAAATAGGTACTAGTTTTAATTTAATTCTTCTATGTATTTAATATAATGTTTTAAGTATATCAGGCATTTAGTACCCATAACACAAGCTCTGTTTGACTTGGGGCTGGATGATGCTGTGTGGATTGTCCAGCATTATGTATTTGATACTTCCTGGTTCAAAAAATCCCCTGGAAATTGCGACTGCGTCAAAGTTTGGATGCATTGTCATTGATAAAGTCATATGAAAACTTGTGCGTGACAATATCTCGTACGACTGAACAGGTAGGTAGAGTGATATGGGTAAAAAAATATTTTTTTTATTCTAAGATTTTTTTTGGAACGAATTTATAATTTAATCGTTTCACGAGATGATTGACTCTATCCTAGTCAATTTTTGAAACTTGGTAAACAAACGTGATTACTTCAAAAGTTTGTCCGGTGATAAACAAAAGTAATCTTTCGTATATTTTCCTGGTTCTCAATAAAGTTTCAAAGAAAGCCATGCTTAATTGAAATAGTCTTATAAACGAAATAACCTAAGGACCTTCAAATTTCGATAGATAGTTACAATCAAATAATAAAATAAAATTAAAACTAGTATTTACAATTGAGACAATTGAGCTAACAGCAGACAGACATAGATAGTTAGAAAAGTTTTTATTGCGCACTTAAAAAATAAAACAATAAACAAAAATTTATAAACAATTCAATAAATATCAATTTGCTCTCTAGTATCCAATGCTTGTACATAACCGCGAGCATAATTCTAGCGATTTATTTTGTCGCTGCGCCGGCACGAACGATCGCGTTTGCAGTCGCATAAATACCGACTGTAATTAGCATCCTTAGCGGTGTAACCTTAATTTTTACTTCTCGTGATTCTTATCACTGAAGAATTGCAGTTTCAAGTAATTGTGTGGTGCAGTTGCAATTTGTTTGGTAGGTTTATGAGATTCGTGTTGGGAACGAAATTTGTCGTTGTAAAAATTTACAATTGTATCAAATACTAGTATAGATTAAAAATATATAATCTTTATTAACAAAGAAAAATACAATCAAATAAAAGAATTAAATTAAAATTAGTATTTACAATTGAAACAATTGAGCTAACTGCAGACTGTTGCAAACAATCTACAAGTTAAAATATAATAAATATAAAAGTTGTTAAGTTCTATTGTTTCATAAAAATCCATAAATAAATAAAGGACTTTAAAAGACTGTATCTCATTTATTGACAAACATTTTTTTTTCTTTAAAATAAAAAATTGCTGTACCTTAAGATATTTGAAATTATCAAACTAAAACATCCATAATTCACTGCACATGATAAATACGCACAAATTACAATAAAATTACATCAGGAAGCGTAGCGACATTTAGCCTCACGTGCGTGGCCTAACTGCCGTAGATTAGGGCCGCGTTGACAGACTGCGTGCGCGCCGCCCGTGCCAGGCACCACTATCGTGCACCATCGATGACTAATAAACAAACCCACCCAAACAAAAAACAACTCTTTCCTCCTCACAATACAGATTCAAATACAAAACCCCGCGCGAAGACAATCTCGCTATCCAGTAATCAGAAGCAATCGTGATTTACCGTGAAATTGAATCTTGTGCAAAGCACATAACGACTGGTTTCGAGTTCTCGAGCAGCATAGAAAACTTGCTAAGGTTATAATCGCGACCACTTCTACCAAACACTTTAGTAGTTCACCCCCGAATTGAGCGGTCCGTGTCAGATTCGTGTATACGCGTATCGACGCACAATTTCTGGGAGTATTATGATTTTATTTCTTCATTTCCATTTCGGCTGCACGGTGTCGTAACAATTTTATTAGGGGTTATCTATCAAGATATATTTGTGCGCCTCACGTATTATATTATCTATCGTTCAGGATATTTACTATGATTTGTGTTATTTCGAGCTTTCCTATATTTCGGATTACTTGCATACGCCATGATTTACAGTCTAACAAACTATCATGGATGTATATAAATAAATAAAATTTAATAATGCTGGACAATTCACACAGCATTATCTAGCCCCAAGCTAAGCAGAGCTTGTGTTATGGGCACTAAATAACTGATACACATAATACGATGCAAAACATAGATATACTCGTATGTATATTTTTTATACGTAGCACATGACCAGAACACCCGGAACAAATATTTACAGATCGTACAAACTTGTCTTGAGGCGAGAAACGAACCCGCAACCTTCTGCGTCACTCACCGCCCCACTGAGGTCGGCTAAGTAAGATTTATTGGGAAATATATACATCCATGATAGTTTTAAAAGTTTCAATCACTATCATAATATTATAAACGTGAAAGTTTAGATGGATGGATGGATAGATAGATGGATGTTTGTTCCTTTATCACGCCAGAACGGCTGAACGGATCTGAATGAAATTTAGCACAGAGATAGATTATAGCCTGGAATAGGATATAGGCTACTTTTTATCCCGGAATTCCTACGGGAACCGGAACTACGCGGGTGAAACCGCGAGGCGCTGCTAGTACTCAATATTTTTCAGTTTGTATTCTACTTTGTGTATTCTTAAATAGTAAACAAAAGGCGATTACTAATTTAGATAAGTTCCTAAGCTTATTTTGGCTAGATCAAGCGAAATAATCGGTTGGCTCTCAAGTAGCTCGTCTGAAAAGTTTTATCTCGGAGCGCACCTTCAGATTACTCATTTCGCAATAGCCCAAGGCAATTAAAAGCAAGGGGTAGTGCTATCATTAACCAGGAGCGGCGTCTTAACAAGAATATAATGCAATTTTAAAATAATCCCGCAAAAAAGAAATTAATGCAGGCACCTCGCTGGATTCCCTTTTTATCTCCTTAATTGGTTTTCACATCTTACAGTGTAAAAAATATCGTGTTCTTTGTAATCTCGGGCGATGTTTTAATAAATATAACGAAGTGATCTCGGAGTTGGGGCGGGAAAAAATATTGCCGCCCTTAAATAAACCTTCACACTTGAAAGATCAACGCGGCAACTGGCGCGTTTAAGATTTATTGGGAAATAATTAAGGAGCGACACCTTTAAGCAAAGTAATTAAAGTAAGCAAATTTAAAACGTAGATTTTTAGTATTTTTTATTTAAATTGCAAAGGGGGGCGTCATTTATAATGACATGATATTTTTTGTAATTTAAACACATAGATAAGCTCTACCACCATCAAAATAAGTCCTGCCTAAATCAAAAAATTTGGGTTCATTAAAAATTTTCGTTGAAAATTGCCCCAGTGCGAGTTAAGCACTATAAAGCTCCCTTCAAAATAAGTCTTAAAATCAGTTGTCAGAACTCATAAGGCTGCGTCCAATAATGAAATCTCAGCTACACTACAGAGTTATGTAAGCCACTCATAAACCCTGCAGTAATCCTTCCTCTGCCAGTGTTGTGCTGTCATCAGTAGTCACGGTAGGGATGGGGTAAAGGATTAGACTCCGACTCGGCCTATGCTACTCCGAAATCTATGAGACAATATAAATACAGTGGCATTGTAATAGCATTTATTAAGAAAGTTACGTTGAAATTATTCTGCGGAATTGAAAATATTCGGTGTCCAAGAATCTTTAAAAAATCGTTGGACAATCCACGTAGCATTATTTGGTCTCATCCAAATACCTATTGGACAAAAAATTGAAGTGGACAAAATCAATAACACCATGTGTCTTATTTGATAATTATTACATTTAGAAACTTGTTTAATGTATAAAATTTGACTTGTCTAATTGCGTTATGGATATTCGATATTTATTTGATATTTAATAACAAAATCGTTTATTTCTGTAGGTCTTACACATTGTAGGTATTCAGTGATATTATCTTTTTTTACTATTCATAGAAAGCACATAGAATACCCGAAGCAATTATCAACAGATCGTAAAAAATATTTGTCCCGAGGCGGGAATCACACCCGCAACCTCTTGTTTCGCAAACAGACCTTCGCCAGCTTCGCCACTGTGGTCGTTATCTCGTCTTTTCAGCTCAAAAATCTGGATAATCATCGGTAACGCCAGAAATATGGTATCATTGTACACAGTGCCTATGTTAGTTATTAAATTGTTGTTATATATATATTATTTTCTATTTTATTGTATTTTTAATGTGTAAATATGTACCTACTCGTAAACATATGGACCCATGGTTGTCTGAAATAAAGCATTTTTTTTTTTTTTTTTTTTTTTTTAATTATTATTTTTATTGTGCAAGTTTGATATTTAAGGGTTACCTAAAGGATACCCACGGGGCCCTATTCCTAAGCCTTTGCTGTTGGTCCAACCGTGTGCATGTCTGTCTGTTCGTCAGTCATCGGGCTGTACCTTATGAACCGTAAAAGGTAGACAGTTGAGATGTTCACAATGTGTATTCTGTTATATTTCAGTGTCTGTTGCCGCTATAACAACAAATACTAAAAATAAAATAAATTTAATAAATAAGGGAGCCAACGACTACTGTATTGAGTTCTAATCATCGAAATCAAGCAAAATCGGGCGCGGTCAGTACTTGTATTAGTGCGTGACAAGTAGGCTTCTTGTTTTTTTTTCGATCCATCAAAAAAATGATTTTTCGTATCATTTGTTTTTTTCTAGTTTTCTACGATGGTACGGAGCCCTCCGTGAGCGATTCGACTCGCACTTGGCCGTTTTTTCTGGGTCAATCTCAAAATCAAGGTTACAGTTACAGAGCCCTCTTGTTTAACTACTAAAAATTTTAAGCTGTCGCGATTTGTTAACCTAGGAACATAGCCCACCTTTTTACTCTTCTTCATCTTCAGTTCCTGTCAACGTCACATCTCTATTTGAAATTTTAATCACCCCCTCCCGCGCAGCCCCCTCAGTCGCCTGGGGCTCCGGACGGCCGCTCCTTACACGATATTCCCATTACTTAGTCCAGGGCGATAATAAAATTTAATATAATGCCACGGGGCACCGGATGCGACCACCGCACCACAATGCCAGACGGCATCGGCCGGGAACGCGAACTTTCGAGATGGATCATCCTGTATATTTATTTTTAATAAATTTTTACGGAGCAATTATTTGAATTTTTATAGATATTGGTGTAAGATGAGATTGAGGGATTCTTGTTGCATCTCTTGAGGTAAGATAGATAAATAGATATAACTATTGATTCAAAAACCTTAAACCTAACTTAAACAGTTGGAAGATATAAGAAAATTAAATTGGGGTTCTGCTAGAAGCGTTTTTATTTTTACAATTTTCGGAAAACTCACAGATAGGTAACTATATAAAAAAATGTTGTGTAAATGACGGCTTCGGTTTCCACAAGAAAAGTTCTAGTTCAGTTATTTCTACCAGATAAGGTCAGATATTAGAATAGAAGAAAAGTATTGTGTTGATACATTTTCACATGACAAATCTATGACATAATTAGTATTGAAGCCTTAAGCCTCTACTCTGACTATGAACACAAAAATCAAAATCAAAATAAAATCACGTAAATTACAAAAAAATCATACAAAATTATTGCCTTTGTAATTTAAAACCTTCGGTTCTTATACCCCCTGAAGCACGCTGCAAATCTTAATTATCAAAGACTTCATCTACCTTATATTTACCGACCTTTATTCCACGTAAAATTTTCCCACAAAATTTCTGATAGCAATAAAATACACGGTTTCTGATTCTGTCGAAGTGCCTTGGGCTGAAGGGTTACCGATAGTATATCTATTGTGCGTCCATCGCTAAGAATAAAGGGGTCTTACCGGCAAAATGCGTCCAACAGGAGCCCGCATTTACAAAGAAACCTGGTTTCAAAATGAGTCCGGTTTATTCTGAGACTTAGATGAAAGTAAAAAAGAGACATTAGGAACTAGCTTCTCGAAAGTGGAAGGCTCAAATTAGGTCGAAATAAGTCCACCCACTTCAGTCATAGTCGGACTGGCGTTCGTGTTTCAGCTATTTGCAGACAAGGATAGAACGATATATACTCGTAGATACACACGAATGTATCGTATCTACGATACACACGAACTACGATACTTAGGTAGGTATATTGCACAAGATTGGAAATAGCAGGCCATTTGTTGAGTTAGCGCTGGAAGAGCCTACCATATGTCCCTTTTTGTCATACCACACACTTGTTACCGGTTTACATTGTAAACGTGAAAAGAATGGAGAAGGGTTCTATGGGTAAAATTGAGAAATGGACCGGTTAACGTTGTTACGGCCCCCTGGAGCCACCGGATTAGAGCTGCCTCTATGAAAAATGTTTTGTTTTGCACTTCCATCATTCGGAATTTATTGCAGTTCTATGCAATAGAAAAACCAATAAATATTTGGTATTTTTTGGACCAAAATGAACCAACTACTTTAGGACATAAAAAAAGTTTAACACGTTAGATTTTGAAAGTAATCTCACTATCTCACTAATATTATAAACGTGAAAGTTTAGATGAATGGATGGATGGATAGATAGATGGATGGATGTTTGTTCCTTTATCACGCTAGAACGGCTGAACGGATCTGGATGAAATTTGGCATAGAGATAGATTATAGTCTGGAATAAGACATAGGCTACTTTTTATCCCGAAATTCCTACGGGAACGGGAACTACGCGGGTGAAACCGCGAGGCGCTGCTAGTTTACAATAAAAACTAAACCTGTGACAGGCCCAGCTGGCTCGAGATTTTTATGTGTGGAAGTACCAAGAAGAGGAATTTACCTTACTGTGACACGACCAGGCTTATTGATAGAACGTTGTTTATAATAATTATCAATCGTCAACATCACCTCACTAAATTATAAATAAATAAAAAAAAAACATCCTTTATTTTATTTCTGAAGCCTACTTCAGAAATAAAATATAGGATGTTTTTTTATTGTCTTGTATTAGAAGTAATTTAAGACCTTCAGAAATTAATAAGAACTAATTCGATTAATTTTAGAAACGATTTAAAAGATTCATCTGACATAAATTTTAAGCTACCAACTAAGAGTGATAGAATAGTAACATATTCAAGTACCTACCTATAATTATAAATGCAATATATTAAATATGAACATCATTTTGTCCTCGAAAAGGGTTGCAAAATAATATTGAAAATAATTTATCAATCTCCCAATAGTGCCAACGCAATGTAAATTCCCTGCAAACGAATATCTCAAAAGCAACAGTTCACAAAGTTAAATTGCCTCAGCCGTTGCTCTGCAAGGTGGTGGGACCCAACTCGTGCACTTTTACAAGTCGCTTGATGCAAACTCATTAGTAGCTCGTGTTTGTGTTGTGGGCTGGTTTCGTTCTATTGGGCACTCATTTTTGCGATTTGACAAGATGTTTCATAGTTAAACAAAACCATGGTAAGAAATGGCGATACGACCATGACGAGACGTGAAATCATAACTGGCTTGTTCCAGTTTTGTACCTCGAAAATTCGTACTCGAAAGTTTTGTACTCGATTCTTATGTAAAAAGGTACAAAAATCCCTTTACCTTTTTTACAGTTATAGCCACTTTAGCTCGTCTTAATAGAAAAAAAAAGTATAAAATATTTTTATTAGTAGTAGTATAGTTCATTTATTAAACATAGCGGTCGAGCTTTTGGCCGCCATCTCACTAAAGTAAGTGATAATGTGGCCTAAGACGGAGCACGCTTTGACGCTTTCCCAGGAGTAACTTATTCACTCTGGATTTGATGACTGCGATAATATACTCTAGCGGGAAAACAGACGTAGGAAGCTTGTTTCACTCACTGCCCGTGATTTTATTATACATAGATAGATAATACTTTATTGTACCACACAAACACAGAAAACAGTTACGTACAGAAATAAATGCTACGAGAAGAAGTACAATGGCGGCCTTATCGCTATGAGTAATCTCTTCCACGCAACCTTAGGATGGACTGGACATGTAAGAACAACAAAGACGGTGGCATTTGAAAACATAATAAAATAAACAAATATTACTTTATCTACGAGTAAATAAGACCTTCATAAGACAAAATCTACAAAATTATAATAAACCTATATGAACATAGAGATAACAATAAGATGCCATTCGTCTGGACATAGTTTAGTCTCTCCCAATGACATTCTTACTACTATTTTGTGTTTTTCGGTATGAATTAAATAGCAATGTCTTTAACCGGTACCTAGTACATGTTTGTATAGTTGACAAATGTTCGAAACCCTCGGCGCGCCAGTTACACTTGACGATCTTGTTTTGTCTCTTTATACTTGATAACTACTTAGTACTAGGTAGTCATATAGGTATTTCTGTACCAAAGTTTGTTTTGTGTGTTATCCCACTAATATTATAAATGTCAAAGTTTGGATGGGTGGATAAATAGATGGATGGATGTTTGTTACTCGTTAACGTAAGAACAGTTGAACGGATCTGGATGAAATTTGGCAGAGAGATAGATTATAATCTGGAATAGAAAATAGGCTACTTTTTATGTCGGAATTATCACAGGAACAACGGGAAATACGCGCGTGAAACCGCGAGGCACTGCTAGTGTCTAATAAATATGTTTCTTTTTCTCTTTCAATGCACCGAGCCGGTTCATATCTCGTGTAACGCGTAAAAAGAAAGCATAAAATCATTGGACTTTATTATGCTATATATTTTCTGATTCCTTTATCTGACGTTGAGGAAGATACTTTTTCGCAAGAGGATTTAAGAAATAACTCCAGCTAATACTTAGATGCATAGTCTCCGTTAACAGTGATTTTAATTCGCTCGTTATTTATTATTTTCAGTCGAAACACCTCTACCCCGTAAAACATAACTCATCAAGAGCGCAGTAAGACAGCGTTCACAACCAGACGTGGTAACCAGTAACCCCGAGGAGGTTCGGGTAAAACCCCGAGTCATAAGGTTAATTACTGTACGTGAGAATGTGTGATTTACTGCCGGTGCTTCCCTAAATACTGGAGATGTGGAGATGTGAAGAGATAAGTTTATAGGAGTTTTATTTATCTTGGCGAGGTTTTTCTGTACAGACCAGCTTTTCTAGTTATAAGTTTTTCTCTGTGCTATAACTAAAAATAAAGAAGAAATTTGATATTGTGCTTTATGAAATACATGAATTCATTTTTAAGCCTTCAATTTGTTGAATGATTTAATTAATTTGTTTTATTGAGGACATGTTGAGGACTATAAGTTTTGAAATGTTAATTAGGTATGTCAAAATATCCCGAAAATATGTCGATATAATACTGTGATCATATTCATTGTAGGGTGCCCTTTATTTATTGTATAAGTACATATTGTAACGCATTGGTCTGTTAATGTTATCTATATGATATATACCTATATTAAACAATAATCTACGACTTTTTGTTTACGATTATTTGTTATACAAGAGCAAAATGCGCGATTGACAAAGTAGAATCCTGAGCGTTAGCGAGGGAATCAAAAGAGCACGAGGTAAAAAATCTTTGCACTCAAGTGCAACACGTATCTTTTCATCCCACCTCAGCGAGGAAGGAGTATTTTTGCACTTCGATATCTGAGTGCAAAAACCGTTTTTATCCGCTAGAGGAAAAATACTCTTTCCGAGATGGGGGATGAAAACTATACTATCAGCCTCCATGCTCATTCACATCCAAATTTCTGTCTTTTTCATTTTTTTTTAATAAATAATTCTGGACAATTCACTCAACATTATCTAGCCCCAACTTAAGCAGAGCTTGTGTTATGGGTACTTGATAACTGATATACATGATACAATACAGATGAAAAATACAATACACTGTAGATATTTTTTATTACATAGAAAACATCCAAAACACCCTGAACAAATATTTGCAGATCGTACAAACATTTGTCCCGAGGCGGGAATCGAACCCGCAACCTCTTGCATCGCAGGCAGACCTTCGCCCACCGCGCCACAGAGGTCTTTAAATTACATAAATGATGTAGACCTTGAACTAATTTTACAAAAACATTATCTGATTTTCTTTCTAAATAAACATTATCCACTGCATATTCTCCAAACCGCTATCTTCCTCCATTACCTCTTCGCGTTTACGACCTTCTCATAAACCTGACGTAGGGATAGTGCTGGAGTAAAATAATAATGAATTTCAACCGAACATTATCCCCGTGGTTATCAAATGTTCCGCCGCATATGCACTAGTTGCAGAGTGCAAGGTTGCTTTCAAATCTTAAGATATAATGACGGGCTCGGAATGTTGCTTTTGAATTACATTTATCCAAGGATACAAGAACCGACAACCGCTGGGGTAAACTTGTTCTTGAGTGGAGACCGGGACTCGGTAAACGTAGTGTAGGACGCCCTCCGACCAGGTGGGATGATGATTGGCAAAAGACAGCTGGCAGATGCTGGATGCGGCAAGCTGAAGACAGGGCGCGCTGGCGCTCATTAGGGGAGGCCTATGTCCAGCTGTGGACTGATATAGGCTGATGATGTGTGTGTGTGAAGGTACAAGTATATATTTAACATAATTTTAGAAAATAGATTTAAGTGTAAATATTAGTTGTAATTATTATTGTATTAAACGTTAAACTTTCTTCTTTAATAAATATACACGGAATAAATTTTAGAAGTGTTCAAATGTTGGCACAAATTGATTTCGTAAATGTTTTCACGAAGTCCATTTTAGAATTTCAGCCGTTTACACTTGCCCACTGCTTAGCAAAGACCTCTCATCCCCCCAATTCTTTGCGATTGAATGAAAAATGATTTTTCTTCATATAAAGGTTGCCTGGAAGAAATTGCTTCGGCCGCTCATTGTAATAATGTCATACGTATTGTTTCTTTTCAATATATTTTTGCTGGTGTACCATAAATAATTTTTTGTATTGTATTGAATGCAATACAAGGTAGATCATTTCGAATTCATTTTTTTTGCCCGCACTTTAGCACTTAGTATCTTAAGAAATGAAAAAAAGTCCCCAAACACAAGCCGTAAAAAGCCACAAAGATTACCGACTAAGCGAGTATTGATTTCGTGGCTTAGTTGGTTAAAGCACACCCTTAGTGAGAGTGGGGCGCGGGTTCAAGTCCCGTCAAAATCGAAATTTTTTGGGAACTTATTTCATAGCAGTTTCAGACTACAAATCTGTTTGATACTGGGTCTTGATGATGAAGCTTTCTTACAATGGCCACTTTTGTTTATCGATGTATATTTTGTGTCCCCAGACCGCTACCGTCACACCATCACTAATGGCGTCGCAAGAAACACAAACACACAGCTAATCGCTTAATCAAAATTTATTCCGCACTTTGATTTTAAATTTGAAACGCAACATTTATTACTTCGCCCTCAGAAAGCAACCCTTCGCTTCATTATCGCGGATTAAGGCTGCGGAATATTCTATCGATCGCAGTAGGTATTCATTTTCAATTAAGCTCCAAGTATTTTATTAAGTTGGAACGCGGCATTGATGAGTTTTGCGAACTAATATTTACAATGGCTTGCGTGCCACCTTAGCTTGCGGTGTCTATCCGAACCAATATCTTGTACGTTGTAATTAGTTTTCAATTCCTTGATCTTGTTTGTACACCTTTGAAATGAACTCTCAGCTTTTTAATATTCTATCATAGATCTACAAACGACCAGAATTGATAAATAATTTACAATCAAAACTATCGGAAATTGTACGCCAAAGCCATGCAGTAATATTAACTGAAACGGTACACCGTCAAAGCGTTTCACAACGTTACCAAAAGTTGCTAAAGCGTATTGAAAATGCAGCAATATCCGCCACTAATAGAAGACAAAACAATACTAACAGAAGGCGAAACAGAGAATCAGACAACAAAGCCACGTATTAAACAGGATGCTGAATCGATATTCAATTTAAATCGTTCAAAACAACTCGCAGATAAATTAGACGTTCTTTCGCAAAGCATTGTTCGTGAGCCTTGTGGGAGAAGTGACTTCAATTTCCTGAGGAGCCCCGAGCTCAGCGTGGAAACTTCTGATGGCGTCATGCAGCCAATGCACCTATGCGGCTTACACGCCCGTAAGCAAATAGGCTATCGTCTTTGAGGATGTATACGGGCGGGTTTTACGTGACAGTTATATCATAAAACTGAGAAGTCAGTCGGTGTTGTGGAGAGAAACACATTGACGTCACATGTTTCTGACTCTACTGAAATACTGTTACATAAGATTGACGTACTTTCATAAATGCCCTATTCGTTTTAAATTCAAGTTTTGTAGCAATTAAATAAAATTTTATAATTCTGCAGCATTATCTAGCCCCAAACTAAGCAGAGCTTGTGTTATGGGTACTAGATAACTGATATACTAAGTATAATACAATACATGACCAGAACACCAGGAAAAAATATTTGCATATTGTACAAACATTTGACCCAAGGCGGGAATCGAACCCGCAACCTCCTGCGTCGTAGGCGGACCTTCGCCCACCACCGCCAGAGAGGTCGTCAATTCTTATGACAGTTTCATTCATCACCGTCACTAACATTAATTTGTCAAAAACATAACTCATTTTACTAACACGTCTGTAAACATGACAAACAACATTAACGCATTCACTTCCCAGCTTCGGATGCAACCCGAAGGGGCGGCGCTGCGCCGCCGCCGTTACATGGAGCACATAGGTGGACAAGTGCGTCATGGGCAATGAAAGTATTAAACTATGCCATAAATAGTTAAACTGCGTCGTTTTTGACGTACCAAGGGATTTATGGATGTATCTTCTAGTCAAGACAAACCATTGAACATTTTCCCGCCCGTCTGCGTATCCCTGAACCTAAGAGTAAATAGCAAGAAGAGTTAGCACCCCGCTGCATCCCTATGCATCTAATACAATTTCCGACGAGGTGTGCCCGATAATATGTCTGCATTTATGCTGAGCTAATAAATACACTGGTTTATTAGACGGGGTGGAACTTCTGCTGTGGAAAATTTGTAATGTTTAAAACCAATGTTTATTTGTAAGATTTAAAATGAAGTAAAGCCAATCTACTGAAATTTTACCGACGTCTTGTCTTATTTACGTTGATTTGGGTGCTAACTTGATACATTTTACAAAAGGTAGGTAGCTTTTCTGCTATCTGACACTAATAAGAGTGACGGTCACTGACCATTGAGTCTACGTCCACGCATTTATTTCTTTGTCTTAATGAAAAAATAACATTTTTCATACACACGTAATCTGTCAGGTCGAGAAATATCAAAATCCCGATATTTAAGAACTGATAAATTTGGATCACTATTCTTAAAAAGAAGCAGTCTACGAAAAATTGCATTTGTTCATTCATTAAAAGAAACTAAATGCGTGGACGGAGCAAAGCCTAGTAAACACTTCAGAAAGCAAAAACATAGTCTTTTCAGAAAAGTTCACTCAATCTTGGTGATATGATGGTTCTATTTTAAAAGGCTGCAAAAAGGCGCAATTTTTAAATTTTTTCACAAATCCAAACACAAATTCCACAAGCACAAGCTAATTCCGACGTCTTAGCGCCGAATAATGGCCTCGCCGTAAATCCGCACTTACCTACACTCATTATATTTACGCCGCAATAATAAAAGTTTCCAGTCTGCTCTGAATATTGAATTCGTGGCGAGGGGTAAAGGTGTGTACACATATCATTACGTAAGTAGTCCGTAAAACTTTGTAAAAGTAGCATTATTAACCGACTTAAATAAAACGTGGAATCTCTAAATTCGATTACATATTATTTGAATGTTAACAGCAGAGGCCTGTGTCAGCTGTTTTTTTACACCATTAGACCTGTAGGTACTTTCCGAGATACCAAAACTCAAAAGGAAAAAACCCTTACAGGACCCTCACCACGGTTCTAATAATCTCACTAATATTATAAACGTGAAAGTTTAGATGGATGGATGGATAGATAGATGGATGGATGTTTGTTCCTTTATCACGCCAGAACAGCAAAACGGATCTGGATGAAATTTGGCTCAGAGATAGATTATAGTCTGGAATAGGACATAGGCTACTTTTTATCCCGAAATTCCTACGGGAACGGGAACTACGCGGGTGAAACCGCGAGGCGCTGCTAGTAATATATAAATATCGCATCATCACGCCATGATCATGCGCCATTTTACTCAAAAATCAAATCATGGTAAATATCCCGTTATAAATAGCTATAGCTTTTATCTGCAGGGTATGTTTTAACACTGCATTCATAGCCATGGTCAGGAACACGACGCGAGTGTTATTTATACGACTGCTATTCTAAGACGAGATGATCTACGAAGACGTCCAAACTCAAGTTGAAAACTCAAAGGTTTACTAAGCTCAACTCATCGCCGCCATGCGCTTTGCAGTAGAATATGAAACGAGAGAACAAACAAAAGAACTGATCTACTAGACTCTAGATTATTAAGTTTGTAAGGTAATTTCTTGTCTGCTGACGTATTCAGTTCAGATCTTGCTTATGGCATAACTCTGCTAGTGTCCATGATAAAAGAGTAATTAAGTCTGACCATCAATAGGTAAATTGTCTGAAGTAGGCGTATGATCCAAAATTATCTAAAGTTTGAAAGTCTTTTAATGATAAACTGTCAGAAAATTATTATTAAAATTGAAGTGGTGAATTTTAGTGGTATTATGGAGGTATTTAGTGCATGAGTAATTAATAATTATATATTTTCATATTCTACACAGTTTCGGTTCTTGCGCTCAATTATTATGTTACCCTATGCCTTTGTTCTGTTCCCCAAAAAAGTTTTTTTTTGTACTCTATATGTAGCCAGTTTTATAATACCAAGTCTGTTTACATCGTAATTGAGGCAGAATGAGTATTTACTGTACTGCGCTCCACGGGTCAAGGGTTTACTAAAGGCTGGTCGACGGGGCTTTTCGAAAAGTTTTCGTTTCGTGAAGGCCGTTTCTGACAATGAGCTGTGCTGAGCCCTGTCGGGTTGAATTTACGCCATCGTCTTTTATGCACATCCATTGAAATTCAAATTCTAATAAAATCATGGTCTTCCTTTTTTTTCTGACACTATGTTATTCAGCAAAAAGTAATCCTGATGATAAAGGCTTTCGATCGGTATGATAAAGCTACAGGATGGTTATTTTTCTCGTGGAACGGGTTCGATTCCCGGTTCCACCATGTAATTATTTAATTATCTATGAATGCAGTTTAAATTGTTTTTTAAATTGAAATAATGTCTTCTTTCAGTAAAATGTTCCATTTACCATATTCAAGGTAATTTCCCTCCATGTGGCATGTCCGTGGGACGTCCTGTATACCTTGAAGATCTATCATTTTAACAGGAACCCAACAAAGGCTCAGGAATCAAAGCGTAATCATTCGTCTTTTTAATGCAAAAGAGCCAAGGCTGTCACAGCTGCGGTGACCCTGCATTTCGCGGCGAACCTTCGTCACGCGGCGCCGTCACTCACTTGCTTCTGATAAAACACTGCGGTTTTTCGCATTAGACTGTTGCCTTTCTCTTTAAACCTCGTAATAATAACAAATGTAAATGAAATTTAAATTTGTCACAACCCTGGTGTTACGCCTTCCAGCATATTTTCTACACAATTAAAATTCAATGCATATTTTGTAGAGGTTTTCGGTCAGCTTTTCTTTCTTACAACTATCACAAATTAATAGCACGGGATGACTGTCATCCTGTGACCACGGCAGTGTGTAAACCTGTCGAAACGTCGAAAATAAGGTAATTTAACGCGATAAATACCCGTTAAATAGTATTTATAAATATGTGTTCAGATCGCGTAAGTTTAAAAATATTTATAGCATGGTTTATAACTTTTCGTCGTTTCTCACGTATCTAACGATTAACAGGTTTGCGATAAGTCCAAGTCCATTGTTCCAAACCTTTCTTATTACACCCAAAAACACAGAATAGCGAATCCCAATTTAAATAATGTCTCCTCGGTCTATGATTACCCCAAAAGATCCCAAAAGCAGTGTCCCCTAACAAACACCTACTAAGACTCTCCGAACAATATTTAAACCAGATAGCCGTCACATAAATCATTACCTTACCTTCTTCGTTGTGAGTTGTAGGCTTGCGCATATTTCATACTTAATTCTTTCCCGTTTGAGAACACCCTGTGTAGTTTATGGCCGTCAGTCTTGCATGCACCTGTACTGGCTTGCCTTTTAGGCTAATAGACTTTTAAATAGACGTCAGAGCGTAAATATTATCCGCCTCGTGTGGTAAGAAAACCTGACATCTAAGGCTATATGCTCTTCATGATAAAGGAAACTTGCACTATCTATTTGTTATCTTGTATTTTTATTAAAACTAGAATAATTAATTATAATACGGTTGTAGTTATACGGTACAGTTATCATCTATAGATGGTATAGGCATAGGTTGCATTTTAATCATTAAGATCTATCATTATTAAAAAAAATACAGATTTAAAGCTGCGATGGCCAATCTATCTCTATGCGACGACCTCTGTTAGTAGCACGGTGGGCGAAGGTCTGCCGGCGACGCAGGAGGTTGCGGGTTCGATTCCCGCCTCGCGAAAAATGTTTGTACGATCTGCAGATTTTCGGGGAACATTGTTTCCGAGGCGGGAATCGAACCCGCAACCCCTTGCGTTGCAGGCGGACCTTCGCCCGTTGCGCCCAGAGATCGTCAAACAGACAAATGTGTTTATTCTGTAAAAGGCTCTGATACTGATTTTTCAAATATTTTTCCTCAAATTGATTAATATTCGTATAGGTGAGGCTATAAATCTATTTGTAAATCTCAGCTGCATGACGCCGGATCTCCCTAGGCAGCCATACATCCCAATATACGCCCTTTGAGCAGCGTCTGTCTTGTCTTAGCCCTCGCGTGGAAATAACTTATGCCAAATCTTAAACTGTTTGAATCTTGGATGCTTTGTTTGTATTATTATGGTTTGGGTTTGGCTGGAAGCATCTAGTAAGTATATTAGCTAAGTAATGTTTTAATATGGACTTTTAGCAATTGCTTAGATTGAGGTTCTTCAATCACATCATCATCAAAGACAATGCGCAAGGCGCTATGGCACTCATTAGGGGAGGCCTATGTCCAACAGTGGACTACTATAGGCTGATGATGATGATGATGAATCAAGACAATTAATATATCCCAGACACTACTCTAAAAGATAATAGAATTCTCTCTTGTTTAATGAGTCAAAGAAACCCGTAGTTATTTGACTCACGTTGTCACTGTGAGTGAAAATGTTTATTTATTTATTTATTTTTAGGGAAACCATCAGCACACTATACTTAATTAGGCGATACAATAGTACTTGAAGGGCCATTGACAGGTATCCACCGATAGCTTTTAAATAATGTTACTTATAGGTACCTATATAACTTACCTACGTAATGCAACTAGGTTAATGTTATGTTGCTGTCTTTAAGACACATAATCTAGTATTTTACTGATAAATTCAGCAAAAAGGGAGAATTGAGAACTGAGAACAAGCGCCAAACCGTCGTAGAACAATTGAATCGTCCCAAATTGCTTTCAAAAGCCAGAATGTTAATTCGAGCGAGCGTCCACTACATACTGGGAAGGTGCCGTCCCATGTAAATGATGGACCTCACAATACACCCAGTTCTATCTGCTCTTTGATTCCCAAATTCACACCCCGTTTTACGCTCACTAATTTTCTTGTTCGGACACAATTTCGTCTGAGGACCCTCGCGATAATTTTGTAGGGAAACTATTATAGTCGAACCTCTCTAACCAGTAATTAATTTTCCCATAAACCGGCTCAATTGAAGCGTAAAGATTTCGCGTAGGCTGATTCAGGGAGTTTTGCGAATGATAATTAGTTTTCAGCTTCGTTCGCTGTGTTTTTTAACTTATATTTATTCAAAGTACTAAATAAATTTAAGGGCTCGAGGGTTTTAGTTACTAATTTACTGTGTTCTAGTCAATTGAATGATCTGTTTGTGAAGGATTTATGGAAATTATCCACTGAGTTTAATGATAGAAATAGTAGATTTCTAGATTAATTTTTATGACTTCCTATACAGCTGTGACCTTTCTCGTAACCTCCTTCGGATATCTCTATGGGCAAGTTTTTACCACGGGGCTACTTAATATAAGGATGAAAATATTTAGTAACAATTCCGCGAAAAAACCTTCTCCGATAAGTTCTAACAAAATGAAGTCCGCGTTATAGAAGAAAAACGACGCCAACTACAAAATGAAAAAATACCTATCAAAGCAAGACGTAAACTAGTTTCAATCTTTGTTACTAAATATTTTCATCCTTATATTTTGCAATGGATTTCCGCAAAATAACACCTGAATCTATTATTTAACGGGGTTACTTATTACTGTAACAACTCTATCAGCGTGTCTCATAGCTATAGCTGGTGATACCTAGTTCCTATCTTCTCGCTGGTTGTCAAGGTCTCTTAAACAGCTGAAACCAAGTGATGTTTAAAGGCTGCAATAAGATACATCACAGCACGGGAGAAGTTTCGAGAACAAAGCCACTGCTTCACTTATACTGCAAGAACGTATTTCTGCGTTGTCGAATTCACTTAAACCGTGCTGACACACGGGTTGTAATGTTAACTGTTAAAGATAAATAATAGATTCAGGCGTTACTTTGCGAAATCCATTGCAAAATATAAGGATGAAAATATTAAGTAACAATTCCGCGAAAAAAACCTACACGTGTAGACGTCACCTATAGACGTCTTGCTTTGATAGGTATTTTTTCATTTTGTAGTTGGCGTCGTTTTCTTCTACAACGCGGACTACATTTTGTTAGAACTTATCGGAGAAGGTTTTTTTCGCGGAATTGTTACTAAATATTTTCATCCTTATATTTTTTAACTGTTAAAGTTCTTTAAGTACCGACGACGTGAAAGAAACTGCAATCTGTATTTCCGACATTCCCCAGCTATAGCAAGATTGGCGGAACAACAAGGACGTAGCCACTAGGCTTAAAATCCGAAGGCGTAGATATCAGATCTTAGCAAACGAGCAAGCTTCAACATTATAGAAAGAGAAACTGATAATACCTAACTAGTTAGATTTAACTATTGTTATTGTGTATTTCTTTTTCAATAAATATTTTCATTTCATTTCATTTATAGCCAACAAAGGCGTAGCAATCGAGAACATGGAACTTGCGAATTTTGTTAAATAAACATTTTCAACTCCTGGTTTCAAGCAAATAAAAAAATAACCGAAAGCATGGCCTGCTCAAGAATGCTATTCTTGAGCCCGTATTGTCTAAGCTTGCTCAGTCATCAATCTATGATCTTGGGCAACTCTTTGCTATGGCATAAACGTCACTCAAGCTTAAATGGATGACTGAGCAAGCTTTCATAATACGGGTAAAGATTTCATAATACGGCCTTAGTTCGTCTCAAGTTTAAGCTAGAAATTGTTTGAAAGCCAAGAAATTCCGTACAACTAAAACAAAGAGGCAATACTACAAGATATTCCGTGACATAATTACTTAAATCAGACCACCACACACTGCACCTTGCCGAGAAACCGCATGTACCAACTTCGTGACAGCAGCTCTGTTCGACATCTTTGACGGCGCTGAGTCAGGCATGTTAGCATGGGGTAAAGGCTGATGTCCACTCAAGCGCAGTCTAAATGTATGTGTGTGTACCTCTATAGAGTGGTCGATGAAATCGCTGGATTTTATAGATCAACGCAGTCGAAGAAAGTTGCTTGGTTTGAAAGAAAATGTGTTAAAAGAGATTTAAATTGTTTTTTTAGTGTTCTAATCATCTAGCTTTTTCATCCGTGTGATTTTTTTTTCTCCCCATCAAACAGCTAAGTATTAAAGTTACTACTCCCAATCTAGCTTATCCTGTGTAATAAACCTCATGTGGATCAGATGAGCTGCCTGTACATTGTTTGCAACAGTCTGCAGTTTTTTGAACTGTAAATACTAGTTTTAATTTAATTCTTTTATTTGATTGTAAATCTCCTTAATTTCAGAAGCCTAATATTTCTAAACAAATTGCTGTTCTACGACAATGGCATTTTCACAGAATCGTCTCGTATAATCCCAGTGTCTTTCGATAGAGGTTTTTGTATGGCTTACCAAATGGAGTGCGTTCAGTTATGGTAGACAGTGTCCTTTATCATGCAACATTATTGGCTCGCGGGCAGTCTAGCCGCTCTAGCACATTCTCACCTGGGGCCGAGTTGCTAAGACTTCGCAACTTTGACGTTGGCTTCAATGCGCTCGAATTACTGAGGTAACCGCCACAATCGATTGCCTTTGAATCCAGCTTTAATAATAGGCAATAATTTATGAAACAGCCCTTTATTTTACTTCATTAATTTTAATGAGGAAAGTTCCATGCGTTTTCTTTACATCTTTTAAAAGAGGGAAAGTTGCGAAGTTGCAGTAATATTAATGTCTACTGATCGTTGTCGATTATCACTACCTTGTCATTAACTTGGATAGGGTCAGAAACAAATGCAACTGTTGTTAATAATAGCACAATACACTTGATCATTAAATAAGTCAAATTAAGTCATATTAAGTCATATTTTAATTAACACGTTGCCATGGTGCGACAGTTTTTTTTTTGCGGTTTGGCTACAATTTCAGCGTCTTTTCCGGAGAAAGACGCCGCTCTACTTAAACGTGCTTTTTCGTGGCTTAAACAATCTAATCTGTCTAAGTCTCTAATATGTCTGTCTATATGTCTGTACATGTTGTTATTGTTAAATTTTTTGGGGATATTGACCTCGTATTTTAATCTACCGCTTACAATACGAGAACATAACTACTGTAATGGCTAACGTGCTCCTAATAATTATATATAAAAATATCGTCTATTAATCCACAAAAAGGAGATAGGGTATAAAATAACGGCATTACGTGTGCGCTCACGACAACTACCCCAGTAACCCGCCATCAAGCTGTCGACAGCACGCCGGAGTTTTTACTTGTCCTAATTAACTGCCGAGGCACACCGGCACGTAACAGCCACCTCCACCATAAATACACCAAGAAATCGGGACCATCCTCATAAATTCCTCTCGTAAAAGGCTCCGCGATTATGTTAGAGGGTGGTATTAGCAAAGTTTGTCCGATCAGGGGGGCTCACCCTCTCTATAATACATTTTTCGTTGATGTAACACGATTTCTCGGCGGCTCTCGGGTACGTGATGGATTAAGAAGCGGCTTGCTTCGCCACCGATGGATTAAGACAGGGGATTCCATATTTAGGGCATCTCGAGCTAATATACAATGTTTGCTCGTCGATAGACTTAGTCGAGTTATTCGGGATTCGGTGGATATGGATAAAGGAATTTCTGAGTTGCAAGGGGCTTACCGTCTGCAATGCAAGGGAAAGCGAGTGTTTGCGCCTGTAACAAATTGTATTTATTTCATTAGACTTGGTATAAAAGAGACTCATTCTGATAAGTTATTCCCAACTTAGTACAAACTCCTTATAAAAAGGTGCTGAAAAAGAGTGAGACTGCATGGATATGCAGTATGTATTATGGTGTCAAAATAGCGTCGCAGGGCAACGAAGAATTTGCGACGGGATATTTTAAGATACCCACCTGACTGGATATATCAGTATTAACCGGCAAAAAACAAAAGAGGAAGATTTTGCTTGTTATTCGAAATCGACGAACATACATAATTTTTTTTTCATGTATGTTCGTCGATTTTTATGTCAATTGTGGATCGTTATGAAAAATTGGCTATTGTATAGAGAATGATCCCGATGGTATAGTAGTCCCAAAAATTTAATTTCCCGGGGGTTTACAATAATTTCAAAAACAGTGAAATACTAAGGAATTGGAAGTAGTTTTTTTTTAAACAAATTATATTCTCTAAATAGCAATCCGTAAGTAACTCAAGAGACCACGAGCAAATTACCAGCCCATTACCTGCAATACTTTCATGTTATCAATCTAGATCAATCCGTAAGATCTACAGACAACTGACAGACATCATTTGCCATTCTTTCAGCAGCTCCAACCCCACTCAGAAGCTTCCATACACCATTGAGTCTTTCGTCTACTTACCCCGCACATGGCGGGAACAATAATCATAAATACATTACGCACGATTGAGGACCTGATCCCACCGTAAACAAGATCCGTTCAATCTAACTCCTTCGATCCAACTTTGCAAGGTTTTATCGTAATATCTGAAGACTGTTAGAAAACGATTTGCGTCTATACTCCGTCGAGGAAGTGATTTTATAGCTTACCTACAAATATTGGTTATCCGACGTCTTGTTTTGGCAGCACATTTAAAAAATAAACGTAAATGCCATGTGGGCGCCACGCAAATAATACATTAGCTGAACTCGTAGAATTTGGCGTGTTGGTAGAAAGTCAATAGTCAAAAGTCAATAACTTTGTTTCTTTAGGCTTACAAAAAAGCACGTAGACTAGTCAAATTTTATACATAAACAGCTTTACAAATAGTAATTATGTAGACAAAATAGACGTCATATATTTCGTTTCTACCACAGTTATAAGTAGGTGGTACCTGTTTTGTTAATAACTATGATAGTTTCAAAAGTATTATAGGTCGCTTATCTAAAGTTTATTTTTAATGCAAACTGCTTTAATGTTCCCTAGGTTTTCCATATATTTGTGCTGTATATGAGTCATACCTACGCAATCAGAAACAAGTTGTTTATAAGACAAATAAAATACAGCATTTATTATTAGCAATTGGAGTAATTATTCCGAAATTCTTGCATCCGATTCCCCCAATCGCATAAATACTGAATAAGCAGTAAACTGTATTACTTCCGAACCCTTTTCACTTGGCGAATTAGTAAAAAGCTACTGGGGAGTGAAAATTTTAACTTAAACGAGCCGTAAGCCGTCGTGGGTACCTGAGTGCGTCTGACAGTACTGTGTGATTACATCGCATACCCCTCTTTTTGTTTGTTTTGATTCGGCTTAATTTGATTTGTGACGTTTTTCAATTGGATTTATAAAGTCGTTTCATCATGGTTTTGCGTATTTGGGGTAAATTATTCTCCCACGAGATTCTACACTCAATGCGCACAACATTAACTAATGCATTTTTTACTATTGGCCAAAACATGATCAGGTCAGGCTTGTACAAGCTGTCAAATTTGTCAACACAAAGGACTTTTGCGGTTATTCACATTTTTTATATCTCTTGCAAATGGCGTGCTTTTTGTATCTTTTTCGCTTGCAAAATATCGTCCACTGTTGGCCATTTTCACACGTAGACTGCAAGCACTCGTTTAGTTCTGTCATGCAAAATCTAAAATTACTGATACACAAACACGTGACCATTTGATCTTTCTGTTCCATTAAATAATGGTACCTATTTACCTAAGCAAATTCACAGTATTTTTTCTCCATCACTTAACAGTACCCATGTAAATGAGCGAGGGAATAAACACATGTCACTCAATAAGCCACTTAAACGATTAGCCCAATGTAATTGTGTATGTAGGCTGTATCCCGTACGTAATTAAAAATGCCAACATACTCGGGCCTCGGGCCTGTCTAATTAGCAAAAAGTTAATAAACAGACGTATGCTTGACAGTGACGTGCTCCGTGAAAATGCCAAGATGAAACGTTTAATTTACAGCGTGGAGTGGGGTATGCTCACGCTCAGGGTATGTGTATGGTAGGTATACTGACAACAACACTAATAGCATACCTACATACCTCCGATGAAACGTACAGTTTTAACATCGAGCGAACCCTCATTTCGTTGATTTTTGAAGAAATATTTTAAAACACTGTTTTATAGTCAATAGGCCTTTGTTTGACCACAATCTCACCTAATGGAAAGTGAAGATGTGGATGTGACACTCAGATTTAACCGCGGCTTCGCACGAAATTATCCAGTATTTTCCGAATCCAACAAGGATTGATTGAAGAAAACTCATTATAGGGTTAAACTTGACTTTTTCATGATCTTTCCATTTTGTTTTATGTTTGCACATTGAGTGCGCAAACAAAATAAAGAATAAATACACTGCAAAACGTATCCCAATCGCCCAATCGCAATTTCACTGCTTTCTTAAATTTATTTTAAGAGTAACGGCTAAGACTTAACGATGTTACTAATACGCAGACTCCAATAATGTATTCACCACCACACCGAACACGGTTCATCTCATCAGGACCATCCTATTGCACACAAAATAAAGGGGTAAAGCCACTAGGGTGAATGTATCTTTTGCTCGCACACGAAATTTGACGTTACCCTATGACAGAATTTGCATGCAATCAAGTGGAACATGTTTTATTACTGTTCTTGAGGCTCATAAGCTTGTAGTCCTGTTGCATTCTTACACTGTTCTGCTACTTCCCTAACCACCGTGCGCCGCCGCCGCGTAAATACTATCAAAATCCATCAAGCACATCAGGCAATATCTTAATAAGATTTTGAATCTGATCTATTTGTTTGTTTATTACCTTTTCTCAACTAAACAGATCTACCAAAGATCTTATTGAAATTGGACAAGTTATATTGCATCGAGGGAAAATACATTATGAAAAAAAAATTCTAGAAAAATGCCTGCGAATCCCTGTGCTAAAGCTAGTCGTAGTAGTTTAACCATGAAATTGACGTTTATTCCTACTAGTTCTGTGCACCGAAAATATAAATTGCAAAAATGTCAGGCAATGAAATTTAGCGAATGTCAAAATGACAGCAAATTGACAATGCATCAATATCTATACCTACGTAACATTTCAGCTCTCTAAGTTCATGGGTCCAAGAGCCATCGAAAACAACAAGTCATTAAGGTCATCTGACACTAGACGATGGACCATCGATCTGTCAAATTAGTTGCGCAGGCCCCGAGTGTCCTCAGGTGGAAGACGAGAGTCGCTAACAAAGCTAATCAGCACGTGCTAAGGGTGCTGTTACACTATCGACAGATGACATTGATCAACGACAAATGATGATGTAGAGCGTCATTAGGGGGAAACTTTTAGAGCAAAGAGAAGTTTGAATGCTTACTACTACTATTGTAAACTGGTTACAGAAATAAATATAATTTTATTTTTATTTGTGTACAAGACGTGTACTGCTATCTCTTTTTACGCACGAATGTATCGTATATTTCTAGCCCTGTCTGCAAATGGCGAAATAAAGAATAAGCAAGCACGCGAAACTTAAACTCCGGCGGCGCCGGTCCGACGATGATTGAGCAGGGTGGGCCTAATTGGACCTAATTTGAGCCTTCCACTTTGGAGAAGTTATTACCTAAACTCCCTTTTCTATCTGAGGTTATATATGTCAAAGAATGAGAAAAACAGCACCATTATTTAGCTGCATTATCGTCGTGATAATCTTCATACAACCCATAAAACCGGACCACCGGGTATGCCATGACACTTCTTTACAAACAGTTTGGATGTCCCTAGTGACCGTTTCAAATGACAACTCAAACTGAGTCTATTGACCATCGAACCAGCCACGCCAGATACATAAACAAGGAGTTGCCATCATTACTGTTAACTATCAAGCTATATGGTACCACGCACAAGCACTTGTATTTTTAATTATAAATTCGCCGTAGACGTCCTCTGGGTGTTTATTTCCTTGATGTAATAAAGTACCTAGTCTCAACACGAGCAGAGCTTGTGTTATTGGTACTAGATAATTGATTATAAACATTTTTATTAAAACAATTCATAACATAGATAGATATTTATTTTAATAAAATAAAATTCAACAAATGTCTGGAGGTAGATCGTACAAACATTTGTTCTGAGGCGGGAATCCATCCCGAAACCTCCTCCGTCACAGACACACGCCCACCGCGCCACAGAGGTCAGTCGTCGCTGGAAGAAGTTTTTCCACAGTCTGCAGTGTAATAACACCTTTACAGGTGATCTATCAATTCCACAACGACATCGATTTCCCATCTCCATGGGGTTACGTGACTGACGCAGCACGAGAGTTTCATCTTGAGACTCGTCCTCGAGTTCGGAGACTGCATATGAAACATCGAAATCCTTCAAATATATAAGACATTTTTGAATTAAGAAGACGTTTTAGTCATTTAAAATCTTTAAAAATAGATAAGAGGACAAAGATTTCCACAATATATTTATGCTATCACACGATATAAATGAATAACTATAGGCTCAAGTAAAATGTAATTCTTGAACGATTCATGAAAAACACTAAAGAAGAGTCATATCATGACGGGTGATCCCAACTGGAACCGAGTAAGCGCGATTAAGCGTAACGGACCCGAGCGTGACGGTCCAGTTCACTTTATACTTTATTTTTACTGTTCAAAAAAAAATTCTAAAATCAAGTCGCAATATTATCAATCAAAATATATAGTACAAACATATTTCTTTTGGCTTTTCAAACGTTGGCCAGAAAGAGAACATTAAAATCCTTCAATAAACCTTTTTGTATTTTAATGGCAAAATTTTGCCGTTTGATATTTTAAGTTTACATGTTGATATCGAGACCGCATTGCGCCAGCTCGCACGAGCCGGTACTGAAGAACTTACTCAAGTCTACGGACTGCATTGTCCTTGAACTAATTACTGTTTTGAAGTACCCTTTAGTTAGTTATTGACTGTCGCAGTACTAATCGCAAAATAGCACCTATGAAATGTAAAATATACAGGGTTATTGATAATTCACTGACACTGCGTGAACTGCAGGGACACGTTCGTCAAGACGCCAGGTCTTAATTCTTGTTTTTTTTTACTCTTCTCTCATACAAATTAAATGAACACGTTTGTCCGGAACCCAATGAATTACCAAAGACCAATATTTCTAGCAGATTCAGAGCAGAACCGTTTTTCTTCAATCGTTCACAGAAAGCTTAACATAATGGTTAACCTTGACACTTTTGACACACGTCCCTCCAGCTGACGTTTCTTTCATCAAAGTAAAATTTGTCATTCTGATATGATACCATTGCTATGGTGAAGCATTTATAATCCGACCCCTAGCGATTTTACTAATCTGTTAGTGATGATGGGCTGCAGTTCCTGCAGTTCTTGCAGTACATGTCATTATCTAGCTCCAAAATATGCTGAGCTTGTGTTATGGGACCACATAACTGATAAATTAATTAAACACCCAGACGCGAAACAAATATTTGATAACATGTGTTTTACGCCGGGAAATGAATCCACAACCATGCATCTCAGACCTTATACCTCTGCATCACAAAGGTCGTCACCTATCTTTAGTAGGTACCTTCTGTAATTTACCTTCGCATGCATTTTAAGCAGTAATTTGCTCACGTGGTGCATGTCTCATCACGTTGTGACGTCACATGCCTTATAGTGACGACTAATAACGTGCTCTGTGGTAGCAAAATGGCTCAGTGCGTCCTTGCAAATGCTTGTGAGTTCAAAACGTGTTTAACGAAAAGAGAAACCTAGTTGTCTAACTATACAGAAAGCTGGATCACATGACGGACGTTTCTGGCTGGAATTAAAAAAAGAGGCCTGACACAGCACTGGGTCAAGTGGCTGAAAGGACCAACATAATGGACAAAATTAATGCAGAACGCTATGATGATGTTGATGTATTTCATATGTCCTTGCCTAAATTCAGGGATGCGGTTTTAATTTTTTTGGGTAAAACGCATAGAAATATGTAAAGTTTAGTAAATAAGTTTATTATGTTATAGTATTAAGTTTGTTGGTGTATTTTGTTAATGATTTGTAGTAAATGTTTAGTAAGTGTAAATAATAATAGCTTTTTATATTTCTTTGTCGATTTGGTGATGTACTGTAATGGCAATGTAAATATGTAACTAATAAATAAATAAATGTCGTCAAAACGATTAAATTTCAAAGAACTATTATGGGACGTGTGTTCTCCAAAAACGTCTATTCGTATGTCAGCCTCCAAACAAAACATTCGTAATACCCTCATTTAAATCACGTTTACACAGCCAGATAAGAAACTCAAGAATCACATGCCTAAGAAAGGGGTCGGGTAAGTAAGCATCGGGGGTACTCTTTAATGAAGCGGCCGCGGTGCCGACGTCGAGGACCATAATGGTTTCCTCTCGAGGCCTTTGTCGAGCCAACTTTGCAACTCTTAACACAGACTGCGTAAGAGTTAGTGCGCTAACTAGAAGCGACGCGGAAGTGGATGCGCCGAGCGAAAAAGGAAATTTGCTAGTTAATTGTGTTAGTAGTTTATGTGTGGCGGGATCCTGTCATGCACATAGACTGTAGTTAATTTTTAATGGTCTATACTTAACAATTTATCTGTGTTTTTAACACATAGGTAAACATAATGTATATCTGTCCAAAATGTGAAAAACTACCCATACTACATCACCTTTTTGTTTTTAACGCAATCTTATTTCCAAAGTAATAAAATTGAGTTTCCAATAGATTGGTCTAATACTCGTATCACCCCCATTTTTTATTCCTCATTTTTAATGAGAATTTGAGTCATTGAAATGTCTACGTTAGTCCCGTATTACAAAAAAGCTATGATATCAAACCAATATTATAAATGTGAAAGTTTGGATGGATGGATATTTGTTACTCTATCACGCCAGAACGGCTGAACGGATTTGGATGAAATTTGGCACAGAGATAGATTATAGTCTGGAATAGCACATAGGTAGGCTACTTTTTATCCCGGAATTCTCATGGGACCGGGAACTGCGCGGGTGAAACCGCGAGGCGCTGCTAGTTATATCTAAAACTAACCTAAATAATTTAACTGGTGCATCTCAGTAAATTAATTTAGATTACAGCTGTATCCATCCAGTTAACATTGTACAAATCACTAAGCTCAGCTCTCATGGACGGTTCATTCCGGAAATCCCCCACGGCCATCACCCACGTGGGGGATTACCGGATTTTTTTTCCATAAATCCCTCAAATCAAATCGATCAGTCTCGTGGGGGATTTCAGGAAAAAATATTCCGGAAATCCCCCACATAGCTCGACCCTTAAAATAAATTAGATCGTAGTAACCTTTAACTCGTCTCCGCTGGCTGTTAGTGGCGGACCGCTCACCAATGGAAGGTTTCCCAATGGGCAATTGGACTTGCTCCGCTCAAAATCCACTAGAAGATACTGCACATCTAAAACATAGACACACCTATTGGACTGTGAAAATTTGTAATATCTTTTGATGTTTTCAAAAGACAACAGCCGTTTCTAGGCAAACCTAATCCTCGTTCTGCCTACACTCAAATAAACAGACTCCATAGTTTCTTTACACTTCTTCAGCTTTCATTTAGAAGCACGCAGATAGGATCTCTGATTAAACATGCCTTATTTGTATACGACGTAATTAAAGATGCCGCGACAGCGCGACATCTCAAAAGAAACTTTGGGATTTATTAATTTGTCGGTTAATATTTGCTTTTGATAGTCGGCTATGCCTATTAAGCTTTGATGAGTGTGGAGTAAATAATTTTCTATCATTTTGAAGGGTCTGAGTAACTCTTGGTTTTGATATTTGGTTTGGAGTTTTGGATTTTCATAAATTACGCAGCGAAACTCGAAGTCTTTCTCTTGGTGCTTTTGAACACTTAGTTAAGAACATTTATAAAGACAAGAATAACATGTCTAATTACCAATTTACTCTAAAGTTTTATGAAGCTAGGATAAATAATAGAATCAGGCGTTACTTTGCTTTACTTTGTTTTTTTTTCCATCCCCAGGTTGCCTGGGAGAAATCGCTCTCAGCGATAAGGCCGCCTTTTGTACTGTATTATGTTTGATTTAGATATAAGATTATTTATTAATTCATTTTTTTGCGCAAACCCATTGCAAAATATAAGGATGAAAATATTTAGTAACAATTCCGCGAAAAAACCTTCTCCGATAAGTTCTAACAAAATGTAGTCCGCGTTGTAAAAGACAAACGACGAGAACTACAAAATTAAAAAATACCTATCAAAGCAAGACGTCAACTAGTTTTTTTTTGGAATTATTTCTAAATATTTTCATCCTCATATTATGAGAGCTGGTGAGTATCTGGCGCAGCGCATCAGCATTGCTATACAGCGGGGCAATGCAGCTAGCGTCTTGGGCACGCTTCCGACTGGTATTGATATTGGATCAGTTGAGCTACTTGTAGATTGTTTGCAACAGTCTGCAGTTAGCTCAATTGTTTCAATTGTAAATACTAGTTTTAATTTAATTCTATTATTTGATTGTAGTTTTCTTTGTTAATAAACGAATGAAGGTAGGAGTCAGATTTAATATTTTGTTGACATTAAACGTATCAAGAAACCTGGCACGACCTGCAAACTTTCATAGAAACTTCGCGAATGTAATTATACCGGAGCATCACCAGTGTGAGCTCTATGCTAATATCAGGACGCGGGAATTTTCTGCACCTTATTATAAAAACTCCTCATAAACAAATTATATGAACTCGTCTGATAAACGTCTGTCAATTTCCTCGGGTTCCGTACAGTTAGCGAAGGGTGGAAATATTGGTAGATTAATTTATAAGAGGTGTGTAAAATTGCATGGTTGTTTGAAAAAGGAAAAAATTGTATCAAAGGACTTGGAAATGTAAATAAACTAACATTTTCTCACTACGAGAACTATCGGGTAGTATTGTGAAATTTGTGGATAGTTTTCAAACTTTATTGCGGTTTTAAATCTACGAGTAAGTTTTAAGTTCTTTATTGGTAACAATAATAAGGTTAGGTACCTACATGTCAAAAACAAAAATTATATGTACAACAAAAAAATCACGCAAAAGAAAATAAAATTTATTGTCAATTAAAAATTTAAAATAAAATTGAAATTTCTAAAATGAAAATAATAGATACATATCGAAATACTCCATAATTCACAATAAAAACATTTCTTATTAAACATCCTAAAAAAATAAAGGCTTATTAACCTACCTGCCCACATACAATATATTTTAATAACAAAGGTAGGTACTCTCATGAGAGCCAACCCTGTGTGCGATATCCATAACGAAGTCGAAAACATATTTTTACGTTTCCATGGATTGTGCCTCAGTAATTTAAGGGGAGAAAAATTAAGTGCTAACTCATAAATTCACATTAGAGATGCGATATTGTATGCTTATTAACTGAAGCACGAAGCGAAAATACATCTCAACTTTCTAATATTCCCTAACGATATAAGGGAAAATTGTTGGCGCGAAAAACATAATGCAAGTTTTGATCGAATAAACAACATGTTATGATCACGTTACCGCAAGTTCGCGTTTTATATTTGCCGTGAATTATAATATCAGAGGAAGCTCCGGAAGGCTTGTCAGCGTGCACCTTTTCCTGTATTACTTTCTTCGCCGGAAATATGAGTGGAGCTGGTATCAGAACGCAGGTCGCGACGCCTGCAGATTGGATCGAGTTAATTTCGCTCCACAAACAAATTGACAAAGTTTAAAGCGGGGCATATTTCTTCGCTGCTGTACCCCGCCTCCCCTGACAGGTTCCCGCATAGCGGAAATTAAATTTCACATCCGAACAAGAACGGGAACACTCGCCGCATCGTTCACGTGTCGCGGCGGTGTCGCAGCGTGACGCGATGCGACGCGACGTTAAAGTACCGCGCCCACTGTGCCGCGGCCTTACACAACAATGCCTTGATTAGTTATTGTTAATACGTCGATAAGACTTTCCGACTGAGGTGGAGTGGATCCGTGTCGGTATTAATATAAGCAACTTGTTATGCTAGCGTAAAGTTTCATAGATACGAGTAGGTATTTTGCTTATAGGATCCTCGCTAACTAATCTCCTGTTGGAAATAGAGACTGTATTATACTGTATTAGACTGTATTATACTGTATGTGACTGTATTATACTGTCTGTATTAGACTGTATTATACTGTGTGTGACTGTATTAGACTATATTGAACTGTATTAGACTGTATTATAGAGACTGTATTGAAACGGAGCATTTATGTCGATTTAATTGTCATAAAACTATTCACAAATTTCGTACACACGCGTTAACCGTTCACAAATAGGCGCGGAGCAAAACTAATCCGGCTGTGCTCTATCAAAATTGCAATTAAAAGGCCATTTACGGCGGCGGCCTGAGACGGACCGGGGTCACCTCGAGGAGGACGCTCGAATTGGCCATTAGCGGCCGCTTCGGACCTTGTTTACACCGCGCTTGCCCTAATGACGACCTTTGCTCTGCTTCCCTTCGTTAAGGCGAGCGAAAACCTCACACTAAAAGGCACGGTCCCCGCTGACCTGCCGAGACGCAACATGGCATCACCGCCGGAGAGAAAAGGACAAAGGCGATGGCTTTCGGATTAATGCCCATGTACAGGGCTGTTAAGAGGCTAGCCAACTCGCTCGGCGCGCCAGGGTTAACAAGGTTATTACGGGATCATCCCGACCAACCGCCGCCGTAAAAGTGTTAATTATCTTTTAGAGGACCTTATTTTCCTCTGACATATTTGACCTGCGGTGAAAAATTAGGATGCATAATTTGTGGTCAATTAAGTAGACAAAAATCTTGGTCCCGATTCGGGTCAGCTTTTGTTCGGACCCGTACAACTCTGGGGGCGATACATACGAACATAAAAAAACTTGGAACTCCCTTGAATCCTAATGGACTCCATTGACATAAATGTTTTATTCAATTGGAGCCTGCGCCAAAACAAAAGAAAGTATGTCCTCATCATTATGAGTTGGAAAAGTTTTTGCATTTTTACTCGTTACCGTTCCTCAGAGGCGAAGTAGACATCTACGTGAGTCTGGATGTTACTTCTCCAACTTTGTCCGTTTATAGATTTTTTCGACCAATAAAATCCTAACGCTTAGCATAAATTTGCAGTACAATAAAATGATATTTTGAGGAGAGTACTGATATAGTATTAATAAAAATTGGCGAGTAAGCATAAAGCGCAACGAACTGTTTACGTCACAGTGTCGCACAATACTCAACCTGGGGAGTGGTCGAATGTAAACTTTATTACATTCGACCACTCCCCAAATTTTCCACTCGCCTTCCCAACTTGATTACGCCACGCACCACGTGTGCAAATTCACTATAAATCCAAGCATTAGGTAAAAGCTTTCATTACTTAAGTCTCGTAAAACCCTTATCCCATAACGTTAATAACACAATTACTATAAATCTATCATCGCTAAGCAAACACGGTCCGAATCTCAGCCTAAACTAATACATTTTGTCCACACCCGTATTCGTACTTAACGACTGGGGTAGTATTTGCTAAGCACACACGCGGTGCCCGCACATCGCAATAACCTGGAAGACGGCGCGCTGCCTTGGGGTCCTTCGGCCTCCCGACCCGAGAGGACAGTAATTACGGTAGGCAAATTAAGCAGTTAGGGGCCAGAACCCCGGGCCCGGCCGTGTCCATCTTTGTACGGACGCGTTCGCCGGTTTATTTTAGGTTATTCCTCGTCTTATTACAATGTAGCCTCCCCTGCGGCGCGCTCACCTCCGAAACTGATTTGGGCCCCGGCATCAGAGTTTCATTACGGTCTGTCGAAAACAATCCACTCTAAATATCTATTCTTGGGAGCGCACTCCGGAATTACATTAGTCTGAGGTGGCGAAGGCTCTACTCAATTTGTTTGGCCGTAATAACTACGCTATCAGGTTATAACAAATGAGCTATTGTGAGAGCGAATCGGAGGAAAACGGTTTTGCAGTGTCTGCTCGATTTTATAGTTCCCGATATGTAAGGTGTGGGATATTGTGTGGAGCGGACATTCATAGAAATATTATGTTCATTCACTATCGTTTTCAATTTACGATCTTCGCTCTCTGAATTGTAATTTGCCTCAGTTTTGATGATAATTTGACACCCGGCACTGAATTCCTATTACAGCTCACGTAGCTCAAACGTGTTAAAAGTTCGATAGCTATCAAAACTTTTAAAAGCAGCGAAATACCTCCATCGCATGCGGGTCTCGCGTGTCCCCTACGGCTTTAAAAGGCTCACCACTTCGTACAATAGAGTCTACCACGTGACTCCGCCGGGATTTCTCGGCAAATATAATTTGTCCATTAAAAAAATCAACAAGCGTTGACCACACTTGACCGTGGAGATGGTCACAAAGCGTCTCGTTAGTGCGTACGTGCCGTGTCACGCACTTCAGCCCATCGGCCCTTCGTAAATAATGAGAGGGCAGCCCTTGAGCTTGAGATGTGGGACAAAAATACCTAATGGAGAAGGCGTGTAGTGCGACGGCAGTGACGTATCAGTAACGACGATCTTTTTAGTGTTACATCACGTCCATTACTTTTTCAAGTCCAATTTAGAAGAGGACACTCAACAGAACCAACTTGTTTGAATGACATCTAAGAGTCATATAGATGTTTGTGCAACTTGTGGCAAATGTTTGTTATGCTCGAATTCAGCGTAAGATCAAAAGCTCAAATGCTTTACTAATATGAAAGTTAAGATTCATCTGAAACTCAATTAAGCCGATGTTTCTTAGCTAAATACCGCATCCAACTCCCTTGTCTCTAACATGTTCGCTCGTCACATCCAGAGGTCCTAACCCCTTGGGAACCAAAACCTACGTGGGGCTGGCCTGTCGTCGGCCAAGGCTGAATACCTCTTAGATTGCCTTCTACGAATATAGCCAAACAAGCAGCCGACAAGGCGAGAGAAATGGGATTTCTACCTACCTACGAAGATATGGACGAATCTTAGGGGATCTTAATAGGGTTGTATTAAGATGTTATTGTATGTGGAATTATCAATAGCCGAGTAATTGCCAAAGGTTTGATTGATCTTGTATACGTGGGGTAAATAAATTAGTGTTTAGTCGGCGGTCACTCGACCCGAACTGCTGATGTTTGTTTACTATTTCGGGCACAGTATCTAAGCATTCACTCCAAATCCGGGAATTGCCTTTTGAGCATCTAGACTATTCTTTAGTTCGCAGCTCCCCTACCAATCAATCGAAAGTGGGATTTAAAACAATCGCGCCATTGTTTAGAGTCGTCGTAAAGAATAGTCGTCTCGCGAACTTTTCCCATGGAGGGCATAAATTGGATTCGGAAGCAGATCACGTAACGGTTAAGAGTTCACAAAACTGTGCCATAAATCGGACGGAGAGGTGCGCTGGAGACAAACGGCGCCGGACCGGAACAGGGAACGAGAAGAGACTTATTTTCAATTGGGAATGCCGTATCATCGCTATGTCATAACTCGGGAGCTATGGGGATGTTTCGTTTGGTGTGATATTTTAAGTGTCCGATATAAATTACTGAACCGTGAACCTTACAATGAAACGTTTACTTCAATTTATGTGCACAATGAATAAAAATCCAGTAGGCCTGAAACACGAAATACGAAGTTTCGCATGATAGATCGCACAAAACGAACAACCGACGAACAACCATAAAGTTGCTTCGGAAGCGTCACCAACTGACAACTTACTTTATAATTCGTATTTCAAAGTAGGTTACATCCCCATTGTAAAAAAAAAAAGGACGTAAAAACAAGGTAGGTAGTAGAAAAGGTGGAATTCAAGTCGATTTTTGCCCTCTTATAATAATAATAAATCCCATGCCTTAATTTTAGATGGTGTTTTATTTAAAATTTCCTAAGAAAAGTCAGTCGTTAGTTATCTAACTAGCCAAATTTCATAGAAAGATGCACTGTATCAAAACGTAATGGTCTTGATTAGAGAACATCAAAATTCCATCCTACTTACTAGATCTTCCTTGCACCATACATCAAAACTTCCTCCCAAAAAGCTAGCTTAGAACCAGCCAGGATATAGCGAATTTGCATACATTTCCTACAATCCTCTTTGGTTTCGCTTATAGATTTCCCGCAAGGAGCTATTAGAGATAGCAGTTGGAGCCGGAATAACCCCCCAGGCGCTGGAGCGGGTAAGCAGCGGGTAATTCATGACATGTAGCAAGGAAATTCATGACAAGTATACAAGTATAGCGTGACAGGTTGATGGTGTTATGCTCTTTGCATCGGATTGGTTTCAAATGGAATGAGTGTTGAAACTAAGATGATGGTTCAAATGAAGGCAGAGGGCTGTTTTTTGAGTTTTACCTACTTCTTGCGGGACAGGAATAAAACATAATTATGAGATTAAAAGATAATGCTGCAGCATGATGCAATCAACATGCTCGCTCGTCAGCAGATGAGTCAATGGTATAATTCAAAAAATAAAATATTTTATAAACATTTACCAACTAACAGTTCAAAATTTGTTCCAGTTTTATGAAAAATGTTACCGCAAACTGATTTCACTACTAAATTTTTCAGGCCAATTTGCCAGCTCACCTTGGCATAACTCGTATCAAATCGCGTTACTTTCACCAATAAATAAATACAATATAAGGCAGGTAACTGGGGTCGCGCGCGGCAGAGCGGTTAACGAGCGAATAATTCTCTCTCCTACCGCCAGGTGGCGCTGCGGTTTGTCTCGGAGGAAGCATAAATGTCAGCTAATTCGTGTAAATAGCCTGCTGATGTTCGATTTTTGAAGGCTAATTTTGGGAGACACGGCAGGAATCCTTAAATTTTCCATGTTAATGGGCAGTTCTAAGTTGCAATTGTTTTTTTATAGGTTTCTGAAACGAAAAGGTGTACGGATTTACCCTTTTACTCAATTTACGATAGTTACCTACCTGTGACGCAAACAGGGGACTTATGATGAAGTCAAAAAAATAATTGTCGTTAAATTCCTTAAGTTTGCCTTTAATTTATTGAGCTTAGGCCTAGTTTAATAACTTCAGAAATATCGCACTTGGCTGCACATTGTCCAGCAGTATTGTGGTATGAAGCTTCGACAGCGCCGAGACTTTTTCCAAACCTCTGTGGCTTGAGCGCGCCGGCCGGGTCGCGAATATGAAAAAACTTTTACCACGAACGGATTTTTTTCAGAATGAGTCCTCTTTTTGCGTGGAAAATCGGGAGCATGAAAAGTTGGAACCAGTGCAGTTGTGATATGGTCTTAACTTGAAAAATTATTATGCAACTGCTTTGGCATATGCTTATAAATAATATTTGGTACACACACTTATTTCGGGATTGTGACTATCAAACATTTTGTCGCTGACAAACAGTGCAGTGTGCTATGCTAGGGTGCCTTGGTGGCACCTTGACGCATCGATAGTCTTAAATGGCCACCGAGCTCTTAGGCTATTGCAGAGCTAAACTACTAAAAATATCTAATCTCTTTGTATCATGTGGAATCTCAAAAAACAATTCGCAATTCAAACTTTACGAGTTGGTAGTTGAAATTAATCAAGCTTTTAACAAACCCAGCGTCGACAAAGCATTGGACCAACATTCAACATTCCAAATGTTGATTAGAATCGAAAGCCGACGAATTGAGTGGAAAGCTTGACCCAAACATTCGTCCTAACAAAATAGATCCTAAATAATTAGCGGGCCCCTATTGACCGTTGCGTTCCGTTGCTATTGACAGTTTTGGTCCAAAATAATGTTCAATGTCAGCAGAAAGATCAAAATTGTTGTCAATAAGGTTC
Source organism: Eupithecia exiguata (assembly GCA_947086465.1). Classification (NCBI taxonomy): domain Eukaryota; kingdom Metazoa; phylum Arthropoda; class Insecta; order Lepidoptera; family Geometridae; genus Eupithecia; species Eupithecia exiguata. Next base: position 4,266,510 of record OX352230.1, on the reverse strand, counting down.
AAATGATATGCGGTAATAGGTGAGATTGGTGCATCTGGTGGTTTTCGTATGTTTTTATTGCCAAATATTAAATTAATAAAACACTGTTTTTACCGGATTGATCGCGTATATTTTATATTTTATTTATAACCTGTCTCCAGGACCATGGAAGCTGAAAGCCTCCGAAACGTCAGGTTATAAACAAAATATAAAATATACGCGATCAATCCGGTAAAAACAGTGTTTTATTATGAGTTCTCGTGAAAATAACCTTAGAATATACTAAATATTAAATTGTTTAACTTGAACGTGTCACCAAACAATCTCTTCACGCAAGAGAAATATACACAAATACAAGGCCAGTACGCAATACCAGTTGGCAGCTTTAACAATAAAGCAAGAAAATAACATTTCACAAACTTTCGTGCCTTTTGAAAAGTCCCAAACAGGAACAAGCCGTATTGGCACCCCCGGTCACCCATTGGGCATTTAGCATTATTATTTATTGACTCGCTACGGCCCCCGGATTCGGCTTTCACTCACCCTTACCCTCGGTCCGAGGTAAACAAAACGGAAGAAGTAATTATTAAGAATATTGCAAACAGAGGGCAGTCGAATATCTCTTATTTATTAGATGTTTCGAGTATGCAAATATGATTGGTATTCAAATGACTTTGACTTTGAACACGCAAAGTGAAATTGGATATTTTTTCTATTTAGTATATTCTAAGGTTATTTTCGCGAGAACTCATAATAAAACATTGTTTTTACCAGGTTCTAAACAAAATATAAATATACGCGATCAATCCGGTAAAAACAGTGTTTTATTTTTTCTATTTGTTTGTTTTCATACAGTAGTGAAAAGTGCCGATAGTTTTTTTTTAAATATAAACCTAGAAAACAGAACCAATCCAATCTGAACCTATGAAAAGATATAAAGACAAGTTATGTGCATTGATACTTGAATAGAACATTTGAATAAAATAGAAAAGAAAATGCCCAAAATAAAATAAACATTCATCTTATACGAGGATTGGTAGTTTTGTTATTTCGCGCGAGAGTTCCTTTGTTGCTTGAATTCGCGTTAAATGGCAAGGAAGTTACTACAGGGGCTCAATCGGCCGTAGAGAAGAATCTTTGTTTCCTAAGGTCGAGACGACCAACCTCGATAGACACTTACATGACTATCAGTCTCTCCTCAAATATCTCGTCGTCTATGATGAGCAAAGGGCAGGGTAGGTCAAGTTGTTCTGGTTTCTGATCGGTGAAAGAATGCGTCCACCCTTACATGGTTACTGACGAATAAATCAGAATCTAATACGGTACCTATGACATCAGTGCCAGATTTTGTGTTTATTTTCTATGAATCTAAATTGTGTGTTTCTCTATTAAACTAATTCATAATTTGACCAATTTCTATTGATTACTGGTTGACATGACAGACGACGTACTGTCCAAAAATCCCATAGAAAATAACAATATTTTCGGATTTGGTTGTCAGCCCACCACTGAGTGAGCAATTAATATAGTAAGATATATATATATTTTGGTATAGCAAGCTGCCACAGACGGTGGCTATTCCATAATATATATATATTTTTGCACTCATTTGCCGTTTGCGTCTCATCGGCCGTCATGTCTTACTATACAAAAATAATACACAAAACAAGATAAAGTTAAAAACTACAACCCGACTACGTGAAAGTTATAAAAGTTTGAAACATTTACATTGACAAAATAGAATGACGTATCGGTCATATTTGATAGGCATAGAGTTGAAAATGAAAATAGGTCGTAGGTATTGTAATTTTTCTCTATGGGGCCTGCAGCCTGCGGCTACCTAAACTTTAATACGCGTTTTGAAGGCTTATTCGGGGTCGGAGCCCTAAATCCTATAGCCTATAACCATCGGGGTATTGAGACGAATCAATCGATACATAATTTGTTGAAATCGAACCAGTAGTTTCAGCGCTACGTGGGAACAAAGAAATCGGCCACATACATACAAACATACAAATATACAAACATACAAACGTACAAACATACAAACATACAAATATACAAACATACAAACATAGGGTGCTAACCTCATAACCCTCCCCTGTTGGTAGTCGGGTAATAATCACTCTATATCTGTCGATATATTTGGTGACGTAATAAAAATATTATACGTTGTAGCTGCGTATGTGGTCGCTCGCCGATTACTATAGAAAATATATCATAATATACCTTGCTACGATTTATATTAATATATATTATAGCTCCGTCTATTGTGGGCTTTAGAGTTTCCCTGCAACTTTTCAAATTAATGTTTCTTATAATTAAACTAAATGTTTAAAGTTTGTATCTAACGTTTTTAACGTTTGTATCTACTACCCAATTTTATTTACAAACTGCTTCTTAGTTCACACTCAACAGAAGACAATAAATCAATAGATTAACAATAGTCTGGTTGTAAGGCGGTTGCAACATGGAAATCGTTTGTCTGCGGCGAGCTCGGGAATTAATTCCGTTCTGTGTGCGGGCCGTGTAATGACGAACCCTGACTCCTATGGTATTAGTGCTCTCGTCTGATTGTAGATTGGTTTTATAATGAAGATCACTTTAAAATACGGGATGGGTTCGAGCAATTCACTAAATGACTGTGTTTATTAAATAACTAGTTTCTACCCGCGAGTTCACTCTTTTTTTTCATATAAAGCCTAAAGACTAGTCCTTCCCGATGTCAAAAAGTAGATTTTGACGTTAGGAAAGACTAGGCTTCTAGTAGATAGCTAGTTGCTGAATTTCATTACCGTCTGTTTAGCCGCTAAGTCGTGAAAAGAACAAATATAAACAGAAAGAATTTTCGCATTTTATTATACTAGATTAGCTACGTATTTGAAGTCGAAAAGGGAAATTACTATTTATCTAAATTGTCTGTACCGTACCAAGTAACCAGGACCGATAATTAATTTCATTTTATTCGCTCCCTCGGTGTTGCCAGCGTAGAATTCTACCAGTAATTGGGAAATTTATTGCAAGGTGTGCACACAGAGCGGCGTGATGTTTCACTTTCCCGCCAATGATTTATTGTCTTCCGAAACAATTTTAATTGCTCTCAGTGACACGGTGTAAACAACTATTCGATTAAGTTAATTCCATTATTTTGCTCTCTTGGCAATTAATTTAAAAGCCTCTACACGACTTCGCGTTATCATTGAGGATTTTAAAGGTAATGAACTGGAAAATCAAGCGTCTCTGTAATTAAAACGTGAATTATCTCAGCGAGCAACAAAATGACGGTTGCTATTAATTCGAACGCAAAATTGAAAAGAGAATAAACATCAAATTTAAACCGGAAAGGAAAGTTAAAATGACTAAAACTCAAGTGTTGCCCACTCGGATTTACAGACTTCCCAAGAATTATCTCTACTAAGCTTAGCTAAGTAGCCATTTGGACCGCAAAAGCCTCATTCTTGCCACATGAGCGGATTTGCATGGTCCATGCATGCTCAGAGGACGTGTGCTCTGCCTTATTTCATGCTCCATGGAACATCTTATCGCCGGAGGTCGCTGCTGAGAGTTCTAATTACAATTACTAATGCTCGCCTGCTCAAAGTTGTTTTTGAGCTTTGGCGGACGGGTTTTTAGATAAACAGAGTATATATTAGATAGTGAGTGTGTTGCGTTTCGATGTGTGCGTGATCTCTTTGAGCTTTATGAAGCGTTAACTTGTTGAAAGCAAAATGTTTTTGTAAAACTAGCACTGGCAGAATATGTGTTTTTTTATAACTGGACATTTTCATGTGGCATATGTCCAGCTTTGGAATAAGATAGGCTGATGATGATCTTCATCTAGTGTCATTTATTAGCCCTGAATTAAGAAGAATCTGTTATTTTCGTTTCAAGATGTTAAAAAGTCTTTGTGCGGTCTATCCTGAAAGTATAACTTTTAGTGTGTGTTAGGTTTAGTATTTGAAGGTAACTGATTAAGTAAATATAAAAACAAAGCTTTTCAAATAAAATGTTGCCAACAAGTTTTTGTATTATTCAAAGCAATTATTTCTCGAGGATGGTAATTTAGGAATAAAATTGTCAGCAAAAAAATCTTTTTTATTATTATTTCAATGAAATCGTTATTTTGAAAACAAACAAAGATCAAATTTAAGTAATTAATTTTGAATCTTATAACGTTCTTCGTGCTTGCTATTAGTAACATCAAAACGTATTATTAAATAGTCCGACCTAGCGTATTTCCATGAACGTGGCTTCAACTTGAACCCGCACCTCTGCAAGTTCCTAGTATTTTCAATTAGCTAGTCTAGTTTTAGTTGGAGCCACGCGAGTAGAAATGGAAAATCGAAATACTTACTATTCGCTTTACCTTACGACATGTAGGTATAGCGGTGAAAATGTACTTTTTGATTTTCGGCATTGGATGTTGGAAATTCTCTTTATTTTATTTTATTGAAGACCTCTGTGGTGCGGTGGGTGAAGTTCTATACCTACATATAGTTAAAGTTATGACTTGATTTCCTAACGATATTATTGCGGTGTTCTTCCAACACAAATAAGGTTCGTAGTTAACCCGCTTACATCCATAATGGATATTATTGTGATTTCGCCCATCATAGACATCAATAGACCTCCTCGTACCTGCTGACAATCATAGGGTTACCAACAAGATATGTCATAGTATATCATTCGAGACGTGTCAATTCACCTACTGCATTTCCGTTTACCTTTATGTCCCACTTTCATGACTATAATGACACAGAATACATCCATTTCGAGCCTCAAGATGTGACATTGTGTACACATTTCCGCACTTAGCTCCGTGTTAATTTGACGATGACTGTCGCTCTGCCATCCGTCATAGCCGGCGGCGGCTGAGACACGTCTTTATGACGTCTAATTTGAGCATCACCCTGTATAGAAGGGGTGACTTATTGTGAGAGGATGATTGGCTATTTTAATGCAGTGACTTTTAAAATTGAGTGAGTTAAAGTTTTGTAGCGTCTGCCGAAAGCGGAACATACTGATATAAATATGTTTAAAGTTTTAAGAACCACTACCCAATAATTGTTGCAGAAACTTTACTGTGTAATAAATAAAATAAAATAATGCTGGACAATTCACACAGCATTATCTAGCCCCAAGCTAAACAGAGCTTGTGTTATGGGTACTAGATAACTGATATACATAAAGTAATACAATACATAGATAGATATTTTTTATTATACATAGAAAACGACCAGAACACCCTGAACAAATGTCTGCAGATCGTACACATATTTGTCCCGAGGCGGGAACCGAACCCGCAACCTCCTGCGTCGCAGGCAGACCTTCGCCCACCGCGCCACAGAGGTCGTCAATTCCTACTTTCTTAAATCCTATTAAAATATTTTCTTATTGGTTGGTATGAAATAGGAGAAAGCTGCTATATGGAATTCTTAGAGCTCGTGCTGTTACGTGCTGTAATCCTACTAAAAATTATAAAGTTGAAAGTTCGTGAGATAGTCAAGATGTTTGGCTGAAGACAAGGCCAAAACTTCTGAATGGATCCAGGTAAAAAAAAATCACACAGAAATATCTGGACCTGGATTAACTTAGGGGCCTACAAAACCGAGAGCAGAAGCTAGCAAGGTGTAGAAATTCTGTTTCTCTATTTATATTTAAGGAAACATTATCATAAATGTACTCGTATTTGAACATTTCCTTTTACACTCAAAAATGAAAACAGTTACCAAATTGCGTTCAACTTGTTACTAACTAGATATGAGCAATTTTCGCCAAATTGAAAGGTAAGGAGCACGATCGCACAATACGTACAAAATCACAATGAACACGACTCGAAGTTACATATTCTATCGAAACCGAAACGCCTGAAACTTTGCTCGAATAGAAACAAAGGTTTTGCGATAATTGGATGTGGTCGTTCTGAGTCTGTATCACGAATAAATAGATTGGAGTATACTAGCTTCTGTCCATGACTTTGCACGTGGTATTACCTGAGTAATACTTGATTGCATGAAAGTAGGAATGACTTTGGTGTTATTGTTTGATACACGCTTTCATAAGCATTATTGTAAGTTCCAATTTGTAACATGTATAGTCTTATTAAATTTTATTTAGTTGTACCTATGGTTTGACAACTTACTTAGGCCTGTATTATAAAAGCTTGCGCAGTCATCGACGTATGCTCAAGTAACGCTTATGCCATACACAACCGCTACTCAAGCACAAATTGAAGACTGAGCGAGCAAGCTTTCATAATACGGGCCTAAATGTATTTAGTCAGTCTAATAGCAATAAGGATTCGTGCAAGCCCCACTTACTCCAGAAGAATCTAGCTGATTAAATAGCTTAGTAGGTACATACTAGTACATTTTATTAGGTATATCATAGAGACTAAGAGGCTTACGGACAAACCGATAATAATGTGAAACATAAATATATGAAAAAAAAAATTTTTTTTTAAGCAATATCACCATTTTCTATAATCTCAACTTCTCTGATATATAATATGATAGTTTTTTTTAGTGAGTTAAATAAGTAGCATAGGCATAATTTAAATGATAAGCGAGTACCCATTAAATATGTTAGCTATTATCAATTTTTTAAACAACGAAGTTTAATTTATTAATTTCTATTATAAACCGATACGTCATTTTACTCCTGATAGAATAGAACCCCGCTCTAGACGAGACTTAATTGAGGTTTTAGAGTTGGGCTAATTCGCCCACCTTCGATCAGGGTCCCTCGGCCTCAGAGGCTTCGTCTACAACAATAATACCGCGGTAGGGTTAAGTGAGCCCTGATGGTTGGTGTTGTGTTCCTTGTTAGAGATTTTAGATGTACCTGCTAGGTTGAAATTGATTAGTCAGTCAGTAACGTCCTTTTAGTGCGTCGATCTCAGAATGTCTAATAAGTAACGCGATACAAAAAATATATTTGGTAATATGTTTTTTTTTATCTATAACTAATGCGTCCTAACAACTCTCACTTACGGTGCCGAGACATCCTCATCAGCTCACGAAGGAGTCAGTGCACAGAGTGCGAGTTGCACAACGGGCCATGGAGCGAGCCATGATCGTCATCTCGCTTTTGTCGTTCGCAACACCGACATACGTCGGGAACCTAAGATCTATGATGCTGATGACAGGACCATACATGCACTTGACTGATGGCCGCTGGTGTAAAGCCTTGACCGAGTACCCAAGAAACGAACAACGAAAACCGGGTCGTGCTCTCGCAAGATGGGTTGGCGATATCACCAGGGTCGCAAGGCATACGTAGATGCGAAAAGCAGAGGTCAGAAAAGGCTGGCAAAAGCGGAAGGAGCCCCTATACCTAACAGTGGGTGATACTAGGCTCAAATGATGATGATTTTTATTTCAAGAAAACAGGTACATGCACTTTAAAAATGGTAACGGCTATGAATACAAAGTAAAAAAACTTTAAAACCCATCTAAACAGTATTATCAGGGCACAACAGACCCTACGTGCTAAAATAGATATTTGCCTGAAAAACTTCCTCAAAGCGAAACAGGCCAGAATGATTAAGAATTCTCTCACGTGCTGCCCAACAAAAAGTAACAACTAAATATTTCGGAGACGGTCCGATAGAGGTCGGGTGCGGATAACAAAAAGTAGGGGCCGGTTGGGGTCCGCGACACCCGAACAGATATGATAATCCCAAGTATGTAAAATAGTGAAATTTAAGGTCTCTTCATGTGAAGAATTGTACGCTCCGCTGGAAAATTATTCTAATGCGGCCCCTTTATTCGAGGCACACTCGTGTGGGTCGCGGGGTTCACTCATTTGTATTTCAATAAAACACTAGGCCTATCTAAACAAAACTATCGTCCATCGATCGCGAAATTGAAGCGTGATATGTTATTCCAAAGTTTTCAGAGAATTATTTTCTAATTGGTCGACCGTTAATGAACTTTTGATAAATTGAACTTTCATCAGTTTTCCTTTCGGCAACGAATAACAAGGAAGCTTCAAACGCAACGATTATCTCCAAGTTTGTTCTAGTTTTTTTTTTTCTGACTGCAAATATATATATCAGCGCGTTTAGCACCTTTAAGCATGAAACATCGCTAGAAAACAAAATTTGAAAGCGAACCAAACCCTAGAGTACTTACACTAATTGAAATCACGAGCTAAAGGTCACCCAACCTAAAATGGTCCTACCAGACATGTAGTACAATTCAAATCTGCTTATACCCGTCCTATTCCTAAAATGTATCTGTGTATCCGGCCTGTATCTACCTACCCTGTCCGATTTGCATAGAAAGTCACAATCGCATTCGGTTCATCAGCCTACGGGGAGCATAATTCTTCGTTCCATCTGGCGTCTTCCTGTATCCTCCCTACTTTTTGCATGGGTCCACGGGTCCGGCCGCCGGCGTTGTTCGCGATACATAAATTTCGACAATCGGTCATCCCTTAAAAACAAGTTCGAAGCTCTTTATGCGAAGGAGTAAGCTAAAGAATGGCTCAGCGTGCGTGGCCCTCTCTTTCGTTACGTATTCAAATACGAGCCCATTTGTTTGGCGTACAATTGTATGGGCCCTGGTCCCGTGCTATTGATTTAGATTAATTAGAGTTAGTCTTGTTTGGTTTTCTTTTAACTTTATGTTTAAAAAGAACAGTAATCTTAAATTTAATTAAGGTGGTATATCTAATATCTACCTACCGTTTTATATAAGTTTAAGCATTATTTGAATAATACCTGTCTATGACGTTCTTGTTCAAATAAATGTATCTATATCTTAAACGTAATAAGCTTGATTTGTAGTTTGCATGAAAAACAAATGGCAAGCGTCTTGTTTCTATGTATTAAACATTCTCTTTTTTCTCAAATCTATACCTAAAGCTTTGCTTTCATCATTCATCCGGATTTAACCCGCGCTGCTGAGAAAAGGGTTCCCGAAGATTTTACCATTCACTATGCACAATTCAGCACATGAAATTGAACCTTGTTATATTTTTCCATACACATTAAAATAACCATAAAATAATTGATCAGCACAGGATGTGCTGGATACGTATAATAGTAGATACAGGCTCAGGAGAAGTTCGCTTATGCCTAATTAATCTCGGCATCACGGACAGGGCGGCCGAGACAGGTCTGCAGGAGTTGGCGACGACTTACGACTCTCATGTGATTCCCTATCTAATTAAATAATGAGGTTTAAATCCGTCCTTCTACGTCTACCTACACACGTTGTTTGATGGTTTGACCTTTGACATAATAAGATTGAAAGGTGATGTGCATAGTAAGTGTATTTATTTATTTATTTATTGAGGTAAACCACAGCGTTACAATTTCCAATAAAATACTTAAAATATGTACAACAATAAGGCCAAAAAGAAAGTAGTTTAAGGTATTCAAATTTAGAGCACCAATTTTATTCCCACTTAGAGCAACCACACAAAAGAATATTCTTGTGATCGGGTTTTGATATAACTAGCTAACTTTTGCAATTAGATCTAGATAGAAGATAAACATACATAGTTTAAGAACTAGGTACAAGATAGAAGCACTTACCTAGGTGTTTCTTTTTTATAATTTAGCTTTAGTACTGTAAGTACTAGCAGCGCCTCGCGGTTTCATCCGCGTAGTTCCCGTTCCCGTAGGAATTTCGGGATAAAAAGTAGCCTATGTCCTATTCCAGACTATAATCTATCTCTGTGCCAAATTTCATCCAGATCCGTTTTGCCGTTCTGGCGTGATAAAGGAACAAACATCTATCCATCCATCCATCTAAACTTTCACGTTTATAATATTAGTGAGATAGTGAGATTAACGAATTAGTAAGTTCAAATGGCAGTGGGCAGGTCATATAGCTTGCAGAACTGATAACCGCTGGGGAGTACAGGTTCTCGAGTGGTGGCCGCGATGCAAAGCGAAACGGAGTGTTGGGAGACCATCAACTCTATGGACTGACGTCATCGTTACGGTCACAGGGAGTCGATAGATGGAGGCGTCGGACCGCACTTTGTGGCGTCGTATGGGAGAGGCTTATGTCCAGCAGTGGAAGTGTATGGGTTGATATGATAATGAAGTATTAACAAGAGGCTTTGGTGAATGTCTTGTCCAAAAAACTAGCTACATAATGTAGTATCTGTTGGTGGGAAGGGTGGTTTAATATCACTATTATTTACTTATTCAAATTGAGTTTGCGGGGAAATCTAGGCTCGGTAGAGCCTAATGTATGTAAAACACTAGTTATGCTATAAACAAACCCGCGGTTCCTCTTCTCTTTAATAAGAGTTTTATTCTTTCCATCTTAGAGTTCTATAAAATATCCTTTGTATAATAAAATATCCATTTCTGTGCATAAGTTGATAGACAGTAAGATAAGTTAATAGTCGGTAAATATACAGGGTTACAGGTTAAGTTAACCTATTCCTGTTAAAGGCGTGTAGTTTACATCGTTTCTGACTTATTTGACTATAAAACACCTTATCCTAAATCTAACCATTTTCGAGATATTTAAATTGAATTGTTTTTAACAAAAAAAAGAAAATACCCGATTTTCGGTTATCAGCTTAGGTATTTTGAAATGTGTAAGTCTCAATATTACTATTATTTGATTTTTACAAATAAAATAAGATGCTTTATGACCTCAATAACCGATATCGTACGTAAAATTAATAAAGAAGTCGTTGTAGACATTAAAAATTATGAAAACTATTTACAAAGTTTATTTTTCTTTCAGGGATATCTAAAAAAATATTATGGCGCCTGTTTTGCAGATGTGCCTAAAATGTCTACGTTTCATCAGCTATTCTGTATATAGAGAATTCTAAGTGCTTATTTTGTAAGCCTAAAGAAATAAAGTTATTGGGTTTTAGTAGAGACAACCTAGTATTTATAATGTAGAACCTACTTGTACAGTATTCAGATCACAATGCGTCTCACAGGCACACGACGTCGGACCTAATCTACGTCCGCGTTATTCATGGCGGCAGCGAAAACTTGCAGGTGATGGGGAGCGTTCACACAGAGTTACGACACGACATTTAAATACGAATGCAAATAATGAGTGATCTTGCTGGTTTTTCCATAGTGTTGAGCGGAAAAAGAGCTTTTCTTGTTAAAACTCTCTTGGAACGAAAGTCATACAGAGAACTTAGTGGAAGTCACAGGAATCCGCGAAATGTCTGCGGGTATCACCGGACCTGTTATTTTTATGATCTTTAGATGCCTATACCTAGCTGTGAACGTTTTTAATAATTATCTTAAAACTAGCATAAATAAAATATAAAAACTAAATACACGTTATCTGAGAATCACAGATAACGTGTATCAATTAGATTTTTATATTTTTAACGCGTAGATGACGCAATCAGAGTGTCAGCTGACAATGATCGTGAACTTTCAACACATTTCTGTTAGGTACATAAGGTTTGTCAAGACATCAATGATACGACTACGCCCATTTTCGAACTTTTAAAATAACGTGTCCCACGTTCTTGATACCACAGAACCTCAAGTCTGACACCTCCTTTAGCACTTCGAGATAAAGTCTGGTCATGCACGCGGCACACGTCTACTCTTTACAAATTCAGCGCTGATGTGGAGCCATTCATAGCGGATAAGTTTCTCGTGCGCTACCGCCTGAATGCCGTGATAAGTCTCTACATGACAATGTCTGTCACTTGATTCGTGTGAAGCTTAAATGGACTGTACTTATCTGCGCTCTTTCCGGAATCTGGGATTTCGTGGTAAATTCCAGGTTTCCAGTTGAAACAATTTACTGGCTTACAGAATGGTAAAGTGCTTCATGCCTTTTAATTTTATTTCATAAACTTAATGATTTATAGTTGGCTCGTTGTTGGCAACATTCACTGACTTCGTAATTTTTGCAAGAGCTTTAATTGAATAAGAAACCTTAAATATGACGTAATTCACTGTTTATTTTATTGGACTAAATGTAAAATATATAAAAGTCATTTACAACTAGGTACTTGCCATGATGCGACTTCTGAATTTTCCAATATTTCAAAGTTTTATTTTAAAAATATATAATACGTAGTCGTATATTGTTACTTTGTGATCTGCTTGATGCATTTAATAGATTTTTATCGATATGAGGTAAGTACAACAACAAAGTATCACAATAGAACATTTTCAGTCTTAAAGCGTTTCTTTCCAGGTCGCTGGTAGAGCGAAACGAAACTGACGTTTATCATCCAACTATTGGAAACTTATAATCATGACAAAAGTGGCGGACACATGTCGCCGATGGCATTAGCGGAATAAAAAGCAGAGAACGTAACCGGTGAGCGGAAAGCCGTAGCCGAGTGGCAGGGGCGTATCTAGGGACAATTGTTAGGGGCTAGAACACAGACCGGTGAAGCGGTACTGACCGGTGTTACGAGGCGTAATGTAAGAATCGCAGCAAGAATAATACGTTACGCCGTGTGATAAAATCCCTCTCGTTGCTAGTGCCTTCTTTCCACATAATGCTGCTCGCTGTGTAAATACGTTAGGTCCATTATAGTTTAGTTTATTATTCTTCATCATATTGTAACATTACAGTTTCATATAAACCAATGCGCTACATATATGTTCATAAATAACTAACCTAATATAATAGGCACAATCAGAGGTACAAATTATTAAACAACAACAACATTATGAACAAATTATCAAAATTATAACTACTAGATTCTCATACACTTACAGGCTAAAAAATGTACGCCCCGTAACGCCAATAAGTACCCACATTACGGGTCAGGAAAAAACAATTTTCATGAGTAGCATCATAGCATAACAAAATACTTATGAACTACATACTACTTTTGCTACTACTTTTGTACCTTCTTAAGTGTGCCTGTGCCCAGTGATTGACAAAGGTTGTCCCTGGCTTGATGATAAGAAATAATAACAGCAACTTAATACATGAAACGTTTTTTTGACTGTCAAAATTGGTGTTAGACAAATGTTAAATGAATTACATCCACTCTTACACAAAAACCCACAAATTGTTTTCCATCATTAAACTTGCCCCTTCACTGTCTTCGACCCTGGCCCAAAGTTTCTGTGCCATTCGATGGTCGAACAAAACGTATGGCAGGGGAGCCCAGCGAAGCATGCCGCGTGATTCATGCAGTTATTCAATAAGCCAAGACTGTCGTGCGGATTTACCGGCCCCGGAGCTAATGCAGTAAATGGAACATTTCTATGACATACGTAACATAGATGTTATGAATTGCATGCCATTTGGAAGCTTCATGAATAAATTTCAACAATTTGAAATTATATATATTATATTATATATATAACGATTTTTCAGCTGCTTTTAGAGGAATATGACATGATGAGATTATCCGACTATCTTAGAACAAAAATAAATGGATTACCTATATAGAAATAAACAAATTGATTTCACAACCTGTGTTTCAAAGGGCAAATAACTACATTCTGGTATCCATAATCAACACGTTTCGAAATTTCGTATTCTCAACAACCTCAACAAAGCTTTTTGCTAAGTTAATGAAAGACTTCAAACGATAAAAAACGGTGCTGTTTGTGTAACTTTGCCAACTTTTTTTTTTCGTTTCTTCTGTTTGCGCAAGGACGCACGTGGAATCGACACGGGACTTATTTGACCCCTGCGCACAAATCATGCGACATGCCGCGCGACCTTCAGGCCTTTTACGCAATAATTCATTCTCCTACCAAAAATGAAAGAAATCTAAACGTTCGACAGTTCTGAAGTTTTTCGCAACTTGACTGCAAGCTCCTCACTCCGGGTAGATAAACCAAATGTGTAAATTTAGTGTTAGTAATTGTTAAGATCACTAACATGATCGCATCCTGGATTTATTATGATGATTATCTTCACCTTCTGGGGCAGCGATGCGCAGAAATTTTGACAAACCAAAACCCACTGCAGTCCCCAATTTTACAACCTAATAAAATACTGAAATAAAAATTTGTTCGCAAACTGGCAATAAAATAAAACGCTAACCATTTTTACGGCGCCGACAATATAATGAAATAATCGTAACGGCAGTCGACGTCATCGTGAATTGCCCAATAAATCTTCCGCGGGTCATATTGTCCACAGTCCGGTCCTGGCAACACTTTAATATCGAGAAATATCATCTCGTAATCGAAGCGCGCACTACTCGCCGCGGATAAATCACCGCTCCCGCACTCGTTTATTTTTTTAGACTTTCCATTTCCAAATAAAGTCCCCAAGCAGCGGGCCAGTGCTTCCTCCTTCCGGGGCGGTTTTGTATGATTTGTCGACTGTCGGCCATTTCCCTTAATATTGTCGATATTTCAAATATTAATTGTTATAAATCAGAGAAAGTTTCTCGTTTTTACCACCGCTCTCGAGATTGGATTTTTATTACAAAAAAATTAGCCATATTACCCGCCCGCGCCGGACCTATCATTTTATTGTTTTCAAATGGAAACAGAATCGATTGAGTAGTCATACTTTCAAGGGGAAACGTGTTAAATTATTAAGGTACACTTAGCGCGTCAATCTACGCACTACTTTGAAAAGTTCCGCCCATAAAACATTAACAAGCACTCAAGAAAATTCCCGAGCGATGGTGGTCCGTTCGTTAAGTAGTGTCAGGCTGTAGTTTTTCCCACCTCGTTGCGAGCGTCCAGTCAAGTGCGGAGGGTCGCTGTCAACGCGATTGGCGAGCCGATATCTCCCAGGAGTGCAGCCCTTGGCCCTTGGTGTTCGAAGGGACAGGCGCAAGATCATCGCAAAGCCTTCAATTAATGACAAACAATGCCTCGGTGTCGCGCGCCCAATTTTCAGTTGTCGCTGTCGTTTTGCGCTGTGACAGTTGGCACGGGTCGGCACGCGAGCCTATCTTTATTCCCAGTGCCATTTGACTGTGGAATTATGTTTGTGGCGACAGTCTATCAATGTCTACGATGGGAGAATCTACTACCTTTCTGTTTAACCATGGCTTTAGTATGAGGGGAAATCAAAATAAAATTATACCTATGGATAGGGTATTTAGGTCTTATGCAAAAACTGTACAAAAGCTATCTCATAAATACATTTGAGCGTTGGCTTTCATTTGGTTAAGATAACCATATCGTATTTATTAAAATACACATTTATTTTTATTACATCAGCAAGCTTTATTGTAAATGCCAGCGCAGCAATCGCGCCATGAAAACTCTAAACTAGCATGACACACCTCTCTGGACAGGACAAGCTCCAAACAATCCCTGCAATAAAGCAATGAAATCTCCCAGCCACTCACTAGAATTACCAAATACCGAAACACGTCATGGTAAACTGTTGTCCGGTATTTTCATGAGGCTGTGTTGGCTGGGTTGATCTGAGTTGGCGCTCGCTCGGCGCCCGTATCGATCGCGGGGCCGCCGAGGGGTGAGGGGGCTGAAATTTGGGAAAACTTTGAAAGTTTCGCGTCTAATTCAGGCGCACGCACACAACGGTACAAACAGCTCAACTTTGGATGGTTCCGTACAGGGCTGGATGTTGCGTCGTAATTTTGTTTTGCGCCTTTTGTTTTCTAAATGTCACGTGGATTCGACCTACGTGACTGGACCGCTTGGAAAGGGTTTGAAGTTGTGAAATTGTTTTAAATTAATGACTCATCAGTAGATTTAAAGTTTGCGTAATTTATACTTGATTACCTTCAAGCTGGTCTGTAACTTAACCCTAAATGATGTTAACCCTAAATGAGAATCACGACCTATGCCTCTATCGTATTGATTGACTTTGAATTCCCTATTCAAAAAACCTTCAACACTAAATCCTTCTATTCTATTACCGGGCGATTGTATGCGCATGCGATCATTTTTAAATTTTCCCAACCTATGAATCGCAAAAAGAACGCTCTTTCTTTGTAGCTCTATAAAAAGCTAGCTCTATACTCTGTTCCTTCCTTTACAGTTTAATCCATAGGTTTTGGTGTACCAAAACCTAGAAAAAGAAACCTAGTAAGAACCTAGAAAGAAACCCTGTAGCGCCTCTATCGTGCGGACAGGGAACTACGCAAATCCCATACATTATGAGACGCCACGATCACGTCTCGATACCATCGTGATCTCGGAGATCTGAATAGGTTTTATAATGAACCATTCCCTTCAAAACACTCAAATGTCCTCTGGAATTAGCACTGCCAATGCACTCAAAGATCAAAGCGTGATCAGCCATTGTGGCGGGAGTGCAAAGAAAACAATTAGAAGATGGGGACATGGACAGACAATAGCACCGGACACCAGTCGCTTCCTGGCGAGATCAAAGAGATGTTCTTTGACCAACATGTCATTTAACCAACTTCACAATAAGAGCACCTACATAAATATGTGTTCTTATTTACACATTATTTTGACGACCTCTATGGCGAGGTGGGCGGAGGTCTGCCTGCGACGCAGGAGGTTGCGGGTTCGATTCCCGCCTCGGGACAAATGTGTGTACGACCTGCAGACATTTGTTCAGGGTGTTCTGGTCGTTTTCTATGTATAATAAAAAAAACTATCTATGTATTGTATTGTATTATGTAAATCAGTTATCTAGTACCCATAACACAAGCTCTGCTTAGCTTGGGGCTAGATAATGCTGTGTGGTTTGCCCAGCAATATTTATTTATTTAGCATCATTAAAACATATACTCGTATGGCTTGAATTAAAGTTACACTGCGTAAAGGCATCGCTTAAATATTAATAGATTAACATTGAAATCTGCACGACTACGATGGTGATACTGCAGCCCGAAGATATCACCAAAACCCTGAAAAACCTTTTGTAAAGTGACAGCAATTTAATCAATTCGACTAAACGCTACATTTGAGGCAAACACGTGACTTTTACGTAAAACCTAATAACTCTTTCATCTAAAAATCTGCCTTCAATTTATGGCTGGTATAATTTAAAAACGTCCTTTGTCGTTCGCCTTTGGTAAACAGGCTGTTTGCAAATAAAGGGATTCCATTCAGCGCTTTTGAACGGAGAACAAAAAAAAACAAAAAATGTTCCGCAAAATAAAAACAAAGCGCAATTAGCGTGATTTAATGGCCATTTAATTAGACTATAATTAATGTGATATTTTTCAAGTTGTCGCTTTTTCGCCGGTCGGTTTTGTACCGTTTTTCTAAGCCATTGTCTTTGTTAGATTTATACGTAAAGTGTTTTAGGATTTTTGGGGGAAAGTCGTATTGTCATGCGAAGTTTTCCTCGTAAAACAGATTTAGGAAAATAAAACTTATTGGGTTACATGACAATCAATTCAGTAACGCCTATAGGTGTTTTAGGATTCTTGCAGATAAGAATTACGATCGATAGTAGTACAACCCACAACTTAACCTGTGGATATCGTAAGAACCGATAAAGGGAAAGTTCTTGTGTAAATTTAACACCTTTACTGCGACCACCAATCTACCTGCCAAACGTGGTGATTATACAAAATTCTTCTAAATACCTCGTTTGGGTCAAATCAAAGTTACATACAATTTAGAATTTATAATTAAATTCGCAGAATTTTACGAAAAATTCTACCATGTATAACAATATTTGAATCCTTAGAACTCGCATAATGTTTAAGCGGTAAAAAGGGGTCGTGATCTGTCTGGCAGGTTAATTATCTATCAGGGTTTGCACCGCGCTAAATGAAATGTAGCCATCATGTCTGACAATGGATCAGACGTGTGTTTTAAATGGTTTATTATAGAGGTAGAGCAGTTCTTGCTTGCATTATAAATTTACGAGTATATCGATTGCCCCGGTTGGGCTGTATAAAACTTGAAAGTGAAACTTAACATCAAGGTATGGATAAAAGTCAGGTACCTTTTTATCCAGCAGTTAAAAAACCTCCAATAGATGATAATTATGTCAATGATGGAAGGGAGATCTTTGTCCAGCACTATGATCGATGTTGAAATAGAAAAAAACCATTCGGTTATTTGATTATCACAAGTTTTTCAAGGGATTATTGGTCTTATTAAATGTTGCATGATCAGTCTCCGATAAAGACATTCCTAAGTAGATAAGTAATACGAGATGCCGTTAGTGCTAAGAGAAACTATTTATATATACAAAATTAGAAACAAAACGCGAATAAACTAATTGTGTACAAAATAGCTATTCATTTTCTCGTGTCTTGCATCACTTGCGTACCTAAAGCCATTCCCTTACAAGCGCTTTCTTTGATATAGCGTACACCACAAATGTTATTACACCTAATAAGAGCTGAGTAAACCGCAGTTTGTGCTAATATGACGTGGATTTAGGGGAATTTAAAAGAGCGGTGGCAACAAATAAACACATCGGCAGTCGGGTCACGAGACGGGATCAAGTGCAAGTTGGCAGCACACGAGGTGAGAATGTTGGGATATGTCTGAGGATTATATTCTGTTATTGTTTATTTATTGTTTCATCAAAATATACAGCCCTTAAATCTAGACAATTCCAAGCTCAATAACTTACTAAACTTAAACTTACGGCCAATTAATGATTAACATTTATTTAAAGAAACTTTCGAAATACTGACAGTCAAATACAAATAAACAAAATACAACTTACAAATGAAATAAAGTTGTTGAAAACAATTGAAATACAATTAATTTAACTTAAACTATCTAAAAACTATAACTAAAAATTTAAAAAACCAGATAGCCAAGTAGCAGCTACAAAAAGAAAAAAAAACTTAAAACAACAACTTAAACATTAATTTCTATTAAATTATACCTACCTAAATATCTTAAAATTTAAATACAATATGGGACTTAACCATTTTTTTTTTAAACAAATCCGCCTGCGTAAATATACTGAAGATTATATGATATGGTATGAAAATTATAATGAAAGTCAAATTGTCTCCATTATTGTCGATAATTTTTCGAGGTCCGTCAATGACGTTGTTTTCGCTTACCCATCATTTTCTGCATATTTAAACTATGTCGACACGAGGTGTTATTACAAACAAATTGTAACAAAATCACCTCGTGTGCACCCAAACATCCACCTCACAGCGCCGGAGTGAAGTAATAAGAAAGGTAGGAGTGCCCCATTGAATGATAACTCCGGCTCTTTGTCTCGCGAGTCCGTCTTGACGAATCGAATTAAAAGGCTTATTGTGTCTACGTGACAGCTCAGCCCCTTGCAAGGAGAGTTTATAGGTCAAGAGACAGTGATAAATGTAGCGTTTTTTTTACTGCAGCCAAAAGATTAAATTACCTAAACTAAACCAGAAATAACACCTACATTGTTTTTAAACATTTGACTTGTCTAGGGTCTTCTACGGTTTTATGGAAACAACTACTTGAACTACTACTTGAGTGAGAGTTTGCTCTCCAAACCTCAAGAGCGTACCACAAATCATGGAGGTATATATATTTCGACGAAAATTGATTTTTCTTCAGAGTTTTGAATGCAACTTTTTTTAAGCATCGAATTATGGGAACGCTTTTTTATATTCAGAGAAAGAAATCTTACTTTTTTGTTTTTTGTTGAGTTCCATCTTCGTTTCGTAACTTACCAATTTTTTAATCATAGATTTAACACTATAAGATACAAATTTTATCTCACCCTCTCAGTCTACAAGCTGGGACTTTTTCTTTCAACCAAACTAAAATATTACAGACCATTCACTACAACCCCAGAGGGGAGAGGTTCGAGATTTGCTACGTGAATTTGTACTCAATTTTTAAGGGACCCTTAATTAAGAGAGTTGCTCTTTATTGGCAAGAGAAGTCTTAATGCGTTAATTGTCGAAATGCAATCTTCTCGAGGGGTTTTTAATCATTCGAATGCGTCATATTTTAATTTAGAGAAAGTTTACTGATTGAGCTTGGCAGGACGCTAATGAATTTCTTGAGAGATTAAGAAGATGTGCCACAGATTTTAATGTAGTTTCTTATCTAAATGCAATTTATTTTGTTACAGGCTTCTTTGCGGCATCGAGCACCGTCCCCTACAGATCAAGGTAAGAAATCTTGAATCGGTATAAAACCTTAGGTCCGTAAGGTACCGAGGCCTGGGTTTTAAAAAAATTACCTGTGCGTCTGGTCGAAGCGACGCGTGACCCGAAAGCTGGTGAGTGTCTGGCACAGCGCATCAGCAGCACTGTACAGTGGAGCGATGCCGCCAGCATCTTGGGCACGCTCCCGACTGGCTGGATTGATATGGATCAGTTGAGCTACCTGTAGATTGTTTGCAACACTCTGCAGTTAGCTCAATTGTTTTAATTGTAAACACTACTTTGAATTTTATAATTTGATTGTAATTTTCTTTGTTAATAATTAATTAATATAAGCAAATGTTTTTAAAACCATACACTACCAAAGACCATGAAGATAATTTTACTTTCAACCAATTTTATCGTACGCTAGACCACCCTTGGACATAGGCATGTCTTAATGAGAGTAGTAGCCTATCTACAGCTCGTCGGATTATGATCTAGATGTATTCCAACTCGCAGTTTTAAACACCGCACTTTACTTTTCACTTGAGAGTATTCGAACGAGACACGGCAAGGTCGTGGCCCACGTCGCTGGCGTTTTAATTTTCTCAAAGTATCAGCACAGACTTTACAATCAATATCAAAAAGGCAGTTTCGTCTCAGTCCCCCAACATGTCTTAATTATTCATTGCATCCCACGACTGACGACGTCTTGAGACCAAAAAGCTAGTATAAAAATGGTTCCGTATAAAACGAACACGCACATTAATGAGGGCCGTGCAATATTTATACACAAGGTACCCTAATTGCTAGGGTGGAGAGTGGAAAAAATGGGCAATTTCACGTAATGTAATATGTATATTTAGGGATATGAAGTCAAGTTTGGTGGCGCCGCTGCTGTGTGGCCTTCGAATGTCAAAGACTTATGACAAAACCTCTTATTTTCATGAATTTAAGTTAAAAAACCGAACTTAATTGCAAGCACCAGGAACCGAGAGCGTTTTGCATTGCTTATTTTATTATTAAGATTATTGGGGATTTACGGGCTGATGGTGACTAACACAAAAAATACTATTACCAACCAGCTTATGCCATATATTAGGTCAAAGTGAGTACACTTAAACCTCTTTTCTTGTTTACGATTTGCTTCTCAAACTATGCCGTCATCGTGCTTCTATAAAAATTACACCCAGAAACGTGAAAATAAAGAGCGAGCAAACTCACCATCCTTAATTTCTTCCGTGTGGGCACCACTGCTTAAAACAGGAGTCTTATGGTGAGGTTCTAAAAACGGAGGAATTCTGTCGCGGTCGTGCTTATTACAGACCACTTCAAACGTCTTTCTGTGGCGATGGATAGGAACGAAAGTGGCTCAGGTTTGCGGTCGAAGCGAACTTTTGAGAAAAGGATTGTCTTTTTGAGTTCTTTGATGTTTGGACTTGGTACTTGGGACTAGGTAAAAGCAAAATCTAAAAGGGCTGTTTAATGTTCTGCAATTTTTTTTCTAATCAGGGCGCGTCACGTGTTATACTGAAAATAGTGGTTCCGCAGGTTGATCATGTTTAATGTATGTAAGGTTATGTGTTCTTATCTAAAATGACCAATCCAATGCGGATGGCATTGGATTGGTCATATTAAATTTAAAGTAAATTTTGCTTCAAACTAAAAAGATTTTTTTTTGTTTTCAGCATATCTTTCAATCGTGTGTATCTGAAACATTCATCTACTCATTGAAAAAATAATACACAGCGAGATAAATTAAAAACGCCTGAAAATATCTTCGACGATTTTTTTTTCCTTTTTTTGGCCTGTTTTTTTTTTATTTGTATTGTTTATAATATATTAGAATAATTAGTATTTAAGGGCTGTGGATTTTGCTAAAACAATAAAAATAAATAAAATAAAGTTAAATTGTCATACGAAATGAGAAAATATGAAGCAGAGCACCATCCGTACCGCACGCAATAAGTAGCCGGGATTTTTATTTTTTCAATATGTTTAGGTGCTCGGCTCCCCTCGCCACAATTTCCTCTTGACGGAAACCCTCGATCTAATGATACGGCTGTGTTAAAAAACACAAGGAAATTTAATAACGCCAAGATCCCCCCGCGAAAACAAAGAAAATTTAATTTCGACGATTCCCACATGCTCAATATCGCTGAGTTGTTACGCCCTTGTAAGTTTTTATGTGGAAATTAAAATTGCGTGGTTTGATTTTAGCAAATCATTTTGATTTTGAGTACCTTGCTCCTTTTTAAGTAGACATGTTGCATTGACGACCATCATCATTATCGCTCGATGAGGATTATTTTTATCGAGGCTCTGTCAAGGTTATAATTCTTTATCAAAAAAATACCTTGACCTAAGTGATCCCATCCCATTCACAAATTTGGCAAAAATTTAAATCTTTTATTTTGAAAATCTATCAAGATTAATCGTCGAAATTGATGTACGCGAATAACTTCCGAACGACTGCACCAAATTGGATAATTTTTTTTTTTTGTGATGGTTATTGTTAGGACAGTTTTCTAAAATGTAAAAAAACGGCTTAACAGATCTTATTAAAATTTGGCAGGGAGGTAAGTGGTATAACGGAAACGGACATTGGCTACCTTGAAAAGCGTGAGCGAAGCCGCGGGCTTTTCTAGTTAGCAATAAAATATCCCTAACTATAGGGTAGTTTTTCTTCACCTTCATTCTCTAAAGGTCAACGGAGACCTAGACGGGACACATAGTTTTTAAGATTCTGCAATGTTTATGCAATGCCCCTTTATGATTTCCACGTAGGATATTAATTTTTAATAAATAAATCACAATTACCCAAGGATCACACACATGCCTGTTTTCACTTCTGCCTGTCTCTTTGCTCCTACGTGGCTCGCATCCAAGTACGACCAGCTAATTAATAGATACTTTTTTTTATTCCAATTCATGTCATATACCAATAACTCAAGGATCAACAAACGAAGCCCTTAAGTACCTCCTTTGAACACCTAATAAAAGGTCACAAAACATCTCCACCTCCTTATACACACCTATCATAATAATTATAAAACACATACTCATACACTCATTATATCTACCCACTAAAAAGCTTTCCTACTTCCCACCTACATTATTAGCTATTCACATCGCGGCGGGGCGTGAGGCTTGAAATAATTATTGCTCGCTTGACAAATTGCCGGCAAAGCCTACGTGTCGTTGTAACAATTTGATACAATTTTCACCACCGTTCCTTTCCCGTGCGGGCCGACAGATTTGCATACGTGCAGGGCGGATTATGCTAATATTTTTTTACGTACTGTTTACTTACCCTGTACGCAGTGTTGAAACGGCTGGCTCAAAGCAGTCGCGCCAGTTTTGACACGTATTATGTGAAGTAGCACTTCGTAGCAGCGTTTACGAGCTATTACGAATGTAGCAGTAACAGAACTGCAGGCAGGGCTAAATTTTATCATAGAATATGATTTATCGGATCATAAAATAAACTAACAACCTCTTACTGTGCTGAAATCTCAAATATTATGAAATGACCGACACCGTAACCTGCATTAATGGCAAACAAAATAGTGTAGTTTCCACACATATTCTTTTTATTTTCAGGAACGATAAGGAATGTATAAAATTGTACCGAACTTTTAACCATCTTATTTGCCCAGTAAAAACTTACACATTAGGAAACCATCTGACTGATAGAATACTTAGTTTGCTTTACGGAGATAGAACTTACCCAGTTGTTCCTACAATTCTGTGTCCCACAGGAAAAGGAAACACTTCGGGCGCGTTTTAAAAAGATTTACGCGCTTTGTCGGGTCATTAAGTGCGGAACTAATTTGCTTACCTTTGAAATGTGTTAGTCTGTCCCCTGTAATTACAGGGGTAACTGTCCCAGAAATGTGATATGCAGATTTCAGTGTCAATGTTGGTTTTTCCGCACCCTCGGCCTTATGTGAAAGAATTATTTTACACCGCGAGCTAATAATGTGCGAAAACGAGAGTGGTTTTTTAAAGATTCTCTAATTTTTGCCGTTTTTCAAACAGGTGATCGTCATTTGTACTCTTATCATTATCACGCAGATATTAACTACAATTTAATCATAATACGGTAGCCTCTAAGTATACGAATGTTTGTTTGCTGCGCTGTAAAGCATTAGCATTTTTCAATGCAAACCTCACACAACCATCACATCATGGACGTCACAACATGGGAGATACCGTTATGTCCCAGTTAAGCTGAATGAAGCTCCAATAAAAACAAAAATGCATCCCTTTATCCCTTTTAAATAAACAAGTACCTATCGGGCAATTTTCCCACGCTTTTCAATAAAAACAAACTGCGCAAATCGCTGGGCTGGCTTCGAATTAAGCCGGGTGGCCATCGTCGGATGTCCCGAGTGAAAAATGTTATTCGCCACCTGTGGCTCGTACGTGTAATCGTATGCGTTTATCTCTGGCCCCATGCACTACAAAGATATAGCTACTTCTGGAACAAGTTTATACTTTATTACTCTTAGGATGCTAAGCGGAGCAGAACTAGAAGTTTAAACTGGTTGTGGTTGATTACTACAGAATTCAAAGTATTTTTTAATTTAATTTCAACTTCTGGACGTAAACTACCTACTTTACGTTGACATAATATGGATTTAAATAAACTTGAAAAAAAAATAACAATACCTTTTTCGATATTTTTTTGCCATTTCATTTGTGCATTTTATAAATATAATATAAATTATATGTATAAAATTTTCATCGTTCGAGGTCATATTATTCCACGATATCACTTCCAGAGATCACATATCCATTTACCAAACATCGATGATCCTGTGCCGGGCCGTGTTTGCATCCATTGAATTCCACACCAATAGGCCGAATTTATACGCCGTCCGGCAACGGGCAGCGGCAATTATCATCCGCAATGACTGCTCACTGTCCACTCGCACCCTCGAGCATACATCCCGCACCCAGCCAATTAACACGCCTATTGCATCCCTCTCAATTGACCAACGATTTATCGGCACAGCCCAAATCAAAAACCGCTCGTTTTGCCGAACTTTTTTCACGGAAGCCACGCAATTTTCCCACGGTTATGAGGTCTTAATAGTGAACCGCGCTCCTTTATGAAGCCGAGCGGACACAATAACGATAAAGGTGAGCAGAAAATCCGGACAATAAACCTCGACAAAAAAAGCTGAGCGAGGGCTAGTGCGGGCCAAATAGTTCGTGAAATTTCGAAGGGTCCCGCTTCGGACGGGACACTTTACGACGGTCCTCCCAGTAAACCTGCCCATTATGTTGGGTTAAAGGATCCGAGTCCTCCAGTTATAAAGATGCCGAACGCTCGGCTAAGATTTGTTGCCGGTTTATGGATGTAGAAGGGTTGTCGGATGCAGCGAAGGGTATTATGATCATGTCGAGTCGAGAGGTCGTATCGTTTCCAGGAGTCAACATTGCGAACGCGATTGAGGACTTTCAAGGGTCGCTACGGAAATATGAAACTGATTTTCTGAGTTGAAATTCTTTTTGTGAGCGTTGTTCATTTTGTAGGATAACGATGCAAGCGCAGTCGGGTTTTTAATAATAATTGAAGGGCGTATTTACTTATAGGTATGCGAGTATCTGTAGAAGAGCTAGGAGTAGGAGACGGAAGATACAGATTCGTATTTACAAATTAACACTTCAAAAGCACTACAGCTCAACACCTCGATTCTCAAAAGGTGACGCCATCGCAAACACCAACAACCTTTCGAGTATCAACTGAACCTTCTGTAGTATAGCTATAGAGGCTGTATTCCTTTGTATCCCAGAGATTCGCTAGTAAATACAATCAGGTCCACAGGCGAGACATCTAAGGCTAATTGTACACGGCAATCGTGACCGTCCAGTGCAAACAGAGGCGAGCTAAAGGCGTTTACAGGTGTTTGCCGACAGCCCTCACGTAAACAGCTCACTTGGCAGCTCCTTTCGTCTGTCTAGTGCTTCAGCTTGGTTGGATTGTTTGTAGTTGAATACGTTCTCTAGACCGTTGAAAATGCTGTTTGCAATTTCCACGTATATGGCACAAAATAGTTTTCATAATAATGCTTGTATGTACGAGTATGAGACCTTTAAAGCCGTGGTAGTTGTGGCGTTTGAATTAACCCCCCTAACTCTGTCCGTGGATGTCGTAAGAGGCAGCTATGGAAACCTTCCAGGGGAAAGGCAAAAAGGAGCTTTCTTCGAAGTATTTATAAAATTTCTCTAATCACCACGTTTCGCAATAGGGTACATGCATCAATTATAATTTTTTATCTATTATTTATGTTCTCATTACCGAAAAAAAATGTAACACCTAACAAACGAAAAAAAAACAGCAGTGATAATAATGGTGGCTTTTTTTGTGACGTCACCGTTCACCGTTCAGTTTGTCAACTCAAAGTGCTTTTGTTCCTTCAATCAAAATAAAATTAGAAACAATTACATGTTAAAAACCGTCATGTTTGTAGTATGCGTGTTGTGTCTAACAAATCGTTTTCTTTCTTTCTTTCAAAATATAACTTTTATGACAATACGGTGAACAGTGACGTCACGTTAAGAAATTTTGCGAGTGAATCTTAAAATGTGTACTTTTCAATGATGAAAAATAAAAAAATACAAAAATAAATATACAGATATATTTCTATTTCAATAGGAAACACAAATAAAAATAATCACCTATTTTGAAGTCACAGGCATGTATTGGTGCGCCTGTAGAACATGGTGGACATGCCATTTCGTGCTTGGGGGAAACATGCAACAGTGCAGTAGACGTAGGAGTGCTGATGGTGTGTCCATTGATCCCATGATGGTATCCTTTAACTGCTTAAGTTCCTATCGCTAGAACATAAAACATGCATTTGTGTCCTTACAAATTCGTTGTTATATGTCGGTTCAGGCGAGCGCAGGGAAAATGCCTCCTTTCCTCGACATAGCACATAAAATATACCTTTTGATATAAGTTTCCCTAAATAGACTGCAAATTGCTGGATAAACCCTACCCTGAATGCAAAATGAACCTCAACGATCGCCTATTCACCAAAAACGCCAAACGGCGTAGGCTGTTTGCGGCTGGACGCATCGGTCAATCCTTTTGACGCCGCCGCGCCGGCCTTTGAGCTCTCACCTCTACCGCAAAATGTTTGTGTGAACACTAGGGAAGCGTTTATTATATGATTTTATGGGTGTATAAATTTGTTTGCAATTTGTAGTCAATGGTCTGGTCACGCATTTACTTGGTTATATTATAGTGCAAAAGCCCTCGCATATAAGTTCCCAAAAATTCGGTTCGTGTCCTGCCGAAATCGAAAATTATTGAGAACTTATTTAACCTATTAACTTGGTTCGAAATCACACAAATCATGATATGCCTTATATGAGGTAAAGCCAATGCCTTATTTAGTTGATGACTTACTATTGCATGCGTCTTTACTTTAACTGACTTTTAGTCTAGTTATAAACGGCCATATTCGGTTCAAACTCAAAACTAAAGACAAATCCGAGCGTCGAAGTATATTGTTCTTACAGATTTTTATGCAAAATACTCAAACTAAAATAGCTTTTAAAGCTAGCATAAACGGATCAAAACAAAATATGCAAGCACCGCCACGAAGGCGAGGGCGGTTCCGAGGCCGCCCAGCGCTGCATATTACATGAGACCAACTTTTCCTGATTCCTTCAATATTTCATCGTGGGAATCCTCTACCCTGTCTTAAATTCAATTTATTTAGTTCGCGTCTCCAGCGTAGTACGTATAACAGTAAAACTACAAAGATATTCCATGTTTTTCTATTTGATGATGGATGATAACATGTTTTTCATTTGAAACTTACCATACGTTTTAAGATTGAAAAAACCTGACGAATTGTAACCGTACGTATTATTGGCAACGTCTCTCGATTCTCATTGTTTCACGGAAACACTAGTGCAATTATTCTTAACCTTTCCATTAATTAATATTACCGCTCCTATAACTAAAGCAATAAAACTATAGGCTCGACGTAATAAATGAAGTTACAAACGCGAAAGTTACGCGTGACCCGAGAGCTGGTGAGTATCTGGCGCAGCGCATCAGCATTGCTATACAACGGGACAATGCAGCCAGCGTCTTATCGTATTGTCCGCCTCCGACTGGTATTGATATGGATCAGTTGAGCTACCTTACCTACCTTATTACCTAACGTAGATTGTTTGCAACAGTTTGCAGTTAGCTCAATTGTTTCAATTGTAAATACTAGTACTGGTTTGTGTCTACTATTTGGTTGTAATTTTCTCTGTTAATAAGGGCTCTTCGCCTTTGTACTTTGATACATCGTAGAGGCTCTACGCCGTAGTACTATGCTTCAACGTAGAGGCTCTACGCCGTAGTTCGATGCTACAATGTAGAGGCTCTACGCAATAGTACCATCATATGGGACCGTAGACGTTCTACATCATGGCTGTAAAATGTACGTGCTAAAATAAAATCAAGATTTTATTTTGTCTAGCTGTGTCTGCCCAAGGGCAGACACAGCTTATTGAGTTTGTGAAAAGGTGAAGGAAAATGTTTGCCAAAGTTTTCCAAAACTTCTGCAGTTTAAGATGAAATTTTGCTTACATGTAGAACACTATTTGACTTAAACGGGAACGTGTAGATTCTATCCAGGAATAATACGTGCACACGGGAATTAGCTACGTACATTGTTAATTTCTGTATTTTGAGTTGTCTGATTTATAACTGTGACCTGTATTCGCTCCTAAGGCGAAAGAATGAGTGAACATGTTGAAAAACTACAAATACACCTATGTGAATCAAACAAGAGTTAATTTAATTTCCTTATACATCTCCGTGTTTGCCCAGCAACCAGCAACCATCTATTTGCCCTCCACCGCATTTGTTCCTCGCTAGACGGAAACCATATTTTCCTTTTGTCTAGACGAAATCTTAACGAATATTTAAGTAGTACGAGTCCTGATGAGATGTGATGTGCTATTAAAATTTTAAGGTACAAAACGTAAGACGGCGGCGTTTAAATTATAATGGAGTCTGTCCACGATACCGAAAATTTACTACAGGAACTCTATTACAGGTTTACTATTGTTGTCATATCGTTTTCGTAAACCAAGATTTTTAATCCTTTCATGATAATCTTGGTAGCAATATCCTCTAAGATTTTGTAAACAATGACCGCAAAAACAAAGCACAATATAATACCCAAGAAGCGTGTATTACCGAATGCGAGTTCGGAACGAGGGTGGTATCTCCAAATTGCTCATGTAAGACAAAATTAACCCTCACCCACATTAACACAGATAAGTCGGCGAGCTCATTTGCGAGCCTTCCGGTTGGTGCAAGTTACATCTTGATATTCTTTACCCCTTCGCCGATACCAGCCACACGAGCAATAAATGGCGCGGAAGGTACTATCGCGAGCGCCTGATATCTTCCATCCGAATTAATTCCAGAACGTTCGAAACGAAGCAAGTTCGCGGACTTGTTATTTCCACGTGCACCGAAGCGCGCACCCGCGACTTCTAATCGCAAAGTCACGAGATAAAATGGCGACCCGTAATTACCATAACGCCTTTCGAAGATATGTGGAGAATCTTAATGGTACGGTGGCTCCGTAAATAATGGGCTCTTATGGGAAAGTTGGTAAAGAGCACTGTTTCGTGTGTAATTTTAAGGGTTTCCTGCCTCACGTGCTTTTTGAATAATGTGCTGAGCGGGTGCGTTAATGATGGCTTTTGTTTTGATAGAATTATACCTATAGATTTTCATAATTCACTGGAGCGTGTATAATAATAATGATTTCTCAGAGCTTCTTCAAATTGCGTCTAGCAAGTTTTCATAATACCTACGAAATATCTACGAAATTTGTCTCGGCAGAAGCCGTAAGCGTTGCTGTACCTCAGCAGTAAATTAGCCGAGTAAAATGCATCGGGCGGCGGAACAAAGCGGTAATACCTAAAGACTGGTAGATCTCGGTATCTGCGGATGCATTGCTGCGCGACTGTCGCCGATTACGGCTGAATTATGAGAGGAACATGAATTGTGGTCGCCCGCGGCGCGGCGCGCTCGCGTCTTGCGGTATCGCGTCTTTTGTGTTTGGTAATTAACCATGAGGCGTTGTCCTAATAGAACGCGATTACGGGATTATTGCCCCTATAAGCGTAATCTAAGTTGCAGGGCTAATGTCGTTGTGTTTACATTCCGAATATACCAATAGAAAGGTTGTTATGGTAAAACTAAGACATTTTACAAGTAGCGGTGACTAAGTTATACCTCAGTAGAAAATGTAGTGCAGGTTACTTGTTCGTCTAAAATTATCAGATTTTCAGAGGCAACATTTGCTCACCGCACTACATTGTTCCACTGTGCATATTTGCGAACTTCACTAATACATTAGAGAATGCACACATAGCCCACACCTTGCCGTGAGGCGAACGTGTTCCCTCGAATTACAAGCATTGTAAATTAGGCACCAAAAACAGTCTCATTTTCCACCCGGGTGCAGCTAATATTGTCTCGCTCTTGAAATATGCAGTCTTACCTGCGGGATACGCTGTAATTGTCGAATATATTGCATCGTTTAATCCACCTACATCCTCTGGAATGTTCGAGAACGCAGTAGAGATTTGCGGCGAACTCTTGGCCCCGGGCCTAGCGCGGGCTTACACGACTTAACTTACCCGGGAATTCTCGAAGCAGTCGCTTTTAGTAACACAACTAAGCACATCTGAAAACAAACATTAAAAACTCGTTTACTTTCTCCGATCCCTTTTAAAAAGAGTTGAAGTTGCGACGCCCCTAGGTTCCTTCGAATCCCGAACTCGCGCCACTGCAAACAGCCGAGAGGCGTCGTAGATGAAATTGCAAAAATGTAAAAGAGCTAATGTTTGCTCACCTTAAACCCCTTCCCGACCCCGAACCGGCGTGACGAGCCGGATAAAAGGCTTTAATACACCCTCATCCCTTATTACGAAACTTGAAAAAGACAACAATATAGATCCAATGTGTCGCGGCGCGGGCAATCATACGCGCATCAAAGGTGGCGTGCCTGCGAGCTAGCCAAGTGTGGAGTCGCCTTTATCTTCGTCGTTTTGTAATGCCATTTTGTATGGAAATGCCGAGTCAAAGGGCTACACGCGTTATGAGATCTGGAACAATACGGATTGTGACAATCCCGTTTCCTTCGTACGTGAGGAAATGTTATTTGAATGTTTAATGACAGCCCTGATCCTGCCTATCGTAAATATGGATCTGAAGTTTGTGTCTGTTCTGTTGTAACATTGCTACTCTACGTAACCTTGAGTTTTACGCCTTATCTCAATTTCTGAGACAAATTGTTATGGAAATCACAAGATGTTGCCAACGTTGTTTGTTAGTTATTTGTTAATTTAATTTAATTGAACAGTTTCGAGAGAACTTAGGTATTGTTTTGCCAATATTTATTTATATAGTAACTTTTATCTGTTACAGTCCCATTGCTGGGCAAAGACCTCCCTATTCTCTTTATATTCCTCGTAATTTAACGAAGTATCAATAGTTTTGTATGCAAATAATTTCCATAATCACGCAGTCCGATGTGCAACTGTATCTACCTACTTAGATAGATAGAAAATACTTTTATTGCGCACTTAAAACTGAAAAACAATTAACAATTGAAAAAATTATAACATGAGTGACAATTGGCGGACTTACTAGGTAGGTACATATTCATTTTATATTATACATACCAAAGACACTAAGAGGCTTACGGACAAACCGAATTACGGGTTTAAGTTAGCTATAGATATGTTTTATAGTCATCATCATCCTATATTAGTCCACTGCTGGACATAGGCCTCGTCTAATGGGCGCCACCGCCCTGACGCATCCACTGCATATTATTATCCAGTACTTACTGTAAAACTGTACTGTGTTTCATGTGACAAATAAATAATTTACTTACTTAAAAACTACATAAATTAAAAAAAACTTGTTTTTTCTCTTTAGTTTACTATTTTTTGTTGGAAAGAAGACTGTTCTTCTCCATACTAGTATAGCACCTAGGCACATCAAGCAGTCATTACCTCCCTACTGAAAAATCTCTGCGCTGCTTTGCAAGTCAAAGCTCCTTGACGTGTGAGGCGGCACTCAGGTAGGCGAGTGTGTGAATTTTCATATTGGGCGGCGCCATCTGCGAGGAGCTTTAAAACAGTAACAATTGGTAAGGGGTATGACAAGCTAGTTGAATAGAATCCAATTTTCAAGGAAATAAAATAGTTTTCTGCTTTAAGGGTTCCGTACCTTAAAAGGAACATAGAACCCTGATAGGATCATTTCACTGGCCGTTTTTTTAGCAACACGTTGAGTTATCAAGTCGATGTTAGTATCAAATCCTCAAGTCTGCAATCCAATCATATAAACCTAGGTAGGTATATCCTGTTGACCTAGAATAATGAAATTTGACAAGAAGAAATATCTTAGGCTGGGTACTGACCGGTTGTGTTAAGGAGCGTAATGTACCATTCGCAGCGAGCATGAAACGTTACGCCATGTGATAAAATCCGTCGCGTTGCTCGTTGCCAGCGCCTTCTTTTCCTTCCTTGAGCCCCTTTAATTTGTTTTTAGTATAGCGGCAATAGAAATACATTATCTGTGAAAATTTCAACTGTCTAACTATCACGGTTGATGAGATACAGTCTGATGACAGACGGATAGACGGAGTCATAGTAATACCCTTTGGATCCCTAAAAGCATATTTTAGTCAAACAATAAAAATTCTGTAAACCGACACTCAGTTATATTTTACGTACGGTCCGACAAGTAATGGCTTAACGAGGTGGTTCCAAATTCTGCAAATCGAACGAAGATTTAAATTGATATTGGAACTGTTTTGAAGACTTACCACCCAGAATTCAGCGCACGCCGGTTCACACATCGTTAAGGCGACGTGTACGCCATTACGCGAAATTATTCGCACATCCTTCAAATTGACATTCAATCAGTGTCGCGACATTGTTTCCCTATCAATCCTTATTGGTAGCAGGCGCACGCGCCCCGATACTTGCCGATACGCGGATATTCCGCCATCAAAACGCAATTTGTTTATGAAAAT
Organism: Eupithecia exiguata; assembly: GCA_947086465.1. Taxonomy (NCBI): domain Eukaryota; kingdom Metazoa; phylum Arthropoda; class Insecta; order Lepidoptera; family Geometridae; genus Eupithecia; species Eupithecia exiguata. The sequence goes on along the minus strand of OX352230.1, from coordinate 4,233,526 downwards.
TTATTGTATTCGCCATTACCGCAGGATTCTTTTCCTTCGGGAACGACCCCGCGGAACGAAATCACCTTATTCAATTCCCTTTTTGCATACATCACACACATGGGTGTCTTGAGGGGAGTAGGTTTTTGTCTGAACACGTGAATCGCGTTTGGGACCCGTGTACGCTTCTTATTAGTCTGAATTGGGTGAGGTTTTTCTTATATCGCTTGAGGGAGAATTTACATCTCATATTCTGTGTGAATCCGTAAAATATGTACGCTAATTTCTTTTAAAAGAACCTGGTAAATCGGTATTTGTAATTTGCCTCATCTATTTGCCAGATTAACAAATATATTCTCTTCGTCTGAAAAATGCACAGGTATGCGTACGTACGCATTCAGACAATCAGTCCCAGTTACAGTTTCGTAGCTCAAGCTACTTTTGCAAAACTACTTTGTGCTGTTGAGGATAATAAAATTTAATTACATTCAAACAAATGTGAATCATCATCATCAGCCTATATTAGTCCACTACTGGACATAGGCCTCCCCTAATGAGCGCCATAGCGCCCTGTTTTCAGCTTGCCGCATCTACCAGCAGTCTTTCGCAATCGTCATCCCACCTGGTCGGAGGGCAATGTGAATATAATTGTCTTATCTGACACAGAGCTGCCGTAAGGACGATAGGTACCTGCAAACGTATAGCATTTCCAATTACAAGCATAGAGGGAGACAAACCAGAAATTTCCATTCCACAAATCATTTATCTGCGTCGAATTAACGCGCCACATATGCAAGGTGTCGATGGCGTCAAGATATGGCGCCCCTTTTCGAAGATTCCGAGAAAGAATTGTTCCAGGAATTGTCGCATATATCAACGTTAATAGGGTGAGGAGAGAGCACTACTTATGCCTAATGCGACAAGGGAACATGGCACGCGCCCGCATCCGAATACATTTCAGGAAACTGGATTTTCAATGGCAATAAATACTGCCGAGCTTCTCCAGAAATATGCGAGGATTATGCGGACGCCGAGGTTATACCTGTTAATAAAGTAGCTTAAGTTTTTGAAACATATTTGGTCTGAAATTAATGGTAATGCAGTTTGGAAAGACCTTTAAGTATCGTTTTTCAATTTCGTGGAATGCCAGTCCACTTTTCGAGAGGAGTCTTTTACTAAGTATGAAGTTGCTTAAAAATGGGAAGATGCAAGACCCTTGAGATGGTTAGCCCATCATCTTACCCGCGACAAAGTGTTACGTTTACACCTGCAGTACAAAAATGCCCATAACCCCTTTCACGTCTTTTAACATAACAATAAACCGACAAGCTCGTAAACACGACAAAATGACGCTACGTAAAAAGCAACGATCTCAGTAAATATGGACAGGCGATGTCTTAGCGACGACGTCAAAATGACGGTAAAAACGTAGACCCTTTTACCTGCAGACGTGCAAAGCTAATTCTTTATTGATGCAGCGTTGAATAGAAACATAATTTTGGCTTTTACTGGTACTCCTCTAAAATTAATCAGTGGGGTGATAATTTCGTTTATATTTTATGGGCAAACTGACTTTTTTTTCTAATTGAAGGATTGAATAGTTTCTTTTACATAATATCTTAACTCTACCAACAGTTTAAAGCTGTATAACATATAAGCTTAAGCACTACCTTATTACAAACCAAATTATTAGTTTAAAACCTTATAAAAATGTCTTGGCAAGCCCAAATTAGATAGCATATTATTAATGTGCATGTTTATCGTGAGAAAGCACGACCCTCGAAAGAGTGGTAAAGATGCAAATCGCATGCTCTACGCCTTAACGACACACATTTTCATTCCCTCACATGTTTGAATCTCGGGTGTTCTACTGCAATTTGGTTGTTAGACCATTACATACCTTATAACCGTAAGTTGTAGATTCAGTTTGGCTTGAATGTTCGTACTGGTTTTCTTAACCAATTTGGCAAGACTTGTTGTCCCTCTTGGAGTTTTGAAAAGAACAAAGATTCGGAGTGAAGTTTTATTCAGTATTCGTGTCATTTATTCTATGTTTTAGCAATTCTTTTACATAATCATGTGTTGGAAATATAACAGCTTCTGAAGGGGCGTCTGATAAACTCCGCTAAGTATGCCTTGTTCGTAGAAATTATACATACGAGTACCTATTTAGCATAATCTACGAGTGCACTCATAAAGATTACCTTCAGCATTGGTTTTTGTGACATATCTTTACATTTTTATTTGAGTTTAGAGCGTTGGAAATCTCTATTTTGTTGTAATAAACAAGAACCTAAGTGGAACCTGTTATGTTACAGAAATAGTTACACTTATTCTAAATGCAACTAAAATCTTAATTATCTAACATTGCGTCAATTGATATTGCGGCCAGACGTCACTATAGCCACAAACAAACCTGCAACAATCATAAACCGATCAAAATAGTCGTGAACATAATGACTCAAATTAACCGACTCAGCGAACAACTTCCCGGCAACTTATTAACAAAACAAATTACCAAAATCCTCCAGTCAAAACAATCCATCAAAATATTAAGCAAAAAACTCCATTATTATCATTTAAATCCTCGAAATTGCTGGCAATATAGATATAAGTCTGGAATAACCCATTTAGCGGGATAAGAAAAAGGGATGGTAGGCATTAGCATATAATGAGAGTAATTAAAATACACAAATAGAGCTATAAAGACGGGCCGGCGTTGAAGGGTGTCTTCATCATCCAACAGAATTTATACGGCAAATATTTTGAGTGCGGCTCAGTACCGAAGAAATTCAGCATTTTCATAGAAAACTGAATAATAATCTTATGAAGAAGTGTTTAGGTCCACCAAACGGGATCACGTGGCAATGCAGCACATAATTTTCTTGCGCGTTATATAACGACATAGCGTTGTACTCAAACACTATTTTTCTCGACGTACGAGACAAAAAACTGCTACTAGACGATTTTTTTCCAATATGGCGGCGCAAGCAGCAAACGAACGATGTGGCAAAGTTGAACTTCAGAAAGAGCCCATCCAAATTTATAAAATTCTCATTTTCGAACTCTCGGAAAACTTTCCAGGTAACCTCGCATTTTCAAACCAAATGACTGGACTATAAATGCAAAAGTAACTCCAGTACCGGCTACCTGCTTCCTTTGTTAATGTGGTAGAATAAACCACACCGCATAAGAATCGCCGCATTGTTTAATTTATTAATTAATGGAGGCACCGTGGCGGCACCGATGATGACAGCGTAACAGATTAGATGCGCTCTCTTGTCTATTTTCATTTGTCATCCAAATATTTGAAATATTCAACGCAATTCATTGTGATCCATCTATTTTAGTAAATTTAATGGTAAGTGCTTGTAAGTGATTTGTTGAACATCCACATTTACAAATCCTTACAATACGATGGACTAGCTGACTGCAAACCCAAATTATTTCAATTCATTTCTCGGGCTCCGCGCCACCGCTCGCAGACAATGCCCCGGCTAATTACGAGATGTAAGGCTTTATTAACGCAATCGGGCGGTTATTAACATAAAAAAATAATATTTACTGGGCCCGGACTCGAGAAAGGTACTTAATTTACGAATATTGCGGCATTAGGCTCAGTGCTCTCGTCTCAACCCTTCTTACAAATGATCGCGGCGATGCCCCGGCTTGAGGAATGGGATGAGCGAGATTAAAGCCCATCTCACTTGTTGTACTGGAGAGATTTTGCATTGTAATAACCGACATTAGACTTAAGCGTAACGTTCAGCATAAATTCCTCTCACGACCGCCTTGCCTTTCAGTCAAGAAAACGTTTCGCAAATTACCCATTGATATTTTAATGAGCCGTCCCTTCAGAAAGCAAGATTTTCCAATATTTGCATATAAATAGACAGTAAAATATGACATCAGCATTTTAATTTTTCGATATTACGGAGCGATTTACAAATTAGCGGGTAAGAAAAACTCCTTGGAAGCCATGAGGGTCGCTCGCAGATGTTCTATTTAAATGTAAATTTTCGACACGCCGGCGACGACACGGATAAAAATTCGAAACGAAATATTTGACGGGCTTGTCTCATCCAAAAGATTACCAAACCAATCAATATATTATGTGTTTAAAGCATGCTTATAGTATGTCTGTACATCATAATTCTAAGCTCATGACGTAAGCTTGTCAAAATCGGTTATGTGCCTGTGAATAATGAACCTAATGAATCTATAAGAACCAAAATAAAAGGCTCAGTCGCTCGTACCATTGTCCGTAAAGTTTAAAAAACACCTCCAAACTTATCACTCAGGAAGGGAAAAATTAGCCAAATTGTGACAGGAGTATTTAATCAAAGCACAACAAACAGGAGGGTGACAATTGCACACTCCGAAAAAAAGAAAAGAATGAATTCTTTTGAGCGGAAAGGGCAACAAAGAAGGAGCTTAGAAAAGAACCGGAAGTGGGAATGACAGATCGTCGACAATGGTGAAAAGTCACACCTCTTGTTTACGGGACGCCGCCCGGGCACGGGAATTAGCTATCATTTACTTAGGCACTTTATATAATTAAGTCGAGCGCCCATTAGTGCGAGGGACGCCATATTCTTTCTCTAATTGCTCTCTCTTGGCTTAGACTATTTTGTCTCGTTACGTCATGTTGTGTTTATAGCTATGCGAAGATGTGTGTGAACTCATTAACGCTGGACTTAGGGCGATAGTCGGCTAAACCCCAATATTTTTTAAGTAATTCGGGCTTTTTGTGTTTGTTGCCTCTTGCATCTCGAATTAACGAATCGATCATAATTGATTAAGTACAGCTCCGATCTAAGGAATACCACAAAGGAGTCCATTCGGCCACCTTCAAAACAAAAACAAGGCCCACTCCCCTCGTTTTTCGGCCGTCGAAAGCGAAATCTGGCTTTGTTCATTTACTTGGTAAACCGATAATTTCATTAAACAACAAAGTGGGACTCGTCGGGAGCTCTCTGTAAACACGGCAAGAAGCCAATGTCCCCCAAGATGCGAAATTCATTTGATGAAAAAATCTTAGACTCAACACAGCGCGGCAAATTAGGTATTGCCCCTCGTGTTTATGCTTTCCGCGTAAAGGAACACTTTGATTTCTTCTAATTAGTGGACCGATATTCCAAAAATGTGGAGTGCGTAGAAAATTGATAGGAAATTGGACTTCTTAAACCCTTTCGCGGCCAGGGTTATTTATACCGACAATCCGGTTAATTTCGGACGTAACCCGACGCGGGTGCATTCCGAGCTCTAAAAATCGCGCAGTAATTTGGAGCATTCGAGCGGCTACTCGCATTTAAGTCGGTACAGGGCAAATTAAGCCGACCCCCGATATATTGCGTTTGTTCTTTTGAAGCTAACGTTGAAGGGTTAAAGCCAAGAATGCTTTGCTTTTTATAGAACTCAATAATCCGGGGGTGAGAGTGGTCCGAAAGCTGCCTTATTGTAAACTCGTCCAGCAGAAATATTTGGCGTGTTTTTGATCTCAATTTACGAATATTCACCATGGAATATAATAAGGCGAATGCCTTCTTCTCAGTCAGCTAATGTTTTCACCTTTTGCCCATTAACAATTGAACGAATGAGTGTTTACCTTAAATCATAACAAAAATAACGCCCTAAATCTAAATTTAAAACATAATCAGTACAATAGAAGGCCTTATCGCTGAGAGCGATTTCTCCCAGGCAATCTAAGGATGGAGAAGAAGATATCAAAGTCGTCAGTCGAGTCGGTAGAGCACAAAAAGTAAAAGAAAATGATCAATAAAATACATACATTTTAATACAGTACAAAACTAAATTAGAAACTAGCCTAGAAGTGTACCTCCAAATAACTTAATTCAATAGGTACAATAGAAAGATATTGTGATAAAATCTGATCACCGATGGAGAGATCAAGACAATCACATGTGATGTTACAGAATCTGAATAAAGAGGAGAGGATGACGGAAGATTTTAGATAGCTAAATATAGGAGCCCATTTATGATTATTGTGAAATAAATTTCCCACAACAAACACACGCTCCACAAAGCCAATGAATTATACCTCAGTCAGGTAATTAGACCGAAAATACCATTAAATTAATAAATAAAAAACAGGAGCGTACCCCATCGGCTCTCAGGACGACGCATGGTTCCCTCAGTCGAATAAATTTATGTAAAAATTTTCATTAATATTTTTGAGGCCGAGCGTCCGCCCGCCCTTGGGAGTGGAAATCGAGTTCGCGGTCGCGATGGAAAAATGCAAACCGAAAATTATGGGGACCCTCGGCTTGTATTTGCTTATGAATACCGGCCGTACCTGCCCCATATTGTGAAATATAAATATACGATACGATACGGGAAAATAAAATTAAAACATGGTTGATGGAGTCATTTTATATTAAAACCCATTACTCAATTTGTGCCGCCTAAAAAGCGTGTTACCTTTTTCGTGAAGTAGTTTTTTTTTGTCCGAGTTCGACCTGTAAGGGCTGGTGTACACTATGAAAAACGCCCCTCGCGGGATCTTGTGAGATTATGAAAGATTTGTGAGTTTTCAAGTGGCGCCCGTGGCCGGTCGCAGCGAGCTTAAGAGATTTAAATCGGTCGCTGGCCCGGAATGCCAGATACAAACAGATTTCTTACGGACCCACGCGTTGTAGGAATGATACGATAAGAGGAAAACAACTTCTTGGGATTCATAAATCTTTTAGTGTGAGTCTGTTTCCTTCAAGCTCCACTGGCTATAACCTGAGTATGAATAATCATAATCGCAAGAGAAATACAAATAAGATTCCTAAAGTGCTCATTTAATACAGAAAGATGAGAAGCGGGAAGCCAAATATAATTTCCCGCAACTTGCTAAAGTAAACTGGCTCCATTCCGGCACAATGCAACCAAAATCTGTAAGCGATATCTCCGCGAAACCTGTAAATCTCTCGGGCATTTTTATATTCGGCTGCTCTGAGACTTGAGGCTGTGAGGGCTAAGCGCTGCCAGCCCCAGATTATATCTCGACACTTGATGGATGAATGGTTATTGGATCTCAACATTTTTATCATTTTGATACAGTTGCGGGGGCAAGGTGCGCTTAAGTTTGCGCTGCAGGGGACATAGTTTTGGGAAGTTTCGTGTGTACCTGGCTTTAGGTGGTGATGGATTTTAAATGCTTGTATACACAATTTTAACTTTGCCAATAGATGCTCAGCAAGTTAAATGTTTGTATTAATCGACATTTAGTGACTCATAGTACATACACGAGACTTTATTCGTTGTTTGACCATACATTTTATTATGTAGTTGTAAAATAATAGAGATAACCTACTAGTCGACCATCTTAGACGTAGGTACGTAATCATAGAACCTTTGCATATTAATTTAAAGACGGTTAAAACACGTTAAAAATAACGTACGTAAAAGTAATGAAGTTTACGTGCAGATCTGCTAAAACGAACGTTTAATGTTTCCCCTGTAGGTCGAGTTAACGCTGCTAGAGTCGTAAGACGTCCCAGAAATTTTCGACTAGGCGAGTATCGATTTCGTGGCTTAGTTGGCTAGATCACACCCGTACTAAAGGTGGGGCGCGGGTTCGAGTCCCGCCGAAATCGAACATTTTTGTTCGCTTATTTAATTTCTTAGAAATTACCCAAGGTGCGATGGCTTACGCACTATAATAACAAAACCTTACGAACGTTCAATGCCGTGAAATCTTTATAAAGGAGCGTCGGAAATAAATCATGGTGATATAGGTGTAACATATTCAGGGTGGCTGAGGTGATATAGTGGGATTGCCAATGTTCTTACTAAGCGTCTGACACTGCGACCCGATCGTTTGCACTCTTTACTACATCCCTTTGCCACACTTCATATCGCGAGTACTGATGGCAAAACAGTTGCTCGATATAGAGGTAGAAAATAGTAGTGTAAATTATTTACAGTTTCATTATTTTTATTTCTATATAAATCACAATCTTTATTAACAAAGAAAATTACAATCAAATAATAGAATTAAATTAAAACTAGTATTTACAATTGAAACAATTGAGCTAACTGCAGACTGTTGCAAGCAATCTACAAGTAGCTCAACTGATCCATATCAATACCAGTCGGAAGCGTGCCCAAGACGATTTTCTAGTTAGATAAAATCTCATTATTATAAACTAGTTTCTGACCGCGGCTTCGCACGCGTTGTTTAATGTTATTTCTATTGCATGAGAACGGATAAAAGTGTACCTATGTTTTATTTCAGGCTTAGAACAATCTGTATGCAATTTCAGCCATCCCAGATCCATACATAGATAGTTTTGGCGTGAAGAGGTAACAAACATCCAAACATTTGCATTTATAATATTAGTGTGAAGCGAATGTTGAGGTTCAGATGTGTGTAATCTCTAAAGCTACTGAATTAATCGGGCTGTAATTTTTCACACTTGTTCTAGGTCTGGAATTACTTTTAATATAGCATAATAATAGGCGTTAATTTGTGGCTATATGAGATTTGTGCTAATAAGTTTAGTTTTTCAGAAAAGAAAACATGACTTTGTAATGCACGTTATAAAAATTCAACCGTAGCTCATATCATCGGATACAACAAATATTTTCGACGTCATGTTCTGAAGCGCACTCATCTACACAAAAATTATAGTTTATCAGAGATCACATCGATGTATCGTACAACAAGACACTTTTTCATTGCACTATTATTGTTTTTGCTATCCCTCCTAAACACTTTTCCGGCCGCTTGGCTCGGATCATACGATACGTAGATATGTTCTGAAAAATGCCGCGGCCGCACCGTACCGTTAGCGGAAACATATCAATTCAATTTGAACGCACGGTGCGCATGAAATAGAGCCGTCACTCGCTAAATCATGGTGCCTGCTAGCTAAATCATGGCGCCACGCAGTGATAAACATATCGGAAGGGTTATGTTTTATTAGCTGTGACGGAGGATTTCTTATCGCGAACCTAAGTCAAAAAGTTTTGGAATGCTTTTGCTTGAGGAAACAGATTTTTAAAGTATGATTTTAGGGAAATAAATCTGGTGTTACCGGTTTGGCTCTGTTACGTAAGGGCAAATGAAGTGCGATAGGTGCACTGTTCCATGTTTTGTAATATTGCTATAATCAATATACATTTAGCGCAATACCGTTTTGAACGATCAAATATATCCATCGAAAAATCACATAACACAAACAAACAAGACATAAAAAAAATCATTTTTAATACTATTTTTATTTATGCTTGTTCAGTTCATGTACCTAAGGAAACTTGGAACCTGTCAGGGGGTTTACCTACCGTACGTCACTGTGTTTGGCAAAAAAAGTATGCTTGTTCAGTTCATGTACCTACATCACATTTAATTAAAACTCCCAATTTGGGAGTTGTATAAAATGTGATAGCAAAATGCTTTTCACTACACCGTTACCTCGTGGCAGTAAGTCCGAAAAACACCTTGAGAATTCGTCTACCGTTTAGCAAGTCTCGGGCGCAGAGAACTATTTTTATCTAAAACTTCGTAGACGGTTGTTAACAACTCGGTTCTCATGAGTACATTATATACATAGATTATTCATATCGTGGGAAATTTCGATAGAAATATTAGAGTAACTAGATGTTAATACAAAACTTTTAAAATTATATCTAATCCAAATAATGGCGAGATGATTTTCTGAGAAAAGGCGCGAATATCTCAAAGAATCAATTTCGAAGAAACGGATACTAATGTTATGCAGATATCATTAAAAAAGGAAGATTATATCATTTTAATACCGTAAAGAATTTTTATGTATTACCTTTATCAAAAATATCTTTTTCATTATGGGTCATTACGTCTGGGCAAGAATCCTAACCTTATCTTACCTTTCCAAGAATCACTTTCTAAAAATGTGCTTGGATGTCGCATGAGTGTTCTCTTCAATGTTCACACCATTTTTCTTTGTTTACCAAAATTAACAAAGCACACAATCTAATAAGGGTGCAAGTGTTCGCTATTAACCGACCCCAGTTAATAAGATAGAGAGTGGCTAGCTCAGTAAAAATTCATCGCGTCATCCACAGCTCAGGTTGTAAACATTAAATATGCACACGAGCTCGGCACTTCAAGGAAAGTATGCTCAACGCAAAACCAGTTCAAATATTAAACCGGGGTTTTTAAACTGTTGCCTTTTAGGTGAACTAAGTATTTTAATAAACATTTAAGTTTCGTTTGTGGCCTCGAATAGGTTTTGGTAGTAGGTGTAGCAAATCTGAATTACCCTACTACCGAATTACAAATGGTTTTCTGCTTGCTTTGCTTCGTTTAATTCTTCTCTTTTGTGACCATCCTTTTCGGATCTATCGCGTCGCGGTCAATGGGTAGAAACTTAAATGTGATTATCATCTCGCAGTCATCTTTACCAAGAATTATTGGCGCAGCGGAGTGGACTGATATAGGCTGATGATGATGATGATTGGCGCAGCTCCTTGTGGAGTGGCACAAAAGTATGGGGGCTTCACCCAGTGGAGGAAGTCAGGTTGTGGATGCTGATGATGATGATTGGTATTGTAAAGGCTCGCCCATTGCTCGGGTTTGTTAGTACTAAAAACGCATCGTTGAGTATTTTTTCCACAATTAAGATTTCTAAATACCCAACGGTATCTGCCATCCTTTTTAATACATCCAAATCTAGAGCAGAGAACCTATTTCAAATCGTTTCTATGTTTACAATGAAAACAGAAGTTTCCCCACATAATATCAAAGTTAGACAGTGATTCCTCATATTTCTAGAAAATTCGAAATTCATTCTGACGAGAAGCAATCTTCTACACATGTACCTCCGATAGCTACCGATTTAATATCCCACTCATAATTGAAGCGAGCGTTCTTCCAAACCCATTACCCGGTTGGTAGGTACGAAAATAGTTTTAGATAGAAAGGTAACTCGGGGAAACCGAACAAAAATGTTTCTAGTTTTATCCAGTTACTTTCAATGATTATTGCCAAGACTACTGCTACGTCGAAGCTACGCCGTAGCAAGCGCCGTAGCAGACCCGTAGTACAGTGTAGAGCAAGAATTCATAATAATAAATATTTATTCACAAAATTGAAATGATTGTGCAGCAACAATGAAGAGGATATAAATGGGCAGATACAAAGTTTACTGATTAATATGCTCTTTATAATGTTACTTGATATTCAGCAGAGGTTCTGTAAGTACGTGTAGTTATATCTATAATTTCTGCAAGCGTCTTGCAAACTTTTTTCTACACAACCATTTATCCCGTAACTCACCTCTCATAAAGATTGTTACTCAGGCAAAAGTAGCCTGTTACTGAGGCAAAAGTAGCCTAAGTCCTTTCATAGAATTCAATCACTAGTATTAATCAAGTCCTTGCCCTTGTATTAAACAAGTTTCTCATAAAAGCATGTGTAAGTGGTTACTCTTAGTTTACTTAATTCTTATTACTATTGTTAAAGAGAGAGAGCTGTGCCTCCACTTTCCATCCGCAAGCAAGAAGTTTTTTAGCTACTATATGCGAGAACATATTAATAGTTAATAGTTACGGTGTAAGTTTGTAAAAATAGTGTGTATAACTGTTTGTTCTCCAAATAAAATAAAATAAACATCCAGTTTTCTCCCCTCTACAGCAAAGTTGTATTTACCGTTTTTTGACGAGTCATAGCCTCATCATTTAATTTAAGTTACAGTATTTTGTAATTTTTTTATTTTGTATGATGTGTGACAATAAACTATCTGAATTTGAATCTCATGTAATCTATGCAAGTTTCACATCTATAGCTAATATACTCAAGTAATCTATGCCGGTAGAGTGTAGACTAGTCATCCTGTAATGAACTCACATTATAAATGCAACGAGGCATCGCCGCGATGCACCGAACACTCAGACGCGAAGAATTAATTCATTTGCATGTATGTACTTAGACTTGCTTCTTACGTACTTGATTAGGTAAGGATCTGAGGTAAGGATACGAGAAATATCTTGAAGGAAATGATATTATCTTGCGTGTGTGACAATTGCTGTCCCATCTGACAGTAAGTGTCAATTTGACAGCTGTCACTTCCTATGTACTTCTACTCTGTGAGCTGTTTGCGAATGGTTTTTGAAACTCTGAAAAATACTCAGAAAAAGAAATAGCTATTTTTTGAGAAATTGGCCGTTCAGAGAACTGGTCGCTCATAGGAAATGGCCATACAAAGAACTGGCCTTTCATGGGAAGTGGCCATTCAAGACTTGTGGCCGTAGCTGACCGGATCCATATGGACGTCTCAGGTTTTTGGCTACCTATTTAGTCGATGATTTTAATAAATTATGCTGATTCAAATCAAATTTTTAACTTTTGGACAAAGGCAGACACTTTCTTACTGGAAATTTTGCCTCAAGCCAAAATTTTTTTTAGGTAATAATATGTAGGTAATCCACCATAATATCAAATTTTTTGAAGAAATAAAAGAAAAATTCTTTTTTTTTTCTTACATATGAATTTGATTAATTAATTCAGAATAGTAGTGTATTTATTTCCATGTTTTAATGAAGCCCTACGAGTGCTTCATAATGTACATTCACGTAGTATTTTTTTTTTTCTTTTTTATGCTCACCCATTAGCGTTTACAATCCAAACATTTTCCTAACTAGATAAAACCCTCGATACTTAGCGGAACCACAGAGGTTCGTTTGCCTCGCGAGACACCTGCATTGTACAGTCAACTGCACCAAGACCTACGTAGGTATTACTACTACTGGTACTGGTACTTTTATATTTATTATTGCCAACTATACAATCTGGGTCTCTTCAAAACAAGGATGACCTAGACCTTCGTGACACATCTTCAGCCACGTCGTTGCTTACCATCAGGTGAGATCGTGGACAAACTAAGTTCTAATAGTTCGATAAGCTTACTGGTAATTATCAATTTGTCACTCTGTGTATAAAAGCTTTTGGTTTTCCATCAAATAAATAAACAATATGAAAAAAGCTTTTGGAAATCTTTTTCTTCTTCGTAACTCTTATCTGAGCAATCGCGGTTTTAAAGTTCATTAAAAATGCATATTGACAGACGGAACGCAGTCGTGGGATAAGGCTACTTATTGAACGGCGCATAACACAGAAACCGCAGCACAAAAAAAACATCAAGTGCGAGTCGGACTCTCGCAACGAGGGTGCCGTAACTAAACATTGTGTTAATATATAATTAAGACCTAATAAGAGCTTGCTTCTTGTCAAATATCATGATTTTAGGTCAATGGGAAGTACCCTATAGGTTTTTGGTCCATAGCGAGAATCAAACGAAATTTACTGTTTTCGGATTTTTTCCTTTTTTTGTGCTAAATGACCTTATTTCTTGGCAATTCTCATGATTCTGTGTAAACGAGAAGTACCTTATAGGTTTGTGTGCTGGTGATGTGAATGTGATTCCATTGGAAAACTCAAAAAAATTGGGCATAAACGTATCTTTGATGTAACTTTTGATTGCTACATTGACTAAGAAGTTTTTTTTATTTATATTGCGGCTCCAAGAGGTTACGAAAAGAAAGTTCCTTTTTTTCCTTTCGAGGTACGGAACCCTAAAAATACTCGACATCTTGGAACGGCTACTAACGACCTAACTTTTATAAATATTTTTAAATTTTTGGAATATTATTTGAATTCGTAGATTTTTCCCTATGCGTGGGTAAGCACTATAAAAACAAAAACCCTTCCAGGAACTAGTCCACAGTGCGAGGACTAAGAACTCGCACACGCACTTAGTACCAGATGGCTGATGTAGAAGGATATTCCTACGCTCCTCATAAGCCAGTGCGATGTCCTGTCATGTGCCACACACAAAAGGTAACTTTCTCGACAGGTATCAATAAGCACTCCTTACTATGACAAGATACGTATATATGTATGTACAGTGCGCGTCACAATTAAGTATCCCCCTATCTCAATGTATGTAGGTTCAAATCCTGTCAGCGATCGTTGGAGATTGGGTGATCAAAAGTACATGTTTTTTATAATTTTCCATTTTCTTTTCATATTTTTGACGTTTCTAACAAAAATTGTATGTTCTGTATCATTAAAATGTAATTTTTGTATAAATTGTTTCATCATTGTTCATCTTGTCGCAGCCGACTGTACTTAGCCAGGTACAGTAATACCGCCACGTTAATGGCCCCGCAACCCCTGAAGACCTGCTTCTAATTCCACCTACTTCAGTTAAGTACTTTTTGCAGACACTCTAGCCCTCTTGAAGATAATCAGATGCAAAATGGTGACTTGCCTTGAGTGATTGAGAGTCTGGATTAGCGTGAGATTTTTGACTGTAAAGTTGTCTAAGAAATTTATTTCGCATTTTATTAATAGAATTTGTTTCCAAAGTTGTTGTGAATAAAACTATTGATTTTGTTGTGAAAGTCGAATAGGATAAAGTAATTTCTACTTTTAAACGATACTTCATCATCATCATCGTCATCATCAGCCTATATTAGTCCACTGCTGGTCATAGGCCTCCCCTAATGAGCGCCATAGCGCCCTGTCTTCAGCTTGACGCATCCAGCATCTGCCAGCAGTCTTTCGCAAATCGTCATCCCACCTGGTCGGAGGGCGTCCTACACTACGTTTGCCGAGTAAACGATACTTACAAGATTCAAAAAAACTCGCAATTGAAATAACTGATTTTTTTTTAATTATTAAAACTTGATTGCGAATCAAGTATTGATAGGTTTGTCTGTACCATGCCACTAAGTATTTTTTCTGAAATCTTGCTCAGTCATAAATCTATACTTGAGTTACTTGACGCGTGACCCGAGAGCTGGTGAGTATCTGGCGCAGCGCATCAGCATTGCTATACAGCGGGGCAATGCAGCCAGCGCAGCGTCTTGGGCACGCTTCCGACTGGTATTGATATAGATCAGTTGAGCAACTTGTAGATTTTTTGCAACAGTCTGCAGTTAGCTCAATTGTTTCATTTGTAAATACTAGTTTTAATTTAATTCTCTTATTATATTGTACTTTTCTTTGTTCATAAATTATACCTAAAAAAAAAGTAAGGTACTTGATACTTGTTGTATATGGTATAAGTACCATAGAAAAGTGTAGATTGACGACTGAGTAAGCTTTCATAATACAGCCTTAGCCTTACACCTACTTTACTCTGGAATCAAAGTAAATAAAACTAAATTTCTACGTTTTATGAATGTTGACTGTAACACTTTTTATACATATTATTATGGTTATTAGCACAAAAGTCATATTGATATTGGGATATTTACCGAGCTTTCCAACATTTTCCTTCATTTTGGACCATGTCGTATGAAACTGCGCCGAAATATTGGAAAGCTCAAAACTCAAATCATGACATAAATAAATTCCCGTGCTAATCACTTTTTGTATCGATCATTTGTAAATAGTTTACATTTTTGACAATCGTGTTTTTTGCTGAATTCGGTAATTGGGATGAAAATTAAATGTTCCGTTATATTTCTAAGTACTAACAGACACCTAATAAAACCAAGCCAATCTGCATATATTTTTGTAAGATTGTTGTTTTCCCCAGAACATGAAATTTGATTGCCAGCAATAAGCGCACAGTGTAAACGACTCGCAAAAATAACAAAATAAATTAAAGAGGGTTACACAATGGTTGCGCAAGGCTATAGCCTCAAAAAATTGGGCCCTCTTAGGTACAGTTGATAAAAAAAGTCAGAGAGCGCATGATCGCTCCCCTGGGCGCGCACTTATCATTGACATTAACTTTTTTGTTGTCCATAACATTTGCATAACTCTTAAAACTCTGTATCGGAGCGCCTCGGAGGCCCGAGGCAGTTCTGGAGATGCCTGTACTTTGTTAGATCATTTTCAGTCTTTGCTGAAGCCAAGGTCTACGGGGGCTCGTTCGTGGAAGACGTAAATTACTTTAGAGGTTTGGAAATTGAGGCAGAACTTGACTTCGTAAAACATGTTTAACATTTTTATTCTAATTTTCAAATAAATAATTTTAAAATGAATTATTTAGATTTCTTTATAAATAGGTAGTTTTTTTTTAATTTATTTTGATGTATGTATGCAATAGAAATAAATAGCTGCGACTTTGTTCCTTTGGTCCTGGAATCCTAATGGTTGCATAAACAACAAATATGACCTGTCGAAATATTCCATCTTTGAATTATGTACGGATTAAGGGTAGAATCTACTGTACTAGTATCCGCAAGGTTCGACTGTTTTTACTAGTCAGTCATGCCATTTTTATCAATAATTTTGCGTATCAAAAATAGAAAAAAATACACGAGTTAAATCTTATCTAACTAACGAAAAGTCAGCGAATAATTTTAAAATTTGAATATTTTGACAGCTGTCACATTCAGACAGCCCTTCGGCAAACGAAGCTAATCCGAACCCTTCAAGGCTGTCCCAGATGCGAGTTATAATTCATTCGATATCTCGATTTTAATGATACCAGTTTTAATGATAATATTTTCTAGCTATTGACACATCGTTCATAATACACATTTAATGTCTTTACTAGGAAATTGATGAATCCTATGGCACAGCGGGTAAAGGTCCGCCTGTGACACTGGAGTTTACGGGCTCGATTCTGGCCGCGGGTAAAATGCTTGTACGATTTGCAGATATTTGTTCCGACCCTATGTTTTCTATGAATAGTAAAAAATATGGTATTAACTTTATCAGTTCTCTAGTAGCCATACCACAAGTTCTGGTTGTAATGATGCTGTGTGGAGTATCCAGTATTATACTAGAAAATAAAATTACACATATCTATATTGTGATCGACAAAAAATGTGTTTTCCCATAACAAGGTAAAATTTATTTCCCATCTTATTGCATGATGTCTCAGAAACAGCCGTCGCAGGTAAAAAAAAAGTTAATTGGCTCGCAATTTTTCCGTAATCCATCTGCCGATTATAATTTAAAAACATGAGGAGGTTATAATGGAGACTCCTTGGACGTGATAGCAAGTAAGTATAAGAAGGTATAATAAGTAGGTATCGTTGGCGGCAGCTGATGCCGGCCCAGTGTCGCCGCATTCACCCTTAAAGAGGTTTTTTGGCTGCATACTGTGGAGGTGGCTTTTTACAGTGAGAAAGCAGCAAGGTAATCTAAGCACTGTAGGTAACTAGAGTTTTTTGTAGTATCAGGAGAATATGCGTCGTTCTACTGTCAGCATTTTTATTTATATTTAAGTCCCAAAGGTCCGTTTTGCAGACAAAACGGACACCAAAATACGACGTCCTTCATTGTTTTGGCACCGAAATAGTGTGCGCTAGTCTTCGGACTGCAAAAAGAATCATGACCTCACGATATTGTCATGATAATAGTAAAATTGTTGTGTGTTTACACTTACTGTATAAATTATGAGGTAAAACATAACCCTCCTTCTGGCTTAGGCAGGTAAAAAAGCTAACATCTAGAAAAAATTTGCTCCTCTCCATACTTTCCTAGCTCAAGTACTTTAAGGCGATCGTCTATTTTCTCGCCCCAACCTTCGAAAAAAATAAGGGGAGATCTTATCTTGTCGCTTCTAATTTACTTATTCCTCTTTTAAAGACTTATTTACCTTCAAAATCCCATTGTGACCGGTGCGGGGCCAAGAGGCCTCAAGTAACGAGCCTCCGAGTCTCAACAGACGTGTCAAACGAGGCATTCTTAAAAAAGCAATAACAATTTACATAAACACCCGGTCCTAGTTAACAGTTAATAAAGAAAATGTCGCAATTGACAGAGCAGTCTTTAAACGCCTTTTAGATGGAAATTCTGACGGCAGATTGTTTAACAAGATCTCCTTTGCGACGTTATAAAATGTTAAATCGAATTGTTGTTTATTGTTTGTTTACTGCTCTGTTTGTCAGTTTCACAAGTAATCTGAGAGGCGAGTATGCATTGAAATGTTTAAATGAAAGAGGAGCTCGGAGCGTAGTACGCGCACAGCCGAACACAGTGACCTCATTTCAGTTAGTTCCGGAATTGTTTCATTAAACCGACCCAAAAGTTTGACGTGGTCCGCGAGCGCTACCCATCCGCGATCGATCCTAGTTCATCGCTCCCTATCCGCTGTGCACCAGGCTCTAAGGGCCAGACCCCATATTTATATCCAGAGCTAATGACACAAACTGTCCGCGCCGCATCAACCCCTTCAAAAACTTCCCACCCACTAATAGTAATCTAAAACAAAGTTCAACCGGTTCAAGGTCGCAATTTAAAGTTTTTCCAAAACTTCTTTTCCCGTTCACTTTTTTATAAGTATATAAATCTTTTTGCCGGCAAAGTTGTACGAAGTTTTTGGCCCAGATTGTCATCGATTTTTGTTTGAAGAGTTTGTTTTTTCATTGTTCTTCTTTACTTGTTTGACGGTTAATTCATAAAAACTTTGCCGCCAGCACAATCGATAGCAATCGTACTGTCAGTTTGTAAACAAAACCACGCGGACCAACTAGCCGGCACTTGGCTCGTTTTACTACCTCGAACATTAATCTTTACATTTATGACTTGTGTTTCCTCTTTCTCAGCTCAGCATCTCATGAGTGCGCAACTGTCATATACAAAAGTAACTGTGTAAATCCCTAAGCAAACCCCAAAGAACAGTTACGAGAAAATAAACGTTTTTCGTTGATTTATGTTTAAACGCTGCAATAACTTTCAATCACACTAACCCGATGTAAAACAATAACGCGCATCATCGTTCCCTCGCTGTACTATTTTCAGTTGCTCCATAAATATTACGTTTTTGCGCCGGCTGTAAATATTTTCCCCATAAAGGCATGCGTGGCCGGAGGGCTCTCATCACCTCGACCCTGAATATTTTCGTATATTCTCAGACCCTCTGTCACAACTTATGTAAATTCTGCCCTAACACTTTCTCAGTTTTTCTCGCATTTGACGCACAATACGGCGCAATTTGATGGCAGATCCTGACATTATCCGAGTGGGGGCACACCTCCACTCGAAAGGTTTTCCGCTTTCCGAATGGAAATCGTGATTTAGACCTTATTTCGGGGATTCAAAATAAAATAACTTGAATATCGTTATCTATTGTAAAATCACAATGAAAATCAGGGGAAATCAAAACGCATTAGCATTTTTTTTCATTAATTGCTACTTGCGTAGACAAAGAGAGTGGAGTGAGTCGCGTCCCCGCTGTCCGTCTCGGCTGATTTATTTCATGGTTTCGGATATGCAAATAACATTAACATTCAAAGATGTACGGTCCCCTTAAGAAATCCGTAGCGACCACAGAATGATGCCAATTCAGGGTGAATCTTAATATTTTATGTTGTGTTATTTCCCTTTCTCTTTTCATCGCGCTATTATTTATTTCCTCGCCGACAATGAGATTCCCACTTTGGCGCGTAATAAAAAAGAATTATTGTTCATCTTTTTATAGCGTTTCGTTTTGTTGAGGTTTATATTATCGTGATTGAGAAGTGTTGCTTTTAAATCATGTCTTTTGAAGGATTTTTGTTAAGTTTATTGGAACCTATGCAGTTTTTAATTTAATAAAATCAAAAACAAGAATCAATGCCTAAAGTATGGTAACTCGATAGTATCGAGACGTCATCGATACGTTCCATTTTTGTATTGGGTTTGGTACAGTACAGCACATCTACCATGCGGATATGGAACTACACCAAACCCATACAAAAATGGATCGTTTCTATACTATCGAGCAACAAAAACTAAGGGCTCTGGACAGTAGTTAATCTAACAAACTCGTCCTCGGTACCAAAATCTCAAAATCAAAACGTTATTCTAAGGTTTTTTATTTATTATAGTACTCTGGGTAATTTCTAAGAAATTAAGTAAGTGCCGAAAGAACTCCCAAAGATTTACGGGTCGACTAGATAAGATCACGTAGCTTAGTTGGAAAAAGAGCAACCCTGCGCTGAAGGGGAAGGTGCGGGTTCGAATCCCGTCGAGATCGTAAATTTTTGGGATTTATTAATTTCTTCAAAACGTTATTTTTTATAAAAATGAATCTCAAAACGAGATTTTTAAAAGTCAATGGAAAAATCTATCAACATCCCACCTACCCACACGAGTGATTAACAAGTCCCATCGGTACACATGGAACAGCGGAAAAAATCATCGAAGCCAGGGGAGTGATCGCTATGATAGATCGCTCCTCTAATTGGATGATGGATGAAAGGAAGCTCGCTCAAATTCTAATCTGATGGCTGGACTTTGGACTTGAATGCAATAGTCTTATCGGAAAATCTAATTTGTTTGGGTAAGAGGTACGGTGATAAGAGGAGGTACCTAATTAAGTTCAAGTCATGCACATGATAAACTGCAGAACTTATGTTACATTTTGTGTGTACCTACAAACCTGACAAAAACGGTTTCTGTTCCCCATAAACTGAACGTAAGTCAAGAAATTTCCTATGTTATTGCAGGACCTCCTGCAATAAGATAGGAAATTCCATCTCCATGAACATTTTTTAAATGAATGAATTCTATATTTTTACCCGACTACCAACAGGGGAGGGTTATGAGGTTAGCACCCTATGTTTGTATGTTTGTATGTTTGTATGTTTGTATGTTTGTATGTATGTGGCCGATTTCTTTGTTCCCACGTAGCGCTGAAACTACTGGTTCGATTTCAACAAATTAAGTATCGATTGATTCGTCTCAATGCCCCGATGGTTATAGGCTATAGGATTTAGGGCTCCGACCCCGAATAAGCCTTCAAAACGCGTATTAAAGTTTAGGTAGCCGCAGGCTGCAGGCCCCATAGAGAAAAATTACAATACCTACGACCTATTTTCATTTTCAACTCTATGCCTATCAAATATGACCGATACGTCATTCTATTTTGTAATGTAAATGTTTCAAACTTTTATAACTTTCACGTAGTCGGGTTGTAGTTTTTAACTTTATCTTGTTGTCGAGTATTTTCGTCCCACTGCCGAAGTCATACCAACCTTACCAACTCTACTTACTAGTCATTAGCAAAATACTTTGTTGTCCCTTAATAGGCCTATGTCTTCTGCCTTCTTCCGCCTGTAGTTGATGCCTCACATGAAAACTCATCACACAGTAACGTTCCCGAGTGGGGTGCGTCTAATCAGCTATGAAAATTAGGTTCCGTATCTTACGCTTTGTACTCTAATGTGGAATTTAATTACTATTTCCAAATATTACGTAGGTTTGATGGCAGGAAGCGTTTTGATGTTTAATCGTGGATGTAATAACGTATCAGTTTCAGTAAAATCAGCCATTGATTTTCACGATGGAAGTTACTGTCAGCAATGTTGAATTTTTTTCTGTACTAACATTACCTATGGGCTATGGAGAGAGCTATGCTCGGGGTTTCTCTACGTGATAGAATTCGGAATAAGGAAATCCGTAGAAGAACTAAAGTTACCGACATAGCTCTCAGAATTAGTAAGCTGAAGTGGCAGTGGGCAGGTTATATAGCTCACAGAACTGATGACCGCTGGGGAGTAAAGGTTCTCGAGCGGTGGCCGCGATGCAACGCGAAACGGAGTGTTGGGAGACCATCAACTCGACGATGGACTGACGACATCGTAGCGGTCGCAGGGAGTCGATGGATGGAGACGGCTCTGGACCGCACTTTGTGGCATCGTATGGCCTATGTCCAGCAGTGGAAGTGTATGGGCTGATATGATGATGATGATGAACATTACCTATACCTACGTATGTATTGTATTTCGTAGGAAATAAAGAACCAAAGCGATGCAAGCCTAACTAGTTTCTCAAAAAGATTTCCTACGCTCCTCGGTCGATGGCTTGATATCTCAGTAAGTTTGTAACTGTTTCCGCAAGGTGTTTGGCCCCCATAATCCGTACAGCCATGTACACGAACCTCGTAAATCCACTTTTGAAATTATCTCGTACCTCTACGGATCTCCCTAAGCCTAATTAAACAATCCGCCTAATTCTTAATTGGGGAGATAACCGGCATGTTTTATGTTTGTTTTTCATCGGGAAGACGTCAAATGTGACGTCAGCGGTGACGTGGCTTGCGTCCGACAGTTGATAGGGGTAGCTTCCGTGGTGTAAACTCGAGTTTGGTTACTGGCTGTATTCTATGTGCGAAAGTTTGTTTGTCTCTACTGATTTAAGGATTCAGAGGTCGTGACTGGGAATCCGACTTCCATTTATCTGGATTCCGGTTGTGACGTGATTTATTTGCTCTTTTCTTTGTTGATCAGCGTTATTTTTGTCTAGTTTTGTATAAAGTTTTTAAAACCTCCAACATTATAAAATCTTTTCATGACCCGAAATCAAATTCAATATGACATTTCTTCTAAGTATTCGCCTCAATCAATAATTATCAATAATCATTCCTTTTTATCAATTTCTAGAATAACACGTCACTTTTTTATTCAACAAGTTTGTTCTTACACGATAATTAAATTAAGTAATAAAAAACAAGATTTTTTTCAAATGTAAATAGATACATTTCAAAATTAATCGTATCTATTAAAATGTAAAACGAGTCAAGCATGCTAAAGATCAAAAAAGGTAATTGTCAAATGTCAAACATCAGCCCCGCTTAAGTACCACTGAAATATACCTCAGTTAAAGCCTGTTTCACACGCACACAAGGTATGCGCCGCATTCCGTACCTATACCCGTACTTGCTGTAAAGTCGGTGCATATAAAAGCTGTCTAGAAAGTTTTCTGTCGTTCGCTCGGATCGATAAACTGCCACAGTGCGGGTAGCAGTCCTTGTGTTCTGGGGTTTCACTCGAATTCTGTATGATATTTGCGTAAGCAAGTTGCTAGTTATTTAAAAAAAAAATACGACAATAATAGGGAACGATACTTTTTCTTCTGGTTTATACAGTAAAAATGCAATTTTCCTTCTCCAAAATATGAGAAAAGATAATAATTTAGGACTAGTAAGACCAAAACGTGATTAAAAAGTTTCCCGCAAAGCAAAATTTCTAGGAAAGGAACCGATTTCGTTGCTGAAATACTCTATTTCAGATCACTGAAATATAGTATTTCAGCAACGAAATTATTTTTTTTTTTTTTAATAAACTAGTTTTTTTCTTACTGCAATAGTAACTGACCTTTTTTGCTCTTTTTGAATCGTATTTTTTTATATTACTGGGAGATGTTTCTCAGATTGTAAGTGGTACAAGTCAACCACCGCTCGACGGGGAATTACAGGGGGTAACGAATGTAACAACAGCTAGTTTCGCTCGTTAATTTGGGTTATTATGTCATTTCGGACTGCTTTTTGGCGTAAATGTGAAAAGCGCAAAACCTACAAAGTAAAGTGAAGGTTTGGTTCATTGATATTTCGTGAAAAATTCTGAACGAAACTTGAATATTAACGATATCGAATTGCAACCTCAACCAATCGTAAATCTATTTTTATTTTAGCCCGATGTCCTTCTGCCTGGCAAAGGAGTAGGCTACATCCAGCTGGTCCTCTTAGGCTCGTATTATGAAAGCTTGCTCAGTCATAGACTATGATTGAGTGACGTTTATGACATAGAAATGCGTTACTTAGCATAGATCGATGACTGAGCAAGATTTCATAATACAGGCCTAAGTCTCATTAAAATAAAGATGTCTAAAAAATTGGTGATAATAAACTCAAGCTTTCAGATTTTTAAACACAAATCCACATGTGAATTTTCACATCTACTAAAACCACCTAAGATTGATTTGAAAGGCCAAATCTAATATCCACAAATTAGTCTCCCTTCGTTCAGGTTTACCTTGTATCGGTTAATTTCATTAATATCCCTCCGAGCACGCACTAAGAAGGCTGTCCCTTCGAGTTCCAATAGGGATTTGCTTCCAATTATATATTAGAACTTGGCTATATCGTGCGTGAGCCGCAAGGGACTTAGGAAGTTAGGACTTTGGTGTAGGTATTATTGGAGAGACACGCATCACGCTAATTGTTTTCATGAGTTGATATGAATGTGTTGAATAGAGACAATGATTCAAAATATCAGGATGCTGGTAAAACGCTATATTTACAAGCCAAATGTTTTTCGGGCAATGAGGCATTTTCCAAATGAAAAATGCTTCTGTTTACCTTAGACTTTAATAAACGGTGAGGCTCTTTTGTGGTTCAGGAGAGGATGACAATGGTATAATGATGCCAAAATATACAGGGTCTATACGACTTTAATATTACATCACAATGTGAAAAGCACCCTACTTGAAGTCTTTTTTAAACTAAAATCCAAATTGAGACATGTAAGTTAATTAATCTTTAATATCCATAAAATTTTGTCAAGAAATCCATACTAATCAAAGTTTTACTAAGACTAACGTCACATTAAACCTTCTCCGTCACGTCCAAGGGACGGATTACGGGTGTGGACGTATGCACGTCACGCCGCGGTGCGGTGATTTACCACGCTGCCGCTGTGTGTCCTCACCTTTATGCTGGTGACACGTAAGATTTATGGACCGGTTACTGGCTAAACAAATATACTGGTTAGGTTAAACGGAATATCAGCGGTATTCGTGGAGTTTGCTCCTACGAGTATATACGAGTTTGTTGGTATAACGCTGTTATTTTAAGCTAGCTTTTAATACCTTAGTCGTTTTATCAACACAGCTGAATAAATCTCCTACAGTATCGATTATGAGGAGAGTATTTCAGTTCATTAAGTACACAGCAACTTTAATTTATTCTCCCTCGATGTTTCCACATTTTCAATAAACTTCAAACTCAAACGGCGCTTTGATTATGCTCGTTCACCTCAATAAGTAGGTTCTTTCGCAGAAAACTAAACTGTTTCCAGTGCGCTTCTGTTTTCGCTCCGCAATTAAACTGCTGTTAAACTTCTTGCAGGTGTGTTTGCGGAGCACCTGAGCGGTCCGCGAAAGTTGCGGCACCCTGCTCCTTGTTTGCCTGCTAATTATCCCAGCTTCGGCGCAGTCAGCTCCCGAAACGCTGACCCGATCTAAATGGTCAAACGGGGCTAAAAGCCTTTCAGAGCGCCATTCAAACAAGGCTTCCGAACCACCCCGTTGCCATAGTGACCGCCCACGGCGCTCTATTATTTCATTGTAGCGACATTCATATCGTCACGTGTAGCGAAGGCTCGATTAAACGAGGGTCTGCCCGAAGCCAGATTTGTCGTGGCTCCTTTCAAATTAGACGCCACAGTCCGACGTTCGCACTTCACGCAACGTTTAAAATCAAAAGCGCAAAGGGTTATGTAATCCGGACCTTTTTGCGTACTACTTGTGTTTGTGTGCATGTCTCGTCTTTTGTCACGTAGTCTTAATTAAGACCGCCGCGGCTGCGCGACCCTACTCGTCACATTTTCATATCGATTGCAAGAGGGTGCACTCGCATGCTTCTGCGATCTGAATCGATAGGATTAAATTTTTCACCAATAAGCCTTACACCGAAAATGAATCTGCAATCGGCCCCTCTGTTTGGTAAACGGAAGTGAAGCCTAATAAACCGGCGCTTAACCTCTCGCGACAAAGCCGATACAAAGTGAGTGACATCCCGCCTCTAAAGAGATCTCGCGAAAAAATCCGGCGGCG
This sequence comes from Eupithecia exiguata, assembly GCA_947086465.1. Taxonomy (NCBI): domain Eukaryota; kingdom Metazoa; phylum Arthropoda; class Insecta; order Lepidoptera; family Geometridae; genus Eupithecia; species Eupithecia exiguata. Next base: position 4,208,052 of record OX352230.1, on the reverse strand, counting down.
ACGTGTCAAAGACACCGCGAGGCGACGGGGGAGAGGCCCTTTGTTGCCTATCGAAATATTTTTTAAAGCTTAACTCCTTAGTGAATTGAGAGATTAGTCTTTTTTGAAGAGGCGACCGATCCCAGGGGTCGCGCGATCGTTTCTTCAGATCTCATTTCAGCGGATGGTCTATTTGATTGTTATTTTTGTTACTCTTTCCCGTTTTGTCGCGGAGTCGTCGGGATTGAAGTGACAGTCGACGATTTGCACTCGAGCGCGATAAGTGTTTTCCAACGTTTTTTATAAGGAGCTTTGTTAGTGTTTTCTTGTTTCTTTCTCATTTCGTATTTTGAAAACAAAGAGTGGACTTGGTGCTGTTAAATAACAAAGTACTCTAGAAGGCACTTGTTTGCTATTGACATTTATTATTTTGGCGAAACAACACAATTATCAGAATCAAACTTGAGTTTTTGTAGCGCCACGATAACACTCGAATAACTGATGTAATTTCTTCATTTCCTGTTCATGTAGTAATTGTTAGGGATAAGCAAAATTAGAGCAGACAATAGCTTGTCGACACACATATTAGGATGGTAATATGTGCTCACACTCGGACGGCCGGGCCGGCATAAAGCCGCAAGAAAATATGCAAATGCTTATAAGGCAGTAGGTAACCCTTAAGCCGTGTAATTATTCACTGGATTTGCAAATCTCGCTCCGTGCGTAAACTGACCCTTAGAAAACACATATGCTGAGAGGTGGCCGGCTTAGCGGACGCTGATTTTGAGATGAGGGCTGCCCCTTTTTGCGGGTCCCTGCGTCGATTCCTTGGCGGGTGATGATCGATACCCGGCCCGGCCGAACCCCCGCCCTCGTTCTTAATTAGGACTCGGAATCTGCGGCGGACACACACACTCGCTGTATAATGTTAATCAACTTTCATTATGCACTAAGGAATTATATGGGTACGCCTAAGGAGTGATTATCAGAGTTGAAGCCGCGTCCCCGGCCAAGAAATCATACTTTATTATGATTCTGCGTTCGGGTACCGCGCCTCGTGACGTCATTAGAATTTACTGCGCATATATCACGGAGTTTCTTATGCTATTGTGTCTTGACTGAGCGTGGGGTGATTAAACTTTTGCGCGGAGAGTAGTTTACTCTTCTTATCTTCGCTCAACTAAACTTACATTATTTTGTTCGCTTATAGTAGGTATACTAAATTGCCAGGAGTAAATAATAAATAATAAAAATAAATGAATAATGCTGGATAATTCACACAGCGTTATCAAGTCCCAAGCTAAGTAGAGCTTGGGTTATGGGTACTAGATAACTGATATATGTACATAATATAATACAAACAATACATAGATAGATATTTTTTATGATACATAGTAAACGACCAGAACACCCTGAACAAATGTCTGCAGATCGTGCAAACATTTGTCCCGAGGCGGGAATCGAACCCGCAACCTTTTGCGTAGTAGGCAGGCCTTCGCCCACCGCGCCACTGTTTTAATAAAAATAATATAATTTTCTGTCATTTATAAACAAAACTAGCTGTGCCCCGCGGATTTACCAGCGTTGATAAACATATTTCATCCCACGGGAACACTTCACTTTCCGGGATCAAAAGTAGAAACTATATGTACCGTCTTAGCGTGAAGGAGTAACAAACACACCCACAGACAAACACACATGTACTTACAAACTTTCGCCATAATAATATGAGTGCGATTGTAAATACTAAATACTATATTATAATGTAGTTCTAATTTGTTTCCATTCTTTCTTTGTTAATAAAGAATTTGTAACTTAGAGTCAAGTTCATTGCCTTACAGCATGGTAAACAAGAAAACATAACATACCGGAGACCCTAAGACAAGTTCCGGCTATTGTTTCCCATCTGATACCCGGCAAAGCCTCCACTTCAGGCCTTTAATAGTGTACTCGACTCGAAGACCCACGCTATTGAGTAATGCCCCCTTAAGCTAAGGTTATAAGGATAAACCACCGATAAATCGTTCATTTTGAAGGATCCTTAATTAACGCATGTAATAAAACTTAATTGATTTAATGGTAGTTTCTATTGAAAACTTGAAAACGTAGATTATTTAGGTTATTCATTGTGAATACTATTTTATTTTGCGTCAAGCTAAAAACTTGGTGCTATGGCGCTCATTATGGGAGCCCTATCAGCTGTGTGTGCTGTTCAGCTGTGGACTAACATAGGCTGATGATGTATATTTTACTCATGCAAAGATCCATTCAAAATAAAAAAGGCCACTTTGCCCCACTTTATCATTTCGTTCCTAGAGTCAGGTCTCTAGGAACGAAATGATAATCATGATGAAACACCAGACTTGTCTCGTATTTTTGATATCAAATATTTCCATTTCACACAGTAAAGCACAATAAACACACAGCTCACACTGTGTCTAATCTTACACTTATGATAAATGAAATTTCTTACTTCATCTTCCGCGCAATTTATTTATTCCAAGACTGTAACACCACCAGTATACACCGACCTTTCACACGTACGGTTTCTCTTCTTACATTATTCCTTTGTGGGTGGTGTGATGTGTCTAATTAAAGTGGTGAATAGCTCACGTGTGTTCACGGTCCCTTGTACTAATTTAATAGATGAGGTGTTCACATTAATTACAAAGAACGTCGGGACCACGCTGCGGGTACTCGCGAACAAATTAATAAGATTATTAACTACATCCGACAGTCATTCTTTCGTACGTGATCGTATAAACGTCGATACGAAAGTTTGGGAAGGTATTTTCTTCGTGCATGTACTTTTTATAAGCTTATAATGTGTGAGTTGGTTAATATAAATTACGAGTATTTATAAAGACGGATTATAATATGGGAAATGTGTTAGAAAATTCCTCAGGTGTAACGCGTAGCGTCGTAGCATCTTCGTAGCACCTCTACGCTGCCGTAGCATCTTCGTAGGACCTCTACGCCACCGTAGCAGTTTTTTATTGTTATTGCCAATGGCATGGTCTTCAAAATACTAGTAGATACGAAAACAACCACTTTCATGATCTTTCGTTAAAGTATAACTCTATGTACCACTTTCATTATCACATTATCATCATCGTCATCATTAAACATATGTCCACTGATGGATTCTTAATGCTTTAACCCTCTCAAACTGTACAAAATAAATATACACTAAGGTCCGCCTGCGATCCAGAAGGTTGTGGGTTCAATTCTGCCCAAGGACAAATGTTTGTACGATCTGCAAATATTTTTTCTGGGTATTTTGAATGTATAATAAAAAATATTTAAATTAATCGAGTTTATAATTATCATAATGTTAGTATCTACTCTTTGTAGTTCCTTAATAAATTAATGTATCGTTTTATACTGTATGTGTATCAGTCATCTAGTACCCATAACAGGAGCTCTGCTTAGCTTGAGGCATGATGCTGTGTGGATAGTTTATTATATATTTATTGTGATAGTTCAAACTATTATTGGTATGAAATAGATTTATCATCCAATTATAACTTTATCGTTATCAACAGTTTCCCTGAGATTCCGTCCTGTCATAACCAGTTGATTAATAAAATCCCAAAGAAAAACCAAACGCAACAAAAAAACTGCTCACCGCAACCCGTCCGGACCGTTCACCAGTGATGGATCGTTAATGAAGTGGGGTGGATAGTTATTAATGACCCGCAACTCCACTTGCACTCTTTATTCACCCACTAGCGCCTATTAGGACGTAGCCCGATATATCATCCGATATGAGAGGATCAATCAATTTGGAGTTCTGGTCTTGTGGACGAGCTTGTTGGTGCAATAATGCTTGTTTCAGTAGCAAGTTACAAGGCTTTGATTTTAGTAGTATCTCGTCGATATTGGCTTGTTGAGAACTGTGTAAGATGATTTAGGTGACACGTTTGGCTGGAAATCACCCAAACCCCTTCGTTCGTGGTTGGAAATGCTAGAAAAAGCGAAAAAATCGAAACAAAATTTTACTTAATCCAAGTAGTACATATGCTAAGATTGAGTAAAATTTTGTTTTAATTTTATTCAAATAACTACCTATGTTTTGTTTATTTAAAGGGTTTTTCACAAAAAACTTAAAAAACAAAGTTATTTTATAATAGCCTTTTGATACGAGTACTTTTCGTTTATTCAAAATTTATTGAAAGTTATTCCACGAAAATAGCTGGAGGGTGAACCATTTCGAAGTCATCATCAGTGAAGGGTTCTGTTTTATTTCAATTAAGCCGCAATCACAACGGGTTCCATCCGCAGCAGTCACTCTATCGCCGATTTAAACAGATGTCGTGTTAAGGAGGTCCTTTAGAATATTTCCTAAAATCTAAATTGCAAATTACCTCCGCGGCAGGTGCAGTCTCCCAATTGAATGTCAACCTCTCTTTCTAAATCGCACAAGAAAATCGACCCCTCTCACTCGCACCCCTATCTTAAAATCAACGAGTAATGAACGTCAACAAATAAAACTGGAGCGTTACTAATTACTCGAGCCGCTCAAACGAAGAGAGGTAATTTTTGCACTCTATTCCGAAGAGGAAATCTTGAAGCTAATGGCGTTAATTTAAAAAGAAGCCGATGACTGTGATTTTTCTTCTCTCGACTTTTCAAGTGATTTATTGGCGAGGCGAGTTGGCTCGGCTATCTTTAGCGTGAGCATAATATGTCAGTCACACACTAGCGGTCCCAAAAACTAAACAGGGTGATTCATTATGAATGAGCGGACGCAGGTACCGCGGCCCAAATTAAAGTTTAGCTCATCGGCAGTGTGCACAGGAGCCGGGGCTTGGCAGGCCGATCACGGAGCTGCCGGCTTAATGAATGAAGAAATTCCGAGGAACCCTCACACGTGCCCCTCGGCGGTAGCCTCCCTCGCATAGATTGTAAAGTTTGGGAGTAGTCGCCGCTTTAACGACCCGCTCCTTGCTACTCGGGAATAACACAAAGATGACCTTCATTTACCCGCGGCGGCGGCTCACCGAGAGATCGAATTAGAATTTGTTTAATCTTTATCGTTACCCCATTTTGGTCGCGGTAGCCGAATAATTAGCTTTTCCATTTTAAGAGCGCGGCGCTCCGTGCCTCCATCAATCCACTCCCTTGCCCGACGCTGAATCGATAATAATTAATTATTTTTGACATAATCACAGCCAAAATCCATTCTCTTTTTGCTAATTCACGTCCCTATAATAAAACGGAGCGACGCTTTTAAGGTTCACCATGGTGAAATTGATAAAAAATAAATAACGCTACAACTTTTTGCCAAGTCAAACAAAATTAGCGGTGGCTTTCGAGCGTTGCGTGATTAATATTCCGATTTTATCGAGACTAGACCGTCTCCTAGGAGCCTACATTATCAATCTGGCGAGTTGAATGCACAAAGATTGAATGCTCTTGTCGAGGAAGTAGCCGAAACCCATATTCAAGTGAACTGACAAGGGATCATTGTGAGCAGAGCACAATCGCCGGGACACTATGTCAATATTGGACGCCTCCCATAATAGACACATGATTCGGATGTGGGTGATGTCGGATACAACAGAGCTAATAGATGTTTGAGACCTTTCCGATCAATACTTGAAGATTGTTTATAGTTTGCTAGCTGATACAAATCTGAAGTTCTGTGTTCAAAATAACAAAATCGATATCTCTACGCAAAAATTATGACGAAAAAATGCAAAACCTCTATAAGAACGTCGTGGGCAAACCGCGAGTTCCGAATACTGGTAGGTGCTTAAGCACCTACCAGTACCGGAGCTAATGTTTTCACTATGTATTTTTTAAAAAATACATAGTGAAAACATTAGCTCCGCCCGAGGCGGGGTCGGCCTGTGATTAAACCCAGCGAGGCATGCATAACGAGGCCGGTATGTTTGAACGCTTACGAATACTTTCCAAGTTGGTCCGGACAGCGGTTGAAGCGGGTACTGAAGCACACACCTGCGCTTGTTTATCGCTAAGACTCTCCACCGCACAGAGATGTATTGTTTGTTTAGGCAGGGGGCCCCTGACCCACTTATAATACATTAATAATACCGAAATTAACCAATCGATCGCGCAAATTCAAATCAACCTCCTTAAACAACATCGTTTTATTCCGCTGAAGTAGCACAGGCTCGCTGAGCCCAAACTCGGAACGGTTAAGACTCTCGACCGAAATTAAATAATATTTTGAAGGGATTAGTATCATGATTGGACGGACACATGCTAATGCAAGAAGTTTTTAATTAAAACCGTCCGCTGTTAAGAGGCTGCGTAATGGCTGATCCTCAGGAGGGATCTGATATTGGGTGTGTGTACGGTAAAGCCAAAATACAAACATATTTAGGTCCGGTGCGTTGCTAGTGTGCGCTGGCTAATCACTGGCCGGGAGCCGGGCTTGTATACGCTCCGCATTATACCCCTTTCTTGAAAATAACAATATGCAATTTCAGATTCATTCGAGTTTTGTTTTTTCAGATGCTCGAGACGGCAGTGACGAGGAGTCCAACAAGGTAAATAAGTCAGTTTAAGTGAAACATTTAGAACTTAAACTTAACATTCGAAAGGCACTCGGTATGGTAAGCGCAATCCAAACTTGTGCGACGAGTTTATGGCCTCTGACCGTCAAAAGTCGAGGAAAAGTGCAAGCTTGTTTACTCGTATATCAGCGGTCGGTAGACATTTCTTTCCGATAAGCTCCCCTGCTGCCAATAAAGTGATTAAGTCACAAATCGTGGCGGCCTTTTAGTCGATACTGATATACAGTTACCAGGGAAGTAATATTGCTTTTTAATTTTATTTTTTGCTTCCTGTTTCTTTCTGTCTTGTGTTTTTGCCCTCTCGCGTTTAGAGCTGACTCATGTAAAACTGAGTTATCTTTACAACACTTTTATAAGTGCTTCACCAACGCTTTGTAACTGTTTACTACAACGTTCAACTGACTAGGATAGTTTTGCACCGATTTCTATTAAACAGTTAGGTTAACTGCAACTTAGAATCAATAAAATGACAAGCTTAACATTTTTTTAACTGCTATGGCTATAGTTTGAGTTTTTACGCCCGCTGCGTGTAATCTCTCTTTCCTATAGGCTGTTTGTTCCCTAAAGAACAGCTCTATTACAAATAAATTACCCCTAGAAATGGTTCCGTGCGTTATAAATTTCATACGTGCTGAGAAATGACATACGGTATTATTTATTACGAGCAGTTTTTTCTGGAAATACAAAGAAGACATTTGTTATGTAATTGAGCTTCGTTTTATTGGGGCACGCTACAATTTGAAGGTAATTTCCTATTGTAAAAGAAAATAGACTTTTAATTTGGGAATAATTTCCCTTTCTATCTATTACACGTCGGTAAAATGAATATGTTTTACTTGATTTTTGATAACAGAAAAAATATATAAATCGAAGTTTTCCTATGAATGAAGTGGGTTTATCAAAGCCTTTTTTTAAAGGAAGAAAGGGTTTAATATTTATTTTGTGCACAAGTGAAGGTGAGCTCAAGTTACGTGACAGTAATTATAGCCCATGATAACCATTGCACTAACGTGGTATATGCTATACCATGATGGTATAAATGTTATATGTTGCCGGCGCGAGACAAATCATTTCAAAACTGCAATTTTAAACAAATAAATCAAACCACTTATCCGCATTTAGCTGCAATCAGCGAGGCAATCGCCCCAGTGTTTACACGTCGACATGGAAGGCGCTATTAACCCTACAAATGACACTAAAATGAAATCTATTCATTTCCTCGAGTCAATCGTCGGTAGATATTGTCCAATTTCACGCAATCCGCGCATTACCGCGCGTAGGATCTGGGGATATCTTCACATTTGTAATATAAACTGTTGTGATTTGGCGTAAATTTGACTATTCGGTAAATTAACAGAGATTTTGTGTTTATCCTATTTGGGAAAACCATATTTGAAATTTGTTTTTTTATGTAGTGTGCAGATCTCGACAGATCCTACGCATTTGCTCCCCTTGGTATAGGCTATTTGACTACATTAAAGATAAGTTCCAAATTGTTTTCATCCTAGTCAGTGACAATGTAGCAAAGCATAATTAGGTGATTTTTATAAAAAATATGCCTATTTTAGGTATAAAAACGGGATTAAATCGATCAACTTGATTTCAAATTGATTTGAAATGATGATGATTTGAAATCAAGCAAATAGTGATACAAGATTTACACCAATTTCGGAGTTCTGCTCACAACTTGACAAACATAATTGACTGAAATAGGATGCAGGTTCGGTGTGTAGAGTCCAAGAATTAAACAACCACCAACTTCTAAGTGCCATAGGTCTACCTTACAATAGAATAACCAGTGTAATGTTTGTTTACGCATGTAAACAATGAGCTGATATTTTTCTCCACTATCCCACGTACAACCCTTCCGTTCGTATCAGTTTAGTCAATGTCGTTATGGCGTAGATGCCTGATAGCGTTTCGTATCGTATCGTATTGGGGCCGCGGTGCCTGCCGGGTTAATTTGATACTAGGGATGGGACATACTCGTTTTTAAAAGGACTGGACAGGGTATATCCAGGACAATAGCCGGATACAGTCTCATCGATGCAGTTGTTTTGTACCTGGTGTACATAATCTTATTTATATGATCTTATTGATCTTATCTTCGGCTTATGTTGTTTTTTATGTATGTTTGTCAATTCCTCCATCATTTATGGACTAATCAATCAATCCCGTAGTGATGACAAAAAAAATATTGTATATTCCTGAGAGATCTGTATCTTTCTCGCAAAACTTAAAAAACAGTTTAAAACAAAGGAATCCGGAGTCCTTTTTTGTTTTGTTTTCAAAACAATCATATTATTACTAATGTTATTTTCTTATGTTGCTGAAATAAATGATTTAATTATTATTTTTGAGGTACAACAAGTCCGTAAGCTTTTCCATAAATAACTTTTACTGAGATCTACGATACCCCGATAATCCTCATCTTAACATTTTGCCATAATTACGAAGCTTGGCAAGCGGATAGGTAATCGCAGTAGTGGTGTTAAAAATACACAGAAAGAAGCTGCTGCTCTTCAGCAAGTTCCTATAGTCGGCTCTTACTACATCCGCGGGCTGAGTCGGAGGGGCCAAATCTTACACCGACAATGTTACGATATTATCGGGACAGGATATCTTGAAATGTATCGGAACATCCCTAGCTACGTAGCTTATCGGGTCCGATCGGGCCGCAACGTACACGTCCACTCGATTCGGTGCGTGTTTAATTTTGTCAATGTCGATCAATTTGTTTGCGCTGTATTTCGGCCAATAACAAATGAGGGCCCTTGTTTGACGTTTCGCTTCAGGCAGTCGTCTGTAAAAACATAATTAGGCTTGTTTTTTTTATTAAAAAGCCAATTTGCTAAACAAGGCCATTTGGACTGAACGATTTTGGAATTGACGCAGGGCGAACCATGATAAGACTAGCGGAGAACCTTATGGAGACCAGGACCAGAACACCAGAACTTGGAGACCTATGACCTGCAGTGGGCGAAGTCAAGCTGTGTAAAGATGATGTTGATAATATAATACGTTTGTAATGTGATCTACCGTCAAGTATAACTAATCTTACAATATAAAAGATAGGTACATTAATTTTGAATTAATGTACCAATCGTTTTATTCAGGTACTTCATGTACAAAAATAAACGCAGAAGCTAGTAAACTCTAAAATGATGCAATCCCACAAAGAATAAATCAACGTCTTGCCATATTTCCCCAACAATGGGGCGGCTTCTGTCATAATTCATTAGATGACCTTGGCTACAAGATTGATAGCAGAGGCTGGCTCGTTAGCTTGCCTTTGTAGACGCCCATCGATTATCAATTTGAGGATAACAAAACCCAGGAGACAAATTGCGGGCAACACCCTGAGGATAGATGGATGCTAGTGAAAGAAGACCCTGTACAGTTTGTTGAGAACGGATAGGCCAAGATGATGGAGGAATTCTTTAGTAACACTTTACACAGAAACAGTTGACACAGTTAGTGGTTACTCGCAGTGAATTCAGTTATTCCGTGATCAAGGCCCATGAAACTGTGACTAAAATATTAGGAAGCTCAAAACTCAGATCATAGTAAATATCCCATTGTAAATGACTTTAGTGTTAATATAACCATGATCGTTTTATAAGTTTTACAGTATGTAGTGTTAACGATAAGTCTGGGTTCTGCTATTTTAATCAAACATCTATTTATATCAAACAACAACACTGACAATGAGTCCTAGATAAACTAAATCAAAATTGGTTTATCCGATTTAAAGATCTTTGGCTGAAAAACAGTGCTGAGCAGAAAATGTTCAGCACGAATGAAAATAAATGAAATAAAGTTTTTATTAATTATCATTTCACTTAAATTTCTTGATAACACGTATCAATAAATTTCACAAGGTACAAAATCAATGCAAGAAACAATTTCGTAGCACTTCTACGCCGTAGAGGCTCTACGAATTTGAAAACAATATTATTTCTTCAAATTAAGAGCAAAAAAAGGTTTTATTTGACAATGCCGACATTAAATTCTCAGAAACTAGATATTATTACAAAAAGAAAACAAATAGTTACAGTCAAACAATAGATTCCCAATACACATTTATTATGCTAAACAAAAAGCATTCTATAACGATCAAGCAAATTACTTACAATCGGGACTAACAACCCCGTCTTTAAATTAATAAATCGTAACAAGAAAATAAGATAAATTGGAATCAAACGACTTTGAAATTGCCTACAAATGACACGCCTGGCACTGTAATTTACTCCTTACTTTAAAGAAATCCACTCAAAATTGACTGCGAGGTATGATCAAAAAAATTGGCTTATTACGAAACTATTTGCTCGATGACTTGTTCGAAAAAATTGTATATCTAAGGGAGGGTTGGTGCTGTCGACAAATTAGTACAATTGGTCAATCTTATCAATTATCGATACATTATATTTTTAGAAATTCCATTATTATGCAACCGCAGTAAAATGTCGAGGGAGACATCGCAAACTTTTGATGCCTCGTAAAGTCTAATCGCTGTATCGTTCCAATTTTTGTATATGTGCGGCCGAAGTAAATACAGCTGGTTGTTCTTTCGCTGATCATCTATATAATTAACTGATCAATGATCAAAAATCATGTCAACGTTGATTCGGCAAGTGAAAGAATTAGGTACCTAATTGACAAGAAAATTCAATGATTTATTATAATTAACATACAAATCACCGGCTGTTAGCGAGTCAAGGTTCGCCCATACTCGGCCAAGGCTCCATTTTTTCGTATCCATCTTTCATTCCACCTGTTTAATATTTTTATGCTAAAGATTAAGACACTTCCCTCGATTTGAATTCCCCTAAATGGCATTATTACAATCCGCAATAGCATCTCTACGTGTCGGCATGCGGTGAATGTAAATGTTCTCTTTTTGAATTTCATTCGAATTATAAAATCAATTAGGCGGGAAACGTGGCTGAATAGATTTTTTTCTTGTCTGCCGAGATTAACCAATATTATGTCGTCGTGTCGACTCGATTGGCTTGCTTGAACCTCTTTACAAAGTTATTAGTTTTTTGCCGACTTCAAGGAGAAGATTCTATCTATGTTTTTTTAATGTATTTTCATCCATTTCGTCGTCAATTATAGACCGATTCTGATAATTATTTCTCTATTAAGAGTGATCCCGAATTGGTCCCAAAAAATATGTTCTCGAGAGATTAGCATTTATCCCGTGAAGCTTAAAAAATAACATAATACTTTTAAAAAATCACGACTAGCTACAATAATTTACGTAATATTTTCGCCAGTTCTCAATAGATTTTGATGATCTTTCGTTGATGTCTAAAAGTTGATATCGAGGTGGTCACATAAAAGTTATATTCTCGAGGAATTTATATGTGCTCCCTAAAACGTATCTCAAACACCATCACATAAAAATGTTCACTCACTGGTTTTTTGGTTTCCATAGCAACGGGCATAAACAAGAAGTCTAACAAAGTACTGGTCATTTTGTTAGGATTTTGTTGCAAAGGGTCCCAACATAAATCCTATTACTAAGCCTCCTATGTGTCTGCCTGCCTGTCTGTCTTTCTGTCTTTAATGTCGGTTTAAGTAGGTATAGTTTTTCAAAAAACACCAAATTATTTAACATTGTGTTCTTGAAAATATTTTCGACGTTGATCTTAACGAAACCTTTAGTTCCATATAACATGCGGTGTTCTTTATACTTACCTGTAAATTTTCCATAAAACTCTTCAGAAAAAAATTGGAGGTAGGCACCTATACATTAGGTATCTTTACCATTTATAAACAACTAGCAGCGCCTCGCGGTTTCACCCGCGTAGTTCCCGTCCCCGTAGGAATTTCGGGATAAAAAGTAGCCTATGTCCTATTTCAGACTATAATCTATCTCTGTGCCAAATTTCATCCAGATCCGTTTTGCCGTTCTGGCGTGATAAAGGAACAAACATCCATCCATCTATCCATCTAAACTTTCACGTTTATAATACTAGTGAGATTCTATCAGTAACTATACAATAAGGAAATCAATTCAATTAACATCGTACCCAAAAATTATTCATCGCCGAGATTTTAAAACTGCCGCCACGCTGGAACAGTCAAAAACAATACTTATTCAAATGAAACAAAAAGCAATTAACGGCAGAGATATCCCTCCGTCCTTCGAGGATACAAGAGGAGAGATTATTGAAAAAATAATTAATAAATATTTATGGCGAGCCACCTGAGAAACGGGGACTCTTTTTATCCACTAGTACGCATCTGCAGCGTAACAGTCTAAAGCGGTTTATTACAAATGCAAAATTTTCCATTCATATTCAAAATTTTATATCCCGATGTGGCCGGGAGAAAGCTAATTTATTCCGGGGGAGCCAAGAGACGGCAGCTCGCGTCTTGAGGGGGACTAGAAGGGTTGAGGCACTGCGAAATTGACAGGTGCCTGTCAAAAATTACAATTAATAATTGAGACAATTGCGGCTGCAACTGCGGCTTTTGGTAAGACTTTATAAAATTCTCACAAAATTATCTTCAATCAAATTTAGGTCATTTTACGCTCGGTCTTTCTTCACCAAAGCATAACTCAAAAGATGCTCTCTGCTCATAAATATTGCATTTATATGAGACTCTAGACAATCAAAATGACATCACTATTGTGTCACTATTTAAATATACACTTCTTAATATAGGTACACACTGGTTTTCATTATTTTGACTATTGTGGACACTTAAACCCGTAGATGTGTAGATGCAATGCCAGTTGAGATTTTAAAATCTCAACTGGCATTGCATCATAAAAGAAAATTTTGATTACTGATGATTCTGGTTCCAGTTAAAAAGCCCATCAGTGCCATAGCTTCTTTATAGGCTTTTCTAAGTTGTCTCCGAAACGAAACTTGCACCGCTTTATATCTTACATATTTCCAACGCAACAAAGCAATTTTTACATCACATGTCCAGTGATTAAACAAGCTTATCTCCTCAGCGACCAATAACAACGATTAAAGCGACGTAAATCCCCTCTCATACACCGGCAGTAAACATTGCATCGATCACTGGTTTACAACCGGTCGGTTAATGGCGTAATCCGCCACTAAGAGCGGTTTACTGCACTGTTACGACTGAAATCTATTGCTTTGAATGAAAATCTAGACTACAGATTTATAAATGCGAAAGTGACTCTGTCTGTATCTGTTATTTGTTTACGTCTAAACCGTTGATGATCATAATGAAATTCGGCAATTATATAGGCTATAGGCCACTTTTATCTCCAAAAATGCGTTTGAATAAAGAAGAAACAAGCTTGAAGCATGAGATTCAGGCCTACTTTTATAGTAGCAATGAATTAATGAACCTCTCCTATAAAGCCTACCGTTACAAAGTTAAGCAAATTATTTTTATGTTCGTATTAGTTTATAATTATTTTATAATTTCTTTTTTTTTGAAGTGCCACCGTCTTTTTTTGTTCTAACTTGTCCAGTCCATCCCAAGGTTGCTTGGAAGAGATCGCTCATAGCGATAAGGCCGCCTTTGTACTTCATCTTGTAACTTTTATTTCTGTACTGTTTTCTGTGTTTGTGTGGTACAATAAAGAATTATCTATCTATCTACTATCTATCTATCTAATGAAATTATATTTTTATTAAGGCATTTCAAGGTTTAGGTCACTCGTAAGTTACGATAAAAATGATCAGAGCACCTGTACTATAGTGTGAGAAATACCTGTTATATCACATGAGATACGACAGGCATATTACGTACCATTTTGTTCTTATGACCCAAGGTTTCGTACGGGTTGCAGCATTCGCGGCCACTCCATTTTTTTTGTGTAAATAAATTGTATGAACTTTGCTCTCATCAATCAAAATCCTCATTTGTCACACGTAACACCCGTACACTCAATCAAGCATCGGTTTCCAAACAGCCAACGCGATAACACAAGTGGAAATATCGGACGCGACCACAGAGATAGGAAAATTCGTATGTTACACGGAGAGGCCCTATCCGCCATGTCTTATTACGATTTGTTTACATGTACCAATGGGCAAAGCCGCCATTTACGTTCACAAGTACCTACAATTGTTTAGTATTATTTATTTATTAAAACAAAAATGCCGGTAGGACCCAACCATAAGTTCTCCTGAATCAGAGAACGCAACTTACGCCCGCAGTTTCTAATTCCATCACCGTCCGTCATTTTCCAACCGTCCAGTTAATAACATCATAAAATTTTTAAATGGTGATTTCTACGATCTGGTTACTGAATACGGCACAAACTTTAGTTTTCCATCCACAGTTTCGCCTGCAAATATGAACGTCAAAATAAAACCAAAAAGTAATCTCTATCATCTGTAAGGAGTTATTTTCGACCTACTTTATTAACTCTGCAGTATAGTCTTTAGATTTTGGAGTGCATTTGCATAAACTTTATTTTATATACGGTGCACTTAGAATCCTAGATATGTGTTGAAGTAATTGTTTTTTAATCTGTAGAATAGGATAAAATAGCTTCCAAAAACTGTGCCATTTACACTTCTAATATATTATTTTTCTTTTCGAAGGACTTTTTCCACCACCAAAAGTCGCCTCTTTACTCTTCTAATATCATATTATTTTTCTTTTCGAGGCACTTTTTACACATGATTTTTTTTCTGGTAGACTTTTTCCGCGACTAAAAGTCGCAACTCCTTCCCGCCCGCCCAGCTCCACTCGTCCGATAACGTGTTATTGATAGGGCGTGTTTTTCACTGACCGCGGGCGCCACTCTGTCTCTATTACTGCGCCGGAATCATTCGGTTATCGGAGGCAGTTTTGTCGGCGATATGTTTCGTGTCATGGTGGATGAAAACGAATGTGTTATTTTATTAATTTTTTTTTTTGGGAATATTTCTTGTTCCTCACAGGCGAGAAAATTATCTCCTTTTTATCATTCAAAACTCAACTCAAAACTCAAATATAACCAGCCAAGTGCGAATCAGACTCGCCCACGAAGCGTTCCGTACCATTAACTATAAAAATGGCAAAAAAACTCGTTTGTTGTATGGGAACCCCCCCTTAAATATTTACTTTATTCTGTTTTTATTGTTATGGCGGCAACAGAAATACATCATCTGTAAAAATTTCGGTCAACGGTCTAACTATCACGGTTCATGAGATATAGCCTGGTGACAGACGGACAGCGGAGTCTTAGTAATAGAGTTCAGTTTTTTACCCTTTGGGTACGGAACCCTAAAAAAGACCCTTGGGCTACTGTGGTGTTATTGAAATTTTAGGTTGATGAATTTCATCCTAAAGATAATTCAAAAAATTATAAGATTGAACAGGTGCACCGATACTAATTTATCACGCACCTATGTCCCTGCCTCACGAGTTTCCCCGAAACGCAATCAGAAAAGTAATTAAAGGGATCTCCCGCGCAAATTTTCATAATCTTTACGATCCAACAGAAATTCACTTGTGCAATTTCATGGTGGAATTTTCATCGTGTCTGCGTCATAAATATTTTGTCCGATAAACCGTTCGTTCGACAGCCGCGAGGCGTAAGAAAATGTTAATTAACGAATCCATTGTTTTCCCGCCCGCCGGCTCCAAGATGGTGCCGCTTCCGTTTCCGGCGGGCCTGCTTCTTTATGTGCGTTTCTATTTTTCTGTGAGTCGGGTAAATCTGTGGGTGCTGCGCGCTGGGGTATAATGATTTTAATTTCCTCTAATCAAGTGCCTTCGGCGGGGCTTAAGAATTCTAATCATGCACGTAATAGAATAATGTAGACAATTGTGGTTACGAAATGTGGAATGTGTCTCTAAAATAGTTTTCGGATTTTATAGGTATTTTAATTTAATCAAATCTCTTTCTCACATTACTTTGATCTGTATAGCGGCGTTGATAATTATTGGTTTATTTACTTTATGAAATGCCACAAGATTTAAAATACGTGGAATATTATTTGTACAGTTTTTGATATAATTGATATGTTTTGAAAGTATTTTTAGTAACAAGAAACTAAATAAATTGTTGTAACGACTTTTGCCGCCAAATCGGTGGTGGCGGCGCTGTGTGATAGCCGCGCCGTTTAGTTGAAGCTTGTTTTCGATAACGGAGTGTTTATAAACGATCCAAAAATGGCAGTAGGCCCCACTTTTGGATCGGCAGCCTAACCAGACGGAGCTAAAAGCTAAGTATTATTTAGATATATATCTTGTGACTAGTCTTTGACCCTGTAAGCATAATATATCTCTGATTATGAAAATCTATTTTATATTGTAGCACTTTCTTCTACATCCAAGCTTGTTTTAGCATCGACATTGTCGAAGGTCAAATTTAAATTATAAGGTTGTCTATTCTTTCAGAATGTTAATATTTCTATGATTTAATGCTTTTATATAAAATGAACTTGTAATAGAAGTATAAGTGATTATGTAAATGTGCTGGTGGTTTCTTGTTCACTTCTTCCATCAGTGGACAAAAGATTGAAGTGAAGAGAAATTCAATATCACTTTATTTCCTATTTGATAGTAATTTATGGTATGGAATCTGGCTTTTCTATCTATGTGCTTATTTTGTAAGCCTAAAGAAATAAAGTTATTAGTTTCTGACTCCTGATTTTATTGTTCTCAACTCCCCAAAATATTAGGTTGTAATTTGATCTAGGATATTCTATGATCCTATCCAAATAAGATAATTTATTAGGTAGGAAAAGCCTTCAAATCTATCATCAGAAGTGGGATACCCTGGAACTGCTTCAAATTCTAATACATTCTTGTAAAAGTTTCAGGTTGGATCCTGCAGTATCCCTCGAGGACAACGGTGTGCTCAAGGTGATTTGTGACGGACGCAGTGTTTTTCAATCGGCAACAGCTAAGATGGTGACGTGGCGCTACCAATGTCCGATCCCACGACAGCGCTGCTTGCTGAAACGACCACATCGATATGCTCGTCGAAACTATCGAACGAAATTTGGACGAAGAGCAGCGCGGTAGATGCCACAAAGGCAGGTAAAGCTCTGAAGCAGACCCTCTGCTCAATTGTTTTAAGACATGGGATTCTACACAGAGATTTTCACGGCAAAATTTCCGCAACGGGTTGTTAGTTTTGTACCCTCGATTTCTGCAAATTAATATTCTAAATGAGAAGCAGTTCTAGTTCTTACATTACATAAAGTTGCTTAAATGAGTGGACATAAGTCGAATAAGTATGTAGCATAACGTCATGTAATGTTGAAATGGCATACCTACTTTAATAGCAGTGTAGGAACCAGTTCGAAATGAAGGTATTTTCTTTTTCTCGTCTTTCATAAATATTGGAAAACATCCTTTGGAGCAAGGCGGTAGGGATTTTAAGGATCGTTATGGTCCAAAAGTGCTAAAACAATACTCAAAACACTCGTCTAAATACTATGGCAAATTGTAATATACGTACTAGAACACACAAGGTGTTTTTAAATCACTGAGGGGAACAGGTACTCAAGCGAACCACAGCAGCTTTGAGATCACAAACACGGTTAGCCTTGAATATATGTATAATATACACCAATATTTGTTTGTAGTTATCTTTTGCAAAAGGGCCGGACGTAAAAATTAAATATGGTAGCACAAACCTCCAGTCGCCAATGAAACAGGCCATTAGAAAATAAAAACTGAATTTAAACCACCACAAACGTACTAAAGTGTACAGTAACGACGGGCACATTAATTCACTTATTGGCACAGACGCCAATTATAGCAAATAATTATTGTTAGTCTATAACAAAACTTATTGGTTACAACGTTACTCCGCACTATTTTCGTATTGTATTTCTGTATTCACCAATAACTTTAACTATTCTTATTTATAAGACATTAAAAACCAGAAAGAGTTTGCCTATTGTCGGCGGTCGCATCGCGAAGCCACACACAAACTTGGCTAGAAGTTATAAATAAACCGATTGTCTAAGTGCAAGTCTCGTTTAAGTACCTAACATCGTTAGTGGTTGAAACAAATAAATAAATTTATGAAGGTAGTTTGTACAAATTTCTAACTAACTTGATTTTGGCGACTGATGTGGCGCGGTGGCCGAAGGTCCGCACAGGAGGTTGCGGGTTCGATTCTCGCCTTGGGACAAATGTTTGTACGATCTGCAATTTTTAGATTGTTGCTACGTTTTGCTGTGTGTAGGTATTGTCCCGCATTATTTATTGTTCAATTTATATTACTACAAATGACAAAAAAAAAGTGACGGTACTAATATAATGTGCAGTGATAATACGGCAAAATATATACATAAAAGCCCTCTGTCTATCTTACTGTCTACCGTACAAGATAACTCGTGAGTAGTTTTTGCTGTGACGGAATCGTCAGTATTTTGTAGTGAATAAAACTCGTAAGATCTACCTTTCTATCTTCGTGTAAAAGTAAAAAAAAAAAAGGCTTGTGTTTAATAAGAACATTGCAACCGACATTAATACTTGAGAAAATAAGAAAAGATGGTACGGTAAAATCCTTCCGCTGGCGGCCGTAGACTTGGTGTATGCTTTTGATATTCTTTGCAATACAGCGGGTATAGCGAGTATACAAATCAAGGTCCGTGGGCCAGAGGTAAACAAAAGCTAAAAGTAATAGGTCCTTCCGCTGGCGACCGTAGGCTTGGTGTATACTTTGGATATTTGCAGCGGGTATAGCGAGTATACATATTGAGGTCCATCGGTCAGAGGAAAACAGACTTGACTATAACTTTGACTATGACAGTACGGACAAAGTAAATCAAATCGAGGCAATTTGATGATAAAATGAATTATGTTTCTTAATAATACATAATAAAAAAAAAACGTAGGTCTTTGGTGCTTACGTTGTTGTTATGTTGATTAACCATTGCATAAAAAGAAGTAGTAGTAGGTACGTATTACTTAGTCCTGCCTGGCTTATAACTTAGAATTTCAAGGAGATTTTTCTTTTGATAGGTACCTACAAATTTTGCTGACTCATACAATCCTTAATTTAAATAAATCAAAATTAGATTTAAATTATCGTTGTTTATGTAGATGGATTCTTATGCAACACTAATTCACGATAATAATATTCGTGTTACAAACATTTTTAAGTATGGAATACTTAATGTATTGTCAGATTGGCCAAACGATGACAAAAAAAAAGTAAAGTTGTGTGAATCCGTATAAATGTTGTTTTAGACGATAAAAGCTTGGAAAGGAAATGTAGGAAGGTACGTTCGGTTTTGATTTAGACGTAGTTAAAATAAAAAGAAAAGACAAATAAAAAGTTTAATGTATTTACGTGAATTAGTATTATTAGTTGGACCATAGGCGTTTCTAAATTATTCTCATAACCAATAAAATTTATGATTTGGGCCGGGAGAATGGGTGAAAGAAACACTGTTATTGTAAATGCCACGTGTGGATAATACTAGATACATTGCTATGTAATATAATATAGTGAAAAAAAAAATATTGTAGGTATGTTCAGACTTATGACTACAATTAAGTAGGGTAAATAAGTACCTTCTGTTATCGTTGTACCTAGTTATATTATTCGTCTTTATTTAATATTCAAACTGGACATAAATAAGTATGTAATGTATGTAAAATTATAAATAATACTTTCCTACAGTTGGTTAATGTAAAATGATGCTTAAATCTCAGCGGGCACATGATCCGGGCCATGTTTACGGCGAAAACAAATGTTGTGTTATTTATATTTATATATCGCTGTGTGGCCTCTTGCTGGGTGCAATCATCCCATCGGCAGCGGATGGACGTGAGAAGCACAGTCGGTAGTTGGCTAACGCTGTGGGCTTCGAGGCTCTGCTGATTTCCCATTGGCAGCGGATGGATGTGATCAGCATGAACAGTAGTAGTTGCCCTAGCTGCTCTAGCCTCCAATTCCGGGTACTGACGCTTCACTGGCAGCAGGTGGAGGTTACGGCAGTACATACAGAGTAATTGGCCAAATAATTAAAATGAACAAGTTATGAGATAATCAGACATCATGTAATGCAAAATAACCAACATTAAAACTAGTCTCACGAAACGTCTACATACATACATACATACTTACTTATTATACCTATGTTGCTTCTTTAGAAATAGTTATAGTAGTATATTACCTAGAGTTTTAATCTAACTTGTTTATGTCTCATGTAATAAAGCCAAATAAAAATGTACCTACTCTTAGTATCTACTTGGTAATGTTATCATCTATCTTGTTATTGTTTTATCATATAAAGTACGGTGTAAATGTACCAGTAAATAGTCTTTTTGTAATTAAATAAGTTCTTATTTTAAAATAAAATTGTATTAGTTTCGTAAGTTGAAATTATGTAAAATAGAGTACCTACCTAAACTAAGTACCTAGAGAGAGCTACTTCGTGGACGAAGTATAGGTCACGATTGGCCGTAATAGAATAATGTAGACAATTGTGGTTACGAAATGTGGAATGTGTCTCTAAAATAGTTTTCGGATTTTATAGGTATTTTAATTTAATCAAATCTCTTTCTCACATTACTTTGATCTGTATAGCGGCGTTGATAATTATTGGTTTATTTACTTTATGAAATGCCACAAGATTTAAAATACGTGGAATATTATTTGTACAGTTTTTGATATAATTGATATGTTTTGAAAGTATTTGTAACGACTTTTGCCGCCAAATCGGTGGTGGCGGCGCTGTGTGATAGCCGCGCCGTTTAGTTGAAGCTTGTTTTCGATAACGGAGTGTTTATAAACGATCCAAAAATGGCAGTAGGCCCCACTTTTGGATCGGCAGCCTAACCAGACGGAGCTAAAAGCTAAGTATTATTTAGATATATATCTTGTGACTAGTCTTTGACCCTGTAAGCATAATATATCTCTGATTATGAAAATCTATTTTATATTGTAGCACTTTCTTCTACATCCAAGCTTGTTTTAGCATCGACATTGTCGAAGGTCAAATTTAAATTATAAGGTTGTCTATTCTTTCAGAATGTTAATATTTCTATGATTTAATGCTTTTATATAAAATGAACTTGTAATAGAAGTATAAGTGATTATGTAAATGTGCTGGTGGTTTCTTGTTCACTTCTTCCATCAGTGGACAAAAGATTGAAGTGAAGAGAAATTCAATATCACTTTATTTCCTATTTGATAGTAATTTATGGTATGGAATCTGGCTTTTCTATCTATGTGCTTATTTTGTAAGCCTAAAGAAATAAAGTTATTAGTTTCTGACTCCTGATTTTATTGTTCTCAACTCCCCAAAATATTAGGTTGTAATTTGATCTAGGATATTCTATGATCCTATCCAAATAAGATAATTTATTAGGTAGGAAAAGCCTTCAAATCTATCACACGCCGCCGCGGTCGCAGCCTCAGCCACTGACAGAAACATCACCACTTATTCTGATTGCGTCGAGTGTGGCGCAGAATAATTAATACGCCTTTATTTTAACGCTGCGGTGCCTAAACAAAAGAAGGCCGCATTCATTTCTGATTTCAAACCCCGAATTTGGAGCTTTTGACAGCTGTAAAATTGTGACACAATTCTTGCGTTGAAGGCGCTTTGAGTCGCTTTAAATGTCATGTTTTTGGGATAGACAGACAGACTCATTTGAAATACAGGCGGTAACAAATTATTTACCTATTTCCGGGTTCACCGTAAATGTAGTGACACATCGCAAAAAACATAGTTTCAGGAGTGGTTTTAGAACTGTCAGTTTGAAAACTGAAATGAAACGCTCTGAAACTATGCACTCCCGTTAGGTACATCGATGACTGCAGCCCCGCGTTCAAAAACAAATTAGAACAGGCGACAGATAGTTTGATATTTTCAGTGAATATTTTCAACGGGTGAAGTTTAATTATATCGGGGCTTAAAACATCCCCTACCCTTTGGTTGAATTCGCACTAACGACCACATTTCGGTCGTCTAAATCACGGTGACGCCAGTTGCAATTAATTTTTTGACTATAAAACGTGGCTTTTATTGTGATTACCAACTCGGCGTGACAATGGCGGCGAGATGTTAATTTTATTTTGGTAACCAGTGTTCCTTTCTCGTATTCCAATTTAATTGGTTCGTCAAAAATCAAAGACGTGTTAGGCCTTTTTGCATTTATTCTGATTTCAAGTAACAAAGGCGTATAGAAACAGGACTGTCAAGCAATTTTTTATTTATTAAATGGTTTTATAAATTGATAAGTGACAACCCGTATATCTAAGGCATGACTTTGTGTTTGCCGAAAAAAATACATTTACTATACCTGGCTTAAGATTAATTGACAAGAGAGCAAAGCCGCTAGCAAGATCTTGTATTCCACGGTTCCCCGCAGCACGTCTCATCGACCGTTTGCCGCCTTCGCCGGGTGCGGTCCGTAAGAACCGCACAATTAAGGGAAACCCTTCCGAAGCGTACTTAGCATTCTAATCACTTCGCAAGCAGACGCGCACCACAATACAACGCTTAACGCCACAAAATTAAGTGCGAAAATAACAGAATCTGTCCCAGTGAATTATGTCGCAATTGTAATTTCGAGGATACATGGTGTTAGGCCGGTCCGACCACCTTGACCTAAAGCACTTATTTCATCATCATCTTATCAGTCCTCACTCGTCCACTGCTGGGAATAGGCCTCCTCTTTACGACGCTACAAATACAGGTATGTGCTGCCGCTACAATGGAGTCGGTCCATCGAGTGGACGGTCTCCCAACACTCCATTTTACTTCGCATCTTATCAGTCCTCCCCCACTCTTCCACTGCTGGGAATAGGCCTCCTCTATACGACGCCACAAATACCGGCCCTGAGCCGCCTCTATCCATCGACACCCTGCGACCGCTACAATGGAGTCGGCCCATTGAGTGGACGATCTCCCAACACTCCAATTTGAGTTGAATCACGATCATCACTCGAGAATCGTTACACTCCAGCTGGAACTTAATTTAGAACAAAATATTTTGAAATAACCAGATTACATGGTCGCTCTTGAGAGAGAGAGAGGAGGGTAGGAGGACGGAGTAATGCCGCTTGGAGATAATGATGGTTGGATATAGACGTGAGACGAAATATACAACCGTATATCAGACACTTTAATTTTATTCCGAAAGCAACTAATTTGAAAAACAAAACAGCACGAAACACGCGACCCTAGCACTCATAACCCTCGAAAGGAAGTAGTACGGCAATAAAATGCGAAAAACGATTACGGATCAATGAAGCGTACCTTCCCTCTCGGGGCGCAAATAAAGCGGAGTACATACTTCAAATATGCTTTTCTTAATCGTTCTCATAAAACAAAGATCAGCCCATCTCCCCCCGTGCGGCAAAAATAAGTAAAAAATCCGTCCGCTGCTCATATCGCGTTGATCGTGCGGATTTTTACCGCAAATTGTTTCCTCCCTCGCGAATCGATATTGTTTGTATTGGCGTCGCAGGTTTTTATAATATTATTGGTATGGCATTATAAACAAGATAAAGTTAAAAACTACAACCCGACTACGTGAAAGTTATAAAAGTTTGAAACATTTACATTGACAAAATAGAATGACGTATCGGTCATATTTGATAGGCATAGAGTTGAAAATGAAAATAGGTCGTAGGTATTGTAATTTTTCTCTATGGGGCCTGCAGCCTGCGGCTACCTAAACTTTAATACGCGTTTTGTTGGCTTATTCGGGGTCGGCGCCCTAAATCCTATAGCCTATAACCATCGGGGTATTGAGATGAATCAATCGATACATAATTTGTTGAAATCGAACCAGTAGTTTCAGCGCTACGTGGGAACAAAGAAATCGGCCACATACATACAAACATACAAACATACAAATATACAAACATACAAATATACAAACATAGGGTGCTAACCTCATAACCCTCCCCTGTTGGTAGTCGGGTAAAAATGGAATGAGGTTGGAGTCTTTGCGCTCATTTGCGTAAACGGTTTTCAATGTTTCCGATCCGCTCTTTGGATGATCAGCTTAGCTTTACATAAAGATATTTTATCTGATTTGTTTACTGAATGCAATAACTATATACAATGTAAGTTTTTCATATAATTTTCTTTGTTTGAAGGTGTGTAAGAGTGAAAATTGCGATACAAAAATTTCAGCCATCTTGGATTTGGAAATGGACATCTTTTTCGTGATCTATTGCGTATGAGATATTCGAAAATGATATCCATAATAGTGAGTATGCTGTCACAGAGCATGCAGGTGATGTATAGCTATTACAATTTTCCCGTTAAATCTAACTAATGAGCAAGGGCCTCCTTTAATCCTTACACGTCTCCATCTTTAGCTGGTTGAATCCACGATGAATCAAACATTAAATGAATTTTAAAATGCTGGACATAAACAAAGAAATTTATCTGACAATTCACACAGCAATATCTAGCCCCAAGCTTAGCAGAGCTTGTGTTATGGGCACTAGATAACTGATATACATAATACAATACAATAGACATAATTGACGAGTTCCTTTTGTGAATTTATGCTTCAAGTGCAAAAAACACTCATTTATCTCAAATTCCAACCCTATAGCGTCCAATTACTTAGTTCACATCGAATTTCACCTTTTAAAATCCATCGCTATCAGGAGTCCCCAAGTTGAATTGGCTTAAAACCTCCCGGCGGATGTGTCATTATAATTTCGAGGGAGAGATGACGAATTTCGCCTCAAGCTCGATACCCTAAGCTATTTTAATCTTAACTTAGTTAAAAATCTTGCGTCCGACATTAGCATTAATCATTTTTGACATTCCCTGTAATGGATATTGCACGCGATTCGCGAGTAATTAAATTTGGTGGATTTAGCTTATATTGTAAATACCTACACGTGCTCTGCAAATATTGGTAGGTACGTCTTCAGAGCCAGCATTAGATAATTCTGTTTAAAAATTGGTAAATGAATTGAGAAATAGAAATATACCTATCAACCCATATTTCATCAGCTATTTGATGAAACCCTTTGACAGTAGACCAGCAGAATTCGATCAAATACTTCAGACTTATCTGTGCCCAAACACACTTATAATTTAACCGTACCTAAGCATTTCAGATGAATATCGCAAATACAATCAAATAGCAAACCCTTTAATTAATTTTATTGGAGAAACAAAGAAAATGCCTTTATTAGGCTCGGAATCTAAAGCTTAATTGAACGTCGACATTGAGAGATTTCAATTCAATTACTAAACCATATTTAACGAAATCCTATCCCCTTTCCCTCGAGGAATAATATTATTTATTCACAAAAAATAATACAAAATGCGGTAAAGGAACGCTCTGTTGGTTCAGCGGAGATCATTCGATGTAAAAGTTGGGAATAGAGGCAGGAAGAAAACTTGGATAAGCGAAACCCTCTAAAAATGATTGATGCCGCACTGGCGGGGGACGATCGCTCACTGGCACGTTTTAAAACGAATAAACGTCGAACCGTTCCAAATTTGAAAATGAACATCATTAGCGCTATTGGCTCCCGCCGATTCATTACCCAATCGAATATGAGATTTTTCTCGACTTGTTTATTTTTTATTCCCGCCAATTAATGAGGGTGAGTTAGTGAGTCCATTGCTTCGTGGTTTTTTGACATTTGCGTCTGTAATTCAAACTTTTAAATAGCCAGAGACTCGTGACTAATTCCAGTTCTTAAAACTTTCATAAAATAGCTACGAAATGGCAAAACAAGACGAGAGTTTCCAATAAACTCAATAGTGCGGAATATCAAAGGACAGATTAATCGAATCGAAATCGAATAGTCGAATAACAAAAGCGCATCGACATCGGCAATTTCCTAACATGCCTGACATGTTATTACACGGGCGTTTAGCTTTTGTTTCTGGTGGGTCTTTGTTAGGAGTATAACAATTAGGTAGACAATGCTGGTCGGACGGTGTTATCTTATGAGCTAGTACAATAGCTGACTGCGCTCAATATCTTTATGCTCCTTCTGTTGAAGGCCGATGCACTCAGCTTCTTGGGTGTTTATTATGAGGCAAAGATTAGTTGGGTACAGATGCGGCTAATTTTAGAAGTTTAAGGTTGTAACTTTTCTGTTTTATGGATTATGGATTTAACAGAAAGATGACGAATTCTACTTTTAAAAACGTATTCCGAAAAGGAAGCTTGTCTACTTGACAAATAGTAGATACTTACGTAAGAAACTGTAGGTATAGTAGATAATTTTCTCAACTGCTCCCAGTAAACCAAATTTTTTTTATTTTCAAAACGAGTGAGGGGTGAGTTAGAATAAACGCGCATTCATTATACTTCTAACTCCACTGGACTACTACCTCGTTTATAGGAACTAGCTGACCCGCCCGCGATTTCATTGTGTCTGCGGTACGTCCTAAAAGGAAACTCCGTGCAAAATTTCAGCTTCGTAGATCTTGTAGTTTCAGAATTCTCTTGATATGTCACCCAGTTTGGGTGTTCTGGTCATTAACACCCATAACACAAACTCTGCTTATCTCGGGCTAGATAATGCTGTGTGAATTGTCCAACATTATTATTATTATTAGTTTTCTCTTATCTCTTATAAACATAGATTAGAAGGTACCTCTTGCCATTTTAAATCAAGCGATTGAACTATTTCCTTTCCATGAAAAGTTCTCGCTGCGCTCGCTAGATCCACACAGATTAGCGGTGATCACTCAGGTAGGTATATTTTCATTAAATTGTCGGTTCTGTCCACTCATCTTGCGGGAGACAGCGTGGGTTCTCCTTTGTCCCGCTTCCTTCCTCGGACGTCTCTCACCTGAATGCAACTGCTCCTCACACGCCATTCTTGTGTAACGAGGGTGCATTGCTTTGTGGTAAATATGCTTATGATATGGACTGAATTTAACTTTGGTAGTGTCTGTTGAATGCTGAGTTTGGTGACATGCTTTTTAATATTTTACTTTATATATTTATTATTATTTCTTCTATGTCTTATTATTTAACTATAATCTCATTTTGCATACTTTGCCTTCTTGAATATATAATTTTGTTAAATTTCACATAAACAAGTCCCAAGGTCCCAAGGCGGGAATCGAATCAGCAACATTCTGCGTCGCAGGCGGACGTAAATAATTACACGAATAAAAAAATATAAGAATAAAGCGACTCTATTTAGCTCGATTCATTTTCAAAAACCGCAAAATAGTTCACCACAGCTACAAACAGTCCAATTCTGTAACAACATGACATCGAGACTCGAAAGCGAATCTCAACGTCTGACAGATCCGCGACGGCTGTCGACACCTGCGGGGTATGTGGAGCGTTTAATCGCATAAAGAGCTAATTGTCTGTGCGGATTCCACAGGTAAACACTACGCGCCATTTACACACAACCGCAGCTAGGAGGTTCGAGCGGATGGAGGTGGTATATGATTTTAATGGTAACGAGAACAGATTGATAAGAAAGAGAAGCTGGTCACTCAGGAACGGCTTGATAAATTCAGTAAAAAATCTTTAAAGGTCAGATTCAGTAAAAATTGTTTGAAAATATCTTTACAAAATTTATTTTATATATATAAGCTGAAAAGGATGTCCAGCAATGGGATAATGAAAAACAAATATATTTATTTAATATGGGAGTCTGTCGAGTCAGCATATTTGCAAAGCAGAAGTAGGTCAGCATTTAGTACCTAACGTACCGAGAGAGGTATTTACTTTCACAAGATTCCGTCCGATTCTCTTCGCGCGTGCACTATCACTCTACCAATTTTTCGTTTCTCCAATTACCTTAAATTCCAATTCTAACATCCTGAAATCTGACACATGATTCGTACCTCTTAGTTCACCTCTACAAATACACATCAACACGAAGCATCGATGTAAGCGGGGATTACTCCACGACGAGTGATTTAATTCCTACTGATTCATTACGTATGTGCTCACGCAGGTACATTCAGGCCTCTTCGTTTGATGACAATTACACTCAATAACCGACGCTGGTATGACGTATGGTTAAGGAATTACAGTAATGGTTGGGGTCGCGAATGATACTGAAATTAGGTTTAGTGGTTGAATAGTTTCATTATATGAATATGCTATTTGGTTTGATTACTGTGTGATTTATTTAGTTCAATTTCTTTACTTTCCAATTTGGGTGGAAATGAAGATTTCCCGGTCACTCTTGATCTTTTGGACCAATATGACCGTTTAGCACACTTGGTGCAGTTCGACGACGCGACCATGACGTTTGACATGACGGTTAATTCATTCACTGTCCGCCGTCACTACGCTGAGCGCGCTGAATTATCTCAACACTAGCTCGCTCAATGATTTAAAGTATTGTACCTGCCATGTGTTTAAAATTGTGTAAAAAATGTCAGCAAACTATCTTTTGTTGAGCAAAGAGACAATGATGATAAATATAAAGAAAAATAGTATTAAATAGATAGATAATTATGTATTTGAAGTCTTTACAAAACAGTTAGTTCCTAACTAAGCATAATTCTATAGAAAGTAAGGGAATTGGCGGCCTTATCGCTTAAAGCAAGCTTATTTATTCGGAATAGCACTCGTTTGTTATCATAAAAATCCAACGTCAAGCTTTAAAAGTCAGTCAACATTGTAAACCTTGAATTAACTTAACATTACGATTACGACCGAACAGTGTGCATAGGTTTTACAGCTTGGGGTGTTTTTATGTCAAGAAGGGGAATGCTGGATGAAAACACAAGTCAGTATGGAAATCCGAGTTATGTTTTATAGTGGACGTGCGGTGAATAAGGACATTTCTCATTCTCACTCGTAGAGGTTTGCTACGCAGAATGCTACGCAGTTTTACTTTTGGCGATTAATAAGTGGACCAAGCGCAAAAAGTATCTGTACCAAGCGCCAAAAGTTTTGTTGCAAGGGAGCAAAATTGATCAAAAATTAAAAAAAAACAAAAATAAAAATCTTTTTCATTATTTTTTTTATTTTACCATTGGTATCAACGATCTCTCATTGATACCAATGGCCACATAAGAAATACCGTCTCAAAATTTTTTTGGATTCTAGGAAAGAATACAGGACGGTATAGTATCATCATCATCAGCCTATGTTAGTTAATTTTTGGACATAGGCCTCCCCTAATGAGCGCTATAGCGTCCTGTCTGTAGTTTTTCGCAAGTCGGGCGTCCTACACTACGTTTACCAAGTGGAGATACTTGAGCGTCGCTGATATAAAACAATGGAGCAAGACTGCTCCACGAATAATAAAGATTGCCGGCCACATCTTCACTTTCCATCAGGTGAGATTCAAACGAAATTCTAAAGACTATAAAAAAAAAATTCTTTAATGTGTTTTTTTTTGGTTTTTATTGTTTTACTGACTTAATTGCTTTTAGTTATACAGTGTGTTAAGCTTAGTCGCCATAACGTTCAACGCAACATTTTTTTTAGACTGCTCTAGTCGCCCGGACATTCAAGTGGTGTTAAAACCATAATTGAATTTAACAGACACACGTACAATTTAATTTAAAACTACCTTGGTGTAGTAAACAATCATCTAAACGGTTACTAAAAAGTCTGATAAATTATTTAATAGTCCAAACGTACCCCAGCCAGCAAAAATCATCGCAAGAGACCCGTACCGTCGCCAAGCCCGGCAATTCTTTATTATTCATGGAGCAGTCTTGCTCCAGTGTTTTATATGAGCGACTATCGAGTATCAATTTGTGCCGAACGGCCCATATTAGCATTTCCGTGGAGGCCTACATTGTTTCTGTAAACGAGGGGGAGTACGAGTATTTTTACTGCGTGTTTTTGATCTTTTGTGGATTTTTCGGGCAAGTTTGTAGTTTTCTTAGCAGTTACATAAAAAATATTGCTATAAAGTTGTAACACCATGCAAAATCATGAAACTTTAGACTTCTATTTTTAACTGTCCCATAGAGCATTTGATGCTACTAATTGTTAGTAGGTACAAATGCTTCCCTTATTACCAAAACGTCCGCGCGGGTGTTATAGTACCTATTCAATAGGGTATTGCACTCATTTTTGTAAAGTGTATCAATTAGGTTCTATAATGCTAATGAACCACAAAAAAATATAAATATGTAATATTCAATCGTGCCCTGAAAATGCATTTAAAATTTACATTGTCATTTTGCGCAGTGGACGGCATATTGCTTTGTGGTCACGACGTCAGTGGGATGCGAGACCTGAACAAATGCGCTGATGTTGCTGATGACGCTGATGACAATTAAAACTTTTTCGTCTACAACTTTATTGCTGGCATAACAACGATTCGGCTACTATTTCATGGTGTTTAACATCAGATTAAAAACATGAAAACTATAAATTGAATTTAAAATTTATTTTTCCAACCGCTTTTTGCCTAAGCTACTTCAATAATATATTTTTAGTTTTTTTCTCATGTAGAGTAAAGTACCCTATTATTAGTTAAGCAATGGTCGACCGGTTCTAAAATCTTGTGGGTAATTCAGTAGAGATATAAAATGTGAACTACACTCGCCGTCCTAAAATTTCGAAGCGAATAATTAAAAGCAACTATAAGATGTGTACAAAACGCAAATCCCGCAAAGCTCTCTCGGCTCATTTCCACGCAAAGCTAGTCGATGTCAAGAAGCACTAAGGGTAAGGTTCTGACGGTTGCGTCTGGCGTCTTACTTTCTACACTTAATAATTTTTAAGTGAATTCAGATGAAATAAGTGCTAATTGTGTAACTTAAATAATTGACAAAAAATTGTTTATTTTAACTAAAAAAAATCTTGTCCGAATCAATTTATTGTCCGAAAAATTTTTTTTACTATAAAATCTTTTTCATTAAAATACCTGTCGCACAATCTTGTGTCGCAGTAATTCATACAAGAATGATGTCAAGCTTTTTGTCCTATAAGCGTACATTCGAACTTTTGCAGCTTTGTCGCACAAACGTGCATTGCACATTCGTTCGGCGAGCTCACGTAGTGCACTCCAGTATCCAAAAATAAGGATTTCATACAGAACTCAGAATTTCTGCGAACGAATTGTAAGTAGTATGCAAAATAATAAATATAGATTCGCGTGCAGCATGCTCAGGAGACCACAGCCTAACGTCTCCAACACAATTCGGTAAACAGTGTGTACGGTTATGAGTGTTCATTAAAGATACGATATAGACGGCGGATGCGACGCGGCTAAATTGGCTGTTACTGACTAGAGACTGTGCTAAGAACTGGCTTTTGGCTTGTTCGTGTGCTTTAGTTAAATAGTGTTGGAAATGTCTGTTAAATAATAAAAAAGTCATTATGGTTTAATTTCTGAGCTTGAGAGTGAGTCACTCTAGTTATAAGATCTGACATGTACCTGTAATAATGTATTCGGCGAATATATGATTAGATTTGATTTGATTTGAGACTTGCTTTAAAAGTAGGTTATCCACAAACTAACCTGTAGTTTTAGTTGCCTATAAATGTAGTTATCTAACACACAACAGCACTTCTTACCTAGTAGCTTGAAGCACTGATGCAAAAAATTTGCATTCTACTGGGGAAGCACCTGCATAGATAGCCCTAGCTAAGAAACATCATGCCTAAGACAATTCTACATTTCTTAGCAGCTGCAAGTGGCAAGTTATGAACGCTGCAGCTTCAGTGGTGAACACCCAGAGCAAACAAAAAAAATAATTTTTCCGCTCACACGTCTTTTTAGATTTCACCTTATGTATACTATCGCATTATAATACGCTGTTGCTATATTATGCTACTACGATCGAGAAAACATACTTTAAAACTGTATTTTTTTTTCTAGGATATTTGAAAAAAATAGGTATTCCAAAATGCCTTTTAACCATGTTTGTTCAATAATGTGGTTGACAAGGGATCTTAAAGGCACACCTAATAACACTAATAACACCTAGAACAAGAAGGCATTTTCCAAACCACATTCCGAGCATCTCTGCCGACCTTCGCATAAAATCTGACTATATTCCACCAAAATCTTCTCTCTCGAAGTTCATTAACACTATCTACACTGCTACATATACATATATATGTCACTCGCGACATCACAAATGAACATTCATTCTCAGCTGTAGCATAGTTTAACTAACAAGGGGATGTTAATTTAAATTTAGTATCTTAGCTCGCGTAATGAACGGGAAGATGATTGTTATAATGGAATTGTAGATTTTGTAGACGCTGTAGTGTTTGCCAAGCTTGTTTGAATGAGGTGGCTTGATTAGGTAATCAATTTTGTCAATGCAGTGCTTTGGTAAACAAACACTTTATCTAATATGGATCTGTTTTTTGGTCTGTTCTTTCCAGACGTGTTCTTACTACGGGTTTTCACCCGTTCATCTCGGGGTGATAACATTGGGTCTTCAGAACAGACCTTCTCTTTCCGCTTTTGAAAAGTAAACCGATGAAGTGCGAGTTCGACTCACGCACTCGGCTCCATAATACAACACATAATTTTGTTTTATTGTATCAGCTACATATTTTGGTCACCTTAGTAATTGGGTAGGCAATACTATCAGCTGTTTTGAGTACCAAAACCTAAATCGACAAATCTGACTCGAAAATTTTGAAATTACAATGCGCAATAAAAGCAAGAGCTTTCCAAAGTTTTACAATTCCAAAGTGATCGCACGTCACCTCACATCCTTTCGCCTCTCATGCAAATAATGTAACGTGGCAATTTTTAATTACGACTGAGCATCTGTGTCGAGACGCTCACTGTCTCGCGACACGTCGTTGGTGTCGGCTTGAAGCGGTCTAATACAGGAAAATATAGGTACAGTGATGCCATTCTTAATTAGGGTGGCTTTTTCTCTTTTAGGATATTTTTGTGTTATTAACAGCTTTAACTTAGTTTCTTTAGTTGCAATACGTTCAAAAATGAGAATCACGCATGTTTACAGTGGAAGAACTCTACCAAATGTTTTTTCAAAGCTGCACTGAACAGTCCTCTACACGACTGTACCAGGAAGGCAGCGGTGCAAGAGGAATGGTGCTGGTTGTGAGGCGCTGAGGCCTGATATGACGACCTAGACACTGGGCTGTCAAGAGTATAAGATCTAAGAAGAAGAATGTAAATAAATAATAATTCATAATTTTATATGTTTGTATACCTAGTAGTAGTGTGGGGTCTGTTTTCATAAACGTCATTATCACGACCATCAATTTGAATAAAACAATGAACTCAGTACCACTAATCAACGTCATTATTACAAGAAACTATGAGTGATTAACAATCAGCAACCTCTCTGAACCAGAGATATAAATCTTTGTCATTCCCTACCGACATGCCACAGGCGTCGGGGGCGCTTAAGTGTGGCATTTTACGGCTTTTATGCATATTTGATGGCACCGCCATAATCTCTGCGGTGGGGAAGCTGTACCTGCATTGGATATGAATGCCTGAGTCATTGTGGTGAGTAGCTCTTCAAACGCGTTAGAAAGGAGGATGGTGAATGGAGTTATGTCTTTTCTTAGTAAAGACGTACTTAGGTATTAGATTGGCTTCTCTTTAATTTTATTGACACATGTAAATTTTTTTTTTAAATATTTACAAATTTATTTCTTCAATACTAATGTGCAATTAACTATATCTATGAGTTTGTATTTACTATCATGAATTATTGTAACACCCACTAGTAGACCAAATAAAGAAAGAAAAATTAAAAAAAAATACATTAAACAGACATTATTTCTGGCCACCCTCTATACTTATGCTAAGGTTGCCTGGAAGAGATGTATTTTAGCGATAAAGCCGCCCATTGTACATTATCTGCATTTGTTTTTGTTTTCTGTTGTTTTTGATTATTTGGTGTGAAATAAAGAATAGTTATATTGTATTTTAATTTTTACCTCTAGATAAACTTCGGCTCAAGGCTCTACTCACGTGGTATCTGGGTGTAACATAGCAGTAAATAATTATAGGATTACGTTATATGAAATTTTAAATCAAGACCAGTATGAAGTTCTTTGAAGTGAGTAGGTATAGCAATAATTAGACACAAACGGTCAAATAGCCTCTTTATTTACGCAAACTCGTGTGGTTAGGCTTTCTCCTGAGTGAAAATAAAGCACATTACATCAACGTGTAGCCACAAAACAAACTAACCTAAATTAAACACACGTTTTACCCCTAAATTAATTTCAAAAGCGTAATAATCCAGTAAAATCCTGTGCCGATGAATTTGAAAATAATGACTGGCATTAGACGCTAGCTAAGAGGGACGTATCAATTACTGGACGAAAGCAAACAGGGCATTACAGGGCTCAATATTAAAATCGAATTTACGGAATGCCCTGCTTTACTGCCTAAGCATAGAATGTTGCCTTGCTGATAGAGGACGGTTGGTATAAAAATAAACGCAGGATAAAATAATAATAATAAAATAAAAATCATTTATGCAGAACATTTTACATAAGGATCATTGATGCTTATTGAAAGGATGACACTACCGAAGCTTACAAAACTGTGTGGTAGTAACAACGCCCAACTACGAGATTCCTGAATAACACAAAAATACTAATTACTAGCTAATATTAAAAGCTACAAAACAACTTATTATAAAAACAAAATTAAGGATTTTATTTCCATTTACTTGCCTGGTTTGAACATTTTTGATTGAACGAGCGTGATGATTTAAAGACCGAAAGAAAAAACCGTTTTTTTTTTTAAAAGATAAGTTTTAAAATGATTTCTTTAAAAAAAACCTGGATCCCTGATGCTTTGATGCAGAGCACCCTATCTTCTTCTTCGTCGATCTGGTCAGAACAGAGCGGTTGTACCCTTGTTTATTCGTACTGTGGAGGGCTCGTGTAATTCACCTCGCCATATTTTATTATTTTTGGAATTTCTGTCTCATCCAATTTTTTTTTTAAATTATTTATTGAATTCAATAGGCACTCTCATTGCACTTAAAATTGTGAAATAACATTTCACAATTCTAAGTGCAATTAACTAAGGGTTAGTCAGACCACAGCTAGTAAATATTTTAAACAAAAAAAACGAGTTTCTGACCTAAAATTTATAGCAATTAGCCTTAAATTGTCAAGTAGCTGTGTGGTGCCGGCTTAGAATTTAGACCACGCCGACTCTTCCCATGGGTGTCGTAAGAGGCGACTAAGGGACATACACCGGGGGACGGGCAGCAGCGCCTCTTGTAATATAGATCTACCACCGAACTGCGGTCCCCAACCCGCATGCCCAGCGTGGGGATTATGGGCATTACCCGCATTAGATAAAAACCAATAAGGTGATTATCAGGGGAGGCCTGCGTCCAGCAGTGGACCATTTTAGGCTGTTGAGGTTGAGGTTGTCATTTTAAGTGATTTTTCGATATCGTATGAGAATAAAGTGTCTTAAAAAACTAAAGTTTCATAAACTATGAAACTGCAGATAATTATTTTCTCTGCTGACGCTACAATTTAAAGTGTTTGGTGACCGAACGTAACATCAATTAAAATCACATTTCTGTAGTTCCAGAACACGTGAGGCCGTCATTTCCATGTGGGCGAAACAATCCGATACCGAAGCCATGGCTTATTGTTTACTATTTTTACACGTTGCTTATATTTGGGAAACATTTTATTGATTTATAGAGTTAGGCAAGCCTATATTCTTTTTCACTTCTTTCACTAGTACCATAGATGATTATATCAATGGTGTAATAATGCTTGGCCAGACGTCGCCCAGTTCCGCACCAACAATGGTATTTAAGGAGAACAATCTTAAGCTTAGTTTTATAAAAATATTGACCTGTATCTAAATCACATTTTATTTAGACTTAGATAGGCAAGTAATATTGTATTACACTTTAAGTGTTATACATACTTATTAGTGGTTTATTTTTCGCTTTTTCCACTAGTGGACAAAAAATTGAAGCGAACAAAATCAATAACATTTTGTTTCTTATTTGATAATAATTACTATTTATTAATCTGTTTAGCAATGTGTCTAAGTGCTTATTTTAAAAGCCTAAAGAAATAAAGTTAATGACTGTTGAAGTGAATAACAACATTTTTCTTGGTAGAAAAATTCACAGTAGCAGCCCGGAGTCAGGAAGTTCGTGGTGTTACATCCCTGTGCCTCGGAAAGCACGTTAAGCCGTTGGTTCTGCGTCTGACCTTTCTCTGGTCGTGTCGGTTTGCCACCGTACCATTGGATTTTGAGTAAGGGATAAGAGAGTGCTCGTGTGTTTGCGTCTTGCGCATCTGGCTAGTCTCCGTGTAGACTGGCCTCCGTGGTCGTAATTCGGCTTGGAGGCCACCACCATTTTAATGTATTACAACAAACGCCAGCAGTTGGCAAAAGCGAGTGATGATGATAATCAAAGTGTTGGGACTTCAAAAATGTGTGTGCATTTTGTCTTTCACTAGACTTTAACATAACAGGGGAGAGAGCTCCCTCATTAAATTTTTACTACCTACTAATTTATAAACAAAGAAAGTTACTACCAAATAATACACACAAATTAGAACATTGACAATTGAACTAACTGCAGACTGTTGCAAACAATCTACAGGTAGCTCAACAGATCCATATCAATTAATCAAAACCTGTCGGAAGCGTCCCCGTTTACTATAGTAAACGGGGACGCTTGTACGTATTGTATTTTATTGTATATCTCACTAATATTATAAACGTGAAAGTTTAGATGGATGGATGGATGGATAGATAGATGGATGGATGGATGTTTGTTCCTTTATCACGCCAGAACGGCTGAACGGATCTGGATGAAATTTGGCACAGAGATAGATTATAGTCTGGGATAGGACATAGGCTACTTTTTATCCCGAAATTCCTACGGGAACGGGAACTACGCGGGTGAAACCGCGAGGCGCTGCTAGTATACAATAAAATACAATACAAAACTCCTTATTGTTCACCACAAAAAAGATTAAAAGAAACATAGACATAAAGAAGTAAAAGTACAATGGGCGGCCTTATCGCTTAGAAGCGATTTCTTCCAGGCAACCTTTGGATGGATAGAAATTAGAAAATTTAAGAAAGGCAAGAGTGTAACTATACAATATAAAGAAACTATAATAATATGTACTTTAAGCTAATTCCTTGAGTTCTTTTGGCATATTTTACTTTTACGTGTTTTAAGTACCTACCTACCTACCTAACTCGTCTTTTTTTTCACTTGTTTCAGGTTGAAGATGAGCGGCCTATCACACACAAACTCTTCAGGCCCTCTACGTCCATGTAAGTCCAAATAATGTATGGGATTTACTATTTTCCACTTTGTACCTTTCCATTCACAACACATTGAAAAGAACTCAAGAGCTTTCCAAATCAGGTAGGAACCTTATGTTTAGTAACAGAAAATAATTGAATTCGTTTCGTTTTGGGTGTCTACGTAGATTATCAAGTATCGTAAACAGTAACGTAGAAGGAATTTGAACCGGGTTACGAACGAATGCACAAAAAGTCATCAAATCTCACTTTTATTTTACTACTAGCAGCGCCTCGCGGTTTCACCCGCGTAGTTCCCGTTCCCGTGGGAATTCCGGAATAAAAAGAAGCCTATGTCCTATTCCAGACTATAATCTATCTCTGTGCCAAATTTCATTCAGATCCGTTCAGCCGTTATGGCGTGATAAAGGAACAAACATCCATCCATCTATCTATCTATCCATCCATCCATCCATCCATCTAAACTTTCACGTTTATAATATTAGTGAGAAGTGAGATGACAAGCTACCAACCCCGGCTATTTTTGTAAAATCAAAAAAAGCGAGAAATATAATTGCAATCTTGTAGGTATCTATTTGTCAACAAAACCGTTTCTCGAAAACATCTGCTCATAGAATGAACTATACATAACATACCTATTTGAAATATAATTGCCTAATTGTATCTACGACAACAAAACCGTTCCAATATATTAATTTTATGAAAATATCTAAACATAGAATACTAAAGTAATATAATTATATAAACTATACGATCTACTTTGGTATCAAACTAAACTAATGACGGTGCCTACCGAAGATACAATGTATCGCTACAATAACAAAATAATAATAAAAACAACAAAAATGCTCATAATTTGTGTGCAATAAGCAGTCACGACTCACGAGCGTAGAACTGCGACAGTATAAAGTGGTACGACCCGCCCGCGGCGCCAATTACTCCAGCCAGCTCATAAACTGCAAGTCGCGTGCGATATTTAGATAAATACATAAAAATCTGGCGTATCTGACTGTCTGAACATTATAAACTGATAAAAACTCAAAGCTCTGATAACTGTTTCTACCTTCGTGGTGATAAAACAAATAAAATCAAATGGTGAAAATAAGATTAGGCATAAGGTAGGACTGAGAAAATTTGTGAAAATCCTTAAATAGGAATAGTCTCATTTAAGGATTTTCCACAACTTTAGCATAGGTTTTTTTCTGAGAAAAAAAAAGTATGAGCTTCTCTGCTAGATTTCAGCAAATATATGTGTTCAACGAAAACTATAAATTTACAAAATTAACCAATATTCCTACAATATTTCTAGTAGGTATACAAAGAAAATACCCAGTACACCCGGAACAAAGATTTGTAGATCATACAAACATTTGTCCCAAAGCGGGAATCGAACCCGCAATCTCCTGCGTCGCAGGCGGCCCTTCGCCCGCTGCGCCACAAAGGTCATCAAAAATGCGAATAGTCAAATATCTTACCAAGAAAAGTCACGGAAAACCACTGGTACATCGTATATTTACGTAACGTGCATAAATATGTGCGTGGCGCGTGATCCAGGAGTCGCGGTAATTATTGCGTGACTTATTGGCACAGCAAGATAACACGTACACACCAACCAGCGTTCTAAGAACCCCTCTTCATCTAACTTTTACAAGTAGCTGGCAACACCAGGTGGATCAGGGCAAGGTGGTTGCTTTATCTACGCGTTTTGACTGTTTCGTGACTCCCGGGCAGAGATTTTGGTAATTATACTGATTAAGAGATGAATGCCGTATTTTCTGAGTCATTTTCTTGGGCTGTGGGGATGAAATGTCGATAAAAGAACGTTCATAATAATAGTATTTAATAGTTATTACCTATAACCTGCATACATAAAGAATGGGATTGAAAATGATGTCATCTCCCATGCAGTCATCACCATCAGCGGGTATAAGTCCACTGCTGAATATATACCTCCCCAAATGACGCCATGAATAGCCAACATGAACAACCCAATCTGAGCATAAGAGATGGCGTCATTCTCAATTCCATTCTTTGAGTCCGCAGGTTATATGAGTGATTGATTTTCTATATGATGAATCAAATCATAAAAACTATTTTCAATAAGATGATGTTTATATAGCCTCTGGATTTCTATTTCATAATTCATGTAGGTAAATTCCATGTACACATATGGATTCCCAACAACAGTTATTATGGTTGGTGACTGTTTCCAAGGATTTCTATGTATAGATAATTTACGTGTTTATGTCAGTAGGCACCTAAGGTAGAAATAGCTTTGCATACTTAAAACGATGTTTCTTAACAGACTTCGTGCCATACAAGAACAAAACACTAAAAACGTTGGTACTCTCGTCAAAGTTTGTTTCCAAATAAACCTCACACAGTTAGATCATAATTTGTGAACAACTTGAAGCTACTTACGAAGTACGAAGACACCTACCGACCCACTCAGCCCTGTTGGGAAGTTTGATCCAATAAAACAAAGTTCCGAACAAACGAATGCATTAAAGTCACCCAAAACTGATCCAATCGTAATATCGCACTTCCAGACATCGAAAGTTAGTATGCATTGACTTTGAAAAGTCGTCCAAAACTAAGTTGGGTTATGTTTATGAAACTATTCGCAAGCGGGTGTGTGCCGCCGATACACATGCAAGAACTCGCGCCCAACTCCAAGCATAGTTTGCTAAGTGGAACAGCTGTAAAACAAAGTAGCGAAGGGTCTAGGAACTCACTGTGTTCGTTGGCAAGTATTCGGCTGGGCGTGCGACGCGGAGGCAGCGGCGGCCCTTGCCGCGGCCCGGCACACCCGAACTTTGACAGTTTACGAAGAGGCGCCCAACTCGCCGACGACCGCTGCCGATTTATAAATAAGTTAAACTAGGTTTTAACTAAAAGTATGACCGGCGGGATGATAACAAACGCGGCGCCTACCCTCCACTCCCTCCGTTGCGGCGCTCCCGCGTGCAGATAAACTTTTAAAATGACTTTGGAAGCTTTTGAGCTTTTAATCGGTAAAGTTGTACAGACAGACAGTTCGGGCACAATCCTTGAACCGCTTGCGCCGGCGACGGCGGCGGCCGCAAAACTTTGTTTTACAGGACTACTTTTCTTCTTGTTTCAAGGTTGGACTCTTAAAACAAACTCCGGTTCGACGGAGTTCGCGAACTCGGGCGCGAACAATTTACAAATTTCTCTCTTTCATAACAACTAACTGCCGCTCGGCGCGCCGGCGAAAGTTGTCCTGCGTAGATCTTAATCGCATTGTCTGTTGCGCTCGCGACTCGAACAGCTGATTGTGACGACACACTTGGTACTACTTCCACATAACTCATACACTATGCGTTACGACCGAGCCTTGAATGAACCACTCCCTAAAGGAAATCCAAAACACGATATGAATATGGAGAACCCTTGACAGGCGTTTTGAAAGCTGTCGGTGCGATAAAAACGGACACGACGCGCAAAAAGGTTGAAAGATAGCGCCCTCTGATGCGCTTATTCAATTCGTTTAAGTGACATCGATAGCATCGGCTGCGGTGGAAAAACTCGTCTGTCGAATTTGACGGGCGTCCCCTCGGCGTTCGCAGACACTTCTTTTTTTCAGTTTACGCCTCACCTGCCCGGGGGCAGAAGTGGTCTCGCGTGAAATACACTGATTGGCGTTTAATACGGGGTTGTCTGCCTTTTATTTGACCCTCGATTTTTGAACCTAATTATACCTTTCTTATGACCATATAAGCAGATAAATGCTACTCAAATTCGTTGAATTTGCGGCTAGAAGTGATTGAAAAAGTTGCTGCAACATTTTACATAAAAAACCTAAACTGTACAGGCAAGGCAAGATTGTAACGTAAGCTAAATGCAGTATCGGGTATTGCGCGTAAATTTTACGTAACTAGAAATAAATAGGTTGCGGGTGTTGGGGCGGGGCGGTGGGCGGTTGCGTGCGCGCGCAGGCTGCCCCCGCTCGGGGCTCTCCGCACAGCGAGCGAGGAGCGCGCGCGGACCACCCGCATCGTGAGCACCGACCTCACTCCACACCCGACACCTTCCCGCTACGGCAAAAGTTTTCCGCCGTAGACCCTCTACGCGCCGCGCTACGAAACCCCGCGACCAGTGAAATAAAAAAAAAACGTTTTAAATTAGTGAGTTTTGTGTGGTGTACCAAAAAACTGTAGTGCGCGATGAGGATTCCTCTCCGTTTATAATGTCGGCCCTCGTTCGACCTGTCTGGTAAGTCGTAATTGCGGAAGTTTTACAACTATTTTCTTTTCGGGCTGAATAGTTGCGACTTTTGTTTAGTCGATTTACGCGGTCGTGTACCGCGATGCGTTAATATTTCAGCGGTGTTAATGTTCGTGAAAGTGATTAAAAAAATCGTTTACGCACAAATCCCACGCTCGTAAAACCATTTCACAAAATGCTTTCAATACTGTTGTATTATTTTTTTAGGGAGTATGAGGCGTGAGTAAGGATTAGGTAGGTTTGGATATGCTCCAAGGTTGATTGTTCCTTCGTCTCGGCATGTGTGTGGTAGGTAATCGAATCACAATTAACCGCTTGAAGGTAAATAATGCGGTAAGGTGCGGAATACTAACAGGCACGTTTGATGTGTTGACAATTAAATCATACATGTGGGGCGGCTCTGTTAGTGGGAAACTGTTAGGGCTAATTTACCTTTATAAATAATGTTGTAAAAGCGCAATCGCTGAGGATATATTTGAAATAATTCAATACGATAGTAAAATGTTCCTGCTATTTTTATTTTAGTTGGTATGAAAATAAATTAAGTTACAACAGCGTGAAATTTAAATACAAGTTTCCTTAATAATCAATAGAAAATACTTACTACAAACAATATAAAAACAGTGAAAAAAAAATCATATTTTAAAAAGAACAGTATGAATGCTGCTTGTTATTTTAATATATTTGAGAATTTAAAATCTCGCCAGTGGAGTAGAGTCCTATGTACCGACTTAAATTAGTGAAAGTGATTCAACAAACAAAATAAGTGCATTAAATTCTAAATTTATATTGCTTGAAATAAATAATTTTTATTAATTTAATTTTAACTACTATGCAAATTGGGTGGCTGTGGATATAATACTGATCTCTAACTGTTTTCCTTAATTAACAAATTTGCCGAAAAACAGAATCAATTAAAAAAGTTACCTACGCGATCAGAACCAATTTTAACATAACATTTCAGACATTTATTGTGGAATAGGTGTACTACAGAACTTACCGTTTAAATCCAACCAGCAGCATTTAAACAATCTATGAATTCTTAAACCGCTGAATTCAGGTAAGCATAAACGATTTTCACGGCTCGCCCCTTGAAAGTAGCAATCTGATAAGACTCAAATTATCACCTTAATGGTGGCAGGGCTTTATATCACTGATTAACACTTGGAGTCTTCATTGTAAGACAATTTTGTTGTATATGAAACGATTAATGATGGTCCTGTAAGTATTTTAAAGAACTGTTAATGTCTTACAGTTAAAGAAACAACAAATGGTGCTACAACTTCTTGCAAAATGAAATAAAATTTTATGGAATAAAGTTTAACAATAAATAAGAATCGTTAAAGTTTAAACCAAACAGTGAAGACCTATATGGTAGGCACTCAGAAAAGTAAAAAAAAACGTGTCATGGCAGATTGCTGTATTTTGTAGTTTACTTTATGAAAATAATAATTTCTGTGCCTTACATTAGGTCATATTGTGACAGCATGACGTCACAAATCAGTTTTCTCTGATTGGTGTTCAACGTGTCATGGCGGATTGCTGTATTTTGTAGTTTATTTTATGAAAATAATGATAAATCCTATTATTAAAATATAATACTTGTTGTATGTAATCTATGGCTCAGGTATCAATCGGTAAATACATATTTTAGGTGATTTTTTGTTGCTGTCATCATCCAAAATTTTACAATTACACTTTACTAGTTATCCTCATACATATTCGCCGTAAGAGCTCAAGGCACTTGGATACGTCAATTAACAATTTAAGTAACAATAAAGATCTCACTCGAATCAGATCTCACTTATGTAAGTTTACCCTTACTATTTGTTTTTTATGATTTAGCAAACGTTTTGTGCAAGCTGCGGCGTCCGATAATGAATGAATGAATGATACTAACAAAGAAAATTACAATCAAATAATAGAATTAAATTAAAAATGGCTGAATAAACGAATTTTTATATACCGTAAAACTACTATACACCTTAAAAAATGTTAATTAATACTACTTCTGTTTCAAATTTAGTTTATTTTGTGCGTAGCAGTATAGCCGCATAAGTAAAAACACAATATCATGATGTAGTGTCCCTACTGTTTAGCCCTAATTTGATTAACAC
Source organism: Eupithecia exiguata (assembly GCA_947086465.1). Taxonomy (NCBI): domain Eukaryota; kingdom Metazoa; phylum Arthropoda; class Insecta; order Lepidoptera; family Geometridae; genus Eupithecia; species Eupithecia exiguata. Next base: position 4,164,082 of record OX352230.1, on the reverse strand, counting down.
GTAGTATGCCTTTTTTTTAATAAATAAAAGGTGCTTAAATTTACATTCGACAGCAACATAACTGGCAGAATCAAACAGCTGAAATTTTGTAACGAAATTTCAGCAACATTTTAAAATACCAACCCCGAAACGCAACAGTTCACATAACGTTTAATTCAGGTAGCCGAGCCCATCTGATAAGGTTGAAATTGTTTCCACTCATGCCACTGGGTTATCTGATGGGCGTACGAGCATTTTAAACCTTGTTTTTCAATTTAGATCCGTGTATTTCAAAATTATATTGTGGAAAACTGGTTGTGGTTTTATTTTGGATGGAAATAGTGAATTCGTGTGAAAAAAAATCCCCGCGAGGCGCGTACGAGCATTTTATACCTCGTTTTTCAATTTAGATCCGTGTATTACAACATTATATTGTGGATAACTGGCTGAGATTTTATTTTGGATGGAAATTCGTGTGAAAAAAAATCCCCGCGAGGCGCGTACGAGCATTTTAAACCTTGTTTTTCAATTTAGAATTGTGAATATCAAAACTAAATTGTAGAAAACTGGCTATGATCTTATTTTGGATGGTAATAGTGAATTCGTGTGAGAAAAAAAAAACTTTTGTAATCATTTACGACCAAAATATCTTTGACCAAAGTGCTTGGAAGACGAATTAACTAATCCAAACTTGACCGGGTTAAGTCTCCATCTTCCATCAAGTTCTGTCTTCATCATCAGACCAGGTCGATGGCACCATGACATGGCATTGTCACCGAACTGACATAAGTATGCCAAATTTCAACTCAATCGGTTGAGGAAAACTGGTCTAAAATTCAGTTTAAAGATTTGTCCCACACTAACTCCAGTTAGTTATTATAATAAAAGCAAGTAGAATTTAAAAAACTGTGCCGCAGATGACAACACCCTCCTCAGAAATTATACTAGCCATCTTTTCAAACAGAAAAACAATCAAAATCGGTTCATCTATGAAGGAGCTACCTACGATGCCTCAGACAGACACAGATTTTTAACATAGAATAATTTTTAACACAGATACCTCTCTTTTTTGTTTTTTTAAATCTAAAAAATGTGCTAGAACCATTCTTTATCAAGTAACTTGGTTGATATTGCCATTTGAAGATGACAGATTTTATAAAAGATGACAAGGTCAGATGCTACTGGCTGCATACCAGTATAACATTAACTAGGTTTAGTGCAGAGATCACACAGTAACTAGCAAAATTTATAAATTATTTATTTTTATTTAATTTCATTTATCAGGTACATTAAGGTCCTCCCGCGGCTGTCGTGGCAGGATGATGATGATATTTAGCAGTGGTTGTTTATGTGCTAAACAAAGAAATCTATGCCATCCCAAAAAATAACCTTCAAAATGTTCAAGGCCACAATAAGGAAAAGCTTCATACGGCTTTATGAAAGAAACGTGTTTAACGGATAATAGTAGCAAGCTAAACACGGGAGTGTAGTGTTGGCCCGTGTGAGGGGTCCGATCCTTGCTGCGATAACCCTCGCGTTGTACGAACCCTTGAGTTAGGGCTGTCGCTGAATGTGTTTTTGACTGGTTTTAGTAGGATTTTTTGTTTTGTGATGTACATTTTGTGAATTATTGTAAAACCTTAAGATTTCCCAATTCCTTGCCCTCACAAATGACCAGCAGTAAGGGCCTGACGGAGCATCAGTTTCTCTACTATGCCACAATAAGCCAGACTTTCAACATAATATTTAACTTTATTTGAATTCTCGTTTTACGAAATCAATGTGACCACCTTATTTCTTTGTATTACTAAGTATTGTAATTTGAGATATACGTTTAATTTTTTACTGATTTAACTGTCGTTTACGCCCGACAGTTTTAAGCAGTTACTACTTTATACTCTACTTTATGACTTACTTGAGTTCAATGTTGACTCAGTTTACTGCTGCGTACATATGAACTTCAAAATTGGTTATTAGGTATGGCCTTTTCGATATAATGTTCCGTAAATTCAATCACCATTAAACAATATTTCACCGTTTTTTCTGATAAATTTAACAAAAAGATACAATTAATGTTAACATTGTAAATAACCATACCTACATGATCGCGACAGTGATTCCCATCCTTCCAACAGATGAAAAAATTCTTGAAAAGGCATTAAGGTTTAAAAAACAGAAACAATTGATTAATTGAAAACAATAACAAACTCGACTCGATCCTTGTTTTTTCACTTTTGTTCAACTGAAAGTCTGAGAGGGCGAAGGCCTGCAACAAACAATTTTCGGGCCATAGATCATTTATGAAAATTGATTTAGCCATTTTGATTCTTGGATGATATAAAGAGCATAGAAACACTCGAATAACCACTATGTCTCAACAAAACAATATTGTTTACAAAATACAAAAAAAAATTGAAATAATGACAGTGAACAACCAATATTTTTAATAAAATGTATTTTATTATAAATATCTGGTTGACATTCAACGTGGCAACCATATCGTGCAAATTCGCGAGGGTTAGGGCGCACGACAGTCAGAATGCAACGCACGAAGTACTATTACCCTAGTTATTTTTACTCAGTTTAACTATTGTAATATTGATTTTTACAATCATATGTTTCTTTGTACTGGGCTACGTACGAGCTAATCGATACGGGGTCATGGCTTGAACTCTTGAAGTTTGTGCTGTTTAGGGTTAAGTTAAAGGGAACTGCGGCTAAAGTTAATAAGTTTGACAAGGTAATCGAACAAAATATTTTCTTTTCTCTTTTAAAGTTTTGTGATAACGATACAATACATATACCATATAAAATACTTTATTGTACACCAGAAAAAAAACATTACAAAAAGACATTACATGAGACAAGTACAATGGGCGGCCTTATCGCTTAGAAGCGATCTCTTCTAGGCAACTTTTGAATGGAAAGAATTATATGAAGTTAAGAAAGGCAAGGAGTGTACCAACGATAAAATAAACATGACGTAATAGAAACAAACACATAAGAAAAATATAACATGTCCGCTTAGCTCCCACAAAAACATTTAGATCGCTACAAATCCTTTAAAGGCACGTTTTTTTAGCCATCTAAATTAATCGTACTAAGTACCTATTCGTATTTGAGCGTAACCTCAGCGTGTTTATACAGACCTTTCAGAGTAACCCGCGAGAAGACAATCCTGACCACATTAACAGATTATCTTTAAAACTGAGCTAGCATGCAAAGATTCAAAGTCGCAAAACTTGAGAGGCAGAGAGGTACAATTTCGGATTGGCCTTTTTTTTAATATGAATTTGCTACCACATATGTAGCTAAGACATAGAAGAGATAAAAGTAACTCACCTTCTAAGTAGAGATGATGAGTTTCCGGCATCTCTTCTTATTATGGCTTAGTTTGTGCGTGATATTAATAATAATAACTCTTTATTTCCTCTTCACAATAGGTTACCTAAAATTAGGTTGTTATATGCATGCACAGTGCGTAGAACGATATTAAACCTGTATTGTGAGAGGCTGGAGCTTGCTATAGGTTTCATAAAAAACCTGAAAATAAAAGTCTCCATAGAAAATAAAAGATGACATAGAATATTTTAGATATTCTTCAGTGATTGCCGCTCATTCCAGTTTAAATTACCTACCTAAACAACTGCAAAAATAATGAAATACCTATTTTAATCATCGCTCTATGGTTTTCAATAAAAAAACTGGTTAAACCACGCAAAACAAATGTTGATTTTAGCAAAACACATTAGAACACGTGGTCCAATTTTTTTTCAATAAAATCAACACAATGGCTTCAAGCGCGTTGAACTCTTTTGTATGATATACCCGTAACTAAACTTCCAACATATCGATAGATATTACAAAATTGTGTTAAAAATGCCGCTGCTGGTTTAGAAATTCAAAGTGTCTACCTACCTATGTATAGTATGGATACCGCTTCGTAAACTTTGACGGCACTGCGCTTAAGCCTGTCCACTTATCAGGCAGTCTCAGTTGTTATTCGCTATAAACTTCATCCGGGCTTCGTTTTAAGCCATTTAAACACGAAACTCAATTCCAGGCCAAATTGGCAGAGTATTTATCTTCGGGGTAGTCGATTTAAAAGCAAAATCACGCGAGCACACGATGCCATTATCTCTCGGGTGGGATCCGCAGGCCGCGCCAACTCTATGAATCTAATCCAGAGGATTTACCCGCTGATTTACAGTCGAGAGAAGCCAAGGAGGGCGCTACTTGAAAGAAAAGTGATAATGTCTTAATCCTACCACACTCGAGTTTGCTCGTATTCACCCCGCCTCCCAATTTTATGGTCGCCCGCGCAGACGGCACGTTTTGATTTATGATTTCAATAATTAAGAATTCTAAGGTGCAATTTGAATTTGGAAGCCGCGGTGTCTGAGGGGACCGACGCGTGTTTGTTATTGCCCAAGGGCGGGAAAGGGTCTCTTGACTTACCTTTCATTTTCTAAGGAATTATAATGGAGTTTCAAGGAATTATGAGAAATTATGAAAACGTACGTGTTTTCATTGTAATGAAGACTTTACCCCCTTCGTTTTACCGAATCACATTCAAGCTCTTGTAAGATTACTCAATTCTAAATTCACTATGAGCTTTACAAACTTTACGATCACCCCCCTGCAAAATTTAAATCTCTGAACAACTTTCTATCAATATATTTTACCTCCAACATTGATACAGTCGAAATCAAAATCCAATCAAAACTTGTTATCTACCGAATCGCAACAAAATTAACCGCCTCGAACCTCGAGTTTCCAAAATCTGGGGACACTCAGCGCAAGCGATCCTAGTCACGTTTTCCGCGCCCCGTCTTATATCGTGACCTAATCTCCGCATTACAATTAACGCGGCCCGAGATAACCCCACTCGCCACCCGCTGATAAAGGTCTGCCTTAAACTGGTTAAGCATCCACCCTTAGGGTTTATCTAATTACTATGCACACAGACGTGAGCTGTGGCCAAAGCGCTCATGTGTGTACTGTCGACTATAGAAACTATCAAACTATTTATGCAATCGTTACGTTTGTCGTTGAAAAACGATGTGTAGGTTGGAAAAACGATATTAAGCCCACAACAGACGGAGCTATAATATATGTTAATATAAATCATAGCAAGGTATATTATGGTATATTTTCTATAGTAATCGGCGAGTGACCACAGACGCAGCTATAACGTATATTTTTATTATGTCACCAAAATATGTCGACAGATATAGCACGATATATTTTGGTATAGTGACATGACGGCCGCAGAGCTAATGAGTTCAAAAATATATATACTGCTTGTTATACCGTGCTATACCGTATAATTTATAGCTTATTATATTAATATACATATAATAAAGCTCCGTCTGGTTATGGGCTTTATCGGATCAATGATCGGAGAAAGAAATTTTCTGCAGATTGTCGACATTATTTAAAAAAAACGTGTCAGATATCCGTTTTAGGATATTCTATCCAGTGATAGAAGCTTCTAAGACATTGTATTGTACCTGAACGTTAGTGTCTACCTTAGGTCGAGTGTACATGTGGCTTACACATACGAAATGTGGCTAAAACGCTATTGTATACATAACGTGGGTTGAGGTTGTGGCGAGGTTCTTGCTGCGTCAGAGTAGAGCGAACAGTTTATTGAATTGAGCGAGAAATGAGCATGCATTTTCGGTTTTGTGCTGGTACAATTGGGTTTCATTTTGAATGTGCAAATGAATAATTTAATCTGATGAACTGTCTTTTGAAGTGTCTTTTTGAGTAGTCGTCGTATCGAAATGAAGGTAAATAAAGTTTCAGACCTTCTTTAGACCTGTCGTTGCGTACCTAAGCTTAGTTTGTGTTTCATTGATTTGATTAACAATTTTGTGGTCTTTTAAGTTTTATCACCACATAAGGTAATTTGTTTATAAAATCAACCTACTTACCTCGTTATGGAAATAAATATTTCTGTTGTACTTCGGAACTTGTTTTTGGTAACATTTTTATTAATACAATATGCACTCACTGCAAAGCCTCGACTATGCGGCCAACAGGGGCCCGTTGCTATACTTGAGCTGCATCATGGGTAATGAAAGTGTTAATATCCATCCTTATACCATAAAATATAAATAAAACACTTCAGCTCGTCAAAAATTCTCAAAAACTACCTACTTTTAAATAAAAGTCACCTCTTTTCCTCGAATAATACTTCAAAACCCCAATTTCTCAACCTCGCAGCTAGGGAGAGCCCAGTCACGTATAAATGTTTGCCCGGCGCCGCAGTACCTACCTCTCGGCAGTCTCGGCAGTCTTGGCCTTCCGGTGGGGTCTTCAAGGACCATCGATTACTATCTCCACTCGCATATTGCACAACTTTCGAGAACAGCCGAAGATTGCCGATCGATAAATCAGACCCCGCGAAGTTATAACTTTGTTATTAGTAGGGAGGGAGATTATGCTGTTTGATAGCGGTAGTTCAAAGGGCTAAAGTAAAATGTTAGGCGACACCACTTTACCTACAATTTTACCGGCTTTTAGGAGATATGCCCCGTTTTCTAAATATTTTAATACAAACACATTGTATGAAAACTGTTTCATTGTCTTATTCAATAGGGTATTTACTCTTTAAAAGAAAAGTCTAAAAATATATTATTATCATAGGCGGCATAACAATATGTCATAGCAATCGGTAGTTTTAGTTCATAAAATAACAAAATAACATTTCAATTTCAATTCAGTTTCCAATTTTTTTGATCTGTTTATAATCACCATGAAATATAGGCGCAATGTTATTATGTCATGCGGCTGTGTAGGCAAACTAAAAATTATTATCTAGCAACATAAAAGCGCATTTGTTCAGGTATCACGCAGCCAACCGACGACATGACCGATGAATATGGCGTCCATTGTGTTTTCGTCAAGTTACACGCGCTACTTGAAAATGTAAATTTTGAATGCATTTTTAGGGTACATCAAACGCATAAAATTTTTGCATTTTTTTTTGTGGTTCATTAGCACTATTATAATCTAATTGAGACACTTCAAAAATGGGTTTACTACATAATTATTCAAATATCCTTTCGCGTCAAAACTAAATGGCGAATCATAACGTCAGGAAGCAAGAAAGGAGAAAACTAGGTCGAAAGTTTAAAACGTACCTGGTTACTGAAAAAATATACGAAAGAAACCTGTGCTTTATAAAAAGCCTTCGTTTTAAGTATGAACATACCAGCACAGCGCTTTGAAAGCAAAAACATATCAACCCATGCAACGAAATTAATTTGATTTTGGGATATCCGTTTATTTGAATGCGTGTGTGTGCGATTTTTGTTTGAGTGTGTTTGTAGAATAGTGCAATTTGATTAGGTATTTTTCGGATCTGTATTTTTTTCAATTACGACATCCACACTTTATTAGTATTCATCTATGATCCACACGACGACAAGTTAAAAACCATTTTAGCTTCGCTACCGCCAAAGAGAATACAATAATTACGTTGGCTACCGCTATACAACTGTTCTACAGATCCCCTATCAAATAAACAAAGCATTTGAAACCTCTTTTGTTACCAGTAAAAATTTCTTGAAATTACCTTTAACCAGCAATAAAACAAACCAACCTTTTTGTTTACTTTATGTCACAAAATTCTGAGAATTTAAAAAAGTTTTGAAAAACTTTGACATAAGTTACAGAAACATCAAAAAAAGTTTCGTGGAAGTTTTGTCGAAAGTTCACAAAGTTTTATTTTCCAAGTTTTTTAGAAATTATCTAAAACAAAACCGTATTCAGGATACAATGAATGGTACTTAGATTTTTCTTGATTTATTCCTAAAAATACATCAAAATCGCGACCCCGGGTAAAATAGAGTACGACTCGGACGTCATTGTTTACGTCATACTTTATGTACTTCGTTCGTAGTAGGCATTTATATAGATTTTTAGTGGTAATCTTTAATTGCCTCATTTTGCTTTTATATTACCTCTAAAACCTGGTCTGAAAGCTCTTGAGTGAAATGGTTTTTACGTGGGAACGATTTTTGTGCAACTATCCAAACTATCAAGTGCTTCAAAAGTGTTAACGTCGAAACAAAACGCCGAGAATCATTTCCGCGTAAAAATATTATGGTTGTGGATGGAAAATCGAATCGCAAGTACAATGTTTTACTATATTTTATGAATGTTGTGTTATTTTGTGTAGCTAGATCGTGGGACCTGACACTGATGTTTGTTGCAGGATGACGCCGTTGAGTGCACAGTCGGGGCTCTCCCAAATCACGAAGAGACAATTGGAGTTCGGCGTGGATGTTGAGACGTTTAGGCTGAACGATAGACGACTGAGTACCAACGACGCCTCAATGGAAGAAGAAGACGTATTTGCAAAGCGTCGGAGAAGACTGCTCGACGATGAGAGACATGACATAGAGCGACGCCGTCCGTTTCCCATACACAGGCCGCAAGTGATGCGACAGATTGACAATGATAACGATAATCTAATACGAGAAACCCAAGTCGCGCTGAAGTCTCTTTCAGGCAACTGGGTCCGGCACCAGTCCCCGCCCGTCAGCAGTGAAGACAACGAGGACGGAAACGGGTTTGATAACCTTTTCGATGATAAACGTTCAGACAAAATGCTTCCTTCTTCCCCTTCACAGTCTTCCGAGAGCACTTCCCAGAGAAGCTTCACGTATAACGATGATACTAGAACTGAAAATCATCACACAAACGGCACCAATAAAACTGAAGAAAAACGTAACAGATCCGACGAAGAAAAAAGCGAGTACGACAGACACAAATACTCCCATTACAATGGGGCAAACTTTGATGATCTAGGCGACTCGTCGAATGAACTAGAAATTGACTGCGATGACGATGAAAGTGACTACAAAGATAAACATAAACCTGAAGTGGTTACCGTCAACAAGCAATCCCTTTTCAACGCCTATAAAGCTGCGACGGCCGCGCTGCCATACTCTACGCAGTCAGCGTTCAAGCCTCCGGCGGAGGTGAAGCATAGACTCCACAATCCATCGCTGCCAAGCGAACCGTTCGGTGGATATTCGAACGATCACGAGAAAGGTTCAGGGAACAAGGGTTCGAAGCACTACACGGTACTGCAGCCTGCAGGCGCGGGTTCGCGCGCCGCCACGGCCCTCCAAGAGGCGCGCACGGTGCCTACCGTGCAGCCGACCAGAGACACCCGCCCGCCAGCTACCTTCTCCCCGACAAACTCCAGAGGTACCGGCCACGTTCACCTCAAACAACGATAGCCAAACTTTCTTAACGACCTGGCCGTAACGTAGAACTCTGCTATGAACTAAGTCAAAGTTTGTTTCAAGGTCGCCCCGCGATATCTCATAACGTAACAGTTTCGCCGCTTCCGAACTGAACAGCTGATAGCCGAACTTTACTATCGATGCTTGCATTTACGCTATAAAGATAAACAATAAATGAAAAATACTATCCCCCGCCTTTAAATCTAGTCTCATTTTCCGATATTTTTATTCAAATCGGTGCTCGTTTGCTAGGGACAATGGAAACCTGAAAACAAATCGTGCCTTATTTGTAAGACGTCTCAATAATTCAGTTGGTGACGGTCAAAATAAGGTTAGACTCCACCTACGCAGACGTAGTATATTGCAGTACCTAAACGTTTTCCTCGTATTGCTGGATGATAGCCGGTTTTACGTCAGGCAATAAAAACGGGTCAGGACGGGTGTGGGCGGGGCATTGCGCCGCCCCCCTTTTTCCTGAAAGAAAAATTGTTAGTCCGCGCGCAGCCGCTTTACGATCTTTATTTTTTCTTTGGAGTTGCGTGGGGCGGCGCCGCGCAGGTACGCCCCGCCGGCGGCACGCCCGGCCGTATCGATCGCGCACGCCCCCTCCCGATGATTAGGAAAACACTAATTTGTGCACCGGTCGATTTGTTCGCAGAAGGCAACAAGTGTCCTACGCCCGGCTGCAATGGGCAGGGCCACGTCACCGGACTCTACACGCACCATAGAAGGTGAGTCATCATTATGATTCGTCAACGCGCTAGGCAAAACATCTCTTCGTTCCTACAAACAAGCCTAACCACCGAGGAATATTCTCTAGAGAAACAACCTTATTAACGTCTCGAGTCGGGTCGCCTGGTATCGATCTTCAGAAGTTTGTTTCTGGTTCAAGCGGAACTTTCCCGTAGAGTTGCAATACCTACATGTTTGCTGTCATATTGCATCAGCACAGAATTTAATCACTGGTTAGCAATTGAACTTCAACTTTACTGCTCGTAAAGCTATGTACTCTTTGTCTTGAGCTCCTGAGGGTATCTCTAAACTTTTGTAATTTTATAAGTAGCAAGATTTAATTACCTACTGAAATTGAATTCCTTTTCTCAGTCTGTCAGGATGTCCAAGAAAGGATAAAGTTACACCAGAAAGTGAGTACACGATGCCTGATTTACCAGTACATATTTTGAACTTGAGTTGCAATTATGTTTAAAAAGTTTTGTTTTTCAGTTATTTTCTCTTATTTGGTATCCACAAAGTTTTAAGTACGTATCATCACTATCGATAATATAAAATAAAGACACATGTATGTACTAACAGTACTCTTTTAATTTTTATTTTTTTAATATTATTTGTTGAAAAAATTGAATTTATTAAAAGTCGATATTTTTTTGCTACCTGTAGCTTTAATATTTTTGTTCGTATCCATTCTTATATGCTTAAGATAAACGTGCGTGACTGCCCACTTGAGCTATTTCCCGGTAAAAGTAGAGTAGAGTTCAGAGAATCATTGACTCTATACTTGAGGGCTTCACCCAGAAGGATTTATATGGGCTTTTAATATAAATAGATGCAAAAATTATCTTGAATGTTTAAATTTCATAGTAGCAGTTTATGAAACAGGTAACCTCGGAGGCCTGCGCAGAAAGCTTAGAGGCCTACCCAGAAACCTCAGATACTAATTGCTTTACATGAGGTACCTACAACTTACTTACTTTCACCTTTTACAACAACTGTTATAATAAAAATCTAAAAAATCTACCTAATCACTTGATCAAACAGCGGACAATATTACCTGTTGTATAGGTACAGATCTTTAGGTTGTTGGTAACGCGTGAAAAAAATCTGATTTTTATTATTATCTAGGTTTTACAATTAATTTAAATAGCAGATAGAAGTTTTGCGTACATTGAAAGCGATTTACTTCTTTAATCTTCGCTAAGTCGTAGTTAGTAGTTCGCGTTGAATCAATTGTAATTTTCGAGGGAGTCTTTGGAGTCTTTTGACTTAGGCCTATTTCATTAAATCTTGCTCAGTCATAGATATATGCTTTGAGTGACGTTTATCCCATAGAAAAGCATAGATTGATGACTGAGCAAGCTTTCTTAATACGGGCCTCAGTGTTGATTTTAGTAATTAATTAATTTATTTTCGATTAATACCCCCATCGTAAAAGCCAAAATTGTCTTTAATCGTCTCGATACCATTATCACAAATCCACTCTACACTCTTCAAAACGGTTCACTAACACCTGATCATTGAACAGTTTTGGCGTTGCACGAGACAATCCTAAAGTGCCCGACGCCAGGTTGTAACGGCCGCGGTCACGTCAGCTCCAACCGAAGCACCCACCGGTCGCTCTCTGGATGCCCCACTGCTGCTGCTAGGAAAGCCGCTGCCAGAACTCAAAGGATCCGACCTCTATGTAAGTTTGAAACTTTGTTTGTGATCCAACGCTACTACCTCTATTTTTCTTCCAATAACCTTGGTCTCTTCAAGACAAAAGATCCATGATCCATTTTGTTTAAATTGTCTCAGTGACCGATTGGCTTGTTACTTACTGAACTCTGGATACTCAAAATTTGGAGTGTATTGTATGAATGAATGAATGAATGCTTGCTCAGTCATAGATCTATATTATGCTTGAGTGACGTTTATGTCATAGAAAAGCATTACTCAAGGATAGATAACTGAGCAAGCTTTCATAATACGGGCCTTTTAAGATGACAGAATGAACATTAGATGAACCTACCTGTCATTTTTCCCGTCCTTATACGATTTCACTTACAATAAACTGCTCACTATACTTGTTCCATGATGTCCTAGACGAGTCTTCGGCCACTGCGGCCAGTCTCAACGGAGACTAAGCCAGGCGCAGAACATATTATAATGCCCAAGTGTGTGCGCAAACACTTGTTTAATATCTAAAATCTACCTATTCCGATGAATACATGATCCCTTTGTCTGCATAACAAATCAGTCGGTCTATTGTCTGTTTCTATTCTACATCTTCTTTCATTCCTGTTTTGTGCCGAAAAAAATACTTTTCTATCTCTAAATTTAGAAAAGATGCTTAAATTGCCAGCAGTAAAAATAACAAAAACAGCATGATCATGACCAGTGTCGTCGTCGGTGATCTCTATGCGAGCGAGAGGCTGCGCCTTTCCCCCTCCTTGCGTAACCCCTCCGTCTTCCTGCATTTTCCAAAACGATGCTTGTGTTACCAGCAGTAAAAATGAAAATAATATTAGTAGGATCTCCACCAGTGCCGCCTTCGGTGCCGAACTCTATTTCGTTAAAGAGCGCTGCCGAGAGACCTTATCTTCGCCACCCGCCGTAAACGGAACGTTCCCGAATCAGTTTCTTTCTGCATTTTCCAATGTGATGCTTGTGTTAACAGCAGTAAAAATGAAAATAATATTAGTATGATCTCTACCAGTGCCTCCTTCGATTCCCATCTCCATATCGAGCGAGAGTGCTAGCGCGCGCCAGCGCGAGCGAGAGCGAGAGCGCGAGCGAGAGCGGGAGCGAGAGCTAGACCACATACCTTTGCCCCCTGCCGTGAAGCGAGAAGCTCCCGAGCTGCTGGTCCCGAAGCGCGAGGCGGCCGAGGCGGAGCGCGACTCTCCCGCCGGACTTGCCGGGATGGAGACTCGCCACGCCGCTTACGGCGCGCCACCCGATCAGAGGTCGCCATATGAACGGCCCTCCGATGACCATGTGAGGTCGTACAGGTCAGTTTTTGTTCTTGTAATATTTGTTATTCTTAGAGTCAACCTTTGTTCTTCTAGTGATCCAGTTTTGTACTTCTAATAATTCACTTTCGATTTCAAATTAAAATCTTGTGTTGAATGTAGAAGTGATGTGTCTTAATTAAGCAGTTTTATTCATAAGAATGTTGTTATTAAACACAATCAGCTTTCTAATCACAAAAACATTTAAATCACTTCGAATCCTTAACACTTCGATTCAACACTCTCAATCCCGTATTTCTCCGTTAGTCAAATGAACGAAAACCGGTACGGCTATGAGGCCCGGTGCTACGAAGGTGCGCCGGCTTTCGAGCGGTATGACCCCGCGCAGTGCCCTCAACGGCCCTACGGCTGGGAGGAGGAAAGGTACCACGACCCGCACCTACCCACACCGATGAAGACAGACCAGTCGGAGGAAACCCCAACCGGACCAATTTACCCTAGGTACGTGCCTGCTTGCGTTGCTCTCTATGTTTCAATTATGTGGTAAACGAGACACTCTTTTGCGGTCAAATAACGGTCAGAACGGCTTTCAAAATTAATAAACTCAAATCGACATATATCGCGGTATTCACGGCACCCTCTTTCGTCCAGACCAATGTACCACTACGAAACGGGTACCGGAGTAGCCGGTGTGGGCACTGTGGGCGCAATGGGTCCCGGTGTGCCCCCCGGCTTCTCAGCCATCAACCTGTCGGTGAAGATCGCGGCGGCGCAAGCGCAGCGGCCCCGGAGCCCTACGCCCCGCGACCCGCGCGACCCCCGCCCGGCGATAGATCTGTCCACCTCTAGCGGCAGTCCACAGGTGAGACCGAGCGCTTGCTAACGTTGTACCTTCAACATAAAAAACATACAAAATTACTTAAAGGACCGATCAGAATTACGTTAGCGATCCCAATATTTAGTAGCAGGATCTTAGTTTTGCTAATTGCTATTAATTTTTGGTTGCTCTTTTTTGTCGAGCCGAAAGTGATACGATTTGTAAAAGTACTTTTCACAACAGGGTCCATACGCATCGCCGGTGTATACGAGCGCCGGCGGCGGCGGCGGGGGCGGAGCCCGAGGCAGCCCACAGCCGGGAGCCTCGCCGCAGCTCACCGCCAGCCCCCAGGTGCCCAGTCCGCAGGGCCAGACCCTAGACCTTAGTGTCCGTTTACCACATAGGTGAGGCATTCCTTACTCTGACAGTGCACAATTAACTCTCAATGTAAATGCTTATTTTTGGGTCTCTTGTCCACAGTCGCAGCTTTCCTGGAGGTGTATCGTACAGTCGAGAATCAACGCCAGATAGTGGCGGTAGCCATCCATATTTAGAAGCTTATCATCGAGACACCGCTGGTAAGTCTCATTTAATTCACCTTATTGAAATTCCACAAGAAAATGAGTCTTTTCCTGAAAATTATAGCAAAAGAGCCTCTGCTCTCCGTTCATTATCTCGTATTAAATGTAATTTTCTAATGGAGATAAAATTTATAAACATTAGGCGTACGAAGAACATACACGAAATTGATTAATCTCGCTTAAAATTTTGTAATCTAGTAGATGTACCGGCTGCTCGCCCCCACGGGGGGGTTACCCCTAACACAAAACACGTCGTACAAATTAAAACGCGACCGCGATAATCACTCCGGCAGGGTTCCGTACCGCAACATGCCGCGAGCAGAACGTAGCTAATCCCACTTCACCGTGCCAAACCTTGCGGCACCTTGTGTTGTGGTATCATACACTCGGATACACGGGTATTGTACGCTTTTTATGAATAAACTAAACTCTCTAATTAACATTCATGAACGCGCTAACTCTCACGCTCTGTTTTACGCTCCCACGGAGATACGGTGCTTTTAGTGTGTTTTTGAAGTTTTCAGCTCGTAACAAAGGGGCTCTGTGATTTCAGCGCTTCGTTTTGGTCGTTGAAGTCATGCTCGGGAAACTATTACACGTTTAATTTCAAAGTGAGTTCGGCGAATAAATATAGAGTCTAAACTGGTTTATTAACCTAAAATAATTCGGAGGGGGGAAGGGCTAAAGACAGACACAATAAGTGTTCACACACACAATGTTCTGCCCGTCGAAATGATCAGCTGATTATCAAATACATTGAGTGCCCATGACGAAATGAATGAATGAACTTGAGGAGCTTGTTGGTAGGGCAACTGTAAGACGCGCGAGGCTGGGTAGTAAATGTATGAACTATGTATGACGTAGTCCTGCGGATATAGGTACTAAGAGGTTTAGTTCCGTCGAAACGGTTTCGATGTCTGTCAAGTTGACAGACATTCAATGAGGATTGTTTGTTGCACAGGATACGGCGGAGTCAGTCCACACCCTGTAGCAGGCTACGGTCTGGCGCAGCCGGACTACGCGGCAGCAGCTGCCGCAGCCGGTTACGGCGGCTACCAGTACCAATGCGGAGCCTACCCCCCGCCGCCCACTTACCCCCCGCATGCGGCGCCCTACTCCCCGCCCTGCTATATGCCGCCGCCGCACGCGCCGCACGACAAGCCTAAGGATAGCAGGTGAATATTCTGGATAACTTGTGACATTCAGGAGAATTTCAAAATTTATAAGGTCAACAGACTTTGCGTAGGCCTGTATATAGGTTCTGAAGACTAAAGGTGATCACGTGCTGGTCGACTTCAACAGTGATAAAAATATGGAGTTTATTTAGATACAGGACGTGTCTAACCTGGACCTACGAGGATAGATGGATTGGATCATACTCAATAGCATACCTATGGACATTAATAAAATAAAAGTATAAGAGTATTTATACTTAGTCTAAAATAGAAAACTTCAGTGAATGATCATCGAAGTAGAGTAGTTAGAAACGATTGAATAAATCGACTTTCCCCGCTTTTTTAAAGCTCCACGCTAAAAACGAGACAAGTGACTCTAGGTATTCTTGTTTCGGTCCAATTACCGTTGTTACAGATTTACCTAACAATCATTTTAATCTAAAATGGAGCATCATTTCTCTTCTACTTAACATAGGTCATGTGTTTTAACAGAAAAATACTTAACAAAATAGTTCAAAGACAATAGGAGACTTCTTTATAGCGAAGGTACCTGGTATAACATGCTTTAAACACAGCTGTTCCGCAAATACAAGAAAAAACATGTTCTTTTGTTGATGACATGAGAATGAATGAAGCTATAGCTAATGAAAGGGACGTGGAAACGGTTTGACGCAGTCCCGCCAAAAAAACATGTTCGGATAAATGCCTCTAAACAGTGAGCAATACTATTCAACTTCAACAAAAAATATGAATAAGCTGCCATACTGAATAAACAAACTTTTGCGTACGTAACTAATATTTCATAAAACCTAGGTATTTAGTTTTGCTTTACACAAACACAGATAACCAATTTACTTCTTCGCTTAAAATTGTTTTTAGAGGTTATAAAACACAGTACAGCGTATCCAAACAACAAAATTCACACTTGGTAGATCATTCTAAATATACCGTGCGTGCGCGCAGGCGCGTTCGCGACACGGCGCACGATCATGTCAGATAACCAACACATTAACGATAAGATACATTCATATGAATATTTCTACATACACAAAGACAAGGACATCAATATGCGACGGAACAGGTAAGAAAAAACTTTTCTTAAATAGTTTGGAAACTTTTACGCGACGAAAATAAAACAAGTTAAAAATAGTTGAAAACTTTTCAAACTATTTTACGTGTTTACTTTGCGTAGATAACACTATTTTGAGGCGATCACTCTGTTCACTCATATCGTCGTATCCTACGAATAAGGTCACTATTGCAAAACACCAACTTTACAGGAGACGGTTTTTTCTAATTATTTCGAAAAGTTTCTATTAAGCGAGTATGTTTTTTTTTAATAAAACGTTTTATTATATTTTTCGCTAAATTATCATGTAAGTTTCATGAATAAAAAAAACCGTTTTCCCTAGTTTTTGTCGCTTAGCACCTTGTTCCGCGTGCAAGTTTCAAATCGATGCTATTCTAAACGCCATTGTGACCCTTTTCCACGAAGATTCGCTACACGAAGTCAAACTAAGAAGGTAACAATCGTCTTTATAACCTTATTCGACGAAATAATAAGGACAATTACAAACTTAAGAGGGTTACATTTTACTTTCCTTCCAGAATTTCGTTTGGTATTTTGATAATTTTCGGGTTCGATTCCCAATTCGGGACAAATCACAACTACTACAGCTGACTTATCAAAGTTCTTTAACTAAATGGCTCAAAATCATTCGAAAGCTTAAATTGAGTTTTTATGAAACTGTAAGATTGTTGACATACCTACCTACTACGAAAAGTAGTACTTTCGTAAGCTAGGCAAAACTTATTCTAGATTGTTTTTTTTTAAATAAATTAATGAGACTATACGTTATAATTCCTTTCACATGAAAAAGGTAATTCAGCATAAAACTTTTAAATCGCTTTTGAACCGCTGTTCCGTGATCATGCGCATAAAATTGTCTCGAAATATTGGAAAACTCATAGATTAAATCATGGTAAACAACCCGTTTTAAATGACTAATTCAGTGCAGTGCAAATAAATGTAATGTTTTATTTGCCCTTTTAACATTCGCATTACATTCGCGTACATTGTTGCGAATGCGAATGCGAGTATTTATTTTCCACACTGGCATTTAGCTGTGAAGGCCATTTATTGGCTTTTTTGTTGTTAGTTTCTTCTAACCTATTTTGTATTTACATAAAAATGTAGGCCTTCCTTAAAAATATTTATTTTAATATTTATTTTGGTATTCTATGTTTAATAAAAAAGATATGTTCATAATGTCCTATTGTATTAAGTATATAATTCATCTAGTACCCATAACACAAGTCTGCTTAGCTTGGGGGTAGATGATGCTGTGTGGATTATTATTATTAATCCATCCTCTCTCGGCCGTAACCCGATGAAAGAACACGTCAATGAGCCTGGAGCCTATTATAGATTAGAGAATACATATGTTTTGGTGTTTTATAGTGTATTTCATAATGGTAAAGTCTCTACATAATTGACCGAGCGAGCGAAGTGAGCGAAGCGTCTCTGCATCAACTACTAGCATAAGTATGGGTGCTGTCAGAATGTACGTAATCTTCTACAGGTCGTATTTTACGACCGATCTGGACGAAACGACGTGTACAGATTTTACAATTTTATAGATCTTTTTAGTCGTCGGGGTTTTTTGATGAAAGGCTTGTTTCCTCCAAAAAGGGCAAAAAGGGGGCTACCGAACCTCTCCGCTTTAAGACATCTGATTTCGATGATTATTTTTTTAATTTAAAGGTTTTTTTTTATTTGTTTGTTCTCGTTATATATCCCATAAAATGGTAAAGATCTACTGATGATTTTTGCCATGACGAAAAAAATAGCTCTGCAAAATGCAACAATAAGCATTAGAGCATTTACCGTACAGCGCCACCTATTAGAACATCTTTGTAACACTTCGAGAGTAGGACGTAGGAACTAAGTAATAGCCCGGCCAAATGTTTCGTCTTCGTATGTTTGCAGATTTACGAGGTTTTATTTCAAAGATTAATTTTTTTTAGTAGACCACAAGCTATTTTATTTCAGAATTCTTAATTTTACTATGGACTAACCTTTCTATTTACTTATGCCGTAGTTTGACTGACAATCAAATAATCAAATATCCTAATGCTAATACCGGTTCGATTTGTTGTCCTAATTGGTTTTGTTTAGGAAGAAGTTTTAGTTATCGATTTTGTTATTCAACATTTTGTATTATTTAACAGACTACTCAGGCGTCTAAATGATATAATTTTTGTAATTAGACAATTAATTGTTGAAAAAAAGTAAAATAAATAAATAAATACAATAAAGAAATAAATTCAGTTAAATATAAATAAAGTATATTTGGTATATAAGTATGTTTTCATATTATGTATAAATAAAGTAAATTAATACATATAAATAAATAATATAATCAGATATAAATAAATGATGCTGGACAACTCACACAGCATTATCTAGCCCCAAGCTAAGCAGGGCTTGTATTTTGGGTACAAGATAACTGATACCTATACCTCCATAACACAATACATTACAAAGATTGATGTTTTTTGTTATATATAGAAAACGACCAGAACACCCGGAACCATACCTGCAGATCGTACAAATGTTCCTGCGTCGCAAGCAGACCTTCGCCCGCCACGCCACAGTGGTCGTCTAAGTGCGTGCGAGGTCTACTGTTTATAGAATTACTAGTATAGGTAGGGGACTAGCAAATTTTTTTTTTTAAATAATCAGATTTATTTAGTAGGTAATAAAATAGCCTTCTATTCATTCAACACTATTTATAATTATAAACAAAATACCTAATTTAAAGTATGTAAGGCACATTTAATGTGTGTTTAATTTTATACCACTAGTTTTCAAAACATATAACCATACCTATTTTAAATCATGGTTGTATGAGGGAAAGATTTGAAAAATAGTTGATAATTTTTCTGCAAGTAAAAATAACAAAACAAAATGTATTGGTAAAAGCAGAAACTAATAAATCCATAAAAAATTACATAAAACTGACTCATTTGATAATTTCTTGGCGTGCAGTAATACTTATCTATGTATATAATTAGAGATTGTTACATTTATTATTACAAGTTGATCAGGCTGCAAGATCAGTTCCTCTTGTGAAGCTGGACGTGTGTAGCCCATGTCAATTGAAGGCCCAGGGCAAAAGTTTTCTTCATTGCTCTGAAAATAAGTATGTAATTAATAAAATCAGGTTTTAAACAGAGGCTCTTATATCAATCTAAAAACTAGGTATTCTATTATCTATTCTAATAATCTAATAGATAGATCCATTCATCTATAATAGAGATGTAACGAATACTTGCATTCGCATTGGCGAACATTTGCAAGATTTTCAATACTCGCATTCGTATTCGCAAGAATGCACGCGAATGTAATGCGAATGTATGAGAGCAAATAGAACATTATATTTATAGCTTTTTGCTTTATAGTGCGTTACTCGCACTGGGTAAATCTTCTACGAAAACTTTTTTAATAATATCCCAAAAATTTTCGATTTCGGCAGGATTCGAACCCGCGCCTCACCTTCAGTACAGGTGCGCTCTAACCAACTAAGCAACGAAATCGACACGTGCCTGGTCACGTGCCTGCGTGCGTGCGTGGTGAAATCGAAATTTTTTGAGATATTATTAAAAAAGTTTTCGTAGAACATTATATTTATTAGTAACTGCACTGAATTATCTTTGTCATTTAAAACGGGATGTTTACTACGAATAAATAATAATAATTTATACCTAAGTTTTCCAATATTTTGACACAATTTCACGGATCAACCACTTTTAATGACCTGTGTTAATAACCATATTTCAACTTTAAATAGGTAAGTACTTACATTTTACTTTTCTTTCCGTGCAGGGGCATCTTTCGTAGAGACTAATTTATATACCTTAGTACTTGCCTCGTTTTAGTTTCTCAGTTTACAACGCAAAACTACTCGCCGCGCGCCGCACGCGCGCCTTTTCGCCCGCGGTAAACGAGTACTGTGGAGCGTGTAACCATATTCGGCGGAAAATACCCATGTCGGTTGCGATTCGCACATGAAAAAAAGTCCCAAAGCTTTTTGTTACCTTTTTCGTCGGGCTAAATGCATCAGTGCAATAGTAACCAAATTTTAAAACCCTGATAACTTTTTTATATTCATTATTTATTTAGTTTTTTCGAAATGATATGATGTAAATGATAATGGAGATTCCAAAAATGCAATAAAAATAAAAGGTCACAGTGGCGACTGTAACCTTATTCGTAGGATACGACGATATTATTGGTCTAGGTCGTAAGCGGTTCATGACATACATTTTGTTTATCATTCAAACACTAATAAGTTTCCGCTAGTTTAACGAACTTATTATTTTCTTTTTAATTTATGCTTAAATTATTTCGTCCGCTCGGTTATTATACTTCTTTAAAATAATAATATACCACTAATCAGCTTAGTCAACCATTCATTAATTGTACAATACAATACAAATATGCTTTATTGTACACCATAAAATAACATTACAAAGAGACATCACATAAGTACCTACAATGGGTGGCCTACTTGTGTATGCTCAATACCTACCTAGTTAATACTACTACCTAGGTATAATAAGGTATTACTTATATATAAATAGATTTACTACAAACTATAATATTATCATCTCTCACAATCCGTTGACAGATGCATTCATCTTTTCCCTTCAATTGAGTATGTCCCCTTCGTTGAAGCAGGCTCACATTATATCTATTTATCGCATATAGCTACCGCGATGAATATTGCGGGAGACTGTTGTACCGGTTTCGGGACTCCAGGGAGCTGATCCAATGTCCCGTGGAGTGCTGCGACGGGACTGGCCATATTTCTGGCAACTACGCCACGCACCGCAGGCAAGCGGGAGAATTCACGCGATTTCTTTGAATTAACTTACTGACTAACCCAGTGAAGCACGATTGTTGATTCGAAATTTAATTAACATGTAACAAATTTAACGTGTATCTGCTAATTTATTTAATTTGAAAAAATCTTGCGTTCGTAGTATCATAGTAGGTTAGGTAGTAGGTAAGTTTAAATCCAGTAAATATTTAAAGGTGTTCAGACGAAGAAATCGGTACAGATAGGTATGCATTCAGTTTAAGACTCTACCAAATAAAAGTCTAGTCAAGGTCAAATCAGCTTACTAATCCGAATATGTAGATACCTATTTAAAATAAAGAAGTCAAATGCTATTATAAATTTTCAAGCCAATTAAACGGAACTAGGTTTTGAATTCGTATTTAACTGTGTCATACAGTTTCAAGTGTTGCACTTGAAACTGTATGACACAGATAAATTTCAAGTGCATCCAGACCAGACACAGTGCAAAAAGTTCACGGCTGCGTAAATTTAAACCACTCGTCAAATCTTGTAATTCCAACTAATGCGCAAATTTCTGTGTCGCAAAAGTTTTGTAGGTAGGTACCTACCTACACTTTTATATCAAAGAACAGGCATATAGTGCAAAGAATTACGGCAGCACACATTTAAACCTATCCTCGACACTTGTAAAGTAAAAACAATCAAAAAACTAATGAGCAAATGTGTGTCGTAAAATATCTAGTACCTAGGTAGTTAGTTACTTTTTTATAGCAAAAAGAGTAGGTAGTATAGAAACTTGAAGGTCTTGAACTTGAAGGAATCTAGATTCTAGATATCAATAATGTTCTAGTTTCGCGTACATTATTCATAAGTATTTTGCATTTGCCGACGACAATTGCGCCCCTGAGCAGCAATTTGCGCATTTCCGTGCCAATTGGCTTACTCCCACGAGAATATGATGCAAAACTAACAGCATGCTTTGTTGTTCCGCGTTTGCTATCCCGATTGATATTTCATCCTTATTCGGCTTTAACTTTACAGCTCTTATTTTAGAGTTGATTTTTATTTGTCTGCTGTTTAGATTTGCTTGTTTTTTCCTTCTGTTTGATGAAACGATACGTTTTTGTCCACTATCTATTGTGATCGATTTGAGTTAACAAAACTGTGTAACGAGGAAAATACGTTCTGAATATCAGGTAGATTTTTGTTATTGACCTTGCTACGCAGCTGCAAAACTAAAAACATTTCAGTATTATTCCCACTCACCATGATTGATCTTTAAAACTAACATTATTATCGTCTGACGTTTAAATATAACAGTAGTATACAGTACCTACCTCATTTTCCTCAAACATCTGTACCTACCTCAAAGGAAATGCTTCCCTATTATATTTAGGTACACTAAGTAGGTAGGTAAGCGATCGTCTATCCTCTTAGGTCTCTGTCATACTCGAGAACAAAATTATAGAGGCTCACACTTATCGAACAGTTTTTCAGCAAAAACAGCCACCAATGCAACACAATACGTTCGACTTCGCACAAAAACGATCTAATCTAACCGTTTGGCTTCTAAAAGCTACAAGATTTTGCCCCTGCACGGCATTGTAAGCAGTCTGTATATGTGCAGCCTATCCGGTTGCCCGCGCGCGGACCGCTCGCAGCTCCAGCCGCACTCCCAAGAGTTGAAGTGCCCCACGCCAGGCTGCGACGGCTCCGGCCACGTCACCGGGAACTACTCGTCACACCGCTCCCTCTCCGGCTGCCCTAGAGCCAACAAGCCCAAGAGCAAGCCTAGGGATGGACAGGACTCTGAACCCTTAAGGTGAGTAACACCACAGAGATTTGATGCCCCATTTCTATTCTCTCTTTTCCTCCGCGTTTTTCAGTCACTTTGTTCAGTCGAGTCACAATACGCGTTAAACAATGCCTCTAGGTCAAATGACGTAAACCAGATGTCTCATTCACTAGCTAGCCACTTTATTATCTTTTGTTAACCTTTACAATAAGATTTGGTAATTTTCACGCTGCTTAGATGCCCTATACCGGGCTGTGATGGATCTGGACACGCTACAGGGAAATTCTTATCGCATCGGAGGTAAGATTATGACAGTAGATGTTTGGATTGTAGATTGTGAGTTTGTGCTGCAATGTTATACCTTAAGTGTTGCAATTTGGGCTTTTGACTGATCTGGGGTTTTCCAACAGCGCATCAGGTTGTCCGATTGCGAACCGCAACAAAATGCGAGTACTGGAAAGTGGAGGAACTGTGGAGCAGCATAAAGCTGCTGTAGCTGCGGCGGCGTCAGCTATAAAGTTTGATGGCGTGAACTGCCCGACTCCTGGTTGTGATGGCTCCGGACACATAAACGGGTCCTTTCTAACGCATCGGTCCTTATCGGGCTGTCCGGTAGCTGGGGCTGCCACACCCACTCCTCAGTCAAAGAAACCCAAATATCCTGATGATATCACGCCGCTCTATCCTAAACCATATCCAGGTATCTATATCATACACTGCAATATAGAGGCATTTTTTTCAAAACTGGAAGAACATGCTGGAAGTTATTCCACGAACTTCTTGGTACTATTGCAAAAAAATAGAGCTACCTCTAGTTTTAATTTTTGTGTTTTCTCAGGAATGGAGATGAATATGCAAACGGGAAACGGTGAAGACCTCATGACTCTTGAGCAGGAAATCACGGAGTTGCAGCGAGAGAACGCCCGTGTAGAGTCCCAAATGATGCGTCTCAAGTCTGATATCAACGCCATGGAAACTCATCTCACGCACGGAGAGAGGGTAAGTCAACATTCCTAATATCGCTAGTGGAACTGAATCATGGCTAGCCTTTCAAAAACATTTGCAAAAAGTTCAAATTCTTGAAAGATCTGTTATGCCAGCTTTTTTGTTTAATCCTAAGTTTTTTCCACGAAATTGTAATCCAGTATTTTTTGTCTGACAACTTAGATGGTTCAGTCTTGGCTACAAACATCCAACTTTGAGTGTCACACTACATGCACTTGTGAGTACAATTTAATTTTCATTGATTCATGTCATCGTACCAGTGGGGTACTCACCGGCAGCCATGTGCCAGATTCACTAGAAAATAAGAACCTGTTGCTATTTGACTTGGAGACATTCTAATTAATTCTACTCTTATATTCCAGGAAAACCAGATCAGGTTGCAGCATAACAACAATCTGAACGAGTATTACGAGAATTTGCGCAACAACGTGATAACTCTGCTTGAGCAAGCGAAGATACCTGGCGGAGGGACGGTGCCCCCCACAGCGTCAGCCACGCCCGGCGGGCCTCCGGTCTTAGTCGCGGGCGAGAAGCCAGCTCACGATAACTTCGACTCGTATCTAACAAAGTTACAGAACCTCTGCTCTCCAGACGGCTACTGCCCCGACGAAAACAGACCAATCTACGAAACCGTCAAAAACGCGCTACAGGACTTTACAGTGCTCCCTACCCCCATATAAGGCACGCCCAGCGCCGCCGATTCGGACCGTCAGTGAAAGCCTAGGCATCGGCGGAGCTTATTCGTTAACTAGTGCAAATGTGTCGTGAAAGAACACTCAGCTAAACACCAAAGAGTTAGCTATGGACGAATATTCCAGAACTTGGATTTGGAAGTGTCGCAAAGACGTGGATTTGTGTTCTATTTTAGGGTAAAGATGTCTGTTTTGTAAACCGTTGTATACGATGTGTGACTTCATTAACATCACATAACACTCGATTCATTCGACTTTTAATCACTAGGCTGGACTTGTAGACCTAAATTAAATTTTAAATACTGTTACTCGTATGCTTAAAGTTAATGTTAGGTGAATTTATACCTACTATTGTATTGATAAGGGATTTTAGCCAACACGTACACTGAAAATTTATGTAAATATTGTACCTAATGTCTGTTTTAATGATAAGTTATCTCTGATTTGTCTGGCTTCTGAAAAAGCGACTGTCTTGTCTAGAGTAAATATTCAGAAGTCTCAGGTTTTTATCAAACTGGTTTATAGTAAAATAGTAAATAAGTAAAACTATTATTCTGTCTTAAAATTTCATACTGGGAATGTGCCAAAAGCTTCTGATTCACAGCAGCTCCCAATGCTGACGTATTGGGTTAGACACGACGATGTAACGAAATGATTCCTTAGAGGACATTCTAGTCAGTTTTTGTAAATAAATTGTGAATATTGATAGTTGCCGCGTCGCAATGACGTTTTTAACTATTCGTACTAGGAAATAATGAGATCTCACTAGATCAAGTTAACATAATTCAGTCATTAATTGATAATCAATTTTAGGAATAAAATAATTCGTACTTTCTTTGTTAGCCAATGTTCACTTGCTGTGATTATGTTACATGTTATTTATTGTTACTTACGGAATGTGATAGATTAATTATCTCGAATTAATTGTTAATTTGCTATTTTTTGTTCCACGCGCTTAATGGTACCTATGACTTAAACAATGTGCAATTAAAGATTATGGATCAACCGCAAGGCGTTCAGTTATTTTTTTATTACATTTGATACAAAGAATTGTAACGGCATTTAATAATAAAATATGTTATACTACTCTGATTGTCATTATATGTTTCTGTAAAATATGAGTATGTGTTGTTAAAGAGAATAAAATAAATACAAGATTAAATCTATTTTTATTTTCGGCTTCATTAATTTGGGAAGTTGGCTCGGGGAATCGCCTTAAACTTATACTTAGGTAAATAATCACCAATCTACATTGTATCCAGCCAGAGGGTGCGGATGTGAACAAACCCTATAGTAATAACAACGGCTGAAAAGTTTAGAATCTATATATGCAACTAGCTTCTGCTAGCAGCTCCGCTCACGCGTTAGCTGGATAAAACATAGCCAATGTTGTCTGTTACGACTGAGGGTCCACATTGGAATTTCATAGTTCTGAAAAACGCTATTCATTAATGGTATGATACATTTGTTAGGAGACTGAACTAATTTAAGGTATCGAGTCAATAGTTACAATCGTTTGTGGTTCCTCAAACGTAGCTTGGGGACTGTCATATCGCATTAACTGATCAAAACTCATAGATTTCATGAATTACTACGTTTAGTAAGTATATCATTTGTTAGAGTAAATTACAAAAAATCTGCCGTTTCCGTTTTTTGGAACAAACAAATCAATTGTAGAAGGTGGTCCCTCGTAGGTGCGTGCACATACGCTCATATTATCGTAGGAACTATTAGCAATTTTGAGTTTTTGAATGGGGTGTAGCTTTACTAAAAGTTCTAGGACGATTAGATATAGGTAAAGTCCCTAATTTCTAAAACAAGCCAGTAAAAAGTGCTTAAAGTCGTGATTTTTTCTCTAAATAAAACTCATTTTAGAGACTACCCGGAGAATAAATTGACATGTAGGCAGAATATATGTAGGTACAGTGTAACTTTCGTCTTTTATTTATTTATTTATTAAGAAAGGGACGCCAACAGCGTATACATAGAGCATTCTTATAGATAGGTAGACTTTTAAAGAGCACTAGGTTCAAATATAAACGCTATTAACAGGCGGACACAACATTGTTCATAAAATATTATTAAAAACTAAATAAACTATCTATTTACTTATTGATATACTAAAGGTAGGTACCTACTATAAGTAACGTGTTAACGAATTCAAATTTAAACATTTTTCGCTGCACATGTGAGATTATGCATTGTTGAAGATTCACGGTAGGTACCTACCTAACTAATCACTAAAAACTAAAGCACAATCTTCAACAATGCATAATCTCACATGTGCAGCGAAAAAGAACGAGAGATCAATTAAATAATTGATATCAGACATAAAATATAATGGATTGTTAATCGGAGCAAGTTGTACCCTACGGTGGATGGTACCTACTTAAAATTATAATGAATTATTACCTACCGACATTTTTTATGTAGTTCCCTTAGCATTTGGTTTGAGACCCTAACCTGCTTGCCCGCCACTTTAAAAACATAAAAATAAAATTTGAAAATCTAGAAAACGAAAATCAGTAATTTTTCACGCCAAAAGAACGAGCTTTCTTCGTTTGCCTGCGCAAAAAAAACCGGATTACCGGATGCTTAACATAAACCGGAAGTTCTATGGTCAGAGAAAGCGCTATTTCTTCTGATGTATGAAATGTCAATGTCGAAATGAGTCCATGATACTGTCAGTGTCACAATGATCAAGCTGTTAATGTCAACACCACATGTTTTTGTTGATATTGTAGATGAACGTCTATCAAAAATATTTCGTTGTTTTAGTGAATGTGCTACAATTTAGCCCCCGGGAAGTAAACTAAGTTTGCAGAATGAAGGTTGAAAGAAAGGTAAATGTACAATCAACTCGAAATTCTCAACTTCCTTTGAAAATCTAACAACCAAGACTACTTCTATTCAATTATTCAATGTTTCTAACCAGATCAAACATTTTCAGAAACGTTATTTTGACTCAAATGAAGAATCTAAAGAGCCAGTAAAAGTGCCTGGAGGGATAAACAAAAATCACAAGAATGGAAGGAATAAAAACAAGCAGGCAGCAGAATCACAGAACCGTAGCAGTAAATCTAGTAACGATGTAGAAGTTTTCAATGTAAAACTCACTCCACGTATGGTAAAAAGACAGATGACCAAGGTACCTATATTTGTTTCTTGGTTTTTATAAGTTAGTTACTAATGTCCCACCTGTACTGCAGGCCTAGCACAGGGATTATTGTCTAGGGAAGTATAGACAAAAAATATGTCGCATTATTGCCATCAAATGCATAAAATATGTTAAATTTATTTCTCCCAACTTCAATAATTTAAGCAATATATATGACAATGCAATGTATTTTTTGTCTATTTTACCCTAGATAACAATCTCTGTGCTTGACCTATTTTGACATCATGATTCTCTGTAGCAAAATGTCAATGCTATTGATATAAATTTCTTTGTTGCTCATCTCTCCTCCTCAACTAGCTGTTCTGCTCTTACAGATTGCTAATAGACCTCAAAAGCCAATAAGAGATAAAAAAAATAAGAAGTTTCCTGGCAAAGCTCCTGTTGATCCTAAGAAATTAGAAAATCATTCAAGAGGTGAAGGGATCGGTCGTGGAGTCAGACATCCCTTGTATGCAGAGAAACTAAAGAAGAAAGAAAAGAAATTCAATTATGCTCAAGAACACGCAGCTCGAGCTGAAATATTGCTAACTGAGAATCAAGGGTAAACTTTACTTTTTGTGAAGCTGCTATAAACTCACATAAAATAGAAAAAAAAAATTTTAGACTATCAGGCACCTAAACCTTGTTTAACTGCATTTCCAGAGGCTTAGAAATTAGTGATGACACCAAAACTACAGCCATTCATCAGAGAGTCATTGCCCAAAATGTTGACATTGCTGCAGCTTCAAAAATATTTGAATTGGAACTGGAGTTTGGTCCATACAGAGCCAAGTATTCCAGGAACGGCAGGCACTTGCTACTCGGCAGTAGAAAGGGACATCTTGCTGCATTCGACTGGGTTACAAAGAAGCTACATTATGAGACCAATGTTATGGAATCTATACATGATATCAGGCAAGTATTCATTTGAAAATCATTCAAAATGTTGACTAAAAAGATAATGCTAAAATAAACTCCTTACCTATAACTAGTAATTAATTTAATGGCTTTCTATTTTTTTCTATAAGCTTATTTTGTAATGGATGCCTAAAGAAACAAGTATCTTTTTATATTTTTTCAGCTGGTTACATGTAGAAACAATGATGGCAGTGGCACAAAAAGAATGGCTATACATTTACGACAATCAAGGCACAGAATTACATTGTGTAAAGAAAATTGACAAGATATTGAGAATGGAGTTTCTGCCTTATCATTTTCTGTTGGGTGTTGTTGTGAGTAATCCTACTTTGTTTACGTATTTTAAAATTGATTATCTATAATTACAAAAGAAAGGGGAGATAAGCAGGCCCCACACATCAGTAGGCCAAGAACAGTAATTGTTGTCTGTGGTTGTATTGTGGAATAAAGAAAAATTATGTCTGTTCATCATTGAATGCATCAAACTTTAAAGGACAAACCACTTACAACTGCAGACCTTACTCAACTTATAAACTAAGTATAAGTAGTTTGTCGATGCGATGTCAAGTTTGTCTATTCTACCCTAGACCAGGCATGTGCTCGGCCTACTGATGGAAATAGTCAATTCTTGGGCAGAGAGAGTTAAAATATTTTCATATAATTTCAGAATGAGTATGGCTTCATGTCATGGCTGGACATATCCATAGGCGAGATCGTAGGTCATTACAAGAACGGAATGGGCCGTTCGTCAGTCATGACACAGAATCCATACAACGCGACACTATGTCTTGGAAACTCGCAGGGCGTAGTGTCGGTTTGGGCACCTACCGTGAAACAGCCGCTGGTTAAAATGCTGTGCCATAAGACGCCGTTGACTAGTATTGCTGTGGACAGTAGAGGACAGTAAGTACATACTATATCTTGCTTAATCATAGGTGCAAAGGCGAGTGCCTTTGCCCTTCTTTTGCGATCAAATGATAAGGTAGGGTAGGGGAGGCCCTACCCTCAAAAGAAAAGAGAGAAGGCAATGGTTGGCCTTCTGTCTCGACTTGTTTTAAAATAATTTGATTGGTAAAAGAATTGTCCCCAATTTTGTTGACGCTGGAACTTATCTCGCATAAAATTAGGTATCTAAAATTACTGCCGCCCAAAATGACCTTACCTAAAAGAAAATCAGGAACCTTTATAAACTAAACACAACTGCATTTCCAGATACATGGCGACAGGCGGCGTTGACAGAAGCCTGAAGATATGGGATATCAGAAACCTGGATGGGCCATTGCAAGTGTACCGGCTGAGGACCCCTGCCGTCGATCTCGAGTTCTCACAAAAAGATATGCTGGCGGTCGGCTTAGGAGATGTTGTGGAAGTTTTCAAGTAAGACAAACCACCTTTATTCAATTGACGACCTCTGTGGCGCGGTGGGCGAAGGACCGCCAGCGACGCAGGAGGTTGCGGGTTTGATGCCCGCCTCGGAACAAATGTTTGTACAGTGTGCAGATATATTTTGCGGGTGTTTTAGTAGTTTTCTATGTAGGTATAATAAAAAATATTTATCTATGTATTTTATAATGCATATGAGTTATCTAGTACCCATAACACAAGCTCTGCTTAGCTTGGGGCTAGATAATGCTGTGTGAATTGTCGAGCGTTATTTATTTATAATTAAGTCATGAGGTGAATTGGCGGTGAAAGGCACTGTGAATAAAGAATCCAAATATTTGTGGACCAACCGCGTACCGCTTCTAAGCCCATTCTAAGCAAAGCTTTACAATAGCTAGCCACTTACTCTGCTGGATGCGCTACCGCGCTATAATTAATGCAGCAATTACTTCAAGGACTTAACTAAGACTAACAAGGTCTTATATCAGCCCAAAGAAAAATGTTAGGCTGATATGACAAAAAATGTTGGGCTGGTTTAAGATATATTTTAAAAAGCCTCTTATTGTTACAGTGACTGCTGTTCTCAAACTGCAGAAAGACCGTACATGAGGCACAGAATGGCAAAATCGATCAGTAACTTCAAATTCTGTCCGTTTGAAGACGTGTTGGGAATTGGAACGAGTAACGGTTTTACCAGCATTATTATTCCAGGTAAACTTATTTTAAGCTTTTTTTTATTTTCCTCAGCTAAGCTCTTATATAGCTTAGTCTGGTAAAACCTATGAAACTATTATGGTTACATAAAAGTCATTTATAACGGGATATTTCCACGATTTAGATTTTTGAGTTTTTCAATATTTCGGCACAGTTTCATGCGCCATGATCACGGAATAACAGACGTCACTAAGAGTTCGCTTTTATTGGCAGTCAGGGTAGATCGGTATGTAAATCAAATCATGGTAAATATCCCGTTAAAGTAACTTTCCATTCCTAAAACTGAATTAGTGGGACAAAAATGCCTCGCCAGTTCCTCTCAACTAAAATAACGGTAACAACAAGTGCAAGCCGATAAAAGTTGAAGCTATGCTTAGTTTGAGGCAGATGATGTTGTGTCCAATATTATTATTTAAGAAAGGAAAACTAGTGAGAATATTCCAAATCTTCCAGGTTCCGGCGAACCGAACTTCGACGCTTTGGAGAACAATCCGTTCCAGAACAAGACGCAAAGAAGAGAGGCTGAGGTCAAGGCGCTTCTCGACAAAATTCCCGCGGAACTTATTACTCTCAATCCGTTCGAGGTTACAGAGGTCGACGTTCCTTCTATGCAACAGCAAATGGAAGCCAAGAAAAACCTTTTGGTCAGTATATGTACATATAGGATACCTTTTAATATAAATATATAATAATATATTATTTAATTGTAAAAGTACTGTTCGTAAATAAGGGTTTCTGCTTCAAAATTACATAATAAGGATCGAGATGCAAGAGGGACTCTTCGGAGGACTTTGCCCTTTAGTTGAATATTTATAATTTAAAAATATAAAACATGTTGCATGTTTCATATTATTTTTAACATATTTAAACTTTGTCTTTGTTGCAGTATCTCAAACCCAGGAAAGTGGATACTACTCCCAGACGCAAAAACAAAGGCAAGACTCTAGCAGCCAGAAAGAAGATAATAAAGGAAGTTGGTCGCCAGGTAATAACCAAAAACAGTTCCAATAAATATCCAAATCAGTCGATGAAAATAGCGTCTTGTGAAGCTGTTGCCAAATACCCCAGGCAGCTAGATAACCCTTCACGTGCCAGGCTCAAAACTCGGTATTGCCCTCAAGTGCAAGAGCTCCGCGCGACTCCCGCTCGTAGGAAAACGAGAAATACTAGATTTCTCATTACACCTAACAATTATGTGCTATATTTTCTCTCACTGAAGTTTTCTATTAATTGCTCAGTGTTCAACCTGAATGGATGGTAGGTACTTATATACTAATAATTACCTAATACTATGATGTTTTTCAGGAATTTGTTCAACAGTCCAAAGAAGCACAGAAGCTTTTGGATCTACCAGTGCAGAAGAAAGCTCCCAAGCAGTCATTTGGTGTCTTAGATCGTTTTGTATCAAAAAAATAAAAATCTTTCATAATTCTTAAAATTATTTTATTTCCTTTGATAACAGGAAAACTATTTACATGATTTATTTTTACATTTTAAACATAGTCAAAAACAATAGGTTTAATTAAAATGTCTTACAAAAATTAAAGGAATATAAAAGTTGTAAATAAAATAATACAGTGACTGTGATTTTACATCATTGACACGGAACTTCTGCCTCTAGAACATGATTATTTTTTATCTATGTAGGAGTTTTTTTTAAAAGCAAACTGCTAGCAAGGAATATCAAAGAGATCACACAAGCCTTCTGATCCGCACAACGAGAAAGCGAAGTCACATTTTCTTATTGGCGGACTCAATCTTGGGACACAGTCTGAAACAAAAAGCTTTGATTAGTCAAAACTAAAGACTATCAGATATGAAATGAACCTTATTTATTGCATAGATACACAGAAAAAACATCCAATATACATAAAACACAATGAACGCATAGGTAATCTGGTAATCTGGCATCCATAAATTACAAAACATCCAATATACATAAAACACAATGAACGCATAGGTAATCTGGTAATCTGGCATCCATAAATTACGTGAGGGATTTTGACGATTTTTCGAAAATTCGTTTGGTAAAAGTGGAAAACATTACGTGATATTTCCCGAGACCCCTCTCCTCTACTGAGATTTGGCTCGACACCCCCCTAAACGCCTCACGTAATTAATGGATGCTCCCTAAGCCAATCATTTAACACCAACCAAATGATTCTATATTTAAAGAACTTTGGAACAGATTTTAAATATTTCTTAGTTTTGTGTTCACAAGCTACTTTACAATAATAATTGTGTAGATTTACTGCACTTACGTTTTGCACTAAGAGTACAATTTGCGTTGAATCCTTCCACTTCACTGTCCATGGAGTCATCATCATCTTCAGAGTCCTCTAACTTCTGTAAAAGTTAAAATTATAGGTATACATTTCAGGGTTAGTGACGATATAGCCAAAAAGGTAGGAAAAAGTAAGCTGCTCCAAGTAACTCCAGCTTTTTTATAGCTGAAGTTACTTGGAGCAGACTAGCTTTGGATAGAGAAGCATGGAAGGACTGGAACCTAGAGGAGCCTTTTCAAGTAGTACTAGCACATAGTCAGTAAAAAAATATAGTAATCCTAAATGTTATGTTATTGGTATGGAAGTAAATAAAGCTCATTTTATTTTATTTGATCAGAGTTACCTCATTAGGTTACTAAACAAAACATGACATGTGTTTAATGCTTTACCTTTGATGTTTCATTCAAATGTATCACTCCCATTGATTCATTTGCTTTTAAATGCAGGAAGAAGTTCATTTCATTATCCTAAAACAAAACAGATAATTTTTTGTATATCATATCTTTTAGCAATTTTTCATTAAGTCCTACATAATGACGACATTGATGACCTCTGTGGCGCGGTGAGCGAAGGTCCGCCTGCGACGCAGGAGGTTGCGGGTTCCCACCTCGGGACATGGGGAAATATTTGTAGGGTCTGGAGATATTTGTTCCGGCTGTTCTGGTCGTTTTTTACGTATAATAAAAAATACGTATCTATGTGTTGTATTTTGTATATCAGTTATCTAGTACCCATAACACAAGCTCTGCTTAGCTTGGGGCTAGCTTGAGGCAGTGTGAAAATGTCTTAAAAAATCATAATAATTATGACATGGAATTTTTTACTCATACCTTATTAGCTCCAACACCAACAGATAAATTGGCACCTAAAGGTGCCTCCAAAACAAACATTTGGTTGTCTTTAAAACAATTCCGAATGTCAGTGTTTGTAACATAGCAAAAGTCCTGATTGTCTGAGTCGTCCAGCACATTTTTAACACTTTGTTCTATATAATGTAGCTGGCTGAAAGATGGAAAAGAAGTTAGAAACTGAGTAAATGTTAGAAGTAATTATGTTTATAGCTTCTGCCATCAGCTTCGCACGCACTTTACAAGATAGAAGACATTATCCTATGTCTATCCTCGGGATATTGTTTACCTCCCTGCTAAATGTCATTAAGACCCATTCAGCCATTTAGGCGTGAAAAGGTCAGACAGTAATATCTCTTTTTTAATAGTTCATAGTTCATAGTTCATAGTTCGTTTATTTATAACTTGCACAGGTTACATGTCACATAATCAACTTTATAAAATTATGTACAAATTACATAAATTATTAAAAATATACACAAAATTAATCATTATAAATAAATTAAATTAACATCATAATAGGTAGGTATCATCAATTACATTTTAAAATCATAAATTCATTAATGTCATAAATTGTTTGGGCTATCAGCCACTTTTTTAACTTAATTTTAAAGGACGGTGTGGATTGCGCGCTGGTGATAGATTGTGGGATACGGTTGTAAACAGCCGTCCCCATTACGTGCTGCAACTTGGACGTCTTGGCCAGTCGTCGTGGGAGAGCTCTCAGCCGGTGTGCGTGCCTCGTGTTGTATCTGTGACCGTCCCCGTACCTTGCATATTTGTCCAAGTTGTCACGCACATACAGCGCGGACTGGTATATGACAAGGGCGGGAACGGTCAAGATCCCAAGGGACTCAAAATACGGCCGCGCAGACTCATCCTGAGGTATTCTGACTATAGCTCTTATTGCCCGCTTTTGGAGTCTGAAGACACGCTCCCAATCTGACGCACACCCCCAAAGCTCCACACCATACAGTAAGAGGGAATGCACGCTGGCAAAGTATACACTTCTTACCATAGATTTGTCTAGTGTAGCCGAGAGGCGCCATAGAGCGAAGCATGATCGTCCTATCTTTTTACGTAGCTTGTCTATGTGCGCCTCCCACGTGAGACCCTTGTCTAGGGTGAAACCCAGAAATGTAGTTTTGTGGACCTGGTTGACAACTTCGCCTTCCAGGCTCACCGCCACCGGCATACAACTGTGTCCAGCAAGGTTGAAGTGCATGAAGTTGGTTTTTGTGACATTCAGAATGAGACCATTTTGATGAAACCACTTCTGCAATTCACCTGCAACGCTATTTAGTTTTTGCTGCAGAGCATCGTGATTTGACGCTTCCACGATGGCCGCAACATCATCCGCATACATAAGTATGTGTGCATCATTAATGCAATCGGGTAGGTCGTTCATCAGGAGGGAGAAAAGTATATTAGAAATCGAAGACCCCTGTGCTACACCAATAGTGGATGACA
Organism: Eupithecia exiguata; assembly: GCA_947086465.1. Lineage (NCBI taxonomy): Eukaryota > Metazoa > Arthropoda > Insecta > Lepidoptera > Geometridae > Eupithecia > Eupithecia exiguata. Next base: position 4,128,441 of record OX352230.1, on the reverse strand, counting down.
TCGGGTTCGATTTGACCTTCCCCCCTCTCCCCGTGACGATTTGCGTGCGGCCAGTCATGGAGCTGAGCAGCAGTCGCAGAGCCGGACCATCGATGCCGTAGTGTGCCAATTTCGCCGCAAGAACGGCATGATCCGCGACATCGAAGGCTTTCGACAAGTCGCAGAACATGACCGCCACCTGCATCCTCCGCTCTTTGGCTAGCATCACGTTGCACACGACCTCTCTCGCGACATCTGTCGTGGACCTCCCCGCTCGATAGGCGTATTGCCGATCGGACAGGGACTCCGTGCTGGACAGATGCGCCGTCAGCCTGGTGCTCAGCCCGCGCTCAAAGATCTTGCTGATAGCTGGGATTATAGACACAGGCCGGTAGCTGTTAACGTCGTCCTTAGACCCTTTTCCCTTGTATAGTGGAGCAACCCTAACGTTTTTCAAAACCTGTGGATATTCACCACAGACTAGGGATCTATTGAACAGGACCGCAAGAATAGAGCACAATGGGACGGCGGCTACAACCAGCAAGGAAACGGACATATCATAAATATCCTTCGTTGGTTTATTCGCCACACCCGATGTTAGTATCTTTAATACTTCACACGAGGTAAACCGTTCAAACCTAAGTGAGCGGTCCGTTGGCGCGCGGCACCCCGCCAGCGCGCGCACCGCTGCCGGCACGTCGGCGGCGGGCGCGCCGCACGTCAGCGGGGCGCTCACAAAGTGGTGGTTCAGCGCGTCCACAGCGGCGACTTCGCTCACAAATTCGGATCCATCGGGTCTCCTCAACCTTCCAATATAGTCCGTGGTGATCCCCCGCTTCTGTCCGGTTTCGATTTTAACTAAGTCCCACATAGTTTTAGTTAAATTAGTAGAATTATTAATAATATCACAGTAAAAACGGCTTCTCTCAGATTTTAAAATCCTATCGTACCTAGTTTGATATTCGTCAATTTTTGCAGATATTATTTCATTGTCAGGGAATTTAATTTTAATATATTTCATGTCACGTAATAGATAATCCAAATTAATTATTTCATTAGTTACCCACGATATATTTTTCTTAACAACTGATCGTTTTAAAGGAAAGCAAATGTCAAATTTACTATCTAAGATAGTAATGATTACTCTTGCCAAACCATTAGCTGTCAATACCGATATTCGAGTGATTTCTTCCCAGTCCACACTCTCCAGCGATGAAACGAAGTTACAATAGTTAGAACGCGTGAACGACCTAACTAGCGCAGGTGAAGGCGGATCACACAGTTCGTATTCTAGCTCGACGCGCACGGCGTAGTGGTCGCTCAGGCCAGTTTTCACTGGGGCCGCGCATACACTACCCGTGCGTGCGCGCTCACAGTCCACGTAGACGTGGTCTAGGCACGTACTCGTCGAAGCCGCAACACGCGTGGGGAAGTCGACTATGTTACAACAGTTCCCAATATCTACAATATCAGAAAGTTTTTTCTGATCACTATTTAATGGACATAAAAGATCGATGTTAAAATCTCCCACCACCACGCATTCCTTATCCATATCCTTTAACGCATTCATTAATGATTCAAAGGCAGGAAAAAAATTGGAAGATGTAGTCACATTAGATCTATAAACACATACAACAATTATATTATAGTCGGTTAATTCGATCGCTGAAATTTCACATATTTGCTCGATACAAAAGTTATCAAAATTCAATTCCTTAAATCTATAACCATTTCTAACGTATACGATTATTATGTATGGATGTGATACATACTCATCAAGGTAGCACAATTCGAAATCCAAATGATACATTACAGCAAGTAGTTAAGTTAACTTACTTGTTGAGCATTGTTTCATACTCATCGAGTTGGCTTAGTTGTTTACGCATAGTAATAACTCTTTTGGCAATATCAGTACTATTACAGTCAGGACCAGCTCCTCTGTAAAAATAAGCAAGATGAAGCACTTCGCTAGTTTAGCTAATAAACAAGTACATTTCTTGCAATGATTTGTGGTCCACACTGCAATGATGTTTTATACAACAACTTACTTCCATTGAATGCTGTTTTTGCTCTTTTTCTCAATTAACCCGATTCCCTCCAAAACATTGGTTATGTCGTAAATTCTTCTCTTTTGGCGCACAGCCAATAAATTAGTCGCCTGTAATAATAAGCAGGTAATGCGTTAGTTGAATATAAATAACGTTTTTGCCTCCAATGCCGAACTGGCGTTTAGACTCACGATTGTTTACAACCAAACACTCACTGTTTTTAAATCTAAAACGCCATCCTTGGCTTTTTGAAGAAGGTATACAAACTTTGTTGTGAGTAAGCCAAGTGATTTTTCATATCTTTTATATTTTAGATCAGTCATTGCAAAATAATTGTAATTTCCCACGAATTATTTTGTTTGTAAAATTTAGCGGCGGGCTGAATGAATGAATGAAAACAATTGAATGAACATGAAATGGGTGAAGAATAAAATCCGAGTACAGAAAGTAAAGGAGATGGCATACTTTTGAAAAAAAAAACGTTTAAACCTACGGTGCATTCCGAATGAGAGGTTTTCGTTTTACATTTTTAAAAAGAAAAAAATTAGTTCCATGTATCTCGATAGATGGCAGGGCTTCAACTGGGTTCCTACTTAGAGGAACAAGGCACTATGGTATGTTAATGTCACATGAAAGAAAACGTCAAAATGATAATCGGTCGATCGCATAAAAGAACAAGGCACTAGAGGTAGTGCATATACCCATCTCATTCACACCAGAGAGAGATAAAAATATGCTTGTAGCCTGAGAAGAAATCAGATAGAATGAATGTTCCTCTGTCACAACCATCGTGCCAGAAACTTGATTTTTCAAATGCTGCAAGTAAACAAAGAAATGTCACTATGAAAGTGACAAGACAGTGAAGCAAACCCTTGATTTTTTATGGATGATTTGTTCTTGCTCTCGGCTTTGCTTGAGCAGGAAATTTTCTTGAAGAAAACTATAGGTATTTATTTTACTAAACCCATTCATCTCACAAGGCTCAATCTCACACGCTAGTTAAGCGTCCAGAGCTTTACACGCTGCGCTGCTGGTGGTCTTTTCTGCGAGTCATAATAATCCTAGGCTCACGCACCACCCTTCACTATGCTTGTACCTAACAACAAAGCAAAGCAACATTTGGTTGTGCCTTTCAGAGAGTAAATAAAACAAACAAATAAGTGCAATTTTTTTAATAGAGAAGTACTTTTAAAAGAAGGTTTATTCATAGGTACATTATAGGTATTAGTTTTCACTGCCTAAATTACTAATACCCTAGTCCTACAAAAAGGCATTATTTATTTGACATCAGAAATAAATATAAACAAATACATTTCTTGTTTTTTATTTCTTCGTTGCCTATAACTACAGCTGAATATCAATTATTGTCCTTTTCCCGTTGGAGTATTCAAGCCTGTTGTTAAGCGTTCCAAGAAAGCTTATTTCGATGACTTGACCTCGGTATCCACCCTTGTTTTTATTACTGTACACTGTAACACTGTAACAAAATAGCAAATATTTTACATGCAGATCACAGGAAGCTATAATGCCTGAGTGATACAAGTCATTTTTCAGATGCAGTAGGTGTGCTTGGTTAACCACTAATTTGAGAAGCTCTAAAACGTTAAATCAAATCCTGACATTATGTTAATGTGCAGTGGCTTACAGCAGCGCAAACACAAAGTACTTTTTATCCCACTAATATTATAATGGTGAAGGTTTGGATTGATGGATGGATGTATGTTACTCTCTACTCATATGAATAGATCTGTATGAAATTTGGCATAGCGATAGATTATAGTCCGGAATAACACATAGGCTGCTTTTTATCCTTTTACTTTTTTTAAATAAAGACACTAATAACTAAATAGACTTCTCTTTGAAATGAGGTAGATACTTAACTCAATTCTTACCTTTGTTAGAGCAGATAGTTCATTTCAGCGAAAAAACGAATGGACGATTCTTCATATAGCAGAATACGTGAAATTGTCAATACTTTGTTAAAATTGGTTTTGCGACCTTTTTTTGGGCGAAGAAATTCTTCCTGTAGATTTGTGTTCTTTTATAACCACTTCTTTGCGATATTCCCAAGAGCTCGGCTGTTTTGTTGACACACGCTACCAATATTCACCTTTAAGCCAATTCTTGTACGTCTGCTTGTACACATTCATTACCATCAGTTTTTCATAGGCTCAGAGTCAGGCTCTTTATCATATCAGCACAAACACAACCAGTTATTAACAATAACTCGAACACAGCAAGATAACTTTATCGGGTAGAATATAACTTCACCAACAGCAAAAACCGGCGCACTATGGTCGGAAATTTCGATCTCCCTTTCATAGGAATTTTGAAAAAAAAAGTTACTTTTTTTGGTGTTTTGAGTATGCAGTTTGGTTGGAAACGTAAAAACATGGTATAACATAGTAGCCACGTGGCTTTTTTTATTTTTTTATACCTAAAATATAGGTTTTTAGGTTTTGAATGTATGAAAATGGGTTTTCTTTTCCTCATAACTCCTTTCGTTCCCGCTCGGTCGGGATGAAACTTATAGATATTATAAACCAACCTACAGGGAAGGCATATGACCTTTGACCTTGGTCCGGAACCGTCCACTCTTCAAGTTATGAATTAATTAAAAATGCCTATTTGGGCCATATTACTATGTGGTGTAAATGTAACACAAATGAATATTTTGTTTGATTTATATACTTGATATTATTACCTAACCTTTAAGAAAGCCAAACGACCTTTTACCTTGGTCCGGAACCGTCCATACTGCAAGATATTAATTAATTAAAAATGCCTATTTTGGCGATGTTACTATGTGGGGTAAATGTAACATAAATGAATGTTTTGTTTGATTTATATGCTAGACATTTTTACCTAATCGTTAAGAAAGCTGAATGGCCATTGATCTTGTTCCCGATTGGTCCCGTTTAAAATATATGAATTTAAAAAATACGTATCTGGGCGAAATTATCATTGGCGGTATATGCGTCACAAATCAATTTTTTGGTCATATTATTAGTCCCATATTATTAGGCATGTGATAAATACCGACTCCAATCATTTTTAGACTAAGCCTAAAGCCACGTGCTTAAAATTCAACGTTAAAATATGCTCTCAACAATTTTTTTTAAATCTAAACCTCAATAACGAATTGACATACTAAAAGATCGTGATATTACATATCTATCCTACCAAGATACCTACTTTTTTTTTCTCTCTTTTTTTTAAATTATTTTACTGCCTAGCTTATCAACAGCTACGCGCTACCTGCCCTCAAAGTCTATTGTTATTTCACAGGTGTGACCAAATTAATGTTTTGGCTTCCTTAATTAAGGTATACTACATAAACAATAAAAAAAAAATACTTAATATATACTTTGTTTGTTATGGCTTGTTTTTCAGCGAAATTATTATTTTTCTGCAAATTTATTGTTAGGGCAGGTAACTAATCCCTAACTAAAGGCAGTTTAAATATCGAGTGTACGTAAATTTCATTTCAGTGCTCGTCTATGATTCGTACTCGTACGTTATCATCGCGTGGATTTTAGATTGCTTTCGATCAGTATGGAAGGTTTCGTTTCAAATCTTGATGTTTTTACCTTCATGAGGCCAAACGGATTTGATGTGAAATTGTTTTTTGAAAAAGTGATAACTTCTGTGAGTTTCCCTCTATCTGAAGAAGAGCAAACAAATATTAAATCGTTTTGTGCAACGTACACTAGTAACATAACTCGAAAATGGAGAGCCACTAATAGCTCAAAAGACTTTTTTTTTTAAGAAGTTTGGTGACTGGCTAGATTCAGAGATTAAATGGCCAGTTTTAAAAAAAAAATTGATCAAATAAAGAGTGATGAATTGTTGAGTGATATGGTAAGACATGATGATGAATCAGATGGTGTACCTAGTACATCGTCAGTATTTGCAATACCCATGAATGTATCCGTGTCAACTTCAACTGCCAAATTGACCCCTCGAAAACAGTTTTCCGACCTCAGTCCATTAAAAAAAAAGAAGTACAGATGATCTACTTGACGAAAATGATTTTGATACCCTAGTTTATGCTTTAGTTAAAAAAGCTAGCGAAAATGAAAATCTACGAAAGTTACTAAAGCATTTAATCAAACATCCTGAAGATGCATCAATGCTGCGTTCTTATCTTAAACCCGTAAAGAAAAGGTGTCCTGCCGATAAAGCCCTAGGTCTATCTACGTCACTTAACTTGTCAAAATGGCAATATATTACTTTAAAGAAGGCTACAAAAGATATGGGATGCGATATGTTCCCGTCATTATGATGTTTTGCTCACTGAGAAAGTACAATGTTACGTGGAAAAAGAAGACATGACCATAACCGATTCAGAAGTCAAACTAAAACTGCAATCCATTTTAGATATTGCTGTGAATAGACTGTTCAAAACTCTTGAAACTGAAGCCGGCAGTAATTCGATCCTTATTAGTAAATGGGGCTTTGACGGTGCATCTGGGCAAAGTAACTACAAGCAAAGAATGGATGGTGATGATTTTAGCATATTTATGTGCTAATTGGGGTCGGTATTTATCACATGCCTAATAATATGGGACTAATAATATGACCAAAAAATTGATTTGTGACACATATACCGCCAATGATAATTTCGCCCAGATACGTATTTTTTAAATTCATATATTTTAAACGGGACCAATCGGGAACAAGATCAATGGCCATTCAGCTTTCTTAACGATTAGGTAAAAATGTCTAGCATATAAATCAAACAAAACATTCATTTATGTTACATTTACCCCACATAGTAACATCGAAGCAAACAAGCCATAACAAACAAAGTATATATTAAGTATTTTTTTTTTATTGTTTATGTAGTATACCTTAATTAAGGAAGCCAAAACATTAATTTGGTCACACCTGTGAAATTTTTTATTAATGTTACATACACTAGAGTATAATTACAATCTAGCCACAGAATTGGCTAATGGGTTATTTTGTTTTAACTTATTTTTATATAAACTTTATACTAAGAACGTGTCCATTGGCACTTTTCTTATTGTCTCTATTTACTTAAGGGGAAGACACTTGGTTCATGTGTTCTTTAAAATAGCACGTATGCACATACACTATAGTTATCACTCACACCAGCTCAAAAGGTTTTGTTCTTTTGAGCCTTCTCACTATGTCCGTGTTGTCGAGGAGCTGGATTGCCTCGACGTTCACATGATGATGAAGCCTATGTTCATGAGCCTCTGCGTATTTTTGTATTACTGTGCTGACAAAATCAATATTCAGGTCCCGATGAATATCCTCATTTCTTACGTACCAAGGAGCGTTAATAATTGCTCTGAGTACTTTGTTCTGGAATCTTTGTATGATGGCTACGTTTGTCTTTTTGGTACAGCCCCAGAGCTGTATACCATAAGTCCAGATTGGCCTGAGGACTTGTTTATATAATAGGAGTTTATTGTGTACTGCTAATGTAGAATTTCTGCCAATCAGCCAGTCCATCTTTTTGTAGCGAATCTCTAGTTCCTCTTTTTTAAAAAAAAGAGAGAAAAAAAAAGTAGGTATCTTGGTAGGATAGATATGTAATATCACGATCTTTTAGTATGTCAATTCGTTATTGAGGTTTAGATTTAAAAAAAATTGTTGAGAGCATATTTTAACGTTGAATTTTAAGCACGTGGCTTTAGGCTTAGTCTAAAAATGATTGGAGTCGGTATTTATCACATGCCTAATAATATGGGACTAATAATATGACCAAAAAATTGATTTGTGACACATATACCGCCAATGATAATTTCGCCCAGATACGTATTTTTTAAATTCATATATTTTAAACGGGACCAATCGGGAACAAGATCAATGGCCATTCAGCTTTCTTAACGATTAGGTAAAAATGTCTAGCATATAAATCAAACAAAACATTCATTTATGTTACATTTACCCCACATAGTAACATCGCCAAAATAGGCATTTTTAATTAATTAATATCTTGCAGTATGGACGGTTCCGGACCAAGGTAAAAGGTCGTTTGGCTTTCTTAAAGGTTAGGTAATAATATCAAGTATATAAATCAAACAAAATATTCATTTGTGTTACATTTACACCACATAGTAATATGGCCCAAATAGGCATTTTTAATTAATTCATAACTTGAAGAGTGGACCAAGGTCAAAGGTCATATGCCTTCCCTGTAGGTTGGTTTATAATATCTATAAGTTTCATCCCGACCGAGCGGGAACGAAAGGAGTTATGAGGAAAAGAAAACCCATTTTCATACATTCAAAACCTAAAAACCTATATTTTAGGTATAAAAAAATAAAAAAAGCCACGTGGCTACTATGTTATACCATGTTTTTACGTTTCCAACCAAACTGCATACTCAAAACACCAAAAAAAGTAACTTTTTTTTTTCAAAATTCCTATGAAAGGGAGATCGAATTTTCCGACCAATGTGCGGCGGCGCGGCGGCGGCGCAGCCAGAGAAAGAACATTCGATTCCAGAACTGACGAAGGACGGGAAACCACTAAAAACTTGAAGAAAATCTTGAATTTATTTTGGTTTCTCAAAAATAGGAAACGAATGTAGTGTTGCCACAGTCAAAATTAAAAAACTCCAAACCGAACTTAAATTTTGTCCGAAATATATGACTAAAAGATGTTTCGTAAAATATCCGGAAAACTGCAAAATGATATATTGCAAGCTGAAAATAGGAACAGTAATCACCTTTAAAACTAATATCACTTGGCATAAATAACGTATAAAATGTATAGTGTGTTTGTGACGCCTTCATTTATTTATATAATAAAGGTTTACCAACAACATACCTACCTACATATTTTTTCATTTACTTAGGTATTAAAAACTGAAATAGGTCCTTTTCTGATATGCAAGTTACTTACCTACTTACAGGTAAACACGACATTTTTAGGTATAACAAAGGTTCACAGATCTATTCGATTCTTTTTTCAAAACTTTATAAAAACAACAAATCATTCACGCCTTGAGACGAAACTCGAGTGCCGTCACGCCGCCGGCTCGGGTTACTGACCTTGCGCAGCTGTTTGGGACGACATGTTGTACTAAGATGGCGGAGATTTTTTGTGATTGTGTGACTCGTTATTCAGTAATAATACATCTCATCTCATCTCATTCTCGTCATCGTCATTCAAAAATAAATCTGATTAAAAGAGTTCTTCATTTGAACAAAATAAAGCTCAAAACCAAAATATTTTTAATTGGGACTTATGTCCCCGTTTTTTACGAATTTTACGTACCATAACCGACGGGGACGGGACTTAATTATGTCCCCGTCATCGGTTTGATGTTAGAAGGTGAACCGATCACAAAATCTGCCAGTTTTAGCATTAAAAAAATGCGTAAATGGCAACACTCAGAAAAAGTTTGTTTTCCCTTCATTTGACATAGACATACTCTAATCGCCAGTTGACACACTGCCATCTATCGAGATATTTAGAACTAGCTTTTTTTTTTTTAATACGAAACGAAAACCCCTCATTACGCTAAAATCGATATTATTATCGTGCTCACAAGCGTTCCGTATTACTGTAAGTGACCATCTAACAAAACGAAATCAGTGTGAGCGCTTCTGTCAAAATTCACATTTGGCTTTATTGATGACTGATAGACGTCAAACGGGACATTCTTTCTCGCGCTCACGGTAATTTGGAACGCGTTTGAGCGCGATGACATCGCTTAGAGCAGCGTATGTACCCAGAATATGATATTGTAATATTGTAATATACACCGCGACTCGTGAGCGCTCATATGAGTGTGCCGAATTAATGATAGCACTCAAGCACTCAATATCGTGTTATCTAATTTGGAACGCAAAATATCATTGTGATCGCTATCAGCGCTGTAATCGTATTTCGAAATGCACTTCACTTTCCGAGAAACAAAAATGGCTCTATGGTCAATGTTAGCTGGTTTTTGTTCTTCCTCAAACCACACTGTTATAAACAGCATGTCATAGACATGACTTTGGCTCTAACCGAAGCTTAGTACAATAAAGATGTACTTTTCATGGTTAAACAACACTTACTGACAGCAGATCTACCACAAATCTCGAAACAAAACAGCTTAAAACCATAAAGATTTTAACTACGTAACATGGCCGACTGACCTGGCCATGGAATATGAAGTTTTCATACTAACTATACGTTAGGGCCATACTCAATCTACGTTAGGTTCTTTATACCGAAGGGGATCTCTTTTTTCATTGCTTACGTACGAGTAGCTTGCTTCTATTTTATGTAATCTGTGCTTACGATTAGTGGAATGACAAATTCGCAAAAGCCTTTACGAAATCTATGGTCAAAAACTACCAATGACGTGAAGTCACAAAACTATCACACGTGTATCTACGTCAAGAAGACGTCAAGTCAAAGTCAGTCAGTCTGTGTGACGTGATGTCTGATTGAAGTGAAAGCAAGTCAAAGGAAAAAGGAATAAAATAAAATAGTCACCGGAGAAAGAAATATTTTCCGTTTTTCATTCCTCAATAAACTTGAATCGATGTTGAGCTAACATTTTATAAACAATTATATTTAATTTACTGCAAAATGGCAAAGTGTGGTGATTTTATCAAAAAGCAATTTCCTCTTATTGATGACGAACTCAAAGATTATGTTGAAGGTATGTTTTAGGTTAGAAAACTTATTTCTCTTGCAATGTATTGTGAAGGAAGAAATAAAATAGATATCTTGGAATAATTGACACCATAACAACCAGCAAAAAATTAAAGCTATAAGTTTGACAAGGTTAGAAAAGTCGATTCTACATAAGTAACTGTCTAAAGAAAATATTTACTACATCCAGGTATATTGGATGGAAGTGCTGGAGAGTTTGAAGATAAAGAGGAAGTGTACGAGGCCGTCGGCGAAGTCCTGCTTGGAATCTCTGGAAAATCGGAGGATGATATTAGGTTTGTTATCATCTTGCACCATTTGCTTTAAAGGACATGCAATCATCCTGTCAATATTGGACCTCAAAATTACAATTTATTTAATTAAACAATAATACAAGAGCCCTTATTTCAAGACAGGTACAATTGCTGTTGGTCCCCATATGGGCTCACCAGTTTCAAAAGCCACAATATTATATTTAATGTTTTTTTATAAGATTGATTAATTTACAGAGCAATTTGCGAAAAATTACTGCACATGCTCCAGCCTAACATGACATCGACAAATAATGGTCCGAGAAAAGTTCTTGATGCACCAATCCACTTAGCCTCCATGACAGTTCCTGTGAATGACACCGATGACCTCAAGAGTATATGGCTTCAAACAAGAGATGATAGTTTGGTGAGTTGCTCAGATTTTAGTTATAGCTGTCAGAATAGAGGATCCCATAATTTGTAAACAACTCGCACGATTCGGTTACCAACCTCTGCTAAGTCCTAAGCCATGTAGGGGTAATAGGGTATCATTGGGAAGTCTGGAAGCATGGGCACCATCTGAATTCCATAATGGTTGCATTTTTTTTATATCTTTTGGTTTGGTAATGTATTTCGGTTATTAAAAACACTGCTCAAACTCCCACGTGAATGCCTGAACTACTGTAGGGAGCTTTGGACACATGACATGTTTCCAAAATCCTTCTGTAACTTTGAAACCAATTATAATTTCATGACAGTTCTTGTCAATAATTCTAACCAAATATATGTATAGTGGAATTTAGCTTGCCAATACATTTTTGATATTATGTATTAATAAAAAACTAAAATTTATAAATAACAACTGTATTACTTTTCGGGTAATAAAGTGCCCAATGATCTCCTACCTCCCCAACTAATTAATGGGAATAATTACTACAAAATAGATAAATCAACTGTTAAAAGATTCATAATTCAATTTTATTATGTATTATTAATTAAAAGATTAAAAGATATAGGCAATAAGCTGCTTTACCATCAACAATAAGGCCCGTATTATAAAAGCTTCCTCAGTTACCAATCGATGCTTGAGTAATGCTTTTCTATGGCATAAACGTCACTCAAGCATAGATCGGTGACTGAGCGAGCTTTCATAATACGGGCCTTCGAAAACCCTTGATTGTGGTGCCCAGTTTTGATTAGATACAGAAACAATTTTTTTTTCAGAAAGTAGATGCAAGAAAGCTAGAAAAGGCTGAAGCAAAAATCCAACAAAAACTTCAAAAGGCAAAAGACGTAAAGAACATCCCAGCCCCAGCCCCTGTCCTCCAAACAGCCACAGCATCACAGGTCACGTCGAAGAAAGATAGTAAGCTGGAAGCTAAAGGAACTAACCGTACACAGGATATTAGGATAGAGAACTTTGACATAGCTTATGGGGACAGGTATGTTCTTTTTTATTCCTATTTTTTTTATAAACAATATCCAGCATCGGTATTATGGCATTACCACTCATCAGGGGGCTCATATCCACATGTGGAATTGAAAAGGCTATTGATGTTGTGTGTGACATGGTATCCCTGTTGACTGACGTAAAAAAAGCAAAAGTCGCGCACGCATTTTTCATCTAGTATAATACAATTTTAGTTATTAAAATATTTCCAGGGTGTTACTACAAGGAGCAGACTTGGTCCTAGCGTTCGGCAGACGTTACGGCCTCGTTGGTAGGAACGGCCTCGGCAAAACAACACTTCTACGAATGATCTCCGCAAAACAGCTGAAGATTCCATCCCATATATCAATACTGCATGTAGAACAAGAGGTTGTTGGTGATGAAACTTTGGCTTTACAGGTAATCATAACACTTATTATAAATGCTAAAGTTTGGGTGTTTGTTACCTGATCATGCCAAATATTCTGATTTTAATATTAGCTAGACATAAAATCGTGTTTATTTCCAAAGAACGCGTGCGAAGTCGCAACTAGAAGCTAGTCATAAATAAAGTAAAAACGAGAAAGGTAACTGACTCTTCTGCCTATGAAATGAAATAAGTTCCCAAAAATTTTGTTTTCCGCGGGACTTGAATAAGAATAAGAATCATTTATTTGCTTAAAACATGAGTAATTAACATGGTATGAGCAATCAATTATGTTAAAATATAAATTAAATAAGATCTACATGTTTTGCCATTACTGGCGTGCAAATAGGAGACTGCAGATATGTCACTAATGCGATATGTCAAAAAAAACGAATAAAAAATCGATAATTATGGGGAACTTATTTCATTTCTTAGAGATAACCAGAGTGCGGGATAAGCGCTATACTAACAAAAAATCTTCTGCTTAAAGTACATAATCAATAAAAATAATTGATCAATTACGAGTACCTACGTACCTGTAGCGTAGCAGATGTTTTTCGTTACATTAATAATTCAAGGTCTTACTTTTGTTATGTGTTATTAAGAAAGTGTTTTCCAAACATGTAACAATATTATGTGTATTGTATGAATGTGGACTTAAGCAAACATGTTTTAAGTATAACCTAAAGTGTTTTTTATATAGGTCGATTTTCACCAAAGCGACATGTTTAATAAAATAACCAAGTGCATGGTGTCAAAAATATTAAAGAAAACGTTATAAGACAATCTTATATTCAAAAACCCAGTCCAAACTCGACGAGGTTACGAAGTTTCGTTCAGTAGTTCCTATGGCCTCCCTCCATCTTCATCATTTCATCATTTCCCGATGATCCTGGTCTAGGACCAAAGTGCTTAGGAAGACAATTCCAACGAACCCAAAGTCGATGGGGTTACGTCGTTTCGGTTAGGAGTTCTTATGTCCATCTCCTATCTCCATCATCCGGTCAAAGTCAAAGACTTGCTAGGCTTAAAAAATAATCACTTAGACAAGTCAAAAAAAGAAAAACAAGATCCGTCAAGTGTAACTCGCGTGCCGAGGGTTAAAAATCCCCCCTTTTTGATTTTTTTTTTTCAAAAAGGTTACTTTTACTAATTTCTCTATATTTTTCCTATAAAATATAGATTTATATCTACAAACGCCAGAAACATTGTACGTGAATCGCTCCGTAAACTTCGGCGACGGGGGGCGGTATATTTTTCGACTATTTTCAAAATATTTCGAAAAGTATGAAGAAATTTCAAAAACTGTTTTGACATGTACAAACCAGTACTTTTTGATACCTCCATATGTCTCTTTTGAAATTTCGACATCACAATATCGCTTGAAGATAACTGCAGTCCAAAAATTCATTTGCGATTTTCATCACATTGGTTAATTTAAAAAAAAAAAGAAAGAATATAGGCCCCCCCCACTCCTCAACATCCTCCCATTATTATCATTTGCTCAATAAATAATTAAATTCTAATTCTTAATTACGATCACGATGTGTTTTCGTGATTCTATTTGTAGATTTATCTCCACTGCATGTATCTTTATGATAATTGTAAGCATTTGTTTTTTCCAGAGTGTACTAGAATGCGACATTGTTCGCGAAACATTGTTGCGACGGGAGAAAGAGATCACGGCCGCTGTAAACAATGGGTAAGTGACGCTCTTGAGAAATGCTTGGTGATTGGTAATTGCTGCTTGTTATATAAATTGTTACGTCTCATGGTCTATGGGAACTTAGGCTTGCGTTAAATGGTATGGCTAAAAACTATCGTGAACATCTTGATTATTTGTGGAAAAGTTATGGTAGTACCTACACATGGTGTTTGATTTTTACGGCTTGGCCATAGAACAATGTATAAGTATAGCACGATAAGTCCATGTTTAGCGATTGATTTAATATTGTTATCAATGATTTAGTTAGCAGACTTGTCAATTAATCTCTTTGTTCAAATTAAATCCAATATGCACTTGATGTTGTCACGTGCATTGTGGTTTAACCATTGCTTAGTTTTATCAGAGTTCGATGAATTGGCGTCAAATTAGTCAAATATTTGTTTAAGAAGAGCATTTTCATGTAAAATGTTTAGTATTGCAAAAAAGTCACCCCAATCCAGAAGTCGATGAGGTTGACGTACAGTGCGCGTCAGAATTAAGTATCCCCCTTGTCTAAGAGAGATAGGGGGATACTTAATTCTGACGCGCACTGTACGTGTCGTAGGTAATCTAAGATAATGTGTTGTCCAATATGTCAAAATGTAAATGTAATTTCCAGATCAACAGACACAAACCTATCAACAGAGCTGAGTGAGATCTACGTTCAGTTAGAAACAATAGAAGCGGACAAAGCACCTGCAAAAGCTTCCATAATACTCAGTGGCCTGGGTTTCACTCCTGACATGCAGTCGAAAGCCACGAAGACCTTCTCTGGCGGATGGAGAATGAGACTAGCTTTAGCTAGGGCGCTGTTCTCCAAGTAAGTAAGGCTTAGGCTCTTGTTGTGTCTAGATTCCTTACATTTGTAACATTTTAAAAACCTCACTCCCAGGCCACGACATGCCCGCCCGCGCGTCTTGCGTCTGCGTCCGCGGCGAGAACAAAATAATCAAAAGTTGTTTGAGTGTGTCCATGAGTTGCCGCGGTGCGACTTGCGGAAAAGTGACATGACGATCCCAGTCGCAATGTCGTGTCGTGGCCTATACCTTAAGCAAGCAAGCAAGTTGCGTGCGCAGATATGCAAACAAGGTGGACCAATGAACTGGTGAAGGTTGTGGGAAACCGCCGCTGAATGGTAGCTTAATACTGGTCATTATCCCGATTTTTGGGGTCTTTTGCCCAACAGTAGATGTATTTAGTCAACTATGTTGCCAGTTGTGGTGATAGTAATGATGATGCACAATAGCCTTAAAAAACATTGCTCCAAGTTCGGTAAGATCGCTAATCCTCCTTCTATGCAGCACATGAATGAATTTAAGTACTACTTTTTTCTTTACTTGCTATTGCTCGCGGTTTCGCTAGCGCTTTTCAAGTATCATATGTCGGTCTCCGGGAAACCATTTACCTCTCTGCCAAATTTCATTGAGATCCGTTCAGCCGTTTAGGCGTAAAAAGGAAACAGACAGACAGAGTTACTTTCGAATTTATATTATTAGTATGGATATCAATTTTGATTTGGTTAAGTTTGAGAAATTCTGAGGCAATACATGATTTGAATCGACTAGTTTCAAAATTTGATTTGTAAATAACAACTAATTATATGTGGTCTTTATTTGATAATGTAGTCGGAATTTAGATAGTAATTTTGCTAATGCCAGTTTTGGTACAAAAAATCAAAGAATGTCGTATTATTTTACATAATAATTTAATCCAACACTTTTTAAACCCTAAGATAAAAATTTCATAGTCCAAATTTTCACAAGAACTTTGTTTCAGGCCGGATCTACTCCTACTCGACGAGCCTACTAACATGTTGGATATAAAAGCCATCATCTGGCTCGAAAATTACCTTCAGAACTGGCCGACGACGCTGCTGGTCGTCTCTCACGACCGGAATTTCCTCGACACTGTACCGACTGACATCATGCATTTACATTCACAGAGGCTAGATATTTACAGGTACCGTGTTTTTGTAGAAATCCTGACATAAAAGTAAAATAGAATTTAAACCTTTTTCTCACAGAAATAAGTCTCACATTCGCGTTTGTTGAGACTTTGGTTTTGCAAAAACCCTGGTACAATAATGTAAACCTATTTCAATTGCCATAAGTAAGAGTCAAATTCTTTTTTATCCTTGTTATTAACAGTCGTTTTTTTATTGTATGTCAAAGAACATCAGCAATGAACATTAGGTACCTACTTAATTCGCCAATGTTCAGGAGCCACCACAAAAACCATTGGATTAAAAAAAAATACACCTTACCTGTCTAATAATAAATTCCATAAATAAATTCCAGAGGCAACTATGAGCAATTCCACAAAACGAAGACAGAAAAACTTAAGAACCAACAGAGGGAGTACGAGGCGCAGCAACAACATCGCGCGCACACGCAGGAGTTCATTGACCGCTTCCGGTATAACGCGAACCGGGCTTCGTCGGTACAGAGCAAGATCAAAATGTTGGAAAAATTGTAAGTATTTTTGTACGTATTATACGTGCAATAATCCTTGATTGAGGGAGGCTTGTTCATTGTTCAGCTGTGGCGTGTGCGTATTAACCAACGTGGTATATTCTATCTTTGCAGACCAGAACTGAAACCCATAGAAAAGGAGATAGACGTTGTCCTACGGTTTCCAGAAACAGAACCTTTGTCTCCACCCATCCTGCAGTTAAACGAAGTTGGATTCTACTACACTAAGGACAAGGTTATATTCACGAATGTCAACCTCGGCGCCACGCTTGAATCTAGGATATGTATAGTGAGTACTTTTTCTTTTATTCATAGCTTATTTGTAGTTTTCACTGCTACATGTAAAACAAATTAAACTAACGCTAGTTTTCGTACTTCCTTATCAAGCGGCAAGGCTTATCTAAGGGTGCATTTCCACTATCGCAATTTGGAGCGGAGTCGTCATATTCATGCCGGAAACACACTCTCGACTCGCCACGTCACCCGACGAAACGCGATAAGTAAATAAAGTCGATAATCCGAAATGAACCAATCAAGAGATGTCGATTCTGCTTTGCATCAGCAGGAATGCACCCTTCAACTTTGCGTGAACACGGTGAACATGCCTGTCTACTAACTGATCACTATTACATATTCAAATGTCATTATCCTTATATGTCAAGAAAACCACTGGCTTGGGTTTCAGTAGCCCACTCAGTAATTTAGCATTTTGAATGAATCTCACAATGAAATTTTTACCTTTAGGTTGGTGACAACGGTGCCGGTAAAACAACACTACTCAAAATCATCATGGGCATCCTTTCACCTTCCAGTGGCATTCGGAGCGTGCACAGAGGGTTGAAATTCGGCTACTTCTCACAACATCACGTAGATCAATTGGAGATGAATGTAAATTCAGTTGAATTATTACAAAGGGAATATCCTGGTATGTGCAGTTATCCTACTGCTTTCATTCTGTTATTTTTTTCAGTTATTAATGTTTATGTTGCTTTTAACGTAGACCTATACACACGAACGAGTCCTGTAGGTCTAAGACCTCGTTTACGGAGAGACGGGGCGTCTCGCGTTACCTTAAGCGACGACGCGGCCCGCACTGAATTCAAACATATGGCATTGAAGAGTGCGAGAGAGAGGATAGACGCCACGCCTGACGCAAGGCATGAAACCGAGTCTCCTTAAATGAGGCCTTAAAGAAATAAAGCGCTTTTTCAGTTTCGATTTTATTTATCCATTCTTTTACTCTCCTCTGTTTACACAATATTAAATCAATTAAAATTTAAGGAAGATTTCTTGAAGAGATTCCTCATAGCGGCCGCTTTTGTACTTCTTATTGTACTTCTGTGTTTGTGTGGTACAATAAATAATTATCTATCTAAAAACTTAAATATAGACTCTAATCTCTATTTCCAGGCAAAACAATAGAAGAATACAGGCGGCAACTCGGCAGTTTCGGCGTGAGCGGCGATATGGCGTTACAAACGATCGCCAGTCTCTCCGGAGGTCAGAAATCTAGGGTAGCCTTTTCGAGAATGTGTATGGGCAACCCTAACTTCTTAGTACTTGACGAACCGACCAATCACTTGGATATCGAGACGATTGAGGCGTTAGGAAAAGGCATCAATAAGTATAATGTGAGTATATTTATACTAACAATTAAGTTAAGACGGCCCTATGGCGCTCTTTAGGGGAGGCCTATGTCCAGCTGTGGACTAATATAGGCTGATAATGATGATGATATTTATACTTTTGTTTAATGAAAAAACCAACGAGGCAGTCATTGATCTAGCGGTCGTGCATACAACCGCTGATATTGAGGTCCCGAGTTCAAATCCCGGATATTGGGATTTTTGTTGCAAAATTCCCAGTAGCAGTCCGAAGATACACCCCTGTGTCTCCACGTTAAGCCATTGGTCCTGCGCCTGACTTCTCACCGGCCGTCCCAACGGTTTTGCGGAGTGAGGAGAGAGTGCACCTGGGTTTGCACACACACTTGTGCACATATGTCCTGCGCAATGTACACGTGTATTTCACGCAATAAATAATACTTTACTTTATTAATGCGAAAGTTTGGATTTCTGCTACTTCTTCACGCCAAAACTACTAAATGGATCGAGCTGAAATTTTGCATCAATATAAATAAATAATGCTGGACAATTTACACAGCATTATCTAGCCCCAAACTAAGCAGAGCCTGTGTTATGGGTACTAGATAACTGATATACATAATATAATACATTATAATGATATACATAGATAACTGATATACATAGATATATATTTATTATTATACATAGAAAAACGACCAGAACATCCTAAACAAATGTCTGCAGATCGTACACACATTTTGTCCACACACAAGCTCTGCTTTGCTGTGTGAATTGTCCAGCATTTTTTCTTTAATACAATTCAATTTTGTTGTTTCGTTTCAGGGTGGGGTTATCCTAGTATCTCACGACGAGCGGTTAATACGAATGGTCTGCAAAGAGCTCTGGGTGTGCGGCGGCGGATCTGTAGAGAGTATAGAGGGAGGGTTCGACGAGTATCGCAAGATAGTCGAGAGAGAACTTGAGGCGCAAAACAACAAGTAGACAAAATGGGCTGTATGTATCTTTGGATATGTATTTGTAGGCTTTTTTCCTATTATAAACAAAGAAAATTACAATCAGATAATAAAAACAAATTAGGACTCGTATTTACAATTGAAACAATTGAGCTAACTGCAGACTGTTGCAAACAATTACAAAAAATTAATTAATTAGATTTTGGTCAAACGAAGATCTAGACTATAAAAAAATTGGTAAAACATGCGTAGTTTAAGAATGAGACTGAAAATGACGTCATCTGCTTTCTCCATCATGCTTTTCATTGGATTGGAACTGAGCAGATCCCCTACGTTTGACGATTGCATCGAGACGTGATCGTCACGTCTCATTTTTCCATAGGTTTTGGTACAGCCAGCAGCGCCTCTATCAGGCGAACAGGAAACTTCGCCAATAACATGTCATAGAAATATTTTTTTACAGCAAAAACAAATGTCACAGCAAGTTAGGGACATACAGGGTTATTGGTAAATTAGTAACACTACGTGAACTGCAAGTTTTGCCCCTCATCACAAACACGTTTGTGAAGACGCCAGGATAACCCTGTATACTTAGTATATGACCATACGTTATATTGTGTCCTTTAGAACAAAAGGTTATTGCTGAGGGCTCAGAGACTATGACTTAACCGATGGATCTCATACTAGGCCGAGCTTGTGTCGTGAAATCTCGTACAAATATGAGACGTCAGTATCACGTCTCGATACTATCGTCAAATGGACTCAGGGCTCTGGACAGCATGAGAGATGACGTCATTCTCAATCTCTTTCTTTAAGAACGCAGGTTATATGCGTAAACGAACGTACACCTGATAAACTGCGCGTATATCGTTGTGGACTGGTGGTCCGACAGTGTTGTTTTCTGGCTTGAACCTGAGTTATTTTCCTGATTATTTGACAGGATGAGCGTACCACAAGAACTTATAGCGTGGTGAAGCCAAAACTCAAGCAAATCTTTATTTGAAACAATGTAATATAAAATCAAATATTAAATTATTTTAAATAAATTTTAGGTGATTTTATGATTTTGATTGTAAATTTATTGGTGTGATTGTTATATTGTGCCGTTTTACTTAAAAATAAACTAAATAATCGTTATCAGGAAAAATGTTCTCGTGGTCAAGTGAGGCGCCTGTTAGACCTTCGACTAATGCTGCGTACAGACTTACGTAATGTACAACACAATGTAATATGAATGTAGCATTTCATCAGTGTGGACGCACGGCAAGTTTAAAATCAACGAGTCATTTTTGAAAAATCTGTTTCTATACGACTCATATTACACTAGTGAGGACGGCAAACTCTTTCATTTCATGTTACCTTGCGTGTCTGTAAGCGGCATAGGGATGTTGGGATAGGATAACTAGATAAATAAATTACAAATGTAACAAAACAAAACTCACGTGTGCGGCCGGAGTGCCCGCTCAACTCGAGCGTCGAGCGGGGCGTGTTTTACCCGAACACTGCCGTTCGGGTAAAACACGTGCTAACGCGTAGCGACGTCCTGAGAGACATAGAACGTCCTGAGAGCAGCGCGTGGGCATAGCGGACTTGTTTACGTCGGGCGGGGCGTCGTCGCGTGCATTTTCAATAGTACATTGCGTGCGTAGCGCATTTTCAATAGTCGTGCACCGCGAGAACGTGCCCAATTCCTATCGAGTGTAACATTTGTGAGCGTACACAAAGACGTGCGAAGACCACTCAATGAACGCTCTCTGGAACGCCGCACGCCCCGCTTCGCTCGACGGTCGAGTTGAGCGGGCACTCTGGCCGTACATTTATTCTGCGTTCTGTGTAGGTATGTAGGATTCGTACGAATATGTACCTATAATATGAAAGGCCTTAGTTATGTACAGCTGTGTATAATACGCAGAGTTTGGTCCGTATTGGTCGTTTGAGAAATCTATTTTTTGAGGTGCAACTATAAAAATGTGTATAAATTAATTACCTACTATTTTATCCCGTCTTATAAAGAGTATATTGTTTTCTATACTCCATCCATTCTCAATGTACAATGTTTGTGTAAACAACTGTAACACAAAAATCCAAAATTCTCTTTTTGGTATCGATCTCGAAGAAATATTGTCAGCGTTAGCATTGTGTAAAGAAATTGACAAGTAGTGCAAATTCTGTCCCAAAATCGTAAAAAAGATAGTGCTTTTTAGGTTAAGTTGGAGGCAATGTTTACAAACATTATATATTCAATTTGGCCGGAGTATAAGTTGTTCAATCCCAATGCAGGTTCAAACTAATGGAATTGAATAGATGGACGGAAATGTTGATTCAAGTTCTTCCCCGTTATGTATCTATTTAAAATAGTATGTGGAATAGGCTACTTGACTACTAATGGGAAATAATTCTAACGTATTGTCTGATAAAAATATTGCAAAGTGTAATTAATATTTCTTCAAGCCAGTCGTATTAGTTATGAAAACTAATTTTAAAGTTTGAATAAAATAATGCCGCGCCAAAACGATAATCTCTGTCATGGCTACCGTGTTCCAAGCTATGATGTCATCCCGCCACACCACACCTTACAAGAAGAACTCATTGACTCTGTAGTCTGAGGATGTGTGACGTCACTTGCGAACCAACCAAACACATAGCGTTTTCGGTCACGTGATCATGTATCAAAAAATGTGCAATTTTAATCCCATTTTTTTACATAAAAAAGGCATATTTTTCATAAAAATTATCTGATTACGCTTTATTATGTTGTCACTGACTAGGATGAAAACAATTTGGAATTTATTTTTAATGTAGTCAAATAGCCTATTGATAGAGCAAATGTTCAGTGCGGGCCAGAGCTCAATATAATATTTCAATATTTATTTTGTTATCACCACATAAAAAAATAAACAAAAGTTAATATCAATGCAAATTTTTATTTATACCTTCAACCTCTCTCACTGTCCGCATTTAAATAGTTACCATTATTAACATGGCAAATAAAAAATATTAACTTAAAATGCATATTTACAAATTAAAATTCACGATACATAATATACAATTAAAATAATGACTAAGATAGCAACAGAACAGTTAAGAATTAAAAACTTGTTCGGTTTGAATTGTCCAACGTAAAATTCAGAAACTTAGCTATGCCATAAAATGAGACTTTAGATTCTCTGAGTTTAAATGCAAATTAATTTGTAAGAACATGCTTTCGGTTTCGGAGGGAAGTGTACAATATCGTAATAAATAATGGATTATTTGAATGATTACATTTACTATTGTGGCATATGATCTATACCGGTTCGAATTATGGCAATTTATTGTGAATACAGTAAGATACAAACTAAATAGTTATACATACTAACAGATCACAAATCCTAAACTAAAGTTACTTATGTCCAGTTGGCAAAGACAAATGGCTATTGGATCACGACTCTTACATCGTAAGAGGGGTCGATGAAATAAAATTACTGGTGCTTCTTGCGCCTGACTTTGGTTTTGTCGGCGTTTCTGAGCACTTCAGCGTAGGAAAGTTCGAGTTTCCTGAGTTTGTGGATCTCTTGGGAGGCCGTGCTTTGTTTGACTTCGTAGGAGTCGGTTTCAGGGTTCCATCCCTGGTAGACCTTGCCGCTGCGGCCGCTAGTACTGGGCGTCGGCGAGTTAATGCTTCGGTTGTAGAATTGGAGCGTCGACCCGTTCCAATCTCCCTCCGCGGACCTTACCAGCGGGCTCGCTTCTATCGGTCTATAATCCCTTCGCTTCTTGCCTGATGATTTCTGGTAGGTCACTTTTGGCGGTGATGGGAATACAGGGGAATCAGCTCCACTCTGTCTGTCGGAGCTGTGTTTTCTGTTGCGATGTCTGGACTTCTTTCTAGTGGCCGCGATGTACTCCAGTGGCTGACGCACCAGCGGTGTCAACACTCGTTCTTTCTCTTTGTTCTCATTCTCTGTTACCGTTTGTTCTGCTGGTTTCTCCTTCTCTGGTTGCTTTTGTTTTTGTTCAGTAGGCTTCGCGGTGGTGCTTTCATCCACTGGTTTCTTTTCTTTGACTTCCCGTTTCTTTTCTTCCTTCTTTTTGATCGGTTCGGGAGCGCGCTCCTTTTCACGTGGTGTTCTCTCTTTGTGTGTGGGTGTGTCGGGAATTGTTATGTCAGACACTGGAATCGATTGTTCAGACATCGCGGATGATAGAACGCTCTGTGTATCATCCGTGTAGTTGCCAGGTGCTTCCTCATTGGCCGGGGTCACTGGCGGTACTTTCCCCGAATCGTCTAGTAACGGAAGTTGTTCACCGTCGTCTTTGTTTTCGGCTGCTTTCTTGAGGATTGTAAAGATTTCTTTGAACAGTTCCCGGTATTCGGGTCTGTTGCGGAAGCGACTGTCCATTGGGCTGACGTCGTCGTAAATACTGAAGCGGTAATCCTCACCGTCGGCGATAGTGCAGAGGAATGAGCCTGGGCGCTCTTTTTCCGTTTGCGTCGCCTTGTTACTCGTTTCGTCTGAGAAGCCAGAGCTTGATGTTTCGGCTTCGGAGAAATCTGGGGTCTGAATGATCTTCTTTCGCGATGGGTCGGTCATCTTTTGTTTTTCGCCTTTCTCTTCCCCATGACCACTTTCGTCATCCGTGTCTTTGACACTAAAGCCGCTAAAGTCTCCGGATGTTTGTAGCTCGTCTTGCAAAGAAATGGGTCCTGATTGGTTGGTCGCGCTCAAGGGCGCTGGTTTCTTTTTGATGTTCTTGACCTGTGACAGTTGGACCTCTAGAAGAGCCTCGTATTTTTGTACAAGCTCTCTGTAAGGATTCTCATGGCCGTCCTCCTTGTTCGCCCAGATGCCTTGCAGCAACTTTTCCTTGGCATTCTGCAATGCATCCGTTAATTTTAGAAACAATATTTAAATATAATAGTAAATGAAAATGACGATAATGTCTTGAGTTTGTTAACTCCAT
The DNA here is from genome assembly GCA_947086465.1 of Eupithecia exiguata. Lineage (NCBI taxonomy): Eukaryota > Metazoa > Arthropoda > Insecta > Lepidoptera > Geometridae > Eupithecia > Eupithecia exiguata. The sequence goes on along the minus strand of OX352230.1, from coordinate 4,103,996 downwards.
GCCTTGTAAAGTTGTAAGTTTAGATCAAGAAATAGTTGAGTCTGCTTATTACGTATTGAATGATTAGATGTACAAGTTGGAAAGAGAAAGTGGATTCAATTAAAATGGTATGGAACTAAATGACAAATGGGGAATTATGAAACTATGATAAAGTTATAAATTATTCAAAGACACCCTTAACCACTATTTTATTTGGTAATAAGACATCACGACACTTTCATTATATTTACTACTAAATAAACAACATAAAATAAATATAACGTAAGCTGTAATCTGGCACTACACTTACGGGGTGATATGTCATTTTATGCAAACGTGATATCAATATAATACGTGTACAAAATAATCGTGAGCAGAAAGGATACTGTAAAGAAAAAAACACTGCAGCACCGGCCTATTTGCAATTTAGTAGAACTAACGCTGCTGGTTTATTTTTGATGTGACCTGTGACAGTTGACCCGTTAGCAGAGTCTAATAAAACCGTCGTCGTTGTCTGATAAATGAACTTCTCTTCAGGCTCGGTTTCCTCATATGAAATCATGAAATAATACAAGAGAATACTATTATTTTACGTTCTGGCTATGAACACTAAATACACTCAATAAAACCCCAAAAAATATTTCGAAAAATTTCTCACGGTGCCCTCTAACATCAGACTTCATTATGCTATGTACAGTACAAATCAACATTTCTTTGCAGCGTCCTTACTGCACAGTTAACACTATAGTGAAGAATACAACCACCACCGTATTACCTTAGCGTGTAGTTATTAATCTTGTTATATATCCGGCAATGGACGTACCTTCGACTACATACGATATATCCAAAGAAAACTACTGCAGATGCGCTTCATAATGCAAATGCAAAGCGTGATCAACAACATCAGGGGCAGTTGGAAAAGCTTTGACGCCTAGAAATGCGAAACGATCACGTCAGAGGGAAATCCGTGATTTAGAACAGGGAATTATACTTGCGGGTAGATGAAGAACTTCGTAACATTATAGTGGGTATTGCGAACCCTTTAGAGATGAAACTCAAAGCGTGACTGAAAAATGTAGGTTTTGGTCTGCTAAAAACGGAATCGTCATTTCGCAAAAACAGTTTAAGTTCTTTGACAAAAGCTTTACTTGACACTGGTCTCAATTTATACGTCGTCAAACCTAAACTAATTTGACAGCACTTAAATTATGCCATCCTTTTTATTTCGATCAATATGAAAGGGACGGCAACATTTTTAATACATACTCTCAAATTAGTTTAGTTTTGGCGAGATTTGAATTGACACCACTATCATAAAGGAATATTAAAACAAGCAAGCTCTAAGTGTGAGTCAAGGATCAACTTTGAAGGCAACGTGAGTAGCATTGCAGGGAATAACAGAAGTTTCACATCTATTCGCAAGTAAAATTACCCATCTCCTTCCATGACATGTTTAATGTATTTACAAGAGACATGTCATGTTTAATGCGGCAAAATGATTAAGAGGTTAATCTGTTAGTCAAGTTGCGATTGCGGGATCGTGAATTATTTGTTTAGATTACAAGGAATTAGAAATTTACACATGTTAATGTACAGGGCTAATCTACACAGAAGATAAGCTAAGAAAGAGGTTGTTAAAACATGCGAAGAGGAGAAAGGCTCTTGCAAATCACTGTGGTACGACAGGTTGTGAGGTAGAATATTATGCGCTCTTTTGATACTTCTATAGATAAAACTCAGAGACGTCATATGAAAGTAAGAATCATGTATCCCAAAAATACCAGCTAGAGTTAATTTCTTGACAGTTTAAACACAGATTCATATTATATAACGTATTTTCCAAGGCCATTTTTATTTAGTAATGGCTAACCGATACGTTCCACCCACCCCGATAATGAGTATGATTTTCGTAAGCTTTTAAAAAACAGTTTAAAAGCTCACAGTGAGGTGTCGTTTCTAGACAATTTCTCACACTTTATTTTGCACAACATTTACGCGTCGCCACCAGTGATATGTAAGAGAACCCGTTGTAAACCTAACTTGCAAAAAACTTACATCGAACTTGATGAGCTTGGTATTTACAAGGTCTTCTCTGGGACTGTCCTGGCCAGATAGTGGTAGAATGATAGAGCTGATTGCGCTCCTATCGTCGTCTCCGTCTAGCATGGAGGACATGTCGTCCTGCTCTGCGCCTCGCAGGCATCTGACGCATAGTTGTCCTTGTCTGGAATAACAGAATTTTCTTTTGAGGGTGGCATAATAGAAATATTTTCGTAAGAAATGATTCACTGGTGTTATGCCTTCGGTTCATGAATGATGGCAAAGTAGCAAGTCTGAGAAGGTTCTAATAAATTTGGTTCTGCAACGTTCTGTTTAGTTGGGTTGGTGTAAAATATCCATAATACTCGTACTTCATCCTAAATTAATAATGCTGTACAAAAACACAGCATCGTCTAGCCCTAAGCTAAGCAGAGCTCGTGTTAAGGATACTATATAACAGATAATACTTATAACATTATACTACGAGATAGATATTAAAGTAGGTAGGTATTATATCAACTAATTGCCCGAAACAGTACCTACATATCAGTCAGATGATTTTGATAGAAAAGCAAAATACATGGTGCTGATTAGTTACCGACCTGACTTCCTCAAGGATAGAAAACTCCTCATGCATAGACTTGGCCTCATCCTCCCCTCGGTGCCAATTCCTCAGCTGCTCCTGGATCCTGTTGTTCTCCTGAACCATAGACGCTAGCTGCTCCTCCAGCTCTGTCACCCTCCTTTGTTCCTGAGCGAACGCGACCTTACTCTCCCTCAACTCATCGCTTATCCTCAACAAATCCTCGTCTTCCTTTGTCAGTTCTGGAAGCGGGACTACGGGTTTTACAGCATTCACATTCACTCCTGGTTTCTTGGCCGCTATGGTCTCTTTAGGCGTTTCTTTCGGCTTCTCCGCTTCTGGTTTTCGTTCCGCTCGCCGCCTGGTGATCTCGAGTTGAGCGTTTAGGTCGTCGACAGTCTTTTGTAGATCGTCGCATTTGCCCTCTAGGTTTTCGATTGTGCCGCATAACCTGGAATTAGTTAAATTATAGCTCAGTGTTTTTATTAAATATATTAGGAAGTTTTTATGTTTTCTGTATCAACTGCTACGCATGTTTTGCATATAAATTGTTAAACAAGTATTGTGTTAGTTATCACTGACAGGTAGATGAGCAATTGAGGATTAGGATAGAAAATTATACATTGATTAGTACCTAAACAATTGTATGAAGATTCAGGCATACCTATCTACTCAATCGATATCTGTATTATACGAAATATGTTTGACTTAAAGCCGGTTTTTCGTATTTTAACCAAGACTTGATTCGTAAAAATTACAAAATCGAACTTTACTCAGAGTGACTACACCTCTACAAAGCACTAATATAGCATATTATGGCACTTATTCTGATTAAGTTTTTTTTTGTTTTACGAACCAAGTCTTGGTTTCTCCACATACAAGTAAACACACTACAGGTTAACAAAAAGTTTTAACTATTATCAAATTAAAACAAGCGAAAAAACCGGCTCTTAGTAGGTATAGATAACATTACCGTGGTTAGACCTTTAAAAAATAAAGCAAATGTATCAACTCTCATAAAACAAAAACTATTTTGCAACGCGAATGCAACACGCCTCGATCTTGATGAGAAAAAGTAATTTAGTTCGCCATAACGTGTTTCTTGTCACCTTGGAAGTCTTTTAGCATCCAGTTTCTCTTGGACATTATTACCTATTGTGTTTTTAATCAAAACTTATTTTGCCAATACCAATAGCTTATTATATTGCAAAGAATTCTTGATTACTTTCCATTGTTTTCAAGTTCAAAAACACGCTTTTCAGGAAATTTCCTTTGATAAGTGGTTGTGACACACTTTGATTTTCAAATCAAATAAATATTATCATGATACTTAATCGACACGTGATTAGATCTTGTGCTCTACCGTTATACTAGCTTAAAGCAGCGCTAGAAAAGCATTATTTGCAGGATGACATCAAGGGATAGGTAATATTCAATGCTAACATCAATATTAAAGGTAAAAGCAGGTTATAAATTATAATAATGACGCAATATGATTGTGTTTTTATAATCGGCAAATTGGACATTACCCGGAATTATTTGGTAGTTGGTTTCTGAATATAAATCACTGATCCAGAAGTGTAAAATGAAAGGCTACGTTTCATCCGGGTAGCACCTACTGGAAGCCGGTCGGTAGAAGCTCGTTGAAATTCGATCGATTTAAAAAATATACTAAACTGTCTTCAAGTAGGTACCTACCATACATATTTGCTTCTTCCACTAGTGAACAAAAAATTGAAGCGAACAAAATCAATAGCATTTTGTTTTTTACCCGACTACCGACAGGGGAGGGTTATGAGGTTAGCACCCTATGTTTGTATGTTTGTATGTTTGTATATTTGTATGTTTGTATGTTTATTTGATAATAATTACTGTTTATGTATAAAATGTGACTTGTCTAATAGACTTGCTTATTTTGTAAGCCTAAAGAAATAAAATTATTGAATGTTTTGAATTTTAAATAGGTATTTAAAATTCAAAACATTCAATAATTTTATTTCTTTCTGCAAATCTTAGAAAACAGTGTAGGTACACCTGTTTTCTAAGATTTGCAGACAGGAAATAAAATTTTATCGGACCATCTAGGGATCATTGTCTATCTATGCAATAGTAGGTATAAGAATCATTCAAATCGGTCGAAAAATTGAGGGAAATATAAAAAATATAGAGCCGAACATGGACTTTTTTAAGTCTGTTAAAAATAACTCACGTTTTAATATGCTTTTTATCAGCGGCATGGTCGACTGCGAGCCGGTGGTTCGCACGCTCCAAGTCCTGGATGCTGACTTCCAGCTGCTCGTAGATCCTCAGCCGGGAGTCGTTTACCTCGCGCAGCGCTACCGTTTGTTTTGTTAGGTACTGCGGAAGAAGAAATTTTATGATCACCTCGTCTTGACTATTAAAGCGATTCAGAATTTATGGAAAATTATTGTAACACATCAATTTATTAACAACACTAGTGCCCGCGTTGTGTCTGTGAAAACGTTTAAAGGTTATTTATATCCCATGGGAACTGTTCTATGGGATAAAAAGCCTATGTTGAATTCCAGACTTAGAGCTACATCTATGCAAAATTTCAGCCTGATCCATTTTTGGCGTGAAGAAGTAAAATACAGCCATTCATCCATCTATCCAAACTTTCGCATTTATGATAGAACTCTCTTTTTTCTCATTTTACGTATTTTCTGTCCAATAAACTCATTGGACAGAAAATGAGAAGCCTAGAGTAAGCAGGCACTCGTAGACTCATAAAATAATTTCTTAATACATGTCTTCAACTCCTGTAGAATTATGGTAGGTATTAGGAACTCTGGAATGCCATGCTTTGCGATTGGTTTGGGATTTGGGATTTTGGCAGAGTCAATACCTAATTGATATCGATAAACTTCTTGCCTCTATATTCTCTTTTTACTTTGAGCTTTACTACGCACAGTTTACGTTGACAAAAGATATACATCTAGTATATCTTTTGAATTCGAAACGTTTAAATCGTATAGTTCAAAACTGTACGTAGTAGGTAAAGCTCAAAGTAAAAAGAGAATATAATCCCAATAAAAGATTTCAGAAACCACCCACTAAGCTTGAAATGATTAAGTCAGTCAACGTAACTTTGCCTGATGTATGAAAATGGACAACTTAACAAAATTATTCGTCTTTTGTGCCAATGCGGCAGGAAGTCGTCGACGACGTGACAATTATAATTTAGTATTGCTAGTTGCAAGCGAGAAAACTGTACATAAGTCAATGACCGAGTTTGACTCTCATAGCGACCGGCTTAACGAGCATTCTGATAACGTGTAGTTCGACAGTAAGTCTCCGGTCAGGGTTAATGGTGTCTAGCCGATAACATTGCATCGAACTTTATGTTCCGTTTGACTAATAAATTTTATGTTATGTTATGACCAAATCTTTCATCATGTTCGAAGTTCTTTACATGATAGGACTATTTCTTACTTCGATCTCCTGTGTTTGGTCTTCGATTATGTTCTGGTGTTGGCGTAGTGCAGTCTCCAGCTCCTTGTTTCTCTCCAATAATGTCTTCCCGAGTTCGGCTGCTAGTTGCAAATCTGGAAAGAACGAAAATCTATTTTAAACGTTTGTTTTATAAAGGAAAAACAATATAGGCCCAGTAGCGTGCCTTGTGCAAACCATATAATAATCAGTAGTTAATTATAAGTACTGCCAGGAAAACGTCTGTTAGTCTTTCAATTGATTAAATGTCATATTATAAGCTGACCGAAAAAACTAAACAAACGGTTGATTACATACACCAGCTATGAAATCAGTGTGTATCTAATAGGTGCATATAACCTACCTACTGTATCGCCAAATGAATCGGCAATTTTACGTTACAATGTGTGTAATTCGTAAGATAATGCAATCATCTTATTCTAGCGATGCCGGCTGTTGCATGACCGACTTATGTTACGACAGCCTTCGTGTAAGCGAGGTAACTGGATCCATTCAAAACTTTGTCGGGTGTAACTATATAGGTGCTATATAGTAACCAATCTCGACGTAGAATGTTTGTAAATAAACCATAACACAAAAACTAAAACTCATTTGCTGGGTGTTAAGTTTCAGATATAATTGTAAGCAATAGGTATTCAAATTTATTAGTAATGTAAATTGCGTGTAAAATGACGCGGCAACAAAGTGAATTTTAGGTTAGGTATGGGTTGTTTACGAACATCCTAAATCGAGTTTGACCGGTGTATAGGTATAATTTTACAGGTGGTGTTAGGACGCTGTTAATCTTAAAAATGAAATGTGTGGATATTTAAATCTATGATGAGAAGTTCGTTGTGGTAGCAGTCTCGCATACAATAAAATTGCAAATAAAATTGTAGTCCGGTTTTAAAAACTTTATTTTAATAACTTGTATTTGTTCTGCCAGCCAGAAATAAAGCATGTTTACCTTCTGTGAATACACTTGGGTAAATTTACCCACTTAAATTCAATATAAATCATTTCGACCACGAGCCTAATAATCAGTTCCTCGTAAATAATAGGTACCTGAACTTACTATGCCAGTATAGTAGCATACACCATCATCGTCTAATCTAATTGAAATTGCAATCCAATCGACATTCATCCACAAATCGCATATACCATCTGTCAATGGAAACTGGAACAGGTGTTGGGGACAAAGCATCTGTGGCACGTCTCATAGTCCGCTCGTGAAAGGAGCTGAATCAGCTATCAGCCTTGGAAAAAACAAAACATTCAGGTCAATGAATGTCTGAGATGAAAGCTGACGCTGACAGGCATAGCAAAGAAATGATAAATGCGCTATGAAGAGCTCGAGGGTAAAGGCCACCACACATAAGTGTGGTGAATTATTATGGTAAGTTATGTTTATGATAGAGCTCGTACACCGTGAAATTCCACATTAAATATTAAATTAATATCCAGGCATGTATCTACGTAGGTACTCCACGTAACATTACATAATGCTTTCTGGTAATGAGACAAATTCATTGCGACTATAATAATCCGGCCAAACTCAAGATCAATGTTTGTAAACAATGTCCACATAGGTACTTAACCCAAAAACACATTCTTGTTGTTGTAACAACTTACAACGCAAAATCTAAAACGCTTTTTTTTCGCGAGAACATTTATTAATTTCTCTGACAATCAGAGCATTTTCCCGCGATGTAGGAAAAGCCCTGACCCAGCGAGCGGCTTCAAGGTTCTCTTGTATCGATCCAGGTAAACTAGATTGCGTTGTTTAGATTGTTTACTTGACTGTAATTATAACTCTGATTCAAAAACCTGAACATTTTTTGTATACGAAGGGTTTACAAAACCCAAAGAATACCTATTGGTGGAAAATATTTAACGACAGGTTTTGGAAGCATTTATCATTTAATTGATCTCTCGTTCGTTTACCAATTCAAATTAAAAGATTTTCGATGCATTTGTGAGATTAAGCGTTGTTTAAGTTTGTGTTTTAGTATTTAGTGATAACCTTGAAATTACCTTGTTGTTTTCTGTTATTTTTTTCAGTTTGTTTTTAAGTTTTCATTCATAACTACTCTTAGCTGACATAAAATATCATGGATTCTAATCGGAGTATAGCCAGAACTTGGATTCAATTTGATAAGCTTAACTTTTGATTAGTTTTGACGTTTATTCTTTGGCTCTTGTTCCTTTCATTTTCAAGTATATGCCACTTTTTATTATCATACCCTCTCTTTTTAACCGACAAAACGAAAAACAAAAGAGTAGGTTCTATGTTCAGCTGTATGTATTTTTAATGTTCCTCGATTTCTCCGACAACTATGACCCGATTTGGGAATAAAAATTTACTGTATTCCCTTTGTATAAGTATTTGAATGTCCCGAAAAACTTTAAAAACCGTGTAAATACGAAGTTTATTTTTAAAACAATTAAATCACTATGTACTTTATTATGATAGCTGTTCCGAGCATAACGAATAAGCCGCCGACAGCATTATCCAGTAAACGAGCTCGTCTTCTAAATAACATTAAACATTGCATGATATGTTTGATTGACGAGCCGAGAGACACGGTTACGCTTCAACGCTTTCGCTTATCTAACAGTCGGTTAAATTACCTATTATGTATATCTACCTACATAATTCTGACGTTTATAAAACACAAAACACGCTAAAATAGTTTCATTTGGCTGCATTTAAAGTCGATTTTTACAAGCCTTCTCTACTCTAGGTACCACCGTTACACTACATTATGTTGGATTTCTATTGCGAACGAAAGGGACCGCACAAAACACGCACTTTCTTGTCGCATGAGTACTACCTACTACCATCGGTTTGAAATGTTTGTAAATAAAAACCATCAAATAAAACTGAATTTATCATGCTTTGCGTCAGTTTCAGAAATAATTAGTAGCAAGCAATATTCATTGAAGAAATGATATCAAATCGACAAGGAATGTAATGCGTATAACACACGGCAACAAAGAGCATGTAGGTAATTATGAGTGGTTTATGTATGTATTAGAGATTATTGAAAACTGTCCAATGAAGTTTTGTTTTCTATTGATTTACCTATATCTAACTTCCTGTCTTAAGTGGCTCTTAATCTACTATGCTAATAAACTGGTATAGTACAAGGTATTTACATATGATTACATAGAGGAAAACACGCATGCATAAAAGTTAGGTAAGTACGTAGTCTCTGTATAATTAAAAATTTCAATGCTTAAGAACCGGATACACGTCAGACCCGTATTTTTTACTCATCTACGTGCGCAAACGCAGTCTGATTACAACTGCTTTCTGTGGTTTGCAGATATTAGGAAGATTACAAATTAATCTCTTCACTCAGGTCATTCTCTATATCCCCGACTACCTGACATATTTATGGTCAATCACTAATACTTAATAACAGTAATTTTATGAGTAATTAGTAATTACAATTATTACTTTCCTGACATTTCATTTACTGAAGAGAAACTTTACTCGAAAGTTAATTATGTACCTACCTACTAAGATAAATTCTATTCCATTAAATTACAAATACAAATCGATTCTTTAAAAAAAACACTGACACGGAAATAAAGTGGTACCTACTTTTGATTTCTGTCGCTTCGGTATGTAGACTAAAGTAAAGAAGCTACTAAGAAACCTTTAGCCTGTTAGTTGTTATTTTTCGAGTTGGAGCAAAACCCGTCCCAAGCTTTTTTATCTTCTAAATAATCTGATATTTTGTAGTAAGCCTTTTTGCACAGAAAGGTTTTGACAATTTGTTTGAATTTATTCATTGATAGATTTTATTAGCAACTCACTAGGAGTTTTGTTGTTAATCTTGTGAAGCCTGGTTGTGGGCACGGTTCTAACCAGATCTATTGCTATTAACAAAGAATCATTATTATCACTAATAACATTATATGTAGGAATAGCTGAAAAAGAAAAAAAAATTCACTGCTTAATCTTATTTTAGTACCACCATGGATTTCTGCCGAACAGCGTGTGTCTCCTATATAAGGTATCCTCTAAGCTCGCCTAGTCGAGACTGAATAAAAAACCGAATGCGTTTAACCGCTGCGCTTGCGCCACCAAACTTTTACTATAGGAAACAAAAAAACTCGCCCGACGCCTTTGGTCATCTTCAATAAAAAAACTAGACTTGCTTGCAAAATTATAGTAACGCGAACAATAGTCAATCATAGACCACACAATCTTTGTACATCGCACAATACGGAGGCTCGCGATTTCTAATCATCACTTTTATCAAATTGTGTGAGACTTTCTACATGGTATTCTGATCGCTAAGGCCGAGCTGAAATGTTTATAGTAAAATTTGTAAAGTTAGTTCACGTCGTGGGAATAAATTTTAAAATAGCCTTTCGTTTTTGATAAATGGGTGTGCTGTTATTTAGGTATTCGTTTTGGAAATTATACCTAACAGATGATTTTGATGCCTGGAACTTAGTTGCATAATGCTAGTAAGTGGAACTAAGTATTGTTATAATGTTTTTAAATTGATCTCTTCTCTATTAGCTCATCCTGGGTATGCTGGGATGCTTACCATGATTTGTTATGCTTTTATACAGGGCGCTATGGCGCTCATTAGGGGAGGCCCATGTCCAGCTGTGAACATAGGCTGATGATGATGAGGTATGCTTTGGGGCATACCATTATTATTACATCAAGATAAGAATTTAGTATTCACACGTTAGATTTTAATTACTTGCCATAAAAGATGTAAATATTTTCTCTGTTAGCTACAACTTCAACGAGTTCGCAGAACCATAAATTCTATGTGGTGTGATTGAGGACAATTAAACACGATGCTAATAGAGCAATTACGTTGGTGACTAGACAATTGGACGATTAACTGCTCGACAGTGTAATTTAACCTCGATGAGGAAAGAATGGGACAAATTTGAAAGAGAAAATATAGTTTGCCAAAGTAGCGTCACGCTTATAAAAAACAAAAAAGTTTTTCCGGGATAAAAGTAGCCTATATTTTAATCCAGAATCTGCGGAAAAATTCAGTCAAATTCAGTAGTTTAGCGTGGAGTGTATTATTTCAAATAATAATACCTAGTGTGATTACAATCAAATAATAAAAAGAAATTAAAACAGGTATTTACAATTGAAACTATTGAGCTAACTGCAGATTGTTGCAAGCAATCTACTGGTAGCTCAAGTAATGCATATTAAATAACAGTCGGAAGCGTGCCCAAGACGCTGGCTGCATTGCCCCGCTGTATGGCAACGCTGATGCACTGCGAGAATCTCCATAGTGCAAGAAAAATTCACAGTAACAGCCCAGAGTCAGGAAGTTGGCGGTGTAACACCTTACAACCCAGTGTCTTGGAAAGCACGCTAAGCCGTTGGTCCTGCAACTGACCTCTTCCCTGTGAGTGAGTGAAAGTGCACCTGTGTTTGCGCGCACACTTGTGCACATGTCCTGCGCACCTGGCTAGTCTCCGTTTTGACGGGACGCCGTGGTCGAAATTCGACTAGTTAGGTACCTACTAACACATCATCATCTGTGTGATCACGTGATCAGTCTCAGTGTGATTGCAATCGCTAAAGGTACGGTACAAATGTTTGTTTGGTCAGAAATCTGAAAAACAATGTTACGCGGGTAGTCATTGTATAATTTTCTACCCCGCCAGAAGTAGGTACATACCTAAGCTATCTACCATAGGTAGAGGCATAAATAAATAGTCTATTAGGTAATTTAATAGGTGGCGCTAGTTCTGCTCATTAGAGCCACTTTTAAACTACCATTGTAATACCAACTTCTGAAGTACAAAGACCTTGAAGCGTCTAGCAACCGTTAATAACTTTTGTTTCGAAAACTGGCGACTGCTTAATGGGCGTTCCACTTACTGGCTCCAAAAATACAATGATCATATCTTGTAATTCTATGCTCATGCTCGGAAAGTACCAACCAATTAAATGCGGAGTCAAAAACAGCATTAGCTATTAAAATCAAACATAGATTCAATGTAGATAGAACCAACAAAAACTCGGTTCAAAGTGCGAGCAAAATATTCCACAAACAAGTTACCTATTGGTTTTCAATAAGTACCTATCAATATGGACAAGAAAATGATTAGGTGAAAAAGGGGAGAGACATACCTAGTTGCATTTAAATCATAAGTGAAGATTTTTATTTGTAGAATCAACAAAAACATATGAAACTCAAAGCGCGAGCAGAATATTCTCTAAAAAGATTGGTAAAGTTATTGCTTTCAATGCCAAAATGATTAGAGTACCATCCATACTTATAAATTCGAAAGTAACTCTGTCCGTCTGTCTGTTACATTTTCACGCCAAAACGGCTGAACGGATATAAATATTTGGCATGAAGGTAAACGGTATCTCGGGGACGGGCATAGGCTACTTGAAAAGCGCGTGCTAAGCTGCGGGCAACAGCTAGTCGATTATAAAGGGAAAAGAAACAGATAGATGCATCTAGGTTATTGTATTTTATCTTTATCTTTGGCAAACATGTAAGTACCTACGTCAATGATAAACCCAATAAAGATAAAACACAGTTAATGCAGTTCTTATCAGACCCTTGTACAAGTAAATTTTCCAAACCAACCGAAACTTAAATTATCCACACAAAGAAATATAACGGCACTTTAATTGCTCTACAATTTGGAAATTTATCCGTGAAATAATTGACGACCTCCATGGTGCATTGGTTAAATTACGGCTGAGAGTTGCGCAATTGATTCTTCTGTCGGGAAAAACGTTGCATGATATTCCCTAGCTTAGTTTTCACCCGAAGCCAACCAGATAACCCCAAAAATCTGGTTGAACTAGACAAGACAGAGGGGAATAGACCAAGAAGACGGTCACCAACCCGCTGGTCGGACCAAATTAAGGCAAAATCGGGACTCACTTTGCCTGCAGCCCTCAGACAGGCCGAAGGCAGAGTAGTGTAAAAACAGTTCACCAGCGTCTCCGTGAAAGCTTTCCAGGACGGGCCGACCTTCAGCGATGAACTGTCGATAAAGGGAGAGAAGCCATAGGAGCCTGGATGCCAATCATGCTTGGATCTTAGGGTCCTAGCGAGCTATTAAGGTTTTTAGGTCCACCTTGCTAGTTGTTTGGTGTAAGTGTAACCGTTTACTTATTAACTACGTACATATAGGTACGTAAGTATGCTATGTTATAGGTATTAAGAGTTATTTATGAAGTTTAAATAAATCCGGTTACTGTATCTCTACTTAAATCATAGTTTGAAGAGGAAGTGAGCATAAATACTTTTTTAACCTTAACTTCAATGTCGAGCCTTCAAATGTGGACAACATTCCTTAATTTTGTATAATGACGAATGTAAAGATAAAAGGGTCAATTATGTCTAATGAGATATCATTAGTTAGAAAGGAACCTATAAATTAGACTAAACAAAGAATAACCAAGTGTGTATCATAATATGGGCATGCTTAGGTATATATCTTAAAGAGAACGGTATCGGCAGTCAATATGCTTTTGCTTACTCGAATAATAACCTAGTCAATTAAATAAGTACTTAGGTAGGTACCCAAAAACCTCCTGAACAGAGATTGACCACGGCCTTACGTTTTCCAAGCAACCAGCTTCGAAGAATAACTATTCTTTTTAGAAAAATTGAGAATTCGATTTGAAAATACTAGATAGTTGCGGCCTCTTGCATCCATTTACTGTCATTTGCGCAAGTCAAAAGACACATAGAATTTAGTCTTAAGAAACAAGTTGATGGATTGGTTAACTAGCGCAAGTTAACCAACCTAATCCATCAAAATTGCTGAGTCAAAAAGCTATCATTCCACGATGTCGCAAGGATCCAGTTAATCAGGTAATTCTGGCTCGCGCAACCAAACCTGAGGCGGACACTAACCTTCGGTTCCTTGCAAGCACTCCAGCTCCACTGTGTAATCCCACAAGTCCAGCGAATTCAGTCCATTCAACTCCCAGGAGTTGAACGAATCCGGCTGTTCGTCAGCCATTTTTAACTTGTTCAAAGTTCACGGGCGTGTTTTTGCAGCCATAATTTTCCTAGTCTTTTGTATTGTATCTATGTGGTAAATAAAATACGCGAGCGGCGCAGCCACCGTCGAGGCGCAAAGCGGACTGGCGAAGCGCTGCGGTGCGGTAAGCCGAGCGCAATTACCGCACGCCATCGCGTACAATCTAATTTCAATCTATTCGATTGCTCGAAGAAATTAACGTATCGGAGACAGTACCTAGATGCAAATCGGCAGCAAAAAAAAAACTCATGGAATCTTAGGAGAAAGTGCTGAACCGAACTCTCGATTGAGGAGTTGATATGGTACCGAACGTTGTAGTTGTACGCAAACGCTTTCTCACGTTTTACATTCTGGTAACATGTTACAAAAGTCGAGAGTTTTCTCTTGTTTCCGATGTAGGACATTTTCCTTTGACAACGGACAAGCAAATCTTGGGCCATGGTATGTTATTCGAGTCACAGCACGAAACGAGGACACAGGCGACTGGGCCCACTACAAAACTGGGACCGCGGTCCCAGGTACCTGATTAGTTTTTTCTTGTTTATTTCGTTGGGCGAGTGGGACCACTCGTAATTTTAACCACAAGTCTATTACAGCTTTAACGCCTTCATTTATTTTTCTTTATTTAGATGAAGGCGTTTTTTTTAGTCACTGCGGCCAGTATTGTACCTAATCGACAGTCTTTTGTTATTGCGATAAGCAATGAATGTAAAGCTACCAATTATGGATTCAATGAAACCAACCTTAGTTCTCATGGACAAGTGAAAGAAGGGAGTGGAATACAGGTGGGAACTGGGGTTCGTGTCGGTTGATCGGACTGTGTGACGCGACCAGTAGACCGAAACAGCTGTGATTGTCATGTCACGGTTTAAATGGAGCATTGGTTACGTATTCTAGTCGTTACTCCCTCGAGTCCGAGTGACTCATAACTGTAACGTATGGCATTCGAACATACCTTTCACAGTGCAGTACCTATGTGCTTGCAACCTTGGTGCTGAGTCGATTTTTTGTTGGAGGCGGGAATACTTACCTTGGTCGGTTGAAAAACTTGGCCGAAAAACGTAAAATGTAGAATACCTCCACAACAGTAGTAATAATAATAAATAATACCATTGTATGTATCACAAATTGAATGGACCCAGACGTATAAATTGGTTGGTACTAGGTTGTTGGTTGTTATTAATATAGTTTTTTGTTACAAAACAAAAGACATATCGGTGGAAAATATTTGATAATATCATCATCATCGGAGCAAATCACAAAAGTTCAAAATAGGCTTTTACTGTTTTCATCCATTTTGGAACCTGAATTTGAACCTTTTTCGCTGCGCGTGTGCTTTATTGCGGTGATAGAGTTTTTGTTTTTTATTGCTGTTACCTGATTGTTTTCTGTTATTATTGTCACTAATTCAGTTTTTGTTAAATTTTCAACATAAATTTCTTTTTACTTAAAATGTCTTGGATTGTAGAACCGAGTAAGTACCTACAGATTACGTGTTTTAAGTTGGCGCGATTAGCTTTTTTTCATACAATTATCCACGCTGTCACTAATCCAGGGGGTCTACTCGGAAAACGAAAATCGACGTTTCAGATTCGTTTTCAAACAAACTCAAATGTCACTTGCATAAGATAGCGTTTATCCGAAAGCGAATCAACTTCGATTTTCGTTTTTACGAGTAGACCCACAGGCCTTCTGTATACGAAAAACAAAAGGGGATCACGCTAACTTTAATAAAATACCCAGCGGTCCAAATCGACGCGACGGAAGCCTCAAATATCGATAGATATACTATTATATACTTAGATATAATTCAACGGAAAAAAAGCGCACTAAGAGTCTTTTTATAACGTATAGTAAAAGATCCGATGCAATTTATCACGTAAAAGTATACGAGTTGCAGAGTCATTTGACACCGCCATCAAGCGTAATGGGGATTTGATTCGCAAGCACATTCTTGCGGTTCGTATCCCCATTATTTCAAAGTAACCGCCCCTTCATCGTGGAATGCAAATAACGCTTTCTGAAGAATGATGAGAATCCATCTGTTTTTTATTTTATTGATAAGGCGTTTGATCATAATCATAATGGTCTATGATGGCACGCTTTCCCAAACGGAACATATTCAATCGGGATTTGAAGACACGGAGATTATACTGTATTGTATATAAACTTGAGTGAATTTAACCTCATTTAACCTTTATAAATTAGTAATAAATTACCATTTTCTGAGCTATCCCTGCTATACCATAGTCATACCATAGTCGATTCATATTTTTACTATCTACGAAAAATATAGCCTCACTTTCTTGATAATTTTTCGCTGACTGCACGTCTCCGCAGCATGTCCAAGATTTAATTAAAATCTGTCTGATAACGCTGATGGAAGATTCTGCCATTGCACAAAGACTTGCTAAAATACAAGGTCGTTCAATGAACAGGCAGTTTTGTTGAGGTTTTTTTTACTTTTAATATACTTAAGTAAACTTTTGAGGTACTTTTCCTTCAAATGGCGAAAATACGTAAATCTTGATCGAGATTACCTATTTGAGCCGTTTGGGTTGAATTGAACCCTAGGTCCTTGGAGTCCTGGGGTACACGAAACATACAAAGACCTTACAAAACTTCTCATAGAGTCCACAGGTGATCGGAATGCTGGCTTCTATTTCGGTCAACGAATAAGCATTGCCATTCAACGTGACAATGCTGCCAGTATTCTGGGCAGACTGCATTCTGGTGATGGCTTAGATTTTTAGGTAATAGTTAAAAATGTATATACTAGTTGTAATTGTTTCGTATTAATAAAAATTTAAGGATGAAAATATTTAGTAACGTTTCGGCGCAAAACCTTCTCCGATAAGTTCTAACCAAATTTAGTCCGCGTTGTAGAAGAAAAAACCAATTAGATACAATATGATAAAATATATCAAAGCAAGACGTCAACTCGTGGAGTAGAGAGACGAAACTTGTTGACATTTGCATTGGCTTAGATATATTTTTCATCGGAATTTTTAATGAAAATTAAAAATCCTTTTATTTTCAATACATTTCTTTAAGTAACGCCTGAATCTATTATTTATCGTTTCGTATTTCTAAACGGTCTACCTTAGCAAAAATCATGCCTTCTCAGGGAAACAAAACACCAATTTTACAAAGAATTCATAATTTATAGACACGGCAAGCTCTTAGTAACATTGGAATTCTACATTCACCTATTACATGACATCGGTCGTTGACACAGTAGCCAATTCATCTTAATTAGAGGTGGCTTCCATCTGTGTACATAATTTGTACATATTTCCGAGAACTAGTCACGCGAGGCGTTGCACTCGGTTGCATGAAGGTAGTTTTGTATTTTGTAATGTATATTATGGTGTGATTAAGGTGGTTCTATTCTAAGAGAGTTGTAATTCGGACTTCAATAAGGGCCCTTATTATTACACTAAGCCCCACTTGCACAACGAATATTAAATGTCTAATCATCTTAAGTTCAAAATATGTTAGCTCAAGTTGAAAATATCCTTGTGCAAGCGAAATTTTTAGGAACATTGACGAGACGACCAAAAGTTTTACGGACTTAGGTAATACTTTTTGACAAAAAGAAAATCATTAAGTTTGATGAAATAGAAAAGTCCATAGGCGGACTTAGTGATTCGCCACAACTCTTCATTTCCACTCTAAAACCATTAATTAACTAACGGTATTGTTCTAAAAAACTAATACCGTTTATGAATGACTCAGTAAGGGTCATATTGTATGACCATTGTTGGACGCATCAGTCCATTCAACTACGAAATGTTATGTTATGTAATGTAACTATTATAACAAAACGTTTGCCCAATATAACGTCTTACTATAATCACTCAAAGTTGTGAAATTAGTTCAGAGTTCTGTTACTATGACAAATGTTTGTGTATAATCGTTAACTATTAGTAGATTATGTACCTTCCTACATATTAAGAAACTGGAGTAATAGGGTCGTAAAGCAGTGCAAGCTGTGATGTGATAAGCTAGGTATATGAAATACTAAAAGTTACACTTAAGTTGTTTTCTGTTTATTGCCTTGGCGATGTGAAATTTGAACTGACCTTGGTAGTTAAGTATCCAAGATCCTAAAAAGTAATTTACAATTCAAAATTTCATACGTAATCTTATACTTGTTGGTACTCGCTGCGTGTAGGGTCGCACCGCACCGCACGATAAAGTCTAACGTCGACCGGCTGTATTCGGACGCTCCGCACTGACCGCATCAAACGGGTTTAGGGGAGGTAGTATTCTTTGTATAGTTTGACATAGAAAAGTGATCCGCATCGTACAGAGCGCACGCATCGAACTGTAGACAATGCCGGCGACGCGCTTGGTGTGGAACCATTCGGATTGTCAATCAGTGAATGCATTCGCACGCCCGCTCCATCCACTATTATTCCCACCTGCGCTCCGCGCCACCCCGGGTCGTCATTCTCATTCGTAAAAAATTCGTCCGCATGCTAAAAAAATCCGGAAATTCGTTTGCAAATGGCTGTCGCGACAGCAATCCAGTTGCTGCGGTTACAGTGGAAGCACAGCCCCGCTCAAAAATCCGTCTGACGCGTTTAGCGCGGACCGTCCAATGCCGGTCTGTCGACGATAGCCTTAAGTCGACGTCGAGTCGCCTTAACATGCATAATCGAATGTTACACATGAATCATATTATGTTACATTAATCTAACTTATCCGCTGGTTATTTACATTAATATCGTATTGATCAAGTTATCTAGATTCCGTACATTTTAATATCGTAGGTATTATACTTTCAAAGTCTTATCTGAATTTTTTAATAGCGATATCTACCGAAGCTGATTTTAAATCAAGGAAGGAAGGTAGTATATTACATATTATTAGTAATATAATGAACCTTACGTTCATAATATTAGGTACTGTATGATAAAAATAAATGAATTAAATTAATATCTACTAGCCGCTGCCCATGGCTTTGCACGCACTTTTCAAGTAGCCTTTGTCCGTTTCTGGGATATCATCTACCTCCCTGCCAAATTTCATTAAGATCCGTTGAGCCGTTTAGGCGTGAAAAGTTAACAGCCAGACAGACAGAGTTACCTTTGTGTGTGTACGTACACTACAATATTCTGGGTACGGTACCTTGTACATACCTAATATTAACAATAGGTTCAAATGTTAATACATACATACCTTGGTGGTGGGTTAGGTACCGCACCCAGAATATTGTAGTGTATGTAGGTACACTACAATATTCTGGGTAGTATTTATTATGTGACGGAGCCCAGGGGCAGAAGCTAGTTAGAACAATATTAAAGTTATTGAATGAACCAGGAAGCCTGCAGCAGCAAATGTCAGCGCATCGTCGTGCTGCGGGATCGGCGCTTGCGCAGGTAATTTGATGAAAGTAGAATCGATTTGTTTTAGAAAGTAGACCATTTTAATGCCTTGCAGCATTTGCGAATATGCTTTGCGAACTTTATATTGATACTTAGGTGGGTGGTGGGTAGTTTAACGTTTAAGATGAAAAGTATTAATTATAATTATTATACCTATACATACATACCTAAATTAATTAATTAACAATATACATCGTATGTGTGCGTGTGGGGGTGTGTCTGTGTATGTGTGTGTGTACATGTATCTCAAACACACTCTGCGATGGCAATGAGAAATTAATGTACATAAATAAACATTTATTTTTAAAGGACTTTTTAAAATTTTATATTTCTTACCCTGAACTTTTCTATATATCATTATCATTATATATCACTCTATATAACTTCTATGTATAATATTAGTATGTTTTGGTATTATGACGATCAACAAACATTTGTGTTTCTATAAAATATAACGTAGGTATTGTATTTTTTATGAATTACTGGCTGATCCGTCTGCGATTTCATTCGCGTGGTCCTTAGAAGAAATACCCCAACTAACGTTATTTTCCATGCAAACTATCATCGCCACAGTTTTACAATCAACGTTTACCGATTTTATAGTTATTAAGCGAAAACCCCGTTGTAATCAATTTCTACCTTCTTAGATTTTTTTTTTCCAAAAAATTCACAAATTTTCAGCGTCTTAGAGTTTTAATTACGAGTTTTCGAAAAAACTTCGATCCTCATTTAGACTTTTAGAGCACCAAGTGAGCACCAAGGTGGAACATCATGAAAGAAGCTCCTAGATTTCAGAGATCTCTTGATGAGTCAGTATTTTTTTTAATATACAGATATAACGAACCTATGCATCAAATTTCCACCCTCCTAGAAGGCTAAGCTCCTAAAATCTGCAAGTAGAGAAACCCCCTTGCAAAGTTTCAACCCCGTAATTCCATTTCGTAGCCAGCTCTGAATCGGGATTATTTCTCCCATTTCGTAGCTAGCTACCAAATCTGGCTACGAGGTGGGACTAAAGGGTAATTCCAGAGATTTTGTGATCATGATCAGTCAGTGAGTAACGTAACTTAGACTATACAATACACCATTCACTTCGAAATACGTGTCAATTTATTTTGTATCAAGAATCTACACTTTAAATTTCTGTTTTATATAAACAGATAATTTTCAATTCCCTAGAAAATACCTGCGTGGGGTTGGCCATGCTAGAGGGGCTGTTTATTTTAAGTAGGTAATAAGTTCTTTGCCCGTGGTTGATTGGTTTCCAAGAGCTTGTTATAATGATTCAACATCGGTAACAAAAACCGCAGTAACATGAAACTTTGTGAATGTGAACATAACTCCATAGATACATACGTAACGTTTTACGTGTCGACCCCAATAAAACTACAAACATTGTTAAAATTAACACCCACAGAGTGATGCTAATCAATTTATCTTTTTAAGCTGGTAAACATAATTTTGACTCACGTACAAATTTAGTTACGGTAGAACCGGATTTAATAATCAAACGAATGTTTTTTTTTTTCATACAAAAGAAATGAAAAGACTCGCTGCCTGTTATGATAATTATAAGAAAATAAGATTGCATTTTTGAAGCAAATGATCCACCTCATTTTAGGGTGGTAGGTAATAGATAGAGGTAGTAAAAAAGGATTGTTAAGATTTGTTTTTAAGTGTGTTTTGTAGTTTGTGTGTGTGTGTGTGTGTGGTTGTTTATTTTTTTATGATTGTGTGGCGTGCATCGCCGTACATCAAAAAATGACGTACCTAGTGTATTATTATTATACATATTATATGTGACCGTGCTTCGGGGGACATGATATCCCTTTGACAACCTAGCTCAAAATCCACAGCATCTATACGGTCTAAGGTAGGTTTTGTTTTTCTTTTTGGAAAACGCATCAATGTGAAAAAGGGCAAAAGGTCCAAACAAAACGAATAATCTGAAAGAAAGGATCAGGAATCCAAATTGTAATGAATGACGCAAAGATATAGCCTAGGTAATCGGTTTAAAAACTTAAATAGGTAATCGTACAGGGCTGTCATTATCGATTTTTAAACCCTATAAATGTTGCCAGTGAGGGGAGCCGGGGTGAACGATCGTGCAAGCATGCCACAATGAGTCGCTTGCCAAAACAGGAACCATCTGTGAAGTCGTTTCAATGTCAACGGATTTAAAATTTAAAAACTTATAAAATAACATATAAAAATTTAACTACCGGTCTCAATGATTCACTAGTGAATGAAAACTGTCGCTTAACTACCATTGTTCATGGAATTGAACAATCGCTTCTTTTGCTTTTAAGGCCAGGATATTCGAAATTAACCAATTTTCGAATCCATTTTAAACGATCAAATATTCATTGTTTTGATCGGACAAAAATATATGTTGTAGTTGGATAAACGTACTTGATTATTCTACGGTTCAAAACGCGATACTTATCACTTCACCTGATGATAAAAAATTACAAAGAAAGGATAGTTTTGACTTGTTTTTGCGGTTGTACTTCAAGTGTATCAACGTTTTACACTCAAAAAACATGTCAGAAAATAGGCAACGACGTTTAGAAGAATATTCTACGGTTAGTTTTTCTCAAAAACATTTTGTATTTTTTTTAAACGAATAATTATAGAATATAAGAACGCCGCGCTCACGCGGCCTGCTTCATTAGCCCGCCGGGCCTTGTCGAGGTAGGACCTGTGTCACTGCTTCCAGTGCTTCCCCCCCTTGCGTGCATCGATTGCGTTATTCTTTATCAAGTTAGTTATTTCTTAAGTTAGTGTGTAAAATATTTTTGTGTAGGTAAATTAATAAACTGTAAATATTATTTATCTTGTGTTATACATAAAGTGCTACCTAGTGTTTATATTTTAAGAATATAAATATGGGAAATAAAAACAAATTCAAGAAAAATCTATCCAGACGAAAACTACGAAATCTTAAAACAGAAATAAGGTAAGTTGGATAACAATAGTACCTATTACTTACTTATTTACTATGAACTACCTAAAAGTCAAGAAAAGAGAGGGTAGCGTTATCAGACAACAGTAGCGCAACTTTATGATCAGTTTTGTTCAGTACATTTTTCTTTGCAGCTCATCGCAACCAAGATCTAAGGGCAAATTTACAAAAAAAACAGCAAGTACACAGTAAGTACCTACCTACCTGTAAACTCGGCGCAGGGTTCGTCGTATAAAAACACTAAGTATATCATGAGCCGACAAGACAACCGACTGAGTAACAATAACAACTCTGTCCCTGCTCCCGCGCGCGTGGTGGCAATCGCGTCTGATTGGTTATCTGTGTCAGGTGACGCCTAGGTCACGTGACAGCGTACGTGACTCGCAGCTCGCAAACATTCAAGAGTAGGTATTTTCTACACTACCTCCTATTCGATTAAAGAAAATGGTTCTAGATCTTTTCAGTTATATATACCACACCACAGGGGACAGAGCTCTTAACTTTATTTGTAAAAATATTTTTAATAATAAACAATTTTGTATTTTTTTGTACATATTTTTCAGATACTCTGAAGCAATTGTAAGCACCAGTGAAGATGGAGTTGGTTTACATGATACCTCTATAATTACGCTAGATCCTGTTGATTTGCAAATAACTGGAACTGAGTAAGTAAATTGACGACCTCTGTGGCGCGGTGGGCGAAGGTCCGCCTACGACGCAAGAGGTTGCGGGTTCAATTCCCGCCTTGGGACAAATATTTGTACGATCTGCAAGTATTTTTTCCGGGTGTTTTGGTCGTTTTCTATGTATGATAAAAAAATATCTATCTATGTAATGTATTGTATTATGTATATCAGATATCTAGTACCCATAACACAAGCTCTGCTTAGTTTGGGGCTAGATAATGCTGTGTGAATTGTTGAAGGCATTTGAGAACGAACTTTTTCGTTTTTTTTAATATTCAGTAAGTATATTAATGATTTAAATAATAAATAAATAATGCTAAATTATTTATTTATTATTTAAATCATTAATATACTTACTGAATATTAAAAAAAACGAAAAAGTTCGTTCTCAAATGCCTAGTGGAGATATCATTGATTGTTACGTGTAGTATGTAGTTACGCGATATCTCCAAACAATTTGTATAGTCAGGAGGCGAACATAAACCAGGGTCGATAATTTTTGAAACAAAAAAAATACAGTAGTATGAAACCCATTAGAAAATGAGGGAAATATGATCAAAATGAAAGGAAAAATAAATTACGGTCGATCAGAGTTCGGGAAGTGGGAGGGGGTAAGTTTTTAAGGGTAAAAAATGGTTTATCTTGATTTCCGGCAAAACTACAAGTCCTATGGAAAAAAGTTTAATGGCAAAGTTGTAGGTAATAAAAAGATCTACAACTATTGTATATGCAATTTTTTCACATAACCTCAAAATTTAGGTGAAAAATTCATAAAACCAAGTTTTTGGTTATAAAAATCCAAAAACTTTTTTCCATAAGACTTGTAGTTTTGCCGGAAATCAAGATAAACCATTTTTTACCAATTGTACAGTGATTAAAAAAAATCGTATTTGCGACGCCGGCGCAGCTCACAATGCGCTCCGCGGAGAGGTTCGTGTATACGTGGTCGAGTAAAGTAGACGAGTCTCCGTCAAATCTAGTGGCTGTCTCTACAAGCTGTACAAAATTGTGCCTAGATAGAATATCTACGAGTCCTTTTTTACTTTTTGTATTTTTTAAGAAGTTTATGTTAATATCTCCCATTATAATAGCCTCTAAGTTTTCATGACATATCTTTATGAGGAGTTTTTCGAAATGTTTTAAATATGCATGGTCGTCGGTTTGATTGGAGTGATATACTCCTACTACGAGTATTTTTTCTACAACAAGTTGCACGGCACACACGTCAAATACTCTCCTCGAACTCGGATCGACCGTAATTTATTTTTCCTTTCGTTTTGATTATATTCCCCTCCTTTTCTAATGGGTTTCATCCTACTGTAAATTTTTTCATTTTTTACCATTTTTGAAGGCTTCGGCCCTGGTCTAACAAGCAATTTGAGATTAGACAGCTAGTTAATAATAAGAATCAAATGAAGAAGAACATAACATTTTTCTTTTTATTGTTTCAGTGATAGTCTAGATTCGTTCACCATTGAAGTGGCAAACAAGGAAGATGACTTTCAACCTGTTTCAGGGCGGAGAATTGTCGACATAAACTTTCTTCTTAAAGAACTACAAGAAAAAGCACACCACAGTGATATATTTAATTGTCAAGCCAGTTACTTTCGCTTGATTGGTGAAAAAAGAGTCGGACTAATCTAAACTGTTGCATTTTTATCATCATTGCTTACTGCCAGAAATTGTAGACAGTAGGTATGAACGTGGCATGCCAATTCGTAACCAAACTAAATCAAAATCAGACAAGGAAAATGAGCATCGTGATAAATGCCCATCCAGTGATACACATTCTCAGCATCAAACAGATTTACAGCAACCAGGTCCAAGCACGCGCGTGATTGATTATAGTGCTTACTAGCTTTAGCCTGTGACATCGCCCGCCTTTTCCTGTCTTCTACATTTTAGGAAAAGCAATTTGTGTTATTTAATAAACGTATTTTTATTACTATTACTTTTATGAATTTACTATTTATCTTACGACTCCCTCCTAAAACAAAATTAATACTTTGAAAAAAAAACACGTAAAACTTGTTCTAATAAATTCGCATTTAGAGACTTCTACATGGAGTTAAACTACTGTTGCAAATTATACTGTGCACGGCAGCGGGGCACGGGCGGCGCGGCGCGGGGTCAGCGAGTTCATTTGAAATTTGTACTCGCGCGACTCGCCGCCCGGGGAGGGAGGTAGCATATAATACCTACTGCGCTTAAATATCCTGGCCTTAACAGTAACAGGTTTTGCTTCCAAGAATGTAAACTATCGTAAGTTACATTGTTCTCTAAGTTGCTTGGTCTACTTTTAAAGAAACCAGTAAGGTATTTTGGCTTTCCTGTTATGACTGTATTAAATACTTTGGATCAACGGGTTTGACCTCAATTGTTGATGAAGAGCACCAACGTATCATCCCAATCAAGGTTGGTGGCAAATCCGTTGTTACTGTCCTTTGGCTCGTTCAGAGCATTCCAATTGCATTATCTGGAACCTAACCAATGATACAAATCATAATAAACTCATTGCGTTAGCCTTAGTAGTCAGGAAGCGAAGATTCTTCTAATCTAGATAAAAGCAAAACAGATGCTGCGCGCTGCGCGAGTGTAAACAGTTGATTGCTGTGTTGCGGAAAATCAATAAGATTCCGCGTTCTCTCATATTCAGTGGCTTCAACCTTCTACTTGTCATTGACCACTCACGTCATCGCTGATCTTTGAACCTGCTTACTATTCTACTGATTATTCTCTCAATTTTATTTGACTGCCGAATTGATAGATAGGATATAAACCACTTTAACTTATGTTTATAAATGACATCAGATGTGGTTTTCTAATGCGCCGCAATGGTTTCTAAGCATGGCTTTGTCGAGATTTAATAGCTGATTCAATCGATAGGATTCTTTTTCTTACCGTCCAACATCGATCTCCGAGACGTTTTGTCATCATCGAACTCCTCACGGCCTCCAGGCTTGTCCTTAGCCACTTCCATGTTTACTTCAGTCACTTATGGCACATCACTATCACAAACGCGGCATCCAAGGGATGTTTCTACTCTCAAGCGAGAGACGCGAGTGTTTGACTAGTTTATCACAGGGATTGAGTTTGGAAACGCACAGCCGCGGTAGCAGTAAGCAAATAACTGGTCCCAATCGACCGAGCGTTCAATGTCAGTATCGGACAATCAATTATGCGACAGTGGATGTCGCAACTTCGCGAGTCGCGTTGTGTCTGCCGCACATGCGTTTTGTGGGGTTGTGTGACGCATGCGCGGGGGACGGACGGGACTTAAGCATAGCCCTTAAAAATGCTTACAAAGATTTTGTCTTTTTCCAACTTGCGCGTTTTCATCATTGATAGAGGAAAACAAAACACTTTTGAGATCGAGGAACTTAGCGATTCCCGTGGAAATTATCGCTTGTTTGCTACCAGCTCCACATTAGGGGACGAGAATGATATCGATGCGCGGCCGGCGGCGCCAGGACGGCCGGCTGACTGACTGTGAGCTCTCAGATGGAATTAATTGAGCAATCAGCAGTGGCGTCACGAACGTACTCAAGGCAACTTGCCGGCTGATAATTATCATACATACGCGATTAAGACAGGACTTTGATATAATGTAGGTACCTAATCCACTACTAAAATACGTCATATTGGTATTAATAGTGGATGTATGTGAGCGAGTTAACCACGAGGTTCGTGGTTAACCCGCTATTTTTGTTAGAAGAACACCAAGATTGCATCCCCTAAGGAGATACTTCTTCAGGGTGAGTGCGGTTGCAGTCGCGTGCGTTCCGCATCTCTGTGAGCTCTTGTTTTTTAGTAAAATAGGTCATAAGCTTTGGTAGGTTAGAGAAACTTGACTAACATAACAGTCATGTCCTTGAAATCCATGGTATGTAGGATTTCTTTTAAGTAGTATTAGTTCTTCCTTTATGAGTGATTTATAACTGCTAAGTTAATTATTTTAGGGATATATTATGGTAAAAAGTCTCGGCGTTAAAATGGAAGGGCCCTGAGTATTTTCAGCGGCAATATAAGATGATTGCTGTAGTGAAATGCACAGGCGTTTTAAGCTGCTATGAAATTGAGGAGGTAGAGAGATAGAGCATAGGTAGAGATTAGAGAAAACATTTTTAATATTGTTTTTAACCTAGTAATATAATTTGATTGTTTAAAAAAACTAAAAACCGATTCCAAATTCCTAAGAATTAACCTGTTAGCATAGAAAACGATTTTTTCCAGAACAAATACTTATTCCTCGGGAATATTTTTTTTAGGGACCAGCTCAGAAACATACTCCATACAATTGCAAAAAAAAACCAAATCGATTCGGAGAATAACGGAGAAATCAACGAACATAGAAAAAAATACATACAGCCGAAGATAGAACGTCTTTTGCTTTTTCGTTTTGTCCGTTATTTTTTTTATTGTGATGTTTATAGTTCCCAGACTATGATACTAATACTACCTACCACATGATTATTCATTTCTTAAAAATACTATTGTTGGCAAAATTATATTTTCCAAGGCCTTCTAAGCTAATCAACTACCTATCTATACCTACCTACCTACAACGACTTGTTTTGTTTGAGGTCAAGTCCACTTCGGTCATCATTCGTAAGAGATACGCAGGTAGAATTTGGTTATCGCTTTAATATGAAAAAGTTACTTTAATAAATTGAGTACCTAAGGTATATTAGTAATTTTGTTTTCTTCAGAAAGAAGCTGGATATATGCCATTTTAAACAGATTTCAAAAAAATTAGGAGGTTCTTTTGCCGATTTCTAGGGCTGATTTTCATGATTCTTTCGATTTTGTATAGAAAATGATCATAAGGTGGTCCCATAAAAAGAGATTAAAATAAATATTGAAATAAAATAATGCTGGACAATTCACACAGCATCATCTAGCCCCAAGCTAAGCAGAGCTTGTGTTATGGATACTAGATGACTAATATATTTAATGTAAAATATTACATTTACATAGATAGATATTTTTTATAATAGGTACATAGTAAATGCCCAGAACACCCGGAACCAATATTTACAGATCGTACAAACATTTGTCCCAAGGCGAGAATCGAACCAGCAACCTCCGGCGTCGCAGGTATCGGTCGTCGATTACCGCGGGATTACAAATAGTCCCGCAAAACTAAAAAAAACCATTGAATATATAAAGGAATTCAAAGTCTGTTTTCGTTACTGTAAAAACATCAAACGATTATATTAGATTGATTAACTTAGTAAATTAATTATTCATCTTAATTTCTCACAATCTGTTAATTATTGAATCATTTTATGAAATGATAAACGTTTCTTCCGACTGCGATAAGAATATCGAAAATAGAATTAAATTAATTTATATACGCTTCCGGTGCAGATTTTATGATTTGATATTAAAACTAAAGTAAGTAATAGATTATCTTAAGTCTCGGAGTCAGATTGTATAATACTAACCCGCAATTAGAAGCATTTATACCGTAGCGTCGTTTTCATACAATTTTTTTCGTGTGCAGTATCAAATAGTACGTACTCAACTTCAAATTAATGCAATAGCATTGGGTTCGAACTGTTTAGTGTTATATTTGGTTGTGTTATATATTTTATAATTGCACCTTATCGGATGTAAGTATAGAGTATAGAGTCTTAAGTTTAAGTAATCAGTTATTATGATATACCTCTAACGTTCATTAATAAAATAATTAAAGTTACGTACATATGTAGGTGCTTAGACAGTGGTTTGTGGAAGCTCTTTTGGAGCTGGTTAGGTAACGCTTACAACTGTAGAGATCATAATTAATCGTTTCAGGAAAATCAATATAATAAGGTAAGCTACAAGAAAACCCAGTAAAACTCTATCTTGGTGTGCAATAAAAAGTAATTGTATCGTATTTAAAAAAAATCAAACCTGTGATAATGATCAAACATGATTTCGAAGGTTCTTGTTCTACATACAGACAAATATAATGAAGACATGCATCGGCGTACCGGTAATTTCATTGTTATTTATTTTCTAATTTAATGCAGCAAGCGTCTATGGCACGCTTTCGACTGGTATTGATATGGATCAGTTGAGCTACCTGTAGATTGTTTGCAACAGTCTGCAGTTAGCTCAATGGTTTCAATTGTAAATACTAGTTTTAATTTAATTCTATTAATTGATTGTAATTTTCTTTGTTAATAAAGATATTTTTATTTTCTCGAAAACTAAGTCAGGAATTAAAATAAAAAAAATCCCTTATTCTGTGATCGAAGCTGACCCCGTAGTATATTATGTACTAAGGTGTCTAAAAGCAAGCACATCACCTTTTACTCAGTTTGTATGAATAAAAAGCTTTAACACGGCTCTTACGTGCAAATTCGGACAAAGCCAGACAGTTTGATATTGTTAACTACGTTACAATAAAGGCCCATTCACACCACAACAATGGGCACATTATTTTACAGCTCCATGAAAGCCTTATGTAATACCGTTTTAACGACGATTACATTAATTAATAGCTTTGTAGTAATTGCGTCACTTTTTTGATTCAATGGTCACAGGCACTGAAACTATTACTTATCCTTAATTGTTGTTAATTGTAGAATTTGAAGCTTAAATATCTACCATTAAAATTAATTAACAATAGGCGGGAATCGAACTTGCAACCAGCAGCGTTGCACCTTAGGTTTTTTTTTGTTATAGTGCTTACCCGCACTTTGGGTATGTCTAAGAAATGAAATAAGTTCCCAAAAATTTTCGGTTTTGGCGGGACTCGAATTAGGGTGGGGCGCGGGTTCGAGTCCCGCCTAAACCGAAAATTTTTGGGAACTTATTTCATTATGTACCTAAAACCTTTATCGTAAAATCATTCGACCGACATCAAACGCATAATCGTCGGTAATCGATCAAAGTGTGTCACAAACACACCTGCTGACCTGCCACAGAATATCGCAAGTATGTAACGGAATAAATCTACACGACTTTCTTTAGTCGCACGCTCGGACGACATCTTCAGAAGAACCGGAAATGCAGTGCGATGGACGACAACCAGTTGTTGCTATGGCCATAATCAATTTCTCATTCTCACGCCCACATCCGATGGGAGACGGAATATTACGACTTACAACTAAATGACTGGCAGGCTGGTAAATGGTACATAAATACAAAAAAGCTTTTTGGAATGAAATATGTACCCAAAAATTTTCGATTTCGGCGGGACTCGCACCCGCGCCCCACCCTAACTTATTTCATTTCTTAGAGTTACCCAAAGTGCGGGTAAACACTATTATAAAAAAAACCTTTCTGTTCTTACAATAGATATGATTACAAAAAATCTTTCGGTAATATGAATTTGTTCTCTGTTATTTATAATAGTAAAATGTGAAGTACGAGTCGACTCAGGCACCGATGGTTCCGTATAAGTGTGAGACCTTGTTTCCTGCTAAATATCATGATTCTAGGTCAACGGGGTACTTCGTTGACCTAAGTTATACGTCGTGACTTTCGGTTTTGATCGAGGGTGAGAATCATATTTTTTTGTGAATTTGCTGTTTTCGGATTTTTTCTTTATTGTGCGACCTTGCTTCTTAACATATTTTATGATTCCAGGTCAACAGGAAGTAGGTAAGTATCCTATAGGTTTTTAGTCCATGGCGACAGTAAATTTTTTTTTGTGAATAAACTAGAAATTTATGGTATTCGGATTTTAATTTTTTTTACGGAACCCTAACAAGAATTGTAATAATATGAAACAAAAAACATATTTTCTCAAGGGGGAAAACTGGAACGAGAAAAACCGTTGAGGGGGATTTCTGGACTTTTTGAAAATGATAATCCAGTTTTCCCACTTGAACAAATTTTCTCAAAGGGAAAAACTCAAATAAGAAAAAACGGTGAGGGAGATTTCTGAATTTTTTAAAAATGAAATTCCAGTTTTGCCCCTCATGGGGGATTTGTCAATGGGGAAAACTGGAATAAGCCAATGAATGCCACTGTACGAGTAAGTACATTTTATAAAAAATATTAATATAAATTTGATTTACTTCTGTCTTGCATGTACTTAATTGCGAAAATAAATAATGTGTAGTGAATGCAAATCAAAAAACCTGACACAGATTATACCTACAGAAAGCCCTTTTGAATTTTTTTTTTTGCGCTACTCTCGAGTTATGTAATTAGCCTGGTTCCATTTGCCAAATTAACAATTTAAGCGCAGGATGTCACATGTGGATGTGTGTTGTTTTTCCGTTATGTCTGAAGCAAAGAAGCATAAGTCTCTTCCTTTACAAAGTACAGCTATACATAAAGCACAATACGGTACTCATAAAAAACAATTTGTCTCATAAACTTAAGTTATTTTGCCGTAGAAAAGTGAGTAAGTCAGCTACTTAGTGCTCACAAGGGTAACCCCTATCCTTGGATAAAAAAATCGATAGCAGAAAGTTTGACTTCAGAAATTTGATTGGACTATTAGGAAGCAAACCTACTCTAAAAGTTCCACCCACCAATATGATTGTCTCCTAACTAGTCCAAACAAAATTCCTAAGTTAATCTAACAGCTTTAGATTGTTCCATTTACAATCATTCATTGCCCGAGACTAAGGGAGTTTTGGCTGTAAGAATTTGGTTTGAAAGTCTAGTCTCTCATACAACCTAACTAAACATTGGGTACTTATTTTGGTGTTAAGCCAAGTATTTACTGTACTAAGGTGCCTATGTAATAGGGAAAACTAATAAATAAGTGATAGTAATTATTCAAAGACATTTTGCCTTTGTAATTATTCAATCTATCTTTGAAAATATTAGCCTACATAAAAGTAAAAAGTAAAAGAAGTAAAATGTCTTTATTTAGGTACTTAAACTGGGTATAATAACAAAAATAAGACGCGATGCGATCAGCAGAAATAAAATACTTGTAACACAGATCGTAACGCTCACCTCTGGGATTCAAGAGGAAAGCTATTCATTTCCCAGAACGTTAAATTTTTTATGAATAATTACACGTGTTGTTTAAGTAGTACGTGGTTTCTTTCTTAATTGTCTCGCATGTAAACTTAAACGAATGTTAAATCAAATTATAGTTTTAATTAACGATTTGAAGGAATTCGTTCCGAAACTTGCATTTTTCTTACAACTGCTCAACCGTTGGCACCTATATACGCTACCTACTTATTGGCTTAAAGACATGCACAGAATTCAACTATGCTGTGTTTTCTTATTATGTGAGTACGATTTTAATAAATAGATGTCCATAAAGATAACAATATACATTTTATAATCTTATCTGGATATAGAATAAGAGTCATCCGGGCCCAGCCATATTACCTAATATTTGTTGAAGTATTTAAGCTTACGTTGGGCGAAGTATTTAATTATCCTTATCTTTAATAATTTGTGCAATTAATGTAAGATCGTTGTTTGTTATAGTGCTTACCCGCACTTTGGGTACACCTATCTCTAAGAAATAAGTTCCCAAAAATTTCCGGTTTCGACGGGACTCCAACCCGCGCCACACCCCTCAGTACGGGTGTGCTCTAACCAACTAAGCCACGAAATCCTTAGTCGGTTCAACCGAAAATCTTTGGGACCTCTTACGGACCTCTTTTAAACCGGAAATTTTTGGGAACTTATTTCGTTTCTTAATGTAAGATCGATCTGTTGAGATTTTTTGTTATTTGCAGTCAAGTAGCTCGTATTAAGTGTACCTACCAAATTAATATTTTTCAGATGCTTTGCATTTATCCGTGCAACAAGAAGATTTTCAGGAGCGAAAGGCGTTTGACTTTGACACATCTAATAATTATGACCGAGATGATACTTATAGAAGAGTCTTCGGGTATGCTCAGAAACAAAAGGGGGGTAAACGGCAAACGCTGAATAGCAGGAATGCGGCCAATGCGGGAATCCAACCGGCCTTCCACCAGTCCATGCACCAGGTTAATCTTGACCTTGTTCCTCACCTTCCGATGTTTAATCCTATATGAATGAAAGGAAATTAAATTTCAAATGCAACTGGCATTTTGTTGTTTTTTTAAACTGTAGGAACCTAAGCATCGATCATGAAATTCGCTGCCCTTTTATTTATGACTGTTGGACTGTATTTGGCAAAAACTACCAAAAACAACCGAAAGTTTTACTAAATAATACTTTTTCGATCACTATCAGGTAATCGTAACGTAGCCACCGTCTTTCGACATCATCGTCAAAGTCGAAGGGCATACTTTGTGCGAGAATTACAAGATCGGAAAGCTATTCGGAAATGGAAAATCGGTCGTTTTTGATTAGTTTTCGTGCAAAACCAGCTCTTAAGTCGCTTGCATAAGATTAGCGTTTGCACAAAAACGAATCAGAAACTTCGATTTCGTTTTACGAGTAAGCTCCCAGACTGGTGGACGAAAGCGAAAAGAGGCCTTCGGTTGTCGGTTCTTCGCGAGATATGACCGTCCTCCTGCCACTTCAGCGAGGCTAATTCTTAGAGCTATGCCGATAACTTCAGTTCTGTTCTCTCATCTCTGTCGGATGTATTCATTAAGAATCCTATCCTTCAAGGAAACTCCGAGCATAGCTCTTTTCATAGTTTGCTGAGCGAATTTGAACCGGTGAACCAACCCTACCGTAAGTGCCCACGTCTCAGCTTCATGATTCAGGTCATGACGGGTAGGACGCACTGATGGAAAACTGTTGTTTTCAAGCATTGCGGTATGGATAAGAAGATTCGGCGTAGTTCCCCAAACGCAGCGCAGATAGATCCTCCTCTTGGTCTCCTTTTCGATTTTGTTTTATGTAACTGCAGAATCTGCCCGAGGTAAGTCTATTCGGAAACGATTTTGAGAAGGTGTCCATGTACGACGACCGGTATTGGATCAATCTGAGACATCTCTGATTATGTGCTTGTTATCCGTCATGACCATGTTGATTTAATTTTTGATAACATTGTCGGGGCTTTCCTATATCCACTTCCTTTGGGGTAGAAATAGTTCATTGAGAACAGCCCCTCCTTCTCAAGGAAGTTGACAAGCATTTGCCCCTTGTGATGGTTATAGAGCTATAACCCTATATTTTTAAAATCATTTTTACTATAAGAGCCTTTATAATTAAATACATTTCAGTCCTATTGTGTATACTAAATAGTAATTTAACAAATTAACTCATTTATCAAATTATATTGTTATGTACTTTTTGTTCCTTATTCCTTATTGCTGCAACACCAGGATTCAAGAGGAAAGCTATTCGTTTCCTACAACGTTAACTATTACATAAAGAATACTTACTTACATTATACGTATAGTTTAACTAGTACGTAACTTCTATTTTAATTGTCTAGCATGTAAACTTAAACGAATGTTAAATCAAATTATAGTTTATAAATTAACGATTTGAAAGAATTTGTTCCGAAACTTGCATTTTTCTTACCAAAACTGCCAGCGTTTGAGTACCTACTCATTGGTTGATAATGCACAGAATTCAACTATGTTGTGTTTTATTACTATGTGCGTAAATTTTTTTAAAATAGTCATCCCTAAAGGTTTCGACAAACATATTTTCTAAACGAATCTACATCAAGTCATTGGATCTATGTAGATCTAGATGAAGGTTGTCGCAGATCAGAGGCGCACAGCTACCGCCGCATTCAAATATAGGCTTTAACTCGTTATCTTTACAGTGACAATGGTTTTCCACGAATTTTAAACGAGTGTTTTTAAAAAGTACGCGAGCTGTCTGTCATCCGATGTCGTCAATATGGAATACATCTAAGTATTACGAGTTAAAGCACATATTTGAATGCACATTTTTGTGCTTTTAAGGTGTGCGACAAGCTTAAGAGTCATCTAAACCCGGCCATATAACCTTGTATTTGGCAAAGAATATTTAAGTTTATACTTATCCTTTTCTATAAGTTAAAGTTAATAATCTTAGCAAAAAATGTTAGGTCGATCTGTTGAGATTTTTTGTTATTTGCAGTCAAGTTTTGTCTCATATTATGTGTACCGGCCTCGTTAATATTTGCAGATGCTTTGCATTTAACCGTGGAACAAGAAGAATATCCAATAGAATCACAGGAACGAAATAATTTTGACTTTGACACACCGAATAATCACCAGGACGATAATTATAGAAGAGCCTTCGGGTATAGTCATAAAAAAATGAGGGGTAAAATGGGGGGTAAAAGGAAAAGGCTGAATGGCAGAATCCAACCGTCCTTTCATCACTCCATGCACCAGGTTAATTTCGACCTTGTTCCTCACCTTCCGATGTTTAATCCTATCTGAATGACAGTCAATTAAATTTGAAATGCTACTAATATTTTGTTGTTTTTATAAACTGTATGCATCGATCATGAAATTCGCTGCCTCTTTATCTATGACTGCAGAGCTATAGGACTTAATATGGCAAAAACTACCTTACTGAAGTTGGTCAAGATTGACTAAATAATCCTTTTCGATCATCGTCAAGTACCTAATCGTTACGTGACCATCGAGATTTCGACATCGTCAAAGTCAAAAGGGCATACTTGGTGCAAGAATTACAAAACAGGAAGCCTACTCGATAATCAATCGTTTTTGATTCGTTTTCGTGCAAAACCAGCTCGTAAGTCGCTTGCTTATGATTAGCGTTTGCACGAAAACGAATCAGAAACTTCGATTTCATTTTACGAGTAAGCACCCAGACTGACTGGCGAACGCGAAAAGAGGGCTTCACCGAGCAGTGTGTGATCCCAGAGTAGAATGATGATGATGATAAATCGAAAACATTAAATAAATGGATATAAATTGCTATCGTTGATTCTGATCACGGATGTATAATTTTTAGAGTGTAACTTAAGGGATGAAAACTTGCTTTTCCAAGACCAGACCAAAACTATTAAGAGTATTGATGTAGCATGTATGTTATATATATATACAACAATACTACTATAGTTGTCTATATATCTAGCTAGATTGTTTGAGGCACATTTGGAAATCAGGTCTTAGGTATTGATTACATATACCCAGAAACCTAATCAATGCCAAAATATTAATTACTTAGCATGTAAATTTTAACGAACTTAAACAATCAATTATAAGTTTTAATTGGAAATTAATTTCTAATTACCTCATAGATTTTTGTATGAAATTATATTCAAACTAGTATTGATCCAACAACAACGGTTCGAATCACTTGTTGGCTGTAAAAATGCGAAAAATTCTCATATGCTGTGTGATCTTCTTTCGTGAGTAAAATACAATAATTATGTACATAGCTCTTAACCGCGTAGTTGAGACAGTGAATCGAAAATAGATTTTGGTGGCCACCAAGGGCAACTTCGATTCACTGCCTAAATTAAATAGAATACAGTAGAACTCCAATTATCCGAACTCCGACTATCCGAATCGCCGATTATCCGAATCACAAAAAGACCGCAAAACAGCTTACATTGACGGAGATGTTTAAAAAACAATGATTTTTATTTCTAAACTTGTACATAAGTACATTTTATTTATATTTAAAACATGTGAAAATTTCATGTTTCTTTCATTTAATTCAATAAAAAAATAGTGCAATATCAAAACGTAGCTTTTATTCTCTCCAATGGCAATTTTTTTAAAAAAAATCCGATTATCCGAATATTTGATTATCCGAATGGGTCCCGGTCCCCATTAATTCGGATGATTGGAGTTCTACTGTAAAACTATTACAGAGGCATTAAAAAAAGCTTATAATGGGTATCACAAACTGTCAATAACTTTATTTCTTTAAGCTTACAAAATGAGCACTTAGGCAAGTCATATTTTTTTACCCGACTACCAACAGGGGAGGGTTATGAGGTTAGCACCCTATGTTTGTATGTTTGTATGTTTGTATATTTGTATGTTTGTATGTATGTGGCCGATTTCTTTGTTCCCACGTAGCGCTGAAACTACTGGTTCGATTTCAACAAATTATGTATCGATTGATTCGTCTCAATACCCCGATGGTTATAGGCTATAGGATTTAGGGCTCCGACCCCGAATAAGCCTTCAAAACGCGTATTAAAGTTTAGGTAGCCGCAGGCTGCAGGCCCCATAGAGAAAAATTACAATACCTACGACCTATTTTCATTTTCAACTCTATGCCTATCAAATATGACCGATACGTCATTCTATTTTGTCAATGTAAATGTTTCAAACTTTTATAACTTTCACGTAGTCGGGTTGTAGTTTTTAACTTTATCTTGTTAAATATACAACATACAAACAGAATTGTATCAAATAAGAAATAAGGTCTTATTGATTTTATCCACATTTTTTTTGTCCACTAGTAAAAGATTTGGAAAATAGTACCTACCCGATTTGTTCACGTGTGGGCTACCTTTGCGCTTTCTTTAATTTGTAGCACCTACAAGGCATATGTTCTACAAAAAAATAATAAACTGAATAGATATTAACCATCGTTTAGGACAGACGTTGTACATTACACCAAAGTTAACCGACGAAACTGCTAGTGTCTGATTAACTTTTGGATTAACTCACCGTGTAACACCCTAAAACTAAACCTACACATAACATCATAACGTCTAAAGCTTTGGTTTCTTGATCGGGAAACACAACGCTGCAGTATACGGCACAATGTATCTTCACGACGCAACATCGACAGTCTGTGCGGAGAAGCGGTCGCGGTCGCGGTCGCGGCGGTCTTTGATTATTAGTCAATTAATAAAAACATTGTTGCCTTGCAGTTGCCTTGCAGCTGACCGCGTCAGAAGAACAATTCGGAATTGACACAATAGACGGACTGGAAAATGGAGAATATAGAAGGACCTTCTCCAAAAAGGTTAAGAAACTGAATAGCCCAGTTAATCTTAATGTCGTCGCCCACCTTCCAATGTTTCCCCCTGTAAATCTCTGAATGATTGAACATTAAAGTTGGAAAATTTTGTGATGTTAATATTTGTTTATATTAGTTTCAAGCTACTGCGGCTCGCACGCTTTTTTTCAGAATGAAAAGTAGCCTAATGCAAAACAACCCGATCCGATCAATAGTTTTGGCTTGAAGAAGTACCTAACAATCATACTTCCATACATTCAAACTTTTGTATTAATAATATTAATGTGATAAGTACGATGTGATTTGGTCAATTGCTAGCTACCAAATAACGTTCTCCCTAACAATAGCTAACCAAAACGAAGCCTACAGATACACCTCAAAGTATTGTCCAGAGTGTGGGACTCTACATTAAATACTGTGTTTTGAGTAGTTATTAATCACCGGCAGGTAACTAGATAAACTGCCGCTCAGTTAACATCGGCGCGGCGCTAAGTGCCGCCAAAGTTAGATTTTTAATATCAGGGTATAAAGTTTCTCGCAAAAACAAAGAACCTAACTACGTATGACAATAGCCTCGCTTGCTTTTTACCTCAGGAAAAATATGAAACTTTATACGCTTGTTTCGCCAAAATGAAGTATAAAAAAGGCGTGAACAACGCCGTCACGGAGATCAAGTTAAAGACAAAGTTGGTATAGGTACGTGTAACTAGATATATTACCTACCTTTGTAGGTACCTACCTATAGGTACGGCTCTGACGGAAGACCAGCGTTGGTTGCTAGCTTGCTAGCTACGAGCACTTAGCTTGCTAGTCAACCAACTCATGCTGAGGCAGAGACATTTTGTTACTGGGCTTACATTTTGTATTTTAAGCAAAGTTTATTATGTATTTTAGTCTTAGTTTAGTATGTTTATGTTCTATTCTATTGTTAGATAGGTACCTAGAGTTAGATCGTTATGAGTAGGTTAGGTATTAGCGTGAGATCTAGTCGCCTCCGTAGATGCGAGCAACGAGTGGGAATTGCGTAAAAATAAATACAGGCGCACAGTTATATCTTGTCTAATCATCATCATCAGCCTATATCAGTCCACTGCTGGACATAGGCCTCCCCTAATGAGCGCCATAGCGCCCTGTCTTCAGCTTGCCGCATCCAGCATCTGCTTGGAGGGCCTACACTACGTTTTCCGAGTCGCGGTCTTCACTCAAGAACACTTGTTTGACATGTATGTATACAGGGTTATTGGTAAATTAGTGACAATACGTGAACTGCAGGTCCTGCCCATCATCACAAACACGTTCGTGAAGGCGCTGTGTTTTTTAGTATTTGTTGTTATAGCGGCCACAGAAATACATCATCTGTGAAAATTTCAATTTTCTAAATATCACGGTTCATGAGATACAGCCTGGTGACAGACGGACAGCGAAGTCTTAGTAATAGGGTTCCGCTTTTACCCTTTGGGTACGGAACCCTAAAAACAAAACTTGTAAGACTACAGCGTCAAATGAAAATCGCCTGACGGTATTGGCTAGAACCAGTATTTATGTTAACCAAGCACCGACAGCGAGGTTAACGCGATATGGAATGTGGTATCCATTAAGGCGGGGTGGGACACTGACAGGACAGGTTGTCTAGTTTCGTTCCTGCATCTAGATTCCAGGGCAAATTATAGACGGTCGGAACCGATTATGGACGCAGAATATTCTAGCGAAGTAGATTTCAAGAATTTTGTAGGTAACGCGTTTTCCCGTACAAAAGACTTTAACGCGCTCCGTCATATAAATGTGATCCTCAAAGTTGCAGTGCGAAATTGGACTTATTTATCTCAAAAATTCGTATGATTCAAGTGCATAATACGTATAATTTAGAATTTTTGAGATAAATAAGTCTACATTCTTAGAAAGATGAAAAATATCTGCATTGCAGATTCAAATAAGCTTTTTAATTCAAAACATCGAGACTGATACACACAATATTAAGACGATGCGTGGATATTGCCACCTAAACATGTGTATTAAATTAAGTATTAGTCTATTTAAGTGCCTAAGTATTATATTTGTACATAATTCTATTTTAATGTAACTTAAACTATGGATCATTGTAACTGAAAAAAAGACATTTATTATTATTATTAAAAATAATGTTTTTACCATCTGATAATGATGCCTGAAATAAATAACTATTTTCTGCACCCATTATACGCCCAGCGAGCTATGGAGAGAGCTATGGTTGGAGTTTCCCTGAAGGATAGGATTCGCAACGAATATATCCGACAGAGAACCAAGATTATCGACATAGCTCAAAGGATTAGCAAGATGAAGTGGCAGTGGGCTGGACATATCTCGAGAAGAATCGACAACCGCTGGGGTAAACGTGTTCTTGGGTGGAGATCGCGACTCGGCAAACGTAGTGTAGGACGCCCTCCGACCAGGTGGGATGACGATTTGCGAAAGACTGCTGGCAGATGCTGGATGCGGCAAGCTGAAGACAGGGCGCTACGGCGCTTATTAGGGGAAGCCTATGTCCAGCAGAGGACTAATATGGGCTGATGATGATGATGATGACAATCAAAACGGAATATTATGAACGCCAAATAAGTATTTCATAGATAGTCTTTACTCAACTTATCTACCAGAAACCGCGCTAAATATGAACACAAAAGAAACAGGTTTCTATACAAAGAAGTGTCACATAATATGAGACTGGGAACCCCACCGTGACCAAAGACATCAGATTTGCGGACCCGCTCGAGGGAAACCGCGGGCCCCCACG
Source organism: Eupithecia exiguata (assembly GCA_947086465.1). Taxonomy (NCBI): domain Eukaryota; kingdom Metazoa; phylum Arthropoda; class Insecta; order Lepidoptera; family Geometridae; genus Eupithecia; species Eupithecia exiguata. The sequence continues at coordinate 4,063,354 of OX352230.1, read as the reverse complement.
AGTGTACAGGGCAGCATCATGTTACGCAAAGCTATAGTCTCACCATTGACCAAAACAATAGATCACCATAACATTCTTTTGTTTGGAATAACAAGTTCGTTTTCTATGTTGGACTGGAGTGCGATAGCATCATCATCAACAGTGTGCAACCGTGAGAACTTTGCGTAGGAAGTCTCGATTGTCAAGAACCTGTCGGAATTGGATTGTGGTAATCAAAACAAAAAAACCTTGTTATTTATTTGTACACATCTCCGCTTCGTGGTAATCAAAACCGTCTCTAAAAGTTCTCAAATAAAGAACTTTTAGAGACGGTTTTGATTACCACGAAGCGGAGATGTGTACAAATAAATAACAAGGTTTTTTGTTATAGTGCTTCCGCATTTTGGGTATCTCTAAGAAATGAAATAAGTTCCCAAAAATTTTCGGTCTCGGCGGGACTCAAACACGCGCCCCACCCTAACACTCTTACGGACTATAGGCGGCGCTATAGTCCGTAAGAGGTCCCAAAAATTTTCGGTTAAACCGACTAAGGGTTTCGTGGCTTAGTTGGTTAGAGCACACCCGTACTTAGGGTAGGGCAGTGGCGGCGTAGCGTGGGCTGGCACCCGGGGCGTTTTCTACCAAGCACCCCCCCCCCCCCCCTTGGAGATCGGTTGACTATCCGCACCCTCATTTTTTTTTATTTATTTATTAATTTCTAACTACAGGAATTATAAGTAACGGCGAGCGAAGCGAGCCGCGATATTTTTTTGGATTTTCGGATGTTAGGTGAAAAGTAACTAAGTTTGTCATAGATGACCTTAATAATTGACTTAATTGTGACCTTGATACATCCCCATTTAAAATTAAATATGTGAATTTAAAGGTAGGTAACTTTGGAGTTCGGTGAGGTTAGCAAAAATACAAGTAGTATTCTAAAACCACGACGAAATTTTTTTTTGGCGATCTACAATAAAGTTTAAAATGAACCAGCGAGCGTAGCGAGCCGCCGAAATTTTTGTAACTTTTTCGGGTGATGACACACAAGTTAAGGAGAGTATGAAAAAAATCATAACAGCGAGCCCTGAAACGTTTGGAGAAATTGCGGCGGCTGCGAAGATTGTTATGAAACAAATACAAAATAAAAATAACCGAGTGGAGTGAGCCACAACCTGTTTTGAAATTGGTGAGGCATACTTAGCAAAAAAGTAAGCTATGACAATGAATGAGATTTTTTTTACGATTTACAACAAAATAAAGCACAGTACAAAGCAATTACTCATTATTGCACATCAAATAAAATTGTTACACAGGGCAGGAAAAAACTAATACAGATAAAGTTGTATGTACAATGCCTTATCGGTTTGAGCTATCTCTGCTAGGCAACCTTTCTACACCCGATTTTAAAGCGGCGAGCGAAGCGAGCCGCAATTTTTTTATATGCCTGCGTGTGAGTTTTCGGTATCACCCCTTCGGATTCGGATTTGAAGAGCCATCTGCGCGCTCCGAGGGGTGCCGAGATGGCACCCCTTGGAGCTCGGTACCCGGGGCGGACCGCCCCTCCACCCCCCCCCTTACGCCGCTAGTGGGGTAGGGCGCGGGATCGAGTCCCGCCGTAACCCAACATTTTTGGGAACTTATTTCATTTCTTAGATATAAACAACAAATTAACTATAACACGGTTTCCATAGTCAATAGACATTCGTTTGACCACAATCTCACCTGATGGAAAGTGTAGATGTGGCCGACAATGTCAAATCAAAGCAGTTTACATAGGCTGATGATGATTATGAATTTACGTAACCACAACTACTGGCACGTGAATAGGAGGTTTCTTCTAGACCTTCATGATAGATCTGACAACTGCTTGCTGATATTTCATCTCACTATCTCACTAATCTCACTAATATTATAAACGTGAAAGTTTAGATGGATGGATGGATGGATGGATAGATAGATGGATGGATGGATGTTTGTTCCTTTATCACGCCAGAACGGCTGAACGGATATGAATGAAATTTGGCACAGAGATAGATTATAGTCTGGAATAGGACATAGGCTACTTTTTATCCCGGAATTCCCACGGGAACGGGAACTACGCGGGTGAAACCGGGAGGCGCTGCTAGTAATTTATAAACTATGCGAAGAAACAGCCGTTGGGCGCAGTCCCATCTTCTTTGCTCTGCAATAGTTTTCTCTTTGCTCTTCAATATTGTCTAGTGCCAGCCCACTCAAATGAACCACCTGCTGATAAGATCGTATACCTCAAGGATTACCGGTTCGGTCTGATTGATAAGACCAGCGTGTGGGTGTGTTTGAGAAATAACCTTGCGTTACATAATCCATTGTAGAACACCGCCTACATACATTTAAGCACATCTAAAAAGAGATCACACGAAACCAACACCCACGGTTTGTCAATAAGTCGCATGGATGATGTAAAAGCAACGATCTTGCATATTGGATAGAAGTACATAATAATGTAATTAAGATGTATTTTTACCTAATATGGAGTATGCAAAAATCAGAATTATTTATTTATAAGACGATGTGATGTTTCCTCAACTAAGTAGTTGTATATAGATTAGATGTATGTATGCTAAATAAATAGCCTTTCGACAGATTTTGTAAGCTCATGCGCTAATATGTAATTAGTAAGGAAATCAGTAGCATGAATGTCACAGGGTGATGGCAAAATCTGTGAATTGCAGTAAGATCTGTTATGAACGTAAGCGGGTTAACTACTAGTTTATGTTGGAAGAGAACCAGCGTTTCACCCCTTACCGACGAACTTTATAAGGGTAAAAAAACTGCCCTCAATTTCGGGGTGTTAAAATTCCTGCTCGCTTTTTGTGACGTCACCGTTCAGTTTGTCAACTCAGTGCTTCTGTTCGTATGTCGATTTTTCAATCAAAATAAAATTAGAAACAAATAAATGATGAAAACCATCGTGTTTGTTCTTTGTTTCTCATAATTTTTTTTTCTTTCTTTCTAGAAAAGCTTCGTGACAATACAATGAACGTCACGTTTAGAAATTTAGCGATTGAGTCTTTCTTTGTCATTTACTTTCAATGATTAAATTAATAAAAACATCATAATTACAAAAATAAGATTAAAGATATGTTTCTATTAACAAAATAGAATAAAAATAAACAGCTTTTTAAGTCACATGCTTATACTATTGGAACCTAATTAACGATAACGAACCACAAAAAAACAGCATCATAGATAACATGTATTTTAATACAGTAGGTAACGTAACGTAACCCAAGCATAATAAAACAAACGAGAGAGAAAAAATGCGAATCAACGAAGCATAATATCTTAGCGTAAAATAATTCTATGTGAATTTTAAGCATTCTCAAGTTTCAGTCATCCAATATTTCAAACTTCCGTTAGGTAATAATTAGGTATTAAGGACTCATCATCGTAGTTATAAATAATTAAGATCTAAGTTAATGGTTGAAGTCTCGATGATAGTACTTTATTACGTAAGTTGACCTAGGTATTTTAATTATATATCATTTATTCCACCGTAGGTACCTGTTGATACACTTGATGTCGTTTTATTCTACATAATTTGCTTAATTTAACATGTTAGGTACTTAATTATAATAATTAACAGAACAACACAAGTTTAGTGTGAAGGAAGGAAACACCTTAAGGATTGTGTAAGCAGAATCGAGAAAAATAAACAGACAGGTACCTAGTGATTCAATTCCAGTTCCATTAATACAGTTGGTAACGTTACTTAACCTATATTAAAAGTTATTTTTACCCGACTACCAACAGGGGAGGGTTAAGAGGTAAGCACCCCATGTTTGTATGTTTGTATGTATGTAGCCGATTTTTATAAAAACCTAGTAAGACCACTTTAGCTTAAATAGGGAAAATGGTGTTTTGTTGAAGTTAATTCTGATAATAAAAATTTCCAATGGAATGTAAAAGTAAAGTAGGTTCACCAAATTCATCAAAATGACCTTTGTGGCGCAGCGAGCGAAGGTCCGTCTATGACGCAGGATTCTATTTCCAGGTTCAATTCACGCCTTAGGACAAATATTTGTACGATCTGCAGATATTTGTTGTGGGTGCTTTTTGTTATCATAAAAAAAAACTGTGTAAAGTAATAAGTATGTCAGGTATCCAGTACCCATAACACAAGCTCTGCTTAGCTTGGGGTTAGATGCTATGTGAATTGTCCAGCGTTATTATAATCGAATAATAAAAACAAATGAGAACTAGGTAGTATTTACAATTGAAATAATTGAGCTAACTGCAATTATTGACGACCGATGTGGCGCGGTGGGCGAAGGTCTGCCTGCGACGCAGGAGGTTGCGGGTTCGATTCCCGCCTCGGAACAAATGTGAGTACGATCTGCTGACATTTGTTCAGGGCTTTCTAGCCGTTTTCTACGTATAATAAAAAAAACATCTATCTATATTATTGTACAATATTATGTATATCAGTTATCTGGTACCATAACACAAGCTCTGCTTAGCTTGGGACTAGATAATGCTTTGTAAATTGTCCAACATTATTGATTTATTTATTACTATTTACACTTCGATCAAAAATAAGGAGTTCGCGGCCTCCCCCGTAGATACCTAGAGCCTTACAAAAATGTCACTCAAAATTGGGTTCGTTTTGTTTTGACGCAGACAGTTTGCGCAGAGCCTGACAAGTTTTTTCCATACGGAACAAGAGATTGGTGGAGTCGAATTCATTTTTTTTTATTTTGTAAGTAGGTAGGTACCTACCTGAGAATTATATACCTACCTACTCAGTTTATTTTCTATAAGGATTAATTAACAGAATTCAGGTAAAGATAACGAATCATTTATTGATGAAACGATAAATTGGTGTCTCAACAGTAGGTATTTATACAAAAGGGTCATTTCAGACATACAATAATTTAAACTTACAATACAATTTCAGGCAGGCACTCTAGATTAAAAAGAACTGGTTCCTGTCTGCGGCTTTGCAAGAGTTTTTTTTACGGGAAAAAAATAAACGTTTTATAAATTCATACTTCTGGTAGGTAGGTAAGAACCTAGTCTTTCTTTTATTAGAGAGTCTACGCAAATGAAATTTTAGGGCGGGCCAACTAATTATTTTAAAAATCATCAACTAGTAATATTAAACTTATTTTTATGAAAAATATATTAATACATAGTAAAAATGAAAAAAAAAATTTAGAAGAAATAGCCTCTCCATTTATCAATTTAGAACAAAATTAATATTTTAACATAGGCAAACCAAACAACAATATTTTATGCTGATTTCACAAGTATATGACTCACATCTCAATATACGGGTAAAAAATATATATAAACTTACTGAAAATAAGAAATTCCATCCTTTTTCAGCACTTTGGACGAGTGATTCTTGCATTTTTTGTACCCATGCTTTTTGTCTGAACGCTAAAATGACACTAGTTGAAAAGCGTTCCTAACATGTCAAAATGTCTCTCTTTTGCTACTGAAGGTTGTGGCGTGCGCATTGTGAATCTAAGGGGGGCCGGCAAAGCCGGACATTTTTGATCGATGTATTTACACTTATAATATACAGGCGTAAGTTCAGATGTATGAATGGATGATTGTGATGTGACTATTTCACGCCAAAACAACCTACTGAAAGCATAAACGTTTCAAAAGAACAATAAATAGAAATTTGTTGACTTGTAGTAGTTTTATATCCGCTTCTTTTTATACCGAGATTAACTACTATAGTTTCTAATATCCAATCTAATTTAAGTTAAGTGTCATCTCGTTGTTTGTATCAATGTTTACGTTTAAGCAAATAACCAAGAACGTGATGAATTTAGAAATCGACAAGTAAAAGTAGGACAGGAAAACTAAAGGTAAATGTTCTAATCCTCGGTTGGACCCTTTCTCTCGTCTCTTGCCTTCTATGGAACATGGAGCTAGATTGGCGCTATCTGTCGGTACCTAGGTTTTTGTTTGGTAAAACATTTTGTATCTTGTCGATATTTGGTTTGGATTACTTTAATTTTTGTTTCTTCAACGACCGACGGCGGGCGAAGATTAACCTGCGACGCAGGAGGTTGCGGGTTCGAACAAATAATATTGGTTTTGGAACAAATAATGATCTGCAAATATTTGTTCCGGGAGCTCTGGGTATTTTCTATTTATAATAAAAAATATCTATCAATGTACTATTTTATATTGTATATCATTCGTCTAGTACCCATAACATAAGATCTGCTTAGCTTGGTTGGGGCTAGATAACGCTATGTGGATTGTCCAGCATGATTTATTCTATCTTGGTTGCTTTATTTTGTCTACCTAGAATACAGCCATATTCAAAGCCTGATTTTAAACAAAACACCCGTGACTTAATATGGCTGCTGCGCAGAAGGGTGCACTCTGAGTAGCGGACATGTTTAAGCATTCGAAAAAAGGAAGCGAATTATTAGCTGTATATCTCTTTATGCTTCTTATACATGTTCACCAACTTCTCCATCTGATTTTACACATTGGTTGGTTGGGGAAGCTGTATTTTTTGTCAGCACAAGTGTTCAATTGAGGTTAACATTAACTACAGGAAAAAAACATATAGCTAACCATAAGGCGTGGTAAATAAGAACAGCCATTTTACCTTGCACCTGTTCGTGCTACGAGTATCTACCTCTCAGTAAACGTATTTGTCAAATCGTAACGAATACTTAGAGCAGATATGTACTTATTTATTTTAATTCTAAGTACTTATATTATCAAGGTAAGGTTTGTGAGTAGTGCCGTTAAAGATACTTGGCCAAAGTAAACGTCAAAACCACTGAATAGATCGCTGAAATTTTGCACACATTAAGATCTGGACCTGGAATAACATATAAGCTAATATTTATTCCCAAAAAACGCGTGCAAAACCGCGGGCATAAGATAGTAATACAATATAAAAACATGGCATAAAAAAATGTCGTTATGTAAATGTTTACCTAGGTCTAAGTGATTATTACAAATATCAAGACGTTTAAAACGAATGCCTACCAGTAATTTAGCAGAGGAAGCAATTCGCATAAAACAATCGTTATTGCATAAAGGCTGTAACTATATGTGTATAGTAATTACTTTTAACGATTTTAGCTATTAACATCATGTAGATGAATTAACGACTGCCCTTTTTGAAGTCTTATGTAATAATAACTACGATCTCTTATGGTGACACTGATGGTGATTGATAAAGGTATGAAATAACTGGAACTTGGTATATTTAAGTATACAGGGCGTCCCACGGACATGCCACATGGAGGGAAAGTACCTTGAATATTGTAGATGGAACATTTTGCTGAAAGAAGACATTATTTGACTTTAAAAAACAATTTAAACTGCATTCATAGATACTTAAAAAATTACATGGTTGAACCGGGAATCGAACCCGTTACACGAGAAAAATAATCACCTGTAGCTTTATCATACCGATCGAAAGGCTTCATCATAAGGATTATTTTTTGCTGAATAACATAAGTGTCAGAAATAAAAGACAGACCAATTTTAACGCCCTGTATATCGTGAACATTGGTTTGGTTTAATTAACATAGGGAATTCAAAAAACTCCGGAACTTCTAGGGGTTTTTAAAAATTATATGCAAAAACTTAAAGTGCAGCCATACATCATTATGAGTGAACCAAAATAAAGCGATTTTCGCATTTTAGTTCGGTTTAAGAAAGATTTAAAAAACTGCAACTTATATAAGACTTTCGTTGCTGACTGTCCATAGAGCTGCATCCATTGTGAGATGACACGTAATTAGTGTAATAAACTAAAAGGATCACCCCCTTTCAGTTAAAACCATCCTGGACCAGAGGGTCAACTTATGTTCTACAATTTTATAACTTGAACAAAAAAAAGAACTACGCTTATGTAACAAATATTTTATGTCGAAAATACAGATAAATAATAGATTCAGGCGTTACCTACTTTGCGAAAACCCAGTGCAAAATCTAAGGATGAAAATATTTAGTAACAATTCCGCGAAAAAACCTTCTCCGATAAGTTCTAACAAAATGTAGTCCGCGTTGTCGAAGAAAACGACGCCAACTACAAAATGAAAAAATACCTATCAAAGCAAGACGTCAACTAGTTTCGTCTCTCCACGACAAAATACAGCTACAGCGAGCTCAATAAGTAAGGAATTGTCACCTACTTCTCTATATATCTGTACCTACCTCAGGTCCGTCGTTGTGTTTGAATCCTTCTTTTCTACGAAGAAACCAACTAGGTGGCACTCAGGATGCCCAAATGAAAATAATGTTAGTAAACAAATAACACAGTTAATAACAGACGTGTAAATTATTGATTCGTACATTCCTTATGCTGTAGAGTGAAACCGATTGCGGAGGAATTTGGCACCAACAAGAAAACCGTTAGCTTTTAATATTCTGGTGACAATATATGTCATGTCAGTTGCGGTGCTTCTTACGGTCCCTTTTAGAGGTTGATGCTAACATATCAGCACGGCATCAGATCGGCACCAGACATATCTTGTCTATAATCATTATCTAGGTATAACGTCAGATTAGAGTATTAGCATGTATGTATGTAAGTTGTTTTAATTTATTATGTTGTTATGTATTAGTATATACTAATCTATTTGTGTATGTGTGTGTGTATAGTGTAAGAATGTACCTGCATGCATGAGAATGCTAATAAATATTTTGTATATGATTCGATCTATGAGAAACAGATAGACGAAGTATTTTAGGATTTAAAGTACTTAGTAAGGTAGTAGTAGGTATATTTAAAAATATTTGTAAAGACTATGACAGTTAGGTACGGATACCGTGCTTATGCTATGTATCCAATTTCCGCGAAAGCTTTTTTGTAGGTTACCTACTCAACATTCAGTGCCGTTGTAGGCGGAGAATTTTTCACGTGAAACTTAACATTAACCTCCATTTCACGATTTTTCTATAAAATAACCATAACGAACGTGACATGACAATCGTAGGTGTTGCTGACATGGAAAGTTTTTTTCTATTATAACTACCTACATATAATTTGAGCCGTCATAATCTAAGTACCTATTCAATGTTGATGCTATCGTCGTCGATAGGTATGTAGGTTGTGGGTCAGACTACTCAATTTTGACGACCTCTGTGGTGCCGTGAGTGAAGGTCCGCCTGCGGCACAGGAGGTTGCGGGTTCGATTCCCGCCTCGGGACAAATGTTTGTACGATCTGCAGATATTTATGCCGAGTGTTCTGGTCGTTTTCTATGTATAATAAAAAATATCTATTTGTGTATTGTATAGTATTATGTATATCAGTTATCTAGTACCCATAAAACAAGCTCTGCTTAGTTTGGAGCTAGATAATGCTGTGTGAATTGTCCAGCATTACTTATTTATTATTATTTACTTATTTATTATTTTAATAACAACGTCAAACTTGACCTGAGTAACTATTAACGACTCTGAGTGAGGCCTATTATTAGGTAGTACTGTAGTACTAGCTAATGCACGCTATTATCGTTTCCTAGTCTTCAATATAATTCATGGCTTTATTATTTTAAGTCATAATATAAAATATAAAATCAACAAGTCGTAAATAACCAAGGGTCAAATGGCACATCAATTTATTCCATGACTAACGTCATCGTGAGAAAATGCGCACCATCAAGCGTAAAAATCCTGGCCTCGCCTTTAAATTGATTTTCATCCAAAATTACCGCAGGCCCAAGGTAATGTATATTAATAATATATTAATTTATTTCTTATAATGTATGTATAATGTGGTATTCATGTATTAATAAATATTTTTAGTAGAGAAGCAAACATGCTGAGAGCACTGAATCATGTCCATTAACTAAAACATCCTCCTTGCGCAGTCGGTTAAAAACCAACTGTATTATTATTTTGAGGTGTTGTTTAATTAACGCTTATTAATTTTATTTTTGAACGAGCATTTTTTTAATGTTATTCTTTATTTTAATTAATTAAGACCTGCCGCATTATTTAAAATAAAAGAAACCTACCCAAACATGTAAATGTAACACACAGTTAGTAGCTAGTTCAACTGTGCTAGCTTTTGTGTACTAGCTTTCGTGCTTTTTTCCATTTACTTACATTTATAATTCTCTTTGCAAGTTTATATTTAGTGTATTCCCTTATATACCTTCGTACGAAAATACAAAGGTTCCCTTCTATGTAGAAAAGTACCTACGCAAGATTTTTGTAGTCGGGGGAGGTCATTCGCCTCCCACTTTATAGAGCTCTTGAGCTCCGCAAATTGGCGTCGAAACGATAACTCATTCATCTGTTACAACATTTTAATTGTATATCTGTCTGAGAAACGAAAGCGAAATTCGCCTTTAGCAGAACGACTTCAATAGCTCAATTAGAGCAAAGTTCATAAATCTATTCAATTACGAATGGGCTTTAAACGACTATTATGCAGGTCGTTGTTTATTCATTTAATTATTGCACTTTGGTTATAAAGTTAATGAGAGGTTACATAGGCGACGACCACTGTGGCGCGGTGGGCAAAGGCCTGCCTGCGACGCAGGAGGTTGCGGGTTCGATTCCCAGCTCGGGACAAATGTGTGTACGATCTGCAGACATATGCCACGGGAAGAGTTGGGGTGGTGCAAATTTTCAGCCGGGCACCACACGGGACCATTGCATAGTACTGTACCCAATTTCCTATTTTGATCTCCGCACGATGGAAATTTAGTGTTCAACTTCGTCTTCTTGATTCAAAGCTCTGCGCATATTTTTGACCGTGCGTTACCGTTTCAAGATATCATCGTAAGCTACATCGTATCGTTATAAATTAATAACGAATTTCTTAAATAAAATGAACAGTTAAATTAACCTATGTTTAAGTAACTGAATAAGAATATTTTACTTTTGTCTTCTTTTGTATGAGAATAACTATTTTCGTAGCAATTTTAAGGAGAATAAAATAATATCATATGGCAATGTTTCTGAATTCAACTTAGTTTTTCTTCTGCATACGAAGAACTTAGAAATAAAGCTTATAATATTTTTCAAAATCTAGCCTACGAAGAAATGTCAACTAAGGCACGTGAGATCGCCATAACTCGTATAGTTTAAAAGAAAATTCCATGTTCTATAGAAAAATCAATGAATACACATTCTAACGGTTCACCAAACCGTATAAATAACTGGCAGGCATGTATAGCATTGCGGGTATGTTAAATCTAACCGGAGTTACGGGAAATTACAATTTACTTGACGTTAATGATGTCTACGATCATAAGGCGTGTATTTTAATTTTGCTATGAAAGGAAACTTGTAGTTTATTGAGTTTACGATTCGCAACAGGTAGGCTTAACATGGTCTATCATACCGCATACGAGGCAAAGGTGACATAACTAAAAAAACGTACTTAATACAAAGAAAAGAAAAGCAGAAAGACGCAGATAAATAGTTACTGTACCTACTAATTCGGTTGCTCGACGCGGGTTGGCAGTAGGTGTTCGGAATGCATAAATAAATAAAGAAGAGTCACATCGGTGGATGAGAATCTAAGAACAACAGAAACAAACACAAAAGACTATTACCAACATGAAACGTTTTTCAGGAATTTGGATTGCAACTGTAAAAATGCCACTATGTATTGATTGACATTCTTATGTTTTATTTTAAAACACATAATTTGTAAGCAGTTAATTCCATAGAAGGCAAGTTTTCTGTTTGGACAGAAAAACAGGACCCACATGCAGAGCGAACCAAACGGTCTCCCGATATGTTAGCCAGAGGTCTTGGCTTTTCATAATGTGTTTCAGAACACTATTTTCAACTGAAATTACCTCAATATGCCCACAGGTGAGACGAATAAAGTACCTAGGTACTCTGTTAGGTTAAGTTATCCAATAAGTTATAGTAAAGCGAGCCAAATCATCATCAGCACTAGGGAATGGTGCTTTGGCTAAGTATGATGTTCTTATCCACCGCTGGACATAATAATCGTAATGTGCTTAGTAAGAAAATACTAAGTTTGTATTTGTATATGTAAAGGCATTAATACAGTCAACGAGAAAAATCTCTGATCAGAGTCAATCTTTTCAAGGTGATTAGGTAGATACAGTACAGGGGAGATTTATAGTGAGAATGCTTATAGGTACCTAATTGGCGTTTCTAGAATAGTCAAACAGCAGGTATTTTTGTTATTGACTGTACCATAATGAAGATGGCTACAATAAAGTGTTCCAAGCAAGCAATTTCTTTTTGCAAGCAAGTGATCTGCAAGTTTTTGTTACTTCTAGAAATCTAAGCATTAGGTATCTACATTACAATACAATGAAGGTTGATTGACAATTGTAGGTACGTTAGGTCATTGCAGGTTGATAATTCTAGCAGGTTGATAATTCGTATGAAGGTACTGTTTAACAGTCAGCCAATATTTCAAATCTATCAATTTTAATGATTTGTTACGTCCACGCGATCATCGGTCGGTCTATGTAAATATTAGCCCCTGCTCGTGTTTTCGCTGTAGTTTGAGAAGATGTTTCGCCAGACCACGCCAAAAGTAGGTACCGTATGGGTCGGGTCGAGCATTTAGCTCGACCCGACCCATTGAAAGCATATTCAAACCGCATGAGTAGCAGTTCCGGTGATGAGCTCCTACGAGGCTTCCGTCAACTGGGACCGGTAGGTATTGGGACCGCGGTCCCAGTCGCCGGATAGATTTAAGTTTATTATTTTTCTTCCGGCAACTGGGACCACTCTCGAAACGATCGAAAAAATCTATTGTTCAAACAAAGCAAATAAAGTACAGTCAAAGGAAAAAGTAGGTATAGAAAGTTATAATATAGAACAAAACTCTTTGATTGAAGACATTATTTATTTAAAAAATCAAATTATTCACTATTATTAAAAGAAAATATGTCATTACTCTTTTCTTAGTATCTTGATATACCTAATAGAAATAAACACATTATAAACTTATTTTACAAAATAAATGATCAACGAACTACAAACAAATAACAACAATCAGTCTGTCAAAGTAGCAAATTACAAATTATTTGAAAAAATTGGCATTTTTATTATGTGCGACGAAATTTTTCTTCAACATGGGTGTTTGTTATATTAAATCAAACTTACCATGCTACACACTGTATATCTTCGTATATTATAAAATACTATTTTGAGTTCGCGGCTTCACACGCGTTGTTTGTATAGAAACGTTTCAAAGTTATTTCTACCTCATAGGAACTGTTAAGAGCCTATAAGTAATCCTAAATAGAGACTGTCTATGCGAAATTTCAGCTGGATCCGTTCAGTGGTTTTGACGTAACTAATGAAGTAATAAACATACATCCAACCTTTCGCATTTATAAATTTATGTGTGATCATAAAGTATATGAATATTATTAGGTAATGTTTGTAACTACAAATTACCAATAAACCAGGTTTAGAAATCAAATAATTAATTAGTAAACATAGAGGCTTTGTCAGTCTTAAAGAGATTGTCTGCCGACATCCATAATGATTAACCTTTAGACACCGTCTTCATAAATATTTTAAAGTCTTCAGTGTGACGGCTGTCTATTTGATAATATTATTCAGTCGGAAGTTAAATCAGCTAAGCAAATATTATAAGATTCAACTCAAACAATATTACATAAACAGAAGCATACAAATGTATGTAAATAAATAAGTAGGGAAAATGTGGATTTTTAGCACAAAATTTACTATATGTAAGTAGTAATATATAAGTATTTTCTCAAATACTCCAAAAATACCAGTGAATCGCAGTTGGTTTTGTCATGTGTTCATAGAAAATGGTTTATGATTGCGGCAAATAACTTTTTCGCTAGTATTATTGCATGTGGAACGCAGAAAAAATTAAAACCACAAAAAAAACTCGCGCCAACCCGCGACGAACAACCTTAAGCACAAAATGAAAAGAGTTTTATATCCATTGCTTAAGCAACATACATTATGATCGATTGAATGAGGGTAGATAAAAAACGTACAGCCCCGCATTGCACGATTCAAATATCTTCGATAATTTATTAGTTTTCTAAACCTTAATCGAACAATCGTAACTAAGTTCAAATAGGAATCCAGTCTAGTTCGAAAAAAATCTATGGTGCCTAGACTCACCTGACGGGGTCCAGCATTCAGGGCAGTCTTGGCAGAGCGTCGACCAGTCGAATGCAAGATCCTCAAAGCTGGCCATTGCTGATCAAAGCGATCCAAGAAAAACACTACACAACACCATATCATTCTATGATAATCACTGGAGGTAATTAAAAGGTAGATGTTAATCAGTGGTGATATGATAATAAGACGCGGTAAGTTGGTACGCGCGTGGTTGCGAGCGGTCGGCGGAACACTGCCCGGCGCAAGCGCATGGATGTCGCCTTCGGAACCTGTTCGCACTGTTGCGTCATCTGTGTCCTGCGCTCACTTGCTTTGCTTTCAATGAACCGTTAAAGTTCTTTTCTTGGGCGTGTGCTTCTCAATCGCTGTCGAGGAATCCTGAAACTTTGTCAGACTAGCGTTTTTTTTTCGGAATAAAATTAGCCTACCTATTTGTCATCCCAAGTTCTATTTTTTTACTGATTGGATCTATGCAAAATTAACCGAAGAGAGTGAGCTGTAGGTACTCGCTCTGTTCAGGAACTTCAGGCGTAAAGGAGCTCCAAACAAACATCCACACTTTCTTCATCTTTTAAACACACTACGTTCCATATTCTTTTAGTATGCAGAATTGGATTGCCATTCGCAAGGTCAATATATGAAGGTCGACAGTCATAAGTCATAACATAAGCTATCAATTAGTTACCGAATCTAAAATGTTCAAATGCATCGCTAGTCCATGGGTGTTGTCCTACACATTTTAATTTGCGAGCAAACAATTTTTTTGTGACACTGACAGCAGCGTGTTATTTTATTACTTAATAGGTATACGCTATTTTTTCTTAACTTATACGAGCGGAGGGGTTAATTAACTAAAATCTTTGATTTTACGGTGAAAGTACCTAGGTACAGAGTTGTTTAAATTTTATTAATATTAGAAAGGGTGCGCCGATTTAAATCAAAGACGACTGATGACCACACGTTAAATTTATAACCCTGTTTTTTGCGTCGGGAGTAAAAGCAAAAAATAATTTAAGCTACTTTACCTACTTACAAAATAGCGACTTACGAAGTCACCTAGTTATTTAAGGACAATCACCAAAAGTTGAAAGTATGTATGTATGAACGACTTAACCCTACATTGCAACACATTACCCAGAAACTTCGTGTCGCTTATTATCGAATATTGTTTCTTGCCAACAAACTTTTAAACTAAGTGATGGTTACGAGCAGGTTAGGTAATATGATAATAACAAAAGTTTAATATAATAATACACGTAAAAATAAATAGCATATAATCCACTCTGTCTGAAAATGGTCTCAAAATTAATATGCACAGATTTGAACATGACGCCATATTTGAATAAAAAATTGCCATTAATTGCCTCAGTCTCGAGTTAAACCTATTATAATAAAACAGAAAGTAAGTGAGAGTACCTACTTGGGAATGTTAAATCTTTGTAGACATTAAACAGTGTTATGCTGCAGTTTTTATGACTAGAATTATGTAATTAAAGATTTTATAATGGGTCTTCTTTTGATTTGAAACATGGATAGGCACTCTTCTTTTATGGATTTACTGAGTGCCTCTGGCAGGTGCGTACCTATAGGTATCTGATGTGAAACGGTTTTATATTTGCCATTTTTAGGGTATCGTACCTCAAAAGGAAAAAAGGAACCCTTTTATAGGATCACTTTATTGTCCGTCTGTCTGTCAACCCTTTTTTCTCAGAAACGCGTGGAGGTATCGAGTGAAATTCACATCATATACCTACTCAGGTTCATAACCTCTTGGAGCCTCGATATAAATCAAACATCTAAGTCAACGCATTCATAAGTTACAGCCGTTTATGCCCAATTGTTTTAATTTTCCCAAGAAATCTCATACACAAAACCTATAGGGTACTTGTCGTTGACCTAAAATCATGAAATTTGGCAAGAAGCAAGGTAGCAAGATAGCACAAGTAAAGGGAAAATCCGAAAACCGTAAATACGAGAACGGCACTCACCCTAAAGAAGACGAGGGACTTCTTAAGGATGAGTGCGGTTCTAAGGGATGAAACTTTCGTATCCTTCCAACAAAAATAAGGTTCTTAGTTGACCCGCTAACATTCATGATGAAAAGGAATTTACTCATTATTACCATACATCGCGACGCGAGAATCCGTTAGGCCTCATCTTTCTATGGTACCGTTAATATCTTGCAATGTCATCAGCTCATCCGTATACTTCATCACAACAGGTAACAAGATTTCTCCCTCCCTTTCTCCTATTTAGATGTTAACTTGGTAAAAGATGCTGTCAAGAACTTTAGGTAAGCAAATATAATGACTGTGTTTTCTAAAGAGATAGCATCTTAAATTTCCCATAAATTTGTCCTTGAACTCAAGTAACTCGCAATTTACTAGCATCCTGCCAATCCTGTTCTGAATGTGAGCCTAGAAGTAGAAAAGAAAACTTTAAATCTTATTCCGATGGTACAGAATTCAAAGTCTCACGCATTTCTATAGTTTATAAAACGGCCGTTTAGAAGCAAAAGGCCTGGTTCGTGTCACTCGAGAGCTTGGACGTTGATATTGTCCGTTTTATTCGAAGGTCGACACGTACAGAGATATGGAATACGTATATGCAAAATTTCATTCTTAGAAAATCTGAGGAGATAAGTAATGCTTAAATAAAATGCCAGCTAACTTATTATCGTAATAAAAATCTCTAAATATCTCAAAAACATAAACCTGCCTTTTTGGCCTACCCTTTTATAACACTACATTTTTTACTTTCTAAACTTGTTACAAACCCATTGAAAATGCCGTAATATCTCATAATTTTGAAACGAAAAGTTTACCAGCTATTTGACAAGATGTTATCGTTGCTCTATGAATGAAGTTGCATCACGCTTTGTTTACTCACGCGCTATGAGAACATTTTGTTGGGAAGTATTCGTTTCTTCAGACAGATCGCTTTTGAATAGGTTAAAACTAAGTTCTTACATGTTTTTTTTGTACTTTTATTCCGCATACTTTGTATCCAAAAATTAATTTAAATGGGAATTTAGGTAGGTAGATTCTCGTAAAATTTTATGCACATGAAAGTAAATGAAAAATCTGTATTTTTGTCAGAAAATTAACTTTCAAAATACGATTTCTTGTCCATACGTCTAATATGGGGTGCAAAAGGGGTTTGTGAACGTGTCAAATTTCAATCAGCAGGATTAAGTTAAATAAAATATACCACTTAGTAGTAAAACACTGATTTACAATAGCCAGTAATATCAACAATGAATAAACAAAAGCCGGTATTGTTTACGCCGTCAAGGTTAATAATGTAATTTATAAACTTTAGAATTGAACTGATATTACAAAAGCTGTGCCGAGTAATTTATGGCACGCGTGGTGTACCAATCTGTTTGGTAAGAGCGCACGGTGCATCTTGTTGCGTAAGCGAATGCTTCGCTAAATGCCTTGGTAAAAGCAAGTGAGAGATGGTAGGAAAATGAAGAGATATAAAAAACACACGAGAATTCCGAACCGAAAATATCGGAGACTACGAGTATGCTACAACACCCTTTCCCTAACTAAATCAATCACTTAAAGATTCGGTGACAGCTGATCGCAATTTCAATTCGTAATGTTATTATGTTCCGTAATACCAATAAAACCGGCCAAGTGCAAGTCAGACTCGCGCACGAAGGGTTCCGTACCATTATCTATAAAAACGGCAAAAAAACACGTTTGTTGTATGCTCCCTCCCATACAAGAAACGTGTTTTTTTGCCCTTAAATATTTATTTTATTCTGTTTTTTAGAATTTTGTTGTTATAGCGGCAATAGAAATACATCATCTGTGAAAATTTCAACTATCTAACTATCAGGGTTCATGAGATACAGCCTGGTGACAGACGGACAGCGAAGTCTTAGTAATAGGGTCCCGTTTTTACCCTTCGGGTACGGAACCCTAAAAATGATGACTGAAAACTTTTTGTATTTTCCACATAGTGCTGTTATTCTGTTCCGTAACAAACAAAACGTAAGGTATTGTTGTTTTTGAAACAAAACAAATAGGCCGAAAACATGTCATTTTCGACGAAAAAAATGTGCGAAATGCAATTTGCTTAGGTGTTACCTTTCATGAAGTGTGTCTTCATTAAAGAGTTTTATGAAAAAAATTAAAAACCAGGGACCTATATTTAATATACGTACCTACAGGCAGGGGCGTATTTACCCTAGGGCCAAGGGGGCCATGGCCCGGGGCGGCAGGCTATGAGGGGCGGCTTTCTCGGGGCGCCTTTTATTGTCAAGCTTAATTCAATAAAATAAATATTAAAAGAACTCTTCAAACCCAAAACCCAACCAATTGTTTACCTACAATACTATACCTACCAACAAGAAGGTATCTAAATAACATTTGCGTTCAAGAATGATTATATATTTATATTCGTTAGGTTAGGCAACTTAGCTTCTTGATAAAAAATAAGGGCTTAAAAGAAGCTTTCCCATATGTAGAGATTGCATTACGCATTTTTCTTTGCACCGCAGTGACGAATTGCAATGCAGAACGTTCGTTTTCTGTATTGAAAAGGTTA